>CM034147.1:605452549-606698606 GCA_019776745.2 Taxus chinensis
TTCCTTCCAAAAATTTGAATGGTAATCTCTGCCTTTTCCTGATGTAATGATGCACTATACAAGTTCTTGGAATAATCAAATTATGTTTTTTGGCTAATTAATTTTCCTTGCATCATTTTAGTTGCTTCCATTTTTCCTTTCTCATGTCTCCAAGTACACTTTGCAACATTGACTTCCATTGCAAGTTCTTTGGGAGTTGGTTTTTATATCTAATAATGAATTATTGTATGTGGTTGGGTTTGTAATGCATGTCCATTCTTCCCATGTTCATCTTTCTTTAATGGAAAGCTAGAATTTTGTCTAGGAAACCCCTTTCTTTTTGCATCACCACTTCTAGTATAGGTTCTATTTCATGCAATCTCTCTCCTTAATCCCCTATAATGTTAGTATATGTATAGTTAGTTGTTTGTATTGCATTAGGAGTAGTGTAGCTCATAGTTTAGGAAGAGGAAGTCAGCCTTCTCCAGAGGTTCACCTCAAGCCCACAAGTCCCACAGCTTGAGAGGTGATCCCATGTTACCCAATCATGTTGAATGTCTCATTCAGGTGTAGTGATTTGGTGATAATAGGTTTTAGCTCACCTTGTGGGAGAAAAGTCACATTTTTCACAGGTGTCTGTATTTTTGTTCACTCTAATTCATTAATTTTTTGTTCTCTTGGTAAAATTCCAGCCTTAAGAGGTAAACCCAAGCACTATTGGTGACTCCATTGGTCTAAGTAACCCACTCTCTGAGTTGCAGAGTGTATTTTTTCCACCCATCTCCATCCATTTTTCTTCCACATCTTTCATTTTTCTCCCATTCATGAAGCTATGTAATCATGACTTCATTCCCATGGTGGAGTTCCTATTTATAGCAGTACCAATTCACTCTGCCTCTAAGCTTTCAAAATTCATTCTCAAGTGATTATAATCCACCTCAAGCTCAATACTATGATGAGCACTAGAATGCATATCCCTATGATCAAATTCATGGTCAAATTGGTTGTTCACCGTACTACGCATCTTATCAAGAGAAAGAATATGCAAATTCTGGAGACCATCGTACATATGAAGATGTTGAGTTATAGCTTGAGATGAAAAAGTGGAGGCAAGTATGGTGCATTATAGAGCCACAACTCAAATAAAGGCATTCAAAATTGGCTTCAGGGTACCTTGTCTATGGATTGGCCCTATACCAAATTTTTATATCCTACATGAAAAGATTTCTTTTATGGCTGAAATGTTGTCTCAACTTGAAATCTAGATCAAAAAGATAAAGGCCTATGATTTTGATGCAAGGAATCCTTTTCAATGGTTAATTCCTACACCACCACCTCAAAGTTCTCTTTCCATTTCCCAACCAATATCATTTCAGTCAATGGGCAAGTATCTTTCTCTTTGGTATTGGGGTTTTTTAATGCTTAAATTGTTGTTAATGGTACATCTTCAATATTGGGTGTAGAGGATTTCATGATTTATGAGGATTACAAGAACATTTAAACCCTTTTCACTATAGACACAAAATCACGCACTTTAGGTAATTATTTAATCCTGATAGCATACTACTATTCATATGATTCCTAAGCAAGAGAAGTAATAATTAACACATGTATTTGGCCACCTTTCTTTTCTTTCTATTGCCACTTTTTGTCTTACACTCTTACTCACTCAGTCTTCCTTTTATAGCTCAGTATTTATCATACTAGACACCAGTGCTCAGTCAAGATGAAAGCCCCAGGTGCCCTCATCCTCTCTAGGTGCCCCTGACCTAAGTATACTTTGTTCACATCTTTTTTGTCCTTTCTATCTGGTTGAGAATATTATATTTTTTGTATTCGGCCTTTTTGAGGTTAATTACAAAATTCAAGCAAGGGAATCATATAAATATAAAGTTATTTGATCATAATAAGGGACTAAGCACTAAGCATTAGTTATCACAACCTAAGGTTTCCATCAAACATCTAAGACGTCCATTGAATCCATCTAGCACCATCCAAGGGACATAACGGTTGGTTATTCTACGTACACTTCATAGGAGGGAATTTCATTCTATTTAATTAACACATCTATTACATTTCTTTACATCTAGCTTACTTTCTCGTTATCAAGTCTGACACGCACAAGAGTCACCTAGGGCATGATTCCACACACACACATAGAACTACATTGGGTCTGAGATGTAATGTAGCACTCAATCCTAATATCTCCATTGTGATAGTTAAGGACATTCCAACCCCTTATTTTACATCTTTATTTTTTAGGATTTGATGTATATTTTAGGGATTTGAAATCCATTGTTTCATCGTAGGTTTCCAGTGACTTCAACGATCATTGTGTGACCTCGTAGTGACTAAAGGAGAACAACATCAAACAACTAGAAACCACTCATATGAGTTTTTTTTAGCATTTCAGCTAATACAAGTGCCCGAAAACAAGCCTAGGGTGCCCACGGGTGCCCCTGTCCCTCTCTAGGTTCCCCAGTCCAGGTAGATCGTTAGCTTGCACACTTTTCTGAGGTTTTGTGTGACCTCCCTCTCTATTCATTCATTTAGCACTTCAGAAAAGTCTAGGAATGATTTTGAATCAACTAAGGCTTTATACCCTCTCTTTTCACTTAGGGTTTCATATTTTCTTGCTTAGTTTGTTTGGTTTAATTTTTGTACTTAAATTTTTATTCATTTACTGCTACAATAACAATTAGATTAAGAATATAAATTCAAATTTAGCTTAATCATTTTGGTGAACCCAACTAATCAAACCCTTTTCTTATGAGTAAGTCTTCACCTTATCACATCATGACTCAATCATCTTATCCTTCTTTTATACCCACTAAGGTTTTAGGAATTGTTATTACCGTTGTTGATTTCATGCAAGTTTGTACTCAGCATCCTCCTCACTTTATTACACCTCTATATGATCCTTCTATTAATGTAGTTACTACTCACTGCACTCATCCTCTAATGGCTCCATCCATCTCTATTCCACCACCTATCACTTCTTCGGCTCCTCCTACTACTTCTAAGGGCTATGATATCATTGAAAAACTTAAGAATACACCAAAAAAAAATATCCCTCTATGAAATATTACACAGTGCTCCTGATTTTCATCAAACATTAGAGGTATCCCTTCGTTCTATTTATATATAAAGTGATAATTCTTTGGTATCCTTCACACACCTCATTAATTCTCTCAAAATCTTTCCACATGCTATATTATTCACTAATGACAACATATCACCATTTGCTAATGACAATCCATGTGCGCCTTTACTTATCACCGCTATTCTTGGGACAAATTGCATTAAATGGGTACTTATTGATAATGGATAGGTTTTCAACCTATCTTCCCATTCCCTTCTCAAAAAATTGGGCATCAATGATAACCTAATTTCTAAGAATTCCACTATTATTCAGGGATATGATTCAACTACTCGCACATGCCTAGAAACCATCACATTACACATTCAATTTGGGCCTAATCCTTGTTAGGAAATTATAATATTAGTGCTCCATTAAGTTTATTTGTGACATGTGGAAAATAATATATGGAGAATATTATTGTTGTGAGTTGTTTTAACAACTCACGTACATAGTAGTTTGTAGAGTGATTTGTGGGAGTGTTTTGAACAACCTCCTTGTTTTTAGGAATACATATTCCTATATATGTGTAACCTGCTCCACATGAAATTGATGAAGAGAAAGATTGTTGTGTTTTGTATTTTGTGAATATGTACCAAAATTATTATTTGGTATCAGAGCGAGAAGTCTATTAGAATTTATGTGAAAAATAATGGTTTAAGTGTGATGGATGTTTATTAGATTTGTGAGGAGAAGTCACAATGATTTTCTTTCTGCCCTCATGGATGCAAGAAACGTGGTGTGTTCTGGCATAGAAACAGGTTCATCGATTGCTTGAGTTCCTTCTCATACTAGAGTTTCGAAGTAACTGGATCCGCAGACCCAAGTTGACAGCAATACCCATGCACTATTGGACACGTCCCATAAGTTCGGCATCAAATCTTTCTGTGTATTTTTTTTTCTCAGATATGTTATTTCAAAGTTATTTACCAGGGAATCTATGCAAGCATCAGATCCGTATAGAAAGTAGATTAAACATATATGAAGTCGACTAATTATTTGCTTTTGTAGATGCCTTATCCTAAGCATTCACTTGGTTTACCAGCAAGCACGTAGTGGTATTCGGATTCAGAGTTTGATTATGTGATAATCATCTAAACTTGTGATCGGTTCAGTGGTTATTGAGTTTCATTATCTTTGAGCAAAGCACGAGATATATGAGAAACGTGTTTTACTGGTTCATGGTCGATCTATCAAGAGTATCTCTGCCAGGAAAGATAATTTTATTGGCAGATTTACAAACTCCATTCTTGTGGTATCTACAACGTGTTTTCCGGTTTACAAAGTTGATCTTTAACGCATACATCAAAGATCTTGTCTTTCTTTCAGCGCCCATTCACATTATTGCATCCAAGATACCAACTGGTAGCCTTAATGTAGACTGCAAATGTCATACATGTGGATATGCACGTGGAAGTGAAGGATTCGTGAACGAAGGACAGTAATATTCTCCCTCCATTCATTTTATATTATTTTGAGTAGGTCAGTAGTGTCATTAGTTTTACAAGTCGTTTTATTAAAATTCATGCCTTGTCGAGTTTTCCAAAGTTTTACGTTGCTATTTAAGTTTAGTCAATTTTAGAGTCACCGATCTATAGGCAAGTTCAATATTATTTTGTTGTGTCCCCATAGTCAGTTCTTTTATGTTTTTGACTGCAATTAATGTGTGTGTCAATATTCAAGTCGTCTAAATAGTGTTTATATTATTTGTTAGTCTTGTGTCATCATTGAAATATTAATGTTATTATTGTAGATATTATTTTCGTCAAGTGTCATTAAAAATTTGAGGTCATGTAAAAGAGTGCATTTTCGGTTGAAACCGATGCTCTAAGATATAATGGACATTCCACTAGAAAAAGTCAATGGTCTCAATTTTCACACATGGAAAGTCAAGATCCAGATGTAGTTGATGAACAAAAATCTTTGGAGGATAGTAGATGGAAAAGAACCAACACCTTCAGATCCGACCAGATTGGCAGAATGGGAAACACAGGATGATAAAGCCAAAGCCATTATTTCCCTTGCCCTTTCAGACTCTGAATTACATTATGTTGATCTAGATAAAAACTCGAAGGACATCTGGGATAATCTGAGAAAATTATTTGGTTCAAAAGCAGTCAATGCAAAGTTTTCTCTAAAACTTCAGTTGTTCAAGCTCAAAATGAGTGATGGAGATACAATGTCTAGTCACATCAATAATTTACGATCTCTTCTAAGACAACTTGCAGAAGTAAAATCCCTAGTAGACGACGAGGATGCAAAAGCTATTCTGCTGAATAGTTTACCACCTAAATACAGTAATGTTGTTTTCACTCTTGGTCAGATACCTTCTAACTCATTGGAAGATATGATATCAGCTCTCCTAGCTGAGGAAAAATGGACCAAAGAAGATGTAGAAGAAGAAACAACAATGTATGTAAAAAGGAAGTACAAAAAAAATTCTAAATATAAAGAGGAAAGAGAATGTTTCTACTGTAAGAAAAAGGGGCATACAGCTTCATTTTGTAGAGCTCGAGCTCAAGATATACTTAGTGGAAAACTCAAAGGAATTGAGGCCAACTTTATTACTAAAGAAAGATCAGAGAATGAGGAAGAACAAGTAAATGAAGACAGTGGTTCTGAAGACTTCTTGTTCTGAGCATGAAACCGGAGGCAGGAGGCACAGGAGGTTGGAGGTCAATCAGCGACCTCTCGTCAGTCACCAACGACGGGGCCGCACAGATGGTTTGGTGACATTTTTTTGGTGTATTTTCTTTCATCTTGTGTCGTGTGCTTCTTGTCATGTTTTATTTTCAGAGTTCCAATATCAGTGTTCCTGTTTGCAGTGTTCGTGATTGAATAATTGGAAATTTCACATTGAGGGGGGAACATGATCCAATGTTCCATTTCCATTATGTCAGTTTTTCCTACGTATGTATGAGCAACAAATGTCAATAGAATTTCCTATGTTTTTCCCTACAATGAAATGTGATGAGGGCCGATGATAGTACTTGGCACATCATGATGTGGTTGTAGGTAAACCACTTGAAAACCTTCATTTGTGGTTTGTGGTAAACCAATAGCAAAACCACCATTCTTGGTTGTTGGTAATCCATTCGCAAAACCACCACTTTGTGGTTTGTGGTAAACCAATTGCAAAACCACCATTCTCAGTTTGTGGTTAACCGTTTGCAAAAACCATCCATGAGGTTTGTGATCATCCTGTGAAAATCACCAGATCATGAGCAGGTGCAAGTATAAGGTAGGTTTTCCCAATGTTTGCACTAAGGGGGGGAATGTTAGGAAATTATAATATTAGTGCTCCATTAAGTTTATTTGTGACAGGTGGAAAATAATATATGGAGAATATTATTGTTGTGAGTTTTTTTAACAACTCACGTACATAGTAGTTTGTAGAGAGATTTGTGGGAGTGTTGTTGAACAACCTCCTTGTTTTTAGAGTACATATTCCTATATATGTGTAACCTGCTCCACATGAAATTGATGAAGAGAAAGATTGTTGTGTTCTGTATTTTGTGAATATGTACCAAAATTATTAATCCTTTCCCTACGGAATTATTCATTATCAATACTTCATTTTAATTCAATATTTTACTGGGAAGGTCTTTGATTCATGCAATGAAAGTAGTTTCATCCATTGTTCATTAATACATTAAATTCCTACATGATGGGTATGAGCATAATATTACAGAAGACCTTGAACCATTCAAATTCTATCACATAGACCATGTTACTGTTATGCCTATTTCTCCTTCACATAATATTACATATAATAGCATAGATACATATGGAATTGGTTAATCAAGCACTTCATAATCTTCTTCCGCCAC
Organism: Taxus chinensis; assembly: GCA_019776745.2. Classification (NCBI taxonomy): domain Eukaryota; kingdom Viridiplantae; phylum Streptophyta; class Pinopsida; order Cupressales; family Taxaceae; genus Taxus; species Taxus chinensis. The sequence goes on from CM034147.1 coordinate 605,459,498, forward strand.
TCCAAGCACTCTGATTATTTCTACTCATACTATTGCCATCATTTATCCCATTGTGTCTTCTTCTCCCAACATTATTACTCTGTTATTTAAGGATCCTCTCACTCCTACATATATTACTCCTACCAATATCCTCGATGTAGCTCTACAGCATGACAATGCCAATATAGACAAATCTGAGGATTCTGAGGACAATTTCGATACTATTGAACTTATTGATGAAAAAATTGTGTAACTTTAACTTCACTCCTATCGATATAGATGACTCATATTTTAATGACACTTTTGTGGCTGATGGTCTTGGTGAATACAAATTTGATACCCCTCCTAATAATGATATGGTACTTTATCAAGGGTTTGTCCACACCTTGGATGTTATTTTTCCCTCTCTTGAATAGTCTGTGTCTGTACCACTTTCTTTCACTTGCACGATTTTCATTAACAACTCTTATTGACACCATATTCTGTTAGATCATACTTGATCTGATACCATTTACACATATGAGGGCTTAACTAGGCTTGGCTTGACAATTAATGATATACTCTTCCACCGCCTCACTCACCTAATCTATATCATACATATTTTCACATTACAGTCGCCTATGGTCTTCGTGTTTTTCATTTAACAGTATTTGTTGCACGCACCCTGATTTCTTCTCCACTAACACTCAATAAATCTTGGCTCGACTATATTGGGGGAAATTTATAATCCATTCACACTTCTATCACTTTTCCTATTCCATTTGGCAGTGTTTCTATAAATAGAAGAATAAAACGGTTCATCACCTGGCCATTCTCAAAATATTACTCGTTAGTATGCACATGAGTGTTCATTTGTAATTTTCACTAATGAAGACTATGCAATGAATGTGTACACCTTACATCACAATGGATATTTATATGATCCACCTCATACTATTGCCTATCAAATCTCCAATGGAGCTCTATTCAGCTTCGATCAAGAAAATGATGATCTTCTAGAAAGTGGCACTTGATCCTCCTTATCATCACACACTTGGGGGGCATCACACTTATTTCTCCCCGACATCATTACTACATGTATTATACTCTCATCAAATCACATATATACTTTTACATATGACGTATGAATCTTGACACACTCTAATATCATCATTACCGAATGATGCGCTCTTGTGCTTTGGTTCACACTTTATTATTGAGGGCATCCTATATACATGAGCCTCACACACACCACTCACTACACTATACACACTACACATTTTGTGCATACATATCTTCCTACGTAACATATAATGTACACATTTTCTACATATCTTTATCACATATACGCATTGTAATCACTACCCTATGACGCACTCTAGTTCTACGGTTAATAATCGACTGCTGGGGGTCCACATCTCAAATGGACCTCACCATACTCACATGTTTACTCACACACTCACTCAATAAAACACTTACATCCTACACTTTACACTTTGAAAATGACATCTTTTGAATATGCACATTTCAGACCTTTCCCAATGACACGCTCTTGCTTATGGTTCATTCTTGAATGTTGAGGAGGCATAAAAAATGAACCTCATTACATACATACACATCCACTTGGGGGGAACATGGCTCCTATCATTCACTCTACATTTCATTTTATCTCATCCACATCATAATACATATCTTGGTTTCATTTAGTCTTTCTTACATTTACTTGTTACACGTACACTCTTTTACACATGCTATATAGATATCTTGTATGTCATTATTCTTATCATACACACATGCATGTTCACTTTTTTTCTACTAGTGATCACAAGTTATACAAAATCTATTACACACATCATGGATGTTTGGCATAGTACCTATTACCAGTCCCACATAGGCTCTTGGGAGCATACAATTTCGTACACTTCAGGTGTTATTGTTTCATTTTGTTTCATAGCACACTATGGTAAGTGCACCAAGTTGGTGGAAAAAAAGGGGGTCATAAGTGGACGTCATCTCAACTTTTAGGGATTATTTGCAATACTCGCACTCAAAATTAGAAAAAATTATATAAATATGAATCGTAGCATTCGGAATCTAGTTTTTAAAATACTAATTTTTTTAAAAAAATGGACAAGTTTAGCTATATTAAACACTTAAAATTATATGACTTGGTTTTTGTTTTTGAAAAAACCTATAAGATTGTAGTTTGTTTGCCAACGATTTGGATGACCAAATCTTGTTTTTTTTTTTTCCTTTGGTGAAAAGTTAGATGTAGTTGTCTATCTTGGGATGGATTTTATTTTGTATTTTTTTTAGCAATAATTTTCTTATGATTTTTTCCATGAAAGTGGTCTAAAAAGATTTAGAAAATGGAGCACTTTCCGTTTTCCCTGCCATAACTATATAAAAAAATCAAAATCAAATTTTTTTTAACGTGTATAGAATTTCTCCATGCTTGGGATGGTATAAGTTTTGGCACATTTTAATAAGAAAAACAAAAGTTGTAGTATTAAACGTAGACATGAACATTCACAGGAAAAAATGTCTTAAAGACCTATTGTTAGTAAAAAATTATAAAATGATATTTATCTTATTCTATTCACTTTAAAATCAATATTTCTACAAAGCTAACAGTCTCTCCTACGTGAAGGCTCCATTTTGTGAAATGTTTTCAGTTTTTTAGCATGGTTCAAGTCTATGGAAGAGTAAATTTGAAGTTTTTTTACCCTTTACACTTCATAATGACCTTCCATAGCTTTGGTTAGGGAAAAAAAAAGATTTCCCAAGCCTTAGGTTCGGATTTGAAAATACAGATAGGACCACGATCACAGGTTTTTAAACAAGAACCATGATCATGCTATATAAACCACGAGCATGGTTTATAAAGTGTGATCTTGGTTCATAAAGCATATTTATATGCATCCCAATGTTCTAATTACCATGTGATTTTTACTGTTTGACTTTACCGTATGAATTACTGTGAAATTATGTCATTTTCTACACATTTTTCTTATCACCGGAAGTAAAACATCATGGGAGATAAGAAAAAAAGTCAAAAAAAATAATTCATTAAGTATAAAAACACCAAATGAATTAAAGGAAAAAAAAATTCAAAATGCTGAGTGAATGCGGAATCTTCGTGAATCAAGAAGAGGTTCATCTTCAACCCCTACTATTCTAAGAAATGAGAAACCAGGTAATGTTTCTACTGTCAATGTTGAATTTGAATTAAATACTTGTGATGAAGATGTTTGTTACTGTCAACATTGAAGAAGAATTAAACACTCGTGATGTAGAAAATGTTGAAATTGAAGGAGACAATGAAAATGTGAATAAAAAAATTCAGGTTGAAACTGTAGAAAAACAAAATTTGACAAAAACACCTCCTAATATTTTCCATAAGAAACATAATTATTTTATTGAAATTGATGAAAACATTTTGAAACCAATGTGTGACAAACTTTCTGAATGAAAAACTAGAAGAAAAGCCAGTGAAATTTGAGATAATCATTTTGAAATTTTAAATGATTCTCAAAGATGTTAGTTATTAGTTAGTTTGATGAAATTGAATAAAATGAGACCTACATTAAACACCTTAGGATTGACAACATCTAATATACATGGTCAAACCTCTACAATTGTTGAAAACCTTCATGATGCATATGACATTGTTGGTGTCAAGAGACACACTAAGGATAGTAATATTGTATGTCATGTACTTGCTACTAGTGTTGTAAGTGAATCAATAAAAAACAACCTTTGACTATGTAAACAAGTCAATTATTTCAAGTTAATAAAAAAACTCTAATGAAATCAATTGAAAGATGTAATATCCTTCAATCACTCAATAGCACCGATCTTTGGACATTTTCTGCTAGAGCACCACGTAAGGACAAATATAATACTGATGCTATAAGAGAAATTGTTATTCAATTTTGGCATGATAACACTAGAGTTTCACCTAATATAAGAGATGTTGTAAAACCAAGAGTTTGTTCTATTAATCGCAAACCACATCCAAAGCATTTCTTATATATGACTCAAACTCAATTTTTTCGTAAGTTTGAACAAGAGCATCTGGAAATTAAAATTAGTCAACGTTTTTTCTGAAATGTTAAAACTATTATATGTGAAAATCAACCATGCTCGCACCACTTGTTGTTGTAGGTGACATGTTGAATTTTCTATGCATTATGCTAAATTTTTATGTATTCGTTCTATTTTGTATTTTGAAACTATGTTATCGGAATGTGGTGTTCAAGTTCCACTAATATCTTCCAGGGATTTCATTCCTATGATATTTTGTGAAAAAGAAGTTGGACAATTTTTTTATAGTCAAGATTGTTTAGATGGAAGTTGTGGGTACATGTGGCGGATTACCTAAATTGGAAAGTTGCATCCATGAGAAAATTGAAGGTGCAATAGGAAATAATTTAGTTGAGTTTGATAAATATAAATCAGTTGCATACCAATTGAAAGATGGAAAAGAGTCTAAACAGTGTGAGCTAGTTATAAAACATATGCCTGCTTTTCAATTTAAGAGAAAATTTAAGGATGAAATTGTTTATGAGTATGTTAGGCATACACACAAAGCTCGATGGTTGGATGAATAGTTCAAGATATGTAAAGACACATTTCCTATTGGTACTATTGTTTCAGTGGTTGATTTTTCAGAGAATTACACATTATAACCACAAATGGAGGTTCAATCACAATATTACAACTCAGTACAACTTGTCATTTTTGTGCATATAGCATTTATACATTCTCCTAAAAGTATAGAGAATGATAAAAAAAATTTAAGAGAGTACCACTTTTATATCAGTGATGATCATACTCATTCTAATGAATTTATGCAAGGGTGTTTCCAGTTATTTTTTGAAAACTTGTCTGATAGGGACATCCAATTCAAACAACATTATATATGGTTAGATAATTTCACGTCTCAGTTTAAGAATGCACGAATGTTTTATTGGATGAGTAGGATGCACGTAAATATGGGTGTGCAACATATTTAGAGTTTCACTAAGGATGGAAAAGGAAAAGGAGAGCATGACAGTGCAGGGGCATGTGTGAAAAGAGATCTTACAAGAGAAGAGTTGAAGTACAAAGATGGTGCTAAATTGAAATATGAAAAGAGCATAACAGAATGGTGTATTGACAACATGGCCCGAGGTTCTCAAGAAATTTCCACGGTTCGCAGATATTTTTGGTTGATAGAGGAACAAAAAATTACAAACTATGAGGATTGTATGACACTCACTAGGTCTAGTGATATGTACTCATTTTGTAGCTCAGACACTACTTCGTGGGCCACATGCACAAGAAAGTTGACATGTTTTTGTGCATCTTGTATCAAATTTGTCACTGCTAAGTGTGACTCACAAGAATGGGTCAATGGATGGATTTGTAGGCCTCTAACTCTGCTTGTTATTTATTAACCTCCAAAAGTATTATGACTTGTTTGTACAGATGAAGTTACAACATCCAAGGACTTTGATAGAATTTTGATTTTGGTGCAACAAGGTATTTATGGTTATTTACAATTTTTGTATTGAGTTATGTCCATTGAAATTTCAATATGTACAATTTAAATTTGAGTTAAAACCTTTTTTTTGTAGGACATGTGTTTGCAGTTATTGTGACAGAAGACAATGAAGAAGGAACAGACTATTTCTTATGTCATTGCATCTTGGAAAGAAAGAAGTTGACTTCTCCTATTATAGATGGTGAAGATATTGAGTTCCTTACAGGGTCAGTGGTAGTTACTGGAACTTGGCTTTTGCAGTACCCATTAAAAAAATACTTTGTTTGGGTGTTTGAAGGATTTGAAACACATAGGAAAATACTCTTATATTCGCATCTAGTTCTAGCGAAAAATATTCAGCTGTGTAGATATCGAGGAAGGCCTAATAACAAGATTCTTTGGAAGGTTCCAGAGTCATATCATGAATAAATCCTGTCCACTATTCAAAGTAGATCCGATCCTGATGGTTCATTGGAATGAATTTACAATGCTCATGTCTGGTATATATAATTTCTTTGGTATATATAAATTTGTTAGATAAATTTAAGTTCATATATTTTATTGAATTTGTGTATATTTTATATATCTAGTATGGTTTTGATTTGAAACTTAAATTTCTTTGACTAACACTTTTATATACATGTTAGTGGTGCCAGAAAAGATTCCACCTTCACATGGTTGGCACTATTAGTAGATAATTATAAATTATTGAATCTAAGAGAAGCTTTCATTATTTTACAAGAAAAGAGAAGCAATTAACAATGATTTATGTACCTATAGAGGGGGTTCTTGGCTCCGGAGGAGGTAGCCCAGAAGGACCTAGAGATTAGAGAACTAAAATGGTGCCTCCCTAAGTGTTTACAAGACCATCCCTACACATGTGCATAGTCAGTTTGGTGCCATGACCCACTGTTTGCAAAATATACCGTTTGACAGCCTTACATTGTCTTAAGCTACACTATTTGGGTAATTTGCAAACAATAGGGCAGCGAGAGCAGTGATTGGAGAAGAAAAAAACTAAGACATGATATTTTATAGAGTCTCTACACTGAGGTATAAGATCAGACGAGACATCTCTAGGTGCCACAGAGTGCACGTAGTCACCCATCTAAGTTGAACAATTTTTTGGTCTCAGGGCTCTTGAGGGACTCCACCCGAATGAGGTATCCCAGAAAAAAAAATATTATTACACATAAAAATGACACCTCCTCTATCATTCACTTGGTCACTCAGATGTATCCACATAGTCGGTTCAGTGCCACAACCCACCGTTTACAAAATATACCATTTGACAACCTTACACTATCTCAAACTACACTATTCGGTGCATTTGCAAACAATAGGGCAGTGAGAGCACCGATTGGAGAAGGAAAAACTGAGACAGGCTATTGTAGAGGGTCCCTATGCCAAGGTGTAGGATTAGACAAGATGTCTCTAGGTTCCATGGAGTGCACATAGTCACCCGTTGAAGTTGAATGATTTTTTGGTCTCAGGGCTCTTAAGGGACTACAGCCGAATGAGGTAGCTCGGAAGAAACGACATTGTTGTGCACCAAAATTAATTCTCCTCTAGCATTCATGTGGCCACCTAGACATGTCCATGTAGTCAGTTTGGTGCCACTACCCACCGTTTAAACAATATACCGTTTGACAGCCTTACACTGTCTCAAACTACACTATTCGATGCGTTTACAAACAATAGGGTAGTGAGAGCACCGATTGGAGAAGGAAAAAACTAATATAGGATATTGTAGAGGGTCCCTACATAGATATTTAGGATCAAACTGATACATCTCTAGGTGCCACGGAGTGTGCGTATTCACCCGTCGAAGTTGAACATTTTTTTGGTCTCAGGGCTCTTGAGGGACTCCACCCGAACAAGGTAGCTCGAAAGAAATGAAGTTTTCACGCACCAAAATGACACCTCCTCTAGCATTTACCTATCCACCTAGATGTGTCTATGAAGTCATTTTGGTGCCACGACCCACTGTTTACAAAATATAACATTTTGACAGCCTTACATTGTCTCAAACTACACTATTCGGCGCTTTTGCAAACAATAGGGCAGTGGGAGCACCGATTGGAGAAGGAAAAATCAAAGACAGGATATTGTAGAGGGTCCCTATGCCAAGGTGTAGGATCAAATGAGACATCTCTAGGTGCCACGAAGTGCATGTAGTCACCCATCAAAGTTGAACAATTTTTTGGTCTCAGGGCTCTTAAGGGACTCTACCTGAACAAGGTAGCTCGGAAGCAACGATGTTTTTGCCCACTAAAATGATGCCTCCTCTAGTTTTCACCTAGCCACCTAGATTTGTTTGTGTATTCAGTTTGGTGCCATGACCCACCGTTTACACAATATACCATTTGACAGCCTTACACAGTCTCAAACTACACTATTCGGCACGTTTACAAACAATAGGGCAGCAAGAGCACTGATTGGATAAGGAAAAAACCGAGACAGGATATAGTAGAGGGTTTCTATGCCAAGGTTTAGGATTAGACGAGATGTCTCTAGGTGCCATGGAGTGCATGTAGTCACTCGTCAAAGTTGAATAATTTTTTGGTCTCAAGGCTCTTGAGGGACTTCGCCTGAATGAGGTAGCCCAAAAGCAACGACATTGTTGCACACTAAAATTATGCCTCCTCTAGTGTTCACCTAGCCAATTTTATGTGTCCACACAGTTGGTTTGGTAACATGACCTACCGTTTACAAAATATACCGTTTGACAACCTTACAATGTCTAAAACTACACTATTCGGAGTGTTTGCAAACAATAGGGCAGCGAGAGCACCGATTGGAGAAGGAAAAAACTAAGACAATTTAATGTAGAGGGTCCCTACACTGAGGTGTAGGATTAGATTATACATCTCTAGGTGGCACGGAGTGCACGTAGTCACCCGTTGAATCTGAAAAAAAAATTGGTCTCAGGGCTCTTAAGGGACTCCGTCTGAATGAGGTAGCCTGGAAGCAACGACATTTTTGCGCACCAAAACGATGCCTCATCTAGCATTTACCTAGCCACCTAGATGTTTTTGCATAGTTGGTTTGGTTCCATGACCCACCATTTACAAAATATACCATTTGACAACCTTATACTATCTCAATCTACACTATTCGATGCATTTGCAAACAATAGGGCAGCAAGAGCACCGATTGGAGAAGGAAAAACCTGAGACAGGACTATTATAGAGGGTCCCTACATTGGGGTGTAGGATTAGATGAGATGTCTCTAGCTACCACGGAGTGCACGTAGTCACTCGTCGAAGTTGAATGATTTTTTGGTCTCAGGGCTCTTGAGGGACTCCGCTCGAACGAGGTATCCCGGAAGCAAAGATGTTGTCACACACCAAAACGATGCCTCCTCTAGCATTTACTTAGCCACCTAGACTTTTTTTGTAGTTGGTTTGGTGCCACAACCCACCATTTTACAAAATATACCATTTAACAGCCTTACACTGTCTCAAACTACATTATTCGGCGCGTTTGCAAATAATAGGCTAGCGAGAGTACTGATTAGAGAAGGTAAAAACCGAGATAGACTATTATAGAGGGCCCCTATGCTAAGGTGTAGGATTAGACAAGACATCTCTAGGTGCCACAAATTGTGTATAGTCACCCGTCGAATTTGAATGATTTTTTTGGTCTCAAGGCTCTTGAGGGACTCCGCTCCGAACGAGGTATCCCAGAAAGCAAAGACATTGTTCACGCACCAAAACGATGCCTCCTCTAGCATTTACCTAGCCACCTAGATGTGTCCACCTATTCGGTTTAGTGCCAAGACCCACTGTTTACAAAATATACCATTTGACAGCCTTACAGTATCTCAAACTACACTATTCGGCGCGTTTGCAAACAATAGGGCAATAAGAGCACCGATTGGAGAAGGAAAAAACTGAAACAGGCTATTATAGAGGGTCTCTACATTGAGGTGTAGGATCATATGATACATCTCTAGGTGCCATGGAGTGCACGTAGTTACCCGTTTAAGTTGAATAATTTTTTGGTCTCAAGGCTCTTAAGGGACTCCGCCCGAATGAGGTAGCCTGGAACAAATGATGTTGTCATGCACTAAAACGATGCCTCCTCTAGCATTCACCTAGCCACCTAGACATGTCCATGTAGTCGGTTTTGTGCCACGACCCACCGTTTACACAATATATCGTTTGACAGCCTTACATTGTCTCAATCTACACTATTCGGCACATTTGCAAACAATAGGGCAGCGAGAGCACAGATTAGAGACGGAAAAAACCAAAATAGGATATTGTAGAGGGTCCCTACGCTGAGGTGTAGGATCAGATGAGACATCTCTAAGTGCCATGGAGTGCGCGTAGTCACCCGTCTGAAGTTGAACAATTTTTTTGGTCTCGGAGCTCTTGAGGGACTCCACCCGAACGAAGTAGCCCGGAAGTAATGATGTTGTCGCCCACCAAAACCATGAGTCCTATAGCGTTCACCTAGCCACCCAGGATGTGTCCGCACAGTCAGTTTAGTGCCACGACCTACAGTTTGCACAATATATCATTTGACAGCCTTACACTGTCTCAAACTACACTATTCGATGCGTTTGTAAACAATAGGGCAGTAAGAGTACCAATTGCAGAAGGAAAAAACCAAGACATATTATTGTAGAGGGTCCCTATGCCGAGGCTTAGGATCAAACAATACATCTCTAGGTGCCATGGAGTGCACGTAGTCACCCGTTGAAGTTGAACAACTTTTGGTCTCAGGGCTCTTAAGGGACTCCACCCAAACAAGGTGGCCCGAAAGCAACGACGTTGTCATACACGGAAATGATGCCTCCTCTAGTGTTAAATTTTCACGGTTTGGTGCCATGACCCACCATTTTCATATTTTTCAACAATTACAACTTTTTTTTAACTTTTTCAACAATTACAACGTTTTCAACAATTACAATTTTTTTAACAATTACAATTTTTTTAACAATAGTTACTCTCCTATTCTAAGTATAGTTAGGATTGCTCATCCTACAAATAGAATAGGAAAACAACATTTGGATTTTCCTTACTAAAAATAGAGATCAGTTGGATTTGTCACTGCCCCCCTAGACCCCCTGTGACATGAGTGGGGGGAAGCTCCCCCACACCCCTTTGGAAAGTGAGCTAAAAAATGTTGTTGTAAAGGGATCTAAAATTTAACTTTGTTGTCAAATATCTTATAATATCCACCTTGATAACCAATCCACTTTATATATTACATGACCAACTCATCGCATTTTCTGATAAATGAATAGAAGATAAACACCATTTTTGCTTCTATAATAGTACTAATTTTGTGAGAATATCAACAAAGTTTTCTATGGTGTGTACATTGTCAAGTGCTATTATCCCTTCAATACAATAACATGTATAACCAAATTATACTTAACTAAAATATGCTTTGTCTTATTGTGATAAGCTAGATTCTTGGATAATTAAATAACACTTTGATTGTCACACAATACCTTCATCTTCTATTGATATCTTCAAAACTCATCCAATAAAAGTTTTACTCAAATTACCTCTTGACAACTATGATAGGTAGCTACATATTCTACCTTAGTAGTTGAAAAAAATTGTAATATTTTGAAGCTTTGAAATCCAACTGAGAGGTCCAGTTACAAGTGTAATAACATAACTGGAAGTCAATCTTTGCTTTTCCAAATCACTTACAAAATATGAATCAAAATATCCACAAAGTGAATCACCAATATTTGTTATAGGTGATGCAATAAATTATTTTTCCTCACAAGTAGTGAAACTACCACTTCACTGCTGAACAATGTTCTCTACCTAGATTTTCCTAAAATCTACTGACAACTCCAACAACATGTGAAATTTCAGTCCTTAACATGTACATGTCATAACATACATAAAACTTATTATTGCACTAGAATATGGTACATGAGATATATGCTTATTTTCTTCTTATTGTTGCACCATAGTTTTTTAATTTTAAATCAAACATACATATAGAATTAATATACATAGAAGTATACATACATAGAAGGATATCATGTGCAATGAATTTGAATCAAACATAGAAGTAATATCATTATGAAAATCAACATATGGATATATAATGTATCAAACTAAGTGTGTTGAATGCACATCTCTGAAAATATAAGTTCATAACATGTGTACATCTCAAACCAATTGTGTCATACATATAAGACCACATGCGTCTGCATAAGGTTATATACAATGTCCTATAAAGAATCATGAACTAGGACCAGCTGGCCCATATACATATCTATGTACATCCACGTCCTATGAATCTAATCATGAAACATCTTCCCTCTCTTCTCCCTGCTCGAAGTAGCATGTCCATGACCCGGGGATGTAGTGGAGGGAGATACCACTACGTATTTTATCCGTGTGGTCCTAGGTGTCTCTAAGCAGGCCTGCAACCTAACCTACACATTCATAAACAAGTTTTTAACACCCATATTTTTAAAATAAATTCAAAATTTAAAAACTTATAATTTAGTTAAAATGCATGTGAAATCTTACCGCAATGTCATGATCCCTATCAATTTTTTGTTGACGCATGGCAGGGACAACAATAGACTCATGAGAGGTAGGCTACATACAAATAATTAAATTTCAAATTAAATATTTCATGTATAAAATTTGATATTGTAGATTTAAGTAATAATAAATAATTCCTAAATAAATTTAACAAATTTGAAAAAATTATACCTTAGTTAGTGGATCTGCGGATGCTATGGTAGTATCTACAGCAGCCTCCACAGTCTGCATATATGGAGGAGTCTCTCTAACAGTCATAAGCTATACAAAAAAATATGTACGAATCAATATTAATCTACATGACTACCACATAACAAAGCCAAAGCATAATCCACGTGAACTTCCACAATTAGAACCAAAGTGTAAAGAGAAACTAATCTACATAAAATTCATGTGAGGCATGCCAATAGCCTCAGTTCCTAGAGCAAATGATGACCCGTTAGGATCTTGCACATATAAAATACAAACATATATTAATATGTACATGTACAGGGTGAAATATTATAATAATAAAAGCACACAATCAAATGAAATTTGAAATTTAAGTACAACTTGAAACTTACATTTGTAAGATGCCTAGCTGCAGTAGCTAGCATGTCAACACTGAATGTTTCCTTCACTAGCTTTTGCTATTTAAAATAAAATAAAAAATTATTTTTTACATGTATGTACATAACGTACAATGAAATACATATATATTAAAATCTCAAACATGAATTAAAATATTGTATATATATATATATTAAATATTTATTTGACATTTACCTATGAAATACCAAGATCCATCACACCAATTCCAAAAACATCTGCCCTCATCTCATCTAGAGAAAATAAATCATGTAATCCAACAAATGATGTCTCACCCACAATGCATACGGCACCACATGATCCACAGTGGTGTGGTGCACTAGAACTGGCGCCTCCACCAACATCACCAAATGCAATTTGCTCACTATGCTAGGTCAAAGTGTCAGTGAGCTCCCTCAATGAATGTAGTGTGTCAATCTCCACAACCTCATTCACTGTAGGAGGGATAGCTAAAGGAAATGGGGTTTTGGGGAATTGTGGATCCTTGGTTGACCTACATATGCACCAAGTCTACTCTATGCAGAGCCACCACCTCGCCCATAAAAATCAGAAAAGTCAAAATAATTTGGGACCTCATTAAGCACGAACTTGCAATAGAATTTCTTTAAAAATAGAGGGGAACCTCATTGTTGTTACATGGTGGATAATCAAAAACCATCCACCATCGGTCCCAAAAATTTATCTTGATACGGTCATCGTGGCACTAATGGATTAAGAACCGTTTACAAGTAACTGCGGGGGGCATTGGTTCTTGAGTTGGTAATAATGAACAAATGCAGTATTTTCCAAAAAAAATGTCTTTATAGCCACATGGGATAATTTATTTGCATACCACTACCTACAATCACCTCTAAAGGTATTCCATCTATCTATTTGGTTGGTTGTGGAGTCAACTTCACCAATCAATGTTTGCAATGTGTTGGCTAAAGTCATGCGGGACGGATTTGTGGCATGATTTTGTCTTAAATTCTGAATAAGGTTCTCAATGGAAATTTTATTTTTTTAGATTTTTCCAACGATATCAGCTTGTAGTCCTTTTGGTTTCGTGGGACAGAAGGAGCCACAAGAGGAAGATCTATGTTTGGAGGAGGGTTTTCTAGAATTTTTGGAGGGTTTTGAGGATTGTTTAGAGGGTTTTGAGGAATATTTTGATGGTTTACAAAATTACGAGCTTGCCAAGAAACTGACAGAAAAAAAAAACTGTATATATAAACAAAAAATTGAAAAACCCATGAAAAATCACAAAAAAAACCTAAAATGCAAACAAATTGTTCAAAATCGAGGGCTTACCTCTTTGTCTTGGTGGCATGGTTGAAACTATCGTGATCCACAAGTTTGAAGAGTAACTTGTTTAGGGGGTAATTCAAAGCGCGAGAAACCAAAAGTGTAGGAGAAATCGCGAGTTGGAAAGGAAAATGAGGGAAATTGAGGAGTCGCGAGGTCTGTATTTTTTTGTCTCAAAGGACCGCGATCGCGGTTTGAAACCGTGAGTGCGGTTTTTAACCATGGCTCGTGGTTTGTAAACTGCGATCGTGGTTTTAGGTTCGGAAGATCACCAAGCCTATAAAAATAGTTGTGCAAAGACGTGGTTTAAAAATTGCAAGCGCACTTTATGACCACACTCGCGATACCTAAATTTCAGGTTTTTATGTCCACTTAACTGTCCACCATCTTGGTGCACTTACCCACTACTATATCATATTATACATGTTTTGACATACTTTTTATATTTCTAACATGATAACAGGTGCTTCATGTAAAACATTTGTCTTGCAGGCCTATCTGCTTCCATGGTTGTCTTTTACGTTGTTTTTCATTATTTTCCACTTCTTTCGGGATTTTCCCTTCTCCTTGTGTGCACACTTGTTTGATTTTGGCCTAGTTGGCTTTGATTGTTTTGCAAAATCATGAGTGGTGTCCCATGTTTGTAACTCATTTTTCACGGTCCAATTTTTCTTTTTGTGTGTTCACATTATCTTCTTTTTCCTTAGCTTACATTTTGTCTTCTACATGCATGTTTGTATTTTTTTATAATAACACTTTTATGCTAACCACTTTGTTTGCATGTGACTTGGTTTCTACCAAGCACATTCCCTTACCCCTGTAGGGCACAGTTTCAGTATAGTTTTCAGTCCTCCTTTGGGCCACATACTCCTTCAACAATGTCACATGTACCCCAAATGAGGGGGGCACCATTTTGGTGAATCGGTCACCCCATATAGTTTTATACATTCATCACACAGCACATCATAATACTGGTATAGCACAGTCTTCAGTTTCAGGGCTCATAATCAGATTTAGGTCCTTAGCACATCACAACCACCTAAGCTCTTCCTAGACACCTATAACTAGGGGTAGTTACACAACATTTGGAAGTTCATCACAGTCTACAGAACTCCACACAATTGATTTTATGGGGCACACAATCCTTAGCATTTTTCATGCATGTACTACACATTTTTACTTTGGATTGAATTGTTTGAATTTTACACACCATATGTAGTGGTGTTCTACATTATGGAAGCAGTTAAAGGTTATAGGATAACATAGAAATTTCCTCCTTACACTTATTCCATATCATTGGCATGAGATCACCCCAAAAATTCATGGTCGGCACAACTGGCGTGAGATCACCCAAAAAACTCATTCTTCTAAAACATCCACAAGATCCTTTCTAAACTCTTTCCTCATCATAGATCAGTTCCATCCATATGGGAAGTGATAGTCAACATCATTCACAACATCAAAAAAATCAAAATCGACATCAACAAAAGGCACATCGTGACATCTACACATGCGTTTTCACCCTAGGTTCATTTTCATCATCACTTTTTGCACTCTATTCTGCTTACCATCCGCGCTCCATATTTTTATCACTCCATGCTTTGTATTGTCCCTTGGTATGCTCTTTATACATCTACATGTTTATCAAGTATGCATATCCATCTACTTTATGTTATTGATATTTTCACTCACCAACATAAATTGGGGGAAAATGTAAACACAAAATGACGTACTTTGGGTAATTATCTAGTTCTAATTGCATACTACTATTCATATGATTCCTAAGTAATAACCCATGTCTTTGGCCACCTTTCTTTTATTTCTATTTCCACTTTTGGTCTTACACCCTTATTCACTTAGTATACCTTTTTAAACCTCGAAATTTATCATCCTAGATACCAGCGCCCAACCAGGATGCCAACGTTAGGTGCCCTCATCCCCTTTGGGTTCCCTTGACCTTAGTATACTTTCTTCACATATTTTGGGTCCTTTATAGCTGTTTGAGCATCTTATCTTTTTGTTTTTTTTCCTTTTCTGTGTTAATTACAAAATTCAAGCAAGGGAATCATATAAATATAAATTTATGTGATCATAATAAGGGACCAAGAACTAAGAATTAGCCATCACCACCTAAGGTTGCATCCATTAAGCATCTAGAGCTCAATTGCATCCATTTAGCACCATCTAAGGGACATTAGAGCTATTTATTCTACATACACTTCATAGGATGGAAGTTCATTCTATTCCATGCACACATCTATTATGTTTCTTTACATCTAGCTTGTTTGCTTACTATCAAGTGTGACACACACAAGATCCACCTAGGGCATGATTCTGCACATAGACACATAGAATTACATTGGGTCTAAGAAGTAGTGCAGTGCTCAGTTATAGGATCACCATTTTTATAGTTGAGGATAGTCTGAACCCTCATTCTTCATCTTTATTTTTTAGGATTTGATGTTTATTTGAGGGTTTTACAGGTCGTTATTTCATTGTAGGTTTCCAATAACTTCAGCAATCATTGTGTGAACTCATAAAGACTAAAGGAAAACAACAATGAACAACTAATGACCACAAAGAGGAGGTTTTATGATCATTTTAGCATACACATGTTTCTAGAAACAAACCTAGGATGCCCACCGGCACCCCTGTCCCTCTCCAGGCGCCCCAGTCTAGGAAGATCATTAGCTCACACACTTTTTGAGGTTATGTGTGATGCTTCTCCCTCTCTAATCATCTAATCAGCACTTTGACATAGTCCAAGAATAACTGCCAATCATCTAAGGCTTTATACCCTCTCTTTGCACTTAGGGTTTCATATTTTCATACTTAGCTTGCTTGGCTTAATTTTTGTACTTAATTGGTTGTTCATTTATTGTTGTAATAGCAATCATATTAGGCATATAAGTTCACATTTAGATTAATCATTCACAATTATCAATCCTTTACAAAGGATTATTTTTTATTATTAGATCATTTTCTCTTCTCAATTTTTGACTTGCCAGAGATATTTAGTCAATGATATCCCTATTTATGTTTCTTTTGACTATAACATTTGAGGAAATGTCTCTTCAAAATTAGTCTCATGGGCATTGTTTCTTGAAGTTGTGCTTACAATGGTTAAACAGTTAAATAATTTTTATTTCTCTATGGGCGATGTCCCCTTTTTCTTCTATACTAAAGAACCTGAAGTGGAAATTTTGGATGCTTCCTTGCATGTCATAGATGATGTTATGTGACAAATTACCCATAAGGTAAATTTTGAACATTATTTATTTGATTAAAATAAAATAATTGTTATGAGTGTTCTAAAGTTCTTTTTCACTAGGATTAAATTCTAAAGTAGAAGAAATAATTTTAAAACATAATAATATTGAGACCTATCGGGTAATATGTAATAAAAAAAATAAACACACCAAATTTTATGTGTGTATGAGTGTAAAATTAAAGTAACATGGGTAAATAAAGAGTTAATAAAAGAAAAATAATATTATCCAGTATCTGATAAATGTGTATGAATTGTTTATTAATTATAATAAAGTAATATTGTATCTAATGAATAGGTGTGATAATTTGTAACCAACTCTTGAAAAATATAAATAAGAGGGCGGAATTTTGAATGGGAAAGAATGAAATATTTTATATATTTGAAGACCCCTTTAATATAGGGTGGGTAAAATAAAAATAACTTCTCGAACATGGATGTGTTGAGAAGGGTAATTAATGGGGTAAATTAATTAATAAAAGTTGTTTTGAATGGGTATGTTGATTGAAAAACCTACCCGATGAAAATTATTTAAACTTGTGGTGTGGGGATTTAATATACCCATAGGAAAATGTGTGCTCAAGTATATTTTTATTTGATACCAATTGAAGGTAAGTGGTGGGCATTGGAGTGGGGAAATCTAGAGTGTGTCATAACTAGGATATGTAAAGTATAACCCCAGATGGTTCCTGGATAGGGAAAGAATATATTTTAAATGCTAATTCCTCTTGATGATGTGGTCATAGCTTAAGGTGTTGAATCTCAGGTATCACCTAAGAGTTACTTGAGCAACACATAGTCCTCACCTAGAGATAAGCTAAATTATTTCTTTAACTTTAGTGTTATTAATTAGGAAAATGTTTTATCATGGATAAGGATATCAATTAAATATACCTAGTTGTGAAATGTGTGAGGACCAAACTACCTCATGCCAATTTTTTGGGATCATAGACTTGGAACAACAATCATTGAACCCTACGTTTCCTTACAAAATAATGTTTTCTTTCTTATAGTTTTCAAGACAGTTCAATATCATTCATTTTTTGGTCTCGTGAACCATGACCCTTTTGGTACCCAAATTGATCCTTCCTTTGGAACTGAGCAGTATCACAATTTGATAAGGATGCTTAGAGACAAACAAATCATAATAGGATTAATTTTTTATTCAAGGATGGATTCTAGAAGACTCTTTATCACTCTGGTTTAGAAAGGATGGGGTATCACCATGTTAAGAGTTTGACCTACCCTTACTAATTTAGGTTTTTCCTTCAACCAAGGTGAGAGGAACCACTTTGTGACCTGTATTAGTGAAAATTATCAACAAATTAAAAATATTTGACTCTTCCTTTAAAATATTTGTAAGGAAACCTTGAGAAAACATAGCCAATACAGCATAACCTAACTCTTACAAGTTACCACCTTAGAAAATGAATATGTTCTCTAGACGAGTCCCAGGTCACTAAAGAAAACGATAAAATATGATTACACTTGCATATTTTAGAAAAGGATGGACAAATTTAATGATCTTCTTTAGCATTTATGGATATACTATGCAATAAGGGATGGTTCATGTATGATATATCACTAAATATGAAATTTATGGTTAGGAAGTTAAGTAGGATAAAGTTGATTATACCAAATTCTTGAGAGCCTTAAACAAATGTTGACATATCCACAAAACAAAATGACAAATCACTTCAAATAGTCAGGACAAACCTTCAACTAGAAAATTGTGCATCTATGAAAGCTCAAAGACACACGACTTCACACATTATTCAAGGATTTAACATAATAACTCATGTTTAAAACTTAATTAAACCTTATAATTCCCTAATATATCATTCTTATGATACACTCATAAACTGGCAAAGAATCTGTATCAATGAAATCAAATTAAAGTGAATTTAAATAACTTATTGCATCATGAAATGAAAGCTTTCTTCATAATGTAATTGTAAATGCCACAATATTGTCATAAGGATGAGATCTTGTTTGATTTTAGAGGGATTCCTAATGTAAGATTGCAATAGGAACACAAATAACTATTTGAAGATATCTCAAAATGACAGTAGACACAACCTGGTTCATGATTAACACAAATTACTTAATTTTTTTCAAATTTATCAACAAGGGAAAGTTTGTTAATGGATGTACATTTGCAACCATCTTGACATGATCAATTTAAAATATACATAAGAAATAATTTGTTTCTCAAATACATTCCTTTGAAAAATGGATTTTCTCGGCTTTTTATCCTTCTCTCTTCTCTGAATAAATTTTAGAAAAACCAACCCCCCTCCTTTTGTGATTATTATCTTTCCTTTTATATCATCTCCTTTGCTTGTTAACCTTTAAAGTTCTTTCCCCTCAAAATTAAAAATATTCCCAAGAATATACTCCTTTTTAAAAATTGTTCTAGAACATGGTATTTAGAAAGGTCTTTCTTCAAGTTTCCAGGTGTACAAATCACCAGTCTTTTCAATCAACTTCAGTAGTGCTTGATTGGGATATCAGGTAATCTTTTCTAGTGGTTTATTTTAATAATTCTTGCCTAGCATTGATGACATATTCATTTCAAACAATCTCTAAACACCTCTGGATAATATTAAGATGACATATATCCGTACTCACTTTTCAATAATCTACCTTGGGTGCCACACCCTCTGCTTCATGTCTCATTGGCTTAATTTCCACACATATTTTCTATAAAATCACCTTGATTTACCATCTATGTGCATTCCTAACTTTTTCCAAATCTTAAATTCTCCTTTGTGCAAACTGAACAAAATCTCCTTCATTTCATGGAAAAGATTGCATCAAATCAGAACATATGTCTCCTTCTCATTATAAAACTTGGCTCAATTTCATTATCAATATGCCATTCCCTTCTTATTCTAAGTATAAGTAATTTCAAAGAGAATGGCGAAGGTGCTCTTAGCTCATAGCCTGAAGGGAAATTTCTTCAGAGGAATTAAATCAAATTTTCAATTTAAGTGTTCCTAATGAAGCTTTTTTCAGGGCTCTGTTTGAGATCAAATGTGTGGGTGACACTGGAGGGCCCTTAACATACTAGAAATCCCTTAACATATCGGCAAGTCTGATAACCACTTCTTACAAGGCTGATCATGATAAATCTTGTGTTCGCAGCCTTCCAGGTTATATATTTCCATCTTTTTAGATGGGAGCATATGAAAACTCCCAAAGACTTGAAAAAATACTGGGTTGAGAGAAGACCCCAAATCTCTAGACAGACCAATATTCAATCTCCCTTTATATGTGATGAGGAATTTGTACCAAAATATATTCATAAGGAATCATATTTTTTGTATGATAAATCCTCGAACGACATAGTGTCTGTTATCTCCCACAAAATAGAAGAGTTAGAGAAAAGGATCAACTTCCTGGAGAAAAATCAAGTAGAGACCGTGCTTTCACAATTAGTTTCAGTACCAAGGTCATCTTCAGGAAAAAGGAAATTTGAAACACAATCACAACCTCCAATTTTTATCTCAGATGGGGAAGAAGACCAATCATTTTCTACTCTCCATTCAAGGGAAGCCATTTCCTCTTCTCAGAACAACAGAGGGATATTTTTTTTCAGTCGTCTACCCACCTAATGCATTGTGATCCTCAGGAAGAGCATGAATTATTGAGACCTCAAAAAATTCCTTCCCCACAGGATAATCCACTTTTTACATGGAAATGAGAGGTTAGGTCAAGTTCAAGGCCTCACAATTAGCCTAGTCAACAACATGCAGTACCTGCCCCTCTAATCACTTCAAATGTACCCTTTCAAGTAACTCCCAACATGTCAATACCTCATAAAGTGAAAGGAAATATGACATTATTCACAAGAGGTCTAGATATTTTAGATTGGGTTTCATCTCAACAGAAGAAATTTAAACTCGAGCAAATCATGAGTCATCCTAGAATCAATCTAGAGGTGTTAATGGATATGGGAATGTCCCAGGAGCTAGCAGGGTCAGTCATTTTCATTCAAACAGCACAAGGCTCAAGTGAGTTATTGTTGAGGAAAAACAAGCTCCCCTTGCTCGGAGGAAGCTATGAAATAGGGATGAAGAATGCCTAAATTTTTTTTTCTTTTCATTGTTTCTCTTTCTGGCATGTACATATATTTCTTTTTCATGGGTAGGGGTCCCTATAGAACCTAATTTTGTTCCTTATTTAGAGTGTAAGAAACATAACAACATCAATAATTTACATTTTTACCCAAATGTATGTTAATTTCATCAAAGTAAATATGGCATTACTACATTCTTCCATTTTTCAATTGAAATAAAGGAGTGATAAAATTCAGAGAAACAATTACTTCCAATAGTCATTTTAAAACATCAGTTTAAAAAGTATGAATATGAAAATACAATATAGTTCAAGAAACAATTGTCTAAGCATGTTCGTCATCCTTTGCATCTTCTTCTTCAGCTTCTACTTCTGGATCTTGTTCTTTTGGTAGCCACACCACTTATGCATCATATATTTTGAATAATTCATTAACCTTATCCTCATCTGGTCGTGTATGATGCTGGAAAATCAATGCATGTCTATATGGCATCAATGCAATGGTCCATTTTTTACTTGTATTCCAGTGGCCTTGCCTTCAACTCTGTAATTCTATTTTCTATCTTTCTCATGGTCTTAATGACTTCATAGGAGAAGTCATTCCTTAGAACATTATTTTAAAAATATTCATTTAAGAAATCAATCTTCATGTCCCTATAACTCTTCTTGAACTTATCAATAACCATATCCTCCAACTTTAAGTCCATAGCATTGGGAGTGTCATCAACCCAATTTTTTTTACTTTAAGCTTTCCTTTGATTCCATTTTGGGTCTCAACTCTAATTTTTGACAACTCCTTAAGGGCATGTTGGATTCCTTTAAATTCAGTTGGTACAATGTCCTCCTCCTCAACCAACTCATCACTGAGTTGGGTAATGCAGTCCAATTTGGGAAGAATTCCTTCAAATTAGAAAATCTCATTGTCGCATTGTTCAATTATCTCATCAATTTCATTAATTCTATTTTTGAGATCTTCATACTTCCATCTGGCTTCTGTAATTTCTTCTTTTCCCCTCTTGTTCAAGTTCTCAATCCATGTGTCTATTGCTTGAACCTTCTTGATAGCCTTGATTACCTTATTCATTCCTTCAAGGATGTTTATATAAGCACTTGTTTGTGTTTGAATAGTCTGCCCTGTCAACTGTTGTAAATAGGAACTCAAGGCCTTAACTTGCTCCTTTACTTGCCTTTTTGTCATTCCATCTTCATCAACCTTTTGTAGAAGATCACTCAATACCTCAGATACCCATTGCTTCAATTGTTCCCTTGAGGGTTTTCCCAAAGGAATAATTTGAATGTTATAATCATCAGTTGTTATGTATTTTCTTGTGTCACCCTTAAAAGGTGTTGTTTTTTCCAAGGTTCTTGCTCCAGATGAATTAGTTTGGGTTTTTTTTATGGTCCTAGCCTTTTTTGAGGCTCTTATTGCCTTTGGAAAAGACAGAGAAGTAACGTCAACAAATTACATGGGGAGAACCTCTTTTCTTCATTTGAAATCAACTCACTGGTCCATCCCTTTTCTAAGCTCGTTATAGCTCTTGTTTCTTATGATTCTTTCTAGAGTTTCTCAGGAACAACTACCATTTTCTTGGATATTTCTTGTTCATTTTACACCAATGATTTTTTTGTTCCTTATAACTTATTAAAATGGTCCTCACGCCAATCTCAACTTGTGTTACTGATTCTTTTGGATGCTCTTTTTCACGGTCTGGAACTTCATATTGATCATTTTTTACTTGAATTATATCAGCATTCAGGGGAGAATCCTTCCTTGCTTCTTCAATTGAATCCATAGTGGAATTAATTTCTTCTATAACACTTTCTTGCAAAAAAGTTTGAGTTGCGGGCTCCTTCTGTCTCGAAGTCTACTGAGTTATAACCTTACCCTTTTCATGATCTAACGATGTATCTTGTAATTCCATGGTAGGTTGTTCCTACGGAAACAAATCTACATTTCCCACTAAGGGATGTAAATTCTTACCAGTGATGATTTTTGCATCAGCAATTTCATATTGTGTTATTTAAATTTCTCTTCAAAAATAGATTTTCCCTTTTAAGGAAGGTTATCAGTTTTGGTCACCTTAGCAGAAATAGATATAGCCTCTTCCATTAATAACTCATCATTAGTGTCCTTTTCAAAAAATAACTTTGGTTTCCCAATTCCTAAGTCATTTGTCATGGGGAAATTATTTCTTTTTCTTAGGTCCTCTCTTCATTAGTTGGTACATGAATATATTTATCCAATTATTTTCTTACTTGAATGCTACCCACTAGTGTCAGTATTGGTTCATCTAGAGAAAAATTAAGTGCATCCAACATGGAAAATCCTTCACCAACATTAACATCAATTACATCATTTTGGCACTTTACAAATTCATGCATTGTTTTGACTAGAGGTACACTTATATCCTTGGCAAGAAAATTTTTAGATATTTTCATACTTGGGGTAAAAAATTGATTACCTACTAGAATAAGTGCAGTACTTCCTTGGGAAATTGGAATCTTAGTGCATTCCATTTTTTTCATAAAATAAAGTGATGGGATAATGGGATCTGATTGCTCCAAACGTGGTAGTGATGCATCATGATGCTTTTGGACAACATCACTCTTTTCAGACTCATGGGGATTAATTACCACATCATGGTGCTTGAACTTTGTAGGTGTATGGGTGCCTAATCTTACCAATACTGGTTAGTGAATAACCTTTTGTTTTTTGTGTGTCCTCTTAAACCTTTTTAAATCTGGTATTGTCCTTCTTTCATCTTTGTGTGGCTTAGACTAAATGTGGCCACTTGCAATTACCCAACTCATCAAATTTTCACCACTATGTTGCTTTGGAAAAACACTTGGATGGACCACAAGTGATGCCAAACCTTTCACCTTTTCCTGAATTGGTACTGCAAAAGTAATGAGGGCATTCTCCATATATTTTAAAAGCATATCTTCAATCTTTTTCTTGAGAACTTACATAAAATTTCTAGTTCCACTAGTGGTTGATGTCCACTCATCAATGAATTCAGAATTAGGTCTTGTGGATGGCGATTGAGAGGAATTTCCTTCCAATGGATCCATTCTATCTACGTCCTCCCTTAGGGGTGGAACATCCTCACTTAGGTTTCCCAAACTTTTGAAATTGTTTAGGATTTTTGTATCCTGGAGTGAAAGATCAATATTATTTTTGAGCAACCAGTTTACAGTCCTTCTCATTACATCAATTATTCTTAAATAACGATCATCAAAATCTACCACATTCAAGTCTTGAGGAGATACAGGATGATCACCCACCTTTTGATCAATATAAAATCTGCTCACTATGTGTGGATTATCCATAATCCCCCCTAGGATAACCATAATTTTGTTGTCTATTATCTATGAAAGAGTCATTCTAGAAAAATCCCTTAACCTAACTTCTTCCTCATCCCTATAGTTCATCCAATAATCCTAAAAATGGGGTTCATGCTCAAAGCTATTTGCAATGTTGTTAAACACCCATCTAATGTCATAATTAGGCCTGGCCTCAAACTTCTCCATATCAAATTTTTGCATTTCCTCTTCAATCAATCTAGCTTTTATGATGGAAGGACATGAATACCTTCCAATTTGAATAGGAAATTTGATATTTGTTTTATGCCTCTCAGAAATTATTTTATGCATAGGTTTCAACTATGTTACCAGTTCCCATATAATCAATTTATCATCTACATACCTAGGCAACTTATATGGCTTTCCCTCAAAACCACTAACTATTATTTAAGTAAACCTTTTAGACTGGATGAAGCAACATCCATATTCTAAAATTACTTGTCTATCTTGTTTATACATCCTATATTGTCCCCACTCTGGCTTAAAAAGACAAATTATTGGGGTAAAGAAAGTGCCATTAACTAACCTTACATTCCCACTCCAATTGATCAATTACAGTTGGGGAAATATCTCATGCATTTGACATTGCTTAAAATCTACACGTGATGACAAACCTGAGAAACATTTGTGCCCTGCAACATTATAAATGAGATATGTCATCATATAAAATTTAAGGTCTGCAATATCTCCCATTTCATTTTTTGCTGCTAGAGTGACCATGTGATCATAGAGTATGTCTACAATAAACGTGGCCCAGAAAATGCTCACTTTTTTCTCTAGAATAATCCATATATAGGTATTCATCCATTCTTTGAATTCATTTGTTTTTCTAAACCTGTCATTCAACTTAGCAACACAATGACATCCTCAACCTCCTCTACAAATTGTGTCCTAACCATCTTCTTAGGGATTCTAGCCATTGTCCTCTTCATGATAAACTAGTTTTAATTTATCATCTTGACATAGTCGTTCTTCTTTCTTTCATAATATTTTAGAGCCAACCAATGGTAATTAGGTTTGTGACTATAGGAAATTTTAACATTATTCTAATGGCCACTATTGTTAATGTCACTACTGCATCCCCACTCCTGTCCAACACCTCCCTCTTTTCTGGATCATAGTTTGTAACACAATGCCACACTAATTCAGGGAAATGAACAGAGGATGGGATGGCACTAGCTAGAGCAATACAACTTTCTTGAATTACTTTTAAGGATTCATTCTAAGGGGGACTTTTTAACCTTTGGAGGAAATATTAGCACCCATTAAGTCTATGTCTGTAATCTTATCTAGATCACTTGTGATTCCTGAAACAAATGAGAATGAATATGGCATAGTCTTCATTGTTCAAAAAACCCTAATTTTCTTTTTAAACCAACATTTTCAAAGAAAGAGAAATACATGAGTTTTGAAGCTCTTACCAGTCAATCCAAGAGTTCCCAAACAATTTAAACCCAAATCAATAACTCCTTGAATCCTCAGGTTTGCAATTTGAGCTCCACAACTAATGATGCAATAATTCTTCACACAAATCACAAAGGCAAAAACAAAAATCAAGCCAATTGGTAAATAAAGATGAAATCAATCACAAGATTTAAAATGTCATTGATTTATGTAGCAACATTAATGGTGGTAGAAATAAATGCACTGCATCGATACCGTTCAATCCATCATTCACAATTTTAAAAATGAACCGTCCATGTGGAATAAATCTTTTTGCTATCACAGGCTCGGGGGCACTTTTTGTAATATTGTAGCTTTAGAGACTTTACACACTATTTGAAAACTTGAGCCACCCATCCACCTTTTGGTTTTCAATACTAGCTCGACACGTGGTCACATTTGAGTGATAGCGGGAATACAGCTCTTTTTTTGCAATTTTACTCCTTTTCTAGTTAAAACCAAAAGTATCAAAAATATCAGACAACTTATTCCCCTGTGTCCTTTATAAACAAATACCAAGTGCCCTTTTGTGGGCCTCAGGGAACCTTTTACACTTTTAACACCTTTTATCTTTAAAGTGCACAAATACAACTACGCACTGCTTCCCCACATCCACTCAGCTTGAGACATGTGTACACCATTGGGGTGGAAAGAAAAACTAATTGTGTTTCTTTATGGTCACGAATATTTGAGGAATATTCGTTGGGTCGCAGGACCAATTTTTTAATTCGTGAATACCATAGAAAAATACAATTTTAAGAATTAGACCTGCCATACCACATCCAATTTAAATCCACCAAGTATCAACATTTGATGGGAGATAAAATCCACATACATATATGATCCTTGACTGAAAAAGAGGAAAGACTAGACCATACATAGAAAAACCACAATTTTGACTAGCACCTTAATAGGGAAAGTAGAAAAAATAACAGACGGTGATGGAAATCTTAACCGAATAAGGGTGAGATCAATTCGAGCATCAACACTAGCTCTGACTTAGGGATGAGCACTCCCTGTGAGTGCCTCAAAAAAAAAACCACGGTGTAGAGAAAATCATACCATGTGCCAAAATCCATTGAGCCACGGAATCAAAAACCATCACATAGAAATGAGGTGATAACAACCAACCCCTCAAAAGATAAACTGAGAAACCCAAGGGCCAAAACCAATGGTCACCAAGGACCGATAAAAACATGGATAAAAAACCAAAAAAGAAAAGAAACCAACAAAAAAAATAGAAAAATTGTACACTGCACAATAGTGTGTACCTTTGTTTTAGAGAGATCAATCAAGAAAGTGCTTCAAGTAAATGTCATTAATAGGAAACTCAAGTAATTCTCCATCTAAATCCTTTAAGAAAAAGGTATGCTCACCAATTTTTATGTTAATGGAGTAAGGACCCATTGATAATGCATCAAACTTTCCATGTTTTCCCTTGTCCTCATGTCTACTTATAGCGAACTTCAATTTTTCACCCCACCTTCGTTTATTTATCTCCAAATTCCTCCTAATTATTTTCAACAAATTATTATTACTTGATTCCACTTACCCATTACCTTGGGGATTGTAATTAGATGCATATGTGAGATTTATTCCATACTCCTTACACATGGCTACTAAGGTCTTAGGTTGAAAGCTCATAGCATTATCAGCAATTATTTTAGCAGGCACTCCAAATCTACAAATTATGTGATTTAAAAAAAAATCCAAAACCTAGTGAGTTGTCTTCTTTGTAGGAATTTCTTCAACCCATTTCGTGAAATAATCAGTAGCCACCAATATCCATATGTGGCCTCCACTTGAAGAGCCTAAGATTTAACCAACAAAATCCATACCCCACTGTTTAAAATAAGCTTCAACTGATACTAGTTGTAAAGGGAGAGCTCCTGAAGCTTTCAATCTTCCTGAGAAGCGTTGGAAACTCTCACGTATTCTAACCAATAGAGTTGTATCTTTAAAAATCATAGGCCACCAATAACCAGCTCTTAAAATCTTATGAGCAGTTACCCTTCTAGAAAAGTTCCCCCCCACAAACTCCTTCATGAAACTCAGCAATTAGTTTAGGGTCTTCATCTTCAATAATGCATCTCAAGAGAATCCCTTTGAGATTCTTCCATGCCAGTTCAAAATCAGTGATAATATATTTTTGGGCAGCCAACCTAAGCACTCTCTTTTGATTTTTACTCAAATGTCCAGGAAATTCCAAATTCCTAAGATAGAACATGATGTCCTTGTAGCATGCTAAATTGATCAATCTATCATGGACATTTATATCTTCTCCCTCAATTTCATTTATTTCCATTACCTACAGGTTATTTTCTACCATTAGCTTTTCCAACCCTAAACCCCTAACTAACTTGGTGGTTTCAATTTCCATGTCATACTCTTGTAATTTTTTCACCCATTGACACCTTTTGCTTGATATTTTCATTTCTGATAGAATATCCTTGACTATGGTATGAGGAACATAGGTCGTGATCTTGGAGCTCAAAATATATGGTCTAAATACTTTTTTTTCTCTTACCAAAGAGAAATCATGCTTCTCCATGATAGTATATCTTAATTCTACTCCTTAAAGTGCCTTACTAAAGAAAACAATTGGCCTTTCATTTCCTTCATCATCCTTTTGCAATAGTAAAGAGGCAATAGTATTTTTAGAAGCAAAAAAAAAATTGAGAATATTTCTTGTAATCAGGGGTTGCCAAAACAGGGGCATTATTTAATGCTTCTTTAATCCCAGCAAAATATTGGACAGATAATTCCTCCCATTTGATAACCTGATCCTTTTTTAGCATACTTGTAATGGGGATAATCATTTCAGCAAAGTTAGAGATAAATATCCTGATGAACTTTTATTTGCCTGAAAAAGGATTGAATTCACTTTTTGGTTTTGGGTATAGGGATTTTTCCAGTAGCTTCTACTCACTTAGGATCTATCATAACCCCTTCCTTAGATACGATGTGTCCCAACAACTTTTCCTTCTGAACCTAAAAGTGACATTTTTTAGGATTTAGTGAAATACCATACTCTCTGCACCTTAACAATATTTTCTCCAGATATTGCAAATGATCACTTCTCCTTCTTGAAAATATTGTCACATCATCCAAGTACACAACAATGAAATCATTTATATATCCTGAGAATGCTACATCCATAGCTCTTTGAAATGTTGCTCTAGCATTCATTATACCAAATGGCATTCTTACATACACATAAGTACCCCATGGAGTGGTGAAAGAGGTTTTAATTCTTTCTAATTGCTTTACCACCACTTGATTATATCCTAAGAAACCATCCAAAGTAGACAATAATTCAAATCCAGTAACTAATTGCAACATGTTATCCATATTATGAAGGGGATAATTATCTTTCATTGATGCTTTATTCAAGTTCCTAAAATCCACACACAACCTTATATCTCCATTATTTTTTTGAACTGGCACTAGATTTTCCACCTATGAAGAATACCTTGTGGGTTGTATAATACCTCCATCCCTTAATTTTTTTAATTATTCTTGCATTTTGAGGGAGAGAAGTGGATTGATCAATCTTTACTTTTTCCTGAATGGCTTGGCATTAGCTTCCAATGGTATTTCATGCTGGGAAAGGTCTTCCATATATGCCTTCAACTCTGAATATGACCATGCAAAGAATTCCTGGTACTCTTTCAATAGTTAGACATATGATCCCTTTTCTACTTTATTCAAGTTACTACCTAACCATATTCTCCTAGGTTTGTTGTTCATCCCTAGGTTGTGTTCTTCCATATCTTTTGAATCTGACAAATACCTACAAACAATGTGATCAACATTATCAAAGTTTGACTCAAGTGAAACCAAACCTCATGGAATGGTATTTGTTTTCAACTGAATAATATATTTACCAAACAAGGTTTCTCTTCCCTCATTAATATAGACCATTGGCTCCCAATCCACATGTTGATTTTTGAATTCCCCTTTGTTTTGTAAAAATCTTTGAATTTGGGCATCATCTTCAAAAACTTGCCAATGCTTGACATTATTAGGGACAAACGGTCTTGTCAGCACCTCAATGTCATATTCACAATACAGAGACACTATGTAATTGTCAAACCTAGACCCTAGTACTGCCAATCTGTCTGCTACAGTATTTTTTTCCTCTCATGGTACACTATATTGAAGGAGTCAAACATTTCAATGAAATCCCAAACTACATACTTATATTGCTTCATTCTCTAATTCTTTGTTGCATACAGCTTGTGGACTTGCTTGACACTAATTCTGAATCTCCTTTAACAATAATGTCTTTGATACCATATCTCCAAGCAATCCTTAAACCCAAAAACAATGCTTCATACTCTGCAATATTGTTAGTGCATTTGAACTAGAGTTTAAAAGAAAAGTTGAACTCTTTCTTATCTTCAGATATCAATACAATACCTGCACCATTTCAAAAATTAGAACAAGTTCCATCTAACATCAAAGTCTATGGGAAACCAAGTTGCTCAAGGAATTTGCATTTATCGAGTTCATGTTCCTTTAAATTTGTATAACCAACGAAATTGTCAACATCTACATATGTGTATAATACTTCATACGAAGCATTGTTTGGATCTTCGATCAAATGTAGAATCTTATTTTCACCATTTAACTTCACAAGATTTCCTTCCAATGGTATGTTTGCGTATGACATATCCATGTTCGATCATAATGATTAAGTGGTTTGGCCAACCCTTAACTAATATGGGTCCATCACTATTATATAGGTTAAATATTTAGTAATATGAAATATTTTTCTATTATTAAATATTTATACCTAGGTATTATACATTAAGCAAGTATTTAATAACGTGAATCATTTATGTTTATATTTATTAAATAAACTCAATTAGGTATATGTGTCAACCATTTTAGGTTGAAAAGGTGGGTAGGGAGACATACCTGATCACCTTATATAAAAAGAACTCTAGGTCCTCATTTGATATATTCGAGAAATATATCAAATGTGTGCAAATCAAGTGATTTAGTTTTATCCTTGGTAAATAGGGTTTTAAGGAGGAGGTGATCTTACTAGATGTAAAATAAGTTCTCTGAAGTAAAAGGTTATTTTCAAAGTGGTTTTTACCCTATTGGGGTTTTCCACTATAAATATTGTGTCACCTGTGTTATTTATTTCCTATAAGTATTTCTTTATTTACTTATGTTATGATGTAATGTTTATTTAAATATTTATTGTAACATTATATAATAGGATAAGTGCACAAAATTGGGGGGCCAAAAAGTGGACAAGAATGTGAAAAAAATCCAAATGCGTAAGTGTTTTGTTAAAACACGCTCACGTTTTAGTTTTTTTGGCTCAAGAATCACCAAAGCATAACATGTACACATTATATAATGCGTACGCATTACATAACACGTACGCGTTATGTTTAATATAAACAAAAAAAAGGCTTGAGCCTCTATCATTTTTCATCCCTCAAACGTGAGTTTCAGAGCTTGTTCATGCCCTCGCATTTTTCCATTTAGTTGGATCTCAAGCTCAAAGGATCATTTCTGGATCGCTGGGAAGATACGAATCGAAAATGGTGCTACAGAGAAGAGGTAAGCACATTTATTTTCTAAAAATTGCATTGTAATATGATAATTATAGATTACAATTTGAATTGAGTACATATTTTTTATTGTTACAGTTAGAGGTCGAGGGAATCAACCACAACCAAACCCTATTATTCCTGACATCCCTCCCAACACTCCCATAATTGCTCAACATCCCTCGGGTAGTCAAGAATATTTAATAGCCCAAATAGTTGAAAACAAAATTGAAATTGAGGATTTAATCAAAACAATGAGGGATGCACAATCTACAAACCCCCATCGCGCCTCTCTTGCAAACACATTGGAGGCATTACTTGTTCAAATTGATGTGGAAATGGGGAAAATTGATCATTGGAAAACTTACAGAGAGGGTTGTAGGGTTTATTATTCCAACAAATTGTCATATGTGGATGTAAAGAAATAATAAATTTCAAAATAACTCATATGTGCCTTATTCACGGACCCCTGTACTAATCTTATTATTTCGTTGACATGTAAATTATTTCCCATCCATTGGTGCAATAATAATTTGATTAGAAATAATTTTTGATCACGATGGTGGATGGTGTTTGATTTTCCCACCTTTTAATAACAACGAGGTGCCACTATACTTTCTAAGGAAACTATATTGCAAGTTTATCCTCAACAAGATCCCAAATTATTTTGATTTTCAATATTTCTAGGGCCAAGGAAAAGGATCTGCATAGGATTGATCAGGTGCACAACGTGCACCTATTCATCAGGGTAGATTCCCCACATAGAATCCCCCTCACCCTGATATTTTTCCTCGAGCAGTGAAGGAGATAGTGGAGATTAATACACTCCACGCACTTCAGGGGCTATCTACAACCCTTGTTTGACATACGGGGGAGATTTCTGAG
Organism: Taxus chinensis; assembly: GCA_019776745.2. Lineage (NCBI taxonomy): Eukaryota > Viridiplantae > Streptophyta > Pinopsida > Cupressales > Taxaceae > Taxus > Taxus chinensis. The sequence continues at coordinate 605,492,000 of CM034147.1, forward strand.
CCAGATGCTTGTAGAGGTACACAGAGTATTCCCTCAAGGAGTACTAGCATGAGGCCACTTTTTTTCTCGTCATGTGGTAGCATATGTTTGGGGCCTAAGAAGAATGATACTTTCATGTGTACTGATTTTGACGCACCAAGTGCTAGGGATGAACAAGATAATGTCACTATGTTAGATGTCCTTTTGAGTGAGAAATTTGGATTACATTCATTAGCATCACCTTCACAAGTAAATTTGTTATGTTTTGTTATGTGTGTTACAAAATTTTTGGAGTACCTAATTTACTTATATATGTTAAATTTTTGAAATAATTGTATTTGTACATGTACATGCATTGATATTAAAGTGCACGGGGGGCGCATCTTCATCCTGACCACAAGCGGTGAGCACCATGCATACACGAACATTCACAGAGGTAATTTAGAATGTTAATTATGTAAAATTTTCACATTCATGTGTGTATATATATATATATATACATATGTATCTATATATATATATAGATATATATTAGTTTTGAAGTCAAATATATGTATGTTCTTGTATGTCCATCTAACTCACGTGATACACATGTTTGATAAAAATGTTGACTTCACTAGAGCTCAGGATATTTCTCGAACTCTATGGCACCTAGATATGTCTCATTAGATCCGATACCTCCATGTTATGGCCCTCTATGAAATCCTCTCGTGGTTTTCTCCGTCTCCATCCGGTTCTCTCATTGTCCTATTTTTTGCAAACGCGAGAAATAATGCAGTCTGAGTCAGTGTAGGGCTGTCAGATGCTGTAGTTTACAAATGGAAGCTCATGGGACCTAACCAACTATGCCAAAACATTGTGGTGGCCTATTGAACACTATTAGAGGCTTTGTTTTGGTTCCCTATACTCCCCATGCTTTCGGGCTACCCCGTCCGTGCGTAGTCGCTTAAGAGCCCTGAGGCCCAAACACGCCATATCTTCGATGGGTGATTTCTCAGAATTTGTGGCACCTAGAGATGTCTCATCAGATCCAAGACCTCCATGTTAAGGCCCTATACAAAAATCTCTCGCATTTTTATCCATCTGAATCCCGTTATTTCGCTGTCCTATTGTTTGCAAAAGTGAGAAATAGTGCAGTCTAAGTCAGTGCATGGTTGTTAGAGGTTGTATTTTGCAAACAGAAGCTCGTGGGACTAAACCAACTACGTAAAAACATTAGGGTGCCCTGGTGAATACTAGTGGAGGCTTCATTTTGGTTCCCTACATTCCCCATGCTTTCGGGCTACCTCGTCTAGGCGTAGTTGCTTAAGAGTCCTAAGGCCCAAACACGCCATATCTTCGACGAGTGATTTCTCAGACTCTGTGGAACCTATAGATGTCTTGTTAGATCTAAGACCTCCATGTTGGGTCCCTTTACGAAAGCCTCTCATAGTTTTCTCCGTCTCCATTCGGTTCTCTTGTTGTCCTATTGTTTGTAAACACGAGAAATAGTGCAGTCTGAGTCAGTGTAGGGCTGTCAGATGTTGTAGTTTACAAACGAAAGCTGGTGGGGACCCGAACAAACTACATCAACAAGTCAAGGAACCTAGTGAATGATATTAGAGGCTTCATTTTGGTTCCCTACAGTCCCTGTGCTTTCGAGATACCCCGTCCAGGTGTAGTCACTTAAGAGCCCTGAGGCCCAAACACGCCATATCTTTGACGAGTGATTTCTCAAACTCCGTGGCACCTAGAGATGTCTTGTCAGATCCAAGACCTCCATGTTGGGTCCATCTACGAAAGTCTCTTGTGGTTTTCTCCATCTCCATCTGGTTCTCTCACTGTCCTATTGTTTACAAACGTGAAAAATAGTTGCAGTCTAAGTCAGTATAGGGTTGTCAGAGGCTACATTTTTCAAACAAAAGCTTGTGGGACAAAACTAACTATGCCAGCACATCACGGTGTCCTTTTGAACACTATTGGAGGCTTCATTTTGGTTCCTTACATTCCCCTGTGCTTTCGAGCTACCCCGTCCAGGCGTAGTCGCTTAGGAGCCCTAAGGCCCAAACACGCCATATCTTTGACGAATGATTTATCAGATTCTATGGCATCTAAAGATGTATTTTTAGATCCAAGACCTCCACATTGTAGCCCTCTACAAAATCCTCTCTTAGTTTTCTCTGTCTCCATCTAGTTCTCTCATTGTCCTATTGTTTTCAAATGCGAGAAATAGTGCAAGTTTTGAGTCAGTGTAGGGCTGTTAGATGCTGTATTTTGTAAACGGAACCTCGTGGGACCAAAACAACTATGCCAACACATTGAGGTGGCCTAGTGAATGATAGTGGAGGATTATTTTTGGTTCCTTATACTCCATGTGCTTTCGGGCTACCCCATCCGAGCGTAAGTCGCTTAAGAGCCCAGAGGCCCAAACACACCATATCTTTGACGAGTGATTTCTCAGACTATGTGGCACCTAGAGACATCTCGTTAGATCCAAAACCTCCACATCGGGTCCCTCCTATGAAATCCTCTCATGGTTTTCTCCATCTCCATATAGTTCTCCCATTGTCCTATTGTTTACAAACGTGAGAAATAGTGCAGTCTTAGTCAGTGTAGGGTTGCCAAATGTTGTAGTTTACAAACGGAAGCTCATGGGACAAAACCAAATATGCCAACACATCAAGGTTGGCCTGGTGAACACTAGTGGAGGATTATTTTTGGTTCCCTACACTCCTCGTGCTTTCAGGCTACCCGGTCCCGGGCGTAGTCGTTTAAGAGCCCTGAGGCCCAAACACACCATATCTTCGACAGGGGATTTCTCAGACTCCATGGCACCTAGAGATGTCTCGTCAGATCTGAGACCTCCATGTCGAGGCCCTTTACGAAATTATCTTACAATTTTCTCCATTCTTGATCCTGGTTCTCTCACTGTCCTATTGTTTGCAAATGCGAGAAGAATAGTGGTTTGAGTACGTGTAGGGCTGGAAAAGGCTATATTTTGCAAACGGAATCTCATGGGACTGAACCAACTACACCAACACATCAAGGTGGCCTGATGAATGCTAGTGTAGGCTTTGTTTAGGTACCCTCAGCTCCCCTTTCTTTTAAGCTAACCTGTCCGTGTGTAGTTACTTAAGAGCCCTGAGGCCCAAACATGCCATATCTTCAACGGGTGATTTCTCGGACTCCGAGGCACATAGAGACTTCTCATCAGATCTAAGACCTCCATGTTAGGACCCTCTACAAAATTCTCTCAAATTTTTCTCCATATCCATTTGGTTCTCTTATTTTCCTATTGTTTGTAAATGTGAGAAATAGTGCAATCTTAGTCAGTGTAGGGCTACCAGAGGCTGTATTTTGCAAACAGAAGCTCGTGGGACCAAACCAACTATGCTAACACATCGGGTGGCCTGGGTGAAATGCTAGTGTAGGCTTCATTTTGATTCCTTATGCTCCTCGTGCTTTTGAGATACCCCATTCGGGCTATGAAATCCTCTCATGGTTTTCTCCATCTCCATTCAGACTGAGTCAGTGTAAGGTTGTTCATTGACAATCACCTAAATAATATAGGTGGTTTATACAATATAGGTGGTGAAATGAGAATTTTAATAAGATATTTTTTACAATATAGTTGGTGAAAATGAGAATTTATGTTTTTTTTCCTTTCTAATATTTAATTTTTCTTGGCTTCACTTGGCTTCAAGAATAATAAATTCTCTACTGACAGTGTCAACCACGTGAAAGTGGAAGCTTTTTTGGCACCAACTAACCTACATAAACATGTTAGTAAGCAATTAAATATAATTTTAAATCATACAAAATTTAAACAAAATCATTTAAGTAAATATTCAAATTAAATTCATGAAGAACATACCTTTACAAATTCAATCTAATGAACCACAAAGATCAACTCTATTCTTGATAGTAGCAAGAATTGTTTCATGATCTGATTCAAAAACCTTCCATAGATTTTTGTTTGATGGCCGACCTCGATATTTGATAAATTTAATATTTTTTACAAGGACCAAATGTGAACAGTGAAGTATCTTACGATGTACTTCATAGTCTTCAAACAACCAAATGTTTTGATTTTTTGATAGGATATCATCGAAGCCAAGTTCCAGTGGGATACTTAAGGTCTTCACCATCAATGACTGTGGAAGTCAAAAAAAATTCCCTATACACAATGAGATAAGAAGTAGTTTGTTCACTCTTCGTTAAATTCTGTTGCAATAACTATAAAAATGTGCCCTATGTATCACAAAGTAAAACTATTCAGTCAATTTATAAATACATTAAGAGTTCACTATTTAATAATTTATAAATCTAAAACATGACATTGTACATATATGTATGTACCTTGTTGCACTAAATCAGAGACTTGGTCAAAGTCAGGTGATATTGTCATTTGATTTGAAGACCCTGTAAGTTGTAATGCTCGTGAAACTTGATGTGTGTCAAGTGGAATTAGAGGTCTACAAGTCTACTCATCCACCCACTATTGTGACTCACATTCACTCCACACAAAATCAATGCGATGATATACAAAAACATGCCATGCACCTAGTTATAAATAGTCCAAGTATTTGCATCTGAACTACGGAATGAGTGCATATCACTTGATCCTGCAACTGTCATACAATCTTTAAAGTTTGTCATATATTTTTACTCTATCAACCAAAAATATCTATGAACCATTGATCTCTCTTGAGATTCATGGCCCATATTCTTGATACACCCAATCAATAATACTTTTTGCATCCGTAAATTTAGGCACCATCCTTGAACTTTAACTCTTCTCTTGTAAGTGCTCTTTTCACACATGCTCCTGCACCATCATGTTCTCCTTTTCCATGCCCTGCCTCAGTAAAAATACAGATATGTTGTACATTTGTTTCTTTTTGCATCCATCCTGTTTAGCCAATAAAACATCCATACTTTCTTGAATTGTGATGTGCAGTTGTCTGACCAAATGTAATGTTGATCGAAACTAATGTTCGTCACATTCAAGTTTGCATAAAACACCTGGAAACACCCTTTTACATATTCTGTAGAATGTGTCTGATCATCACTGATGTAGAAATGACACTCTCTCAATATTTTTCGATCTTTCTCAGTGCTTTTAGGAGAGTGCATGAATGTTATATGCATGAAAATAAAAACTTGCACTGAGTTCTAATATTGAGACTGAACCTCCATTTGTGGCTACAATGTGTAATTCTCTGCGAAGTCAACTACTGAAACAATAGTACCAATTGGGAATGCATCCTTTCTTAACTTGAATTTTTCATCTGACCATCGAGCTCTATGTGTGTGCCTTGCATACTCATAAAAAAATTCTCTCTGAATTTGACCATATATTCTGATACAGGTAATTATTTTGTAACAAGCTTACACCTCTTATATTCTTTTCCATCTTTTAATTGATATGCCACCGATTTATATTTGGTGAAGAATCAACCAATTATTTTCCTATTGAAGATTTACTCTCCTCCGTGGATATAACTTATCAAATTTTGGGGAAGGAAGGAAGCCACCGCATATATTGCACGTTCCATCCAAACATGCTTTGTTATAAAAAATTGTCTTGATTTTTCACAAAATATTCTCAGAATAAATTCCCTTGAAGATTTTTGTGGTACATTTATTCCACACTCTTACAACATGATGTCAGTATGCAAAACACTATGTATTTGACAAAAAACATCATAATGCATTGAAAATTCAACATGTTTGCCTTGTAACAACAAGTGGTACGTGAGTGATTGATTTTCATAAAAGGGTTTGTTCATTTCAAAAAATCTTTGGCTAATGTTAATTTGTGGATTTTTATTTTTAAACTTAGAGAGCATTTATGTTTGAGTCATATCTAAGAAATATTTTACACACAATTCACAATTACGAGAACCTATTCTTCTTTTTATTGTATCTCTTCTATTCGGTTACACCCTTCTGTTCTCATTCCAAAATTTTACAATTAATTCTTTTAGAATATCAAATGTATTCTTGTCTTTTTGTGGAAGTCTGCTAAAGAAATCCCAATAGTCAGTGTTATTGACTAACTCAAGACGTTTGTCTCTCTATTGTTTTCATTAGTGTTTTTCTGTTTAGCTTCAAAGAACTGTTTATTTTTCTAATCAAGTGTTTATTAACTATTTTATCACTTACTATACAATTAGTTAGTGCACGTCGTGTAGCATTACTATCTTTGGTGTGTCTTTTGCCACCTATAGCTTGGTATGTTTTATGTATGTTTTCAAAAATTGATGCATTTTGATCAACAACATTAGATGTTCTTAACCTCAGGGTCTTCATTATAGGTCTCATTTTAATTAACTTCATCAATGAAACAAATAATTGACATCTTTGTGCATCATTTAAATTCTCAAAATAATTATCCCAAATTCTACTATCTTTTCTTCTCGCATTTCTTTCAAAAAAATTGTTAGGCATTGGTTTTATAACGTTTTCATAAATTTCAATTAAGTGAATTAGTTTTCTTCATGAAATGGAAGGTGTTATTAGAGGTGAAGATTCATTTACAAGGTTACTTCCTTCATTTAGTGTTTTCATACAAATTTCGGGGTTAACATTTGGATTCTCAAGTAAGGGTTCAATAATTGGATTCATATCAATTTCTTCATCCATACCAACATTATCATTCAATTCAATATCATTATTCATTGCAAAATCATTATTCTCTACATTTTCATTATGTATTTATCCCAATTTTCTAATACATTAGCTACATTTGATATAGCATATGTACCTTTCCCTGCTCGAAGTTTTTGCATTCTCTTCAATTTCTTTATTCTATTCTCTTCTAATTGCTCTGATGTATTATTCTTGACTTTCCTCTTGTCCTTAGCTTGAAGTTTATCGCCCATGATTAGAAAAAATCAACTAATGGGGTAGGGGAAAAAATGAAATACTAAATAATCGTGTAAGAATGTAGAGAATATTGCAGACAAAATAGAATGTTTACAGAATTCCCATGAAAGAGATGAAAGGGATGTTGGGGGCCACAAGATAAAAAACAAAGTAAAACGTGTACGCGTTTTTTGTTTTCTCTTTTCCCAAGCCATTCCTCAAGGCTTGGGATCCAGTTTGGATCCCCAAGCCTGAGGCATGGACCTGCACAAACACATCAAACAACGATTTTTTACAAGAAAATGTAAAAATGACACTTCCTCTACGAGAAATCAAAATAAAACAATCAATCCATTTTTTTAAAATTATACCACGACATAGAGCAGAGTCTCTTCTTTCTTAAAATATAATTTTTCAAATTTTTTCACTAATATAAGGCATCCATATTATTTATTTTCTAACTATGCCTTTTTATAGCTATTTTTTGAAGTGTAAATATGTCTATCTTTCATGGTGTATCTTTTTTTTTGGTGATCGAAATTAAAAAAATTATACTAGCCCAAACCAGGCATAATTCTATACATATTCAAAAGAAAATCTAATTTTTGATTTTTTTTAGGTAGTTAGGGGGGGCATGGTCAGAGCTTCGTTATTTTTCAAAACATAAAATTTGTGTACTAGAAAAATCATAAATAAAAAAATATTCGCTAATTTTTTTTTAAAAATGGAGCCCAAACTAGATGCTCCTAGCTATCTTTCTACCAAAGGGTTTTCAAAAATACTAAATGGTGCTCAAAAAATGGTGGGGGGCACAAAAGTCACTCTATTAAGTTTTTTAACAAAAACAGGAGCATCTGTTGGTATTTTAGGGTTTTTACCCACTTTAACTTATCCATTTTCAATAAAATTTAATAGCTTAGAAACTAGACTCAAAATTCTACGATTCATATTTCTACAACATCTTCCAATTTTGAGTGTAACTATGCCAAAAAACTCGTACAAGTTAAAGTTTTTTTTTTTCAGAAAAATGCGTCCACTTAAGACCCCCTTTTAGCCCCCCAACTTGGTGCACTTACCCAATATGTAATTTAATTAAATCCGTATTTATTAGAATCCTCAAATTCTAACATGGTAACAGAGCAAGGTAAATTAAATAAATTAAGATCAAATGTTTTATATTTTATTTATTTAATTTGTACGGGTTTTTTCAACCAACCTGGAAAGGTAAATTAAATAAATTAAGATCAAATGTTTTGTATTTTATTTATTTAATATTTACGGGTTTTTTCAACCAATCCAAAAGGGTAAATTAATTAAATTAAGATCAAATGTTTTGTATTTTATTAATTTAATTTGAACAAGTTTTTTTAACCAACCCGGAAAGGTATTTAAAATAACTGGAACTTTCTTTCCACTGTGTAACCTAAAAAAATTTCTTTGTAAAGAATCAAGGTGAATTCATGGGTGGAAAATTTGGAAATTTTTTACCTTCCATGAAAACTTGTGTAGAGGTAAGGGTAAAATATTTGAAATATTTTTTTTCTATAGTTTTAATATGTGGAGGTTGAATTTTTTCAATGGTAAATTAAAGAGGAAACAAATCTTTATCAAAATAGGATTTGAATTTTTTCCATTGGAAGTGTGAAAAATGTTGTCTCCTCTGTAAATTCTAAGGTTTCTGTAAAATTTAAAATTACATGGCATGATAAATGTTTTTAAAAAAATCATGAGGGGCCCTGTAATAAGGGTTATATGTCTTTTTTTTTTTTTTTAAAGTATATATACTATAGTTTATAATTTTTTATAGACTATATGTTGTTTTTTATTTACATTATATAAACTATATACCTATAGTTTAAAGTGAATATATTTTTACATTATAAATTCTAATAGGTTAATATAATGTACTAAAATATACAAGGTTAATATAATGTATTGAAATATAACCTCCCTGATATTATATAGAAGAAGAAATTTCAGAAATACACAACAAGTTTTGACTCCATTAAATTTTACGGTCAAATGACTATCACGAAAAACTAAACATAAGGCAGTATGATGGTCATTTAGACATCAAATTTAAGCCAGCCGGATCTTTGTCTACATTATTTTTTCCAAAAATTTGAAGTTGTTTTGCATTCTTAGGGGTTTCTTCTTCACTTCTATATGGTTAGAATTTTTTTATATATAAGTATGGGGTATAATGCAAAGCCCTTTATATTGTGGATTATTATTTTGATCATGAGAGGTTAATTAATATGCATTGTAATGAAAAAATTAGTTATGATTAAATATTTTATGTAGATATATAAAATTTAGATCTATTTCTATTAAAAGTGTTGTTTTTTTTATAAATATGTATCTAACTCTGTGGTACATTGTATATTATAATGGGGTGTGTTTTACATGTTCAGGAAAACAATTAAGTCCAACTATTTCTGTCTTCACAAAACCCAGATCCTAAATGGAACCAACTACAACATTTGGAAGATCAGGGTCAAATCAAAACTTATGGCAAGGAAACTTTGGATAATTGTTTCTGGATCTGAGGTTTCTCCCACCAGTCATCAAGCAACTGTAGATAACATGAATGCATTCTTGCAACGAATGTAGGAGGCTCTTTCCATGATTTTACGCAATGTTAACAATGAGTAACTTCTACACATTAGTAATATCAAACATCCAAAAGAGGTATGGACGCAACTATAATCCATGCATGAAGGTACACGTTTATCTAAAATTATTAAATTAGGTTTAGAATTTCTTACAACTCCTATGAAAGGAGATGAAAAAGTAGTTAATTTCTTCGCCAAAATTAAAAATATTAAAGCACAATTATCTGGATGCAATTGTGATTTAATTACTGAAAAATTAATCTACTTTATTATTTAATTAAATATACATGAAAGATTTAGTAATTTTATTTTTATCTTGAACTCTAAATATCAGAATGAAAATGATCTACCTGATTTTAATACCTTGAGTTCACTTCTGATATAGGAAGAGTAAGTGATGATGAACTTTGACTCTAAAGATAATGTCTCTCAGGAACGTCTTGCTCAGAATTTAAAATTCAAACCTCACAATCCATTCTCAGATCAAAAATTTAGATCTAAATCTTCTTTTTTGAAAATAAAAGTTTTTCTTCTGATCAATTGTGTGTTAAATTTAGTGGTAAATGTCACAAATGTGGTAAATTTGAACATAAAAAGGAAGATTTAAAAACTAAGAAACCTATCCATAAAAATAAAAAATAAATTGTTTCTTCTAAATATAATTTAAGGAAAAAGGATAGCTCTAATGATATTCCTAAAATTGTTGCATTATATGTTGTGTTGTATTCTTCCTCTAATTCTGAATAGATTTTAGATTTAGGTGCATCAAATCATATGACTGGTGTTTCAAATTCTTTATTTGATGTTGTGAAAATCAATGAACATGTGTATCTTGGTGATAACTCATCTTTAGAAGCAATAGATAAAGGGAAAGTAAAATTTATGAATGATGTGTTGAATAATGTTTTATTTGTTCCTAAGCTCAAAAATAAACTTTTATCATGTTCTCAACTAACTCATGATGGTTTAGCTATTTAAATTTTGAAAGATACTTGGTATATCAAGGATAGTAATGATAATATAATAGTTGAATGAATTCAAAGAAATGGTCTGTATATTTTTGATGATTTTGTTTCTGCATCCTATTTTGTTTATCAAAAATTGAATAATTCAAAACTATGGCACGAAATATTAGGACATGTTAATTATAAAATTTTATATGAAATGGCTAGATATAATCTTGTGAAATGTTTATCTGTGTTGTCTTCTTCTCATAATGCATGTGAAGGTTGTTTACGCTAAAAAAAATTCTAAACCCTTTCACTCACATCTTGAATAGAGTTCCTCTTCCCCAGTAGAACTTATTCATAGTGATGTTAGAGGACCTCTTGAAGTAGCTTCATTAAATGGTTCTTTATATGTTGTGACTTTCATTTCTGATTTCATCAGGATGATTTGGTCACATTTTCTTCAAAATAAATTTGACATACTTGGTAAATTTAAGGAATTTAAAGCGTCTGTTGAAAACTCTTCAAATTATAAAATTAAGAGACTTAGAATAGATAATGGGGGTGAATATGTTAATAAATCATTTAAAAAATTTTGTATTGATTGTGGTATTAAAATCGAATTAACTTCTCCTTATTCTCCCTAATCTAATGGTTTTGCAGAATGTAAGAATAGAACTATTTTAGATATGGCTCGCACTATGCTTCATTCTGCTAGTCTTCCTAAATTTCTATGGGAAGAAGCAATGAACAAAACAGTATAAATTCTAAAAAGGGTTCCCACCAAAGATATTCATCTTTCAACTCCTTTAGAAAAATGGTCAAATTAGAAACCTAATATTTCTCATCTAAAAGTTTCTAGTAGTCCTACTTCTTTATACATTCCTAAAAAGAAAAGAAAGAAACTTGATATGAATTCTTTTTCTTGTGTTTTCATTGGATATGGTATTAACACTACATGTCTAAGGATTTACAACCCTATAAAAAGAGAAGTAATCAAAAACCGTAATTTGGTGATTTTGGAAAAATACTTTTGTTCATCTAATAATGGTAAAGATGTTCCTAACTCTGTCAATATTTCTAATGATGGTTATGATTCTGATAATGACAATATAGTAAATGGTCATGATGATGTTTCTTGTGTTGATACTATAGATGTTTCTGAGTCTCCTAACTCCCTAGTTAAGAAACCAAAATGGGCTCAATTTGTGTTAGAAACTTTTAATCCTATTGATCTTAGGAAAATGACTAGAAGTCATCATACATACCATGCATTAATGACCTTGTATGAACTTGAGCCAAAAATTTTTGAAAAGGCTTCTCATGATGAAAATTGGATCAATGCATTGCAAGCTGAATATAATGCCCTAATTCAAAATCAAACATGGGAGTTGGCTCCACCTCTAGAGAAAATAAGTATTATAGGGTCTAGGTGGTTATAAAAAGTAAAATATAATACAAATTTTAGTATTGAAAAACATAAATCTAGACTTGTTGCTAGAGGTTTTACTCAGAAACCTGGTATTGATTATGTTGAGACATTTGCCCCTGTAGCTAAAATGAGTACTATTATGACCTTATTTGCAATTACAGCTCAATTTGGGTGGTAAATCAACCAAATGGATGTGAAAAATTCCTTTTTGAATGGTGATTTAAAAGAAGAAATTTACATGTCTCAACCTAAAGGATTTGAAAAAACTGGTAAAGAAAACTATGTTTGTAAATTGAAAAAATCCTTGTATGGTTTAAAGCAAGCTCCTAGAACTTGGTATGCCAAAATTAATTCTTTCTTTAAACAGTTAGGATTTGTTAATTGTTATTCTGATAATGATCTATTTACTAAGCAAGAAGGATCACATATTATAATTATTTTTATATAAGTTGATTATTTACTTATGACTAGTGATAATCCTGCTTTAATTTGTAGAATTAAAAAAAAGTTGAAACAATACTTTGAAATGACTGATTTAGGTCTCTTACATCATTTTCTTGGCATGGTTGTATTTCAAGATAAACATTCTATTGTTGTTTCTCAAGAACAGTATGCAACCAATGTAATGAAAAAGTTTAACATGATTTATTGTAAACCAATTTTTACTCCTATGGAAGTTGGACTAAAAATTGATCCTAAACCTACATGTGAAAAATTTGATCCTACTTTATATAGGTAGTTAGTTAGTAGTTTGATATATCTAACTATCACCAGACCAGATATTTCCTATGCAGTAGGAATTGCTTCTAGGTTTATGCAGGAACCTTATAGAGATCGTTGGAATCTTACAAAAAGGATTCGTAGATATAGTAAAGGTGTAATCAGTTATGGGTTGCATTATACTAAGAATGAAAATGCTAACTTATATGGATTTTGTGATTTTGATCATGCTGGTGATGTATTGGATAGAAAATCTACTTCTGTTTATGTGTTTAAATTTGGTGCAGGTGCCATTACTTGGTGTAGAAAATAGTAATCAACTGTTTCTATCTCTTCAACAGAAGATGAGTATAGAAGTGCAATGGAAGCTACAAAAGAGGATCTATGGCTAAATATGTTGTTTGATAAGATAAATATGAAGGATCCACATAGTGTTCCTTTGTTCTGTGACAACTAAAACACCATATCTCTTGCACATAATCTAATACAGCATCAAAGGATGAAGCACATTAAGATACATATACACTTCATCTATGATAAGGTGCTAAGTGGTGAGATATATCTCAAGTTCATGCTGACTGAAGAGTAGGTTATTGATATCTTCACAAATCCCCTGAGTGCTGCAAAGTTTTTTCACTTTCGTGAAAATATTGGATTGTCAGAGTTTCCATTGAAGGGGAGTGTGAATGACAATTTCACCTCCTAATGGAACTTGGTTTTTGTAAAAAGACCTTTGGGAATTTGTAAAAAAGACCTTTGAGAAAGTGTAAAAATACCTTTGAGAATTTATACTTCCTCATCTTCTTTTTCAGAAAGAAGTGTAGAAAGATCTTAAAGGCGGTCTTCATTAAACTCTTTAGTGCTATTGAGTTTACTTGTAAACATCCAGTACAAGCATATTATTAAGGAGGTCCATGATGATAAAATAATCCTATATGCTTGGGTTCAGAAACCTTTTATGAGAACCTGTGAGAAAATGTAAAACTCATAAATCATACTTAACCATTGATTATGCGACGATCTTTGGGATTCCAAATCCTTTTGTACCAAAAGGTAACTTGAGTATGATGAAGGTGTTATAATTCCTTCACCCAATATGCTAGCCTAAAACCTTTATGATTTAAGGATTGTAAATCATGTAGTGTACCACAGGAAGGTAATCTATTAGCATATGTTATCCCACTTAACATTAAGGGGAGTGTTGGAACATAACAATTAAGTGGTTTGGCTAACCCTTAATTAATATTGGTTAAATATTTAATAATATGAAATACTTTTCTATTATTAAATATTTATATCTAGGTAATATACATTAGGTAAGTATTTAATAATGTGAATAATTTATGTTTATATTTATTAAATACACTCACCTAGGTATATCTGTCAACCATTTTAGGTTAAAAAGGTAGGTCGGGAGACATACCCGATCACCTTATATAAAAGGACTCTAGGTCCTCATTTGATATATTTGGGAAATATATGTAATTTGATTAAATCCATATTTATTAGAATCCTCAAATTCTAACAATCTATTTACACACTTTCACCCACACTAGCAACCCATTTCCTTGATAAGATATGCCCCATTGGCTGGGAAATCCACAGTAACCACATTCATAGTTAAGGATTTTCCAGGGTAAGTTTTTGATTGCACTATTAATCCATTGACATATCCTATTATAGGAACTTCCCTTGAATCCATAGTTGTGCATTTCCCAAAGGTTGTTATCACTTTGATGTTTAATTCGTTCATCACTTCAACAGGCATCACATTGCATGAAGCTCTTGAATCAAACATATAGTTATGCACCAACCTATCCTTGATAATCAAAGTGGTGTAAAAATGATCAACATCAAGTTTAGATTCCACAAGTGAGGTGCCCAAGTATAAATCTGGTATTTCTCCCAATTCTTCTAGGGTTTATAGTATCTCAAGCTCTGCAATGACAGGAGAAAAATCCACACCATTCAAATTATTGCCTTGTGTTTTAATCTCTTTTTTAAATCCCAAATACTCAAATGCCCGCTTTCTATGCTCAGGAATTATGAGCAACTCAAAAATAGGTATTGTGAATTTGATTTGACTCAAAATATGGGATATATCACATAGAGCATACTTGGGTAAGGTAATGTTGGATAGAAGATTTATGATTCCCTCTGGTGGTATAATAGTCTTTGCAACTTGGGCATGAGCTGGGGTACAATTTTTATTTGGAGCAATAGGACCTTTGTTGAGTGTATATTTTTTAGGGGTTTCCTTAGGGATATTAGTGAGAAGCGGAGTTTTTGGTTTGGCTTGAGGACCTCCCCCTTTGATAAATCTACTTCTTGTATTATGTTCCTTTTCTTGTGCAACCACTACATTCATTAATAGTTTCCTATCTTCCTCATAAGGTATTCCCCCATCATATTTATTAATCATACAAGCCCTTGGGTATTCAAAATCATGATTAGGTAAATCAAAATTCTGCACTGTATCAATCTCAACATCATCATCATGTAAGAGAGGTAATACTCGGTGAATACAATCCAAAAAACTCTGAACAATCCTAGCACTTATTAGATCAATCAAAGTATCCCTCTGTTGTGAATTTTCAAGGCATTCCATCATGCACACATCACCATAATCCTCATCATCATTTACCTCTTTAACATTCTTACTCAAATCACATGGAGAGTGTGGCAGGAAAAAATTATCACACCAATCAATAATATGGGCTTCTTCCACCATAGAAACCATGACAATCAAAGGATCTCAAACCAATCTATTCTCTCTAAGTTATGGCTTCTTATTACCTAATCCCATGGGCACCTTTCCTCTGTCATCTAACCTATGATAATTCCTAGGATGATTTCCAAATCTATCCTGATTTTACGGTTTATACTGACCTTGAGAGATTTTTCCTATCCCTTTTTCTTCTCTGGACAACTTGTACGATATTTCTGTAACCGCCCTAGCCAAGGTCTTCATGACCTCCTCCAGATCAATTTTTTTTACTCACCTAAGGTCTATCAGGGTTGATTAGTTTGACACCTTCTCTCTTAGGAGGTATTCCAACTACCTTGATATTATTTTCAATTTGCAGGGCCATAATGAAAGTCTTCCTTAATGTCTCAGGGTTCTTGTCTCTTAAGTAGTATGCATCCTTTTTGTCAAAGGCATCAGAATATTTGATTAAACAAGACTCATCACTTAGCCTCGGGATTATGAGTAATCTATTTAGAGTCTTATTAAATCTGGTATTAAAATCTTGGATAGAATCATCAGGATTATTTTTAATATTTTCAAATTTAGACAGAAGGAACCTTGGGTCAGTCTTATCCCCATGCTGTAATATGAAGGTATTTTTCATCTTCGTCAATGAGTCTATTGAATAATCTAGAAAATCCTTATAATAGTCATGTGCATCTTCTTTGAGAGTATGAATGAATAATTTTATGTACACATCCTCGTACTCAATCTCAAAATATTCCATCATGTTAACAAAAAGTCTAAAATGTTGATCCCTAGTAATGGCATTATTTCCCTTAAATTTAGGTAGCATGTTCCTCACATCTTGGGGTACAACATTAGGATACCTAGTCATGCCTCTAAAATTTATCGGTCCAAAAGTATTGACAACAAAAGGTGGTATAGGTGGAGGCTAATCCATATTATCATGAGGAGGAAATCCTACAGGAGAATCAAAATGATAGCAGACCAAGGGCCTTTTGAGCACAAGATTATAACTCTCCAAGTGAATATCCTCTAATGATTTAGTTTTGTAAAACAACCTATCAGTCCTAGATGATGAAAGGAAAAAATAAGGGATATGTTTTTTAGACACAAATGATGGCCCTTCACCAATTGGAGAATTTGTTCACTTTTACAAGGGCTATTTGATGTAGAATTATCTAGAAGATATAGGATAATCCTCAACTAAAGGTTGATCATCTTCCAGCACTGGTACTACCTTTTATTTTGACTCTTGACTTCCCAACACTCTCCAAACTCGTATTCCTACTGAATTTTCCTTCCTAAGCTCTAGAAATAACTTTCTAGTAGGATCCCTAGTGAAGAAAGATCTTATTCCTTCCAAATTTGTAAATATTAATGACAAAACATATTGATAGAAATTTAGACACTCGTAACAGCCAGAAATTATAAACTAGTATGGAGTCTCCACCAAGGATTTCACCTTATATATGATAAATCATTGTAAGTAATCTATCAACACTTAATTTATACAAAGCTTAACAGATCTGATCATCCTTTGTCAATATTTATCAATATCCACATGATTTAGTGCAACATTTACTAAAACCAGAAAATATTGCACACAAAACTCTTGATCTCACACAATTCTCACAAATTTGAACAAATGACGATATATAAACAAAAAAAATTCATAAGAATCATTACCAGAGATCGATGTGTATATGTATTTGCAAAAATAGTCCTCAACAATAGCACCATATCGATGTTGGTACCCAGCTTAATCCTTTCTTTGAAACATAACAACATCACAATTTGATCAGGATGCTTAGAGACAAACAAATCATAATATGAGTCATTTTTTAGCTAGGGATGGATTCTAGATGACATTTTATCATTCTAGTTTGGAAAGGACTGGGTATCACCATGCTAAGAGTTTGACCTACCCTTACTACTTTAGGTTGTGCCTTCAACCAGGGTGAGAGGACCCACTTTGTGACCTGTATTAGTGGAAATTATCAATGGATTAACAGTATTTGACTCTTCTTTTGAAGTATTTTGAATGATACCTTAAGAAAACATGGCCAATACAACATAACCTAACTCTTATGAGTTTTCACCTTATAAAATGAAGATGTTCTCTAGACAAATACTAGGTCACTAAAGACAATGATAAAATATGATTGCACTTGCATATTTTTGTAAAGGATGGAAAAATTTAATGATATTCTCTAGCATTTGTGGATATACTGTGCAAGAAGGGATTTTTCATGTATGATATATCACTGAATATGAAATTTATGGTTGGGAAGTTAAGCAGGATAAAGTTGATTATACCAAATTCTTGAGAGCTTTAAACAAATGTTGACATATCCACAAAGCAAATTGACAAATCGCTTCAAATAGTCAGGACGAACCTTCAACTAGAAAATTATACATCCATGAAAGCTCAAAGACACATAGCTTCACACATTGTTCAAGTATTTAACATAAGAATTCATGTTAAAGACTTAATTAAACCTTAGAATTCTCTAATATATCACACTTATGATACACTCATAAACTGACAAACAATTCGTATGACTAAAATGAAAGTAAAGTGAATTTAAATCACTTATTGCATCATGAAATGAAATCTCTCTTCATAATGTAATTGTAAATTCCACAATACTATCATGAGGATGAGATTTTGTGTGATTTTAGAGGGATTCCTAAAGTAATATTGCAACAGAAACACAGATAACTATTTGAAGATATCTCAAAATGACAATAGACACAACATGGCTCAAGATTAACACAAATTATGTAAGGTTTTTCAAATTGATCGACAAGGGAAAGTTTGTTTATAATATCAAATTTTGTCAATGGCTTTAAATTTTCAACCATCTTGACATGATCAATTTCAAATATACACAAGAAATAATTAGTTTCTCAAATAAGTTCCTTTGGAAAATGGCTTTTCTCATCTTTCTCTCCTATTTTCTCTAAATAAATTTCAGAAAAATTAACCCCCTCCTGTTGTGATTATTCTCTTTCCTTTTATATCATCTCCTTTGCTTGTTAACCTTCAAATTTATTTCCCCCCAAAATTCAAAATATTCCCAAGAATATTCTCCTTTTTAAAAAATTGTTCTAGAACATGGTATTTAGAAAGGTCTTTCTTGAAGTTACCAGGTGTACAAATCACTAGTCTTTTTAATCAACTTAACTAGTGCTCGACTGGGATATCAGGAAATATTTTCTAGTAGTTTATTTTAATCATTCTTTCTTGGTATTGATTAAATAATAATTTCAAACAATCTCTAAACACCTCCAGATAATATTGAAATGACATATATCCATACTCATTTTTCAATAATCTACCTTGGGCGCTACACCCTCTACTTCATGTCTCATTGGCTTAATTACCAAACATAGTTTCTATCGAATCACCTTGATTTACCATATCTACTCATTCCTAACTTTTTCCAAATCTTAAATTCTCCTCTGTGTGAACTGAACAAAATATCCTTCATTTCATGGGAAATATTGCATCAAATCAAAACATATGTCTCCTTCTCATTATAAAACTTGGCTCAATTTCATTATCATCATGCCTTTCCCTTATTATTTTGAGTATAAGGAATTTCAAAGAGAATGGTGAAGGTTCTCATAGCTCACATCCTGAAAGATATTTCTTCAGAGGACTTAAATCATATTTTCAATTTAAGTGGTTTTGATGAAGCTTTTCTTAGGGCTCTATTTAAGATAGAATGTGCGGGTGACACTAGATGGCCCTTAACATACCAGAAAGTCTGATTAGCACTTCTTACAAGGCTAACCAGGATCAATCTTGTGTTCACGACCTTATAGGTTATGTATGTCCATCTTTTTAGATGGGAGCATATGAAAACTCCTTAAGACTTGAAAAAATAATGGGTTGAGAGAAGACCCCAGGTCTTTGGGAAGACCAATCTTCAATGTCCCTTTTTGTGTGATGAGGAATTCGTATCGAAATATATTCCTAAGGAATCATGTGTTTTATGTTAAATACTCCATCGACACTGTTCCTGTTATCTCCCATAAAATAGAAGAGTTAGAGAAATGGATCAACTTCCTAGAGAAAAAGCAAGTAGAGATCGTGCTTTCACAATTAGTTTCAACACCAAGGTTATCTTCAGGGAAAAGGAAATGTGAACCACAATCACAACCTATAATTGTTATCTCAGATGGGAAAGAAGACCAATCATTGTTTTCTCATCATTCATGGGCAGCCATTTCCTCTACTCGGGACAACAGAGGGAGATTTTCTATTTTGGTCGTCCACCTACATAATGCATTTTTCTCCTTAGGCAAAGCATGAATTATTGGGCCCTCAACCAATTCCTTCCCTGAAGGACAATCCACCTTTTACACGGAAATGGGAGGTTGGGTCAAGTTTGAGGCCTCGCAATCAGCCTAGTCAACAACATGTGGTACCTTCCCCTCTAACCAATTTATGTGTCCCCTCTCAATAAACTCCCAGCATGTCAATCCCTCACAACGGGAAAGGAAAGATGACATTCTTCACAGGAGGTCCGGATCTTTTAGATTCGGTTTCATCTCAAAAGAAGAAAGTTGAACTAGAGAAAATCATCAGTTGTACTAGAATGACTCTAGAGGTGTTAATGGATATGGGAATTTCCCACGACCTTACAGGGTTAATCATTCTTGTTCAAATATCAAAAGGATCAAGCAAGTTTGTGTTGAGGAAAAAAAATCTTCTAAACAAGCTCCTCTTACTCATAGGAAGCTATGAAGTAGGGCTTAAGAATGCCTAAATTTTGTCTTCTTTTCATTGTTTCTCTTTCTGGCACGTACATATCTTTTATTGTCATGGATAGGGGCCCCTATAGAACCCCATTTTGTTCCTTATTAAGAGTGCAAGAAACATAGCAACATCAATCATTTACATGTTTAAACAAATGTATGTTAATTTCCATCAGAGTAAATATGGCATTACTACATTCTTCCATTTTTCAATTGAAATAAAGGAATGATAAAATTCAAAGAAACAATTACTTCCAATGCAATAGAAATTTCATTTTAAAACATTAGTTTAAAAAGGATGAATATGAAAAGAGAATACCGTTCAAGGAACAATTGTCTAAGCATGTTTTTCATCCTTTGCATCTTCTTCTTCAGCTTCTACTTCTGGATCTTGTTCTTTTAGTAGCCTCACCACATATGCATCATATCTTTTGCATAATTCATTAACCTCATCCTTATTTGGTCCTGTATGATGTTGGAATTTCAAAACTTGTCTAGATATTTCATTAATGCAATGGCCCATTTTCTACTTGTATTGCAGTGGCCTTGCCTTCAACTGTGCAATACTATTTTCTATCTTTCTCATGGTCTTAATGACTTCATAGGAGAATTCATTCCTTAGAACATTATTTTCAAAAGATTCAAGTAATAAATCAATCTTCATGTCCCCATAAATCTTCTTGAACTTATCAAAAACCATATCCTCCAAATTTAAGTCAATAGCATCGAGAGTGTCATCAACCCTTTTTTTTTTACTTCAAGCTTTCCTTTGATTCCATTTAGTGTCTTGACTCTAAATTTTGACAACTCCTCAAGGGCATGTTGGCTTCCTTTAAATTCAGATTTTACAATGTCCTCCTCCTCAACCAACTCATCAATGTGCTGGGTAATGCGGTCTAATTAAGGAAGAATACCTTCAAATTAGAAAATATCATTGTCACATAGTTCAATTATCTCATCAATTTCATTAATTTTATTTTTGATATCTTCATACTTTGATCTGGCTTCTGTAATTTATTCTTTTCCCCTCTTGGTCAAGTTCTTAATCCATGTGTCTACTACTTGAACCTTCTTGACATCCTTTTTTACCTTATTCATTCCTTAAGTGGTGTGTATATAAGCACTTGCTTGTGTTTGACTAGTCTGTCCTTTGTACACAAGAACTCAAGGCCTTAACTTGATCCTTTAATTGCCTTTTTTTCATTCCATTTTCATCAAACTTTTGTAGAAGATCACTCATAGCCTCATATACCCCTTGCTTTAGTTTTTCCCTTATAGGTTTTCCCAAAGGAATAATTTGAATGTTATAATCATCAAATGTTATGTCTTTTCTTGTTTAAACCTCAAAAGGGGTTGTTATTTCCAAGATTCTTTCTCTAGATGAATCAGTGTGGGTTTTTGTGATGGTCCTGGCTCTTTTTGAGGCTCTTACTAGCTTTGGAAAAGAAAGAGCAGTAAGGTCAACAACTTGCACAGGGAGAACCTCTTTTTCTTCATTTGAAATCAACTCACTGATCCATCCCTTTTCTAAGCTTGTTATAGCTATTTTTTCTTTTAATTCTTGCTAGAGTTTCTCAGGAACAAATACCATTTTCTTGGATATTTCTTGTTCATTTTTCACCAATGATTGTGTTTGTTCCTGATAACTTATTTCAATGGTCTCCACGTCAATCTCACATTGTGCTACTGATTCTTTTAGATGTTCTTTTTCATGCTCTAGAACTTCAGATTCATAATTTTTTCCTTGAATCATATCAAAATTCAAGGGATACTCCTTCCTTGCTACTTCAGTTGAAACCATAGTGGAATTAATTTCTTCTATAACACCTTCTTGCACCAAAATTTGAGTTATGATATCCTTCTCTCCCGAAGTCTGTTGAGTTGTAACCTTACCATTTTCATGCTCTAACAATGTATCTTGTAATTCCATTGTATGTTGTTCCTCCAGAAAAAACACTACATTTCCCACTAAGGGCTATAAACTCTTACCAGTGATGATTTTTGCATCAACAATTACATTTTGTGTTATTTTAAATATCTCTTCAAAAACATATGTTCACTCTTGAGGAAGGTTATCAATTTTTGTCACCTTAGCAGAAATAGATATAGCCTCTTCCATTAATAACTCAAAATTAGTTTCCTTTTCAACAAACAACTCTATTTTACCCAATTCCGAAGTCATATGTCCTAGGCAAAGTATTTCAGTTTCTTAGCTCCTCTCTTCAGTAGTTGGTACATGAATATCTTTTTCCAATTCTTTGCTTGCTTGAATGCAACCCACTGGTGTCAGTATTGGTTCATCTACAAATAAATTAAGTACATCCAACATGGAAAATCCTTCACTAGCATCAACATCAATTACATTAGTTTGGCACTTTGTAAATTTGTGCATTGTTTCGACTGGAGGCACATTCATATCCTTGGCAAGAAAAATTTAAGAGATTTTCATACCTGGGGTAACAAATTGATTGCCTACTGGATTAACTAGAGTAATTCCTTAGGAAACTAGACTGTGAGTGCCTTCCATTGTTTTTCCATAAAAGACAGAGATAGGATCAGAGGATCTAATTACTCTAAATGTGGAAGTGATACATCATGATGCTTTTGGACATCATCACTCCTTTCAAACTCATGGGGATCAATTACCACATCTTAGTGCTTGAACTTTGTAGGCGTATGTGTGCCTACTCTTACCAAGACTGGCTGGTGAATAACCTTGTGTTTTTTATGTGTCCTCTCAAACCTTTTTAAATATGGTGCTGCCCTTCTTTCAGCCTTGTGTGGCTTAGACTGAATGTGGCCACTTGCAATGGCCCCACTCATCAACTTTTCAGCACTATGCTACTTTGACGAAACACTTAGACGGACCACATGTGATGCAAAACCTTTTCCCTTTTCCTAAATTGGTACCCGCAAAAGTAATGTGGGCATTCTCCATAGATTTTAAAAGAATCTCTTCAGTCTTTTGCTTGAGAACTTACATAGAAGTACCAGTTCTGCTAGTGGTTGATTTCCACTCATTAATGAATTTAGAAGTAGGTCTTGTGGATGGAAATTGAGGGGCCTTTCCTCCTAGTGGTTCCATTCTATCTCGTCCTCCTTCAGGGGTAGAACATCCTCACTCAGGTTTCCCAAACTTCTAAAATTTCTTAGGATTTTTGTATTCTAGAGTGAAAGATCAATATTCTTTTGGGTCAACTAGTTTACAGTCCTCCTCATTACATCAATTATTCTTAAATAAGGTTCATCAGATTCTACCACATTCTAGTCTAGAAGAGATATAGGTTGATCCCTCACCTTCTGATCAATATAAAATCTATTGACTATGTGTGTATCATCCATAATCCCCTCTGGGATAACTGTAATTTTTTTGTCTATTATATGTGACAGAGTCATTCTAGAAAAATCCATTAATCTTACTTCTTCCTCATCCCCATATTTAAACACCCATCTAATGTCATAATTAGGCCTGGCCTCAAACTTATCCATATTAAATTTATGCATTTCCTCTTCAATCAATATAGCCTTTATGATGGAAGGACATGAATACCTTCCTATTCAAAGAGGAAAATTGATATTTGTTTTATGCCTCCTATTGGTATCCAAATTGATTCTCCTACGAGGGCTGAGAAGCATCATGAGACTGGAAGGATGCTTAGAGACAAAAAAAAATCATGATATAAGTCATTTTTTAGCTTAGGAGGGGATTCAACTGACTCTTTGTCACTCAGGCATTGGAGAAATGGATAGCACCTTATCAAAAGATTTGATCTATCCTTACTAATTTAGGTTATTCCTTTAACCAGGGTGAGAGGACCCGTTCTGTAACTTATATTGATGAAGGATATCAATAGATCCTTCTTTGCACAACTTTGAGGAAAACCTTGAGAAAATATCATCAATACAACACAACTAAATGCCTTGTATTATAGTCGTTAACTCTGTCTTTCACAACTTCAAATTTGAGCCATCCACGTGGAAAAGATTTGAGTTGAAGCAATCCTAGGGGTGTTTTTCACATTTTGTATCACTTAAAGAAATTGTTCATTTTTAGACAATTTGACTCACCCATCCTCTTTTGATATAGCATTTACACGTGGATTTCCTGGGAAATAGAGGGGTTGTGGCTCACTTTATAACTTTACTCCTTTTCACAAAAAATCCAAAATTCCTAAAGTTATCCGGTGACTTGCCTCCCTTCTTTGACTTTTCAATGCTGACTTAACACTTGGATTTATCTAATCCATAGTGCCCAAATCATGGCTCATTTTATAACTTTTCTCCTTTTCACAAAAATGCCAAAATCTTCAAAATGATCTAACGATCTACCTCTCTACCTTTTACTTTTCAAATTGCCACGTGTCCTTTTGCAGGCCTTAGGTATTCCTTTTATATTTTCATTTCTTTTGCCATAATGCCTCAAAACAAAAAAAGGGCCTGCCTTTTTGCAGCCACTTGATTTATGACATGTGTACATCTTCGGGGTAAAAGTAATAAATTTGCTTTTCCACTGCATGTTATTGAATAGTGAATTATAAATTATCAAAGCCATGGGACCAATTTGGCATTTTTTACAAATGTAAACAAAAGTGACAAGTTCACCAAATAGACCCACCGTGCCACGTCCAACCAAAGAAGACCACGTATCCGTAGGTGTTGGGATAAAATTTGACAGGGAAAACATGACCGTGGAAAAATAAAAAGAAGGGGAAACCCAAGCATTCATGCCTGAATTACAATTTTTTTCTCATGGAAAGAGAAACTGTAAACAATACCATGGCTCAATGTAATCCACAACCATAGAGACGGATTTACAACAACACCCTAGTAAAGATAAAAAATTTACGCATCCACATAGGGAGATAGAAAATACTTTAAATCATTTAGAGTGAAGAATTTAAATGAAAAGGGTGAGGTTAAAAATGAGCACCAACATCAGATCTAACTCAGGGATGGGCACTCTCATTGAGTGCCACAAAAACAACATAGCAGACCATGTGCAAGAAATCCATTTTGCAATGGAGTCAAGAACCAACCTGCAAAAAGAAAAAATAATAACCAACCTTCCAAGATCAAACTGAGAAACCAACAAAAAGCAAGTCACCAGGGACTAGGATAAACCGAAATAGAAAAAAACGTGAAAATAGAACAAAAACAAAAGACTATACACTGTACAATGATGCGTATCTTGATTCTGAGAAATCAATCAAGGAAATGTTTCAAGTTCCTGCCATTAAAAGGAAACTCAAGCAATTTCCCATTTAAGTCTTTTAGGAAAAAAATGTGCTCACAACAATCTGAATGTCAATAGAATAAGGGCCCATCCATAATGCATCAAACTTTCCATGTATTTTCCCTTATCCTCATGTTTGCTATCCCACAATAGCACAAGATCTCCCCACTGAAACTCTTAGGATTACCTTTTTATCAAATAATTTCTTCAATTTCTCCCTGAACTTCACTTGTCTTTGGTGGGATTCTCTTCTCTCTTCATCTAATTCAACAATTTGATTAATACAAGCATCATGGGGACTGACCTCCTGGTTCTCCAATTGTTGAATAAATTGATAAGAAGATAATTGCATATGTAGGGGAAGTAGAGATTGAGTTCCATACACCAACTCAAATGTAATTTTTCCAGTAGCTCTTTTAGCAATGATTCTATCAGCCCAAACAACAAACTTCAACTTGGCTCACGCCACTTCCATTTGTTTAATTCCAAAGTCCTTCTGATTATCTTCAAACCAAAACATTGTTGCTTGATTTTTCTTGTCCATTACCTTGGGGGTTATAATTTGAAGCATATGCTAAATTGATCCCATACTCATGACACATGGCTACCAAAGGTTTGGCTCAAAAACTCATAGCATTATCAGCAACTATTTTAGTAGGCACTCCAAACCTACAAATTATATAATTCATAATGAAGTCACATAACAATTTGGTGGGTAGCTTTCTTGGTAGGGATTGCCTCCACCCACTTGGTGAAGTAATCAGTGGCCACTAATATCCGCTTGTGGCCTACACTTGAAGAATCTAAAATCTCACCAATGAAATGTCCATTCCCCACTACTTAGAATGGGGCTTCAATTGATACAGAATGCAAAGGGAGGGAGCCTGAAGCTTCCAGTCTTCCTGAAAATTGTTAATAAATCTCACACTTTCTTACCTAGCAGAATTGTATATTTAAAAAGATTTAGCCACCAATAACCAGTGTGACTCTTCCAGTAAAATTCCCTCTATAAACTCCTCCATGGAAATCATCAATTATTTTTGGGGCTTCATCTTCAATGATACATCTCAAAATAACTCCCTCATGGTTCTTCCAAGCTAACCCATAATCAGTGATGATGTATTTTTGGGAGGCTAACTTAAGTGCTCTCTTTTGATTCTTGCTTAAATACTCAAGGCACTGTAGATGTTTGAGATAAAAAATAATATCCTTGTACCATTCAGAATTTGTCACTTTCTCAAGAATATTCAATCTTTCTTCTTCAACCTCATTTATCTCAACTGTTTACAGGTTGCTTTCTGCCATTAGCTTTGCTAATCCCAATCCTCTAACCAATTTTGTAGTTTGGATGTCCATATCATATTCTTGCAATTTATTTACCCATTGGCATCTTTTACTTGAAATTTCCATCTCTGATAGGATATCCTTAACCATGGTATGGGGAACATAAGCTATAAACTTTAGAGCTCAAAATATATGACCTACAAATTTTTTTGGCCCTAACCAAAGAAAAGGCCTATTTCTTCCATGATAGTATACTTCAATTCTACTCCTTGTAATGATTTACTAAAGAAATAAATTGATCTTTCAGCTCCTTCATCATCCTTTTGTAACAGCACAGATGCAATAGTATTCTCTAAAGCAAAGGAAAACATTTGGAAAGCCTTTTTATAATCAGGAGCTGCTAAAATAGTGGCATTCTTCAATGCTTCCTTAATCCCAGTAAAGGCTTGAATACTTCTTCTTACCATCTAATACGTCTGATCTTTCTTCAACATACTGGTGATTGGGATAGTTAATTAAGAAAAGTTGGAAATAAATCTCCTAATAAAATTTATTTTCCCGAAAAAGGATTGAATTCCCTTTTTGGTTCTTGGAATAGTAACTTTGATAATGGCTTCCACTCTCTCAGGATCAATCATGACCCCTTCTTTTGACACTATATGTCCATATGCATATTTTCCTTTTGAACCCCAAAATGGACATTTCTTAGGGATTCAGTGATATACCATATTCCCTGCATCTTAACAACGTCTTTTCTAAATGTTGCAGGTGATCACTTATTTTCCTTGAAAAGACTGTCACATCATCCTGATACATGGCAATGAAATCATTTATATATCTAGAGTATCCATTTCTCTTTGAAATGTGGCTCCAAAATTCATCAAGAAAAATAGAAATCTAACATACACATAGGTTCCCCATGGAGTGGTGAAAGTGGTTTTAATTCTCTCTGACTACTTCACAACCACTTGGTTATACCCAGAAAAACCATCCAAAGTAGATAACAACTCAGAACCAGTAACTAATTGTAATGTGTTATCCATATTTGGAAAGGGATAGTTGTCCTTGATTGATGCCTTATTTATATTTTTGAATTCAACACATAATCTTATATCCCCATTTTTCTTTCAAACAGGTACCAAGTTTGCTAGCCACGAGGAGTATCTTGTAGACTATATAATTCCTCCATCCCTTAAATTTTTCAGCTCTTCTTGCATTTTTTAGCAAAGGAGGGGATTAATTGGTCTTCATTTCTACCTAAACATCTTGGCATTTTCTTCTAGGGCTATTTCATGATAAAAAAAGGTCTTCCCTATATGCCTTCAAATCTAAATACGACCATGCCAAGAAATCTTGGTAATTTTTTAATAATTGGATATACGATTGCTTTTCTCCTTTATTCAAATTTTTACCTAACCATATTTTTTGAGGTTTATCTTTTGTGCCTAGGTTATGTTCCTCAACATCCCTAGAAGTTGACATGTGTCTATTAATAATGCAGTTAGAATTATCAAAATTTGATTCCAATGCAACCAAACCTCTAGGAATAGTATTATTTTTCAATTGGATAATGCCCTTACTAAATAAGGTCTCTTTTCCTTCACCTACACAAACCATTGGTTCCCAATCCATACTTTGATTGGAAAATTCTCCTTTATTCTGTAGAAACCTTTGGACCTGAGCATCATCTTCAAACACCTATCAGTGTTTGATATTGTCAGGGATAGATGGCCTAGTCAATATTTCAATATCATATTCACAATAGGGAGACATTGTACAATTTTCAAACCTAGATCCCAATACTATAAATTTGTCTACTAAAATATTATAACTCCTATCATGATGTATTATATTGAAAGAATGAAACATTTTAATGAAGTCCCAAACTGAATGCTTATACCATTTCATTCTTTGATTCTTTGTTGCATACAATTTTCTAACTTGTTTGACTATCAAATCTGAATCTCCTTTAACAACAATTTCCTTGACACCATATTTCCAAGAAATCCTTAAACCCAAAAATAGTAATTCATACTCTACAATATTGTTTGTACACTCAAAATTGAGTTTAAAAGAAAATTTAAACTCCTCTTGTCTTGGAGATATCAAAACAACACCGGCACCATTACCAAATCTAGAACATGCTCCATCAAACATCATATTCTAAGGAGAACCTACCTTCTCAGGATACTTGTACTCATCAATTTTATGCTCCTTAAAATCAGAATATCCCACAAAGTTATCAACATCAACATCTGTGTACAATACTTCATAAGAAGCATTGTTAGGGTCCTCAATGAGATGTAACATTTTCTTCTCACCATATAACTTCACAAGGCTTCCCTCAATTGGTATGGTTGCATAATACATGTCCATTTGCACACTTCCACCCACACTACCTTCCCATTTTCTAGATAACAATATCCCCCATTTTTTAGGACAATCCACAATAACTACATTCAAGGTTAAGTACTTTCCTTGATAAGCTTCCAGTTGCACTACTAATCCTTTGACATATCCAATTACTAGCACTTCTCTTGAATCCATAGTAGTACATTTCCCAAAATATGTTGTTACCTTGATATTCAACTCATTCATTACCTCAAGAGGCATTACATTACATGAGGCTCCTGAATCAAACATGTAGTTATGTACCAGCCTATCTTTAATAATCAAAGTGGTAAAAATGGATCTACATCCAGCTAAGATTCAACCAGAGAAGTTCCCAAATACACCTCATATGATTCACCCAGTTCCTCCAATGCTTGTGGTATTTCTGATTCTACAATAATAAGAGGAATCTCTACATTATTTATACTTTTTCCCTGAGTAATCATTTCTTCCTTAAATCCCAAATATTTGAATGCTCTTTTCCTATGCTTAGGGATCTTGAGTAATTCAACAATGGGAATAGTAACCTTGATCTGACTCAAGATTTGGGCTATGTCACAAGGAACATATTTGGGTAGGGCAGTATTAGGATGGAGATTCACAATTTCATTTGATAGTATAGGAGTTTTCAGAGTTCTGGGCATGGGCAGGAGTACAGGTTTTATTTGGGGTAGTTAGGCCTTTTCCAGATGTATCTTTCTTAGGGGTTTCCTTTAGGATATTGGTAAGAATAGAAATTTTGGCTTGGTTTGTGGCCCTCCCCCTTTGAAAACCTTACTTCTGTTGTTATATTCTTTCTCCTGAGTAACTAATTACATTCATCAACAATTTCATGTCCTCTTCAGAAGGGATCCCTCCATCATACTTTTTAATCATCAAGGCCCTTAAGTATTCAAAATCATGATTAGGCAAGATCAAATGCTTGCACCATATCAATTTCAAAAGTATTAATAGGAGGAAGATGTAATACCCGGTGAACACAATCCCAAAAAATTTCAACAGTTCTGCACTTATCAATTAAGTTGAGGTTGCCCCCCTGTCATGAGTTTGTACAAGGGAATTCCATCATGCACACATCATCATATGTCTCATCATCATCTGCTTCCTCAAATTCTTGATCTACATCACATGGGGAGTGTGGTAAGAAACACCTATCACACCACTTGATAACATTGGCCTCTTCCACAGTAGAAACCCTGGCAATGTCAAAGGATCAGGAACCAATCTATTTTCCTGAGGTTGAGGATAGTCTATTTCCTAACCCCATGGGCCCTTTTCCTCAGTCATCTAGTCTATGATCACCTCTGGGGTGATTTCCAAATCTCTCCTGACCTTGTGGCTTATGTTGACCTTGAGAATTCTATCCTATCCCCTTTTCTACTCTGGCTAGTTTATAGGATATCTCTTTAACTACTCCAACCAAAGTTTTTACAACCTCTTCCAAATCCACAGCCTTGTTTGACTGAGGATTTTTTGGATTGATCAACTTAACACCTTCCCTCTTAGGAGGCTTGTCCTAACTACCTTAATATTATTCTCAATTTGTAAAGCCATAGTGAAGGCTTGCCTCAATGTTCCTAGGTTTTTATCTCTTAAGTAATAAGCAACCTTTTTATCAAAAGCATCAGAATACTTGATCAAATAGGATTCATCACTTGGCCTTAAGATTATAGGTAACCTTTTCAAGGTTTTATTGAACTAGTATTGAAATCATGAACAGATTCATTTGGATTTTTCTTTATATTTTCAAACTCAGATAAAAGGAACCTCGGGTCTGTCTTGTCCCCATATTGAAATCTAAAGGCATTTTTCATCTCGGTCCATGAATCTATCGAATTATCTGGTAAATCCTTGTACTACTCATGTGCATCCTCCTCAAGAGTATGAATAAACAAATTTACTATACATGTCTTCAAAGCTCAATTTCAAAATCTTCCATCATGTTGAAAAAGAGTTTTAAATGTTGGTCACCAGTGATGGCATTATTCCCTTGAAATTTTGGCAACCTATTTCTGACATCTTGTGGCACCATATTAGGATATCCATCCATACCTCTAAAATCTATAGGTCCAAAAGTGTTGACAACAAAAGGAGGTCTAGGTGGAGGTTGGGCCATATTGCCTTAAGGCGGTGAATTTACAGGAGAAACAAAATGATAGGGAACGAGGGGTCTTTCGAGCACAGGAGTATAACTCTCAAAATAAATATCCTCTAATGACTCAGTTTCTTGGAAAACCCTATCAACCTTGGAAGAAATAAGGGAAAACTGAGAGGCACACTTTTCAGACACAAATGATGTCCCCTCTCTAGTTGGAGAACTCAAATTTATATAAATATTACTTGGTTTAGAATCACTTGAATACGTATGGTAATCATTTAACCACAGATTGATCACCTTTCCAGAATCGGATATCTCCCTTTTTGATTCTTGATTTCCAACAACTTTCCATACTTTTTTTCCTTCTGAATTTCCTTTTCCTAGTTCTGGAAATATCTTTCTAGTAGGATCCCTAGTGAAGAAATACCTTCTTCCCTCTAGCTTTGCAAATATCCATGAAAAATTTCACTTGACATAGGATAAGACACTGGTAATTATCAAATTTCAAATCAAAACAGAGTCGACCACTAAGGATTTTCACCTTAGTTGTGTAAATGCACTATAAGTAACTTGTCAAATGTCTATCAATACTTTATTTCTGCAAAGCTTAATAGATCCGACCTTCCTTTACCCACATTTATCACTATTGATGTAAATTTAGTGCAATAACCACTAGAGACTAGAAATATTACACAATGAACTTGTAATCTTGCACACAATTATTACAAATCTTAACAAAAGATGACATTTAAACAACGTATTTGCTCCTTCAATCATGTAAGAAACATTACTAGGGTCAGAATGTGTATGCATTTGTAAAAATAGTCCCCGGAAATGGCACCACTTGGGTCTTGTTGCCACACAAATAGGTCTCGATGTTTAAATAATCCCTGGCAGTGGTGTCACTTCGGTGTTGTTTGCTATACAAATAGGTCCTGGTGTTCAAATAATCTCTGGCAACCGGTGCCACTTTGGTTTTGTTACCACACAAATAGGTCCCTGTGTTCAAATAATCTCCAGAAATGGAGCCAATTTGGTGTTGTTGCCCACACAAATAGGTCCCAGTGTTTAAATAATCCCCAGCAATGGTGTTACTTCAGTGTTGGTATCCAAATTGATTCTCCTGCGAGGGATGAGAAGCATCACGAAACTGGCAGGATGTTTAGAGATAGACAAATAATGATATAAGTCATTTTGTATCTGGGGAGGGGATTCAACTGATTCTTTATCACTCAGGCATTGGAGAAATGGATATCACCTTATCTAAGGATTTGATCTACCCTCACTACTTTAGGTTGTGCCTTCAACTAGGGTGAGAGGACTCTATTTTGTAACCCGTGTTGGTGAAGGATATCAAGAGATCCTTCTTTGCAAAATTTTCATGAAAACCTGATGAAAAAATATGATCAATACAACACAATCTAACTATCACGAGTTGTCACACTAGAGAGTGGAGATGTTTCCTAGACAAGGTTCGGGTTACTAAAGACAATAATTGAAACCCGATTGTCTCTTGCATATTTTGGCAGTGAAATTTGTTAAATCTTTGTGGATACACAGTACAAACAGGGGTAGTTCATGTAGGATTTATCATATGAGAAGTTTTTTGGTGGGAAGTTAAGAAAGATAAAGTTGATTATACCAGATGTTTGAGAGCCTTTATAAATATTGGAACACTCACAGACAAAATGATTCAAAATAGCCAAAATATTCCTTCAACTAGAAGGTGTGTATTAGTGGAGGCCCAGAGATGCATGATTTCATAAACTCTTCAAGATTTCAACACAAAGGCTCGTGTTAAAGACTCAATTAAACATTGGAAATCCCTTATTAGTCACTGCCTAAGATACACGCATAGGCTAACAAACAATCTTTGTGAACATAGTGGAAGTAAAATGATTTTAAATTGTTTATTTCATTACAAGATGAAAGCTCTCCTTCAAAATAAAATTACAAATGCCACAATACTACCACATGGATAATATCTTGTGTGATTCAAAGGGATTTTAACATAATATTGGAACGGGAACAAGAAAAACTATTTGAAAATGTTTTGAAATAAAAGCAAACACAATAATGCTCATGATCAACACAAATTAATTCAAGGTATCATTTAAATTCATGAGCTAGGGGAAAGCTTTCTTAACATAGTCTTAGAGCTTGTCAATGGTTGTAAACTTGTAACCATCTTGACATGATTAAATCTAAAAACACATGAAAATAAATTGGTTTCTCAAATGGTCTGTCAGGAAAAAATAGTTTTTCTCAAAGTTTTTCAGAAAAATTAAGCCCCCTCTACAAGCAGTATTCTCAATTGCATGTCTATACAATATCACTCACTTTATCATCCCAAATCTTTCCCACCAAAAGAAGAATATTAGAGGAATAATTTGGTTGTTACAGGTTTGTTCTAGAAAGTGATATTTAACAAATTTACACCCAAAAGTCTGTCCAGGTGTACAAAAGATAATCTTTTTCAATTATTTTCACCATTGGTTGTTTTTAACTGGGGCATCCGGTTGTCACTTTCTGGAAAATTATTTAGACCATTCCCTCTTGATTCTAAAAACATGACACACACAAAGAAGAGGAAGAATGTGTATAAGCCTGTTGATCATCCTTTGCGCTTGCAACTTCCTTCTCTTCATCCTTTTCCTCTGCATCTTGCTCTTCTTTATCCTGGCAGTTTTCTGTAGGTGCCCAAGAAAATGTCTGATTCAAAACAGCAACTTTTTTCACACTTCTCGAGGTTCAAAAATTGAGCTCCACAACAATTTCTGATTGCACTTCACTGATAAAAATGACAAGAGACCATGAAATTAACAACAAAAGAAAAAATCCATTCGAATATCTTGAGGTCCTCGAGTTTTTAATGGTAGCAGAACTAAATGCCTTGCATCATAGCCATGTTAACTCTGTCTTTCACAACTTCAAAATTGAGTCATCCATGTGGAAAATATCTTAGCTGAAGCGGGCTTAAGGGTACTTTTCGTATTTTGTGATCACTTTAATAAAATCTATGCATTTTTTGACATTTTGGCCCACCCCTCCACTTTCGATATAGGGTTCAAAACATGGCTTTACTTGGGTGACAATGGGGTCACGGATCACTTTATAACTTTACTCCTTTTCACAATAAAGCCAAAATTCCCAATGTGCTTCTAGTGACCCCGCCTCCCTGCTTTGACTTTCCAATGCTGACTCAACACATGTGACATTATTTGGTCCCCAGTAGAATCGCGGCTCATTTTATAACTTTTCTCATTTTCACAAAAAGGCCAAAATTCCCAAAGTGCTCTGGCGACCCGCCTTTGACTTTTCAATTTTGACTCAACACATGGCTTTATTTGGTCCCTAGTG
This sequence comes from Taxus chinensis, assembly GCA_019776745.2. NCBI lineage: Eukaryota > Viridiplantae > Streptophyta > Pinopsida > Cupressales > Taxaceae > Taxus > Taxus chinensis. Next base: position 605,526,391 of record CM034147.1, read on the forward strand.
GAGTCGTGACTCACTTTATAAATTTGACTCCATTTCAAAAACAAAGGTAAAATATTCAATGTGCTTTGACGATCTACCTCTCCGCCTTTGACCTTTTCAAACCACCACGTGTCATTTTTACGGTCTTAGGCATTCCTTTTATATTTTCATTCCTTTCGTCATAATGCCTCAAAACACAAAAATGGCATGCCTTTCCATGCAACCGCTCGTCTTATGACACATGTACATTTTTCGGGGCCAAAGTAAGGAATTTTCTTTGCCGCTTCATATTGTTGAATAGCCAATCAGAAATTCATCAGAGCCACGGGACCAATTGGGCATTTTTTACAAATGTAACAAAAGTGACAAGTTCACCAAATAGACCTGCCATTGTCGCTACATCCAATCAAAGAATACCAGGTATCCATATGCCGTTGGGATGAAATTTGACAAGGAAAACATGACCGTGGAAAAATAAAAAGAAGGGGAAACCCCGGCATTCACGCCAAAATTACAATTTTTTCTCATGGACAGAGAAATTGTAAAAAATATGTGGCTCAACATAATCCATGACCATAGAGATAGATTTACAACAACACCCTAGTAAAGATAAAAAATTTATGCATCCACACAAGGAGATAGAAAATACTTCAAACCGTGCAGACTGAAGAATTTAAACAAAAAGGGCGAGGTTAAGAATGAGCACCAATACCTCCCAACAATTATTTTATGCACAGGTGTCAACTCTTTGACCAGTTCCCATAAAATGAATTTATCATCTACATACCTAGGCAACTTATATGGCTTTCCCTCAAAACCACTAACTCTTATGTAAGTAAACCTTTTATACTTGATGAAGCAACATCCATATTCCAAAATTACTTGTCTAGCTTATTTAGACATCCTATATTGTCCCCACTCTATATTAAAAAGACAAATGATTGGGGAAAAGAAAGCGTCATTAACTAACCTTACATTCCCACTCCATTTGTTCAATTGCAGTTGGGTAAATATCCCATGCATTTCACATTTCTTAAAATCTGCACGTGGTGACAAACCTGGGAAATGTTTGTGCTCTGCAACATTATAAATGAGATTTGTCATTATATAAAATTCAAGGTCTGTAATATCTCCCATTTCAATTTTTTTGGCTAGATTGACCATGTGATCATGGAGTGCATCTACAATAAAGGTGGCCCAGCAAATGCTCCCTTTTTTCTCTAGAATAATCCATATGTATGTAGTCATCCATTCTTTGAATTAATGTGTTGTTTCTAAACTTAACATTTGAATTAGCAACACAATGAAATCCTCAACCTCCTCTACAAACTGTACCCTAACCAGCTTCTTAGGGATTAAAGTCATTGTCCTCTTCTTGATAAGCCAGTTTGTATTTATCATCTTGACATAGTCCTTATTTGTTTCATAATCTTTCAGAGCCAACTTGATTCCAATGATAATTTGGTTTGTAACTATGGTCAATTTTAACATTATTATGATAGCCACTTGTGTTAGTGTCAGTATTGCATCGCCACTCCCGTCAAACACCTCCCTCTTTTCTGGATCATAGTTCATAACATGATGCCACCCTAATTCAGGGAAATGAACAGAGGGCGAGATGGCACCAGTTAGAGAAATACATATTTCCTGAATTACTTTTAAGGATTCATTCTAAGGGGGAATTTTTAACCTTTAGAGGAAGTCATCTAGATCAGCACCTATTAATTATGTGTCTATAATCTTATCTAGATCACTTGTGATTTGCGACAAAAAAAAGAATAAAGATGGCATAGTCATTATTGTTCAAAAAACCCTAACTTTCCTTTTAAACCAACCTTGCCACTAAAAGAGAAATACATGAGTTTCAAATCTCTTACCATTCAATCCACAAGTGCCTAAACAATTTAAACCCAAATCAGCAACTCAAATCCTCAAGTTCGCAATTTGAGCTCCACAGCTATTAACATGATAATTCTTCACACAAATCACAAAGGCAGTAACAAAAATCAAGCCAATAGGTAAATAAAGATGAAAGCATTCACAAGCTTTAAAAAATGCTTGATTTGTGTGCCAACATTAATGGTGGAAAAAAAAAATGCACTGCATCGAGACCGTTTAATTTGTCGTTTGTAATTTTAAAAATGAATCGTCCAAGTGGAATAAAGCTTTTCGCTATCACAGGCTCGGGGGAACCTTTTGTAACTTTGTAGATTTAGAGACTTTAACCACTTTTGGAAAACTTGACCCACCCATCCACCTTTGGGTTTTCAATATTGGCTCAACACGTGGTCGCATTTGAGTGATAGCAAGGTTGTGGCTCATTTTTTGTAATTTTACTCATTTTACAATTAAAACTAAAAGTATCAAAAATATTTGATGACCCATTTCCCCACTTCCTTTATAAATAAATACCATGTGTCCTTCTGTGGGCCTCGGGGACCCTTTTTCACTTTTAACACCATTTATATTTAAAGTGCACAAATAAAATTATGCACCACTTCCCCGTATCCACTCAGCTTAAGACATGTGTACACCTTTGGGGTGGAAATAAAAAATACTTTTATTGCATTATGGTCATGAATATTTGAGGAATATTTTTCAGGTTGTGGGACCAATTTTTTAATTCGTGAATGTCGTAGAAAATAAAAAGTTTACGAATTAGACCCACTATACCGCATCCAATTTAAATCCACCACATATCAATGGGTGATGGGAGATAAAATCCACATACACAAATGATTCTCGACTAAAAAAGAGGAAAGACTAGACCATACATAGAAAAACCATAGATCCAACTTGCACCTCAATAGGGAAAGCAAAAAAATATAGCAGACAGTGATGGAAAAGCTTAACAGAATAAGGGAGAGATAAATTTGAGCATCAACACTGGCTCTGATTCAGGGATGAGCACTCTATGTGAGTGCCTCATGAACAAATCACAGTGTAGAGAAAAGCATACAATGTGCCAAAATCCATTGGGCCACGGAGTCAAAAAACTAGTGCATAGAAATGAGGCGATAACAACCAACCCCTTAGAATACAAATTGAGAAAACCAAGGGCCAAAACAAATGGTTACCAGGGACCGAGATAAACATAGACAAAAAATGAAAAAGAAAAGAAACCAACAAAAAACAAACAGAAAAATTATACATTATACAGTAGTGCGTACCTTTACTTTTGAGAGATCGATCAAGAAAGTGCTTCAAGTGTCTTCCATTAACAGGAAACTCAAGTAATTATCCATCTAAATCCTTTAATAAAAATGTATTCTCACCAATTCTGATGTCAATGGATTAAGGACCCATCCATAATGCATCAAAAATTCCATGTTGTCCCTTGTCCTCATTTCCACTATCCCATAGTAATGCAAGGTCTCCTACACTGAACACTCGAGAGGTCACCTTTTTTATCAAATAGTTTTATCAACTTTTCCTTGAATTTCAAGTGTCTCTGATGGGAGTCTCTTCTTACTTCATCTAATTCAACAATCTGATTTATTCTTGCATCATATGGACTAACCTCCTGATCCTCAATTTGCTGAAGAAATTGGTATGAAGATAATTTCATATGTGGGGGAAGGAGGGCTTGAGTTACATACAGCAATTCAAAGGGCCTCTTTCCAATAGCTCTCTCAATAGTAATTCCATCATCCCATATAGCGAACTTAAATTGTTCACCCCACCTTCTGTTATTTATCTCCAAAGTCCTCGTGATTATTTTCAACAAATTCTTATTGCTTGATTCCACTTGCCCATTACCTTGAAGATTGTAATTAGATGAATATGTGAAATTTATTCCATACTCCTTACACGTGGCTACTAAGGGCTTTGGTTGAAATCTCATAGCATTATCAACAATTATTTTGGTAGGCAGTCCAAATCTACAAATTATGTGATTTAAAACAAAATTCAAAACATAGTGAGTTTTCTTCTTCGTAGGAATTGCTTCAACCCATTTGGTGAAATAATCAGTAGCCACTAATATCCATCGGTGGCCTGCACTTGAAGGGTTTAACATTTCACCAAAAAAATCTATACCCCACTATTTAAAAGGAGCTTTAACTGATACTGGTTGTAAAGGGAGAGCTCCTAAATCTTTCAATCTTCCTGAGAAGCGTTGGAAACTCTCACATATTCTAACCAATAGAGTTGTATCTTTAAAAAGTGTAGGCCACCAATAACTAGCTCTTAAAATCTTATGAGAAGTTACCCTTCTAGCAAAGTGCCCCCCACAAACTCCTTCGTGAAACTCAGTAATTAGTTTAGGGTCTTCATCTTCAATAATGCATCTCAAGAGAATCCCTTTGAGATTATTCCATGCCAGTTCAAAATCAGTGATAATATATTTGTGGGTAGCCAACCTAAGCACTCTCTTATGATTTTTACTCAAATGTCTAGGAAATTCCAAATTCCTAAGATAGAACATGATGTCCTTGTAGCATACTAAATTGATCAATTTGTCATGGACATTTATATCTTCTCCCTCAATTTCATTTATTTCCATTACCTGCAAGTTATTTTCTACCATTAGCTTTTCCAACCCTAAACCCCTAACTAACTTGGTGGTTTGAATATCCATGTCATACTCTTGTAATTTTTTCACCCACTGACACCTTTTACTTGATATTTTCATTTCTGATAGAATATCCTTGACCATGGTATAAGGAACATAGGTCGTGATCTTGGAGCTCAAAATATATGGTCTAAATAGTTTTTTTTTTTTCTTATCAAAGAGAAAGCATGTTTCTCCATGATAGTATATCTTAATTCTGCTCCTTGAAGTGCCTTACTAAAGAAAACAATTGGCATTTCATTTCCTTCATCATCCTTTTTCAATAGTAAAGAGGCAATAGTATTTTTAGAAGAAAAAAAAAACATTTGAAAATCTTTCTTGTAATCAGGGGATGCCAAAACAACAGAATTCTTTAATGCTTCTTTAATCCTAGCAAAATCTTGGATAGATTTTTCCTATCATTTGATAACCTGATTCTTTTTTAGCATACTCGTAATGGGGATAGTAATTTCAGAAAAGTTAGAGATAAATCTCCCTATGAAATTTATTTTTCCAAAAAAGGATTGAATTCCCTTTTTGGTTTTGGGTATAGGGATTTTTCCAATAGCTTCTACTCACTCAGGATCTATCATAACCCCTTCCTTAGATACGATGTGTCCCAACAAATTTTCCTTCTAAACCCCAAAGTGACATTTTTAGGATTTAGTGAAATACCATACTCTCTGCACCTTAACAAAATTTTCTCTAGATGTTACAAATGATCACTTCTCCTTCTTGAAAATATTTTCACATCATCGTGGTACATAGCAATGAAATCATTTATATATCTTGAGAATGCTACATCCATAGCTCTTTGAAATGTTTCTTAAGCATTCATTAGACCAAATGACATTCTTACATACACATAAGTACCCCATGGAGTTGTGAAAGTGGTTTTGATTCTTTCTGACTGCTTTACCACCACTTGATTATATCCTAAGAACCCATCTAGAGTAGATAATAATTTAGAGCTAGTAACTAATTGCAACATGTTATCCATATTGGGAAGGGGATAATTATCTTTTATTGATTCTTTATTCAAGTTCCTAAAATCAACGCACAACCTTATATCTCCATTCTTTTTTCAAAATGGCACTAGATTTGCCACCTATGAAGAATACCTTATGGGTTGTATAATACCTCCATCCCTTAACTTTTTTAATTCTTCTTGAATTTTGAGGTAGATAAGTGGATTGATCAGTCTTTTCTTTTTCCTGGATGGCTTAGCATTATCTTCCAGTGGTATTTCATGCTAGAAAAGGTCTTCCCTATATGTCTTTAACTCTGAATATGACCATGCCGAGAAGTCCTAGTACTCTTTCAACATTTGGACATATGATCCCTTTTCTTATTTATTCAAGTTGCTACCTAACCATATTCTCCTAGGTTTGTTGTCCATCCCTAGGTTGTGTTATTCCATATCTCTCAAAGATGACATATTCGTACAAAAAAATGTGATCAACATTATCAAAGTTTGACTCAAGTGCAGCCAAACCTCTTGGAATGGTATTTTTTTCAACTGAATAATATCTTTACCAAAAAAGGTTTCTCCTCCCTCATTAATACAGACCATTGGCTCCCAATCCACATGTTTATTTGTGAATTCCCCTTTTTTTTGTAAAAATATTTGAGTTTGGGAATCATATTCAAAAACTTGTTGATGCTTGACATTATCAGGGACAAACGGTCTTGTCATCACCTCAATTTCATATTCACAATTCGGAGACACTATTTATTTTTTAAACCTAGACCTTAGTACTGTCAATCTGTCTGCTAAGGTATTTTGTTTTCTCTCATGGTACACTATATTGAAGGATTCAAACATTTCAATGAAATCCCAAACTGCATGCTTATATTGCTTCATTCTCTAATTCTTTGTTGCATACATCTTGTGGACTTGCCTAACCACTAATTATGAGTCTCCTTTAACAATAATTTCTTTGATACCATATCTCCAAGTAATCCTTAAACCCAACAGCAATGTTTCATACTTTGTAATATTGTTAGTGCATTTGAACTAGAGTTTTAAAGAAAATTTGAGCTCTTTCTTATCTGGGGATATCAATACAATACCTACACCATTTCCAAAATTAGAACAATCTCCATCAAACATCAAACTCCAAGGGAAACCAAATTTCTTAGGGAATTTTCATTTATCGAGTTCATGTTCCTTGAAATTAACATAACCAACGAAATTGTCAACATCTACATTTTTATATAATAATTCATACGAAGTATTGTTTGGATCTTCGATTAGATGTAGCATCTTATTTTCACCATAGAACTTCACAAGATTTCCTTCCAATGGTATGGTTGTGTATGACATATCCATTTGCACACTTCCACCCACACTAGTAGCCCATTTCCTTGATAATATCATGCCCCATTTGGCTGGGAAATCCACAATAACCACATTCATAGTTAAGGATTTGGCAGGCTAAGCTACTAATTGTACTATTAATCCCTTGACATATCCAATCACAGGAACTTCCCTTGAATCCATAGTTTTTCATTTCCCAAAGGATTTTTTCACTTTGATGTTTAATTTTTTCATCACTTCAAGAGGCATCACATTGCATTAAGCTCTTGAATCGAACATACAGTTATGCACCAACCTATCCTTGATAATCAAAGTTGTGTAAAAAGGATTGACATCAAGTTGAGATACCACAAGTGAGGTGCTTGCCAAGTATACTTTTATTATTTCTCCCAATTTTTCCAGGGCTTGTGGTATCTCAAGCTCTGTAATGACAGGAGAAAGATCCACACCATTCAAATTATTGCCTTGTGTTTTAATCTCTTTTTTAAATCCCAAATACTCAAATGCCCGCTTTCTATGCTCATGAATTATGAGCAACTCAACAATAAGTATTGTGAATTTGATTTGACTCAAAATATGGGCTATATCATATGGAGCATACTTGGGTAAGGCATTATTATATGGAAGATTATGATTCCCTCTGGTGCTATAACAATCATTGTAACTTGGGAATGAAATAGGGTACAAGTTTTATTTGGAGCAACAGGACCTTTGCTGAGTGTATATTTTTTAGGGGTTTCCCTAGGGATATTATAGAGCAATGGATTTTTTCATTTAGCCTGAGGACCTCCCCCTTTGATAACTCTACTTCTTGTATTATGTTCATTTTCTTGTGCAAACTTTGCATTCATCAATAGTTTCCTATCTTCCTTGGAAGGTATTCCCCCATCACACTTCTTAATCATAAGGGCCCTTAAGTATTCAAAATCATGATTAGGTAAATCAAAATCCTACACCATATCAATCTCAACATCATCATCATGCGAGAGAGGTAATACTTGATGAATGCAATTCCAGAAACTCTGAACAGTCAAAACTTATTAAATTATTCAATGTAGCCCTCTATTGTGAATTTTCAGGGTATTCCAATATGCACACATCACCATAAGCTTCATCATCATTTACCTCTTCAACCTCCTTACTCAAATCACATGGGGAGTGTGGTAGGAAAAAATTATCACACCAATCAATAGCATGGGCTTATTTAAGGGTAGCAACCCTGGTAGTCAAAGGATCTGGGACCAATCTATTCTCTCTAAGTTGTGGCTTCTTATTACCTGATCCCGTGGGCCCCTTTCCTCTATCATCTGACCTATGATCATTCCTAGGATGATTTCCAAATCCATCCTAATTTTGTAGTTTATGATGACATTGAGAGCTTTGTCCTATCCCTTTTTCTTCTCTGGCCAACTTGTACGATGTTTCTTTAACCGCCCCAGCCAAGGTCTTCATGACCACCTCCATATCAACTGCTTTACTTTCCTGAGTTCTATCAGGGTTGATTATTTTGACACCTTCTCTCTTAGGAGGTTTTCCAACTGCCTTGATATTATTTTCAATTTACAGGGGCATAGTGAAATCATGCCTTAATGTCCCAGGGTTCTTGTCTCTTACATAGGAAGTAGCCTTTTTGTCAAAGGAATTAGAATATTTGATTAAAAAAGACTCATCACTTGGCCTCGGGATTATGGGTAATCTATTTAGAGTATTATTGAATCTGGTATTAAAATATTGGATAGAATCATTAGGATTTTTTTTAATATTTTCAAATTTAGACAGAAGGAACATTGGGTTCAGTCTTATCCCCATGTTGTAATATGAAGGTATTTTTCATCTCTGTCCATGAGTCTATTGAATTTTCCATTAAATCCTTATACTAGTCACATGCATTTTCGAGAGAGTATGAATGAATAATTTTATGTACACATCCTCATACTCAATCTAAAAATATTCCATCATGTTAACAAAAAGTATCAAATGTTGATCCCCAATAATGGCATTATTTCCCTGAAATTTAGGTAGCATGTTCCTCACATCTTGGGGTACAACATTAGGATACCCATCCATGCCTCTAAAATTTATCGGTCCAAAAGTATTGACAACAAAAGGCGGTCTAGGTGGAGGTTGAGCCATATTATCTTGAGGAGGTGATCCTACAGGAGAATCAAAATGATAGGGGACTAAGGGCCTTTTGAGTAAAGGAGTTTAACTTTCCAAGTGACTATCCTCTAATGATTCAGTTTTGTAAAACACCCTATCAGTCCTAGACGACGAAGGGAAAAAATAAGGGATACATTTTTTAGACACAAATGATTTCCCTTCACCATTTGGAGAATTTGGTTTTTTACAAGGGCTATTTGATTCAGAATTATATGAAGATGTAAGATAATCCTCAACTACATGTTTATCATCTTCCTGCACTGGTACTACATTTTCTTTTGACTCTTTACTTCCCAACACTCTCCAGACTCGTCTTTTTTCTAAATTTACCTTCCCAAGCTCTGGAAATAATTTTCTAGTAGGATACCTAGTGAAGAAAGATATTCTCCCTTCTAGCTTTTCAAATATTAATGACAAAACTTCTTGAAAGAAATTTAGACACTAGTAATAGCCAGAAATTGTAAACTAACGTAGATTCACCACCAAGGATTTTCATCTTAGATATGCTAAAGCATTGTAAGTAATCTGTCAACTATTTATCAGCACTTAATTTCTACAAAGCTTAACGGATCTGATCATCCTTTGTCGATATTTATCAATATCCACACGATTTAGTGCAACATTTACTAAAACTAGAAAATATTGCATAAAAACTCATGATCTCACACAATTCTCACAAATTTTAACAAATGATGATATATAAACAACATATTTTCATACAAATCATTACCAGAGGTCAATGTGTGTATGTATTTGCAAAAATAGTTCCCGAAAATGGCTCCATATTAGTGTTGGTACTAAAATTTATCCTTCCTTTGAAACCAAACAACATCACAATTTTGATCAAGATGCTTAGAGACAAACAAATCATAATAGGAGTCATTTGGTAGCCAGGGATGGATTCTATATGACTCTTTATCACTCTAGTCAAAAAAGGACTGGGTATCACCATGCTAAGAGTTTGACCTACCCTTACTACTTTAGGGTGTTCCTTCAACTAGGGTGAGAGGACCCACTTTTTGATCTGTGTTAGTGGAAATTATCAACAAATTAATTGTATTTGACTCTTCCTTTATAGTATTTTGAAGGATACCTTGAGAAAACATGGACCAATACAACATAACCTAACTCTTACAAGTTGTCACCTTGGAAAATGAAGATGTTCTCTAGACAAATCCTAGGTCACTAAAGACAATGATAAAAACTAATTGCACTTGCATATTTTAGTAAAGGATGGAAAAAAATTAATGATCTTATTTAGCATTTGTGGATATAGAGTGCAAGCAGAGATAGTTCATGTATGATATATCACTGAATATGAAATTTATGGTTAGGAAGTTAAGCAGGATAAAGTTGTGATACAGGAGCATCCTTCATGATGCTTGGTAATTAATAAAACAAGGATAGTAATCCATAAAATGCATGAATTACATGTACTACATGTTTAAAGTGTGTTTCCCTCCAAGAATGTCATAGTTTGAATATTTGAGTTATGTAATGTAATTACTCTTTGGGATAAGAGTAAAAGGTGAAAGTTAGTTGTCTAGGTGGATATGAGTGTTATCACACCTAATGGCATATAGGAGGAAGGATTATATTGATTAAAATATTATGGAATCATGTCATATATCATTTCTAGTTGGCATAAACAACTATATCTATCCTTATGCGGAATTTTAGAAAATATCTCAGCTAAGAAGGATTAGTCCTTATCCTAAGGAGTAGGAATAGGATAAGATGTTTTAATTTAGAATGAAAATAATATTTTATAGATACAATGGGATTTATTATGGAGAGATTATTTCGAACCATCTATGAAGAGATGAGGGGAGAAATATATAAGAATAAGCATGTGAGTAGGAAAATGAAGAACAAGGAAGCCATGAAGAACATTGATTGTACTATATGACAGGATTTGAAGAAATAAGAAGATCAAGCTTGGGATAAAATGTATTTTTGGTTTTTATCATCTTCTTAGGTGTATATATAAGCAATTTCAATGGTATCACTTCATATTTTAATAATAATATTCAGATTGTCATGATATACCTCCAACTACTTGTACTGTGTTATTTGTTTATTGCTTCCTTAAAACAGGGTTTCGAACCACTCACCATAAATTTTTGGTTTTAAGTAAAATAATGCTGAAATTTTAACCATAAATTTAAAACATGATTTTATAGATGGGTATTGAAGGGTTTGATTTGATGATTAGTATATGTTAAGATATGATGCGTTTTACCAGTGGGTTTGAGGTTGCATGATACTTGTTTGACAAAATGTCCGTAGTGATAAAAGTAGCATAAATCACACGTTTTTAAGATTTAGATCCTAAAATTTTACAAGAATGATAATGGAATACATTTTGAAATTGGTTTTGAATTTTTTTTTCTAAAACAAGATATTTTGTTATATATTTGTGGCTAAATGCTACAGGTCAGCAATGGGCAGAGTATGTGGAAGATAGAAGGATATTTTTGGCATGAGCATGGAAAAATGGTTCCCTCCACTTGAGATGGTGTTTGTAATAATTATAATCAGGTTTTGATTGATATATTTAAATTTACATTAGGAAAAAGTATCAATTTCAACCAAGAAGGATGAGAGATCGATCTATGCACAGGGGTTAAAACGTGATTGGCAAATTGGATGATTGCAACCTTTTTGAACATTACTACATTATCAATCAAGTGTATAGATGCACCTAGATCAACATGAAAGAAGTGAGGGAGAGCTGATCTGATGCTGCACCAAGTTGATTATACTGAATTCTTGATATCTTTAAACAAATGTTGACAAATTCACAAAGCAAAATGACAAATGGCTTCAAATAGTCAGGACAAACCTACAACTAGAAAATTGTGCATCTATGAAAGCTCAAAGACATGAAACTTCACACATTCTTCAAGGATTTAACATAATAACTTATGTTTAAGACTTAATTAAACCTTAGAAATCCCTAATATATCACGCTTATGATACACTCATAAATTGGCCAACAATCTATATCACTAAAATGAAAAGTAAAGTGAATTTAAATTGCTTATTACATCATGAAATGAACGATATCTTCATAATGTAATTGAAAATGCCACAATATTGTCATGGGGATGAGATCTTGGGTGATTTCAGAGGGATTCCTAATGTAAGATTGCAATAGGAACACAGATAACTATTTGAAGATATCTCAAAATGACAGTAGACACAACATGGTTCATGATTAACACAAATTACTTAAGGTTTTTCAAATTGATCAAAAAGGGAAAGTTTTTTTTTAAATATCAAATTTTGTCAATGGTTGTACATTTTTAACCATATTGACATGATAAATATCAAAGATAAACAATAAATAATTGGTTTCTCAAATAAGTTCATTCGAAAAATGGCTTTTCTCAGCTTTCTCTCCTTCTCTTTTCTCTGAATAAATTTCAGAAAAATTAACCCCCCTCCTTTTGTGATTATTATCTTTCCTTTTATATCATCTCCTTTTATTGTTAACCTTCAAAGTTCTTTCCCCCCAAAATTTAGAATATTCCCAGAATATTCTCCTTTTTAAAAATTGTTCTAGAACATGGTATTTAGAAAGGTCTTTCTTGAAGTTGCTAGGTGTACAAATCACTAGTCTTTTCAATCAACTAAACTAGTGCTCGACTGGGATATCAGGTAATCTTTTCTAGTGGTTTATTTTATTCATTATTTCTTGGTATTTATTAGATAATAATTTTGAACAATCTCTAAACACCTCCAGATAATATTGAAATGGCATATATCCATACTCACTTTTCAAAAATCTACCTTGGGCGCCACACCCTCTACTTCATGTATCATTGGCTTAATTTCCAAACATAGTTTCTGTCGACTCACCTTGATTTACCGTCTCTGCTCTTTCCAAAAAAAATCCAAATATTAAATTCTCCTCTATGCGAACAGAAAAAAATATCCTTCATTTCATGGGAAATATTACATCAAATCAAAACATATGTCTCCTTCTCATTTTAAAACTTGTCTCAATTTCATTATCATCATGCATATCCCTTCTTATTATAAGTATAAGGAATTTCAAAGATAATGGTGAAGGTTCTCATAGCTCATATCCTGAAGGAGATTTCTTCAGAGGACTTAAATCATATTTTTGATTTAATCTATCCAGATGAAGCTTTTCTCAGGGCTCTATTTGAGAAAGAATGTGCAAGTGACACTAGAGGGCCCTTAACATACTGACAAGTCTGATTAGAAATTCTTACAAAGATGATCAGGATCAATCATGTGTTCACATCCTTCCAGGTTACGTATTTCCATCTTTTTAGATGGGAGCATATGAAAAATCTCAAAGAATTAAAAAAAATACAGGGTTGAGAGAAGACCTTAAGTCTCTAGGCAAACCAATTTTCAATGTACCTTTCCATGTGATGAGGAATTTGTATCAAAAGAGATTCCTAAGGAATCATATGTGTTGTATGATGAATCCTCCATCGACACAGTTCCTGTTATCTCCCACAAAATAGAAGAGTTACAGAAAAGGATCAACTTCCTAAGAAAAAGCAAGTAGATACCATGCTTTCGCAATTAGTTTCAGCACCAGGGTCATCTTCAGGGAAAAGGAAAGGTGAACCACAATCACATAACCTACAATTGTTATCTCAAATGGGGAAGAAGACCAATCATTGTCTACTCACCGTTTAAGGGCAGCCATTTCCTCCGCTTGAGATAATAGAGGGATATTTTCTATTTAGTCGTCCACCCACCTAATGCATTGTGATCCTAAGGTAGAGCATGAATTATTATGCCCTCAACCAATTATTTTCCCGAAGGACAATCCATAATTTACATAGAAATGGGAGGCTAGATCAAGTTCAAGGCCTTGTAATCAGCCCAATCAACAAAATGCAGTACCTTCCCCTCCAATCACTTCAGGTGTCCCCTCTCAAGTAACTCCCAACATATCAATCCCTCACAAAGGGAAAGGAAAGACAACATTCTTCATAAGATGTTTGGATCTTTTTAATTGAGTTTCATCTCAACAGAATAAATTTGAATTGGAGAAAATCATGAGTCATCCTAGAATGAATTTGGAGGCGTTAATGGATATGGGAATGTCCCAAGACCTAGAAGGGTTGGTCATTTTCATTCAAACAGCAATAATCTCAAACAAGTTTGTGTTGAGGAAAAAAAAGCTTCTAAACAAGCCCCCCCTTGCTCGGAGGAAGCTATGAAGTAGGGCTAAAAAATGCCTAAATGTTTTCTTCTTTTCATTATTTCTCTTTATGGTATGTACATATCTTTCTTTTTCATGGGTAGGGGCCCCTATAGAATCCCATTATGTTCCTTATTCAGAGTGGAAGAAACATAACAACATCAATCATTTACATGTGTACCCAAATGTATATTAATTTCATCAAAGTAAATATGGCATTACTACATTCTTCCATTTTTCAATTGAAGTAAAGGAATGATAAAATTCAGAGAAAAAAATACTTCCAATGCAATAGAAGTGTCATTTTAAAACATCAATTTAAAAAGGATAAATATGAAAAGAGAATAAATTCCAAGGAACAATTGTATAAGTATGTTCATCATCCTTTGCATCTTCTTCTTCAGCTTCTACTTCTGGATCTTGTTCTTTTCATAGCCTTGCCACATATGCATCATATCCTTTGAATAATTCATTAACCTCATCTTCATTTGGTCTTGTATGATGTCATAAAATCAATTCCTATGTAGATATTGCATCAATGCAATGGCCCATTTTCTACTTGTATTCCAGTGGCCTTTCCTTCAACTCTGCAATTCTATTTTCTATCTTTCTCATGGTATTAATGACTTCGTAGGAGCAGTCATTCCTTAGAACATTCTTTTCAAAAGATTCAAGTAAGAAATCAATCTTCATGTCCCCATAACTCTTCTTGAACTTATCAATAATCACATCCTCCAACTTTAATTCAATAGCATTAAGAGTGTCCTCAACCCAACTTCTTTTGACTTCAAGATTTCCTTTGACTCCATTTAGGGTCTCGACTCTAATTTTTGACAACTCCTTAAGGGAATGTTGGCTTCCTTTAAATTCAGCTAGTATAATGTCCTCCTCCTCAACCAACTCATCAATGAGTTGGGTAATCCGGTCCAATTTAGGAAGAATACCTTCAAAGTAGAAAACCTCATTGTCACATTGTTCAATTATCTCATCAATTTCATTAATTATTTTTTTGAGATATTCATACTTCGATCTAGCTTCCGTAATTGCTTCTTTTTCCCTCTTATTCAAGTTCTCAATCCATGTGTCTACTGCTTGAGCCTTCTTGAAAGCCTTGTTTACCTTATTCATTCCATTAGGTGTGTTTATATAAGCACTTGCTTGTGTTTTACTAGTCTTCCCTGTCAACTATTGTAAACAAGAACTCAAGGCCTTAACTATCTCCTTTAAATGTCTTTTTTTCATTCCATATTCATCTACCTTTTACAAAAGATCACTCATTGCCTCAAATATCCCTTGCTTTAATTTTTCCCTTGAGGGTTTTCCCAAATGAATAATCTAAGTGTTATAATCATCAGTTGTTATGTATTTTCTTTTTTTACCCTCAAAAGGGGTTGTTATTTCCAAGGTTCTTGCTCTAGATGAATCAATGTGGGTTATTTTGATGGTCCTAGCCCTTTTTTAGGATCTTACCCCCTTTGTAAAATATAGATTAGTAAGGTCAACAACTTGCATAGGGAGAACCTCTTTTTCTTCATTTGAAATCAACTCACTGATCCATCCTTTTTCTAAGCTCATTATAGCTCTTGTTTCTTTTTATTCTTTTGGAGTTTCTCATGAACAACTACCATTTTTTTGGATATTTCTTGTTCATTTTTCACTTTGATTGTGTCTGTTCCTGATAACTTATTTCAATGGTCCCCATGCCAATCTCACCCTTTGCTACTGATTCTTTTGGATGCTCTTTCTTGTGGTCTAGAAATTCAAATTGATCATTTTTTCCTTGAATTATATCAACATTCAGGGGAGACTCCTTCCTTTCTTATTCAGTTGAATCCATATTGGAATTGATTTCTTCTCTAACACTTTCTTGCACCAAAATTTGAGTTGTGGGATCCTTCTCTCCTGAAGTTTGTTGAGTTGTAACCTTACCCTTTTCATGCTCTAACGATGTATCTTGTAATGCCATGGTAGGTTGTTCCTCCAGAAACAAATCTAAATTCTTACCAGTGATGATTTTTTCATCAACAATTACATCTTATGCTATTTTCAATCTCTCTTCAAAAACAAATTTTCCCTATTGAGGAGGGTTATCAATTTTGGTCACCTTAACAGAAATAGATATAGCATCTTCCATTAATAACTCGGCATTAGTTTCCTTTTCAACAAAAAACTCTGGGTTACCCAATTCTAAATTCATTTATCCTTGGGAAGGTATTTCAGTTGCCTAGGTCATCTCTTCAGCATTTGGTACGTGAATATCTTTTTCCAATTCTTTTCTTTGTTGAATTCTACCCACTGGTGTCAGTATTTTTTCATCTACAAATAAATTATTTACATCCAACATGGAAAATCCTTTACCAACATCAACATCGATTACATCAGTTTGGCACTTTGCAAATTTGTGCATTGTTTTGACTGGAGGAACATTTATATCCTTAACAAGAAAAGTTTCAGATATTTTCATACCTAGGGTAACAAATTGATTGCCTACTGGATTAACTGGAGTAATTCCTTGGGAAACTAAAATTTGAATGCCTTCCATTGTTTTTTCCATAAAAGATAGAGATGGGATCATAGGATCTGATTACTCCAAACATGGAAGTGATGCATCATGATGCTTTTGGACAACATCACTCCTTTCAGACTCTACGGGATCAATTACCACATCCTGATGCTTGAACTCTTACCAAGACTGGTTGGTGAATAACCTTGTGTTTTTTGTGTGTCCTCTTAAATCTTTTCAAATTTGGTGTTGCCCTTCTTTCATCCTTGTGTGGCTTAGACTGAATGTGGCCACTTGAAATGGCCCAACTCATTAACTTTTCATCACTGTGCTACTTTGGAGAAACACTCTAATGGAACACATGTGATATCAAACCTTTCCCATTTCCCTAAATTGGTACTGCAAAAGTAATGGGGGCATTCTCCATATATTTTAAAAGCATCTCTTCAATCTTTTTCTTCAAAACTTACATGGAAGTGCCAATTACACTAGTGGTTGATGACCTCTCATCAATGAATTAAAAAGTAGGTATTTTGGATGGAAATTAAGGGGAATTTCCTCCCATTGGGTCCATTTTATCTACATCCTCCCTCAGGGGTGGAATATCCTCACTTAGGTTTCCCAAACTTCTGAAATTGTTTAGGATTTTTGTATTCTAGAGTGAAAGATCAATATTATTTTGGGTCAACCAATTTACAGTCCTCATTACATCAATTATTCTTAAATAAGGATCATCATATTCTACCACATTCTAGTATGGAGGAGATACAGGCTCATCCCCCACCTTCTGATCAACATAAAATCTTCACATTGTGTGTGGGTCATCCAAAATCCCCTCTGGGATAACCGTAATTTTGTATTCTAGTATCTTTGACAGATTCATTCTAGAAAAATCCCTTAACCTGACTTCTTCGTCATCCCTACAGTTCATCCAGTAATCCTCGAAATGGGTCTCATGCTCAAAGGTATTTGCAATGTTATTAAGCAGCCATCTAATTTTAAAATTAGGCCTAGCCTCAAAATTCTCCATATCAAATTTATGCATTTCCTCTTCAATCAATCTAGCCTTTATGATGGAAGGACATGAATACTTTCCAATTTGAATAGTAAATTTGATATTTTTTTATGCCTCCGAGAAATTATTTTATGCCCAGGTGTCAATTATCTTACCAGTTCCCATAAAAAAAATTTATCATTTACATACCTAGGCAACTTATATGGATTTCCCTCAAAACCACTAACTCTTATGTAAGTAAACCTTTTATACTTGATGAAGCAGCATCCATATTTCAAAATTACTTATCTAGCTTATTCAGACATCCTACATTGTCCCCACTCTTGCTTAAAAAGAAAAATGATTGGGGAAAAGAAAGCATCATTAACTAACCTTACATTCCCACTCTAGTTGATCAATTGTTGTTTGGGAAATATCTCATGCATTTGACATTGCTTAAAATCTGCACATGGTGACAAACTTGGGAAAGATTTTTGCCCTGCAACATTATAAATTAGATAAGTCATCATATAAAATTCAAGTTATGTAATATCTCCCATTTCAATTTTTGTTATTAAAGTGACCATGTGATCATGGAGGGCATCTGCAATAAAGGTGGCCCAGTAAATGCTCTCTTTTTTCTCCAGAATAATCCATATGTATGTAGTCATACATTCTTTGAATTCATTTGCTTTTTTCTAAACCTGCCATTTGACTTAGCAACACAATGAAATCCTCAACATCCTCGACAAATTTTTCCCTAACCAGCTTCTTAGGGATTCTAGCCATTGTCCTCTTTGTGATAAGCCAGTTTGTATTTATCATCTTGATATAGTCCTTCTTTGTTTCATAATCTTTTAGAGACCAACTTGATGACAATGGTAATTGGGTTTGCGAATATAGGAAATTTTAATATTATTATGATGGCCACTGGTTTTGGTGTTAGTACTGCATCCCCACTCCCATCTAACACCTCCCTCTTTTCTAGATCATAGTTCATAGCACAATACCACACTAATTCAGGGTAATGAACAGAGGATGGGATGTCACCAGCGAGAGCAATATAGCTTTCTTGAATTTATTTTAAGGATTCAATCTAAGGGGGACTTTTTAACCTTTGGAGGCAGTCATCTAGATCAATGCCCATTAATTCTATGTCTGTAATCTTTTCTAGATCACTTGTAATTCCTGACACAAATTAGAATGAATATGGCATAGTATTCATTGTTCAAAAACCCTAACTTTCCTTTTAAACCAACCTTGCCACTAAAAGAGAAATATAGGAGTTTTAAATCTCTTACCAATCAAGCCACAAGTGCCCAAAAAATTTAAACCCAAATCAACAACTCCTTGAATCCTCAGGTTCGTAATTTGAGCTCCACAACTAATGACGCAATAATTCTTCATGAAAATCACAAAGGCAACAATAAAAATCAAGCCAATTGGTAAATAAAGATGAAAGTATTTACAATCTATAAAATGTCCTTGATTTATGTAGCAACATTAATGGTAGAAAAAATAAATGCACTACATCAAGACTGTTCAATCCATTGTTTGCAATTTTAAAAATGAACCATCCACATGGAATATAGGTTTTCTCTATCACAGGCTCGGGGGCACCTTTTGTAATTTTATAGCTTTAGATACTTTACACACTTTTGGAAAAATTGGCCTGCCCATCCACCTTTTAGTTTTCAATACTAGCTTGACACATGGTCGCATTTGAGTGATAGCGGGGCTGTAGCTCTTTTTTTGTAATTTTAATCCTTTTCCAATTAAAACCAAAAGTATCAAAAATATCTGATGACCCGTTTCCCCACTTTCTTTATAAACAAATACCATGTGTCCTTTTGTGGGCCTCATGGACCCTTTTGCACTTTTCACACCTTTTATCTTTAAAGTGAACAAATATAATTATGCACCGCTTCCCCAGATCCACTCAACTTGAGACATGCGTACACCTTTGGGGCAGAAAGAAAAACTACTTGTGTTGCTTTATGGTCGCAAATATTTGAGGAATATTCGTCGGGTCGTGGGACCAATTTTTTAATTCATGAATGCCATAGAAAAATAAAATTTTACGAATTGGACCCACCATACCACATCCAATTTAAAACCGCCACATATCAACAAGTGGTGGGATATAAAATTCACATATAGACATGATCCTCGACTGAAAAAGAGGAAATACTAGACTATACACAGAAAAACCACAAATCCAACTCGCACCTCAATAGGGAGAGCAGAAAATATAGCAGACAACGATGGTAAAGCTTAACTGAATAAGGGCAAGATCAATTCAAGCACCACCAAGCCCTATGGAAGATTTTGGGTTTTCATATTCCCTTAGTCCCATTTCTTTAATATTTTTGTTACACAAAGGTCATTTGTGTCTCGTGTTGTACAACATGTTGTTTGTTATCATAAACCTTATCCTCATAAAATTGTTTGTTGACAAGCTATTATTTATCGTTACAACTATTTATGTATATCTAGATACTATTAAATAATTATAGTTTAGAATGTATGTTTTTGAAGGAAATGAATATTGAATATAAAATATATGGAGCAACATTGATAAAAGAAGAAATAATTAAAATAATTATATAGGTTGGAAGGTTATCTTGAGGATAGATAAGATTATAAGTTTGGAAATCATATTTACACTATATTATAGTGACTATATAGTGGAAGTGTGGTGGGGATAATTTATGCCACCTTTATAAGGAGAATATGATTTACTATTATGATAAATAAGCATCTCGTGAGTTGAGGATTATTCATAATTTTTTAGAAAATAACTAGAATAAAGATAAGAATTGTGGTCGAAAAAACACCTCAAAGAGTTGTGATCTCATGGAACATACCCTAGCCATATTAGATTCATTTTTTGTTATAATACCATGTTTTGTGCAAATTTGGTAGATGAGGGTTGTAAAAAATTTAATTGCATGAGGTTGCAACTTATGTTATTATGTCAAACATCTATGTAGAATTATGCATTGTAGGGTGATGTTCAAACGGTAAGGAGATTGATGAAGGATGGACGAATTTCAAAATATTGTTGGGAAGCAAATTGTTGTGAGATATGTAAAGTAATTCTATAAATTTAAAAAATACATTATTCTTGTAAAATTTATTAGTAATTTTATGTGAAGCAATATGTATACATAGTCACATAAAAATGTTGAAGAAAATAAAATAAATTATGCATAATGTTTACTTGATCATCATATATTTTGAGTTATTGTAGTTGTCTCTAATATAACCTTTGTCTCTATCCTCCATCCTTGCGGGTATTTCTCTCCAAATTCTACTCCATGTGATGTGTATCCTCAATATATACTTCTTCATTTGAAGAAGAATCATCTACACCTTTAGAGTTATGCCCTCTCATAAATGTTTCTACATTAGCACCCCACCCTGAAGGAAAATATACAACATTAATTTTTCTCCATCCTCTTATTAATAATTTCTTCCCTCCTCTACTTATGGCTTGTTTTCATCCTTTCATTTGATTTCCTCTGTTAGACATTTTATTGTAAATCCCACAAAACCCCAGCTATAATAGCTCAAAAATCTAAATGTAAACCACTCATAAAATAACCCAAAAATATACATTAACCCCTAAAAATGTGGTCCACAAATTTGGTAAAAACCCCTACAAAATTCTTCACATTACCCCAAAAACAATAAAAATAATTGCAAATCATGTTAGAGACCCTACAAATATCCTAGTGTAAATAGAAAGGAACGGTAACTATGTTTTTGGCATAGTAGGGTTTTTGTATTGGTTTGTTTTTTTATGTTCTATGTATAGTTTAAAAGTTAGAGGGGATGTTAGGAAATTCACCCTAATGTATGAACTATAAATTTTAGTTTAAAGCTACTCTAACATCTCATTTAAAGCTTATTTAACATCCCAAGTTATTTTTTGATGAAATTCATGTATATTTTAATGCTTTTTAATTAAATGGTTAAGAAATTGCATCTGATTAGTGCAAAAAATATGCAAAAGGAATAATGTTGAATTTTAGTGTTATGTTAGGGTGTTGCATCATGGTGTCGCATTACAGTGTTATGTTTCATCGTCACGTTAGTGTGTATCGATTGGGTATCATATCAGTGTGCCACATTATAGTGTCATGTCAGTATATCGCATTAATATGTTGCATTAGTGTGACATGATAGGATTTCATGTTAGTGTGTTGTGTTAGGGTATTATGGTAGTGTTTCACGTTTCAAATTTGTGTCAATGTGGCATGTTAGGTTGTTTCTTTTGGTAGTAGTGTCAATGTGTCATGTTGGGGAGTCATATTAGTGTATCATGTTATTATGTCTAACATGGGGAAATTAGGTCTAATTTGGGGGAATTATGTCAAATTTGGGAACATTACATCAAAATTAGGAAAATAGGGTCAAACTTGGGTAAATTATGTCAAATTTGGGGAAATTAGGTCACATTTGGGAAATCTAGGGAAATTAGTTCAAATTATGGGAATGTCTGGCATGTCATGGTGTAGATATAAGTTGTTACATTTAGGTTTCAATTCAATGTTCATTAGGCACAATTTTAGGAAATTAGGTCAATATCGCATTAGTGTGTCAGGGAAATTAGGTCAAATTTGGAGAAAATAGTTCAACTTTGGTTTCATTAGGTCAAATGTAGGGATATTTGGGGAAATTAAGTCAAAATTGGTTTCACTAGGTCAATGTGTCGAGTTAGTGTGTTGCATTAGGGAATCATATTAGTGTTTTGCAATTAGAAATTAAGTCAAATTTAGGGAAATAAGGTGCAATTTGGAGAAATTATGTCCAATTTGGGGAAATTATGTCAAATTTGCGGAAATCATATCAAATTTGGAGATATTATTGTTAAAGTAGGTATTTAACTTAGCTCATGTTCACCTAGGTACTTTATTTACCTTTATTGTATTTATCCTCACCCACTTATGTGTGTGGATATTTATTTTTATTTATTTCGATATTATGGGGATATTATCTAGTTGTTAGGTATAGTTCTTTCCTTGATCTATGGTATTGACTAGATCCTTGATGTCTAGTTCTCTCCTAAATCTACAGACTTAACTAGTTATTTGATGCCTAGTTATTTCCTTGATTTATAGCTTGATTTATGACCTTGACTAGTTCTTAGATTGTTGTTCCTTACCTATATAAGAAAGGCCCACTCTCATTGTATTTCATTGACTTCCATAATAATATATGATATTGTTGTTCATTTGTTTGCAAAGGTTTATGTAAAGTTATTCTGGTGAATTGATTTCATCTTATTAATCATGGTGTTTTATTAGCATCTAAGTTCTTGTCTTGGTACGATCTGGTTATTATTCATTTTATGGTAATAGAGTAGGAGATTGTTGTTGACATATGTCTGTAAGTTTTGTTTTGCAAACATATTTTTCTATATTCGTATATTCGGGATTTATATAAATTTTGTTGTTGCATGAATTTTTATGAAAAACAAAGGCTTCCATTAAATCTGGAAGGTGGTAAGACCCTAAGATTGACTGTAAACTTGATCATTTCTGGAGGAAGTCATTTTTTTGTTTTTGTTTGTTGATGTAGAGAAATGCACTTGGTCACCTCGAGATTCGTGTCAAATAGGAAAGAAACCCAGGAAATAAATTTCTGGGTTTTTTTAAGTTTTTTGAGATCTATACAAGGTATTTTTTGTTCTACGTTAAAGAAGATTTGGGAGGCATGTAGCAGATTTTTTCCAGTAAAACATTTCTTTCCTCTCTTGACAAGGGTTTGCGGGCTGTTATACACGATTTGCTATTTCAGGAAATTATCTAGACTGCTATTTCAGGTGGCGAAGGTCATATGGTATGGTCATATGAGGGCTTAATATTTGTATTCCTATTAGTAGGTGCTGAACTCCAGCCCCCCTTCATTTTATTTGTGTGGTGAAGGCAAGAGCATTTTATTCTGTTTTAGTGGCAACTAAAATAAATAGTAGAGCATAATATTGAAAAGTTTGTATCTTTTGATCGGTAACTCGGTTTTGAGTGCCGTTTTTAAAAAAAAGTGTTTTTTTTTTTCTATTTCCATTGGAAATCACTATAATTATAAAGTGTCATATTGTAACATGCACTCATTATAAAGTTCCAAAATCTAGGGGGCTCTTGTTGCATTTCTTAGTTCTTGCATTTCTTTTGGTGATTTATTGAGGATGGAATCTTTATCTACTTCTAAATTATATCATGTTGAGCCATTAAAAACACATAATTACCACACATGGAAACCAAGAATGGAAACAATAATTAAGTGGAAAGGATTATGGGTTTTAACTTCTTTAGAACAACTAGTGTTCACTAGATAATATAAGAAATTTCAGTACTGGTGCAAGTTTGATGAGTTTATGGGTTTTATAGGAACTTATGTAAGTGATAGACTTTTTTTCATTTAGAAAAATGTGACTCTCCTTTCAAAATATGGGAGAAATTGGAGGATTTATTTGGTAAGGTGGATCATATGAGAGCCGTGCAACTTGAAATACAGATCACCTCTCTTAATCCTAAATATTTTCCAACAATTATAGACTATCTTACCAAGTTCAAGCATTTTTTGACATAGTTGAAGGGGAGTGGAAGGGATAAGAAGAATGAAGAGTGTATTTACTTGATTTTATCCAAGTTGAGAGGACCATTCCAAATTTTTTCTTCTAACTTTTTTCTCTAGCATGGATGCCCTAGGTGACACATTCAAAATGCCTAACTTAGAAACATTTTGTGAAATACTTACTATATAAGAATACAAATTATCTAAACTTGAGTCTTCCACCTCTCAAAAGGCATTAGTTGCATCTAATCCTAAGGCCAGGGGAAAACCAAAAAGTAAAACCAAATCCACCCCTTCTTCATGTCAAAATAATCCTAAACCCAAAGAAAACAAATATAAACCCAAGGTGTATTCTAAATCCAAGAATAATTCTAGTCTTTCATGCTCTTTTTTTAGGGGTAGTGGTCATGAATAACATAGGTGTTATAATTGAATACAATCCTTAGAGGATGCAGTCAATAAACAAAAAATTTCTATCTCCACTTCACCTCCTTCTAATCAGCATGGCAAAGCACTTAATGTTGTTGGTAGATCTCAGTCACCACTTACAGATAGTTGGGTTATAGATTTTGGTGCTTCTCATCACATGACTTCTTCCAAGGAGTCTTTTATTTCTCTGAGTTTGAGTTCTATTTCCAAATTTGAGGTTGGATATTCGTCCTTTCTTTATGTTAAAGGTGAAGTTGGTATATAACTTGATGGTGGTAGTATCCAAGATGCACTATATGCACCTCACATCACTACAAATTTTCTTTCCGTATATCAAATTTTTCATTCTGGTCAAGGGAAGACAGTTACTTTTACACCACATGGGGTGGGAGTATGAACATTTTTGGAGCCTCATTCATTTGTTGTTCAAGGTATTGTTTATAATAATTCTAGACTATATCACTTTGAGGGTTTTGATGACACTTCCTCTATAGGGATAGGATTGGTTTCTCATGTAGATTTAGAGAGTAATTCTTCGCATGAAATATTTGGCCATCTCAATTAAAAATATTTTAAGGATTTGAGCACTCATGGTATGATAGATGGTCTTCCTAGAGTTTCTATTCTTTAAGGAGTTTTCTTTGGCTGTGCATTAGGGAAACAACACCAAGATCCATTTCCTCAGAATTTTTCCAAGAGAGTTTCTTCACCACTTTAGCTTGTGCATAGTGACTTGATGGTTTTTCCTACCCCCTCTTTCAATGGAGCTAAGTATGCACTTACCTTTATTAATAATTTATCAAGGCGTACTTGGGTTTATTTTATCAAGTACAAAAGTGATGTTTTTTCACACTTCAAATTCTTCAAGGCTTTGGTCAAGAAACAATCTTCTCATTGCATAAAGAACCTTTGCACTGATAATGGGG
This sequence comes from Taxus chinensis, assembly GCA_019776745.2. Lineage (NCBI taxonomy): Eukaryota > Viridiplantae > Streptophyta > Pinopsida > Cupressales > Taxaceae > Taxus > Taxus chinensis. The sequence goes on from CM034147.1 coordinate 605,552,030, forward strand.
GAAGACTTCAACAATGATTTTTCATATTTTTTGGCGACTCAAGGCATTATTCACCAACATTTTGTTCCTCATGCTCCACAATAGAATGGATTTGCAAAAAGGAAGAATAGAAATTTGAAGGAAATGGATAACGGTATGATGCATTCTAGAGATTTTCCTAGGAGGAGTTAATTGTGTTAACTACATTTATAATCACACACCACATAGAGCACTTGAGAATTTGACTCCAGAGGAAGCTTGGTCCAAAACTAAGCCAGATGCTTCATTTTTTCGAGTCTCTAGGATCCATGTTTGGGCCTTTTTTCCAAAGAAGAAAAGTAAATCTTTGGACAAGAAGAGAAAACCCTTTATCTTTGTAGGGTATTGTGAGGATATGAGAGCTTATCAACTTCTATATTCTAATACTCATGACATTATTTTTCAAACACATGTTTAGTTTGATGAGCACTTCACTCCTCATGATTCTTCATCTTCTTCCATTCCTCCTTCTTCATCTCATCTTGAGGATCCTTTATTTGAGGAGGTTGATGAGGAGGTTATAGATGTCATAAATGATCATATTCCCATTGATATTGTCATTATTCCTAAGTGGGCTCGTAATATAGTTTCTGAGGAAGCACCTTTCATACAGGATCTTCCACCCACTAGGCATCATCACGCACATTCCACAGGTTCTGGACTTTTGTGTCAGGCAGTTTGTGAGGATCCATAGTATTTTTCAAAGTCTCATGGGATACAAGAGTGGGATGATTTGATGGTAGTTGAGTATTCTTCTTTGATGAAGAATCATACTTGGGGTTTGGTATATCTTCCTAAAGGAAGAAATTTGGTTAGGTGTAAGTGGGTATATTGAACCAAATACGTAGCTGATGGGTCCATTGACAAGTATAAGGCTCATCTTGTTGTAAATATTTTTTCACAATTTGAAGGTATTTGTTACTCTTAGAATTTTGCACCCATTGCCAAGATGGATTATGTATGCCTTATACTTTCTATTGTTGCATCATAGGGGTGGTCCATATACCAGATGGACATGAAGAGTGCCTTCTTACATGGAGATTTATAAGAGGAAATATACATAGAGAAACCTACTAGATTTTTTCAGGATTCTTCTCTTGTTTGTAGGCTCTGAAGGTCTCTCTACGGTCTCAAACAAGCCCCTCAAGCTTAGTATGAGAAGATGGATTCTTTTCTTCTATCGACTTTTTTTTTCATTATCACTCTGATCATATAGTGTATTTATAGCATGTTGGTGAGGATATTGTGATACTTGTCTTTTATGTTGATGATTTGTTACTGTTGATGCAAAATCACAGCACCCCTGGTTGCACATCAGATTTTTAGGTTGATGCTCATGCGTCCAGTGTGATTGCATAACATTGAATCCTTTCTCCAAGTGTGGGACTTGAAAAATGAGAAAGAATTCTCCAGAGAAAGGCTGGTTCCTATTCCTATGTTTAGATGCACCAATGAAACGCAGAGGTTTACCCAAGAAAAACTAAACTAACTATCAAGGAGACAGGGAGAGAGAAATGCATATAAATAAACCTAAGCTAAGGAGGTGATGCACCGAGGAATGAAGAACATAAGCTTTGTAACATAAACACAGATCATATAGATACAATACCACACCATGCACAGGTAACCGAAATGCAATGAGAGATCAGAATGACAACAATGAATACATGAGAGGATTTAAATTCAATCACAGACATATATATTGCTCAAAGGATCAATTCGATACATTGCAATGGCCAAAAGGCACAATGGCATCACAGTCTATGTGGGAGGCTTGAAAACTCCACGAATTCTCTTACAAGCAGGAGAGAAGGGAGGGGTTGCAAAACAAGAATGTCCAACATTAGAAAGAAGCCCCTCCTTACAATTTATAGGAAGAATAAGAGAGAAAGAGAGAGAGGAATTCGAAATCTGCCCCAACCACCTCCAGAATGCACTTAACTCATCTCATAATGATGGAAGCGGTGGATCTTGGCAAAATGGCGAGCTGCCTAGCAGAGGCGGCGAACTGTCTGCTGCATTAAAGTTGTTAGTTGAGCATCACTTCTGCTTATTATTTCGTGCCAGAGGCATCTTCTGATTTTATTTCTTCAAACTGAACCAAAATGCAAGATTGACCCTAGAAACATGTAGAGAATCTCACAAGCTTTCCGTTGATATAAAGAACACGCAAATCTGAGCTCTGGATCGAAAGTTATGTCGATCTGAAGTTTTAGGGCACGGAACAGGTGAAAACGGATTTTTTGAATTTCTTCCCGCGCTCTGCCACTTGGATGACACGTGGCATGCTCTGATTGGACGAGTAATTCCTTTCTCCTCCATCTTTTCGGTGGACTGTCCTTTGAAATTTTGACTTTTTGATGATTTTGGGACTTTTTTCACCCCTTTCCCGCGCTCCCGCCATTTGGATGACACGTGGCGTGATCTTGTTGGAGGACAGGGCGCAGGGCTTCCTTTACTTTTAGCCTTTTTGGGGAACTCAACCAAATTCTCTAACTTCCTCCTGAGCTCCGCACTTTACTGCTCTATTGGACACGTGTCCAATTCCTATTGGCTCGGGCCAGCGCTTCAAACCTAGCCCCTTTGACTTTTTAACCTTTCTCCTTGAGACACGTGGCGTCTTTTGGTTGGTTCTCGGGCCTGCCGGGTCTTCCGCGTACTTCGCATCCATCTGTCCCGGATGTCCCATTTGATTTTGGACCCTTTGGGACAATTTCGCCCAGTTTGGCCGGTTCGGGCCCATTTGTACCACTTGTCCCACTTTGTTTTTGGGCCCTTTGTGCTTATTTCGCCCGGTTCGGCTGGTTCGGGCCTTTCTGTCCCAAACGTCCTGAGCAACACTTAGCCAATTTCTTCCTCCTCCTTCGGCCGGATCGGCTTTTCGTGCCTTTCGCGTACTTTTGGCCCAATTGTCCCAAATGTAATTTGGGCCACCTGGAGGCTTTTCGGCCGATCCGCAAAGCCTTGACGTCCCAAATGTCCCAGTTGCTCCCTTTAGCAGGACTTAGCCAATTTTTTCACTTTTTTCTGAATCAACCTATTTGCCTTTCTGCCACCTTTGATGCATGTTATCGAAATTTACCCTGGGGGGGAATTTTGATAACAGTTTTGACGACTCAGCGGGGTCACCTGCCTGCTAGGTAGAAGATCAGTGGCCTTTTAGCGGTCCATTGGGCATGGAGTTAAGCACTAACCTGAAATAAGCCTGATATTGCAACTTCCTCTCCAGCAACACTCTGAACTGTAGAAAACAACCTGAGAGCAGCAAAACCTGTGCCAAAGCAACTTAGGGAAATAGAAACCTAACTACAACAGGACAATGTGCATACGCACTTAGAGGAATTAAGAAAACTCTAAACTAATATTTACAAGGGCAAAATGTTTCTCTTAGTAGCAATGTTTAAGATAGATTCCGTTAACCGGGATCTGAAGTTCCTCTCCATCCAATGCAGACAATTGGAAAGCATTACTATTTTTGCATCCCGTGACCATGTAGGGACCACTCCAGATGGCATCAAACTTGGAATGTCTCCCTGGTTTTGCCTGATCTGCATCCCATTTCAGAACCAGGTCCCCTTCCTGGAAGGTTCTTGCTCTAGCTCTCTTATCAAACCATCTTTTTACTACGGCCTGATCCTTTTCAATCGTCTGAACTGCATGTTCTCTGATTTCTTCTAATTCCATCAATTCCGCATACCTGACCTCCATTGGTTCGAACTCAGATAACTCAAGCTGCTTCATGAGCTCCAAGGCTGGCAATTCTAATGATATAGGCAATACTGCCTCCTTCCCATAGACCAACTTGTAGGGAGAATTACCTGTAGACCTCTTTGGTGTTATTCTGTCAACCCATAACGCTGATTTTAGCCTTGTATGCCATGTTCTTTGATTTTCATCCAGAGTCCTTCTGATGATTTTTAGCAAATTCTTGTTTGTGGACTCTGCCTGTCCATTACCCTAACGGGTAATAATTTGAAGAGGTGCTCAAATAGATTCCATTCTTGACAGCCCATTCTGTAATTTTTGAACCTATGAATGCTAATGCATTATCTGATATGATGGTGGCAATTGGCACACCGAACCTAGTTACTATCCCTTCATAAAAGTCTAGTATGCTAGACTCACTTGCCTCTTTGAGCGCTACTGCTTCATGTCCACTTGGTGAAATAGTCTGTCGCTGTCAGAATCCACTTGTGGCCTTGACTCGAATTGGGATTGATGACTCCAATGAAGTCCAATCCCCATTTCATGAATGGATGATCTACTGAAATTGGACGAAGGGGAAGTGGCGCTAACCTTCCTTTCCCTATGAAGAATGCACATTTCTTGCATTTCTTAACCCATGAGTAGCAATCATTGAATACAGTAGGCCAATAGTAACCAGCTTTCATGATTTTGAGAGCTGTTACTCCTGGGGTGAAATGGCCTCCTGCCTCTTAACGTCATGGAACTCCTGTAAGATCCTCTCGATCTGACCTGTCTTGATACATCTCAATAGAACACCGTTGATGTCCCTTTTAAACAAAACATTATCAACAAGCACATAAGGAACTGCTTGTAATCTGAAGTACCTTCTTTTCACTTTGCTCATTTCTGGAGGGCACATGCCTGTTTGTAGGAAATGTATCATATTCTGAGTCCAACAGGGAGTGGACACATCATCATTTTCCTGTTTTTGATCTTCTTGTAATAGCAGGACAGCGTCTTCTTCATCTTCTGGGCTAAAATCTGGTTGTTTGGAAGCGAGCTGCTCACACAAACCTTTGCCTCTTACCAGCTTGGTGATCTTGATCTCAATGTCATACTCCATGACACGGGTGATCCATCCTGCCCTTTTCTCATTCAAATCCTTGTTGAGGAGGAAGTCCTTAACCCCAGCATGTGAGACCAATAACTGGACCTTGTTGTTTGAGACTAAATGCTTGAATTTCTTCAAGCTTCTGATTACTACAAGCACATGCTTTTCAATAAAAGAGTACCTCACCTCACAGTCATTTAGGCTCTGGCTGAAGAAAGCAATCGGCTGCTCCTCATTATCTTTGTTCTGTTGTACCAGAATGGCAGAAATAGTGTCATCACCTCCAAATGCATAGAGGATGAAATCCTTGGAAAAGTCCGGGTTGATGAGAGTGGGTGCCTGGGAGATGGCTTCTTTGATTGCTTCAAAACTCTCCTTGCCTTCTGTCGTCCATTTGAAAGCCATGCTTTTCCTTAACATTTTGGTGATGGGCTTGACAAGGGCTGCAAAGTTTGGGACAAACCTCCGAACAAAGTTTATCCTTCCCAGGAAACTCTGAAGGGCTTTCTTGTGACTTGGCAATGGTAGAGCTCTTATGGCTTCAACCCTCTCTAGATCAATTGCTAATCCCTCCTTTGAAACAATATGGCCAAGGAGTTTAGATCCTTCATGTGCAAGAAAGATGCACTTCTTAGGATTCAAAGACACTCCAAACTTTCTACACCTCTGAAAAACCTGCCTGAGGTGAAACATATTATGGTCATGCAGCATTCTTTGACACAGACCAAGTGATATCATAACATAAGACATATCAGCAGACTGATAATGTATTAATTTAGCCTATCTGGATTATAGCAAATAATACATAACTCGCTGGAATGTTGAAACCGGCATTCGACAGAGTCTTGCATTATGGCATCTTTTATGTAAGCATACGTGCCCCATTTGGTTGTGAAGGCTGTCTTGAACTGGTCTACCTCCTTCACCATAATTTGATTGAAGCCTGAGTAACCATCAAGTAGCGAAAACCTTTCTGATACCCAGTCTCTTGCCTACGACCAGCAATATTTGAGCCATGGATCTGGCTTTTTAATGGTCCTTGCATGAGAGGCTCGAACCCAGGAGATCTCTGAACGTCAACACATAGCCATGGGAGCTCTCCACTTCTTCTTTCTGACCTGCAACCAAGTTTGCAACCCAGCTTGAATGCTTGCATAGGGAACCTTACAAACCCATGACCCAATCAGCTTTGACCAGCTCCTTCCTACAGGAGAATGCGACTCCATGTCTGGCATTGACTGGTCTCTGTTTCTTCCTGGACATGCTCAGTATTCTGGCCATCCAACTCGATTGTATGTCAGAGCTAATTTCTCGATTGAACTTCCTTTCAAGTCTTCATAGCTCCAAGCAAACGCATCAGGGAATTCTTGACCATGGAATCATGTATGAGAATTCATACCAGCTTTCCCGTTTAGTTATCATCTTTCCAATTTGCAAATCCGCTTGTTCTCTGGATCGAAAGTTATGGCGATCTGAAGAATTAGGGCACAAAACAGGCAAAAGCGTGTTTTGAAATCTTTCCCGTGCTCTGCCACCTGGATGACACGTGACACGTGCTGATTGGACGAGCAATTCTCTCTCCTCCATCTTTCGCGGGCTTTCCTTTGAAATTTCCTTGTGGGGCCCTTAACTGGGACACGTGGCACTATCCCATTGGTTCGGGCTGACCCTTTAAAACTTGCCCTTTGACTTTTGACTTTTCTCCTTGAGACACGTGGCGTGATCTGGTTGGCTCTCAGCCCTGCCGGCTCTTTCGCGCCCTTCGCGTCTTTTCATCTCGGATGTCCCAAATGCTTAGTGTTCCTTGTGCTGATTTTGCGCGAACCGGCCGGTTCGCGTCCATTTGTCCCAAATGTCCCAAACTGTTTCCGGACTGTCTTGACCTTTTTTGCCCGGTTCGGCCGGTTCGCGCCTTTTTGTCTTGGATGTCCCAAATGTTTTCTTGACTGGCTGGACTCATTTCGGCCGATCCGGCCGGTTCGCGTCCTTGCGGCCCAAATGTCCCGATTTTGGCAGTTAGTCAATTTTTTTCTTCCTCTTTCGGCCGGATCGGCTTTTCGCGCCCGCCGCGTACTTCTGGCCCGATTGTCCCAAATGCTTTCTTGAGTAGGACTTAGCCAATTTTCAACGATTTTTCCTGGATCAACCTACTTGCCTTCCTGCAACCTTTTTGCATTTTCCCAGAGCTTGCTCCTTTCTTCTTCGGCCAGGGGAGTTAGAAAAAATATATGAGAGAACCTCCGAAACATGATGTTTGCTCTGAATCAATCAATGTGCCTGGGACTTGAATATTCTGATGCATGTTATCAAAATTACCCTGGGGGGTGAATTTTGGATAACAATTTGGTGACTCAGCGGGATCATCTGCCTGCTAGATGAAAAGACCAGTTGCCTGAAGCAATCCATTGGGCATGGAGTCATCAAATATTCTGTTAGAATCCAAACTGACTCAGAATGTGCAAGGAGGAAGATGGAATGTGACCTGATGAAAGCAAAGACATGCTAAACATCTCCACGGACAGCAAGCTGTGCCAAGGCACTTAGGGAAAACAAAACTAACCTACAGCAAAACAATGTGCACAAGCACTTGGAGGAAAGAAAATCTAATCTAATATTTACAGATGTAGTGAACCTCCCTCTAGAAGCAACGTTTGAGATAGATTCCATTTACTGGAATCTGTATTTCTTCACCATCCAATGAGGCCAATTGGAAAGCATTGTTGTTCTTGCACTTTGTGACCATGTATGGGCCACTCCAAATGACATCAAATTTTGAATGCCTTCTTGGTTTTGCTCTGTCCACATCCCATTTCAACACTAGATCTCCTACTTGAAAAGATCTATCTTTGGCCTTCCTATCAAAGGTCTTCTTGATCAAAGCCTGATCCTTTTCCATTGCTTGGAATGCCTGATCTCTGATTTCTTGCAGCTCCATCAATTCTGCATACCTCACCTCCATGGGCTCAAACTCTAGCAACTCCAGCTGTTTCATGAGTTCCAATGTTGGCAACTAAAGCGACATGGGTAAGATTGCCTCTCTTCCGTAGACAAGCCTAAATGGAGAGTTACCTGTGGATCTTTTGGGAGTTATCCTATCAGCCCATAAGGCTGATTTTAGTTTGGTATGCCAAGCCCTCTGATTCTCATCAAGAGTCCTCCTAATGATCCTCAACAAGTTTTTGTTTGTAGACTCGGCCTGGCCATTACCTTGAGGGTAATAGTTTGATGAAGTGCTCAGGTAAATCCCGTTCTTGACAGCCCACTCAGTCACTTTGGATCTAATGAATGCCAATGCATTATCAGAAATTATTGTGGCAGGTGCACCAAATCTGGTTGTTATCTCCTCGTAAAAGTCCAAGATGCTAGACTCATTCGCCTCTTTGAGTGCTACTACTTCTGTCCATCTGGTGAAGTAGTCTGTGGCTGTCAAAATCCATTTGTGCCCTTGGCTCGAATTGGGATTGATGACTCCAATGAAGTCCAAACCCCATTGCATGAATGGCTGGTCAACTAAGATTGGATGTAATGGGAAGTGGCTGCTAAGTCTCTCCTTTTCCTGTGAAGAATGCACAATTCTTACACCTCTTGATCCATGCAGTAGCAATCACTGAAGATTTTAGGCCAATAATAACCAGCCTTCATGATTTTCAGAGCTGTCACTCGTGGGGTGCAAAATGGCCACCAGCCTGGTCCATCATGAAACTCTTTTAATACCCTTTGGATCTGACCTGTCTTAATGCATCTCAATCAGCACTCCATTCACGTCCCTTCTTGAACAAAACATCCATCAATGATGCACATATGGAACTAGCCTGCAACTCTGAAGTATCTTCTTTTTGCTTTGCTCATTTCTAGAGGGCATATGCCCGTCTGTAGGAAATGTATCATATTCTGAGTCCAACAGGGAGTGGACACATCATCATTTTCTTGTTTTTGATCATCTTGTAATAGCAGGACATCGTCTTCTTCATCTTCTGGGTTATCTGGTTGTTTGGAAGTGAGCTGCTCACACAAACCTTTGCCTCTTACCAGCTTGGTGATCTTGATCTCAATGTCATACTCCATGACACGGGTGACCCAACCTGCCCTTTTCTCATTCAAATCCTTGTTTAGGAGGAAGTCCTTAACCCCAGCATGTGAGACCAGCAACTGGACCTTGTTGTTTGAGACTAAATGCTTGAATTTCTTCAAGCTCCTGATTACTGCAAGCACATGTTTTTCTATAAAAGAGTACCTCACTTCGCAGTCATCTAGACTCTGGCTGAAGAAAGGCAATCAGTTGTTCATCATTATCTTTGTTCTGCTGTACCAGAATGGCAGAAATAGTGTCATCACCTCCAAATGCATAGAGGATGAAATCCTTGGAAAAGTCTGGGTTGATGAGAGTGGGTGCTTGGGAGATGGCTTCCTTGATTGCTTCAAAACTCTCCTTGCCTTCTGCCATCCATTTGAAAGCCATGCCTTTTCCTTAACATTTTGGTGATGGGCTTGACAAGAGCAGCAAAATTTGGGACAAACCTCTGAACAAAGTTTATCCTTCCCAGGAAACTTTGAAGAGCCTTCTTGTGACTTGGCAATGGTAGAGCTCTTATGGCTTCAACCCTCTCTAGATCAATTGCTAATCCTTCCTTAGAGACAATATGGCCAAGGAGCTTCCCTTCATGTGCAAGAAAGATGCACTTCTTAGGATTCAAAGACACTCCAAACTTTCTACACCTCTGAAACACTTGCCTGAGGTGAAAGAAATGGTCTGCCGCATTCTTTGAGAAGATAGTGATGTCGTCAAGATATATCAAAACTATTTTATTGATCAACCCCTTGAATGCCATATCCATTGCTCGCTTTGGAAGGTGGCTCCAGCATTTGATAGTCCCAAATGGCACTCTTCTTGTAGGCATAGGTCCCCCCATTTGGTGGTGAAAGCCGTCTTGAATTGGTCATCTTCTTTCACCATCACCTGATTGATACCCTGAGTAGCCATCTAGGAGCGAAAACCTTTCTGACCCAGCTACGACCTGCAATATTTGCTCCATGGAGGGGAGTGGATAATGGTCCTTGAGAGAGGCTCTATTCAAATCTCTGAAGTCAACACATAGCCTGATCTCTCCACTTTTCTTTCTGACCGGAACCAAGTTCGCAACCCAGCTTGAATGCTTGATAGGGAATATAATTGCTGACTCAATCAGCTTGTCCAGCTCCTTCCTCATGAGAGGCTCCATGTGTGGATTGACTGGTCTCTGTTTCTTCCTGACAGGCTTAGTATTTGGATCCAACTCGATTGTATGCTGAGCTAAGTTGGGATTGAACCCTTTCAAGTCTTCATAGCTCCAAGCAAACACATCAGGGAATTCTTGACATAGCTGTATGAACTCATACCTTTCCTGTTTAGTTGTCATCTTTCCAATTTGCAGTGGCTTGTTCTCTTCTACCAAGATGGATGTCGAATCTTCTCTCTTGGCCTGAATGTTTGCTTTCTCCTTTCTAAACTGATCATTGGGGTTAAAAATGGACTCCAAAGTGATAAGTCCCTTGGGCAGCTTGTCAGTTCTCAGTTGTATCACCTGGTCACCATATTGTTGTTCCAACTTCTCTTGATTCTTAGCTGAGAACTCAGCTTCTTCCTGCAAGAAGTGGATGATTTGCTGGTCATTCTCGAATACTTGCCAATTGACATCGTTATCCGGCACTGAAGGCCTCACAATCACGTGGATGTTTGGCTATACCTTGTTTTGTTGAATGTTTTCTATATTGTCAAAGGCTGCCCCTACTGCTGCAAGCCTGTCAGCAGCTTGATTCTCTTTCCTGGGAATGGCCTTGATGACGAAACCCTCAAACTCTTCCATGAGGTCCCATACCCTGTTCTTGTATCACCTGAGTAGGTTATTTTTGGCGGCATGCTGTCCCTTGACCTGATTTACAATCAGCTCACTGTCCCCAAAAACTTGCAAGTTTTTTATTTTTCTCTTTATTGCCCAATGCATCCCTTGCACCAAGGCTTCATATTCAGTAGTGTTATTGGAGCATGCAAATTGAAATCTAAAAGCTGAATAATACTTTACTCCTTGAGGTGAAATAAGCACGGCTCCACCTCCTGCGCCTTGTCTACTCCTTGATCCATCAAAAAACAGTTGCCATACCTCGTTGTCATCCTTGTGGTTTGGCTTGGTGATGCTAGGAATAGGTTGACTTTCTTCATGTATACAATAGACCCCTAGCTCAGATTCTTCTACTTCTTGATAAGGATCAAAAGCATGCACCTTGCTTGCCCATTCATCAAGAGTCAAATCTAGGATACTTCCAACCTTAGTGTCGGCTTCATCAGTGCCAAGGTGATCTTCTTGATCAAATGTTGAGCAATTGGTATTAATATGACTTGGAGTATAGGGCTCAATGTGGAAATCTGCAATAGGTTCTGACCTAATTGTAGCTTTAGTTCCATACCTCATTCTGAACAGCATGTGTGACCAATCAGCGGACAAATATCCCCCAATCTTGGCAGTAAAGTCCCTTGAAAAATAGAGGGCAAAGAGTGGTGGAAGGTCTATGACTGATATATCTTGTAAGACAACAACATTTGGACATGCATGCAAGGTAAGGCTCAAATTTCTAATCACTCCAACTGTTGCTATTGTTGTCCCATCTAGCTGTACTACTCCCTTAGATGTTATTTCATACTGGAGCCCTAACTGATCAGCTATCTGTTTAGGAATTACTGAGCTACTTGCCCCAGAATCTATCATGCAATTATGCACTAGCTGATTTCCAATGATTAACGAAACATAAAAGGGGGGAGGCTTCAGCATTCTACCTTGTTGTGCTGCATGTTTTCCTTGAGGCTGGGCAGCATTTGTGAGTACCTTCTCCTGCATTTGGATCTGCTGATTCAAAGTTGGTCAATCCTTCATAGCAGCTTTCAGCAAATCTCTTTGGCCTGGGATGGATAGGGATTCCCACATAGATATATTGACATTTGTCTTCTTCATCTGGTCAATGATACTAAATGGTGATGAAGGATCTCTCTGCTATCCCTTGGTCTGCACATTTGCTCCTTGTATGTGGGCAGCAACAGCTGGCATTTGAGTTGGCCTAGGGGTTGTTCTTGGCTGCCCTTGTGCATTTGAAACTGGGTTTTGCTTTCCAATCATTTGTGGAGCTATGGAAGGTTGTGGATTGGATGGGGCTAATGGCTGTTCTTCACCCAAATTTCTCCTTTTTGACCTTGTGTTGGCAGCAACACCTTGAGAAACTGCCTGATTCATGCCACAGAAATCCTCTGCTTGTCAATTTACCAATGTGGTGTCATTTGGGGCAGGTTGCTGTTGGAATATTTCTTGTTGTTGGCTGTTTTTTTGACTACTCTCACCCTCCACACCAGCACTTGTTACCATTAACGCTTAGGTTAAAGCACCATTATAGCATATGGATTGATTATGGGGTTCATTACATGGAAAACACCATTCATACTCCTGGGCAATGTTGTTTTGTGCTGGTACTAATGCCTTAGAGGTAGATATGGCATTTGGATTATAGGGCTGGAATGGTCTATTGGCAGGAGGCCTTGTTTGATTCATATTTGCAGCTGGATTAGGTGGCCTTTGAGGCTGATATGGCTGCCTATTAGGTTGAGCTTGAGGCTGATACGAAGGTCTAAAACCTTGAGCTTGCTGTCTTTTGAGAGTGACCAGCTGATTACCTAAATTTTGCAGCTGCTTCATGACTTCTTGAAGCTCATTTGGGGAACTTGGAGATGAAGTGGAAGCTTCATTTGAACTCTGATTCCTAGGAGTGGGAATAGGAGCTAAGACAGGTGCTTGACTAGTACTTGGGCTCTCTAAACTTGGATATAATGGCATTAGAGGCCTAGGAGCTAGCTTGCCGGCTTGAATCAGACAATTTTCAGCTCTAATGGCAATACTATAAGTATCAGGGATAGTTGTGCCTCCCATAGATTGAACTAACATAGAAATATGAGAATTTAAAGCTTTAAGGTAGTATAGAAAAGCACCTTCTGCTGTTGGCCTGACTGCCACCGGAATTCTATCCTAAGATCTTTGAAATCTGAATTTGAAGTCGGTTAGCTGCTCATTGGGAGCTCTCTTGATGGTTGTCAGCTGCTCTGAAAGAGACAAGTTGTCTCCCTTTTCTCCAAATTGATCATGAAGTGCAATACACAGCTGATTCCAGTTTGTGATAGAGCCAGCTTCAAGGCTCCTAAACCATTGCAATGCTTTTCCCTTGAATGAAGACGCCAGCAATTTGACAGCTACTTGCATCTCATTAATCTCATGGATTGCGCAAATGTTAGCAATGTCCTTGACATGATCACCAGGAGTGGTCTGATTTTCTCCAGTAAAATATGGAATTTCTTCAATGCTGCTACTGGGATTGGATTTTGTGCATTGAGAGCAAGTGGGCTACTGCCTGTGAAGTTGACATAGGGGTTTACTGGTTGCGCCATTCTTATTGGTCTTAAAACCCTTGTATACTGAAAGAAATGCCGCTCAGGTGGAGGAGTTGAGAGAGTTCTGTTTGGTGGAGATGGAGACCTTTGAATCCTTCTTCCTCTTTGCCTTCTTCTTAGAGATAATTGCAGGTATTCAAACAGCACTTCCTCTTCTCCAACTTTTGACCTTGTGATTCTTCTCATAAGCTTTTAGGCCTGTACTGCTGAAACCAGTTGATTCTTCCCCTTGGAGTCACCAGATATGCAAATAATAGCTCTTTTTAAGCAAGACAATTGCAACAGATGCATATCAACTTTGCTGCAATAAAAATGAGACCTCTAGGTCCCACCGGGCGTGCCAAAACTGTTGATGCAAAATCACAGCACCCCTGGTTGCACATCAGATTTTTAGGTTGATGCTCATGCGTCCAGTGTGATTGCATAACATTGAATCCTTTCTCCAAGTGTGGGACTTGAAAAATGAGAAAGAATTCTCCAGAGAAAGGCTGGTTCCTATTCCTCTGTTTAGATGCACCAATGAAACGCAGAGGTTTACCCAAGAAAAACTAAACTAACTATCAAGGAGACAGGGAGAGAGAAATGCATATAAATAAACCTAAGCTAAGGAGGTGATGCACTGAGGAATGAAGAACATAAGCTTTGCAACATAAACACATATCATATAGATGCAATACCACACCATGCACAGGTAACCGAAATGCAATGAGAGATCAGAATGACAACAATGAATACATGAGAGGATTTAAATTCAATCACAGACATATATATTGCTCAAAGGATCAATTCGATACATTGCAATGGCCAAAAGGCACAATGGCATCACAGTCTATGTGGGAGGCTTGAAAACTCCATGAATTCTCTTACAAGCAGGAGAGAAGGGAGGGGTTGCAAAACAAGAATGTCCAACATTAGAAAGAAGCCCCTCCTTACAATTTATAGGAAGAATGAGAGAGAAAGAGAGAGAGGAATTCGAAATCTACCCCAACCACCTCCAGAATGCACTTAACTCATCTCATAATGATGGAAGCGGCAGATCTTGGCAAAACGGTGAGCTGCCTAGCAGAGGCAGCGAACTGTCTGCTGCATTAAAGTTGTTAGTTGAGCATCACTTCTGCTTATTATTTCATGCTAGAGGTGTCTTCTAATTTTCTTTCTTCAAACTGAACCAAAATGCAAGATTGACCCTGGAAACGTGTAGAGAATCTCACAACCTTTCTGTTGATATAAAGAACGCGACAAATCTGAGCTCTGGATCGAAAGTTATGTCGATCTGAAGTTTTAGGGCACGGAACAGGTGAAAACGGATTTTTTGAATTTCTTCCCACGCTCTGCCACTTGGATGACACGTGGCACACTCTGATTGGACGAGCAATTCTTTCTCCTCCGTCTTTTTGGCGGACTGTCCTTTGAAATTTTGAATTTTTGATGATTTTGGGACTTTTTTCACCCCTTTCCCGCGCTCCCGCCATTTGGATGACACGTGGCGTGATCTTGTTGGAGGACAGGGAGTGGGGCTTCCTTTACTTTTAGCCTTTTTGGGGAACTCAACCAAATTCTCTAACTTCCTCCTGAGCTCCGCACTTTACTTCTCTATTGGACACGTGTCCAATTCCTATTGGCTCGGGCCAGCGCTTCAAACCTAGCCCCTTTGACTTTTTAACCTTTCTCCTTGAGACACGTGGCGTCTTTTGGTTGGTTCTCGGGCCTGCCGGGTCTTCCGCGTACTTCGCGTCCATCTGTCCCGAATGTCCCATTTGATTTTGGACCCTTTGGGACAATTTCACCCAGTTTGGCTGGTTCGGGCCCATTTGTACCACTTGTCCCACTTTGTTTTTGGGCCCTTTGTGCTTATTTCACCCGGTTCGGCCGGTTCGGGCCTTTCTGTCCCAAACGTCCTGAGCAACACTTAGCCAATTTCTTCCTCCTCCTTCGGCCGGATCGGCTTTTCGCACCTTTTGCGTACTTCTGGCCTGATTGTCCCAAATGCAATTTGGGCCACCTGGAGGCTTTTCGGCCGATCCGCGCCTTGACGTCCCAAATGTCCCAGTTGCTCCCTTTAGCAAGACTTAGCCAATTTTTTCACTTTTTTCTGAATCAACCTATTTGCCTTTCTGCCACCTTTGATGCATGTTATCAAAATTTACCCTGGGGGGGGGAATTTTGATAACAGTTACTTACTGGTAGCTCTTCTTCCCACATCCAAACTATTCAGAGGGCTCTTTCTACACAGTTTGACATGACAGATCTTGGGTTATTGCATTATTTCCTTGGTTTGTAAATTTCTCAAATAGATTCAAGGATTCATTTGAGTCAACAAAAGTACACCCATGATATTCTTTAGTGCTTTGATGTGGCTTATTGTAAGCCAATCCAATATTTTTTTTAGCATGGGGTTACTCTTACTTCCACATGTATCACTCCACTTTGCGATACTTTGTATAGGTAGTTGGTTAGAAGTATCATGTACTTGACCCATACTTGCCCTAATATTTCATTTGCACTAGGGATTGTATCTTGGTTTGCATGTTCTCCTCATAGTGTTGACCAGAAGGATGCTAAAAGGATTTTACACTATTTACATGGCAATTCCCACTTTGGCCTACACTACACTAGGGGCTCTACTCAGTTGGTTGGATATACAAATTCAGATTGGGAAGGTTCTATTGATGATAGGTGTTCCACTTTTGGTTATCTTTTTTTCTTGGTTCTTCTCTAATTTTTTGGGCATGCAAAATGCAACAAGCTACTGCACTTTCATCTTTAGAGGCAGAGTACAGGGTAGTAGTTATAACAAGTTAGCAGATTCTCTGGCTTCGATAGTTATTGACAGAGTTTGGATTCCCATAGGATTCACCGAATGTACTTTGGTGTGATAAAAAAAGTGCAATTCACATTTCTCATAACCTAGTAAAGCACCAGTGGACCAAACATATTGAGTTACACATCCATTTCATTTATCAGTACATTCAGGACGGATTTCTTTTGTTGGAGTACATTCCAACTTAGCAGCAAGTTGTGGGCATATTTACAAATCCTTTTACATTACCTCACTACCTTGAGTTGTGTGACATGCTTGGGGGTTTACAATTTGTTCTTGGGGGTGTTCGTGAGAACATCTTCCTTATTCTTCTTCTTCTTTCTCTTTCCTTCTAGTAGTATTCTTTCCTTCTTTTAGTTCGAGATTTCTTCATGGATATATTGTATATGACTACCTCATCAGACCTAGTTGTCTAGACTCATACTATGGACATGTCACTTCTATTTTTTTCCTTAGCTTCACTTGAGGGGGGGGTGTTAGAGTAGGAATTTACCTTAGCTCATGTTCACCTAGGTAATTTATTTACCTTTATTTATCCACACCCACTTATGTGTGTGGATATTTTTATTTATTTATTTAGATATTAGGGGGATATTATCTAGTTGTTAGGTATAGTTATTTCCTTAATCTATGGTATTGACTAGATTCTTGTTGTCTAGTTCTCTCCTAAATCTACGGACTTAACGAGTTATTTGATGACTAGTTCTTTCCTTGATTTATGGTTTGATCTACAACCTTGACTGGTTCTTAGATTTTTATTCCTTGCATATATAAGCAAGGCCCATTCTCATTGTATTTCATTAAGTTCCATAATAATATATGATATTCTTGCTCATTTATTTGCAAAGGTTTATATAAAGTTATTCTGGGGAATTGTTTTCATCTTATTGATCGTGGTGTTTGATTAGAATTGGATTTCTTGGCTTGGTAAGATCTGGTTATCATTCCTTTTAATTATGTCACATTTTGGGAAATTTCGTCAAAGTAAAAACTAGGGTAATGTGTGTTATGTTAGGGTGTTGATCTAAGTTAAAACATTCAGGTGTCAATTCAAGTTTCATTAGCTCCAATTTGGGGGAATTAGGTTAAATTTGGCGAAATTAGGTCCAATTTGGGAAAATTAGGTCAAACTTGTGGTTTGGGGAAAATATGTCAAATTGGGGGAACTGAGGTTAAGATTAGGGAAATTAGTTCAAATTTGGGGGTATTAGTTTGATTTAGGTCGAATTTGGGGAAAATAGTTCAACTTTAGTTTCATTAGGTAAAATGTTGAAAAATTTAAGGAAATTAATTCAAAAAAAAATCATTAGGTCAGTGTGTCACATTAGGGAGTCATATTAGTGTGTCATGTTTATGGGTCGTGTTATTGTGTCACATGAGTGTGTTGTGATTGGAAATTAAGTCCAATTCAAGGAAATAAGGTCCAATTTGAGGAAATGATGTCCAATTTGGGGAAATTAGGTCAAATATGTAGAAATTAGTTATAATTTTGAGAAATTATATCACATTTGGTGAAATTAGGGGAAATTAGGTAAAATTAGGGAAATGAGTCCAGATTAGGGGAATGTGTGTCATGTTAGGGTGTCGATCCAAGTTATCACATTTAAGTATTGATTCAAGTTTCATTATGTCTAATTTGTTGAAATTTGGTCAAGTTTGGGGAATTTATGTCCAATTTGGGGAAATAAGGTCCAATTTGGGGAAAGTATGTCCAATTTCGGGAAATTAGATCAAATTTATAGAAATTAGTTATAGTTTGGAGAAATTAGGTCAAATTTAGTGAAATAAGGTCAAATTAGGGGAAATGAGTTAAAATTAGGGGAATGTGTGTCGAGTTAGGGTATCAATCTAAGTTATCACATTCAAGTATTGATTCAAGTTTCATTAGGTCCAATTTGGTGAAATTAGGTCAAATTTTGGGAATTTAGGTCCAATTTGGGGATATCATTTCAATTTAGGGGAAATTTGGTCAATGTCACGTTATTGTGGTAGGGCAATTAGATTAAATTTAGGGGAAATAGTTTAACTTTGATTTAATTAGGTCAAATATGGGGAAGTTTTGGGAAATTAAGTTGAATTTGGCTTCATTACATTAGTGTGTTGCGTTAGTGTATCACGCTAGGGAGTCATATTAGTGTACTGTAATTGGAAATTAAGTCAAATTTGGGGATGTAGACACAAAATCATGCACTTTGCGTAACTATCTAGTCTTGATTACATACTACTATTCATATGATTCCTAAGTAATTAAAGTATCAATTAAACCATGCTTTGGCCACCTTTCTTTTCTTTCTGTTTCCACTTTTTTTCTTGCACCCTTACTTTCTCAGACTTCCTTTTTATACTTTGGCATTCATCATCCTAGAAACTAGCACCCAACCAAAACACCATCGTCAGGCACCCTCTACCCCTCTGGGCGTCCCTGACCTTAGTATAATTTATTCACATCTTTTGGGTTGTTTCTAGCCATTTGACCATCTTATAGTTTTCGTAGTTGGTCTTTTCAAGGTTAATTACAAAATTCAAGCAAGTGAATCATATAAATATAAAGTTTTTTGATCATAATAAAGGACCAAGCACTAAGCATTAGCTATAACCACCTAAGGTTGCATCCATCGAAGCATCTAAGAGCTCCATTACATCCATCTAGCACCATCCAAGCGACACATGAGTTGGTTACTTTATATACACACTTCATAGGAGGGAATTTCATTCTATTTGATGCACACATATATTTCATTTCTTTACATCTAGCTAATTTTTTTGTTATCAAGTGTGACACGAACAAGATCCACCTAGGGCATGATTCTACACACACACACAGAGAACTGCATTGGTTCTGTGATGTAGTCCAGTGTTTAGTCCTAAAATCACCATTTTGATAGCTAAAGACAGTCTGACCCTTCATTCTGCATCTTGATTTTTTAGGATTTGATGTCTATTTGAGGGTTTTCTAGGTCATTATTTCATTCCAGGTTTCCAGCGACCTCGGTGATTATTGTGCAATCTCATAGTAACCAAATGTGAACAACTACTGACTACTCAGAGGAGGTTTTCTTAGAATTTTAGCAAACACATGAATCCAGAAATAGGCTTAGGGTATTCATGGGCACCCATGTCCTTCTCCAGGTGCCCCGATCTAGGTAGATAGTTGACTTGCACACTTTTTTGAGGTTTTGTGAAACGCTCCTCCCTCTCTATTCATCTAGTCAGCACTTTGGTACAGTTTAGGAAAAAATATGAATCAGCTAAGGCTTTCTACCCTCTCTTTGCACATAGGGTTTTATACTTTTTCAACTTAGTTTTCTTGGCTTAATTTATGTACTTAAGTATTTATTCATTTACTGCTACAATAGCAATCAGATTAAGTATAGAAAAGTCTCATTTAGCTTAATCATTTTAGTGAACCTTAACTTGATCTGAATGCTCTTAGGATCCTCATTCTTCCATTACTCCTATCTTTCTAGGGTGTCTTCATCATGAGTATCTCTATTAGTGATTTCCTACTTATCAATCCTGAATTAAGAGATAAAATCAAAACTTTTCTAGCTACCACTCTCATTCCTACTAATATTCATCCATATACATTATATCAAACATTTATCGATGCATTTTCTCAATATATTACTTTTCCATCTAATCCTAATGTTGATCTTACTATTTTTGACAATGACCCACCTTTTCACATCATGATGCACATTTATAATGTGGGTGTCAAATGCACTCTAATCGATAATGGATCTTAACTCAATCTTTGTCTTATGTCATTCCTTGAAAAGATTGGTCTTTTTGCTACTAATGTTATTTCATCATGTCTTTCTCTTTGTGCATATGATGGCTCGGTTCATCCATGCCTAGTTCACATTACTCTCCCTATAACAATTGAAAAAAACTCTTAATATAGTTTTCTTTTTCATTCACTTCCCAATTTCATATAATTTATTACTTGGTAGGCCATGGCTTCATGCCATGTAATCATTTCCTTCTATAGTACACCATTGTGTTAAATTCATACATGAAGTCATAGAGTATACAATTCCTCATGATCTTCACCCATTCAAATATTGTGAAAATGATTCCATTAATGTCCTTCCTACTCTAATTACTGAAACTACTGATGAACCACAACCTATGGATACTCTGCATCATTTTACACCACTTGAAGGTGTAATTTTCATGTTAGACATTGTCCCATATACATAACTTCCTCCTCTTATTACTATTATTGCTATGATTCTTTATCGATGACCTATCCAGGCATTAGACGGCATTCCATCTCCTTATGAGAAATCTTTCTTACCACAACCTCCATTTACATGAACATTTTTCATGAATAGCTCTTATTGGGAACACATTCCATTTGACCCTACCTGCTCATATACTATATTCAAATATGATGGGTTGGCTCAGCTAGGCTATACAATTGATGACATCTTTCCTCCACCTCATGATCATCATCTCTACTATGGTTTTTTTTGCATCACCATTGCTTATGGTCTTTGAGTATTTTATATCACATTTTCTCTTGTGTGTGCTCCCCACACTTCTCCACTTACACTTGGATAGTCTTGGTTTGATCACATTGGGGGCACATGTAGACACTTGTAGTTTGATCTAACCAATATTATTCTTAATATTACACTAACTATTCTACTCATTACAAATTGGCGACACATCGTTAGTTAGACCTATCTAACTCCCCTCTTATGACACTCTTTTGGTCTTATTCCTCTTGTAAACAAATTAAGAAGGCTATTATAGCCCTATTTTGACTAAACCCTCTTCTAATCCTATTCTAGACCATTTATACTAGCTTCCTAGGAAATCAATCCATTTCATTGGATTGAATAGACCTCTCACAACCCTCTCAAACTCCTAATTTCTCACTAATCATGATTAATTAGCCTAACCCTAAATTAGCTAATCTTAATCATGTTTTGACATTTTCTAAGCCAAAAAGTGACTTTTTGACTATCCTTTTGTCCCACATTCACCCAAACCTTTCCATAGTTGGAAACCAAAAACTATAAATATGACTAGACACCCTCTAATTTCCTAAGAACATTTCCCCTCTCTAGGCTAAACTATAGTTTTATTGCTAGGATTAGAGACATTCTTCATTGTTATTGAGTTATTTGCTTTACCATTTACATTTATAAAACATCAATCTTGAGTAAATGGGATGAACCATTGGCCTTGAAGCCATTAATGGTGAGATCTCACTCTCAAACCCTTGATTGTCTAACAAGCATAACCGATTGCTATGAGATTTAATAGGTTCATATTTCATAGAGTAGAGAAATATTTAGATATGCTAGGGTTTAAATGTTTATTTCAATTTTATAAATGCATGCAAAGAGATAGTTCTTGTTTAGCTTGTTAGGAAATAAGGGATAAAATATCGGAATAATCCCTCATAGAATCGCAACAGTAGAAACTAATATGCAGAAATTATTACAGATCTCAAATAAAATTACAGAATAAAATAACACAACACAAAGAGACAATATTTAACATGGTTCACCCAATTTGGGCCACGTCCACCAAGAATCACTTGCTCAAATTTTATTACAAGCCACTGCTCTCTCAATATAATACCCAGATCTGTTTGGAGCTATGCTCAACAAAATCTACAGAATTCACAGCCGAATTCAAAGCACATCTGTAATGTTTTTCATTATACCCTACCATATACATAAAACCATATAAGTAGGCAACTACTTAAGCAGTTTTACAATACCATGGGTATCAAAACCATGGGCCAAACCCAGCCCAAAAACCTATGGGTCAAAACTCTCACCCATATGAGAAGAGCATGTTTCCTGATATGTCGGGTGCCTTTTTTTCTAGGCAAAAAAAAAATTACACCCAAAAAAAAAAAATCGGGGGCTACGCCCCCGAACCCCCACTCCGGGCCCAGCCCAACCCCGAACCCCTAGCGAGGATACATGAAAAGTGTATAGTCTTTGACACTTTCACACATGAAAATAGGCTCCACAACCTAACAATATCCCACTTAAAGACTAGTTTTCCTCTAAGCAAGCTTCTCAACCCTTCACTAGTTTCTATGAAGACCAACCAAAGTTGAACATAGCTTCAGTTTTTCCCTTGTCACCACCTTGGTCATCATGTCTGCAGGATTCTGACTGGTATGAATCTTCTCCAAATTCAAATTCTCTTCCTCCAAAGCTATCCTGATGAAATGTACCTTAACTGTATATGCTTTGTCATAGAGTGGAAAGTAGAGTTCTTAGCTAGGTGTATAGCACTCTAACTATCACTATGCAACTTTCCTTCCTCTTTCTTGTGCCCCAACTCCTCAAGTAATTGTTGTAACCAAATAATTTCCTTACTTGCCTCTGTGGTAGCAACATACTCAGCCTCTATGGTTGACAAAGCCACCAACTTTTGTAGTCATGAAATCTAGCTTATTGTTGTTCCACCTACAGTGTAAACATAACCTGTTGTGCTCCTCCTGCTATCTACATCTCCAGCCATATTTGAATCTACATAACCACACAAAGTGGTGTTTGATCCACTGTAGCACAAAAATATCCCCATGGTTCCTCTCAAATACCGAAGGATCCACTTTACTTCTTTCCAATGATCTCTACCTGGATCACTCATAAATCTACTCACCACTCCCACTACATGGGCAATAGCAGGCCTAGTGCACACCATGGCATACATAAAACTACCAACCGCTGATGAGTAAGGTACCTTGGACATCTGGTTTCTCTCCTGCTCTGTCTTAGGACACTGTTCCTTTGATAACTTGAAGTGGCCTGCCAAAGGAGTCCCAACTGGTTTAGCATCCTACATATTAAACCTCTCCAAGACCTTCTTAATGTACTCTTCCTAAGATAAAGTCATCTTTCATTCCTTCCTATCTCGAGATATCCTCATACCAAGGATTTGTTTGGTTGTACCCAAATCCTTCATAGCAAAGGATTCACTTAGTTGCTTCTTGAGTACTTTTATTTCCTGCATGTGTTTACCTGCAACCAACATGTCATCCACATACAGACACAGGATAATATAACCGCCATCCTCAAATTTCTTTGTATACATGCAATGGCCAGAATGACATCTAATATAACCTTGCTCCATCATGAAGCTATCAAATTTCTTATACCATTGACGTGGAGCTTGTTTCAAGCCATACAAGCTTTTCTTTAGTTTTACACACCATCTCCTCTTTACCTTTGACCTCATAGCCCTCTGGTTGCTGCATATATAGTTCCTCCTCCAAATCACCATGGAGAAATGTAGTCTTTACATCAAGCTGTTCTAAGTGCAAGTCTTCTGCTGTAACTATTCCTAGAACAGTTCTAATAGAAGTCATTTTTACTACAGGAGAAAAAATCTCATCAAAATCTATACCTTTTTTCTGTGCAAACCCCTTGACCACCAACTGAGCCTTGTATCTTTTCTTGCCTCCTTCTTCCTCTTTGACTCTGAACACCCACTTGTTATGTAATGCTCTTTTTCCTTCAGGTAGCTTCACCAAATCCCATGTCTGGTTCTCCATGAGATCCTGATGCTCCTCATCCATGGCTTGCTCCCACTTCTTCCTGGCATCTACCTGCATTGCTTCATCAAAGCTCTCTGGCTCTCCACTATCAGTGAGTAATAAATAATAAAGAGAAGGAGAAAAATGTTTAGGTTCTCTTCTTACCCTAGAAGACCTCCTCAATATAGGAGTTTGGGGTTCCTGTTGAGGGGGTTCCTGAACTGATTCATGTGTCATTTTCCCATCCAGAAGATCCTCTACCGATGCATATTCTTTCTTGAATTCTTCCCTATTTTCCTGCAACTACTGCTTATACATGACTTTCTCATTAAAGAACACATCCCTAGATCGAATGATTTTCTTGTCCTTAATACTCCAACATTTATATCCAAAGTCATCACCACCATAACCAATGAAAGTACATTTTTCTGATTTAGCCTCTAGCTTGGTCCTATCATCCTTGTCTATATGAACAAAAATCTCATATCCAAAGACTCTAAGAAATGAATAATCAACTTTCTTACCATACCAAGCCTCCTCAGGTATGCCTCCATCTAAGGCACTTGAGGGTCCTCTATTTATCAAGTACACAGTTGTGCTCACCGCTTCTGCCCAAAAAGAAAGAGGCAGTCCTACATTTAACCTCATGCTCCTAGCACGTTCCATTATTGTTCTGTTCATCCTTTCTAATACCCCATTCTGTTGCAGAGTTCCTGGAACCGTATTTTTCCTACGAATTCCATTCTTAGAACAGTAATCATCAAATTCATTGCTGCAATACTCCCCTCCATTATCTGACCTGAGACATTTTAGCTTAAGACTTGTTTCATTCTCTACCAAGGCTTTCCATTTAACAAAAGTGTCAAATACATCATATTTGTTTCTAATACAATAAACCCAAACTTTCCTTGTTACATCATCAATAAAAGTAACATAATAACTTGAACCCCAAGAGATGATACCTGAGCTGGCCCCCACACATCAGAATGCACCAGCTCTAACTTACTCTCTTTCTTTATAGGTCCAACCTTGAGAAACCTTACTCACTTCTATTTCCCATATATGCAGTCCTCACAGAACTCCAAACTTGTTTCTGTATATCCAGGAAAATCCTTCTTTATGATCTCCATGCCCTTATGGCTCATATGACCGAGCCTATAGTGCCACAATGTTGTATCTACTTCTGAAGCCACAAGATTACAAACATTAGTGCTATAAGTGGTTAAATACAAGGTTCCAACCTTCTTACCTCTTGCCACCACAAGATCACCCTTGGTAACCTTCCAAGAGTCTGTTGTAAATATCACAGTACAACCATCACTTCCCAACTGCCCTGCCGATATCAAATTTTGTCTTAATGTAGGCACATGTCTAACATCCTTCAATAGCCAAGTATTCCCATTCTGCATCTTAACCTGAACAGAAACCTTTTCCAACTATGCTGCAAGGCTCATCATCACAAGAAAAACATGCCCAAAATCTCCTTGAACATAATCAACAAAATAATGCCTATGTGGAGAAGCATGGAAAGAAGCCCCTGAATCTAAAACCCAAGATTCAGTAATATTGTGCAAAGAAAGAATCAAAGCATCCTAACATACATTACCCGTTGCCACATTTGCCTCCTTGTTTTCTTCCTGTTGTTTCTTCTTGTCCTGAAGCTCCCAACAGTCCTTCTTTGCATGCACAGACTTTCCATAGTGCCAGCATACTATCTTGCTTTTGGATTTTGACCTTGCCCGATCCTTTGATTTTCCATGGCTTCCTCTATTCTTTTGTCTCCCTCTAGTTTCCACTGTCAAAGCATTCCCTGAAGTAGAAGATTCACCAGAGATTTTTCTTCACATTTCCTCACTTAGAATCACCCCTACAACATCCTCAAACTTCAACTTTGAGTTAGCTGGAACTGAGTTGCTTACTGCCATTACCAAGCTATTCCAACTCTTAGGTAAAGAGCACAAAACTAATAAAGCCCTAACTTCTTCATCAAATTCTATTGTAACTGAAGCTAGCATATTTACAACCGTATTAAAATCATTTAGATGATCTGCTACTGAACCATTCTCAGACATCTTCATATTAAACAAATTTTCATTAAAAATATCTTATTAGAGGTAGAGGGTTTTTCATACAACTTCCCTAATGCATCCATCAGTTCTTTTGTAGTCTTTTCCTTTGAAACATTAAATAATACCAAAGATCCAAGACAAAGCCGGATTGTCCCAAGTGCCTTCCTATCCAGCAAATCCCATTCCGCATCTATCATGCTCAAGGGTTTGTTCAACTTCTCAGATAGCAGAGTATAAAGATCCTTCTGATAAAGGTAATCTTCCATCTGCATCTTCCAAAGACTAAAATTATTCCCGTTGAATTTATCAACCCTAGATCTTCCATCATCTTCCATAGCTCTCACTCAAGATAAAAATTTCCTTGCGATTCAACACTTTAGCAAACCAAACCAGGCTCTGATACTAATTGTTAGGAAATAAGGGATAAAATATGTGGAATAATCCCTCACAGAATCGCAATAGTAGAAACTAATATGCAGAAATTATTACAGATCTCAAATAAAATTGAAGAATAAAATAACACAACACAAAGAGACAATATTTAACATGGTTCACCCAATTTGGGCTACATCCACCAAGAATCACTAGCTCAGATTTTATTACAAGCCACCGCTCTCTCAATACAATACCCAAATCCGTTTGGAGCTATGCTCAAAAAACTCTACAGAATTCACAGCCAAATTCAAAGCACATCTGTAATGTTTTTCATTATACCCTACTATATGCATAAAACCATATAAGTAGGCAACTGCTTAAGCATTTTTACAATACCATGGGTATCAAAACCATGGGCCAAAACCAGCCCAAAAACCTATGGGTCAAAAATCTTGCACATATGAGAAGAGCACGTTTCCTGATATGTCGGGTGCATTTTTTTCGAGGCAAAAAAAAATTACGCCCAAAAAAAAAATCGAGGGCTGTGCCCCCGAACCCCGGCGAGGATACATGAAAAGTGTACAGTACTCTTAGTGTACAATCTTCAACACTTTCACACATGAAAACAAGCTCCACAACCTAACATAGCTCTAATCTAAAGGTCCATTGAATGGTTGTTGAAAGCTTTTAGGGCCTCTTGAGTGTTCTTACCCCATTTTATAAGCTTTTACAATTTTTCCTTGTTCACATTTGGCACGCCCAGTGGGACTCTTAGTCCGTCCTCAATTAATGGAAGTATTTTTAGCTTTTTCATGTCCATTTCTAACAAATTTCATGCTTTTTAGGGTTAATAGCTTGTTTTTAATATATTTCTAAATCTAATAAGGCTAAATATCTCTTTTTTATGAATGTTTAATGGGTTAAGGCTAAAAATAGGTTTTAATGATGAAAAACTAACTTGTTTGCTCTTTTGAATTTTTTATTTCTGTGAACTTTTCAAGTTTTATAGGGGCACACATAGGCATCTTGAACCAGGTAAGTATCTGTCAAAAAAGGTGTGTATCCATCATTCTAGGCATGTATCCATCGAAATAGGCATGTATCTGTCATTCTGGGTGTGCACACTTAATGTTTACCATTTTTTTACACAGGGGCATGTATCCATCATTCTAGGTGCGTATCCATCGAAATAGGCATGTATCCATCATTTAGGGCATGTATTTTTTGAAACAGATGAGTATGTGTCATTCTGGGCACGTATGCATTGAACCGTGCTCATTAGCTATCTTCTGGAGGCCATAATGTTTTCTCCCAAACTTGAAACGACTTCATTTTTTGTGTTGGAAAGGTATTGAAGAAAACTATGTAATTGGAACATAAAATTAGGATTTGAGTTACAAAAATTTATGGTTATCATTTTTATAAAACTAGTCATTTCTAACATGTCTAAATGCTTTGGAAATTTTGGTCTTTGATGTTCTAACACCTTGCAAGGTTTATTTGAGACTAATTTCTATTTTTCAAGGTATATTTGAACATAATTTGTGTAATTTTGATTGATTAAAGTTAATGAATGTTTCATTTTTTTAGGAGGCTAGGTTCATGTATACTCTTCCCTTGCACCTTTTAGGTGATTTTGGGGATCAGAAATGATTCTACACCTTGTATATTCTTTCAAAAACATCACATTGTACTTAGTTGTTAAGGGAATGAATGTCAAAGTTGGATTAAAAAACTACCTTGCACTTTAAAAAAAAATTCCATTACTTTTTTGTAGTTGAGTTTTTTATGTTGTGTATGCTCTTCCCTCGCACCTTTTGGTGACCTTGGGAATCAAAAACATCACATAAACTATTTTTCATGATATTGTGATCTTTTTGAAAAATACTAAACTTTCGCGTATAGGACCAAATTCATTTGTCGAAGAAAGGAGGTTCGAAACATAGCACCACCAACATGTGTTTGATTGTAGGTTTCTAAATGGTTTGCTACTTAAAACCACATTAAGTTAAACAAGATAAAAAACACCACATACATCACACTATATTGCAGGTTTTGGAAAAGGTTATGTCCCTATTTGCTCAACTAGAACATAACCCCTTTGGTATAACTCCTTAAGCTACAATAATGGGGACAGTTCTAGGAACCCTAAAGTAATCCACCATTGAGTAACCTCATGGCTAAAATAGGAAGCACTCTTCTTAGCCACTTGACTAGTCATGTATTGTGAATTTATAGTCAATTTTTTATGTATTGCAACCCCAATGATGATCCAACTGAATCCACTAGTATCTCATTATATCAGAAGGGGGTAGAGTAAATCCAAGATGATCCTTAGGAAACCTTGGCAAATCAAGATCACATTAGACAAAATGTTGACACCTAGTTGAGTGATCTACTTAGGAAAGTCATTTCATCAAGGAGCCCACTTTTCTAGTCCATTATCACATCTTGTCAACTCTTACAAAGTGACGACTTGTTTGGACTCAAAACCCTATTTTTTGAACAAGGAATAGAGTCCTCTTAAGTTTTATCTAAGTGTCTTTCATCGCAAAACTTGAGTGACATCACTTTTACTTATTTTTCACTCACCGTAAGATGAGGTGAAACACTATTGAAGTGACGCTAAACATTTTTCACCCCCACTTGGTCTATTTCCTTTTTTCTCTTTTGACACTTTGTTGATCAAAAGAGGAACAACTATTCGATTGTTTTCAATTGACTATATCAACACTTTTGTGTCTGTTTACATCCATACATGTTTTTTGATGGGTTGTTAAACATCTAAAGTGTGTGGGTACATCTTTACGTCATTAATAGCCATTTGATCTTGATACCCAAGTCAAGATCATCATTTTTAGTTAGGCTTGGTCCTTCATTAGATTCTCCTTTAAGCAGTTACGTTTCTTGTATCATGTCGTAACATTTTTTATACTTATATTTTGTTCCTCATGAACTTGGCTTACATTTTTGGACTGTAACGTTACGCTACGCGTATTTTAACAACTCCTCGGTATACTTTTTCCTTGGTTTACTTTTGAACATTAACTTGTTTTTGAAAAGTGTCATTGTTACTTGATGTGCATCGTACTAATATCATTTTCATACAAACACCTTAATTTTTCTGCAGAGTTTAGTTAAGTGTATCTTGGTTGTGTTGTTACATTATTCATTATTTGTAACCCCTACTTTTTGAGATATAAATCTTGATTGGACTTAAAACTCACTTTTTGTGTACCTTGTTTAGGAATCACTTTAACTATTGTTTATCACTTACACCTTGTTTTCTTTTGAACTCGACATAAGTGGTGAAACTTAATTGGTCATATTATGTGTTAAACTATTATTTGGTGTCACTTAGGAAGTACTTCATTATTTGGTTGGTTTAGGGTGAACATTTTGTGATTGTTTCTTATGATTTATTTGTCACCTTGACTTATCCTTTCTAAGGACAATCCTTTTAAACCTTTGAATCTTTGCACTTGCAACTTGTTATCCAAACCTTGTTATACTGTCACAATTATGTTATCATGATGTATTTTTTCCTTAGATCCCTTTTGGAAAAATCACACAAGCATCCCAATCTTTACAAAATGACTAGTTGGTTGTCGTTATGCTGCCCAAATCGACATGGATCTTCCCTTTGAAGGAGTTCCATCACACTATCTAGATCTAGGAATTTTACCTAAACAATACTAATAGTGACTGACTCTCACGCACTTCCTCATTCTTACAACAATATGGAACCTAATTTTAGACATTCATATCAAAAGAGGCCCATTATGACTAAACCTCATTTGGTTCTTCACGCTAGAGGGCCCATTCGAGTACCTTGTTCCCCACCTTAAACTCATACTTGGTGGTATGGTTTAGACACTTCTAATCCAAATTATTATTTAGGTTCCCCCCACGCTTCTTCTGATTTAGATATAAACTACCATTCGTATTCCCACTCTTCTTTTGAACATTCAGATCCCAACTATTGTTCAAATACCCCTAGATAAGATCTTGAATCATAGTCATCCCTTTCTTCAAAGGACCTTTGTTCCCAGTCACCTCAATGATTTCTTCCTCCTTTGAATACTCGTGTGACTCCAAGTTTCGTTGATCAAACATGTAATTTAGTTCTTGAGTCACTGTCCTCCATGCCTTCACAGGACCTCCTCCATCATTCACCTCAACAACCCCTTCCTCCATCAAAGAGTACCACGACTCATATTCCCTCTAGTCAATCATCCAATTTGACTCCTACATCACAACTTAATAGATGGCTATGCAATCCTAGTTTCCTTCCTACATTGTGTCTTCTTCTAGAAAAATGACCTAGGTCCAAATCCAAATCATCTATTCATGAGACAACTACCTCCAAATATACTTCCTCTCTTAATTCATCTTATATTATCATTCCAACTTCAATCCCTCTTCAGCCCTTGATCCCTTTCAACCATATCGTACCATTTCCTCATCCATATTGTAAATATCAATGTTTACAACCATGTTGAACCATTAGAAAGAATCCATGTGGTAAGATATCTTTTCAAAGAATTATCAAAACTCTTCATGGGAGTGATATGGTCAAGTCTTTCCCTTGTCTACATCATCACATGTCTTCTAAAAATTCCATGCTTGTTGAAACCATTTCTTCTAGTCAACTTCCTATGGTTGAAGAACGACAACCTCTACTAATTGATTTCTCTCATAATGAAGGAACAATCAGATTACATGAAGATATCCCTTTAGATAATTACAAACATGGATTATTTATGGAAATCGATATGCTCATGTATAGGGAAGAAGAAATTCATCCCTTTTTTTAGAACGTAGGGGAAGTGCCTAGATTCATGGAACTTGATTCTTCTTCTATTATTCTATCTTCACCTTCCTCTGAGCATGATGAGATGTCTGGGTCTAGCATTAATCTATGCCCTATCTTATCATTTCCAAATAATTCATTATCTATCATCATTCCTAAATCAAAATATCACCTTGGGCCACACCCTATTAGCCCATCATCTTCTTATATCCTAGAGCCACCCCCAGGTAGCCCTCCATTTTCTACTTGTGGGTCACCTCCTAGTAACCCACTACCTTCTATTCTTTGGCCACATCTCAGTAGCCCTTCATCCTCTTCTATCTATGGGACACCTCTGAGTAGTACCTCCTCATTTATACTTGGGCCACACCCTAGTAGTCCCTCACCATATTCTTCTATTCTAGGGCCACATCCTAGTAGACCTCCATTATTTCCTATTTATGGGTCACCTTAGGATAACTCATTACCTTCTAATCTTGGACCGCGTCCTAGTAGCCCTTCATCCTCTTCTATCTATGGGACACCATCATCTTCTATTCTTGGTTCTTGTCCTTGAATCCTAATTTCTTCCATCTTAGGGCCATATCCTAGCATCCCTTCATCATATTCTATCTATGGATCACCTTCTGGTAGCCCATCCTCTTCAATTCTTACACCATATCCATCATGTTCCTCTTCTATCAATAACTGGTGCAAGCTTCCCATCATCCCTACATTTCTATCATCAATCATAAATGTCTGCTTTCTTCTCCCACTTCTTTAGATCATATAAGCCATGCATCATCTTACAAGAAACCCAAACAATTTATTCATCAAGCTCAGATCTAAACTACAAAGTGCTCTAAATCTCCCAACAAATCGAATAATCTCAAAGTTGTAAATCAAATACAATTCAAGAATGAACACCAATGCAACCATCAAGTATGGTGGAGATTACATAAAACTTTGGATAGGGAACTCAATCTCCCACATACAAAATCCATGTTTCAAGATAAATCGCAGTCGTTTGCTGAGTACTCACTCACCACAATCATCAAGATTGGAGATAGTATGACTCTTGATAAGTAAACATGCTTAATATCCTTTATCAAGGAATTCAAAAACATTGTTATGGGATCATATCGCATGGAGTGACTTTAATTGGTCCCAACTTTCCAAAAACCATCAAAATTAAAACAATTCAAAAAAATACAAAAAATTTGAGAAAACATAAAAAATCAAAGGTACAAAGATCAAACATTTGAATTAGGTATTGCATACACATGGATGTTCTTTCTTCCCCTGCATTCTATTCCTCTGTAATTCATCCACAATTTTCATCCCTTTGATGATATCTTTGTTAGTTTATTTGCACACATTTTGCAACAGTTATCTCTATCCTATCTATTTGACCTTGGTCTTTTATCACCTTGGTAAATTAAAGAATGACTGACCTCTTAAAGATCTAATCACACTCAACATCTAATAAACTTGTTGAAAAGAAATTTTGGACATATTTGTTGACACTAGCCAATGTCTTCATCACAATCACTTCCATATCCATCCATCAAGCCATCTGTGGTTCTTAACCCCTTGTCAAACAAAAGAGCTAAAATACATTTTCAGAAACAATCAAAATTAATCAAAAGTAAAAAAGCTAAATGCTAAAATAAAAATTAAATTGATATATAACTCTCCCTTGGGGTATTTCCAATAATCTCTATCGGGGATATAGACGCTTGATTGGTAGTAGAGAAATTTTGTGATTTGAATCAAATACATCTTCGTCAGGGATATGGACATCTGGTTGGCAGTGGAGTAATGTATGGTTATCCTTCCACTTTCCATTCACAAATAAAATTTCAAAATAAATAATTCCTACACATTAGCTAGTTTGTCCTCATTTGTTTCCTATTAAATCTTCCCTTAAAGAGGTAATTAATTTCCACATGCACACATTGGATCTCTATGAGTAAATAGGATTAGTATGTTACCAATTGTCTTTTTTTGGACTTTGTTCAAACTCTTTCTTTAGTCCATATCTCGTCTCATGATTTTTTTCTTTAGATAATCAATTTTTTGTTGTGAGGATTCTAAGCTACATTCATATCATTCACATCATTCTTCTACTTAGTTCAAAACATCCATGTGTATAAGATTACCTTTTTTCCATGTTTATGGACACCTTTTTCCCTTTTACAAAAACAATCTTCTTATTCCTTTCTATCATGTGTTTCTTAGCCAACGAATGCTGGGGGCATCTATGCTCCTTCCTATCACGTCATTGGGTTTAAGTTCATCATCATGTTGAACCTATACATATTGGCCATGATCTAACTTCTGCACATGAATATTTTTCCTCTTAATACTCCCACCTAATGCTGGGGAATTTTTGCATATTCACTTTCTTGCGCATGTCTATGGCATTATGCCCTTATATATCCCATTATCACTGGGGGCATCCACATTTCTTTTCCTTCATGTACATAGTTTTAGAAAACTTTTAAAATCACAAAAAAAATCAAATATGTTAGAAAAATCAAAACATTCAAATATGTTTCAGAAAACTTCTCAAAATCAAAAATTATCCTATAAAATGTCATTCTTTAGTTCTTATTTGTTCTCGTCATCAATGACTCATGGATCATTCTAATTTACCTTCATTAATAAAGTTATTCTTCATGATTTTTTTGTACTCTAGGGAATAACGAGTTGCTTGGTACTATTTCATAGCACACACTACTTTTTCATTGGACCCAAGTGTCCTTCGTTATCCCCTTGCATGTATCCTTACTTGGGGCACCATCATTAACGCTTGTTTTTAATTTGAACAGGTTGGAACTAAATCTTGATAACAAAAATATTAAATTATGTTTCTCTATTAGGCTAGCTTGTTTACTTTCTCGTATTACATTGCATTATGTATATTGCATGGAGTTAGGCATCTTTTACTTTCTCGTATTGCATTACATTTTGTATGTTGCATGGATTTGGTGTTTCTAGCAATGGACAATTGTTTATATACGGATTTTCATATCATATTACACTTTTGTTCATTCTTTATTTTAATAAGGACTGATGATAAAGATTCTTAACAATATGTAATCGATATTATCTGATACACAACAAAGTTGTTAATCACTCAATATCTCCCCTTGATATTTTCTTTCTTTTGTTCTCTTTCTATCATCTTTTCGATCGTCGATCGACCTCTTGCATCACCCTATCGAAACTCGAGGGGGAATCCTCCACCCTACTAATTTTTCTTCCACCCCTTCAAAAAAAATTTAGTTGTTCGTGTTTGTCTACTTTCTTTGAAGTGACGTAACTTACACCACCCCAAAGAGGGGAAAATGTAGACACTTGTAGTTTGATTGAACCAATATTATTCTTAATATTTCAGTAACTATTCTACTCCTTGTAAATTTATGACACACCATTAGTTATACCTATCTAACTCCCCTCTTACGACACTATTTTGGTCTTATTCCTCTTATAAACCAATTAAGAAGGCTATTATAGCCTCATTTTGACTAAACCTTCTTCTAATCCTATTCTAGACCACTTCTACTAGCTTCCTACGTAATCAATCCATTTCATTGGTTTGATTAGATCTCTCACAAGCCTCTCAAACTCTTAATTTCTCACTAATCATTATTAATTAGCCTAACCCTAGATTAACTAGTCCTAATCATGTTTTGACCTTTTCTAAGCCAAAAAGTGACTTTTTGACTATCCTTTTGTCCCACATTCACCTAAACCTTTCCATATTTGGAAACCAAAAACTATAAATAGGACTAGATCCCCCTCTCAATTCCTAAGAACATTTCCCCTCTCTAGGCTAAACTATAGTATTATTGCTAGGATTAGAGACATTCTTCATATTTATTGAGCTATTTTTCTTACCATTTGCATTTATAAATCATCAAGCTTGAGTAAATGGGATGAACCATTCACCTTGAAGCCATTAATGGTGATATCTCACTCTCAAACCCTTGATTTTCTAACAAGCATAACTGATTTCTAGGAGCTTTGATAGGTTCATCTTTCATAGCTTTCATGGAGTAGAGAAATATTTATATATGTAAGGGTTTGAATGTTTTATTTCAAGTTTATATATGCATGGAAAGAGATAGTTCTTGTTTATCTCTAATATGATGGTCCATTAAATGGTTATTTAAATATTTTGGGGCCTCTTGAGTGTTCTTAACCCCATTTTATAAGATTTTGTAATTTTATCTTGTTCATAGCACAATAGACCCTGATCACACCAATATATCATTTCCCATGTCATTTGGTCTTGTTTTCATTTGCAATGACTCATTCCTTGGTTATTCACCAAATCTTACTTAGTGGTATGCACATGTTTGTCCATTACCTCCTTTCACTGATGAAGAGTATGTAATGGGCATGTATAATTTACACCTCAATGGCTCCTTACTTGATCAACCTAACACTATGATCTACCAAGTTTCAGATGCTTCACCATTCAGTTTTTATCATGACAATGAAGACCTCTTAGATGACATTACTTGATCACACTCATCATCACATACTTGGGGGGCATCATACTTATTTCCCTCCCCCCTAAAATCAATAAGCATATTATTTTCTCATCACTTCACATCTATACTTTTACAAAAAACATGTGCATCTTGGCACACTTTAATATATTCATTATTTGATGACACACTCTTATGCTTCGGTTCACACTCAACTATTGAGGGAATCCTACACACATGAACCTCACACACAACACACTACCCATCATACTACACACTAAATTTCCAATCATCCTATTTCTCACACATATTCTTCACTATACAACCAACACACTACAACACATTTATAGTGCCTAATTCTCACTCCTACTTATCAATGCAAACTCAAAAAAACAAAAAAAACTACATACTCTCCTTGCATATTCAACATAACACATGACATACTTGGTATACTCACCACCTACAATGCATGTATAAATTTTCACAACATATCTCCTCTAGATCACATACCTCTCTCATACAACATATCTCTCTTACACACAATCAATACAAATATCTTATATAATTTACAAATCTATGACACACTACACATTTAGCACTCTCACAACATATTTGTCTTGTACATCCTATTATGCAATCAACACATTCAAAACACCTTTCTCTCTTGTGTGTGACCAACACAACACATAACACATCAAACAACTACACATCTCAACAATCTACACCACACACTCAATGTGTATGCAATCAATCTCTTCAACAAAATTCTTTGCACATTCAACATCTTTTTCTTAACATACACATTACACACTAGACATTTCACACAATCATCTCCTTTTACGCAACATCTAATCCACACACTTTTGACATATATTTCTCACATCTACATGTTGTACTCACTACCCTATGACGTACTCTAAGTTCCATGGTCCATTCTCACCTGCTAAGGGTCGACATCTCAAATGGAGCTCATCACACTTTCATGTTTAATCACTCCCTCATTTACTCACGCATTTACACTCTATACTTTGTAGAGCACAAATTTTTCATACACATAATTCAAACCATTTCCCGATGACGCACTCTCATTTACGGTTCATTCTTGAAAGTTTAGGGGGAATAAATAAATGAACCTCATCTCATACATACACATCCACTCATGGGGCATGTTTCTCCTATCATTCACTCTGCATTCTATTTCGTCTCATCCACGGCATACTACATATCTTGGTCGCATTTAGTATTGCTTACATTTAATTATTACATACACATATTATTACACATGTTAAATATATATTTTGTATTTCATTATCTTTATAATACACACATTCATGTTCACTTGAATTACTAGTTGTGATCGTAGATTCTACATATCTATACACGCAGAATGGATGCTATGTGCACTACCTATTACTAGTCCCAAAAAGGATCTTGAGGGCATCCACTTTTGTACACTTTAGGTTTTATTGTTTCATTTTATTTCATAACATGTTACTTTATCAAATTATTAACGCCTTGACATAATTTTTATCTCTCTAACATGCTAACAGGTTCTTCATGTGCAACATTTGTATTACAGGTCTATTTGATACCATGGTTGTCTGTTACATTGTTTATTTTTGCTTGTCATTGTTTGTCACTATTTTTAGGATTTTCCATTTGTCTTATGTGCACTCATGTATTCTTTTGGATTCATCATCCTTGATTGTCTTTTAACATTGTGAGTGGTGTCCCATGTTTGTAATCCTCTTTTCGTGGTCTACATTATCTTCTTGCATATTGTCTTCTTGTGTCTTAGCTTACATATTTCCTACTTTTCATTCACTTTTTCTTCTACATGTGTGTTTTTATTTTCTTGTACTAACACTTGTCTCCCAGCCACTTTGTTTGTGTGTTCCTTGGTTTCTACCAATCACATTCCCTTCCCCATGTAGGGCATAGTTTCAGAATAGAGGTAGGTCCTCCTTTGGGCCAAATACTCCTTCAGTGACGTCACATGTACTTGAAATATGGGGGGCATTATTTAGGTGAATCAATCACCCCATACAAGTGTTATACAGTCACATTCCATCACAGTACAATACAGTCTTCAGTTTCAGGCCTTAGAATTAGACTTGCATCCTTAGCACAACACAGCCGCCAGAGCCCTCCCGGGACACCTATAACCATGGGGAATTTACACAACATTTGGAAGTTCAACATAGTCTACAAAACTCCACATAACAGCTTTTATAGGGCACATAGTCCTTAGCATTTCGGCATGCATGCACTACACACTTTCATGTTGGATCGAATTGTTCAAATTTTACACACCATCTCCAGTGGTGTTCTACATTGTGAAAGTAGTTAAAGGTTGGAGGATAATACTAGACTTTTCTCCCTCCACTTCTTCCATATCATTGGCACGAGATCACCCCAAAAAATCGTGCCAACATAACTAACGTGATATCACCCCAAAAACTCAGTCTTCAACATCATCTACAAGATCATTTCTACACTCTTTTCCTCATTAGGGATTAGGTGCACATGTTCCTTTTTCACATTTTCATTTTACATACTTATTTACATTGTTTTTCACACATATACATGCATATTTGACTACTTTTTCATTCTTCTCTTTTCCAAGTCTATTTGTATGGGAAGTGGTAGTCAACATCCTTCAAACATCATTCAACAACAACATCAAAAAACATCGACATCAAAAATAGGCACATCACAACATCTACACATGCATTTCCTCCCTAAGGTCATTTTCATCATCACTTTTTACACTTATTCCTCCTTAGTATCCATGCTTCACACTTTTATCACTCCATGCTTTGTCTTGTCCCTCATAACACTTTCGTCATCGATATACATGGTTATCAAGTATGTGTCTCTCTACTTTATGTTACCAATATTTCCACTCACCAACATAAAGTGGGGAAAAATGTAGACACAAAATCACGCACTTTAGATAATTATCTAGTCATGATTGCACTACTACTATTCATATGATTCCTAAGTAAGAAAAGTACTAATTAACTCATGTCTTTAGCCACCTTTCTTTTATTTTTGCTTCCACTTTTGGTATTGCACCCTTACTTTCTCAGTATTCCTTTTTATACTTTAGCATTCTCTTGGAGAACAAGCAGATTTACACAGCAAAATAATAATATATTCTCTATATCTTTGCTGCACAGTAGATTACAAATATATAGGAAAACTTCTCCTATGATCAAGGAGGTGGCTACAACCACTCCTTCATAAATATCTCTAAACTCACATACACAACAAACTCCTAATATACATTATTGTTACATAACAATAATGCCACCAAATTACTTTATAATATTACTGTTATATTATCAACTGTGGAGCACTAAATAATTATTCCTAACACATTCATCATCTTAGACACCAATGTCAGGTGCCCTCATCCCCTCGTAGGCACCCCAAACCTCAGTATATTTTGTTCACGTATTTTGGGTCCTTTCTAGACATTTTAGCATCTTATCTTTTTAGTACTTGGCTTTTTTGAGGTTAATTACAAAATTTAAGAAAGGGAAACATATAAATATAAAGTTATGTGATCATAATAAAGGACCAAGCACTAAGCATTAGCTATCACCACCTAAGGTTACATTCCATCAAAGCATCTAAGAGCTCCGTTACATCCCATCTAGTACCATCCAACAAACACAAGGGCTAGTTACTCTGTATACTACACTCCATAGGAGGGAATTTCATTCTAGTCCATGCACACATTTATTACATTTCTTTACATATAGCTTATTTACTCACTATCAAGTGCAACACGCACAAGAGCCACCTAGGGCACGATTTTGTACACACACACATAACTACATTGATTCTAAGATTCTAAGATGTAGTGTAGTGCTTAGACATAAGATCACCATTGTTAAAATTGAGGACAGTCATACCCCTCATTCTACATCTTTATTTTTTAGGATTTGATGTATATTTAAGGGTTTTATAGGTCATTGTTTCATTACAGGTTTCTAGTGACCTCGGAAATCATTGTGTGATATCATAGCAACCAAATGAAAACAAAAATGAATAACTAGCGACCACTTAAAGGAATTTTTCTAATCATTTCAGCAGACACATGTGCGCATGGGTGCCCCTGTCCTTCTCCAAGTGCCCCAGTCTAGGAAGATCATCAGCTCACACTCTTTTCTTAGGCTTTGTGTGACACTCCTTCCTCTCTAATTTTATCCTGTCAAAACTTTGGCATTGTCAACTGTAGACACCTAAAATATGCTTACAATTAGCATTTCCCCCAATTAAACAAATTAATAACACTTCGTTATTTCCCCGTTCTTCTCTCCATTCTCGGATGCCCATTTACGACACCGTCTTTGTCGTATTCCTCCTATAATCATCTAATTAGGCTAATATCTCTCTTATTAGCTAAAAATTCCTCCTTTCAACCATTCAGGAGCTCTTTATTTCTCTTTGAACCACTTCTGAAAGCTTCCTATGCTATCTATCAGTCACAAATGATTAACCAGACTCCTCCCAACTCTCAATGAGTCTCTAATCACTTGTTAATAAAGTTTAACTAGCCTAATCGTAGCTTAACTAGTATAAATTCTATTTACTTAGCTCTTGATCCTAAAGTTCTTTTTAGCTTGATTTTTAGTTTCACATGCACCCAAAGTTCAAACTCTTCCATTTGGAAAACTATAAATACAAGGCTAAGCCTACCCATTCAAAACACAACTTTACATAACACAAAATAAAAACAAGCCTAGGAAATCTTTGAGATCTCATTTGTATTAGATTTAAGCTAATTAGACATTAGGATCTTAAGCTTACCTCCTCCATTTGCATCCTTAAACCAAGTTTTGAGTAATATGGAGAGAACCATTTGCCTTGAAGCCATTAATGGTGAGACTCCATTCTTGAAAGATTGAAAACCATAAACATCTAAATCACCCCTTTGATTGCTAAGTTGATCTTTTAGGTTCAATTTCTTAATTAGTATACCAAAGAGTAGAGAGTAACATATATCATGTTAGGTTACATTTAATATAGTTCATACAATGATAGATATTGGTCTTGTTTAGCTCCTTATCATGATGATTTAGTGTAGATTAGGTTCATTCTTTGAGGTTACATATTTTAGCTTCATATCGATAGCTTATCCAATTTATTCATGAACAAATTTGGCACACCCGGTGGGACACTTAGTCCATCCTCCATTAATGGGGTCATTTTGAAGCTTTTATTTTAGTTTCTAACTTTTTACATGTTTTGTAGGGTTAAATATTTTTCCTTGAGATTTTTCACTTGGTTTTATGTAAGTTAACCCTCATTTTCATGCTTCTTTGTTAAGTTTAAGCTATAAAATACATTTAATGGATAATTTCTAACCTATTGACACTTTTAGAATCTCATATTCCATGTTTTTTGGTGGTTTTTTAGGTAGGGGCGCATACACCTTTCTATCAACACAGGTGCATTCAGACTATCATTTTTAGCATAAGGGTACAGGCACCCCAAAACCATGCACAAGTACCTAAAATCAGGCGCACATGCCCAAATCATGGCACACATACCCTTCTTCCAATGCAAAACACCCTGTAACCTATCTTTTTACTAGGTGTGTAGGCACCCAAACCCATGCACAAGCACCATGTGTGTTCTCGGCCCTCTGTCAAAAAATAATTTACCAAGCGCGCACATTCCCAAACCATGGCACATACACCCTATTGTTGGTGTAAGAACCCCTCTGCCAGTGCACACACACTAGCATTTACCATTTTTCCACTTCCCTAGTGCAGGCACCTATTCTCTGGTGTAAATACACTTATCCTAGCGCAAGCATCTCTCGGGTAGCACAAGCACCCTGCAAACCCTCTAGGTTTACACAAAGGGGCATAGGCACCAGAACCCACCCGCACATACCTAAAATGGTGTGTGTACACCTTGAAGGGAGTGTACATATGTCTTTTTAATCCGGATTTGTTCATATAATTTTAGTGCTCCTAGTTTAGGTCATATCTTTTGACCCATTTTCGGAGTTTGAATAGGCGTCGGAAAGAGAAAAAAGCAAACTTTGCAAGATAAGTTACAAATGTAATATACCTTTGGTATCATTACTTATATCATCAAACTCCCAAAGTGCCATGGAGACCTCCAAAAATGCAAAATACTAAAAACCGTTAAAAACTACTAAAAATGGATTTCCAGAATTTTCTAATTTTCATGGTTTTCTATGTTTTTTGTAGGGTTATAATAATGATTTGTGGGTTTCCTTTGTATAATATTTTTGTGTTAACTTAGTTGAGTGTTCACATTTTTTAATTTTATGGGTCCTTTGAAACGTGTATGCTCTTCCCTCGCACCTTCTAGGTGATCTTGGGAATAAAAAACGTTTCAGAAACCTTCTATTTTGCTTCCAAAAACACTTCAATTTAAGCTTTAAATTAGATTAATCTCTCAAATTTGGCTAAAAACAAACTCTACCTTTTGAATTATTTTTCACAAATACTTATTTTAGTAGGGTTTTCACGTTGTTTATGCTCTTCCTTCGCACCTTTTTAGTGATCTTAGGAATCCAAAACAACATGCAAACTCTCTTTCTTATTTGATGGAAAATTACTAACTCTTTGCATGTAGGGCCTAACGTTTGTCAAAGAAAGGAGGATCCAATAAAAAACAAAACCTTTTAATACATGTGTTTTCATATAGGTTGCCAAATGGTGTGCTACTTAAAACCACATTAAGTTAAGCAAGATAAAAAACACACCATTTCACTTCACATTATATTATAGGTTTCGGAAAAGGGTATATCCATATCCGCTCAACTGGAACATAAGCCCTTTGGCATAACACCTTAATCTACAATAATGGGGGGGTTTCAAGAACCCTAAAGTAATCCACCATTGAGTAACCTCATGGATGAAATGGGAAGCGCTCATCTTACCCACTTGATTAGATTTCACTTTGTGAGTTAGAGTCAAAGTTGTTTGTATCACAACCCCAGTAATGATACAACTGAATGCACTAGTTACTCATTATATCAGAAGGAGGTAAATTAAATCCAAGATACTCTAAAATTAGTTGATGAAACTCTTTGGGTAAATTGACCTCATATTTAGACAACTTGTGATACCTAGTTAAGATATCTTATTAGGGAATTCATTTTATCTTGGAGCCCACTTTGCTAGTATGTTGTCATGTCAAGCCATCATGAAGTGACGAATTACTTAGAGTAAGAACCTTGTTTTTTGAACAAGTCAAAGAGCCCATGTAATTTATAACTAAGTGCATTTCATCACGAAATTAAACAATGTCTCACTTAGCTTGGTTTCATTCTCACCTTTAGACAAGACGAAACTCTGCCCAAGCGGCGCTTATTTTATTTCATATTTTAAGTTATACCCTTGCACTCTTGCCGCCCATTTTTGGGGTGAGAAGAAAGCATACCTCATGAGTCTTATCAAAGATGGTATTCACCACTTTTTTGTTCATTTATGCCCATCCATATTTGCAGTTGGGTTGTTAAATCTCAAAAGTGTGCAAGTAAAATTTTACATCTTTGATAGTCCTTTGATCTTGATTTCAAGATCATCTTAATAGTTAGGATCGGTTCATCATTTTATCCCCTTTGATGTGTTACCTTGTTCACATTGCCTCAACATAATTAATATACTTATGTCATGTTTTTCATAAACATGATCTAATTATCGACATTGTGGTGTTATGCTGCACACATTTAGCACATCCTTAGTATACTTTGACTTGGTTTAAATTTGAACATTGCTCCAAATCTTGACGGGTGTCACTTACTTTATTTTACATCATTT
Source organism: Taxus chinensis (assembly GCA_019776745.2). NCBI lineage: Eukaryota > Viridiplantae > Streptophyta > Pinopsida > Cupressales > Taxaceae > Taxus > Taxus chinensis. The sequence goes on from CM034147.1 coordinate 605,595,196, forward strand.
CAGTAACAATTTGACACTAATATCTCATTTCTCCGTGAATCTTGATGGACATTTGTAATTGGTGTGGTTACGTAGTTATATTTTTAGTCCTCTCCCTTTGACATTTAGGCCTTGCTTGTCTCTGAACTTGTCATAGTATCCTTTAAGTGGAAACCATATTACCCTTTGTTAATATTTATGCCTTGTTCATTTTGAGCTTGACATAAGTATTGACATTGTGTTGATCATATTTGCATCGAAATATCATTTTGCACACACATTTTACATCGGGAGTATTTCCTTATTGATTGGCTTTGTGTTTCACACTTGCATGATTGTTCCTTATGATCATTCATCTGGAAAAAAAAAAAATTCTAGGACAATAATTTATGATCTCATCGAGATTATTTCATCATGATTTCTATTTTTGTTATACCTTCTTCAAAAAATCACACACGCATCTCTATATTTACAAGATGTCTAGTTGATTGTCATTATGCTATCTGAATTAACATGGAAATTTATTCACTTTGAAGGAATTGGATCACACTAGCTAAGTCTAGGCATTTGTACATAAATCATGCCAACAACGAATAACTATCACATGGTTTCTCATACTTACAAAAATATGGAACCTAGGTTTAGGAATTCAAATCAAAAGGTTCCCATTACAAATAAGCCTCGTTTGGTTCTTCAGTCTAGAGGGGTCATTCAGGTACCCTGTTTCCCACCTTCAGCTCATAGTTGGTGGTATAGTTTGGACACTTCTGATCCAAATTGTTATTCAAGTTCTCCCCACTCTTCTTTTGATTCAAATACTACTATTTGGATCCCCACTCTTCTTCTGAATATTCATATCCCAACTATTGTTTGGATACCCCTAGATCAAATCTTGAATCACAACCCTCCCTTTCTTCATAGGACCTTTATTCCAAATCACCTCAATGATGTCTTCCACCTTTGAAGACTTGTGTGACTCCAATTTTTGTCGATCAAACATCTAATTTGGTTCTTGATTCATGGTCCTCCCTTTCTTCATAGGACCTCCTTCATCTATTGTCTCAATGACCTCTTCCTCCATTAAAGAGTTCCATGACTTAGATTCCCTCTATTCAATCATCTAATTCGACTCCTACTTTGTAACTTAACGGATGGCTATGTGATCCCACTTTCCAACCTACATTGCGTCATCTTCTAGAAAAATGATCTAGGTCTGGATCCAAATCATCCATTCATGAGACGCCCACCTATAAGCCTACTTCCTCTCTTGAGTCATCTTCTACTATCATACCAAATTCTATCCCTCTTTAGCCCTTGATCCCTTTCAACCATATCATACCATTTCCTCATCCATCTTCTAAGGATCAATGTCTGGGACCACGTCGAACCATTAGAAAGAAGCCATGTGCTAAGATATCTTTTCGAAGCACTATCAAAGCTCTTCGTGAGAGTGATAAGGTAAATCCTTCCCCTCGTCTACATCATCGAACATCTTCATCTTCTTCTATCAATCAATCTTCCCCACTTGTCAAACCCATTTCTTTTACTCAACCTACAATAATTGAAGAAAAACAACCACTACTGATTGATTTCTATTAGAAGGAAGGAACAATTAGACTACACATTGATATCCCTTTAGAGGGTTGCAAATAAGGATTCTTTCTAGAACTCGATATGCTCATGATTCATGTTAGGGAGTCATATTACTATTTTGTGTTAGTGTGTCGTATTATTGTGTTGTGTTAGTGTATCAAGATTGGAAATTTAGTCAAATTTGTGGAAATAAGGTCCAATTTAGGGAATTAAGTCCAATTTGGGGAAAATATGTCAAATTGAGGAAATTCGTTCAAATTTAGGGATATTATGTCACATTTGGGGAAATTAGGGGAAATTAGGTCACATGTTATTGTGTTGTGTCAATGTGTTGTATTAGGGTGTCAACTCAGGGTACTTCATTACAATGGCATGTTAAGGTGGCGTGTTAAGGTGTCACGTTATAGTGTCGTGTTAGGTTGTTGCATTAGGGTGTTGTGTTAGGGTGGCATGTTAGTGTTGTGGGAATTAGGTCAAATTTGGGGAAGTTAGGTAAAATTAGGGGAAACGAGTCAAAATTAGGAGAATGTGTGTCATTTTATGGTGTCAATCTACTTTGTGAAATTTGGATGTCGATTTACTTTTTATTCGGTCAAATTTAGGGAAAATAGGAAAAAATTATGGAAATGAGGGTAAATTTTGAGGAATTACATTAAAAAATTGAAATTAGGCCAAATTTGCTTTCGTTAGGTCATTTTGTCACGTTAGGGAGTCATATTTTGGGGAAATAAGTCAAATTTTGAGGGAAAAGTTCAAAAATTGTTTCATTAGGTCAAATGTGGGGAAATTTGGGGAAATTAGGCTAATGTGTCACATTAGGGAGTCATATTAGTGTGTCGTGTTAATGTATCATTAGTATGTCATATTAGTGTTTTGGGTTAGTGTGTTGCAATTGGAAATTAATTCATTTTTTTGGAAATAAGGTCCAATTTCAGGAAATTAGGTCAAATTGGGGAAATTAGTTCAACATTGAAGATATTAGGTCACATTTGGGGAAATTACGGGGAATCAAGTCACATGTTAGCGTGATGTATTAGGGTGTCATCTTAGAGGGATTCATTAGTGTTTCATATTATTATTTTGCATTAGTATTGTGCAAATCAAGCCTAATTTAAGTAAGTTTGGTCAAGTTATGGGAAACGACTCAAAATTAGGGAAATGTGTGTCATGTCACAATGTCAATCTAATTTGTCAAATTTAGATGTTGATTTGGTTTTCATTACGTCAAATTTGGTAAAATTAGGTCAAAATCAAGGGAATTAGGTTGAACTTGGGGGGAAATAGGTCTAATTTGGGTAAGTCAGGTGAAATTTACTTTCATTAAGTCATTGTGTCACATTAAGGAGTCATATTCAAGGAAAATAGGTCAAATTTTGTGAAAATAGTTCAACTGTAGTTTATTAGGTCAAATGTGCCAAAAATTGGGGAAATCAAGTATGTGTATCATGTGAGTGTATCATATTAGGGTTTCATGTTAGGTTACTTTGTTAGTGCGTTGTGTTAAGTTGTTTTGTTATTCCATGATGTTACATTGTCATGTTAGGTTGTCACATTAGTGTATTGTGTTAAGGTGTCATGTTAGTGTGTTATGTTTGTGTTGTGGGAATTAGGTCAAATTTTTGGAAATTAAGTAATTTTGGGGAATTAAGTAAATTTTAGGGGAATTAGGTCAAGTTTGGGGAAATTAGGGTCAAATTTGGGGAATTTAAGGGAATCTAATTCATATTAGGGAAAACGAATCACAATTAGGGGAGTGGATGTCATGTTAGTGTTCTGGTAATTAGCTCAAATTAGGGGAAAGGGTGTCATGTTAGTGTGTCATTCTAAGTCATCAATTCATGTGTCATCAAGTCAAATTAGGAAAAATTATGGAAATTTGTGTGTGTGTGTGTTAATGTGTCATATTAGGGTGTTCTGTCAGGGTTTTTCATTAGTGTTTCATGTTACAGTATCATGTTAGGGTGTTGCATTAGTGTGTTATGTTAGGGTGTCATGTTAGGAGTGCCATATTAGTGTTTCATGTCAATGTGTCAAATTAGGGTGTCATGTTAGGGTGTTTCATTAGTGTGTCATGTTAAGGTGTTGCAGTATTATGTCATGTTATGGTGTATGTTATGTTGTCACATTAGTGTATTGTGTTAGGGTGCCGTGTAATGAGTGTCATGATAGTGTTGAGGAAATTAGGTAAATTTTGGGAAAATTAAGTAAATTTATGAGAAATTACAACCAATTTTGGGGAATTTTGGTCAAATTAGGGGAAACAAGTCAAAATTAGGGGAATGGGTGTTGTGTTAGTGTTGTGGGAATTAGGTCAAACTAGGGGAAAGGGTATTGTCTTAGTGTGTCATTCTAAGTTGTTCATTTAGGTTTCATTAAAGAAAAGTAGGGGAAATCACAAAAATTAGTGTTTGTTCATTATGTTGTGTTAGGGTGTTGTGTTAGTGTTTCATGTTTAAGTTTGATTATTTAAGTTCAAATAAAAGAAACAAAATTATCATTTAAATTTTCTTTAAAATATTATATGTTGATAGGAATAGAGTAGACAAAACTTTCTACTCTTTGCTTCAAATTTACCTAATAGTGCAAAAGCATGTCAACAACATTCTAAGGAAAATCATTTAAATGTTTGCCACATAGATATAGTTTGGAAAAAAAAAAAAAACTGAACCTATATATAAACAAGTATACAATACAACCCATGTGGTTGTGACATGTTTAGCAACAGTTTACTTGGAATCATACTAAAAAACCCATAATTAACACCAAATGGACACGTAAGGCCTGATCTTAAGGGAAATAATGATACAACCATCTATTGCAAAAATGTTCTACAAGATCTTATTTCAAAAAAATGGGTCACTAACATAGTCACAATTTCCTAAAAAATAATGTTTATCATACTACATAAAAAAGAGCCATCAAAGATGGGACAGAAGACTATTTAAATTTGGTAATTGTTGTATTTTTTTATTAGAGGTAAAATAGGGTTGAGGGGACCCTACCCCATAAAAATATTACAACCTAATAAACACAAAGGCTAAGGGGTTAACCATTGAAGCCCATACATAACCACAAGAGCAACAGTTCAAAACATCAAAAAGAAACTACATAGATAACCCAATGGAAGAGTAACCAATAGCAAGGGTCTGAGTAAACTAACAACATAAAAATTATGAAGCAATAGAGTATTAACAAGCAAGAAGAAAACACAATCCAGGAGATTAGACCCCTTCATCCTTCTTTTACCACTTCCCCCATAGTACTCATGCATCCATTCCATTCTTTGACTAAGCTGGCTATAGTAGAATTCCAGAACTTGTAGTTCAGTTTAGCTATCTAGACGTTGGGGCCATTTCCTTATTTTTCTTTCTCCTTAGCGAATTTCATAGAATGGATCATCTCAGCAAGGATTTTAAGGTGATGAATGGTACTTTTAACATTGAGAATGTGAACATCTCTTATCTAAAGAATTATTTCCTTCACTTTAGCATTTCATTTTCCATAGCCAGGCTTCTTTCATTAGCACTTTTTAATTGTTCACTCAAAAAAATAAAAGACAACCTCTCCACTTTTTCATTCAATTCCCTTAATTCCATAGACACCATACTAGTCTTGTGTCTGTTAATGTCAGTGTCTAACCTACAATTCTCAAATTCTCTCATAAAAACATTATATTTGACCGCACAATATTGAGCATTAAAGAGTTTATTTTGAGCAGTTTTGAGAGCAAGCAAGCTTTCTATAGCCTCCTCTGAGTTATTTGATCTCTTGCCCTTAGATGCTTGAGGATCTTTCCCACTTTCCATCTCCTCACTATGATCCCCTTTCCAAATCCTCTTCCTCCATACTTTCACTGGAAGGAGAATGATTACCTTCTTGATTCTCTTCCGACTCCAAAATAACTTCCAACTTCTCAGCAAAAGCCGAAACCTTCTCCTCCCTACGTTGCTTCTTGAGGCTGACATTTTCTTGCTGGGATCTAGTTATTCTTTCCATGGACCTAGTAGTAAAAACCTCACTACCAATAACCTCCTTGACGTCTAAGATTTCAGAATTCCTTTCTGAAGAATCATTCTTTAGGCACGTAGAGGCCCCCAATTTTTCATTTTTACCAATGAGGGGAGTTCCTAGCCTGAGCATAGATTTAAAGATACCTTGATGCAATAGCAAGGATAAAGTACCTTTATCAACCAGAGATATAAATTTAGACAAGGAGGAGAACCAAAAATATGGGAAATTGTAGGGCTTGTTATTTCTAACATGTTTTCAACATGGGAAATTGGTACCCATAGATCACTTTGTAACGCCCTTCAAGAGGAATATAGGCCATAATTAACTAAGCAATTTCCCCAAAAGGGTGGGGAAAATTACCTCTAGCATAACCATTATGGGAGAGAGACAGGAACACCCTTACCTTGCATGAAGAAGTCAATCTCTTGGCTGTAATCCGAATTAGGTTTGAAAATTCTTCTTCCCTTCATGGACAGACCAGAAACTTTAGCAATAATCTTGGGGGAAATGGTGAAAGATAAATTTCCAACCTGGATGTAGGGCCTTCCTTCCATGTTTTTTCCACATCTTCACTCAAATTTTCATCATGCCCATTGAAAATGCTAAAGAAATGTAACAATCTCTCGCCTTTTTGAGCAAAACCTCAGCCTCTTTTGACATCATCGGGACCTTTCTTGGTTTAGTAAATAATAAATCCCCTCCCATTCCTGCTAATGCTATTCTTCTTCTTTTTTCTGAGGGTGAACGTCTATACTAGACTTGATGGTGAGATTCCATAATATGCAAAGATCTATCCTTCCTTTGCAAAGATAATTAAATAAATGTTTTAATGATGTTGAGATACATGAAATCATGAGACATCAAACCAAAGGAATAATTATTTCCTCATTGAAAGGTGTGTTATTAGTTATTCTTTCCCTTTTCAAGGTGTCTGTGAAATTAGCATTCATCTCTTTAAGATCCTCGACCACCTTTAATTTATTAGCATGCACCCCCATATTAGCCAAAATGGAACTGTTGTATATTAATACACCTTTAAGTTATGATAATAAGGTGGTAAAAAGGCAGGAAATAATGCACTAATAAAGTCATCGCTAACATCCCCAGCGTCCCTGTTTTAACACATTGTTAAAGTCAGCATTAAAGTCATCTTAACATCTTAATCAAAGTAATTTTAATGGAAAATATTCAAGACATTTTTAAATTCAATATGTAAGTCATGATAACATCCTAAGTAAATTCATTATAACCTCTGGGATTAGAAAATAAACCCTAACATCTACACATAAATTCATCTTACATATGTGACTTTAATTTCAAATTTAGGGTTCAAAAAGTTCCTCACCACGGACTTTAAAGTGACTTAACACTGACTTAAGATTGCAAATTTACTTAGTTAAAATGTTATAGTATTTGGATTATAAGGGATTTCTATATATATCATCCTGACAACACCATTATCTTTTCCTCTTTGATTGTTTCTTTTGCTTTCTTAGTAGTTATATAATAAATTGACACCTTTTATTTATCAACAGGGAGAGGGGCACTACTTGATTATCCTACCTCCTCCATGGAAAATCTAGAATAGTCTACCAATGTTTTTTATACTTGTTCTTGAACCCACTTCTATTTAACAACATTGGAAATCTGCAAATTCATTTTGAATTCTCTTGAAAATAAATAATAAAGGTCAATAAATAATTGCTCCTACTCTTTAACCATGTTATCACCTATTTCATTGTCTCTAGGCATGTTAACAAGTATTTTCTCTTCCTCTTCATCTAAGATGTTTACAAGATCTTCGGAGTTTGTCTCTTCTTTGACATGGTCTTTTTCACTTCCTCCATGAAACTTCTAATGTTTGGTGTCACCATTGTTTCATTAATGGACTGAGTTACTATGTGTTTCCTTGGTTAAATGGTCATTACATGAGATTGGACCTCTAGTTCTTCTTCAACATCTACTCAAGGAAAACCACTAATGAAATACTCTACATCATCCCTTCTATCTTATTTCTCAAATATTTATTGGACTTTAGATGGGGTGTCTAACCTTCTCTCAATTTCTTCAATAATCCATTTCATCTCGGTTGCATAGTTGGTCATGGGTTTGAATGTGCCTTTATAACCAAGATTCTTATGCATCTTCTTTTGATTATGACCTTAAACAAACCATAGTGTAATCTTATTGTACTAATATCATTAATCTCTATAATATTCCCAGTAATCTCTTCCTCAAAATTTGGATGATGCTCAAACCCAAAATTCCTTCCTGGTAATTTTCTCCTATAAACAATGAACCCTTTAAGATCATAGCATCTACCTTCACAACACAGAAAACTGGGAGCATCTAGTATTATGGCTGGAATAGTCAAAGCAATATTATTCTTGAAAGTTAAATCCACAACCACACAATTAGGTTTTATTAGTGCCTCTTCCATTGCCCCAAAAAATTAGAAATTTGTAACACTTGATTTCCTTACAAATTCGAGGGAAAACATCCTATTTATCACATATTTGGGAAACTCTAAATATGCCATATACTCTAATGAATGTATGATCCATTTTCAAGAACCAATCCCCTCAATTATGCCTAGGGTTTCTAGGTACACTACATATAAAGGGTCTCAAAAAACATCTTGAAGTTTCAAGGATTTTATCTCTATCCCTTCTAAACAATTGTTTATAAATTTCAATCACATAAACTTGTTGGAATAGTTTATTGTTGGAATATTTTTTATGTTTATCAGCTACAATTAATCACAGTTATATACACTTTTTGGTGTGATCTAGGGGATCAATACCACTCCCAAATAAGTGGTTTATTATATTTTTCCCTTATGATAGAACAAATTAGAAGCTAATTACATATAACATAACTGAGAATAATGTTGGAACACAAAAGAATCCCCTGTTTTTTATTTTTCTCAAGGCTTTATCTATTTTATCTGAAAAAAGTGTACCCTAGTTGAATAATATATTGTCATAATTTCTCAAGGTTTTAGTGAGAATGATGGCCCATGTGGCATCAACATTTTCACCCTCATCACTCCCTATCACTTGAAAAACAATCATATTTCATAGAGGGATGTAGTTGTACAATATTTTAACATCAAAATGCAACCTATCATCAAAGGGAAGGCATGTTGATGGTCATAGGTTCCTTTAAGCCACTACATGAAATTCAACAAATAAGTATCCTTATACATGTTAGAGTGAATTTGAAACTTGTGGTCTTAAGGATTTTCATCCAATTGTTTATCCCATTCATATTGCATCTCAAAAAATTTCTTAATACCATTCAAGATGAGGTCAACTATGGTTTAGCCATATTTACTTAAAATGATTTTTTTTCATAATTTTACCTCTTAGTAGACCAAACGAAAATACTTGGGTCTAGAAAGTAAATAGCATAACAAATTTTCATACATCATTGGTTCATATATGTTTTATAGGGGTTGTTTTTTTCCTACATTTTAAAGCATGGTAAAACAAGACTCTTCGAACAATTTCTATGCGTTCACAATGGAAACAAGGTTCCCTGATATCCTTAAGTCTATCAATCAAAAAATCATAGGGTATGGGGTCTTTAGGAGGAAATTTCTTAGCAGGATCAATTATTAACACACACATGTCATTGTCATCATATTTTGTAAATTTGAGAATGGGGGAAACAAGGTCATCAAACAAATTAGATAGACTTAAAGAGGTATTTCTGTTAGATGTGAAGGGCTATTTGTCCTTAGCCTTACTCTGGGTATCCATAACAAACTACAATTGAAATTGTGCTTAAATAAAACAGGTTTGGAAATTTATGTAGCTCACTTCTTATGTACATTTTTCTTTCTCCTCAAAAATTTGAATGCATTAAGCATGTCAAAAACACAAAAAATTTCAATGGTAGACTAAGATGAAAATAGGGAAAATAAAGGTAGAGAATACTTCACAAACTCTCTCACTAAATTTCATTAATGGTGGGATATTTTTTTATTTAAATATCTGCTCGATTGTTGCTTCTATTTTCTTATCATATTTTTTGAATGCCAAATTATATTTTTCATAAGATTGTTGCTAATTGAATAAAAAGTGAAACCTCTTATCATTTTTACATTGTGGATGAAATTATTCAACAAGTGGATGAGATGAAACCCTGCCAAATAGAATGAAAATTGATTAATTTTTCATTTTCAAATATTATTACCTTAGTGTACATAATTATTCAGCAAACGATAAAGATCAACCTAGATGAGATCAATGATGATAAAATAATTTTCTACCTTCACACCTTACTTCCATAATGTTCCTAATTCTCAAATCAATTGTCCAAATCAATCCTGATGAGATCAAATATGATCAAACAATCATAAATTATACACCAACATTCATATGTGGTTCACAAGGAATATCCTCGACAGGATGAAGAATGTCCTAGACATGTTGAAGTAAATCCTAGACAAATCTAGATGTATCCTTGATCATATTGTAGACTCCAAATTTAGGTCATACTCCCCTGGGTCCCGTTTTTATCAATTAATTTAACGTGTTCACCAAACCATGACCCCTTTACCCTGCATTCGTATTAATTTAATTACTTACAATTGAATTAATGTTCATCCTCACATTATTAATTAATTTGATTACTTTAATTAAGTTAATTTGAACATCACCTAAAAACCTCACCTTGGAACCATTCCATGGGCATTTTACTCACAATGACCAAGTCATCACTCTCAGCACTAAGTCATCACTTTCAGTGTTGAGTTGCCACTTAACCTGACTAACTAAGACTTCTTCCTAAAACCTAATTAGACTACTTCTATGACCTTCCTACCTTCTCTCACATGAACTCCACTTCCTTAAGAAGTATTAATCAAAATCATGCCAAAAATAGTAAAGATCTACCTATTTTTGGTAAGCCTAGACTTTCCCACCCTAACCTATGTTGGTTATCCCTAAACCAACACTGGTCACCTAACCATCATCATCAATTACCTTATATACACTTTCACAACTCTTTTCATAGGTTGGTCATTCAGTTATTGGGGCCTTATTACATTCAAGCAAAAATCTGTAAGCCCTCCTACATCAAGACAATGAAAACACACAACCACAGTGCAAGACAAGCATTTGTTTGCCCTTCCAGAGCATTGGAGTATTCACAAGAACACTCTGAGAGTATTTTCATGGCACTGAGTAGAAAAATTTCTTCATGGATCAACTGTTTTCCTCCTCCACCTCCCAAGATCTATAATACATCAAGTAGGTATTGTGATCCTAATCATTTTACTTATTCCTTTTGTAGATGTCTAGTTTCTTTCAGTACTTTATTTTCCTCTGTTGTATGTACATCACCTTCCTCCCACTAACCCACGATTCAACCATCCTAAGAATTTTCACCATTCTAAACCTCCTTCTTAGTATCCCTAAGTCTTCTTAGTCATATTATGACCCAAACCATATTTCCCTCACTCTTTGTGCAATCACAGAGAGCCTAAAATATTTTGTTTAATAATTTACTATCAAAACTGCCCCTACTGACACCGGTCACCTTAACCATCCTCGGTCTCCCCTCTCTACTAGCATCGGTCATCAAACTAATATTTTTCACTGTTTTTTCTACTAACCTTCATCAAATTTCCCCTAACATCACTTAAACTTCACCTAGACCTTACCAGATACCTATGTGACCTTACCTAACACCCATGTGACTTGTACCAACCCAAAACATACCTTTCCCAATGCTAGATTAGTTTAGATTTTAATACTTTTCTTAATCTAGTTTTTTGATAACGTTTTGAGATACATAAATCAAAGTGTTAGCAATATGATATTTTTTTCTCATATTTACTTTCATTAATTTGATAAAAAAACATAGGGTTGATAGCCATTCGAGGAAGCATCACACTTCCTAGATCTAGCCTTATTAGGTAGTCCTCTGGCTCTTGCTATTTAATATTATTTGGTGGAATTGCTTTGTATCTACATGTATTCCTTCCCAGACAAAAAGGAGTTCTCTACAATCAGCTTGGATAAAGTCAATAATGCGCGCATTCAACCTTCAACCAACATAATCACAAGAAACACTCTGGGAGTATTTCCATGGCATTGAGCATAAAATTTCTTCACATATCAACTACAGTCCTCCTCCACCTCCCAGGATCTACATGACATCAAGTAGGTATTGTGATCCTAATAATTTTACTTATGCCTTTCGTAGATCTCTAGTTTATTTTAGTAATTTATTTTCCTATGTTGCATGTACATCACCTTCCTCCCACTAACCCACTATTCAACCATCCCAAGACTTTTCACCATTCTAAACCTCCTTTTAGTATCCTTGATTCTTCTCAGCCATATTATGACCCAAAACCATACTACCCTCACTCTATGTGAAATCACGGAGATCCTAAAAGATTTTGTTTAATAATTTTCTTTCAAATTTCCCGTACCAACGTTGATCACCTTAACTGTTGTCGGTCTCCCTCTCTCTACTGGCATCAATCATCAGATCGATATTGCTCACTATGAATTCTACTATTCTTCACCAAATTTCCCTTAACATCACCAAAACTCCACCTAGACCTTACTTAACACCATTTTGAGTTTTCCCCAACCAAAACATACCTTTCTCGATGCTAGATTAGTTTATATTTTAATACTTTGCTTAATCTAGTTTGTTGATAACGTTTTGAGATACCTAAATCAAAGTGTTAGCAATAGGACATTTTTTTCTCATATTTAATTTCATTAATTTGATAAAAACATAGGGTTGGAAGCCATTCAAGTAAGCATCACACTTCCCGGATCTAGCTTTGCTAGGAAGTCCTCTGACTCTTCCTATTTAATATTATTTGGTGTTCTTGCTTTGTATCTATAGGTAGTCCCTTCCAAGACAAAAAGGATTTCTCTACAATCATCTTGGATAAAGTCAATAACGCACATGTTCAAACTTCAACCAACATAATCACAAGTATTCCTCCTTGACCTTTACCTTATCTATTTTATCACACAACTATTTAGTGAAACATTTTGGCATACCTGGTGGGACCCGTCAGGGGTTCTTTACATTTTTCATTCCTAGGTGAAAGATTAGGTGCCTATTTCTTTTGAAAAGAGTTCACATTAAATTTTCTCTTTTGGAACATTCCTTTTCCTCTACTTGTCTCACTAACACTCGTATTTTGGATTCAAAAGAACCATTCTTTTTATTTTTGTATTGCATTATTGAAAGACATACTTTTTCCTATTCATCATTTCTCTCATTAAATGTCATTTTAGATTTGGGTTTAAAATATCTACAAATCATTCATGTGTGTTGCATCTGTAGCTCATTTAAAATTATGGTCAACCTATATGCTGGAAGTCATGCCCAACTGATGGTTGAAAAATTGAACCATAGTGCACACTTTCTTCTCTACACCAAAATCAGTAAAATAAAGTACTCATTTTCTTAAACAACATCCTACCTAGAAGAAGTTGTCAATGATCACATGATCAAAGGATTGATAGTGCGCACCAATCTAGTTTTTATGTCTAGTCATTATCATAGAGAAAGGACCTCCCTCGCAAAAACTGACCTGAAACTATCCTTAGTTGTTGGATTTTTGTAGGGCACATTTTATCAAACCAAAAACTCTAATTTATTTGCAATTCAATCCTAAATGGCACAAGCTGGAACCTAAAATCCATCACATATGATTTTGTGTTTAATAGTTTTTGCTTGAATCTATGTTTTGAGGTGTGAGGTCGTATTCTCCATTATTTTTTTCCTTCACACTCTATAATCATAGTTAGTGTATCCCTACTCTTTCTGAGTGTGTTGAGGGTCAATCATTTCCATACTCATGTTTTTGGGTTGTTCTTTTATTTGATCTAAGTTACCACGTTCACTTTTTTCCATATTTTCAAAAATTTCATAGTGATAGCCATTGGTCCAGTGACTGTTTGTCGATTTACTCATCTAATCATCATCAGTTTACTAATTTTTGTCAGTTTCCTTCTGTTTTGGTCATTTTAACCAAAACAGCATTCATCACAGTTCTATTTTTTGTTAGGTTTCCTCATTTACCTCATCATATCTCTATGTCTTTGAAAGCACTGTCAAAGTCCATATTTGCTTCATTTTTATCATTTATTACCACATTTGCAAATATTTTGATTTTTCATAATAACTAGTATCGGTCCTCTAACTGTCATTGATTAACCTCTGACCATCATCAGTTACCCTTTGTCACTGACACCAGTTACCCAACCACTGTCGATCTCTATATTTTAACTTTTCAATTAAAACAGCGACTAGTTTTCACCTTCTGGGACTATTTTCTCCATTCCTTTTGTGCTTTTGTGTAATCTACAGAGATCATATTACCAGGTATACTATAATTCACATGGTTTTGACTTGTAGCCAAGACAATTCCCTTGTATTTAACATTAGCCTTCAACCACTCCCACCTATCCCATCACCGCCTTCCATTCTATAACTTATGGATCCCATTCAACCTATCATCATCATTACTGGTGATGAGGAGTTCCCAAGACACCATGATCAAAACCCTACTACTTTACAATATTATTTATCCCATTCATCCACTTGGGATTTATCAAGGCAGCTTGTATATGACATGCATGTATCTATTCCTCCTACCCTTGCAACCACTTCTACATCAGCCACTACTATCTCAGCCTTATCCTCTTCCACCTTACCACCTATGGTGTCCCAGCTTGACCCTACATTATTGATATTTGTCACACCTGTGTCATCTATCATGCCTTTGATGTTAGTTTCTCCTATGGTGCCAACCATTCCTTTAGCAATCGCCTTGAGTCTATGTCTATCTACACCTGCCACCTCTCATATACTAATTTCATCTCAGCCACCCATAGTGTCAACAACCCATACTCCCTTCCAAAATGTTTTCCTCTCCATTCTACAGTATCTTCCTCCAATTACTATAAGATTCATTACATCCACTCCACCTGCCTACACTTATTACCAATAACCCCTATCGCATCTATCATTTATTCAGGATACTTTCCACCTGGATCTATTCCTGACTCACAATTTTTGTAATCGGTACCACCATATATTGGGATTCCACCCACATCATACCTTCATCACCTACCCCCTTATACTACAGGAGGCTCCCAGTCATCATAACCTACTAACGATCTTATCAAAATGATGATGGACAACATGCAAACATTAGAAGCACTGGTCTTTGGCTCACGTAATTCTCTGACATACAATGAGATTTGCAATGATCCCATTCACCCATCATTCTGATTTTTCCATACCCTATGCATTGGGAAATTCCTAAATTCAATCAATTTAATAGTAAAGAATACACGCAGTAACACTTATGGTCTTTTAAACATGGGTGTTATCTGATCACTCATGATGATGCTTTTCTCTTATGAAAATTCCCAATGCCCTTAACATGACCTGTGTTGGATTGGTATAGTGCTCTACCTAGACACTCCATTTACTCATTCAATCAAGTAGCTCAAGCTTTCCTATATGAATTTTCTATCAACATCGTCAAGAAAGTCACCATGACCGACTTGTACTTGACACGAAAATACAAAGACAAATCTATCGCAGATTTTGTCCCTTGCTGGCGGAGCCTAATTGACCATCTCACATTTTAACTACCTCAAACTGAGTTAATAGATTTGTTCACAAGGTCTTGTGCTAGGCACATCTCACCAACTCTCCATGTTCAAACCTTCTACACATTCGACGAGGCATTCACCATGGCCCGAAAACTTGAAATTCATGTCATTGAAGAGAAGAAGATATAATTACATAATAAGAATGTTGCATTTAAATGAAATGATACCTCTTCTTCTTCTAAACCACAAAATAATTACTCCAAATCAAAAGGATTTTCCCACACATTAGCTTTGAAATTCAACCCATCTCACCCATCTAGCCAATCAAAACCTTCTTATAAACCTTTCTCCTATTCAAGATTTTCAGGTTTTACACTCCCATAGGAGAACCTTATTCTTCAGTTTTAGAAAAACTTTAAAAAGATGAAGTAGTCACTCTTCCACCGGTTACACCACATACTAGTTTTGAACCTTCCCATCCTATGCATCCATGGTATAAGGAAAATGATTACTGCAACTATCATCACGTTAAAGGTCATAGCGACACTAATTGTATAACTTTAAAAAATATTGTCCAAGACATGTTAGGTAGTGGAGATATTATCTTGGATAAACCTAATGCATTGGCTAATCAGAACCTTCACATCTTCAAGAAATCTCCAAACTACACCCCTTCATCTAACCAAACCAGAAAACCCTCAACCAATGATAGTAACGTTCATGAGGTTCATGTTGTTTTCAACATCATACTATATCTTCCTCAATTTCCTCCTGCTCCATCTATCGAGGAGATTCTTGCACAAACTCCTTCATCCGCAGAAGAGTTTGTTTCATTTTCTCCTTTACCCATAGAGGAGTCTCCCTTATCTTCCCCTTCACCCATGGGAGATTCATGTTTACCTTCCTCTTCACCAAAAGATGCACCTACCTCATCCTACTTGTCATCTCCTCTACCTATAGGGGATCCATTAGTAGCTCCCCTTCCTATTGGTAACAATTCTCCATTGTCTTTCAAGGATCCTCTTGATTTTCTCTTGGTTACTTTACCCACAGATTCATAAGTCAGCCATTTCCCTGTCTCATAGACATTCTTTACAGGGATTACTACCAAATAAACATTTTCCCCTCCTCTAATAGTGTCATTTTCTGATTTGACTGACCGTTTGGATTATGTAGACAATTCCATGCTTTAGGGATGCCTTCAGCTGCCTTTATTAACTTAGATTCTATTGGGCCCCTAAAATATTGATTAAATACATAAAGGCGCATGGGCATGCAAGGCCTAAGTTGAATATTGGGTGCGCAAGAAGAAGGCACACAAGGCAGGGTTCTAGGAGGTTTTTACAAGGGTCGTGTTATGCGTTGGAAGATAAGGTCTCGGGACTTATCCGTATTTGGCATATTGGGAAGGACATGAGAAAAGTGTGACCTGACTATGCATGCGGAGTGGATAAGGTGTCATCCTGGTGACGGGTTGGCCTAGGAAGGAATATGCCCTGCGATGGAAGCTTCTAGAAGACCATCATGGAAAAGAGTGGAGAGCTCGGGCCTGGAGGAGTATGCTCCCATGGAGGACCACATCTGGACACTTGGAAATGAATCTAAAGCCTTAGAAAGAAGAGTTGGTAGTTCAAGAGGCCTATAAATACAAGCGCCCATAGATGAATTAAGAGAGGGGGATAGAGAGTAGAGATCTGTAGAAATTTCGTGAGGAGTCATAGTGGGTTGGGTAGATGAAGTATAGGAGAAGGGTGTATCAAGGGCTTAGGGTTATAAAATTTATTTTTGAGAGCTAAAGGATATGGATCTAGTTATAATGCATGACTTCGGTCTGCCATAATGTGGTGTTTTGTAGTGAGTCTAATGAATGTAATGAGACTACCAAGTTATCTGAATATGATCCTTCTTAGTTTGGATTCATATATGATTCTTCATAGTTATTTTTTCATGTCTGTTTATGAGATGAATATGAATCCCTATGCATTTTCCTTTATATTTTGATTCAATTCTTTAAGTTTGTTAAAGTATCTTTGTCGGTAATGACTACAGTGGTCTAGAACTATTCTGAACTCTATGATGTTTTCATGTCTCATTTCCCACTCACTTCTTTAAAGTTTGGATCATAGATGATTTTTTCCCACTCAAATCACATAAAAAAGAGACTCGACACTTTCACATGCCTCTAGTGAGCACCCAACACCTGCTGGGTGATAGGTCAGCATGCATGGGATTCCCTTATTTGTTGGTGGGTGTAAAAATGACTACATTTTGGTTCCATTTCCAAGACCTCTTTTCAAATTTGTAATGGGAATTGGCATACATCATGATCTGTATAATGAGTGATGGCAGAGTGTTTAACCTTGGAAGGTGTTGAACCATGGTTTAAGAGCACTAGACATGAGTTTGATGCATTGGACCTGATTTTGATGCACATAGATGGGTAGAAGAGAAACTCTACCATGATTTGTATGAAACAAAAATTGTTGCTTTCCAGTAGAGCTGTATGAATGGCTCTTAGCATATGAGTCCAGATCAAGCTAGTATTATAGATCATGCACGTGGACCCAAGAATGATACCAGAGGCTGCAAGATGTAGAAATGACATGGATTTTTGTTGTGGATCATTGGTGGAAAGGAGTACTGGCTAGCTATACTCTGGAGTACGCTATTTCTACATATTCTTGTCTGGAAGTTGCTGAGTTTGAGATTTTCTAGGATCACATATGATCATTTCTACGTGTTATCCCTTTGGCAATGGATATCTTGATCATGACCATGGGTTTTAAGGCATTTCTAATGGCTGGCTAAAACCTTCCTGAGTGCTAGAGAGGAAGCTAGGGTGGAGGAAGATGGTAGACATTGCGACAGAGAAATAAAGGGAGGAGAGATGACTTAAGTATAGTGAAGTATATGAAAGGGATATTTCTATACAACACAAGGTTACAAGTGTGATGGATATATGGAGGTAGATGTTATGGGAAGGATTTGAGGTTCATGTAGAGGATGTGGAACCTGAGCAGTCTGTGTAACCCCATCTTGGCAAGTGTGTAAGAGAGACCCCTTTAGCTTCTGATGAGATTTCCTCACACGAAGAGAGAAGATTCATTAGCGAGCATCTGAACCCACCTAGTAACAAAACTTTGGCACTTGGTTTTCTAAATCAAGGAAGGAGTATAGTTGACCTAGTTTGTATCAGTGGAAGTGACAGATCTATGCCCAGGAGATACAATTTTTTCATTTCCCACTTCTATAGCTATGCACACTATTCTAGTATTCAGAGGATTTTTTAGATAAGGAGAAAGTACACAAGGCTTGGGTAATGTGTCAGGGAGTGGTGCAGGACACACATCTGGTAGTGGGACATTGGGGACCCTGTGCATAAGCACTTCAAGCCCATTCCTAGCTATTGTTGGATCTAGAGGTGGAACTGGTGGATCTAGGGGCACAATACCTAGTGGATCTAGTGGATTTGGAAAGGAGGAAACACCAGAGGAATTCAATGAACTAGATCAGAAGGACAAGGGCCTCATCCCCCTCCTCAAGTCTTCTTTGAGATGTCTTTGCATTTTCTAGATTACAGAGGTATTGAATATGCTTCGGAGCATATCCACAAGTGTGAGCTGCTATGGCACACAAAGGGGATCAAAACCCCGGAACGGAAGGCCAGTCAATTTTCAATGACGTTGCAATGGCACGTGCATAGCTGGTATAGGAAGTATGACCCTCATCATATGATGGTTTATTACATCACATTAAAAAATTCCTTCCTATCAAAATTCCACATCCCTGAGTTTGAATAGAAGAGCATTAGTGCCCTTAAGGAAATTCAGTAGGGAATGGAGGAGAGTGTGCGGGAGTATGACACGCGGTTTAAGACTCTCCTATAAAAATTTTCATATGACATTTACCCTTCACATCATGCTCAATGGTTTGTTAGAGGGTTGATAACACCATTTAGAAGGCCTTTATCCCATAAGACTTTCACAGACTCGCTCAAGGTGTTGGAAGTTTTCATGTGCGCTGAAGCTATTGGGAGCGTTGACACTGGTGTTAGCCCATTTCTAGAAGCTCAAATCATTGCTATGGCTAAGGAGCTAAAAAATTTATCTGTAAACTCAGCTCATGAGACTCACACTAGAATGTGGTGTACATATTGTGAAGTAAAGGGGCATGCCAAGGATAGTTTCCCCCAGAAGATACTACACACTGTAGCAGTAGACTATGATATTTTTCATGGGGACCATGATGTGAGTAGATGTCTCTTATTACAGCACACAATTCAGAAGAATGTATCTTGCTACTTAAGATCTACACATCTACAACCCATGATACTAAGGATTGTAGGCCCATTGATCAAATCCATGAGGCCAGTGATCACGGTGTGCACCAAACTAGTATTGCTAGTAGTTCTAAGGGTGATTATTACCGTTATGAAGAGCACACAAATGGAGGCACGTGTGGAAATGTATTTTTTGGAGAATTATGTGGTCAAGGTAACTGCGGAGGAGGAAGAAGTGAGTTCCCATATGGAACCTATTTTAATTATGGATCTATAGACCACTAATAGCGCGAGTGCCTAGATTTTTTTTTAGTGCTCATGGTGCAAGAAAAAGCACAAGTATGAGGAGTTCCCTAAGTTGTTTGATCATATAAATCAGCAGCACCTGTAGTGCCCACTTCCCTTTGACACCTTTTGATGCTTATGTTGATATTATGGATTTCATTATAGACATTACTATATTTCTATTTAGTATGTTGCTAGACATTGGATTATGGATTATTGTGGATTTTGATTTGATTATGATGCATGATGATTATTAGAGGACACGTGACATGTGGATGATGATATATTATTGGACATGGATATTTTATGGATGTTGTCGGATATGTGATTTTTGGATATTATGATTTGATCTGAAAAATGAATATTTTATGATGCGGATATATTTGTTGATTAAAAATGTAAATGATGTAATAAGTGACTTCGATGTTGTTGTGATTCATTGTGTAGTTGATTTTTGTATCATATTGGATGTTCTAATATGGCCACAAGGCCGAAGGAGGTATTTACATTTTGCAGGTTAAAAATATTGCAACAAAACATCAGGGGATCGGAGACCAACCAAAATGGAATTCTAGGTGAATTCAACATGGTCACCATGGAAACTCGTTTTATTGTGTTGTGTGTTGTTTTATTAGAGATTACCATGGGGGGAATCATCTTTATATGTGACCATGGGTTGTGTATTTTATTTTTATGGTTAATGTTTAATTATTGTTGTATGTATTTTATTTGTAATGTGTTCTCTTCTTTTAATTAATTAATTGTGATGGATTAATGTGAGAGATCATATGTTTAAAGTTTAATTAAATCAAATTGGGATATGGAAAGTAATTATTAGAGTTTTTGGTTGTTTATTATTATTTGTAAGGGATGTGTAAGAGGTGTAAGAGTTTGTGTAGGTCAGATTTTAGAGTAAGAAATACTCTACCTCCATGGAAATTCGAATTTGACCTTGGGGGCTGTTTTTGGAACTTGTGGGACAAGTAAAACTTGTCCCATGCCTCTAAATTTATGTTACCAACCATACTTATTTTTGAGGATGTGATTTGTGACTTTATAATGCATTTTTATTCTTTTTGTGCATGTTTTAATTGCACTTTCTTACATTTTAAATTAATGGTTGTCCCTTGAGGTGTGGGTTGTTTTTGAGTGTGCAAGTAACTTGTCATTCTTCACCCACCTCTTATTGAACCTTGGAGTTTGAATTTTTTTCTTTTTTGTTTGAATGTAAGGATGTATGATGTGGCATCCTATATGGATCCACATCATCCTCTTCTTTCCCCCTTCTATATATTTGAAACTTTCTTCTTGTTCTGGGGTGTTGAATCATTTTGTATTCTTCCTTGGGGGTGCATTTTCTTGGGAGAGCTCTTGCTTTTGAAGGAAGTTTTGGAGCTGTATTATTGTCTTGGAAATATTTTTGTTTGGAGATGTGTTTTTTTCTTGGAAAGCCTATAATTGGGAAGAAAAATAACCATGGAAAGGTACGGACTTAACTTTATTTTTATTGATGTTATTTCTTGATGTGTGGTGTAGAAAATGCATGTTTTTGGTTGTTATTTTGTTGGTTTGTTGGGTAGACTGCCTTAAGGAAGGTGTAGGAGAAGGCTATGGGGAATTATTGTGTGCGGGGTATAAGGGAATGCCATTGGCATTAGAATTTTTTGGAGGGATTTTGGGTTTGGGATCCACCATGGAAAAGAAATAGCTTGCATTTCTTACCTTATGGGGGGCATAAGGAAATCTATGGGGGGCATAAGGAGAGAATCTATGGGGGGCATAAGGAGGGATTTGGTGGGGGGCATAAGGAGATGTGTGTGATAAATTACTTGGCGGTTTGTATTTGGTGGATGCCTAATTCCCAATTGGGAGGCATAAGTAGCCTTCCCCATAGGCATTGCTCCTTTGGCTTGCAAGATAAAGCCTGAGTTATGTTTTGATATGTTTTAAATGCATTTTTGAACTATTGTTTGCTTTTGCTGTTGTATTTTGTTTTAAAAGTAATGTGCATGTGAAAGAATGTTGTGTGTGGAAATCATTTGTTGTCATGGTTGAATTGCACCTTCTATTGTATCTTAGTTGGGTCTCAGGGGCCAATGATGAAGGCTTCTCCTTTCATTGGATGTCTTGGTTGGGTGGAGAGCATTTCCTTTCCCCCTCTTTTTTGTGATCATTTGGAGAAGAAGAAATGGAGCATGTTTCTGTTTTGGAGCCAAAGAAATGTACAGTTTGATAGTCCCTTCTTGTGACTAAGTTATTGTGTTCCTTCCCACTTGAAGTAGATGAATTGTATAATTATTTTTAATGAGGAATTTCTTGTATTGATGAGGAAAGATTGAATTTAAATTTTGTAATGTAAAGAGTTATAATCCCTTCTCTATTTGAAAAGGAATGTGAAAGAGTGTTGTGAAATTTATAAACTATATTTGAAACCAAATGGAAAAGAGAATTTGTAAGTTGAAATTCTTTTTGAACAAATAAAGGAATGCATTACCTTTCTCAAACTTGCATGGTTGTATTGGAATTGAATTACTATTGTGAATGTAATCTTTGTTTAATTGCAAGAAGAGGAAACACTTAGGTGGGAACTATATTGTATTGTTTCCCTTTGAAATGTATATTAGAATTGAAATCAAAACTGAAATTTAACTTGGAAATGAATGGTTTATTTAATGAAGAAAATGTATTGGACTAGTTTAGAAACTATATACACATTTAAATGAAAAATAATTGATATACAAATTTAGAAGAAAAGATCATTGTTATAAACTTTACACTGGAAATTCATTTAAATAAAAATGTACAATTCAGACCTGTACTCTATAATAATCAACTTAAAAATTTTATGGACTTAACATGCTAAGACATTAATGAACTCAAAAATAGACAAAGAAAACTCAAGAAAACTCAAGAAAACAACTTATACCATTTCCAATTAGTATATAATCCCTCTCCCCAGTCATTTTTTTGTCATTATGTTGAAAAAAATGAAAAATTGAATCATATTGAGACAAATCAACTCTTTTGAAAACACTCTAAACTCTCCCTAGATTAATTCTACATGTCTGTCTGACATGTTGAGTGAAGGAGGAGATCTAATTTAACTAATTTGGGAATTTGTAAACTGCCAGTTCACTAATTAAAAGCCTGCATATTGGTTTCTAAAAATTGACCACTAAAACTTCATCAAATTCCAAAATTGATGACTCTTGTGTAAAGAGGGCATCCAGTGATTTCCAAAAAGTCCTCATTCTTCCCCAAATCTGAGCTTCTTATCAAAAGTTATGGCCATTCGAAGTTTTACTTCAATTTGGCATTCAAAACAAAACAAAACAAAATAAAATTAAATCTAACTGTTAAACATTTAATTTTTAACTTTGGAAAAATGTCCACAACAAGTCCATGGCCCTGCCATCCTCCTTAACCAATTGGGATCTGCCACTTGGCACCTCGGAGGGGCATACCAAAGTTTTAAACTTGTCTTTTTCTAAAAATTTTACCTTGGGAAAATTTTCCCCATTTTTCCCTCATATCCCCATCAGGCCGCAGCCAATCACATGTTGACACATGGCATGACAGAGGCATCGGTTCCCTTTCTAAACTTGACCTTTTGAAAATTTTGGGGAAAATTTTTCATTTTCTCCCCACCGATAGCAGCCAATGAGAGGGTGCCACATGGCACCTTGGGGGGGGGGTGGTAGCAAGCGCGGAGGGGGAGACCATTTGTTATTTTTGTTTCGGCCTTTGGAAAATTTATAAAAATTCTCCTCTGTGGCCCACAAATCCACCTCCCCCTTGGATCCTCTTCTTCAACAGCCATGCATGAATCCATGCATCATGTCCTTCCCTTTCTTCCACCTCGGGTGCAATGTGCTAATTTCTCTCGCCGGTTCGTCCCCTCTCTGTCTTCCCCGACGTTGTCTCCGCGGTCACCATGCGTCCCTAGAGGACCTGCACGGAGGCATGCAGAATGTTTTGTGACTTGGAGCCTCGTGCAATGGAAAAAATTTCCTAAGCTGCCCCATGATCTTGCCAACCTGTTTAAGGTCACTTTCCCCACCTCTTGACACGTGTCCCCCTAGGGGAAAATTTGACCTAAGAACTCCGCCCGCTCATATCTTGAGTTCTATAAGGAGTTATGAGGACTTCTTTAGATCATCAGGAAAGGTGAGAAAATTTCCTATCCATTGGGAATGGTTTAGGGAAAATTTGGAAGTTTTAAGTAAGAGAAAAATCTAGTTGAAACTCTGAGCCATATTAGAGAGTGGGTATGGGGGTAGATTTCTCCCTGAAACTAACTAGAACATTTAACCCTAAAATTCGAACCTTGTGAACTTTATATTAGTTAATGAAATAAAACATTGTGTTTTGGTAAATGGGTTTTAGTTCCAGAACCTGCCAGTGGCAAATTGTTGTGTTGTAACTCGATTGTGTTCACTCTACACTTCAAAGCAAAAAAATATTATCCCCTAATTTTAATAGCTAACCCTAGGTTTTTTCTTGGGTCTCAAGTGGTTATTTAATCAGGCATCACAACACTGGAAAGACAAGGGCACTATAATGGTAAGAATTAAGAAGGCTGACACACAATGGATGTCATGGGTGACCCGTGATGCAGGCTTAGAACCTGTTATGGTAACAACAAGATCAGAGGGCATGCGCGTAAAGAAAATGCTAGGTAGAAGAACCTAGTTTTAAGGGAAGAAGTGGTACATTGGAAGTACCCAGATCCTACACATCACAGGGAGGTATATCAAGAAACCATGGATGGCATTCGGAGTTTACAAGGACAAATCCAGTGTCTAAAGGAGCAATCTAGGAGGGAGGATCAAATAAGGAAGGTTGAGGTGCCAAAGGATGACCTGGATGAGGTAAAAGAAGTATGTAAAATGCTAAGGCAAGAGAATTTTATTCCCATGCTACGGGCGTGGTTGAGAGAGAAGGTATCATGTATCAGAGAAGAGCGTGAGAGGTAGGTCTTACATGTAAACCTTCCCCCTCATGGCCTTGACTATGATAGGGAGATCACATTAAATGTAGTAATAGATGGATGGCTCCTTAGTAATATCCCCATTGACACAGGCGTAGAGGTCAATGTTCTCACCTTGGATACATGGCATCAGATGGCAAGACCTGCATTACAACCATCTTTGAATGTGTTGTATATGGTGAACAAAACAAAGGTGATGCCCATCAATTTCTTAAAAGATGCAACTATCATCATTCAATAGGCTAAGTTTACTAGGGACTTCGAAGTCTTGGCACTCGCTGAGGTAGACAGTTTCCCAGCATTACTTGGGTGCCCATGGTGCTATAATAACAATGTGGATCTTCAGTTCAAAAAGGGATACATAAGCTTTGAAAATGAGGAGGAATGGGTCATCATACCTGTATGTAATGGAAAGTTGCACAAGCTATGGAATGAGGCTAAAGAACCTCAAAGATTTTCTTTACTCATCCATGCACCATGAGATAAGAGATAAACAAGAAACTATCTATGCATATATAAATTTGAAACAAATATTCAAACCCTAGCATATATACTACTCTCTACTCCATGAAATCTTAATAAAAATGAACCTACTTAGATTCTAAGCAATCAAATTAGATGTGTTGTTTTCTTCAATGGAGGTGAAAAGGTCTCTTTAAAATGGCTAAAAAACCAAGTTAGATACCCTCCTACTAACCTACTATGAAGTTATGGATGTGAGATGGAAGAGCTTCAACAATGGAGGAAGGAAAGCTTTAGATCAAATGCATTATTAGTTTGGCTAATGCAAATGAGCTCTTAAGCTTTCTTAGGCTTGTTTTGGGCTTTAGCTTATGTAAAGTTGTGTTTTTGAATGGGTAGGCTTAGCCTTGTATTTATAGTTTTTGGCTTGGAATAATTTGGAATTTGGGTGAATGTGGGACTAAATCTCAAAAAAGCACTTTAGGATTAGATTAGGATAAACATGCTTTAGGCTTAGTTAAGCTTCGTTTAGGCTAGTTAACTAGGGTTTAGGCTAGTTAAAATTTGATTAGCAAGTGATTAGAGACTCATCGAGAGTTAGGATGGGTCTAGATAACCAATTGTGACTGATAGATACCCTACGAAGCCAATAGAAGTGGTATAGAGAGAACTAGGGAGGTTTTGAATGGTTGAAAGGAGGAATTTTTAACTAATAAGAGAGATATTAGCCAAATAAAATGATTATAGGAGGAATACGACTCAGAAGGTGTCGTAAATGGGCATCTGAGAATAGAGCGAAGAAGGGTTGATCAACGAAGTGTCATTAATTGAATGGGAGGAAATGCTAAGTGTAAGCATATTTTAAGTGTTTATAATACCCTTGGCTAATTGAAAATCAACACCCTATACTAAACCTTTGGGAGAAGAGGTCTTAGATAGAATATATGTGTACTCAATAAGGGATCTAGAGGTAATCCATCCCACATAAGGAGCTATCCAATTTGAGGATGCTCAGTCCTTAAGTAACACCACCAATATAGCGTGCGATAATTGGGTGCATGGAACCTATGAGTTGATCGGATGACATTTGAGAGGATTGGTAATAAAGGTGAAAAAGGTGCATACAGTCTGGTGCCTAGGGGGAAAGGAGCTACCTAAGTAATCATGAGGATCCTTCCCTGAGGTATTTTTATAGAAGATGGAAGCTCAGTGGAAGAAGGAGAATGCACAAAGAGGGATGTTAAGTTACGTCCTTCTCGGAACTACTGTGTGCTGGTGGCCGACACATTAGGATAACCTATTGGAATGGTACGAGGTGAGAATTTCCTTCTCTGTACGGTTTTAAAGGAGAAATGAACCCAAGGCTATAAAATACTACCATGGTAAAGAGACTGCTTCCTTCCATATCCAAGCATGTGAGACATCCTAGATGGGAAGCACAGAAGCATTTCCACCTTCATTATGGGTTCACAAGCTATATTCCACCCTACAAGGTTTTTCACATGCATGGTACATCCACACTGAGAGACACCACCATACAGGGAATTGGCAAGATTTAGCAGCTGATCTCATTCAATCATTCGAGTATCGAAGTACAAAACCCTTGGTGGATAAGGCATTATAGGTTTTCAAGCACCTTACCATTGGGGATAGTGCCATGGCAGAATATAGGCTACTGGAGTTGCTAGATGAACTTGGCCTAGAGGCAAGCTTAGAGGCAAGCTTTGAGGAAGAAGAAATAGAAGAGATAAAGCTTGAGTGTGCATATATGGAAACAGAAAAAGGGAAGATGGTGTATGTTATTAGTGGTGAAGAAGCAAAAAACTTAGATGTTGACCATTATGTAGGGACGTGCGAGGTGTTAGATAGTTCTGATGAACTAGCATGCACCTATCATGAACATTTAAAGACAAATAAGGTTAACATCAACTCAGATGAAAAGCCTAAAGAGGCTATCATCAGAGACTATTGGTCAGAGAAGGAAGTCTCTAAGATCATTGATCTTTTACATGAGTTTAAGGATTTATTCTTACCGGGGTATCATGAACTAAAAGGTGTTCACCATTCCTTGAGGGAAATGAGAATTAAGTTGAAGGAGGGTGCAGCCCAGTCCGGAAGATACCATACCGAATGAATCCTAACTTGTGTGTGAAGGTTAAGCAATAAATAGATAAGATGATAGCATTGGGCATCATTGAAGTTGTTGAAGAGTTAGAGCGGATAAGTCTAATGGAGATTAACATGAAGAAGGATGGAAGGATAAGGATCTGTGTTGAATACAGGGACATGAATGTAGTGTGTATCATTGATCCTTTCCTAACCCCATTCACTAAAGAAATTTTAGAGGGAGTTGCAGGGTGCAAGGTCTATTCTTTCACATATGGGTTCTCAAGCTATCACTAGGTAAGGATCGCAAAGGAGGACCAAAGGAAGACAAATTTCTCCACTAAGTGGGGAATTTTTTCATATACATTCATGCTATTTGGATTGAAAATTACTCCTGATGTGTTCTCATGCATTGTGGTACAAGCTTTCCAAGACTTCATCCAAAAATTCCTTCAAGTCTACCTGGATGATTAGACAGTATATGGGTTAGTGAAGGACCATTGTGACAACTTAAGGCAGATGTTTGAAAGGTGTCAGCAGTTAAGGATATCCCTCAACCTTAAGAAATGTGTCTTTTCTACCCCATTTGGAACATTATTGGGTCACATCATATGTAAGGAGGTCCTACTAGTAGAGCCCACAAAAGTTATAATAATTGTGGGATTGAGGGAGCCTACTAGTCAAAATAGTGCGTGGATTTCTTGGGCATATGTGGTACTACAAAAATTTCATCAAGGGGTATACCAAGATCACCACACCTTTAGAAGATTTACTTAGACATAAAAGTGCCTTTCATTGGGGAGAGGCACAACAAAAGGAATTTGACACTTTGAAGGATAGGCTTGTCACCGCACACATCCTACATTTCCCTTCTTAGGATAAGCCTTTCCATGGTCATGTGGATGCCTCAGAAACTGCCATTGGAGTAATACTTACACATCCTAGTGAGGGGATTTGTGATCGTCCTTTGTGCTTTGCAAGTAGGAAGTTGACACCAGTGGAGAAGAATTACACTACAACTAAGCGCAAGCCAGAATCAATGATCTATGCGCTTCACAAATTCAAACAGTATTTACTAGAAACCCCCTTTGTATTTCACACTGACCATATGGCATTGAAATACTTGGTGAACAAGATTTTTCTACAAGGGCACATATGTCGATGGGTACTATTATTCCAAGAATTTTATTTCACAGTGGTTGCTAAACTAGGTAAAAGTAATTCCATACCTGATCATTTGTCTAGAATCGATTCAGGGGAGGACATGCAAAGCATTAAGGATACCATGCCAGATGCACAACTATTAAGGTTGTGGTGCACACCCTTAGACTTAGAAGACATTTTGGTATTCCTTAAAATAGGTGTGGCACAAAATGGAATGAAGGCCTTGGAGAAGAAGAAGTTGGCCATACGCGTCGTGGCCTACATGCTAATTAGTGGAGATCTATAAAAAATGGGTCATGGTGAGGTTTTGTGCCATTGCATGATAGAACATGAGCACATTGCAATTATGGAGGAGGCACATGGTGGGATTGTAGGATGACACTATACGGGAAATGCAACTGCGTGGAAGATTCTACCCACAAGGATTTGGTGGGAGACCATTTATCAAGATTGCATTGAGTTTTGTAAGGCCTCTGACTATTGTCAGCACCTTGGAAAACCTAGAAAAAGGGATTAAATGCCCTTACGACCAATAGCTAGCATGGAACCATTTGAGAAGTGGGTTATCGACTTTGTCAAACTAATCTCGCCAGCAACGCAAAGGACTGGTTCATGGTATATCCTCTCTTACACTAATTATTTGACAAGGTGGGTAGAGGAAGTGCCTACATAGGATTGTACAGTAGCTACTGCTGCTATATTTTTATGGGAAAATGTAATCAGAAGGTATGGATTCCCATTGAGTTTGTCAAGTGATAGAGGTACACACTTCCTCAATGAAACGGTTAGGATTCTGTTATGACTATTCATGGTGGACCATCACAAAACTACCCCCTATCACCCTCAGGAAAATGGAACTACTCAATAATTTACCAAAATACTTAGTCACACATTGACTAAAATTTTTGATGTTGGTAAATAGGATTGGGATGACAAAGTATCAGCCATTCTTTGGGCATATCAGACAACCTACAAGAGGTTGAACAAGGCCACTCCGTTTCAACTGGTGTTATGCGTGGAAGTTGTACTTATGGTTGAATTTCCATTACCTTCACTATGTATGGCATGCGTAGGATGGCTATATGATGAACAAGCGCTATAAGAAATAATTTTCAAGTTAATGCAATTGGACGAAAGACAATCACTAACCAGGTGGATCCAGACAACTAAAAAAGAAAAACAAAAGGCATGACATGATCATCACATTAAAAACGAGAAGTTTGAGGTTGGGCAGATGGTCTTACTATATGATTCAAAGTTTTTCTACCATTTTTGGAAGCTGAAATTCCATTGGTTGGGCCCCTACATCATCTCGTACATCCTTGACTCAGGTGTGTGCCAGTTACAAGCACTGGATGGGACAAGATTGCTAAGACACTTCAATGGGAGTAGGTTGAACCCCTACTATAAATAAGTATTTTTGGTGTTTCTAAATAAGGCAGTATTTCTAGTTAGTTTAGGATTTCCTTTAATGCATTTTCTTTTCTTGCATTTCCCTTTCTCAGTGTTGTTTTGTGTTTTGCCTTGGGCACTGGTAATCTCATTACTTTTTGAAGGTTATAACTGCGCAGAGGACCGCACATCATTTTAGTGTGGGGTGGAGTAATGTGAAAGAATTTGCAAAGTATGAAGCACCAATAGGGATTGTATTAGAAAGCCCAGTTGGATGGCCTTAGAAAAGGAAGTGCATGGAAGGAAAGGTGAAAAAGGATGGTTGGTGTTAGGGTAAGGCTACATTGTGTATCCATGTATAAGAGAAGAAGAAGCGTAAAAGCAACACAAGGTAGGTGAGAGGAAAAATCATGATGGAAGTACCTTTGGCACTGGTGACACACATGCAAGAGTCTTTAGTCAATATGGATTGGTTGTGTGCCAGAAGGTTGGGGAATTTTCTGTGTATGATCTGTGAGCAGTTTACATCAAAAAATGTTGTTATCAAAACAATCTTCAACATTTTTTAGAAGCGTGCAGTAAAATTTTGATATCTTTTTTGTTTCTTTATGAAAATGAGCGATTCAAAATGATCTAGAAAGATAAAATCATGTAGAATAAGACCCAGAAATAGTTTGAGCTACTTCTTTACGAGCCATGAGCAGTTTGTATCTGGAAAATGCTACTATTTTCACATAAAACTCCTTAAATAAGATAAATCTTTTCTTTGACCTCCTCTACAATTCTCTGTTTCTTTTTTCATTTGTCCACCCAATCTGCTTGCACTAATAATCCACAGAAATATTTATCTCTGTTAACATGCACAAAGTTTGTTTTTTTGTATTTCTTACATGCATGAACTATTATTTAAACTTTGCAGAAGTAATAGTACATGCAAACAAATAATATTTTAGAATAGGAAAACCTCATTGCATGAAAATAATAAACATTAAATGATTTTTTCATTATATTGAGGGGGGTTTCTTTTGGTAATCTCTGCTAGGTTTCTAAATCTAATTGCAGAAATAAAATTTAATTTATATGTAAAAAAGAAAAAATAATACAACAAAATGATTATCACAAAAAAAGTAATAAACATAAACATAAATTATTACAATACAAAATCACAAATACACATATCCATCTTCCTTAGAATGAGTGGCCATCTCATTCCTTGGAAGAGGATTTGAGTCATGCTTCCAAGATCTTGATTCAAAACTTCATAATATTAGAGAGAAAAGATCATATTTTTCATTGATTGGAAAAAGATTACACATAAGAGTGTAGAAGGTTGCATTTATAATTCATGCATCCAACCAACTCCTCTTTTTGAGGAATACAATTTGATCTTATTTTTATTTTGATTTATGTAGGCAACACACCAATAACTAACTGCCTATTCTTGGGCGGATTTATTCAAAGCAATAAATCCTAAACAAACTTGACTATAACCATCCACTTATCGTGGTGAATTTTTCTACAACTCATACCTTAAATATATGAACACAAAGTGGGAGAGTACTTATTTAACATTCCTAATATTTTTCCACTATTTACTCATCCATGAAACATGGAGAGAAAATGGAGGAGTGCTAAGTCCATGACTTTGAATTCTTCTTGGAACGTCACATGCATGCATGAATTTAGATTGCCACATAGTTGGATCTATATTCTTAGTTGATGACGTGGATGCAAAGAGTAGGATGAATAGTTTGGTGTTCCTGTACATTATTTTGAAACAAACCAAAATACTTTCACTAACTGGGTGTTTTTGTAGCTGCATGCAGAATTTCCGTAGTTAGGCATTTTCATAGCTACGTGAAGAATTTCTGTAGTTTGGTGTTTCCGTATTTGTATGAAGACTTTCGGTAGCTGCAATATATGAATTTAGAGTAGAATTGATTATGACCTATTTTCTACACACTATCCCATTCCAACTTAGAAGAAATATTAGGAAATAACAACAACTAGACTGCAAATAGATTTCTAAAGAGATGATAAGATAAATCTTATATTCTACCTTAAATATTTTATCTGATTTTAAAACTACATCTAAATTCACTTGAAATCTTGATTTTAAGGGAGAGAATAAGAGTGCTACTTGGTGATATA
This sequence comes from Taxus chinensis, assembly GCA_019776745.2. NCBI lineage: Eukaryota > Viridiplantae > Streptophyta > Pinopsida > Cupressales > Taxaceae > Taxus > Taxus chinensis. The sequence goes on from CM034147.1 coordinate 605,627,219, forward strand.
ATAAGACATATTTTGGCCTCATCAACCCACTCAAACCTAAATAATAAGGGTTTGATGATACAAATAAATTTGCTTACCATCATGTGCCAGGGCATGATGCGGAAAACTATAAATCTCTTAAGACTGTTCTTTTCAAACTATGTCCTTTCGAAGAAAACTTTGACAATGATGATCTTTTAGATGAGAACCCTATTCCACCTTCACCTATCACCACACATCCTCGTTCCTTACCTATTCAGCGACCTTCATCTCCACCTCCACCACCCTTTTATCCTCCTCTAACATTCGAGATCAATATGGTCAGTATAAGAGAGCTAGCAAAACCTCCACCAAAATGTCAATGTCCTACCTTCTATTCACAAAACTAGTATATGCCCTCACCATAATTTTGGTTGTCCTGTCACTACACTTATCACAACTCACTTGCTCCTTTACCCCATATTAATATGGTTAACATTGCCACTTGCATGCCTAGAAAGACAAAGGAAAGGAGAAAACAACCAGCCCATCCGCCACTCTTGTACCAAATATCCCATCTACACCTACACCAAAAATCACCATCCGTGGACCCACATACCCTATTTTCTGATGGGGTTTCCGATCGTAAAATGATCAAACAATTGCACCAATCTCCTCTAAAAAATTTATTTCTATGACCTTGTCAAAAACCTATGGGTCTCATCGATGATGCCCTCATGGAGGTTATGCAATCTATTGACGTTTTTACCTAATGACCCAACTCCTAGTGGCATCCATCATCACTCCTCACCATGTGGCCTCTCTCACCACTTCATCCCCTTCCTCTGTAAATGATGCTACCACTCATCAAGTAGTTGCTCTTAGTTTCTCTGACAACGAGATTGTACCTCTCCAATCAGATGATCAATGAACCCACCCTATTCATTTCTATCTACATTTATAATATACGAGTTCGACGCGTTATGATCAATGAAATGGTGCTAGTATCAACATCATTTCTTCCCATGCATACAAACAAATGCACAATCCCTGCCAATTACATACATAATAACCCAATTATGTTGTGTTCATTTAATGATTCCATCACTTCCACCCTTCGCACCATCATTCTCCACATTCGTGTGGGCCCCCGTACCATTCCATATTTTTTATGTCTTAGAGGGGGAATTCTAGTACAACCTGTTGCTTGTTCAACCTTGGATCCATGATCATGGGTTGTGTTCCTTCAACCTTACACCATTATTTAAAATTTGAACATGAAGGAACATAACTATACCATTCTAGTTGACCCTTCACCATTCAAGACCGTATAACATGTTGTATCGACCTAATGATGTCCTTATACTAGTTAAGGCATCTACCACCACTATCACCTCTCCTTCACCCATGGCCCCATCCACCAATGTTGTTGTTACTTCTTCCATACTAAACTCCTCTATTCCCACTACTACCGCAGCCTCTACAATAGACCCATCCATAAACCCATCTAATTCTCAACCATATAATGCTTCTTATTCCCCACCGTCTAGTAATTCATCCATTCTGACTACCCAAATATCAACTACCAATCCCTTAGAAGGGTTTTTTCAACATCTCACTTTGGGGGAGTACCACCTTTATAACATCGACACATTCCTTACTCTTCAAAAGTATGGTAAACTTCACCAACACCCCCACTATGATCACCGCATATTCAAGGTCTCCCCTTACAGTCCTCCCCTCCTTCACACCAACTTAACGTATGGGGGACTTGATGCTTCTACCTACTCGCCTGAGCCACCTTCCCAAACTCAACCATTTTCATTTCGAACTTCAATATATCACCAACTGCCTCTTCACCCACACCTTCCTCCATCATTGTGCATGGAAGGGATATGGCTTTGGTTTCTATGAACAAGGTTTCCATACTATCATCCCATGCACCACTCATAAACATAAATACCGTAGTGGTATTGGCTTTGTTGAACCATCTCCCAAGAAGGCCCGATTTGAACTCATTGAGGACAATAAACCTTCTCCACCCCATTCACCAACTTCACCACCTTCACCTATAGAGTCTATGGATCTAGAATACATTGCTCCTAACTTATTTTTTCATGAACACCATTTCCCTAGGACCTCTAACTTGTCAATGAGATGGTGAGGGTCCCTCTTCTCTTCTCATCTTGTATCCTGACATGATCGATAATGATACACCTTCTATTAACATGGTTCAATGTCAGGATGATGAGTCTATTCTCACCTACCTTGGTGAGGAAGATTACTATATTCACCAATCATTACCTTTTGATAAACAAAACATGTTAAATGAATCGTTCATTGAAATCAATAGTCCAACTTAGAATGACCCGCACATTCTAAAGATAGGCCAATGTTTAGATGTTGTCGAACAAGAATCTTTTACTTCTTTTCTTCGAGATCATAACAACTCTTTTTCTTGGTCCTACATTGATATGCTCAGTATTGACCCAAACATTGTGGCCCATAATATCATCACTATTCCTGAGGCCAAACCTGTTAAATAGAAGTTGTAAAAAATGCATCCTCACATTTCCCTTCTTGTCAAAGAAGAACTCCAACGCCTCCTTTCAGTTTCCTTCATCCCACATTGATTATCCCCAATGGATATCTAACAGTGTTCTTATCACAAAAGTGACAAGGGGGGACTCTGCATTTGTATGGATTTCCGTGACCTTAATTTAGCTTGCCCCAAAGATGACTATTTCTCTACCTAGAATTTACCAACTAGTTGATCTCACCACCGACCATGGGATGTAATTACTCATTAATTGTTTCTCAGGTTATAACTAAATATTACTTTCCCCAGAAGTATCAACAAAAAATCACCTTCATCACCCCTTGGGGTACCTTCTGCTATCGTGTCATGCCCTTTGGCCTTAAAAATGTTGGTGCTACCTATGAGCGGGCTATGACCTATATATTTCATGACATTATGCATCACATACTGGAATATTGCGTTGACAATATTATTGCCAAATCCAAACATCAGGATGAACACCTTACAGTACTTAAGGTCATCTTCAACCATCACATTAAATATTGTGTTCTCCTTTCACCTAAGAAGTGTGTTTTCGATGTTCTCTCTGGCAAGCTCCTTGGTTTTATCATTTATTTGTGTGGCATTTAAGTTGCTCCCACTAAAATCAAGGCTATTCTTGAAGATGCCTCCACACACTAACCTTTTTCAACTTCATATTTTTCAAGGCAAAGTTACAATCTATTCATTTCTTTATTTCGGAATTTTTCGACTGCTGCCACCCATTTCATCATCTCCTAAAAAAGGATGTCTCATTCAAATGGGATGATGAATGCCACAAATCCTTCAATGCCTTAAAACAATACCTCCTCCAACCACCTGTGTTCATTCCTCCTAAGTATGACCAACCATTTTACCTTTACATTTCTGCTACTAAACATTCCCTAGGTTTCATATTTTCTCATCATGACAAGCAACATAAGGAGTAAGTGGTTTATTATATATGTCGTACACTTTTAGACTAAAAAACTAGATATGCTCATGCTAAAAAAACTCTGCTTACCCTTACATTTTTTCACCACTAACTTCGCCATTATCTACTCAACCATAAAACCTTTGTTGTCAACAATATTAACCCCTTACATTACATGTATGCAATAAGCCCTACCAACATCAATGTGTTGCACGTTACCTCATGCTTCTTGCATACCTAGACCTCAAATTCACCCATCAAAATTTTTTTCCAAGGAAAAACCATCTCTGACCAACTTGCAGATGCACCTCTCTCCGGAAATCAATCCTCTAACTTCGATTTCCTAGATGAATCCATTGCTACCCTCTCTTTAGATGATACCATTTACTAGATGACCTTATACTTCGATGGTTCTAAATGTCAGCATGGGGGTGGTGTTAGAGTTATCCTCATTCCTCTTGACTGTGATCCTATGCCATTATCTTTCAAACTAGATTTTGATTTTACTAACAATATCACCGAATATGAAGCACTTATATTAGGTCTTCAAGTCACCATCGCATTAGATGTTAAATCAGTTAATATATTTGGTGATTAATCAACTGGTTGTAAAACAATTTAGTGATATATACCAGTGTCGTAACGAGATACTTCAAAATTATAAGCATCATGTTGACATACTTTTTACTACCTTTGATCGTTACAAACTTCAAACCACCCCACGTTCCACTAATAAATTTACAGACACCATGGCTTGTCTTACTTCTCAAATCCCCACTTTGCCCTCCGAATCATAAATATTTTTCATATTACAAAGGTTGTAATCACCTTCTTATGTATTTCAAGACGTCAACCTTGTCATAACCATTGAAACTATACCACGTGACCTTTTTTATAGGCAGTTTTTTGAATACCTTCCCCTTTCCATTCTGCCTCCAGATCTTACTCACAATGGACAATGAGCCTTTCTAAAAAGTGTCTCTTCACTATGTCATCATGGGTGGTCTTCTTTATAAATGCATCTATGACGATATCCTCTTACAATGCCTTACAAGTTTGAAAATTCCCTACACCATCAAGGAAGTTCACAACGGGATTTTTAGGGGTCAATTTAGTGGTTTAGCTGTCACTAAACACATTCTTCACCTGGACTATTACTTGGCCAAACCTAAACCGTGATTTTTGTGACTATGTCAAGTGTTGTGTGAAGTATCAACAACATGTTAATATTCATCAAACCCTTATTCACACTTTACAGGTCACACGAGACCTTTGGCCTTTCTCTCAATGGGGATTGGATCTTCTTGGAGATATCAAGACTCATTCTTCCCAAAGTCATCAATGGATTATTATTGCTACCAAATATTACACTAAATGGGTGGAATCCATGCCTCTCATTTCTAAAAAAGGCTGAGAAAATATGTAAATTCATTAACCATCACGTCATTTGTCTCTTTGGTGTTCCTCACCACATCATCACTAATAACGAAAACCAATTCAAAAAAAAACCCTACAGAAAACTCTGTGAGGCCTTCGGCATTCAACTCAATTTTTCTTCACCTTGTTACCCTCAAAAAAATGACCAAGCAGAATCAACCAACAAAAACTTAAACAAAATTCTTATGAAAGTAGTTGACGATACCGGAAAGGATTGGCACACACACATTCCTTTTTCCTTATGGTCTTATCACACTAGTATTTGTACCTCAACTACTTCCACACCTTTCTTTCTAGTTCTATGGTACAGAGGTTGTTTTACCTCTCAAAGTCCAAATACCATTTATTTGTATTTCACTCAAAGATATACTCAAGGATGATTATTTTTGGCAAGAACATTTGGCACAATGTGAGTTATTATATGAACATCGTCTCAATGCTCTCGATCACCTCCAAATCTACAAAAAGTGTAACAAATGTGCCTATGATAAACATTTCTAAGAATAAACCTTCTAGGTTGGAAACCTCATCTTGAAGGAAAATCAAGATGTAACAAAAGAAGAGAAAAGTAAACAAGGAAATTTTTCTCCTAATTGGATTGGACCCTATAACGTTACTCATACCTATGGATCGGGTGCTTATCGTTTGTCTTCACTCGAAGGTAAATCCTGAACCTGAGCCCCTCAATGCCTTGCATCTTTGACCATTATATTGTTGAATCGATTCCTATATCACCTGTTGTCTATTAAAACTTTTGTCCCTTAAGCACCATTCACCTTCCATTTACCTATTTTAAGGATCAACGACTAAACAAGAATCATGTGATTACCCACTCACCTTTTAGCCTTATCTTTAATATGAGTACCGCGGATCATGTCATACTCATGGATACTTTTCATCTTTTTCAAAATGAAATACCATGGTATTTCATCACTTCAAACCTTTCTTTCATAGCTAACCCCTGTGTACTATGGTTTTGTCTTCATAACAAGAGCATATCCTTCTCTATAGTCTTGTCCATGACCTAAAAGTCCTAAAAAACAATTCAAAATTAATATACGGGATTTTCCAATTCACAACTCCTTTAGTCAAATTTCTCACAATAAGATGACTCCCTTAAAAAAGACATCTCATCTTTCTATCTTGCTACTATAAATAGAATTCTCCCTCGAAGGATAACTATACAAACTTAGCCATATTGTACATAGTCTATCACAAAAAGAAGACTATTCTGGTAAAAATATAATAAAAATATTTTGAAGCTTCCCGCATCGATTAGCTTCACGAAGACCTCAAGGAGATATTCTGCGTCATCCCACATATATTTCCCACATCGATCATTCTATAAAAACAAAAGAAAAAAGTAAAATATAACTTTTTCTTCATGGACTTCCCTATTTTGATCTTTGGTATCTTACCAAAAAGGCATGTTGTCTCACACCAAGTTACACTAAACCAACCTTTTTTCATCTCACTGCCTTTTCTCTCTAATCTTCTACCTACTCAAGGGATGTGCCACAAATGTGACATTTCATGATCATGTGATCTTCTTCACCCATAGAACAGTTAATCATGCAGCACCTTTTAGGGTCTTCCATTCATAAGCCACTCTTTGGTATGATAGAATCATCAGGGTTATTATCTATTAGGAAGCACTTTTTATCTCCTTTGACCATTCACCTTTTTCATTACTTAGTTGATTCTCTTATACAAGACCAGACCTTCGACACCTACATTTTTAACAATTCCTCTTTCACCAAACTCAACCTAAAATTGCCAATGCCTATTCAACCTAAACTCAACCATACCTAAAATTATCTAAATTCAAACATGTCTGAATGACATAGACTCAATCATGCCTAAAACCTACCAACCCATTCCTCTACCTCATCATAATCATCCCTAGCCTATGATAGAACTACATCATCCCGAGGCCTCTTTTTTTCGGGCTATGTAGGAAGCATTCTAAGGGCATGGGGCCCTTAGAGGTTAGCTCAACCACCCTTTCCCCTAATCAATTTTCCCCCATTTTTTATGTTTACATGATACCTTAAGGATTTCTCCTATTTTACACAAAAATGGAAAATTAAATTAATCACAAACATACATACCTAGCATTTTATCACATCAGCATATCATACATCAATCATTTCAAATTTCCATGATATTAAATATTTGGAAATTTACACCACAAAATTCATATGCACCATCATTTATTTTCTATACTACCAATAACTCGGAAATTAAATCAAATGCAAAAACATGACCACCATGCCTAAAAACCTGGAACTCCATCATGCCTACATATGACTGACCTTGACTACCTAAATCACCTTACATGCCCATTTGACCCATCCCATGCCTATTTTTTCTAAAACCATTATTTCTGCAACAACTTTTGACCTTACTAATACCTATTACGAGTTACTCACAAACCTACACTACCCGTACATTTCCTTAACTACGTTTACAAACTTATTATTTACCTATACCTCAGCCTTAATTGTGCCCTACCATACGTACCCTAGCCTAAACCACATTTTGTGACATTTGAATTTGTGTACTTTCTATACCTTGTGATGATGTTACCCATGTTGTTTATCCTAATGACCTTACCTTTCCTAATGACGTGATGTTTATCCTGACCATACCTTTAGTGCCATGGAACAAAACTTATTACCCATTCCTACACTGGACCTCATTATGCTTCATGACCATATCTTATAGCTTGGATACCTAAACCACTTCAACCTCATTTAGATAAACCTATTGCCCTTTTGACAACGTAGAGTTTACAAGCTCTTCCACCTGTTATTGTATCGCAATCTATACGTGTGCATGCATTCAATTGTCATTACCAATTACCTGAATATGACCATTACCCATTACCCAAAATGACCATATCATTACCTACACATACCTATCCTCATTTTCCTCACTTACCCATTTATCAAATAAATCACTGACTCCATTTAACATCTCATCAGTTCTTGGTTTGAGGGGGGATCACTTCCACCCACACTTGGGGCAACCTAACCTTCACTCATACCTAGAACACCAACATCCTCTTTTTGTCAATGTCGCTTATCAATACAAGCTACATGACAAAAAGGGGCAAATGTAGACACCAAATTCGGGTCACACTCCCCTTGGTAATTACTTACAATTGAATTAATGTTCATCCTCACATTATTAATTAATTTAATTACTTTAATTAAGTTAATTTACACATCACCTAGACACATCACCCTGGACCCATTCTAGGGTAATGTAACTCACAATGACCAAGTCATCACTCTCAACACTGAGTCATCACTCCTAGTGTTGACTCACCACTTAACATAACTAATTGAGGCTTCTTCCAAAAACCTAATTGGACTTCTTTTATGACCTTCATACCTTCTCTCACATGAAATCCACTTCCCTAAGTAGAATCAATCAAGAGCACACCAAAAATAGTAAATTTTTTCCTATTTTTGGTAAACCTAGGATTTCCTGCCTTAACCGACGTCAGTTATCCCTCAAACTGAATGCCGGTCACCTTAACCATCATCGGTTACCTTAAATACCCTTTTACAACTCTTTACCCAAGTTGGTCATTTTAATTTCAGAGAGTTCTATTGCATTCAAGCATGAATTAGAGAGTTCTTAGCATCCAGACGATGGGATATACTCAACCACATGCCCAAGAAAGCACCTGATGTGCTGCCCAAGGCATTAGAATATTCACGGGAACACTCTAGGAAGTATTGCCACAAAAATGACCATGAATTTCTTCACAGATCAACCGCTACCTTCCTTCACCTACCATATTTGTAAATGCAAGTAAGTATATTTGATTTTTATCATTTGTACTTGCTTAAAGTGTAAGTTCATTATCTCTTGTTATTACATCTTAATCCTTCCTGCATTTCTCCATCCCCACCTTCTTACCAATCTACCCATCCAACCACCCATGGCCTTCTGGCTTTTCGTACCTGACCTCTATGAATTATTGAGTCTCCTTAGGTATTATTACGAACCCAACCATCCTCCCTTCATTCTCTGTGTAATCAGAAAGAAGTCCAAAACTAATTTTATTTAATTACCACCAAATTTCCCCTACCAATGTTGGTTACCTTAACCATTTTCGGTCTCTCCTCTTTACCAGCATTGGTCATCAGAAAATCGGTCAGTCTTTTGTTATTTCATTCCTTTTGACCAACAAGCCTCTCGATCAACAAAAATCAACACAAACCCAATCAACCCAGATCCCTATCAGACCTACAAAACCCAGAATAACCTACCAAAACCTCTAGATTTAATCATAACCTTTCCTAGATTATTTTAGATTTTCTTATTATATTTACACGAGATACCTAAATCGTATAACTACGGTAGGATTTCCTTACTTCATGATATTTACTTAATATTAATTTATATTTGAAAGTGGATTGACAGCCTTCTAGGAAGCACCTTGCTTCTCAGATTTGACATTCGCTAGGTAGTCTACTAAGGTATATTATTAATACTATTTAGTCATCTTGCTTTGTATTTCATTTACAGTCGTTCCTCCTATCCAAAGGGAAGCTGAAATAATCAGCTTGGATCAAAAGTCATTTAACATGCACTCAACCTTTAAACAATGTAATAAAAGGTATTCCTCCATGAAATTTTTACCTTATCTATTTTATCACACAATAATTGGTGAAACTGGGGGAATTCCATTTATAATATATTGTTTGGTTGCCCTTGGATTCCCACCATGGGTTGTGTTCCATCAACCTTACATCAATGCTTAAAATATGAACATGAAGGACACAATTACACCATTTTAGTCGATCCTACACCCTTTAAAACATGTAGCATTGCTCTACTGACAAAATAATGTCCTTATACTAGTTAAGGAATCTACCACCGATACCGCTATACCATCTACTACCATTGATTCCTCTTCTTTAGCCACTACCCCTTCTATAACCAACTCCGTTATTCCTACTTCTGCTACAACTTCTACCACTAATCCATCATTTAACCCATCTACTTCACCAAAACCTGATGTTTCTTCTTCATAGAATTTTGGGGATTCTTCCATTCCCGCTACGCAAATTCCAAATCTGATCCCTTAGTAGGTATTTTTCAATGCCTTGCTTTGGGAGCATATCATCTCTATAACATCAAAACCTTCCTTACTCCTCACGAATATGAAATCCTCTATCAACACCCACATTATAACCATTTGGTAGGTGAGATCCTTCCCTATGGTCTGCATCATCTTCACTCTAATATGACGTATGGGGGAATCAACACTTCTTCACATAGTTTAAAACCACCTACTCAAACCCGTCCATTCGCATATAATTTTTAGTGTCTCACCAATTTTTGCTTTACATGCACATTCCTCCATCGATATGTATGGAAAGGCTTTGGCTTTGGTCTCTACGAACAAGGATGTCACACAGTCATTCCTTGCACCACTTGGAAACACAAGCACTGTTGTGGTCTTGGATTTTCTGAGGAACCTTCCTCTAAGAGAGCTTGTATCAATCTCATCGAAGAAGATACACATTCACCCCCTCCTTCACCAACCTCACCACCTTCACCCATGAAATCTATGGATCTAGAATCCATCCTTCCTAAAAAAAAATTTCGTAAACACCATTTCCTTGGGACCTTTGTCTTATCACCATAATGGTCAGGCTCCCTCTTCTCATCCCTTACTGTACCCTTACATGATTGATGATGGGACACCTTATATCAAGTGTCATTGAATATCAAGATGATGATTCCATTCTAAGCTATTTAGGTGCAAAGGATTCTTACATCCCACCGGTCATTACCTTTCGAGACATAAATAATGTTAAATGAATCGACCATAGATATCAACATTCACACTCTAGGATGACCCTCACATTATAAAGATAGGCCAATCTTTAGATCCCACTGAGTAGGAAGCTTTCACTTCTTTCGAGAAGGTGGTAGATATCATGGTCTTCACATAATATCGGTAACTATCCCTGATGCTAAACCCATGAAACATAAACTGTGAAAATTGCATCCTCACATTACACTTCTTGTGAAAAATGAACTTCAGTGCCTCCTTTCTGTTTCATTCACTCTACCCATTTATTATCCTCAATGGATCTATAACATAGTTCATGTCACCAAAGTGATAAGGGGACTATACATATGTGTGGAGTTTTGTGGCCTTAACCTAGCTTGACCCAAAGATGATTTTCCTCTACCTAGTATTGACTAACTAGTTGATCACACCGCCGGTCATGAGATGCTATCACTCATGGATGGTTTTTCAAGCTATGAAAAAACCAACTTTATCACCCCTTGGGGGACATTCTACTATCATGTTATGTCTTTTGGCCTTAAACATGCTGGTGCTACATACCAATGTGCTATGACCTATATTTTTCATGACATCATGAATAGCATATTGGAAGATTATGTTGATGATATTCTTGTAAAATCCAAATAACGGGCCTACTAACTTATAGTCCTTTAGGTTATTTTTGACCACCTCATCCAATATTGTGTTCACCTTCAACCAAAGAAGTGTGTCTTCATTGTTCTCTGGGGTATGCTCCTTGGTTTCATCATTTATCTGGGTGGCATTGAAGTTAATCCTGTAAAAATCAAGGCTAATCTTGAGGTGCCTCCACCTACTAACCTTCGTCAACATCGTAGTTTGTAAGGAAAGTTACAATCTATTAATCATTTTATTTCTCAGCTTTCTGATTGCTACCATCTGTTTCATCATTTTCTCAAAAAAGATGTATCCTTCAAATTGGATGATGAATGCTGCAAAGCCTTAGATGCCTTAAAAAATACCTTCTCCAACCACCTGTTCTCATTCCACATAATGACAAAAATCCATTTTACCTCTACATTTCTACCACTGAAAATTCCTTGGGTGTCATGCTCTCTCATCACGAGGGTGAGAAACAAAAGGAATAATTAGTTTATTACATAAGTTGTCTACTTTTCGATTATGAGACTCAATATAATCATGTTGAGAGGATTTTCTTAGCCCTAGTCTTTATCGCCACTAAACTAAGTCATTACTTGCTTAACCACAAAACCTTTATCATCACCAACACTAACCCCTTTCATTACATGTAGGTCAAACCTTATCCACACCAAATTATCACACGTTGGCTCATGCTTCTTACAGACCTCTATCTGGAAGTCATCCATCAAAATTTTGTCAAAGGAAAAACCATTTTTGACAAACTGGGATATACACCTCTTTCTGGAAAATAATATTCTAACTTTAAATTTCTGAATGAATCCATTGCTACCCTCTCCCTAGATGATACCATGTTTACCAGATGACCCTATTCTTAGAAGGTTCTAAATTGTCAATGCGGAGGTGGTAAATGGGTCATCTTCATTCCTCTTAATGGTGAACATATTCCTTTATCTTTCAAAATAGATTATTATTACACTAACAAAATTTCCAAATATGAAGCACTCATGTTAGGTCTTCAAACCACCATAGCCTTATGTGTTAAATCCATTAATATTTTTGGTGACTCCCAACTAGTTATGAACCAAGCCCAAGGTTTATACCAGTGTCGTAATGAAATCATTTAAAATTATAAATATCACGTCAACATACTTTTTACTTCCTTTGATCATTATGAACTTCAAACCACCCCACACTCCACTAATAAATTTGTAGATACCATGGATTTCCTCATGTCACAAATACTCGCTTCACCTTCAGACTCGAAAAAAAATTTCATAGTAAAAAGGTTGCAATCACCCTCTTATTTATTCCGAGACATTAACTTTGTAGGAAAATTGAAACTGACCAACATGACCTTTGGTATAATGTTGACTACGTTTCCCTTTCAATTCTGTCTCTGGATCTTACTCGCAACGGAAAAAGAGCCTTTCTAAAAAGTGTCTCTTGTTATGTTATCATGGGAGGTGTTCTCTAAAAATTTGGTTTTGATGGTATCCTCCAATGATGCCTTACAAGTTTTGAAATCCCATACATCATCAAGGAAATTCACGACATGATTTGTGGAGGCCATTTTCAGTGGCTTCACTATCGCTAAGCGCATCCTTCACCTTGGCTATTACTAGCCAACCCTAACCAATGATTGTTGTGACTATGTGAAATGATATGTGAAATGTCAGCAACATGCTAATCTTCACCACACCCCTAATCATGCCTTACAGGTCACAAGGGACCTTTTTCCTTTCTCTTAATGGGGTTTGGATCTCGTTGATGAGATTAACCCTCATTCCCCTCAACCTCATAAATAGATCATCACCATAACTAAATATTATACTAAATGAGTGGAATTCGTCCCTCTCATTTCTACTAAATTCGAGAAAATATATGAATTCATTAACCATCACATTTTTTTCACTTTGGTGTCCCTCACCACCTCATCACTGATAATGGAAAACAATTCAAAAACAAAACCCTACGCAAACTTTGTGATAACTTTGGTATTCAACTCAGTTTTTCTTCACCTTATTATCCTAAGAGAAAATTCCAAGACAAATTGAATAATAAAACCCTTAACAAAATTCTTATGAAAGTGGTCGATGATACTGGTAAGGATTGGAAAATGCACATTCATTTTTCCCTCTGGGTTTATCAAAATAGTATTTGTACCTCCACCATAACTACACCTTTCTATTTGTTATACGATACAGAGGTTGTCTTTCCTCTTGAAGTCAAAATTCCCTCTTTACGTATCTCACTTAAAGACATTCTCAATGATGAATATTTTCTCCAAGACCGTTTGGCCAAACTTGAGCTTCAAGATGAACATTGTTTAAATGTTGTCAATCACCTTAAAATCTACAAAAAGTGTATCGATTATGCCTACAATAAATGTGTACAATAGCTAACCTTCAAGGTTAATGACCTTGTCCTAAAGGAAAATCAACATGTAACAAAAGTAGAGAAAAGTAAACAGGGAAAATTTTCCCTAATTGGCTTGGAGCCTATATCGTTACTCATGTCTATGGATTAGGTGCTTATCGTTTATCTACCCTCGAAGGTAAACCTGAACCTAAGCCCCTCAATGCCTTGCATCTTTGAATATTCTATTATTGAATCAAGTACTATATCCCCTTTATCTATTACAAACTCATCCCTTGAGTACCCATTCCTTTCCTCTACCTCTTTTAAGGACCAATCACTAAAAAGGAATTTTGTGATTATCCATCACCTTTCAGGCTTATTTTAAATATGAGTACCACAACGCTACTCATGGCATGGTTCACATGGATACTTTTTGTTCTTCTCAAGATGGAATCGCATGGTTGTTATTCACTTAAAATATCTCTTTCATAGTTAAAACTTAAGTGCTATGGCTTTTTCCTTTATAAAAGAAGCCTATACTCCCCTATAGTCTTACCCATGACCTAAAAGTCCAAAAAGTTCAAAATTAATCTATGGGATTTTCAAATTCCGACTCCTTGAGTCAAACTTCTTATAAAGAGATGAATCCCTCAAAAGGGACATCTATCTCTCTATCTTGTTGTTATAAATAGACTGCTCCCTTGAAGGATAAATATAAAACATTAGCCCTATTGTATATTGTCTATCTAAAAAGAGAAGACTATTTCTAGAAAAATAAAAATAAAAATATTACCAAGATTTCTACACCGATTAGCTTCACAAAGACCTTAAGGAGTCATTATATTCATCTCGCATAGAATTCCCACATCAATCAATCTATCAAACAAAAAGAAAAGAAAATAGCAAAAATCAAGAAAAATACAACTTTTTCATCATGGACTTGCCTATTTTTATCTTGGGTCTCTTGCAAAAAAGGCATGTTGTTGCACACTAGGTTACGTTAAACCACCCTTCTTTCACCTCACCACCTTACCTTTCTAACCTTCCACCTACTCAAGGGGACGTGCCAAAAATGTGAAATTTCACGATCATGTGACCTTCTTTACCCATAAAACAGTCAATCATACAACATATTTTAGGGTCTTCCATTCATAACCCAATCTTTGTTATGATAGACTCATCAGGGTTCTTATCAATTAGGTAGAAATTTTCTCCCCTCTAACCATTCACCTCTTTTTTTACTTCTTAATCCTTTTTTATAGGACCAGAACTTTGACACCTACATTATAGGAATTATTTTTCCACCAAAATCACCCATATCTATTCACCATAGATGACAACCATGCCTATTCGACCTATTTGACCTAAATTTAACCATGCCTCAATGACCTAAACTCAACTTTGCCTATGACCTAAACTCAACCATGCCTAAATGACCTAAACTCAAACATGCCTGAATGACATAGACTCAATCATGCCTAAAACCAACCCACCCATTCCTCTACCTCATCATATTCTTCCCTATCTTATAGGATAACTAAATCGGCCTGAGGCCCCTTTTCATTGGGGCTATGTAGGCAGAACTTTGAGGGCATGGGGCCCATGGAGGTTAGCCCATCCATTCTTTCCCCTAACCAATTTTCCTCCTTTTATATTCACATTTTACCCTAGTTAGTTTCCATTTTACACAAAACTAGGAAATTAAACAATCATAAAAACATACATATTTACCATCTTATAAAATCACCATATCATACATCAATCATTTCACATTTCCATGATATCAAATATTTGGAAATTCACACCCCAACATATATATACATCATCATTTATTTTCCATACTACCAATAACTTGGAAATTGAATCAAACGCAAAAAACATGACCTCAACTTCCTATACCAGACCCCTTCATGCCTACATGACCTCAACTTCCTAACTCACCTAAACTCCACCATGCTTATACCTCATATCAATATGACTGACGTCGTTGATGTCGAGCCCTAGCCAACTGACTTCAATTACACTATATAGCTTGTATTGGTCTTTTGACATAACCATTTGACCCACCCCATGCCCATTCTTCCTAAAACCATTTTTTATCCAACAACTTTTGACCTTACCAAACCTATTATACCCTACCCGCAAGCCTACATTATCTGTACATTTCCTTAACTACATTTAGGGACATGTTATTTACCTATACCTTAGACTTACCTGTGCCCTAACCTAGATACCCTGACTTGAATCACCTTTTGTGACATTTGAGTTTGTGTACTTGTTATACCTTGAGATATTTTTACCCATGTTGTTTAGCCTAATGACCTTACATTTCCTAATGATGTGATGTTTATCCCGACCATACCTTTGGTGCTATGGAACAAAACCTATTACATTCTCCTACACCAGACCTCATTGTGCTTCATTACCATATCCTATACCTTGGATACCTAAATCACTTCAACCTCGTTTGGATAAACCTATTGCCCTTTTGACAATGTAGAGTTTGTAAGCTCTTCCACTTAGTATTGTATCACAGTCTATACGTGTTCGTACGTTCGATTGTCATTACCCATTACCCAATATGACTATTACCCATTACACAAAAATTACCATACCCTTACCTACTGACCCTCACTTTCATCAATCACCTATTTATCAAACCACTCCCCGACTACTTTTCTACCCTCGTCAATTCGTATTTTGAGGGGGGTCACCTTCATCCCTACTTGGTGAAACCTAACCTCTGTTTATACCTGGGACATTGACTCCCTATTTTTGTCATCATCTCTTACCAATTCAAGCTACGTGAAAAAAGGGGCAAATGTAGACACCAAATTTAGGTCATACTCCCTTGGGTCCCCTTTTATGAATTAACATAACGTGTTCACCTAACCATGACCCCCTTTACCCTACATTCGTATTAATTTAATTACTTACAATTGAATTAATGTTCATCCTCACATTATTAATTAATTTAATTACTTTATTTAAATTAATTTACACATCACCTAAACACCTCACCCTGGAACCATTCCAGGGGCATTTAACTCACAATGACCAAGTCATCACTCTCAACACTGAGTCATCACTACCAGTGATGAATCACCACTTAACCTAACTAACTAAGAATTCTTCCTAAAACCTAATTGGACTTCTTTATGAACTTCTTTCCTTCTCTCACGTGAACTCCACTTCCTTAAGTGGTATCAATCAAAATCATGCCAAAAATAGTAAAGATCTACCTATTTTTGGTAAACCTAGATTTTCCCACCATAACCTATGTCGGTTATCCCTAAACTGAAGCCGGTCACCTAATCATCATTAATTACCTTATATACACTTTCATAAATCTTTACACAAGTTTTTCATTCATTTATTGGGGCCTTATTACATTCAAGCACAAATTTGTAAGCCCTCCTACATCTAAACAATGAAAACGCACAACCACAGTGCAAGACAAGTAGTTGTTTTCCTTTTCATAGCATTGGAGTATTCACAAGAACACTCTGGGAGTATTGTCATGGCACTGAGCACAAAATTTCTTCACGTATCAACTATTTTCCTCCTCCACCTCCCAAGATCTACAAGACATCAAGTAGGTATTGTGATCCTAATCATTTTACTTATTCCTTTTATAGATGTCTAGTTTCTTTCAATAGTTTATTTTCCTTCGTTGCATGTACATCACCTTCCTCCGACTAACCCACTATTCAACCATCCTAAGCCTTTTCACCAGTTTAAACCTCCTTCTTAGTATCCCTGATTCTTATCAGCCATATTACGACCCAAACCATATTGCCCTCACTCTCTGTGTAATCACAGAGAGCCTAAAATCTTTAGATTAATAATTTACTATCAAACTGTCCCTACCAATGTCAGTCACCTTAACCATCGTCGGTCTCCCCTCTCTACCGGCATCATTCATCATACTAATATCGGTCACTTTTTTTTCCACTAACCTTCACCAAATTTCCCCTAAAATCACCTAAACTCCACCCAGACCTTACCAGATACCTCTGTGACCTTACCTAACAACCTTGTGACTTGTCCCAACCAAAACATACCTTTCTCGTTGCTAGATTAGTTTAGATTTTAATACTTTTCTTAATCTAGTTTTTTTATAACATTTTGAGATACCTAAATCAAATTGTTAGCAATAAGACCTTTGTTTCTCATATTTACTTTCATTAATTTGATAAAAATAGAGGATTAAAATCCATTCGAGGAAGCATCAGGCTTCTCAGATTTAGCCTTATTAGGTAGTCCTCTAACTCTTGTTATTTAATATTATTTAGTGGTCTTGCTTTGTATCTACAGGTAGTCCTTCCCAAAAAAAAGGAATTCTCTATAATCAGCTTGGATAAAGTCAATAACACGTGCATTTAACCTTCAACCAACATAATCACAAGTATTCCTCCTTGACCTTTACCTTATCTATTTTTTCATACAATCATTCAGTGAAACGCATATGATTGATATCATTAACAAGAGGATGAATATTCATGACTTAGACAATTAAATTTCATCAATCATGATATTAAATTTCTTTCTTTGTGGACCAAATTATTTAACACTTAGTTGAGATGAAACCCTATCAAATCAAATAACAACTAAATAATTTTTCATATTTGAACCCTCTTACCTTAGTGCACATAATTATTTGATGGACCTTTCCAAGTCTATACACCTTGAAGAGGCTATACACCTTTCCAAGTATTTCTCTAGTTATACTTTCAATCATACTTATAGTAAAGGTAACGATCTTCTTGATTCTCTTGAAAACATGGGGGTTCTTTCTCATAACTAAATCACTTGGCATTACTTTAATTCATTACCTCATAATGTTCAAACAATCATTAATTTGGAGAAAGTTCAAACGTCATGGGGTTAATTATAATTTTTTATGGGTGTTATTTCATTATATTAACACCTAATTAGGGATTGTTTTCCCACTATTCAAACTCCCTCAACCCGCATTCCTTCATACGTTGATTCTTGGGTTTACAATAAAGATATGGGGGTGAGATTTATAGGTTCAAGTCAGTCAGCAATGCTCAATAGAAAGAGGACACGAAGTTGTGGGAGATCATGAAGAAAGGAGGCTTCAACCACTTCATGAATGTGGTGAGAGGGCACGATCTTCATATGTTGCTACTATTCATGAAGAATTGGAAAGATAAAAGAGTGAGCTATAGGAAAAAATATTTTCTTATGACTGAGGAGATGATTTTGGGCATCACCGGCCTTCACCCCAAAGGAATGAGGTTTTTAAAAAATAATTATCATAGGAAGGAGGAAATCAAATTTCTAAAGGAAAATGAGAGCCTCACGTAGGTCAAAAGTAGTTTCTTGAGGGAGTCGCTTCCTAAACCCTATGAAAAGGTGAATATGATTATAATGAAATATCTTAGTCAAAATGGCTGGTTTAAAGTCACTCCCTTATTTCATTTGGTTTTGCTTAACCATTTTAGGAGAAATGTTGTTAACTTCCCATTTTACTTGCTTCACTCCCTTGAAATTTTTTTGAACCTGGTAATCCAAGGGAAAATATCCCTTCCTTTAAATCATGTTGTCATTGTTTTTTATACAAGAACTTTGACCTCCTTATTGTGAATTTTATTCTTGCGCCCCCTGCTCCACCCACTGACCCTTCTAAGAGACTCCCTCCCCCAACCTCGTATTGTTCCCTTCATTTTAAAAATGCTAAAATCAAACCTAATATTATTTTTAACCATCTTGTTTCCCCTCTTGGCGAGGGTGTTAATGCTCTCATTTTTATGGACATGGGAGACAAGAGACCTAAAAATAGTAAACCTCATATTGGAAGCATGAGAAATGAGTTGGACATGCGCAATGATATGATAACTTGGCTTAGGAAGTAGTGTAGAGTGTTAAAATTCAAAGTCAGAGGATGCAAAATTGTTATTGAAAGTGGCAACAAGGATGATCATTGACTAGAGGAAATGGACAAACGGATTAAAATTGTTGAGAAAGAATAGGGAACTCTCATAAGCAAACAATGTGATATCCTATCCATAGTTAAGGTTAATTTGGAAATTATTTCCTAGATTATTCCTATGTTGGATACTAACAAGGGAAAAGAGAAATCAAATAATGACACTTCTTTCAAAAATATCAGTGATAAATTAGATAACCTCAAAAAGAATTTTGCCAAGATCATGAAATGGGTATTGAGGTCTATCTAGTCCTATGGTTTTTACTGTTTGCATCATTTTGATCTTGGCATGAGGTTTTGTTATGGTACTGTTGTGGTTTTGTTGTAGTTGGTTGTTCTACTATTGTGGTTTTGCTACATTATGTGTTGTTTCTTTGTGGTGTTTTTTCTTCGCTTTGATTTTTTTTTTTGTAATGATGATTATTAAATATATAGGCTTGGCCCCTTGTAATATGGGTAGGATCTTAGTCAAAAAAAAAATTACCATTAATAAAAAAATTGTTTGATGGACAATCTAGATGAGATCAATGACAATCGAATAATTTTCCACCTTCACACCTTACTTTCATAAAGCACCCAATTGTCCAATAAATTATTTAGATGAATGTTTATGATATCAACTTTGACTAAAAATGTCTTTACTCTAAGGACCAAATTATAAAATGATTCGCTTAGATATAACCCTACTAGATCGAATGATAACTAAATAAGTTATCATCTTTAAACATTATTACCTTATTATGCATAATTATTTGATGGATAGTCCAAATCAACACAAATGATATTAATGAAAATTGAATAATTTACCAACTTCACACCTTACTTCCATAATGCACCCAATTGTTTGATTAATGATCTAGATGAATCTTTATGAGATCAATTGTGATTGAACAATCATAACTTCTACACAAACTTTCATATATGGTTCATAAGTTATATCCTCAATTGGACTATGGATGTCCTCAACTAAAAGGAATGATAACCATATCATACCAAGCCAAGAACAAAGATGCTAATCAAACACCACAATCAATAAGATGAAAGTAATTCATTAGAATAACTTTACATAAACCTTTACAAACAAATGAGCAGCAATATCAAATATTATTATGGAACTCAATGCAATACAATGAGAATGGTCCTTTCTTAAATAGGCAAGGAATAACAATCTAAGAACTAGTTAAGGTCATAGATCAAGCCATAAAAGGAATGATAACTAAATCGTACCAAGCCAAGAACACAGATGTTAATCAAACACCATGATAAATAAGATGAAAGTAATTCTTCAGAATAACTTTACATAAACCTTTGCAAATAAATGAGCAGCAATATCATATATTATTATGGAACTCAATGCAATACAATGAGAATGGGCCCTGCTTAAATAGGAAAGTAATAACAATCTAAGAACCAGTCAAGGTTGTAGATCAAGCCATAAATCAAGGAAATAACTAGTCATCAAAGAACTAGTCAAGACCATATATTTAGGAGAGAACTAGACATCAAGGACCTAGTCAATACCATAGATCAAGGAAAGAACTAGTCTCTACCATATATCAAGGAAAGAACTATACCTAACTAGATAACATCTCCTGATATCTAAATAAGATAAAAGAAATATCCACGCACATAAGTGGGTGAGGATAGATATAATAAAGGCAAATAAAGTACCTAGGTGAACATGAGCTAAGGTAAATACCTACTCTAACATCAATATGTCAAGGTAAATCCTAGAAAATTTTAGTTGTATTCCCTCTATCGTATCATGAATAACCTTGATGGAATAAGGGATATTCATGATTTTAAATAATTAAACTTCGTAATGGACCATGATATTAAATGTATTTACTCTATACACAAAATTATTTAATGGTGGATGACATAAAACCATTGTTAGACCAAATGGCACTCACATAATTTTTCATCTTCAAACCTTATTACCTTAGTGTGCAAGCATATTCAATAGATGGGCAGTCAAGATCAACCTAGATGATATGAATGACAATAAAATAATTATCCACCTTCACACCTTACTTCCATACCATGTTCAAAATTATTTGAGTCAATGGTCTAGATTAATCCTGGTGAGATCAACTATGATCAAAAAATAGTAACGTCTACACTAGCTTTCATATATGGTTCATGATGCATATCCTCGATTTGGATGAAATGGATTTCATTGACATGTGAAGGTAAATCCTAGGATAAATATAGCATGTGTCCTTGATCATATGATGGATATCATTGATAAAAAAAGAGTATATCCATGACTTAAAAAAATAAATGTCACCAATCATGACTATTAAATGTCATTTAATTTATGGACCGAATTATTTGAGCAAGTGGTACTGAGATGAAACCCTGGACTAAATCGAATGACAATCGAGTAATTTTTCATCATCAAACCCTATTATATTAGTGTCACACAATTATTTTATGGATAGTCCATATCAACCCAGATGATATCAATGGAAATCAAATAATTTTCCACCTTCACACATTACTTCCACAATGTACCAAATAATTCTCGTATCAACGATCTAAATCAATCCTGATGAGATCAAATGTTATCCAAAAATCATAATGTCCACACCAAATTTCATATATGGTTCATAAGGGATATCCAAGATTGGATTAGGAATTTCCTTGACATGTCAAGGTAAATCCTAGATGCAAGTCTAGGTGTATCATTGATCGTATGATGGATATCCTCAATAGAAATGAGGGATATCCATCACTATATATATATATGACTTAAACAGTTAAATATCATTGATCATGATATTAAATTTCCTATACTCTATGGACCAAATTATTTTATGGCAATGGGTAAGATGAAACTCATTCCAGATCGAAGGAAAATTAAGTAATTTGTTATCTGCAAACCTGATTACCTTAGTGCACACAATTATTCGACAAAAGGTCCAGATCAACCTAGATGAGATCAACAACAATCAAATAATTTTTCACCTTCACACCTCATGATTTATCTCCAAGTATTATATTTCCATGGCTAATATATCTGATGGTTCATTTGATGCATGGAAATTTATAATTTCAAATTCTAGGCCTACTTATGACCTAACTAATATTATTCCACATGAATGAGATATCAAACCATATTGTGTGAATTCCTAAGTGAGGTCACAAAAGACTCTTGCATGAATTTTTTATTTCAATAAATCCAATTCCTCAATACCAACTGTCTACTATTTTTAAAATATTTTGTGTATTACGGTATATTGGGCCTATGCAAAATGTTAATAGAGAGTTACAAGTGATTATTTGTTTAGAATGTATGTAAATTGTTACCTAGAACTTACATTGATATTTTTGTGTAGACTCCATATCAAGGTATGAAAATTGTGTTTTTCATGGAAACTCCCTATCAAGGTATGCAATAGTAATCTATGGATGTGTATGTATGTGTGTGTTCATTTTATATTTTCTGGACACAACTATGGTTGTTTTATAAAGATGATTATTTTACTTTCCTCTTTCAATATTTATTACTTTAAATTAACTCCCAGAGGACCTGAAATGATGTAGGGAAACATGAAAAAGTTACACTCTATACAAGACTTGGCACTAAAATGTATTCTATTTCGAATCCATGAATTTCTTACATCAAAGAAATATGGGGTGTCAAGTGTTGTATAAAGTAGAACTAATTGTTGCATGTTTCCATACAATATTGTATTTGTAGCCTAGTGAGGTAGTCATACTCGTTTATTGCAATATCGATTCATGGCAGAGTGAGGTAATTCCTTGGTTCAATTGATGGATTTCTTATTTTGGTGGCACTCTAAAACTATAAAAATGGTTTATTCACTTAACTTTTACTAAATACTTCTTATAGCTAACTGCAGTCTTTTTTAACATTTTCTTAATGAGGTAATTGATTCAAGATCATCTCAACGTTGAAGGCAATATGTATATCCCCATAAATGGTTGAGAAAGTGCTAAGGAATAATTTTTTTTGGATCTAAGAATATAGATTTTGGTGGATGTGAGAGAAATTCAAAAATAGTTGAGATATTTCGGGAGTTTGTTCTCCTATTAATAGAATTTGTTACGCATTTCCTTTGGTAGAATATCATAAATAAATAATGGAGTCAAAGTAAAAGTGGAAAATGGGGATTATATAATTACATAAGTGATAATTTTTTAGGGAGAGAAAATAATATCTATCTGAGCACATTATTAAGTATAGAGTCTACACATGAGTATGTACTTATCCCTTTGAGGGTATCAAATGTATTATAACACCTTATTGAGGCTTTAAGATTAATTAAAAACTTATATTTTGTGTTGATTTCTTCTTGTGTTTACTATGGGGATTTCAAGGTGGAGAGTTAATCTTTCATGAATCACTATAATTTTTTCGACCACTTAGCTTGAACTCCTAATGCACTTGCAATTAAAATTCAGCATAGCTCGAATTTTTGAAAAACATCATAAATAAAATAAAATAAATGAACCCAATTATGAACATGTTCATATTGTTAGATGTTTTCTAAAACAAAAGGGACATTTGCAACAACTCGATATGTTCTAACATCGTTTGTTTCTTATTATATTTTCATTTATCAAACACTATTGAAACCCATGCTTTACACATGGATTTGTAGCAATCAAAAATTACCCCAATTATAACTCTACCAAACCCTATAGAAATCCTTACTATGTATATTTATGACAACATATTCAAACCCAAATAGCAAATGTCTCATGACATATTATACTTTATTCTTCATTATGAACAAAAAATGACATGAAATGTGCCCTATTCATATGTTTCTTTTCATATTTACACATAATACAAACGTAGCCCCACATAAGACTTTCAAGTTGCCTAAAGAAAACTATAATAGATTTTTGAAATATTAGTCATTCCCTCCACCACTACTCTTCTTCATTTTTGGCTTAGACTTTCTTATTGTTGACAGCACTCTTGTTGTAGTCGGAATCATTTTTCCAAAATATATTTATTGGGTTTCATTCATATTTTAACTACCATTTTATCACGAAATCCATATTTTCGTTGTGATGGTCTCACATAGTAGACTCTTTATAATATCCTTCAAAAAAAAATCACTGAGCAATGAAATTATATTTTTGGAATTTTTAAAAGATCTTCCAAATTAGTGTGATTCAAGGAATTCCTCTTCTAAAACTTGGCTTATATCCCTTAGCTTAGGAATATCATTTATTTTTCAATAGTTAAACACACCATTACTTTTAAATATGCATTTAAGAACGTCATCAAATATATATACATCATTTTTTTGTAATGCATAAAATTAGAGACCCACATTTAAACTCACGTAGTCAAGGATGATCTATGGTGTATTCTTTACCGTGATCTTAAGAGTTATTTAATAGCACAAAGACTAACACCAAGTATAGTAGAGGCCAACTCTCTAGTAGTTGACATATCAATTAGGTTATAATGCTTCTCAAATTGAGGTCAAAGATTGAATTTTAACTTCTAAAGGAAGGTACATTTATGGTGCATATCCCTTTCAAATATACACTTTGATCTCATAATTATCTTCAAGAATTATGCTTTCATCTTGTTGATAAGAAAATTCTTGTCATTTTCAAAATCTCTAGAGAATTTCATTCCCACTTTGTGTGGCACTTAGATGTTTTGGGGGTCACTTCTCTATTACTATTTAGGTTTTTCATTTCCCATGTGTTTTCGCTTACCGTTACCTTCATTTCACTGGAAATGTCCCAATCGTAAATGGCTATATAGAACTTGGTCATTGATAGGGAATATTCACCTTTGACATGCATGTATGGTATCATCTCATCTCATAAACATCTCGAACACATCTAAAATCATTCACTAGCAATGAGGCCAATCTTCTAAACATAAAAGTAACCAATTATGATTGAAAGTACATTATAACCTTATTATAGGAAACCATGTTATCAAACATGCAATGTCAATAACCTTTCCTAGTCATGCTCGAATAGGGTGAACCCCTCCCCTATAGAGGCATGCAACTAAAACTTCTGGAATTATTCTATAGCACTGCCACAACCTCACCATTTTTACATGTCACTTTTCTTCATTTAGTATATCTTAAATAATGTTTCAACAACTATCCCATAGTATTATAAATAATCTATAAATTTGTAAAATTAAAATAGCTACAAGATAAAGGTATACCTTAAAAATTCCAATCATGATGTCATAATTGTTTGTTATATATTTATTCATATGATTTCCCATAGTTGATATCATTGTATACCTTACTTTTATAGGTGTATGGCTCCGCCAACCTCACATTAATCCTAATTTCTTCCAACTATTGCCATATTTGGAAAAAATTGACTCTTTATATATCTTCATCCCTACCCTCATGTCGTAGTTGATAAAACCAAACTAAGTCTCATCCATTGTAGAAGATAACATTATTCCTTCTCTTATAAACTGGATTTAGATGTATTCTTAAGAACTAGATTGATTATTTAAGATTAAATGTATAATATATTTTGTATATCTTTTAAAAGTCCATTACAACATGAATTTTTTCATTTCCTAATATTTCTTGTAAGTTGGAGTTCAATATTGTGTATAAGTAAGTCATTTGATCTTAAAAAAATATTGCAGTAAGTGCAAGACTCACATGGCTAAGATCAAAGGACTCATAAAGAGCATAGGGTTCATAAAGCTAGGAGTTCATTACTCATATAGCTAGAAGCGCAAGACTCACATAGTTAAGTGTGCAAGACTCACAAAGCTAGGAGCGCAAGACTCGCTGAATCAACACTAAAATTGATATAACTAAAATTTTAGACCTCCAAATGAGTATCTAAGAGAGGTTTTTGTTCCTCTTATTTTTAGGAGGAAAAACCTCTCTCCATTTTTACACAGCAATAATTTTTTTGAATATATCAACATTTGAAGAAGAAGAGTTTCAATTGCAGTACTAGCAAAACCAATGCAAGACTCACTCTAACTAAAATTACATCCCTCCAAATGAGAATTTGAGAGATTTTTTTTGTTCCTCTTATTGTTATGAGGAAAATAATATCTCCATTTTTACACAGCAATAATGGTTTATAAGATATCACCATTTGAAGAAAAAGAGTTTCAAGCGCGGTACTAGTAGAACCAACACAACACTCACTCTAAATAAATTTATAGATCTCCAAATGAGAAATTGAGAAAAAAATTTGATCTGTTTATTGTAGACACCCAAAAATTACACACATGTATCAACTTGTTCCCAGTGTTATCCAAATACACCCTGTTATTCACCCATTTGTGATTAATTGATTAAATTGATTAATTCATATACATTGCACCCATTGGATTAGTTAAATTAATCCTTATTACCCCTTTGGCTAAGTTAATTATCATTTATTAATTAAATTATTAATTAATTAAGTGTGTGCACATCCTAGTCAACTACCACTTGATCAACATCCACTTGGACTCCATATACTCATCCTAGTTAACTGCACTTCTAGAATCCTAGAAAGGTGGGGGAAATTGAATTACACGTACAACCACCTTCCCAGATGCAACTTCTTTAATTAATTCCTTTTACTACCCCTAAATTCCTCATCACTACTGTTTGTATCATATGCATTCAACCGTATGTAACCAATTTCTAACTATTTTTTCCTCTATAAATTACAGGCTGACTCTCTTACAAATCCTCTTGAATCTTAAGTACAATAATTTTGCTAAATTTCCAATCCAAAGTATATGTGTCTCTAGCATTTGTAATCACATTTAGAGAACATTCAATAGCACCCATATCCATTTGTAAAGTTCCATAGATGAAGTCTCTACAAACCTCCTGAGGTTTACACTGAAGGATTACAGGGAGGTTTACATTGTATTTTGTTTGTCTTCCATTCTCAGGTAGTTTTTCACTTCTTACATTTTGGCACGCCCAATGGGACACACTTGAAAATGAATTTCTTGTTGTAAAAATACCATTATCACCTCATAGCTATGGGCATCCTAATGCTCCTCATCTACGAGAACCTCCAGCTTACTATCTTGGAAACACTCTTTGGAGATGATATGGATATCTATGAGATGAACATATTCCAATATCCAAGGAATCTTGGCTATACAAAGATAGGATGGTGGAATGCTATGAATCCACTAATTACACTAAGGGCCATAAAATGATGAAAAACATGAACTGGAAAGGAAGATGCCTTGGCCCACAAGGACATGGTATTCTTGAACCTATGAATTTCAAGTCTAAACATTACACATATGGTTTAGGATATGAGACATATGAGAAGAGGCCTATATTCTTTGATGTATTACTTATCAATGAGGACTTGAATTCCAAAGCTGAGACCGGTACCCCACATAGCCTCTTCGGAGACCTAGCCGAAAGTACGCTTTTCCTCAAATACTTATCCATTCAAACCCTTGATGTTGTTTATCCTTCCCTCATTGATCAATACCAGCAGTGTCATATTTCCATGGACCTCTTTCAAAATGATGAGGCCATCTAGGAGTTTCTCGGGGCTTGGGACCCTTTTCCCTTATCGGACCACAAGAATGGTTTCGATATAAACCTTGATGCTACTACCTACTTCAATGAAGAACTTACAATCTCTAATCCTAAATAAAAATAATTAAACTCAGAAAAAATAAAAATTATATCTCACATAGTGAAAACCTTTTTGAGGAGTTATACGAGAAGCAAAAAATGAAAAAGAAAAAGAAGGAAAAGGATGCATCTCCTAGTGAAAACCTTTCAGAGGCACTAGAGAGAGGAGATTTAGATCCAGAAATATCTAACAATTTATACAAGATTATAGCATCATTTTAAGATAATGGTACTTCTAAGTTGTTGGTAGAAGAGATGACAACCATTAACATTGGAACTAAAGACCAACCAAAATTGTTACAACTAGGTGGCAGTTGACAGAAAATAAAATCAAAGCCTTCACAACACTTCTAATCAAGTTTCAAGATGTATTCAATTGGTCTTACAAAGATATGTCAGGCCTTGATTCTTTTCTTTTGGTTCATCACCTTGTGGTACACCCAGATGCCAAACATGTATTTCAAAAACTATGTAAAATGCATCCCAAGGTTGCATTGCTTGTTAAGGCCAAACTACAAAAAATATTGGATACAGGTTTTATACAGTGCATTGACTACTTAGATTTGATATCTAATATGGTACTAATTGTGAAGAAGACCCCTAGAATCCATATCTGTACAGATTTCTATGACATTAACAAAGCATGTCCCAAGGATGATTTCCCTTTGCCTAATATTGACATGATTATTGATTCTACTGCGGGCCATGAGATGTTATCCCTTATGGATGGATTTTCTGGGTATAACAAAATTCAAATTACTAAAGAAGACCAGCATAAAATAGCTTTTACAACCTCATGGGGGACATTTTGTTACAAGGTCATGCCTTTTGGCCTTTAAAATGTTGGTTCAACTTATCAACGTGTCATGACTATTATTTTCCACGACCTTCTTCTTGACATAATGGAGGATTATGTTGATGATATTCTTGCTAAATCAAAAACTAGAGTGGATCATCCAGTAGATCTTAGGTGTATATTTGAGTGATTAAGGGAATACAAGGTTCATCTTAATCCAAATAAATGTGTCTTTGGTGTCACTTAAAGGAAACTTCTGTGATTCATTGTCTCATGAAGAGGAATTGAAGTGGACCCTACCAAGGTCAAAGATATAATAGATATACCACCTCCTCAGAACCTTTGACAACTAAGGGTCCTATAAGGAAAAATACACTTTATTCATTACTTTATTTCTCAATTGGTAGATAAGTATCATCATTTCAACCAACTTCTTAATAAGGATGTCTAATTCAAATGGACACAAGACTGTTAATATGCCTTTGTAAAATTGAAATAATACCCAGCATCTCTATTGGTACGCATGCCGCCTATACAAGACAAACCTATGTTGTTATATACATTTGCAATAGAACATGCCATTGGGGCATCATTAGTGCAACACAATGATAAGGGTCAAAAACAAGTTGTGTATTACTTGATCAGAACTCTCCTTGATCATGAGACCAAGTAATTGCAAGTTGAAAAGGCTTGTTTAGTAGTTCTTATAATTTTGGCAAGTTGTGACACTATCTACTAAATCATACCACCAAGCTAATTTCAAGGGTTGATCCTCTTAAGTACCTACTTTTGAGACCAATCATAATAGGGTGAATGTCTAGTTGGATTTCACTACTCAGTGAACTTTACATTAAAATTTTCAATCAAAAATCTATCAAAGGTCAAGAACTGGTAGATCAACTGGCCGCAACACCACTACCAGGTTCACAGCTGTTAAATTTTGAATTTCCAGATGAATACCTTTTGTACATAGAAGTAACACACTTATGAACATTATTCTTTGATGGATATTACAACATCCATGGTTTTGGAGTAGGAATTGTCTTACGTACACCAGATGGAGACCTCATACTTAAATCTTATTGTATCATCTTCCCTTGCACAAAGAATATAGAAGAGTATGAACCATTAATAGCAGGATTAGGGTTTGTTATCTCATGGCACCTATAAGAATTGACAGTTTTTGGTGATTCTCTTCTCATCATTAATCAAGTTAACAGAGAATATCAAGTAATAGATGAAAATATCTTACCTTATAAAATAATGGTTGATAGCCTTAGAGGGTATTTCTAGATTATCAATTTTAAACAAGTTCCTCGTGTACAAAACAAGGCTGAAGATGTCATGGCAACTATCACCTCCCTTATTTCATTTGACACTTATATCAAACTCACAATGAGTTCCTTGTTGAATATATTTTAGTGCATGCATATAAATTGTTGGAGTCCACCATGGTTTGTGAGATTATTTTTCGTGATCATCCCTGGTACCACGATATATATATATATACCTTCATTCAAACTAAATCCTATCTTCCTATTTTTAATTTAGCTAATAAAAGAGCCTTAGCACAATGTGCTTCACTCTACACCCTTCTTGTTGACACCTTGTATCAAAGAGGCTATGATGGGACTCTCTTAAGATGTCTCAATCAGGATGAAGATAATCACATGTTAGTTGAAGTACATTCAGGTATTTTTTTCACCCATACTAGTGGAATGGTCCTTGCGAAGAATATCTTACGCATTAGATACTACTATCCCACAATGGAGGAAGATGCATGTAACTTTGTGAAGAAATTTCAGGCTTGCCAAAAACACGTTAATCTCATTCATGCACCATCCTAAGCCTTGCAGCCCATTACTTCACCTTGGCCTTTTTAAAAATGGGGACTCGGTTTAATTGGAAAAATAAAGTCCATATCTTCTAATGGCCACACATTTATTATAAATACCACTGAGTATTTCACCAAGTGGGTTAAATTTATGCCTCTTACCAACGTTACTGAGTGCAATATTTCTAAATTCATTTTATACCATATTATTTTTCATTTTGGCATCCCCACTGTTATTATCACTGAAAATGGTGGTTCTTTCAAAAATAAGGATCTTGAGTCCCTAGCTAAAAAATATAATATCTTCCTAAAATGGGCTACACCCTACTATCCACAATGTAACAGCCAATCTAAAGCATCAAACAAGACAATCAAATCCATTCTAGAAAAAATAGTCAATAAAGATGGATGTAATTGGCATATGTAATTGTATCACTCCCTCTGGGCCTACCACACTTCCTTTCGTACACCTACAGGAGCTACTTCTTTTTCCCTAGTAAATGGCTCTGAAGCCATATTACCTATTGAATTTGAACTACCTTGACTTTGTGTCTCCCTCAAAAATCTCATGCATGAAGAGGATTACTGTGTTACATGCCTTATAGAGAAAGAATTACTGGACAAGAAATGGCTTTGTGCCTTAGACCATATGCAGGTATACCAGAATAGACTGCGTCATAATTATAATCGCAAGATCAAATCTTGACAATTTGAAATCAATGATTTGTTCCTAAAGTAAAATCAAAATAAAAAAACTAAACCACGAGAAAAACAGAGCAAATTTGAGCCTAATTAGTTGGGTCCTTATGTTATAACTACTAAATTTAGATCTGTCGCATATAAATTGTCTACTGAGGATGGAAAAGAGTTGAAAGAGTCTATGAATGCCATTCATCTGAAGAAGTTCTACTCCTAAGTATCTTAAGAGTAACCCTCTGAGCTGGGGGCATATCATTACATCCACCTATTTCTTCATTTCACTTTGTTTCTCGCTTGTAACTTTTCACCTCGTCATGTGTCGCATGTTCTCCTTGTTGGGTTGTCATGCCCATTGTCTACCACTATTGTTTGCCTTCCATTATACTTTCATTCACTTATTTCATGCATAGCATGTTGCTTTTGACATGGGAATTTACTTTCCCTCTTCTTTGGTGTGTGGTTCAAAATTACAAAAAGATCAAAAACATTCAAAAAATATTTCACAAAACTTCAAAAACAATAAAAAATTGTTCAAAATCCCAAAAACAATATAAAATTGTTTAGAAAAATACAAAAAAAACATAGAAAATGTTTATACATTGCTATCACGGATTGTGTTATATTTTTTCTTACTTATTAGTATTTAACATTGGTGTATCTTTTTCACTAGCTTGTTTGTTGTATTCTATTTTTTAAAGTTTATCCATATGGAATGTTGTCTTATATATTCTTGGATTAGTCTCTTATGTTTGTTAGTTACAATAACCAGTACTTTGTGTATCTGGAATGCACTTATGGACCAATTATAGGAAATTTATTTACATCTTAGTTCACATATAACTTTGGTGTGGATCCTTCTTGTTCATATTGGGTTTGTTTCTATTGCTTGTTTTATATCTTTTTGTCATTTGCATGTGTTGTGTTTTTCTCCTGGTTTATTTAAACCATGGAGCATTTTCCTTTTTGTTGTGTGTTCATGTTTTCTTGCATTTTCTTTGCATTTATCTTTTCAATTCCTTCCAAAATTCACAAAATTCAAACAAAAAATCAAATATTTCAAAATCCAAAAAAAAAAAAATTCAAAAAACAAAAAAAATTCAAAAAAATTACAAAATTTGAACCAACATTCACTTATCATAGAAATCCTACAATTGGAAAACCCTTGAAGTGAATCTTTTAACATTTCAATAAAATCTTGATAAACATCATACCTTTATCTATTACCCTAGTGATCATGCCAATCTTACAACTATCACTTTCTTCCCTTTGCATGATATGCTAACTCTGCTTGGGGAAAGTCACAAACTTATTTTTCCTTCATGATAAAACTTCATCTATGGAAATTTCAACTTCAAACATTTGCACAATGGATTCAGCAAGAGTTTCATAAGGATTCTCTTTAACTCCGCTTTTCCAGTCTAATCCTATTCCCACTTGGGAGCATTTGTATGTACTTAATCATCATTGTGGCATGCATTAGGGGCATAGTTTCTTGTCTTTTTTTTCCACTTTATGTTGCATTGTTGATGTTTACTTTTTTGGACCACTTTTAAGAAGTGTGATTACATCTTGGTTCCTTTATAACCCTGATGTCAGCACCTAATTTGTATATTGGGTTTGTTTTACTTTTTTATCTTTTCTTTTTTGCGTGTGTTTGTTTACACACATATGGGTTAACCATCTTGGTTATTTTATAATCATGGTGAAAACTCTATTGTTTAATAGAAAAAATAAGGTTGTTCTAAAATTATTCTCCAAATGAATGCTCATGTTATGGGCACAGTCCTTTCCCATCCTTGTTCTAATCCCTTAGTTTCCTTCCTATCAAGCGGTTTTCCACTGCCTTGCTGCATCATCCACTAGCTTGAGGGGGAATTCCTATAGCATTCTAATCATTGGGGCATCTTAATGTTTCATTACTTGTTGGTTCATCCAAATGCTTCACTTCTTCATACTTGTTAGGGAATCTTAATGCTTCACAATTTTCCACTCATCAATCTGCATGCATCTACTATCTTTAAAGTCAATATTACTTCACAATGTCACTTTAAAGAGGGGAAATATAAACACCCCAAAATTACACACATGTTTCCACATGTACCCGATGTTATCCTAATACACCATGATATTCACCCATTTGTGATTAATTGATTAAATGTATTAATTCATATACATTACACCCATTGGATTAATTAAATTAGTCCTTAGCACACCTTTATACCCTTGTCTAGGTTAATTATCATTTATTAAATAAATGATTAATTAATTAAGTGTATGCACATCCTAATTAACGACACTTCTAGAATCCTAGAAAGGTGGGGGAAATTGAATTGCACATACAACCACCTTCCCAGATGAAACTTCTATAATTGATTCCATTTACTACCCCTAAATGCCCCATCACTACTTTAACTTCCTCCAATGTTAGTTTTAGCATATGCATTCAACCGTATGTAACCAATTTCTAACTACTTATACCTCTATAAATTGCAGGCTTACTCTCTTACAAATCCTCTTGAATCTTAAGTACAATAATTCTACTAAATTTCCAAGCCAAAGTATTTATGTCTATAACATTTTCAATCATATTTGGAGAACATTCAAGAGAAACCACATCCATTTGCAAGGTTCCACAAACGAATTCTCTACAACCCTACTGAGGTTTGCAGTAAAGGATTGCATGGAGGTTTGCATTGTATTTTGTTTTTCTTCCAGTATTGGGTAGTTTTTCACTGCTTACACTCATTTCTAGGAGGAAAAATTCTCTCCATTATTTACACAAAAATAATGGTTTCAAAGATATCATCATTTTAAGAAAAAGATTTTCAAGCATAGGACTCATAGAGGCAGCAACAGATTTTCTCTAAATAAAATTACAAACCTTCAAATGAGAATCTAAGAGAGGTTTTTGTTAATCTTATTTTTTAGGAGGAAAACTCTCTCTCCATTTTTACACAACAACAATAATTGATGAGATATATTTATTTGAACTTTTGGAAGAATAATTTTGAGGGAAGGTAAATAAGACAAAACAAAATAGGTTCATTAAAATTGTAATATCTCCCTCAATTGTCAATGTAAACTAATAATTTCAAGATTTTTTGGAAATCTTACAATAAAAAGAACTAAACCCAGCAAAGGTTTCAAAATATTCTTCAAATTGAATTCACAGTAATGATCAGAAAATCAAGGATGAGAATATGGTGCGACAACTATCATGTTGAAACATTCAATCATATAAGAGTAAACTTGGAAAGTATAAATAAGTAGTTGAGTGCATGTGGAAGTGATAGTTTAATCTAAAGTTGTAATATTTTATTAATTCTCTTCCATGTTTATCTCATTTTCAAGTGGATGTAGTAATAGTTCAACCTAGAGTTGTAGAGTTTGATTAAATCTCTTCCATATATGTCTCCTTGTCAAGTGGAAGAGGTAATAGTTCAACCTAGAGTTGTAGTGTTTGAGTAAATCTTTTTAAATTTGTCTCCTTATCAAGTGGAAGAAGTAGTTAAATGCAGGTGAAAGTAGTTAAACTTGAAGTTGTAGTGTTTGAAAAAAATCCTTCCACATTTATCTCATTGTAAAGTGGAAGATGTAGTCAATTATTTCCCAATATTATGTGTAGGTAGTTTTATAATCATGGAGTATTGGCCAAGTGATGAGTTATAAATATGTATCCAAAGCACTCAATACAACATTGGTAGGAGATGAATGATTTTTGTAACATCATTTCTGATTAATAAAATTCTCAATTCAAGTTTCTTGATAACAGCTTATTTTTAGTTTTGTAAACCCAACTTTGAGGGAAGAGAAAGGGCCCACTCTTACCCAAGAAGGAGGATGGTTTTTTTTTTTTTAGAATAGATCATTATTATTTTATTTAGTTTGTTTAAATCTGCTTTGTGTGTCTTATTCTACTTTGCTTTTGATACTTCATTTTTATTTGTTTACCGTCATTTATTTATTTTCAAGTATTCATTTTTCTTTGTTAGATAAGATTTTCTTTCAGTTACTTATTTCAGTTTGTTAGATTAGATTCACTTTTAGTTATTGAATTTTCTTTCAAGCATTTTCAATTCTAGAGCAAAGAATTGTAAGATCATTATTTCCTTTAGCCTCTTTTTAAATAACCTTAGACACCGCCTGGTTTTGACATTATTTAATATTAAATGATGAGGATTGCAATGAATTTCATCAGTATTATTATGTCATTATTCGTATTTATGTAAACTTCTTCAATACTACATGCACTCTTGTATGGTGAACACAATAGACAAGCATGGACATTGACCTTGGTAACTATAGTTCATAACAAAAGGCTTGATCATGAGCATAGTAAAATGATAGATTAATAGTATAGTTTTTAGGAAAACATATGATTGGAAATATGGTCATAAATTTACCTCCTATGTATTTATAATGTCTATGGGAAATTTCATCATAACCGTCAATTCTTTGCCAACTAATGCAGTTTTTATGCTTGTAATACGGATTCCTAGTTTTTCCTCCCATCTTAGGTTTGAGTCAAATACATGTAAGCTCATTTCCTAATTTGAGAAACAATTGAAATCCATCAAAAAAAAATGTCATTAAATTAATAAATAGGATTAATTGGTTATAATTTTCTTATGAGGATTAGATGTAGTGTTATTGAGT
The DNA here is from genome assembly GCA_019776745.2 of Taxus chinensis. Lineage (NCBI taxonomy): Eukaryota > Viridiplantae > Streptophyta > Pinopsida > Cupressales > Taxaceae > Taxus > Taxus chinensis. Next base: position 605,663,467 of record CM034147.1, read on the forward strand.
GCAAATTTGAAACACTGCAAAATGTATCACATTCATGTATGTAATGGAAATTTTTCACCATTTGTATGTCTCTCTTTTGAACCTCACACCATGGGGAAAAAATCCCATTGGAAATACATTATTTTTGCATACTAAACTACATATGGCTACAAAATTGTGGCACTCATAAAGCTTTACATTAGTTTTCCTCCCGTCACCCATCACAATCCTAGATTAACAGAGTAAGTTAATTTTTTTCATTTTGTTGTCTTCAAATGCAATATTGACTACATGTGTTAAATCTTGTTTGTATTCCTCCTTTCCATCCAATTTTCGAAGGCTAATGTAAGACATCAGGCCATCATCTTGCAATAGCTAAAACAATATCTCACACACCTGACCACCACGATCACAATGCATGAGAGAATCAACACTGGGATTGAATACAACTTCATCAAGTAGTTATACATACCTTATCTCATAGAATTCAACCAAAAAATAACATATGTCAATATTCATTCCACTCTTATACCAAATGTACAACCATATGTTCTCTTTCGATACATAATCATATTTCTAGTTTTTACACACTATATCTTCATTTCATCAAATGTCTTTTGATAAATAACCCCCTTAAATACATCATGTTTATCAATGTGCTTCATACTTTGCAAATCCTTGTCAATCGTGATGATGTACAAAAACTAAAGCAATTTTCATTACTAAAAATCAATACAAATCTCCTCTATAACAATTGAATAGTTTTTCCCCATTATTCCATACAAGTGTTCAAATATTTCCTCTATTTTAGTGGCATCATAAATTTTGCTAATGAAGAATCTAATTCCTCCAAAACTATCATTATCGTTAACATTGTTTAAAGCTTTACCAGAATACCATCTTCTAACTTCCTTGAAATTATCTTTTCCTTATTTTATTCTCTCATGGAACAATCCTCCCCTTATTAAGTTTGATTATATGTTTCCTTATATGATATGATAAGTTTTTTGATATCCTCTAGCTCCATTATTTCTTGATTCATCTGTGTTGTGCACTTTGTAGTAATATAACAACTAAAATATCATCTACAACCTTGTCTTGTAATCTAACCTCTAGTGGTTGTACAAGCCTCGTGTTGATAATCTCTAAGATCCTATTTTTTGTGCAAATATTTAATAAGGTCACCCCTTTCCTCGAGAGTATTATTCAACAAATTATTTTCTTCAATAAGGGATTTTTGGCCCATTTGCATGTTGTTATTAATATAGGTAGAGATTTTAATCATTTTTTAAGATAATTAAGGTATTTCATCCACTGTGGTGGAAGGTTCTCCCCATTAATTTTAGTATGTGAATTATGAGAAACAATTCTTCCCCTAACTTAGGTGGATTGGGGGATGATATTATGTGGACACAATATAGGAATTTTATTATAATTAAAAGCATTATATCAAATTCTTTACGGGTTCACATTATGTATAAGGATAAATTTTGACATATCAAATGAGGAACTCTATAAAAGGAATGAATGTGCTTAATACTTAATTAAATTTCAAGTCAATTTAATTAGGTTTTAAAATAAGTTAAATTTGATTATAAATATTACAAATATGTCACATTATAGCTACTAACTCTAGTTTAAAACTCCTATTAGATATAAAGAATTAACATACACCAAACTACCTAACATACAATTGAAAGCACAAAACAGATGTGTGAAGGAACTTATCTGATTTCATATGACTCTTGGAGAGATTTGGGACTATGCAATAGTAAAACTAGAAGATTTGAACATGAATGAGCTTCGAAACTAGAACTGTGAATGTGAATCAACCTAGGGAAAAATTTTACCAAACTTCCAAGACCATATTATACAGTCATGACCCTAATTTACGATCTTGGACCTGCTTTGAATCAACTTTCTGGTTTGGTTGTCTTCCTAGATTTTTTTGTCACTGTCTAACCCTAGTTGTCACACATGCAATAAGGCTCTCTTAATGGACTAACAATCATCTCAAACCTTATCCATAGATGTATAATCCTATAAAACAAATACTATAATGGTTATGGTAACCCCTATGCACTGCAAACATTATCAATACTCGGAAGAGGCATAAAACCACACATTTTTCTCCACCTAGCTTGTGATATAGGGATAGATTAATCAAATTTGGCATTTCTTTGACCATGCTTGATTTAACTTGGATCTTGCTAAAATACTTAGAAAGGGGATGCTTGAATGTTTATACATGAGATTTATGGATGTATTGATTTGGTTTATAACTTCATAATTGATTTGGGTCCTTCCCTAATGACTCCATGTGTGTTATTGTTAGATTTATGGAGCTTTGGATGCCTTTTGCAAGTGTATGAAGTGAGTTCTCTAATTCATTTCCATAGGAGTTTTGGGTTAGAAAATAAGGTATTATTTACATACTTATATAGGGTTTGTAGATTATTTATCTAAGAAAGGTAAACTCAAATGAAGTATAAGACCCAATGAAAGATGACAATTTGAAAGTGAAATTGGAATACATGTCAGTCCACGTACAAATGGGTCATGACAAGATATAAATTCCTTATCAAACCATATGGTCCTGAATGAGAGCAAAAAATGGGCCAAATGAAGTTTGGAGATGATAAATTAATGTTTCTCTATTGATTTTATACATTGTATTCTCAATATATGTAGAATTTTTAGTGTGCAAGGATAAACAAGTTAAACAATGGAACTCAGAAAGTACTAAGCGGGAATGGAGAAGTCGTATTTATCATAGCAAGAGTGCATAGTCAAATCAAGTGTTTCCAAAGCGCAAATTGCCAAATTTTAAGGTCTACATTTGACCCCCCTTTAAGTATGAAATTGAAAATGCATGCTTAAAGCAAATTTTACCGGAGAGTGTAAACACACTTTTCCTTTTCTTGAATGTTTTTTTACAATTGTGTTATTGTGCTTGTTGTTGGCATGCTCCACAATTAAACTTGCAACATAGAGTGTAGTCACTTTTTATGATAGATAGTTGAATGTAACTCAAGTAAAACATGTAATAAAAAAGTTTTTCATTTACATATATGTGAAATGAAATATGTACACAAGTAAGGAATACACTTGTTTTCTCATTCTTTGATTTGTATTGAAGATTTATATTTATGGAACTTCATTGAAGGATTGGGGTTGATCAGTCCACAATCAGTGCCAAGGAGAAACCAATGTTTTAGGTGCATGAAACACAACATGGAAATTTTTAAGAGAGAGAAGAAGAAAGAGGTACAAATTCACCCATGCGAAGGAAGAAACCCATGTACCAAAGTTATTCTACAACTCTGATATTTTCCCCTTCAAGTGTAATAGGAGAGGATAGCCTACCCATGGATCCCTTAGTTTCTCTGTTTCCTTCCATAACCCCACAAAGTAAACCACTACAGACAGATCTAGACCTGATTTTACAAATAAGGACATACAATACAAAAGAGAATAGGTTCCCCCAAACTCTCCTCTTATGTCGAACCATTGAGTATGAACTGAAATAAATTATGAAAATGTGCTAACAATGTTAAAATAGTGTAACGAAACATGAATGCTCTCATAATCATGTACCGATCTGTATGTCCTACATCCAACTCAATATACCAAGTGAATGCATGTCTGTATAGAAATAGAGCATGTTATCTATCAAACCAAAGTGGCCAAAAATGTGTGTAAGGTAAAGTGCTAATAATGCAAGGAAGATACACATATCTTGATTTGTATTTTTTACAAATATTTGAATGTGTTTGTATTTTCTTAGTGTATAAAAATATACAAAAGAGGTGACCAATAAGAGAGATAACCAATAATAACCTCTCAAGGAGGTGAAAAAGCTTCCTTAAAATATGGATATTCAAGACTTAGTGATGTTGCTAATCTAGCAGGACTGATGTAGTAACAAGTTCCAAAGAAGGATTAGTAGATGTAGCACTAACATGCACATAATGGTGCAAATGCATTGGACTAGAGGAATGAACGTGGTGGACACTATGAGGGTATCATGTGTACTAAAGGACCGGTGTAAAAATTTAGTGGACTAAGAATGGTGAGAAATAGTGAATGAGATTGTAATCCTATGAGGAGGCCTAGATTCATGAGATTTAGAGTGTGAAACTAGAGGCATGCTTGGATATCTAAGAGGATTAACACCAAGAGAGGAAGTGTGTGTAAAAAAGGGCCTAGAATAATTCACATAATTGGAAATAGAGTGCATGAGTACTAGTCTAGGGATTAACATAGGTATTGGGGCCATGAGAGACATTGTTTGTAACCAAATATATATCCATAGAAGGACTAGAAGAAAGAACTAAAAAATGATAACTAGGCATTCTAAGAGGGAAGCCTCAAAGGGAATACCCATAATGTTGATAACCTATTGATTATGTATTAACTTAACACATTGATGTATAACTAAAGGAATAGCTCTAAGATAATGTAGCTAAGGGAAACCTAACCACATTGCACCAAAATAGAGAATAAAATCAACCAAAAATTAAGTTGACGTAGTAATAGGGCCAAAAATGATGGGTAGAGTGATGTTTTGGTAGGAAGGATTTGTATCAAAATTGTGATTATGCGTAGGAATGCCCAAAGATTGAAGCAATGTGAGAGAAAAAATGTTGTCCTTATTGTGCAGATTGACCAAAATGCCTTGCATGGGTATGTGATTAATAGAAATAGGAATAGAAAAGGTATTTGAAATAAGCATTATATCAATATCATAGTCATCAAAGGTGACAATCGGGGTAGAAGATATTATACAGTTAATTGTGTCAATCATTTCATCAAAGGGGTGATCATAAGAGGGTGGTGGAGGCACCACATGATAAGCATTATGCACATCTAAATAAGATTTTGAAACGTCATGCTTAGGAAGTGGATCATTGAAATTTTCATTTTAGAGTTATCATTGATTAAATTTGAGGATTTAGTGGGCTCATCCCATTCAAAATCTTGAGAATCGATAAGATCTTAAACAATGTGATGAAGCTTTAAGGAATTGAATTTAGAGTTCTTGACACACTAATGATAATCACATTGGGCATTGGCATTGAATTTCTTACCTTGAGGTCTATGTATATCAACCTCAGATGGTGGAGGGATACATATGAGATTGCACTCAAGTAATTGTTTCAAGACAATGTGAGGAGGAATCGGTAAGTGAGTAAATTGATGACATAAAAGTTACACTTGTAGCTTAACAGGTTGCGATATTACCTTAATGATGTATTTAGAGGCATATTTTACATCATTATGTTTGTTTTTTTAATGTGGGTTTTCTTAAAAACTTAGGAGTGGATGTGAGAGAAGATCTGGAAATGTACTTGAGTTTTTTCATAAGTAATAATTTAGCCCCATGCTCTTCAAGGTATGGCATAAATGGTCAAAATATCTAAACTTGTCGAAAGTGGATGAATCTTGCAAAGGGGATAATAAGCTTTATGTGAATAGATATTGTAATTCATTATAAGCTAAGATATTATTCATCTTGGTGAGCAGGGTCTTGTAACATAATACATAGGAATTAACAGGCTCAGTAGGCCCTTTTCGATCGGGACATTTTGGGACATTCAATATTTCCATAAATCTCCTTAAACCATGACAGAGTTATATAGCATTTAGCGATCTTTCCGTCGGTACCTAGAATGTAGAAAACAGACTCTGTATGCTCAAGATATGGCTAGTCAAATTTTGGTCAACATTCAGAATCTGATAGGGTCAACTCGACCAACATGGCAGCGACACATGGCAGAAGTAGAGTGCGTAAGAAGATGAGAAAGAAAATTATTGTTTTATGACGTCGGTCTTCGACACTCATATTCAGACGAGTGGACCCCACTTTTTACTGGTCTGGGGGCCCTCAGCCAAGTTCAGCACACTCTTTTCATGGAGGGGTGTCCTTTGTCGCACTGTATCATATTTTTCCACCATGGTGGGTCCTCAGGCCACCATGATGAGAGTGCATTGAAATCAAGTCAACTCAAGTTGAGTCACTTACCATCTGGGCCAGTTGATTATTTGCATTGGGCTGAGTTCATCTGATACGAGCTCTTCACAGTAGCTTGGCGAGTTAATTATTGCTCCTTGAGCAAGCTTCCATTATTCACATAATGGCGAATATGTGGCATTTGCACTTTTCCAGGCAAGTCATTCTCAACAAGGCATTGTTCACTTGGCATTCCACATCACCCACTTTATTGATAACTTCGACAGTACTCATTTTGACTCGGTAACTCTCACATGGCCCATTATACCATTCCGACGCTGCCCCCACCTTGCGCATATCACTAGCCGTAAATACCAACCATTGCCCAACCCATTCATGCGAGAAAATACAAAAATGTGGTAATCGCCACGAGCCACCATGGGTGGGAAAATAGTATTGTGATCGGTCAGGCCATGAGTTACCATGGGTGGCCAATGCAGGTTTTAAATACCACTGCCCTTGATCATGGGATTAATATGAGCACTAATTGGCCCGCGTGGAGATAATTGGGAGGCGCATCCATAGGTGGACCGGTCTACATGACTTACGTGCCCATGGTGGGATCAATGAGTTAAAAAATGTCACACATGGTTAAAAGGAGGCCATGTGTCCATAAAGTCAGTAGTGGACGGTTATATAAGCATGTGGCATTTATAAAAACCAAATTCGACGGTCATTTACCATATAATGTAATCCTTTAATAAGGCTTAAGGACTGTATAGAGGGTTGGTGGGGAGAATCAGAACCCCCACCGCCCATTTAACAAGTCCATAATGCCTCGCCGCTCATACTCATAATAGCTCGGTGAGCTATAAAAAGGGCTCGAGCCCTATTTGCTTGAGCATTTTGTCCTATGTAGAGCCTATGTGCATCCTCGGGCAGTTTTCTACAAATCACTCATTTTGGAGGTTTTAAAGGCAAAATCAACCTTTGCTGTAAAAAGGGAAAATGCACATAATTTACCCACGCTCCTAATGGTGCTATTTTATTCCCAATTATAGAGGCGTTTTGACTTTTTTTTAATCTACAAAAGTTCACATCAGCAGTTGGCGTCCATATCAGAGTCTTCGTCAAGCGTGTCGCTCATCCAAGGAAGATTATCTGAAGACTCATACTTTTGCGACGGTCACAATGTAAGCTGAGTTTCTACTTCTCGGTGGACTTCGAGCAGGTATCATCTTCATATTTCCGGTTCAAAGTAATCTACTAGATCTTGATCACTTTATTTTATCTCGTTCAGATTCATGTGTAATCAGCTAGGTATTTGATCATAAAGTCCAGAATCCTTATACAAATATCACAGGGTGGAATCCCAATAAAACTATCATAAGGGCGGAATCCCTATACCACTATCACATGGACGGAATCCCTATACCACTATCATTTGGGTATCATATTAGATACGTTCAATGGTATCTGCATATAGATTCATGGCTTCATTGTGTCTGTTTTACTAGTTTACAAATCAAAAGTGTAATGAATCGAGTTCATATGAACCCGGAGACGTAGGCATTATCCGAACTTCTATTATCAATTTTGTTTTGCAGTCTGTGTGTGCTCTATTTACATTGCATTTCATTAAAATTGGTAATATATATGGAGTCTAAATATTGCAAGTGCCTATAGGGGTCTGTGGGTAGTTTAAAAATTTACCCATGTTTATGGATCATGTTGATATTAGAAGTGGTTTCCGTGATTGCCTTCAGTTACATGTAGATACCAATTATGTTATTTGCTAATCCCATCAGTGCAGACTATTTGGCTTGATCTTCTTACTCGAGTAACTTTGTAGTATTTTGGGGATTAGTTAGTTTTCAAGTAATCATGGGAAAAGCATTGAAGAGGGAAAGACTGGAAGAGCTCGTGAACCTCAAGAGACAAATCTAGGAGGAAAATGTGTTCCTGCGACACAAGCTCTATTCCCTCGAAGAGTAAGTTGATCATTTGAAAAGGGAGATGGAATCAAAGGATGAGTTATTGATCAATTTGCAATGTGGTGATTAGAAGAAGGCAATTCCTTCCACTTCAGATGCAATAACCATGACAGAGTGCAATGTAAGTTTCTCACAATGGGAATCTTCTTCTTCTTCCTCCCATTCAGTTTTAGATTCAGGTAATGATGTTTTTGGTTCATTTGAAAAGCATACTAGATGCATTGGATCCAAATTGTTAGTCTAATATGGGTTTTGACGGAAGAGGTCTTGGCAAAGATAGCCAAGGCATTGACTAACCCAATACAGGTCAAGTATCATCCTTGTTTTGCATAGGATTGGGTTTTACCTGTGTGCGGAAATGGATATTGGACGAATGCTCTAAGCACATGCTAACATGAAGACAAGCTTCCAAAGGCCAAGTGAATACCCCACTAGTCTTGCAAGAAGATTCGGTGTAGGAATCAGGTGCTTCTGCATCAGAGGAAAAAGTCTGTAAGAACAATTCAGCGTAGAGGTATCCAGATTCCACCTCCACTTTCTTACCATAAGCACCATGAAGGTTGTAAAACTTCTTATCCACTCTTTCAGTACAAGAAGTTTGGCTTCAATATTCAAAAAATGTGGCATGCGTTTCCTTATACATTTTGTGAGATGCATAACCATTCTATGGCCAGATGTTGGAAGAGGAGGAATTTGTTGAAGAAGTTGTTGTCGTTCACCAGGAACAAGGAAAATCAGAAACCTTCATCTCGTCATTCAGAGGCGAGAAAGGGCAAGCATAGAGAAACGACAAGCATATTTCCTTCGCTCAGAAGAAGGTAACAAGGAAATTTTGTACTCATTGTCATGTGTATGGGCATTAAGTGAACACTTGTTGGAAACTTCATCTATCTCTCCATTAGTATAATAGCAAGCCAAAGATATAATACAGACCTATGGTAAAGGTAAATGAAGTTGAGACTCTAGCACCAGTTTAAAATTAAACCTCGGATCACGTAATACATGTAAATGAAATCCCATTAGCATGGGTTGGTAAAAAAATTGATTTTATATTACATAGCTCTTGATTATTAACATGCATTTTTTAAGAACCATTTTGGGCACTATTTTTTCATATGATGCTCACAAATGTAAGACCCCAAGACAAGCATCAAATCCATAAAAAATAAAGATGCATATAAAGGGGTCAGAGTGTCCTCGGTGGCCACAATGGTGGACTTACTAACTGATCACTACACTACATCTCATACCTGATGTAGCTCTATGTGTGTGTGTGTGTGTGTGTGTGTGTGTGTAATCATGCCCTAGGTAATCTTGTGTCAGTCACACCTTGTGAAAGTAACGAGAAAAAATATAATAAACTTCCCTCCTATACAGTGTGATGTAGATGAACCACCCTTGTGCCTTTTGATGGAGCTAGATGGATGAAAATGAAGCCTTTGATGGATGAAACCTTAGGTGATGATAGTAGTGCTTAGTGTTTGGTCACTCATTATGGTCTCATAACTTTATATTTATATGGTTCTCTTGTTCTAATTTCATAATTAACCCCGAAAAGGCTAACCACTAAAAATATAGGAAGCTCAAACAGCTAGAAAGTTCCCAAAAAGTGGTGAGAAAATGAAAAAAGTATTAGGGCACCCCAAATGGGACTAGGGTTCCTGGGCACCCCAGTCAAAGATAAAATGATGCCAAATGGCATAACTAATTGGGTGAGTAGATGCAAGAGGTCAGTAGTGACAAAAGAAACCAAAGTAAAATCGCCAAAAGACATGGGTTAATTGGTATTTACTTCACTCAAAAACCATATGAATAATAATATGAGACTGGGACTAAATAATATCTAAAGTGCATGATTTTGTGTCTACATTTTCCCCCACTTTATGTTAGTGAGCGGAACACTCAGTAACATAAAGTAGATATAGATGTGTACCCGATGTCCATGTAGAGTGATGTAGAAAGCATGTCAATGGACTAGAAAAAAGCATGGAATGAGAAAATAGTGGAGCATGGAAACTAAAGATGTAAAAAATGGAAAAAGTGGTTAGAGTGAACCTGGGATGGAAACACGTGTATAGATGCCAATGTATGTGATGCACTTGCATGTTAGTATGAGGTGTGTCTGTTGCCACATAAAGATGTTGTTTTTGTTTTTTTTTGTTTTTGACGCCTTTGTTGTAGTTGTTTATTGTTATTTATTGTTTGCTTCTCATACAGACAGACCTACAAAAGAGAAAACAATCAAGTTTTCAAATACACATGTATATGTAAAAATTGCATGTATAGTAAAAATATTGTAAATGGAAGTATAAAAAATTAAAATGAACATGTGCACCTAATCCATAATGAGAGAGAGAGTGTGTAGAGACGATATCATGTACTATGATTTTTTTGGGTAATCTCATGCCACCCTGGCGAAAGAAATGTTGTGAGAAATTTCCATTATTCTCTAATGTGTAACTATTTCCCTAAAGATGTATGAAGAGATCTATAAAGTGCCTATTTTTTTGGGTGATCCAACGCCACTAGTCAAAGTAATGTAGGGATGAAATCTGTTGTATCCTTCAACCTGTAACTACTCCCCGGAATGCTACAAATAACCTATCCTATAAAATTCACAGTGTATAGGGTTTGTAGACTGGTCTGAATCCACTCGTTGTATAACCCAAAATGTCAAGGACAGAAACTAAACTAAACTATACTGGTAGAGAGCATTGTGTAATTTGTAAAACCCCAAGTGATGCCCCCCCCTCTTTGGGGGCACATATAATGTCGGTGATAGGAGAATGCGGCCCCAAAAGAGGACCAAATGCATAAATTTTGACCTACAAGGGGAAGATAATGCGCTTGGTATAAACCAAGGTACACACAAACAAGTGGCTAGAAACAAGTGTTAGTAAAAACATCTAAAAGACAAGTGTACACTACGTAAACAATGTATAATATGGAATGCAAGAAAACACGCAAGAAGACAATCATAGGCTGCCAAAGCGGGATGCAAACATGGGATACCGCTCACGATGTCACAAGACACTCAAGGACGCAATGGCCACATACAACAAACAAGTGTGCACACCAAATAAAGGGTAAGGCTCGCATACAATAGAAAATAAGAGACAGGAAATAGTAAACAAATAAATAGATATCAATGGAAGAAAATAATCCTATAAAAAAATGTTACACATGAAGCACCTATTAGCATGTTAGAAATACAACCCATATGTCAAAAGCATGTATAAGCAGGTAATGTAAAGTGCTAAGTACATAATGAAACAATAGCAATTGTAAGAGATGAATGTGGATGCCCCCAACAACTGATGTAGGAGTGATAGGAGGCGAGCATCCATGTTGCATGTAGGAGACCTATATCTGCTATCACAACTAGAAAAGGATGTGAACGCGTATGTGTGTATGGTAAAGAGAATGACATATAAGAGATCTAGTTAGCATGTGTACCAAGTGAACATGAACAAATAAATATAAGAAAGATTAAAAGTAACCAAGATATGTAACATATTTTGGATGGATGGAGTGGAATGCAAGATGGATGATAGAATTCATGTGCCCCCAAGTGAATGGAGTTGTATGTAGTGATTTTCATTTGGTTTTCCCCCTCAACAATCAAGAATGAACCAAAAACGAGAGTTTGTCACCGGGAAAAGGTTGAATTTTGTGTTATGTGTAGCGCACTATGATGAGTGTGTATGTGTAGTGATGATAAGAGACCTATAGTTGAAGACATGATGATGTAGCCTAAAGCATATATTATGGTGAGATGAATAGAGGGAGTGGTGATGTAGCCTAAACCATGTACCACTATAAGATGAAGGTATAGGTGACCATTTAGCCTATGGTGTATGTCACTAACCTAGTAATGTCGCATGATAGAAGTTGAGTGATGAATTTTTATGCATGATAAGTTCTATTTGATTAGTAAACCCTCAGCAATCGAGTATGGACTGAGGGAATAGAGTGCATTTTTGGGTAGTGAATGTAATGCGTATAAGAATATGTAGTATGTGTGATGATAAGAGATGACCATATGATGACTAAAATGTGTAAATATGTGATGTATAGTATGAAATGCAAGATGAGTAGATGGCCTAATAGTTTTAAGTGTATGTGGTATGTGATATGCATGATGAGTAGTAATTCTAGACTCATAGACAATAAGAGTGTGATACATGTGTGATGAATAGTAATATGGGGTGTAGAATATGAATTTTGTGTAGATGTGCAAATGTTGAAATGATGTAGACTAAATGTAGAGTGTATGATGTAATATGTAAGACATATGATGTGAGATGTATGAAGCAACATAATGTGTAATACCTTTTGTGCAGTGTTTGGGGTTCATGTGTAGTATGTAGCCCTCAACAGTCAAGTGTGAACCGAAGCACAAGATTGTGTCATGGGGTAATGGTTGATGCTAATACGTAGATGAGTATGCCTATGCTATGAGATTGATGTATGATAGTGCAAAGATGATATATGTGCTAATGTTGATAAGGGGGGGTGTTTGAATGTTATGCCCCCCAAGTGTGGAAGATGAATAATCGATCATGTAATATCATCCAATATATCGTCAGTTTCAGGGTAAAATTCATATGGATAAGCATTGGAAACTTGATAAGCTATCATGTCAGGTTGGTTGTGAAAAGAGCCATTAAGGCGTAAATGATACATTCCCATATCATATTCCTCATCGGTGAATGGTAGAAGTGGAAAATTTTGTACATACCAATGAGTGAGATTCTGTGTATAGCTAAGGAAAGAACTGTTGTAAATGAACATGTGGCCAAAAGGCATGGGAAATGATATATCCATATGAGTGTGATCTAATGTTCCTCCTAAATATGTAATCCAAGACTATCCCACTATGAGTGGAGTAGAAAATGGTATACGCAGGAGGTAAACTGTGAGATAGAGTACTCATAGAACATAAGCTACAGTAATAGTGATAAATTAATAATATAGGTGAGGAACATGAGTAGGAGGATATAAGTCCTCAAAATTGAAAATGGGGTGAGGTTAACCATCGTGTGATAAAATGGTGTCATCACAATTAGAATCAAATGGAATATGTTCCCAATATGAATTGTTCATGAAAATTGTGCAAGTAAATGGTGGGCGTGTTAGCAAAGGTGGTACATGTGGAGGTGTAGGTGATAGAGTGACATCCATAGGCTAGACAAGCCCCTAATAAATAATCATAGGAATAGTAGTAGTTGGTGGCATAGAAGAGAATCCTTCTATCACACAAATGGCACCTTCAAGTGATGATAAGTGAGGTGGTTCATCCATAGGTTGAGAATCATCTATAGTATTAATACGTGGAATAGGAAGACTAATATTAGGATCACGTTCACAGTACTGGAATAGGTAACGGTCATGAAGAATAGTATATTCAATGCCTTCATGGAGGAATTTAACATAATGGTGTAAAATATAATCAACAACTTGCATGGCATGATCATGGTCTACCAAGAAAACATTTGTAAGAGACTAGGAAATCAATGAAAAAGAAAATAGTGTTGACAGTTTTGGGACCTACGGTAATAAGTAATGTAATGTGACCAACACATGGGAGAGCGGAACCATCATATGCACATAGTGAGAGGGATGATGGACTAACATCACGAGTGGAAAGACTTTACTTTTCAAGGAATGAAATAGGACATAGATTAAGTTCATATCCATTATCAATTAAAGTGCACTTGATGCCCATATTAATAATGTGAATCATAATATGCAAGGGTGGTTCATTATTGAAAGTGTTTAAATCAGTGGGAAGATTAGATTTGAATTATAAGTGTTGAGAAAATGCATCTACAAAATTTTGATACACTGAGTTATGATTCATATCTACACGAATGTGGGTAGTATCTAGAAGATGTTGGACTTTATACCTTACATCAAGATGTGCAAGCAAATAATCAGTGATTGAGAGACTCATGTTGACTATACTCTAAGATGACAAAGAGTGAGGATCCTATAGGTGTGAAGGTGGATTATGGTATCACCAGAATGATTAAATAAAATGTGGAATTATTCTAGGTTAATCTAATATAAAGAATAGCACTAAATAATAGATAATTACACAAAGAAAATGACCCAAACAACTAAGTAAATAGAAATGTGAAACCCTAATGAGAAAAGAGGGTAAGGAAAAGCTTAGCTAATTTAACAAGAAAATAGGAGGAGGAAACAATCACATAGAATCTTTAGAAAGCATAAATCTGAGCTCTTTGGATGGGTTAGGTTGCCTGGAGAGAGATAGGGGCACCCGTGGGCACCCTGGTCTGAGATATGGGAGCACTTTTCTACGGCAATAGCCTAAAACCCTCCTCTAAGGTGTTGTTGGATGTTCACCTATGTTATCTTCTTATTGCACTAACTTTACTGAACTGTGTCAGATGTCACTACAATTCCTATAATAAGGAATCACCTATAAACCCCCAAAACGGTCATCAAATCCCTAAAAAAATAAATATTCATATGAAGGGGTCGAACTATCCTCAATGGCCACAATGGTGGACTTACTAACTAAGCACTACACTATATCTCAGACCCAATGTAGTTTTGTGTGTGTAATCATACCATAGGTACTCTTATGTCAGTCACACCTTGTGAAAGTAGTGAGCAATAACTATGTGTAGAAATGTAATAAAATGGTGGATGGAATAGAATAAACTTCCCTCCTATGTAGTTTGATGAAGATGAACCATCCTTATGGCTTGTGATGGAGATAGATGGATGTAAATGGAGACTTTGATGGATGCAAACTTAGTTGATGATAGTAGTGATTAGTGTTTGTTCCCTCATTATGGCCTCATAACTTTATATTTATATGGTTCTCTTGTTCTAATTTTGTAATTAACCTTGAAAAGTTCAACCACTAAAAAGATAGCAATCTCAAACAGCTAGAAAGTGCCCAAAAAGTGGCGAGTAAGTACAAAAAGTCTCAAGGCTTCCCAAATGGGACTAGGGCACCTAGGGCACCCGAGTACTATGTTGGGCACCCCAATCAAAGATAAAACAATGCAAAATGGTAGAACTGACTGGGCAAGTAGATGTGCGAGGTCGAAAACAACAATAGAAAGCAAAGTAAAATGACCAAAATACATGGGTTAATTATTACTTTCTTCACTCAAAAACCATATGAATAGTAGTATGAGATCGGGACTAAATAATTTCTAAAGAGCATGATTTTGTGTCTACAGTTCAAGGTTCACAAGATTTTTGTGGACAAAAATCCTTCTCGCTGGGAAGGTGTGATCCAAAGGACATTTTGGGATGTTTGGGAGTTCCTTAAATCTCTCTAAACCATAAAAGAGTGGTAGAGAATTCAGTAAGATTTCTTTCAATACCTGGTACGCAAAAAATAGACTCTGTATGCTCAAGATATGGCCTATCAAAGTTTGGTTGACACTCAGTCTCTACAAGGTCAATCAACCAATGTGGTAGCGACACATGGCAAAAGAGGAGTGCATTTGAAGGAGCAAAATAAAATTGTTGTTTTGTAATGCCAATCTTCGACACTCATATTCAGATGGGTGGACCACACTTTTAATTGTCCAGGGGCCCTCGGCCAATTTTGGCACACTTTTTTCATGGAGAGGTGCCTTTGTCACTGCATCATATTTTTCCATGTGGTGGGTCCTCAGGCCACCACATGCCCTGCCACCATGATGAAGGTGCATTGAAACTATTCCAACTTGATCAGGTCACTTACCAGCTTAGCGATTTCATTATTTATATTAGGTGATTTCATATAGTACAAGCTCATCAAGTAGCTTAGCTCGTTGAGCCTGTCATATGGTCTAGTATTCACATAGCAGCCACTATGTGGTATTTCACATTGCCACCGAACCAACTCGTCAAGTGTTTTATATACACCACCTGACGGGATCCTATGACTTGGCCCACATGTGCGTTATATATTCCACTCCACCCCATATTCATATCACTGGCAACCGTTATGGAGCAGCCCATCCACGGGTAAAAATATTATTACATGGCAATGCCACGAGTCACCATGGGTGGCCAAGCCATTTAAACTACCACTGCCCTTCTTCATGCAATATATGTGGGACTAACCATTCCCATTTACCTAAGCACTTGTCATAGGGAATTAAAGGCCCACGTGGAAGTGGGATCGGTGAGTTTAAATGGGCATACTAGTTAAAGAAGACCATGCCACCAATCACGATGGACCATGAGATCCACATGGCATTTAAAAAATCCAGAAGTGGTGGTTTTAAAATATAGAAGCCTTAACAAGGCTTAAGGAGGTAAAGAGGGTCAGTGGGAAGAATCAAACCCCAACCACCTATTTAAAATTATTAATGCCTCACTGACATGCTCTAATAGTTTGAAAAGCTATAAAAAGGGATTGGCCCTATTGGTTGAGAAGATTATTTTGTGTATAGCCTAAGGGCATAAAAGGGAGTTTTTATTATCACTAATTTTAGAGGTCTTAAATACAAAATCAGCCTTTGCTGTAAAAAGGAAAAATGCACATAATTTCCCCACACTTTGAATGGTGGTATTTTCTTCTAAATATAGATTCATTTTGACTATGTTTTAATCTATGAAATTCACATCAACATTTGACTTCCATCTGGAGTCTTCATCAAGCATGCCTCTCATCCAAGGAAGAATATTTGAAGACTCATACTTTTGCGATGATCACTATCATCTACGTTTCTAATTCTTGATGGATTTGGAGTGGTTCTTGTCTTCATATTTCTAATTTAGAGTAATCTATTGGATCTTGATCACTTTATTTTATCTAGTTCAGATTCATTTGTAGTCGGCTAGGTATGTGATCATAAAGGGTGGATTACCTATACAACTATCACAGGGCAGAATCCCTATAAAACTATCATAAGGGTGGAATCCCTATACCAATATCACATGGGAGGAATCCCTATACAACTATCATTTGGGTATAATATTATATATGTTCATTGGTATCCACATATAGATTCATAGATTTATTTTATGTACTAGTTTACAACTCAGAAGTGTAATGAAGCGATTCATATGAATCCGGAGATGTAGGCATTTCCAAAATCTGTTATCAATTTTATTTTGCAGTGTGTGTGTGTGTGTGCTCTATTTACATTACATTTCATTAAAATTGGTAATATGTGTGGAGTAAAAATATACAAGTGCTTACATGTAGTGGTGTAACAGTTCTCAGTTTCGTGTTAAGGTGGCCTATTACCGAAGGTTTGAATACCATGGTGATAGGGCACCATGATAATGTGGTTTAAGCCATAGGCTAGTTGAGAGCTTAAAATTCCATCCTTAGATTGTTCCATGGCCAGTGTGGGTTGGTGATTCCACAAAGGGCTAGGGCCCTCTCCCTAGGTAACCTCAGTAAAAAAAGGTATCTAGAGTTTGAAAATTAGTATGTCTAATACACAAAAAATATATCCTAGGTTAGGTTAAGGGTTCAATCAAAAGTAGGCTCACAAAAAGTTTAACCTTTAATTAAATTTTGGGTCAATTTAATTAGTTTTTATAATAAGTTAGAGTTTATTACAAATCTTAAAAATATTTCACAATATAACTACTAGCTCTAATTTGAAACTTACATCAAAAATAAAGAATTAACATACACCAATCAGCCAAATATGTAATTAAAATCTCAAAACAGATGTATAAAGGCACTTAGCTGGTTTCAGATGACTCATGTTGAGATGGGATTGTGCATTAGTTAAACTGGAAGATTTTAACCAGAATTAGTTTCTTAGCTAGGACTATGAATCAACTTGGGGTAGAACCATACCAAACTACCATAACCATATCATACAATCCTAACCCTATTATACATTCATAGACCTACTTTGAATTAGCTTCTATAAACTTCTAGGTTAGTTGTCTTCCTATATATTTTATCACTATCAAAACCTAGTTATCACACATGTAGTGAGGCTCTTTTAATGGACTCATCATCATCTCAAACCCTATATGTGGATGAAGAATCCTGTAAAATAAACATTATAATGGTCTTGGGCACCCCTGTGCACCACCATATTGGCACTACTCCAAAGAGGTCTCAAATCACATGTTGTTCTCCACCTAGCATGTGATATCAACATAGATCAATCACATTTGGCATTTGCTTTAACCATGTCTGCTTTGAATTGGTTCTTGATAAAATTCTTAGAGAGGGGGTGTTTGAATGCTTGTAGATTATAGATATGGTTACACTGGCTTGCTTTATAAATTCATACATAATTTGGTTTTTGCCCTACTGACTTCATATGTGCTATTGTGATATTTACAGAGCTTTGTATGCCTTTTACAAGCGTATAAAATTAGTTCTCTAGTGCATTCCCTTAGGAGTTCCATGTTAGCAAATGAGGTAGCGTTTACTTACTTGTATAGGGTTTTGTAGTTGATTTATACAAGAAAGGTTGGCTCAGATGAAGTGTAATCCTCAATTAAAGATGTCAATTTGAAAATGTAGTTGGAAGACATGATGATCGGAGACCATATAGATGGGTTAGAACCAGATATAAATTCCTAAGCAAACCATACAGTCCTAACTGTGAGCACAAAATGAGCCAAATTTAGTTTAGAGTTGATAAATTGATGTTTCTCATTTGATTGTGTGCATTGTATTCTCAAGATGTGTTGACATGTAGGTGTTTAAGGGTAAACAAGCTAAAAAATGGACCTCGAAAAGTACTAAGTGGGAATGGAGAAGTTAAATTTATCATAGCAAGAATGCATAGTCAAATCATTGGTTTCTAAAGTGCAAATTACCAAATTTGTGTGTCTACAGAATGAAAAAATGCAAAATGACTAAGATAAATGCAATTATGTACATACAGATAGCCAAAAGTAACCAAAGTAACTTTGGCTGGATAATTATAGTAGTTGACAAAAGGTATTTCCAATTATATCCAAAAAAAGGTACCTATAGAGGAAGGTCACTTTTCAATATTAAAATAAACTTTGTATGAGCAAAGAGAAGGGGCCTTTCCTATTGATTCATGCTTTATTATTCCATTGAAAAATCTTTGACATATAATGTGAATACAATGAAAAGATCTGATGATAAGTGCAAACCTCATAATTAAGCACCTAATTAGGTGTCAATAATGCTCTAATTACCTCTAAACATATTTACATAGAATATACATAATGATTTAGACCTATTTCAATTGGCAATAAGCACAATGCATGTCTAATGAGTATAAACTATGATATTGTAGAAAACACACTTATACTAAGAGTGGGGTGAACCAATATAATCCATTTTTTACAAATTAAACTTTAACATATAGAAACAATAGTAATTATACAATATGAAAATTACACAACATGGTATTTATGTGGAAACTCTTTTGAGAGAAAAACCATGGAGAAAAAGACTACTTGGGGATACTATCCAAATATAACCACAAAATTAATTGTTTTATAAATGTTTGTAGTCACCAACCTACTAGAGACACCAATCCCTAATGCTAACCACCAACTTAGCAATGATTTTTGAGCACCAATTCACTGGAGACACCAATCCCCTAGGTCAAGCATAAACTCAGCAATATTTTTGAACACTAACTCGGCAATTAAGAAAATCCACCCTATGTAGTTGTTTATTCAACCTAATGATGTTGCATATATAAATCTTCACTTCTTTGCATATATAACTTTGTTCCTATAAATCATGCTCTATTCTTTTCATATAAACTTATCACTCTATAATCTTCTTCAACAACTTGACTTTCTTAATTTGCTTGAGTTAGCTCTTTCTCCTTCTCTAATCCTCTTAATAAGTTTTGATTAATTTATCCTTTCTTTATACTCTCTTTCTTATATTTTTAAGATGGCATCATAATACTATGAGCACTCAACTAAATTATCAATTGAATTCATTTATATACTATGTTCAATTCATGAATAGATATGACTTTTCATGAGTCGGCATCCTTTAGAATAAACATCGTTAGTTGGCTTTAGCATATTTAAATATTTGAATTTCCAACGACTCCACGGCCAACCCTATTTTTATTATGTCATGTGGCATTTCATGACCATCTAAACATTCTAAATTAAATTCTTGTTTGTGTGGTTGTCATACTTTATATCTCACCACACATAGTGACTTTTACGGCATTTTATTGAATACGCAACATATTATACCTTTGTCATCATTTCCTTTCCCATCCTTTCATAATGTGGCACTTCCTGGCTTCCGCAGCCCTTTCTTCAATACCCACGTATCATTGTTAACACCTGCAAACTATTATCATTACTTTTGGAGCTCGAACAATACATGTGAAACATTATCACCACCCACATAGAAAAATCACCATCCATGGAAAAATTATCACCTCTTGTGGATTATTATTACCATCCATGAGAAACTATCAACATATGTGAAGCTTTATCACAATCCATTGAAAAATACTAAAACCAACAAAACACTATCAACACTTATGTAGCTCTACTACCACCCACAAAACACTACTAAAACCTACGGAGCACTACAAATTAGTTTTCTTCAACATGCAGCATGTATAATTCAAATTGACTCACAATATGACATCAATGACAATATTTCCAATAATCTTCCCTTTTTTCATTTATGGAAACCCTCAATTTCAAGTTCCTTTCATTTTTTCTAAAATTCATTACTAAATTTATCCCCCTGACTTCAAGCACTCCCCCTGATGAATTTCTTGATTTGATGTTCAATCCTCCCCCTTTTACATCAATGGAAAGGGAAAAAACTCTCACTATATACTTCCCTTGAAAATATGTTTCCATTTAATGACCTACTAAAAAGGATATTACTCGCAAATTTTGTCTGAGATATTCAAATGTTTCTTTTGGAAGAGGTTTTGTAAAAATTTCAGCAATTTGTTCTTTTGTGGAAATGTAGTCTATCTTAAACCTATTGATCTGTAACTTTCTCTCTCAAGAAATGAAACTTGATGGAAATGTGTTTTGTTCTAGAATGCAAAGGGATGTAGTGATGTAGTGATTCCTTTATCCATTGGGATATTTAAAGAGACCCTCCTCCTACCTTTACACTTACACCTAAATTCTTTGAGAAGATAAAAGCAAATCACATAGCAAATAGACTATAAGCTTCTTTGTCACTCTTGAAGAATCCACCATTTGAAGAGCTAAGGCATCCTTTCTTGCATTGCATCCATCCAAGTTTTTAATTCATATGGAGATATGTCAAATGGTCTTGTAGCCATGATTTGACAAGACTTCATTCTTTGAAAACCTTGAGATTCAAACATATGATCAAACATATTTGATTGCTAAGGATCTAAGTAGGTTCATTTCATTTTTTAGCATTCAGTAGAGATAGAAATTAATGGATTAACAAGCTAGTTTGACTATTTGGTTCATGTTCTAATGCAAGGATGTTAGTAGGTTAGTTTTGCTTAAGCTCTAAGCATGATGGTGCATTAAATTTGATTTAGTTTGGTTATAGGACTACTAGGTGTTAGCTCTAACTTTCTTAACCTTGCTAACAAATACATTTACACATTTGGCACGCCCAGTGGGACTGAATCCTTTATCCCTTAGTATTTTTAGCTTGAATTCTATATGTTTTTTGGCTAACCCTTTAATATGCACATATAGTAATTAATGTTCAATTTCTTGGGATTTTTTGCTAGCATTATATGTGTAGGTTCTCACTTATGGCTATCATTTTAATGGGTTGTTGTTAATTTCAAGCTAACTTGTTAAAATTTGATGTATTGTGAGCTTTTTTTGTGTGTTTTTCACCATACTTTGGTTGCAGGAGTGGCGCAGGCACAATTATCAGGGGCGCAGGCACACTTCTCCTGGTGCACACGCTTATCAGGTGGCGTAGGCACACTATCGAGCCTGAATTTCTATTTGGTCGACCCTAGCACACATACACTAACCCCGACGCACATACCCTAGCCAGGGCGCAGACGCACTAAACTAGGTGCACGAACGCTATTTCGTATTGTACCTTCACTTGTAACGCAAAAACCTGACAGACCAGCACATACACACTAACAAAGGTGCAGGACATGTTCCTCTAGATGGCACAGGCACGTTTCTGGTGGCACAAGCACGTTTCTGGTAGTGCAAGCGTTCAGTTGGAATCTGATACTTTTTTAATCTATGGTGGGACACAAGATTTTCTGGTAGTGTAGGCACTTTTCTGGTACCCACAAATGCTTTGTCTGAATCTAATATTGTTTTTATCTTCGGTACTGCACATGTCTTTCTGGTGGCGCACATGCCTCTAAGGTGGCACAGGTGCATTGTAAGTAAAAAAAAAACACAGATTAGTGCATTCTCCCTAACCCGCACACAGATGCCAAAATAGAGGCACAGATGTCTTTTTTGTTTTCTTGAGTTTAAGGTGTTAAGGTGCTAACTTTCTTATAGGTTTTATCTAATTAAATACTCATTTTTACAGGGTGTTTTTGCATGATTTCACTTGATTAGATAAACTTTGCATGCTTGCTTATAAAAATAAGATCATGTATGCTCTTCCCTCACGTCCCTTGGGGAAATCTTGGGAATCCAAAATGATTCTTAGATCTTTTTGATGCTTTGAAATTGTTACAAATATCTGAATTGGAATGGGTTAACTTGGTGTGTTTGAATTGAAGTATTTTTCCATTTGATATCTTCTTGAATTTTGGGAAACATCACTTATGCTCTTCTCTTGTAGCCTTGGATGATCTTGAGAATCAGAAAGGATATTTTTCTCTTTTTATGGAAAACTACTAAACTCGTTGTGTAGGACCAAAACACATGCTTGTCAAAGAAAAGGTGGAATCAAAACAAAGTCAAAAACTACTAATACAATTTTCATATAGGTTATCAAAAGGTGTTCAAGTAAACCACACCTAATTAAACAAGATAAAAATAACAACATATTCAAAACATTGTATTGCAGGT
The DNA here is from genome assembly GCA_019776745.2 of Taxus chinensis. Classification (NCBI taxonomy): domain Eukaryota; kingdom Viridiplantae; phylum Streptophyta; class Pinopsida; order Cupressales; family Taxaceae; genus Taxus; species Taxus chinensis. The sequence goes on from CM034147.1 coordinate 605,686,324, forward strand.
TTCGGAAAAGGGTACATCCCTATCTGCTCAACTGGAACATAACCCATTTGTCATAACACCTTAAGCTACAACAATGGGGGGTGGTTCCAAGAACCCCAAACTAGTCGATGCAAGAGGGAACCTTATGGATGAAATGGGAAGTGCTCCGCACTACCTACTTAACTAATGATTCCTTTGTGAGATAGTGTTATTGGTTGTCTGTATGGCGACCCCAATGATAGTACATGTAGATGCACTAGTTGCCTACTATTCTTGAAGGCGGTAAAGTAAAGCCGAGATACTCCCAATATAGTCGGGACTGTTTGGGTAAATTGTGCTCACTTAAGATAGCTTTATAACACCTAGGGTGAGAGAACCACCTAGGAAGATATTCTTTAGCCAGGAGCCCACTTTGACCATTTCAAAATAGTGTTGAGTTGTGAGCCATCTTTCATCACAAAATGTGTGACGTGTTACTTTCGCTTAGTTTTTCACTTTCCTTAAGGTGAGGTGAAACTCTGCCGAAGTGAAGCCATAATTTTTCATCCCCATTTTTGATCTACTTCCTTCACATTCTTTTGACACTTTGTGGATCAAAAGAAGGGTGACTACCTTTGTGTTACCAATTGATTGTTTCTGCCACTTTTTTGTCTGTTTACGCCCATCCATGTTTGCGGCTGGCTAAGTTGAATGTCTAAAGTGTGTGGAGGTGTATTCATATCATTGGTGGCCTTTGTGATCTTTATACCCATATCAATATCATCATTGTAGTTAGGCATGGTTCATCATCTTGAAATTTTTTAGAAAGGTTACCTTGTTTGTATCGTATCACTACAATTTTGGTATTTACATATTGTTTCTTATAAACTTGACCTAAATATCTATATTGTAAGGTTACACTACACACATTTTAACAATTCTTAGTTATACTTTAAGCTTTTTGTTCGGCTCTATTATTACCTCAATTTTGAAGAGTGCTACGGTTACTACTTTTGCGTGTTATATCAATATCATCTTGATATATATACCTTACTTTCTCACAAATTTTGGTTAACATATCTTGGTGACATTGTTGTGTCACTCACGAATTGTAACTGGCACTTTTTGGGATATAGTTCTTAATAAAACTTGAGCTCACTTTTAGTATACCTTCTTAGGATGTCACATTAACTTCTTGTATTTACTTACACCTTTTTCATTCTCTTAAACTTGGCATGAGTGAGAACATCTTTTTAATTATCTTGCGATACCCAACTACTTTTGAAACACATTCTAGGAAGTACCTTAATCATTTGATAGGCTTAGATACCAAACATTTGTGTCACTATTGATTTATCACTCTATCACATTGGTATCCTCACATTGTAACTCATTCATATTTCTTGAAAAATCATCTTGCATTTCACTTAGGTGTGGTCACAAAGTTTCGAACACATTTACAACTTACCTTAGTGAAAATATCACAGAACATGTCTCCCAAAACATGATTAGGACTCAAGAAACAAACATACGAGGAACAACAAACATAAGCTTGGGAAGCCACAAATAGACAAGGGTCAAACCCTTTTGTTGTACATGATCTGGGACCTCTTTTTTCTATGGAAAAAGAGATAGAAGACATGTTCAATCATAGTGATGATGAATTGGAGTCTCCAAATGTGGAATTTGAATTTGACCCCACCCTATTAGATGAGTTCCTTTTTATAAACAAGGATAAGGTGCTAGCACGGGTTTTAGAACTAGGGGCCAAAATGCCCACTACAAATGAAACAATCCCACCTACAAACACTGCTAATGAGGAAGAGTGACCTCTTATCAACATGGAGGAAAATTTAACACACAAACATGCTTCTACCTCTAACACAAGAAAATGATAATGTAGTGGGACATAGAATACCCTTTATCAAAGTGCCACATAAAACCAGGTCAGGGACACGAGAAAGTTGAAAAACCTCCAAAATATGAGGAAGAAGAGGAACCTTTGGGAGAAGAGATCACCATTCAACAAAAAATTAGTAGCCTTATCTGAAAATTAGCCTTGATAACCTCTCATGTACAAAAGGAAGCTGTCTAGAATGTCCAAAAATAAAGGCCTAAGGTCAAGATCATTGAACTCCATAGAGAAAATCACGGAGAAGACAATGTGGATTATCATCGTGTATATATCTCAGCTTCTCCTACTAAATAACAATTGCTCACACAAGAATTAAAATCCATGAAGGAAGCACTCGCAAGCCTTCAAGAGAGAAATGTAGGGAGCATTAGAAATTATCAATATGAAGAACTATGTCCCTATCCTTTTGACAAAGCCATGACACTTCAACCTTTCCCTAAAAAATTTGACATGCCAAAATTCAACAAATATAAAGGAAAGGGAGATCCATGGGATCATGTCAAATATTTTTATATAACGTGTCAAGAGGTGTCCTATAGTGATAATTATCTCATACAAATCTTTCCCAAAAGTCTAGGAGGTCAAGCCTTGGAGTGGTTTACTCGTTTACCTCGCAGGTCCATTTTTACCTGGCCAAAATTGGCAGAGAGGTTTGTGTGTCGCTTCTCATATAACATAGAAAGTGATATCACCATGGCAGATTTATGTGGCACCAAACAATGCCCTAATGAGACTTTCAGTAGCTTCCTACAATGGTGGAGAGGGATAGCCAGTCGCTTCCCTTACACTTTTCCTGAAAAACTGTTGGTAAGTATCTTTGTGCCCAACCTAAATCCATACATTGCTTTCCACCCTAAAATGCATTGTGTTGGCACTTTTGAGGAGGTCAGTGAAAAGGGTGTTCAAATAAAGAAAGCCATTATTGCTAAAGGAAATCTTAAGTCACAATCTAAGGATAATCAAAATGTTAAACCTACAGAGAAGCTGAAAGTATTTAACAAAAACAAAAATGTGGTGGGAGACGGGATCACAGATTCCAAAAGTGTACAAACGGTCCAAACCGGTCAACCTTTTAAACTCAACAAATGACCTATTTAACCTCCACCAAAATGAAGAATGTTCACCCCTCTTAATGAACCTTTATTGGTTATATTTAAACAATTGGATGCAGCTCACATGGTGACATATCTTACGACACAACCATTTGATGAAAAGGCTCCAAAACCATCATGGTACAAAGAGCATGATTATTGCAAAATACATCATGTCAAGGGACATAAAACAGAAAAAATGTCTGCGACTTCGTCACTATATCCAAGACCTCATCAAAAATGGGGAGATAGAGGTGGACAACCCAGGGAAAACTTAGACACCCAGCGAAAATATGGGGATATATAAAGAGCCATTTCCCAAACATGGTAAATCAGAAGATTCAAAGCTGGATTGGGGAGAGTCATCCCAAATTTATAAAGTAGTGAATTACGTATATACCAAGAAGTAAAACAATCATTATGATTCACTTATTGGATGTATTCACTCTCCTAATGACCATATCAACACCATTCGAATCAAGGGAAAGGATTTTTTCACGATAACGAGACGTGCCCACCTCATGATTCCTTAACCTTCTCCATCAACTCCACAAAATGGTAAGTATAGCCTCTTAGAGCAAGTTGAGAAAATGTCTGCTAATATTTTGATCTTGGATCTTCTTAAAATTTCAAATGTACACAAATACATTTTGTACCAAACTCTTCAGGGGTCAGGAGTGCCACTAGAGGTAGATTCTACACATCTTCTAGCCATAGTAGCAAACATTATACCAACTGAACACATTGCCTTCAATCATAGGGAGATCCCTACTAAAAATCCAACAGATAATCTCCCTTTATATATTGAAGTAGTTGTTACCCTGCAGGAAAATTAAGCGGGTGCTTGTGGACAACGGATCAGGGTTGAACATCTGCATGGTAAAGTTGGTTAAATAGCTGGGACATACTGAAGCAGATCTTGAGTCAAACATCATCACTATCACCACTTACGAAAACATGGAAAGGGAGTCAGCAGGCATAATCATGTTGCCTATGGAAGTGGGTCCCACTTGTCATCAAACAAAGTTCCATGTCCTGGACTTGGAACTTCCGTATAATATGCTTCAAGGCTGACCATGGATTCACGTCATACAGGCTGTGCCATCAAGATTTCATCAATGCATTAAACTAAAGCATGAGGGACACACCATTATAATACAAGGAGATTCAGAGCCCTTCATTCACTACAGAGCTCTCAATAGTTTTACACATAAGGGTACATATGCATGTCCCTCTACTGATATCATTGTCAGCATCCAATCTGAAGCCATGGAATCTTAGGTAGATTAGGATTCTCTTAGTTCTTGCACCCATGGTGCCTCTACATCAACATCTCCTTTTGATTCATGGGAGATGAAGGTTCTAGAATATGGCTTTGGATAATATAACGTGTAACAAGCCCTCTTGGTTTCTGACATTTCATTTCACCCAAGACTAGAGGTTGACCCAACTATCACTTCATAAGACCTAGAAATGAGCAAACTATTGGGTCATTTTTACCTGGAGGCTTACTGGATGAAGAAAAACTATTGGATCCACCTATAACTTGGGTCCCAGAGGATACTCATCAACCTGATATCAAACCCCTAAATATAAGAAATCCAGTAAAATGATGTACTCCATGGGCTACAAGGGCCTAGGATGCGGAAGAAATGAGAAAGGACAACGAGAACCAGTACCTCTCCCACATATTAAAATAGAAAGATATGGCATTGGAATTCGTCCTTATGGGGAAAACCCTAATGATCAAGATGTTACTTGTTTTGAACATAAGGATAGCTCTGAATATCTAGACAGTGATATGGATTCCCATTATAGCCAATATGAGGATCTTTCCTCCACGAACCTATTCATGAATACCATTTTCCTAACCATAACCCCTATGGAACCTACCCTTGACATTTTTTACCCTTCCCTTGTTAAATGGGACCAACAACATCATATGTCACTAGATCTATTTGAGAATGATGAAGCTATTGCAGAGTTTATGGGAATTTGGGATACAATTCCCATTGGAGACCACAAAAAGGGTTTCTATATTGACTTGGACACCTGCGCCTACTTTGGTGAGGAGGCTGAGCTTCATGGTTAGTAAAAATTAAGGAAAATTGAGGGCAAAGTTCCAACATAAAGCCTCAGTAAAAATCAAAGTCCAAGTCGCATAGTGAAAACCTCTTCGAGGCATTGGCCAACAAACAAGTGCAAAAATCGAAGGACAATAAAAGTGACCACGCCAAGGATGAAAATATCATGGAGACATCCTTGGATGAAGATCTCAACCTTCCTCACAATCCTATGTGTATAGAGGACTTGCCAAAGTTGCTAGAAGAAGAAACTATTGATGTAAACATTGGTATAGAAGAGGACTCAAAAATAGTCAAATTGGGAGCATCACTCTCGGCACGGGAACAGAAAACATTCACCATGTTGTTATGGGAGTTTATAGATGTATTCACATGGTCCTATAAGGATATGCAGGGCTTAGATCCAACTTTGGTCATGCACAACTTAGTTGTGCATGCAGATACTAAGCCTATTAAGAAGAAGCTCAGAAAGATGTACCCAAGGGTGGCCCTACTAGTTAAAGAAGAATTAGAAAGATTGCTTATGGCCAGATTCATTCAACCCATTGATTACTCTAAATGGATATCCAACATTGTCCCTGTCTAGAAGAATCCTGTCAAGATCAAAATCTGCACAGATTTTAGAGACATTAATAAAGCTTACCCTAAGGATGATTTCCCACTGCCAAATATTGATATGATTGTGGATTCAATAGCATGATATGAGATGCTATCTATTATGGATGGATTTTTAGGATACAACCAAATCAAGATAGCTGATGAAGATTAGCACAAGATGGATTTTACAACTCCTTCGGGTACATTCTATTATCAGGTAATGCTATTTGGTCTCAAAAATGCAGGAGCTACTTATCAGAGGGAAATGAAGGTAATTTTCCATGATATGATCCATGATATCATGGAAGACTATGTGGATGACATCCTCAGAAAATATAATACAAGGGAGGATCACCCTCTTATTTTGTGGCGTATCTTTGAACACCTACATGAGTACAAAGTCTGGCTAAACCCAAATAAATGTGTGTTCAGTGTGCTATCAGGAAAATTGGTGGGCTTCATTGTATCAAGAAGGGGAATTGAGGTAGACCCTGCTAAAGTGTCTGCTATTACTGAGATGCCTCCTCCTAAGAACATTAAGCAACTACACAGCTTGTAGGGAAAAATACAGGCTATTCACCGCTTCATCTCCCAGCTTGTTGATAAGTGTCATTCATTCACCCACCTACTTAAAAAGGACATGTGCCTTCATTTGGGGACCAGAGCAACAACATGCCTTCACCTTGCTTAAACAATACTTGGCCAATCCGCCTTTCCTCATGCCTCTAACTCCTGGTGAGCCGCTCTTGCTTTATATCTCTGCTACGTAATTTTCTATTGGTGCGTTGCTCACCCAATACGACCTTGGTCACAAAGAAAAAGTGGTGTACTACCTCAGTCACACTCTCATCGCTTATGAGCTCAACTATCCCCAAATTGAAAAAGCTTGTTTGGCTGTCATTTTTACTTTTCAAAAACTTCACCATTATCTATTGAATACCAAAACCAAGCTTATATCCAAAGTTGACCCGCTCAAGTACTTGCTGTCTAAACCCGCCCTCACAGGTAGAATGGCTAATTGGATCATTCTACTAAGTGAATTTGACATAGATTTTGTGCATCAGAAGTTGGTTAAGGGACAAGTACTCGCTGACCAATTAGCAAAAGCACCTTTGCAAGGCACTGAACCTTTGAATATGGATCTACCAGATGCCTCGTTGCTATACATTGAAGAATCTATTGTATGACAGATACACTTTGACGGGTCTTTTACTTTTCATGGTTTAGGAGTAGGTGTGGTCCTCATTACTCCTTCTGGCGATCCCATACCTCAGGCTTTTCGTCTTGGTTTTCCTTGCACAAACAACATCGTAGAGTATGAGGCACTTATCGCAGGGATGAAGCTCACCATCAAAGTGGAACATTCATCATGTTAAGGTTGTGGGTGATTCTCAGTTAATTATCAAGCAAGTTAATGATGAATACAAGGTTAAGGATGAAAAACTCATACCTTATAAAAAGCTGGTAGAAAATCTAAAAGAGTATTTTGTGCGCATCACATTTGAACAAATTCCAAGAGTGCAAAACAAATCTGTAGATGCTATGGCCACAGTGGGTTCTATGCTCCGTATTCCACCAGGAAATAATGACATGCCATTCTTTGTGGAAAATTTATGCCAGCATGTGCATACGACATGCCAGAATCATGTCTGGCTTGTGATGTTGTTGGTCCCAATTCCCCGTGGTATGAGCCCATCTTTACCTATCTCAAAGACAACACGTTCCCTCTTGACATCTCCCATTCTGAGAAACAAAGCCTAATTCACCAAATAGCCTATTATACCCTTTTAGGAGGTACGCTTTATCATCATGGCTACGATGGGAATCTGTTACGTTGTCTCGATATGATAGAGTTGATCCAAGTGATCAAAGAAGTACATGAAGGGGTGTGCGGAGCACATACTAATGGAATGGTTTTGGCCAAGAAATTGTTAAGAGTAGGCTACTATTGGCCTACCATGGAAACTGATTGTTGCAACTATGTCAGAAAATGTGTACTTTGTCAGAAGTATGGAAATTTCATCCATGCTCCATCACAGCCGTTGCAACCCATCACTACCCCATGGCCATTTTCTAAATGGGGACTTGACTTGATAGGGAAGCTTACCCCTACCTCATCTGATGGTCATACCCACATCATCACGGCTACTGAATACTTTACCAAGTGGGTGGAAGTTATCCCCTTAACCTATGTAACAGGAGCTCAGATTTCCAAATTCATCATGAATCATATCATTTGCCGGTATGGCATTCCTGCAGCCATTGTTACTGATAATGGAAATTAATTCAAGAATAAAATGGTAAAGGGTCTCTATCAGTGGTTCCAAATCAGGTTAAAATGGTCTACACCATATTATCCCCAAGGTAATGGACAGGCCAAGGCCACAAATAAGACTTTGGTGCGAATAATGGAGAAAATGGTAAGTAAAACAGGTCGTAATTGGTATTTGCAAATCCACCCAGCTCTTTGGGCTTACAGGACCTCCATTCACACTCCTACAGGTGTGACTCCATATTCTTTGGTATTTGGGACAGAATCTATCATCCCACTAGAAATTGAACTTCCTTCCCTAAGAATCTCTCTTAGGGATTATCTGGATAAAGATGAAGATTACCGGGTAGCTAGACTGGCTGAGTTAGAGCTCCTAGACGAGAAGCACATCCATGCCCTTAATCACCTCAAAGTGTATCAGAACAGAGTCTCCAGAAATTACAACAAGAGAATCATACCTCGTCAGTTTGAGGTTGGTGATTTGGTCATGAAGGAGAATCAATTCAACACAAGGGTAGAGTGAGAAAAGAAAGGAAAGTTTGAACCGCATTGGTTAGGACCTTATGTTATAGTGGCCAAGTACAGCACAGCAGCATACAAACTCACTCACCCCAATGGTGATGAGCTCCGTGAGCCCATGAATGCCATGCATCTTAAGCAGTTCTATGCTTAAACATGGCACAAAATCAGAAAAGAAAAAAAATCAAAAAACATGGTAAAATAATCAAAATGTAAAAAAATTTCAAAAAGAGAGAAAAAGAAAAGAGAAAACATGTCATCCATAAGTAAAAACCACGCAATTGTGGCACTTTGGATAGGTCCTTGGGTGAAAACCAGTTTCCAGTGCCTTGGGAAGATTCGTTGTTCACAAGCATCTTGCATCTGGGGGGTACTTTCACTTAGCCTAAGGCTAGTTCCACATCTACCTCTGAGATTCCTTTATGAGCCCACCCTTGTCTGGCCTTGATCCGGCTTTGTCTCTTTTTATTCGTCTGTGAAGAGCATGGTCTTTGTCTATTCCTCATCTTAGGCTGGGGGCATTTCTGCGTAACTTCACCTTCCTGTTTATAAGCGCGTGACATCTGCCCTTGTATTTTCCCCATCTAACATTGGGGGCATCCACGCTTTCTTGGTTACCTATGCATAGCTCTAGAAAACTGTTAGAAAAACATAAAAACAATAGAAAATTGTTTCACAAAACACAAAAACATTCAAAAACATCAAAACCAAAAACAATAGAAAATTATTTCAGAAAAACCAAAAACAATAGCAAATTGTTTCAAAAACACCTAAACAATAGAAAATTGTTTCATAAAAAATCTTGCATAAAATATTTACTTGCATTGTCTTGTTTCTTGCTTTGCTTTTGCTTGTATAGTTGATTCATGTTTGTGTGTTTGTGTTGTTCATTGCTTGGACATACTTTGTTAGGATTCATCTTTTCTTGATTAGATTAGATTTATTCTTACTTATGCATATTGAAGTGTGTTTTTGCATGCTAGTGAATCATGGTACATTATGTATCTTTGATTAGCATTATGATTGTCTTTGTTGCATGTGCATCATTTTGTTATCACATCATCATGTTTCCATCAATATCATCACATATAACATCATCTATACATCATATATTAAGAAAAATCTAAGTATACATCATACATGAATGCTAAGCTAATCGTCACATATCGTATCATCAAATGGGGGCAAGAGGGATCACAAATATCAAAATCTATCCCCCCCAAACCCATATCATCATATCATCCCGTCCACTAAGTCTGGCACATCACATGAGCAAAATACATTTAATATACTCTACAAGATCTATCATCTAGTAATCAAAACACATGTGATACATCAACAAATCATGATATATATACATGTGAAATCAAATTAGCTAACATCATAAAGCACATCTATCTATCCATATACTCCATCAAGAAGTAACAAACAAAATGTCCATCTCATAAACACATATGTCATGTCAAAAATGTCCATATAATACATATGTGTGGTATATCTGTATCAAAAATGGATATACGTAACTGCAATACATAAAAAATTCCTTCATCTAAGGTGTACAAAAAGATGATACATATATCAAAGAATAACCTTCATCAGAGGCCTTCATCAAGGAGGCATATGTGTCAATACAATCATCATGGATGAATCGAGCCCTCAGAGGGGGTGGCTGGTATGTCTCACGGTGGTGGCATAGCAAGAACATCACTCGGTATCCCTAACTATCCTCGTGGATACTCCACTAAGGCCTGTGGCCTCTCTGACTGGGTCCCTCTACTAGACTACTGGCTATAGGAAGGTACTCGCCATTCAGCTAGAATTGCCTCAAAGTATAAAGACCTGTAATAGGAGACTCTGCCCTCTATTGTAGCCAAATCTTTGTGTGTCTAGGCCATCACTGTTATACCATCTGTACGTCAGAAAGACGCTATCTCTGCTAAAGCTCAAGCAAGCTTGGCCTAGCCCACTACATGCTCATCCCTCAACCTATCTCGCTCAAGTATCACGAGCTGCAGCTGGGCCTGTGTCTGCTGATATAGACCTGTCACTTGGGCCATCTGCACGACCATCTGTTGTATTTGCTGAAAGTGCACAACACTATCACCTCCTTGGCTAGCTTGGGCCTAAGCCTGATCCTGCTCAGCTGTCACTGCTAAAATCTGAGCTTGAGCCTGGTCTCTCTCTGTTGTGACCTGGTCTCACTCTACTAGATCCTGTTGTAACTGCTACTGTAGAGTGGTTGGCTACACCACCGGGTCTTGTCCATGTATTGGCCTGGAAGACTGTCCCTACTCTAATACTCTGGGCCTAGAAAGTTGTGCAAGTGTCTGTCCTGGTCCCTGTGGCCTCAATCTTTGTACTTGTGCGGCACCCTTCTCGTCATGCGGTAACCCATCAAATGGATCCTCTGGGTCATGGGCTGTTGCACCCTCTCTCATAGTCACCACCATGCCAAATCTCTCTCGTTGGTCTAGCACCTGCTGTCCAGGCCTCCTCAGGATAGTCAGGCACCGGGGTAAAACAATAACATACCAAGTCCAGTAATCTACAGTAGTGCCTAGATCCCTAGTCTGTCGCGTTAGATCCCATACCTGTGGGACCACATCTAAGAAACTATCCCTGGATCGGGTCACCTATATGCACAGCCCCATGGTCTACCTCTCAGCATCTCGACAGGCATACCATATGTCTAGCTGCGGAACCCCCTGCACTATACCTAGCTATCACTGGCATCTGTCTACCCTATATAGCTCAATGATGTAGCTCTGACTGTCAATAAAGAAATGCTCCACAATACACACATTGAGCTCTACTAGCATCCTCCGGTCACTGTATCTGCATGTAGGGTCTCCATATGATATGCCTATCTAAAAGCTCATTGAACTCTCGGCGATATGCATGTATAAGCTGCCACGGTTACCTTGTACGTCACCACTTACTGAAACCCATGCCATGTAAGATGGCTCCTCTGGATCTCAAACATGTAGAGTGCCCACGGGGCACCCGATAGCAATGTGGTCCCATGACCAAATATGTAGTAGCGAGGTAGGCCCCATCATCTTCTGATGGTGGTAGGTGATTAGATGTAATTCCCAGTAAAGGTACGCTAGTATACACTGTCCCCATCAATAGCTCTCACCACTGAAAATCCCTTGTACTAGTGTCATCAACCCTCTCGGAAAAGATGTCCCAGTCTTATCAGTGATTAAAACCCCACTGATAAGTGCCATAACGTATAGGGGCCCACTGTGAAATGTTGGGTCGGTGATACACTCATGGAATGCAACAGTCATACCGTCATGCGGTATGTCATCTCGATCGAACAAATCCCTGACAGTTGCCTTGATCTACCCAACATCAGAAATGTACTCAATCAGTGAACCCAGGATGGGCATGTGGAGGATCCGCCACACATCCTCTAAAGTAACGGTCATCTCTCCTAGTAGGGAGTCAGAAGCACTGGCTCTCACTATGCCACCACTCAGCTAGTGCAGTAAGCAGACCGTGGTCTGGTGTAATAGAAGGCATCTGCGACACATGGCCTAGGCCCACTGCCTCTAGAAGTATGGCTATCGCACGCGGGTCTCACCGATGCATGTTCCCCTCTAGCTCAGCGATACGTGAATGACGCTCCTGCATCTGAAGCATTGACAATTGTCTCTACAAAAATCATTCCATTCGTCAGTTACTAAAATTTCCTCTAAATTCTACTCTATCATTTTTAGGGTTAACCCAAAAAAATCCTAAGTTTTCTTCTAAGTGCCATCATTTTTAGCATTTTTATATCTAACCTCCTACTACCTAGTGTGCCAACATGCCCTTTAGAGTGTGTGCGCCATCCTTTCGGTGCATGCGCATGCGCGCAACCATCTAAGGGCGCTTGCGCTAGCAATCGGGTCCCTACGCGGGTGCTCGTGCATGAACTCTTTGTGTGTGTGTGCTACTCTTCAGTGTGTGCACGGCCGCGCACATGTGTGGCACATGTGTGTGTGTGCATGTGTGTGTTTGAGTGTACCTACACATGTGTGCATCCACCCTAAGGTGCATGTGCCCCCAATTCGACACCTGCGCCACCTTTAGCGCACCTGTGCCTACACTCGCACATACTGACGTGACCCCTAACCCTAATTCCTAATTCTAGGGCATTAATTGCAAAATTTGACAAGGAGGGTTCGAGTACTCATAAAGACGCCATCGTTGGCATGTCGCTGATACCCTTGGATTGTGTCTTCCCATCTCAATCGGTCTCATGCTATCACCATCGTCCTTGTCGCTATTAGAGCCTCGCGGTAAAAACTCAGCGGTGGTCAGTAAGAAATGAATTGGTCATGAGTGATTTACCCCCCGCCCCCAGGTGGGGTATATCAAGCTATTTTTCATCGCCGTGAGTGCCTGGAGGCTCGTTTTCGATCGCCGTTTTCTCCTCTATTCACTGTTGAATAATTATTTTAATTAAATAATTATTTTTCTTTTATTTTTCACCGTGTTGGGGCATTTTTTACTGTCCAATACCCCTTTCTTCTCCCTAGGACAATTTTTATTGCTCCTAGGTGATTTTTCTTCTTATCCGCGCTCTTGTAAATAATTATTATTTTTCTGTAAAAAATAATTATTTTATTAATTTTTCCACTATATAGGGACATTATTTGTCGCACGTTGCTTCTTTCTTCCCCTGGGGCATTTTCTCTTGTATCTAGGCACTTCCTTCTATTTCTTCTATTTTCTTTCACTATCCACTGCATTTTGGAAAACAAAGAAAAACAAAAACATATATATATATATATATATATATATATATATATATATATATATATATATCACTTCAAAAATCCAAAAATAGGGCAATTTTTTTCACAAAATTCTAAAAAGTAAAAAACCTACAAAAATAGGTAATCTGCTTATTACGACTGAAAATTGTGTCTTGCGTATGCTATTCTCTCCATATCCTACTGGTTTGTTTCACGTCTTCACCAATTTATACGACTCGTGGATCGCCAGATTCACAACCATTCACAAAGCTAGTTGCTTACTTCATCTGTACTCTGGGGCACGTCTTATTGCTTGGTGTTGTTTCGTTGTGCACAAAGCTTTCTACTTGGACCTCGTGTCCATCATCATTTCCCCTTGCATGTATCCTTGCTCGGGGCATCATTTTCAACCCTTGTCATCAATCGCGAACATGTGGATCTCTTCAGCTTGATAACAAAACATTTGTACAATTGTCTTGACCGTTTTTGGGTTGGATATGTGCGTTCGTACTTATTTTCCTTGTTAAATGAGTTTGTTTCCTTCTCATATTGCATTGCATTTTGTATGTTGCATGGAGTTGGTATTTTCAGCAATGGACAATTGTTCGTAGTATGGCTTTTCATGCCATTCTACTTTTGTTCATATGCTTATATTTTTAATAAGGACTAATGACGTAGATCTTTTGGCAATATGATGACACTGTAGTTGTTCCGATGCAAAGGCTAGAGGCTAAGTTCTTCTATCCACTTCTCCATATTTCTTCTACCTCACTTTCCTCCCACCACTTTTCTTCTGCTTCACCTAGGGCATTCTTCCCCTACCCATTCTTTTATCAATTTCTCATCTTTTTCGATCGTCGATCGTATCTTCCTTCATCACCCCATCGACACTCGAGGGGGCACCTCTCCCTCCTGCTAATTTTTCTTCTATCCCTTCAAAATTTCATCTGTCTACTATCTTTGAAGTGGCGTCACTTACGCCACCCCAAAGAGGGGAAAATGTAGACACCCATAATTATGCCTGAGCAATTTAAATACTTAAATTTCACTAATTATCTCCTTTCCGCAAATTGGTGACATTTCGTCAAAAGGGCTCATCTTCTCTCCTATCGTTGTTAATTAATTACACTACGCTAATTAATTAAGTCACCTATCCAACAAGTATCCTAATTAACGACCTTTCATTAATTAATTTCCCCTGCTATCTAGACTAATTAATTATTATTAATTAATTAGCTTTCCCTTTCATTTAACCAATAAATCAATATTTAATTGATTTAATCCCCTTGTATAGTCTAAATCATGCTAATATTCCTCTAAAAGCTTCTATAAGCTTGCACATCTATTAATTAAATCATCTTGATTAATTAATGAGCCCCCTTTATCCACATGAGTCACTAAAGGACAAACAAACCCTCCTAAAGTTAACTCAACCCTATCTAAACCCCCCTTATCCACAACTAACTCAACATCTCTATTATCCCACATACAAAGGGATGTAGTGATTCCTTTATCCATTGGGCTATATAAAGAGCCCTCCTCCTACCTTTACACTTACACCTAAATTCCTTGAGAAGACAAAAGCAAAGCACATAGCAAATAGACTATAAGCTTCTTTGTCATTCTTGAAGAATCCACCATTTGAAGAGCTAAGGCCTCCTTTCTTGCATTGCATCCATCCAAGTTTTGAAGTCATATGGAGATATATCAAATGGTCTTGTAGCCATGATTTGACAAGACTCCATTCTTGAAAACCTTGAGATTCAAACATATGATCAAACATATTTGATTGCTAAGGATCTAAGTAGGTTCATTTCATTTTTTAGCATTCAATAGAGATAGAAATTAATGGATTAACATGTTAGTTTGAATATTTGTTCATGTTCTAATGCAAGGATGTTAGTAGGTTAGTTTTGCTTAAGCTCTAAGCATGATGGTGCATTGAATTTGATTTAGTTTGGTTATAGGACTACTAGGTGTTAGTTCTAACTTTCTTAACCTTGCTAACAAATACGTGTACACAAGTTCTTCTTTCATAGCTCTAATCCAATGTTTTTCTTCACTTTCTCTAGTAAAAATTTTTGATTCAACTTAGGATAGCAGAGATAGATTTGTATGCTCTTCTACATTTTCTAGGTCTTCTCCTAGTTTGTACCAAAATATTTTTGTCTCCTATAATCTCATTTTATGAATTATTCTTTTAAACTAATTTGGATGGTGTTTTTGTTTCCTTTATCTCAGCTTCTTATTTTTCATCTTCATCTTCCTTTTCATATTCGTTGTTGGCTTCTTCAGAATAATCAATTTCATGTACCTTTTTATTCTTGCACTTGATATCATCTACCTTCACATTAGTACTTTCAACAATTTTTAACGTTTTTAGATTGTAGCATCTATAGCTTTGCTTATTTAAGAGTAAATAAGAAAAATACCTTCATCAGCTCTAGCTTAAAACTTACCCAGGTATTCATCATCTTTCATGGTATAACACTTACTTCCAAAAACTCTAAAATGTTCAACTATTACAGGTTTTCCCTTCCATAGATCATAAGGGGTTTTTCTATTTTTAAATTTGATCTACCATCTATTCAAAATGTAGATTACGGTAGTGAAATCTTCTCTCTAGAATCTTTCATATACTTTGGATTCATCTAACATAGTTCTAGCCATCTCTTATATAGTTATATTCTTCCTTTCAACAACTCCATTTTTTTGTGGAGTTTTTACAGCAAAGTAATGCCTTTTTATTCCATGACGCTCACGATACTCTATAAATTCATTTGATTTGAATTCTCCTCCTTGGTCAAATCTTAAACACTTGATTTTTAAATCCATTTCATTTTCAACCAATTCTTTTAATGCCCTAAATTTTTCAAAAGCTTCATACGTTTCTCTTAGAAAAATAACCCATGTCATCCTAGTAAAATAATCAATAAATTACATGAAATACTTATCACCTTACATGTTTTGAGTTCTTTAAAAGATCAGTATACACCAGTTCCAATAATATTGTGATTTATTATTCCTTTATCTTGAATGGGGCTCTTGTTTGCTTTCCAAATTGACATTTTTTGCAATTGGTATTTGTTGGTTTTGTAATATTTGGTATGTCTCTAACAACTTTTTTAGAACTAATCTTCACTAGATTATCAAATTTCATATGACCCATTCACCTATGCCATAAGCATCTCTCATCAATTTGCCCCATGTAGCACGTTTTACCTTTAAACTCATTAAGAATATAAATATTATTTTTTGTCCTGCAAGCATCAACAACAATCTTCCTTGTACTTCCCTTTCTAATTTCACATCCTCCAGTATAGAAGTTTATTGTGTATCCCTTGTCACTCATTTGACTAGGACTCAAAATATTATGCTTTAGTCCTTCAACATGCAAGACATTTTAAGTTTTTGGTTTACCATTGTTTAAGCTAATTGTGCCCTTTCCCTACTAAAATTTGTTATGGTGTTGTCACCCAAATTTTACAGTGCCTCCATTTACCTTTTTTAAAGTGATAAACTTAATTTTTTAACCAGTCGTGTGGCTTGAACAAACACTATCAATATACCATTGATTTCCTTCATTATGTGCATGGAATGTTGTCTGAATAATCATGAACTTTTCTTTCCAAACTTTCTCTAACTCTACCTTCTAATTAACCTTGATTATCTCATCTTTAGGAATCCTAGTGGGAAACATAATCCCACTTCTACAAAATTGGGCTATATGTCAAAATTCATGGCACTTATAGCATTCAATGTCAAAATTCATTAGCGGAGAAAATGAGCTATGATTCCTATTTGTGGAAAATACATATGAATCCATATTTACATTTATATTCTTATCAAAATTTATTGCATAAGATCTACAGTTTGTTACCTTGTGACCAAATTGATTACATGAATAACAATAACCATAAAAAGAATTTTGAAACCTAATTTTGTAATGTCACCTTGGAGGGAAATATCTTCTTGTTGAATCCTTTTTTCTCATTGGAGGAGTAACATGAATTTATTATCTTATGTTGCTTTGATTTGAGGTGCTTTTGATTTTAGGAGTATGTATTTCTTCCTTCTTGTTGTTCTCTCAGCCAATGGTAGAACTTTTAAGAGCTTCTGCATAGCTTCTTGATTTTTCTAAACTTGTCACTTTTGGATATTATTTGAGATCATCTTTTGCAGATTTCTCATTACAGCTAAGACTTACCTTAATAAATGGTGATCTCTAATTATTGATGATGGTTTCTAAAACTTCAGAGATCTTTCATAGCTTGAGACAACTATTCATCTTGGTAGATTCTCAAGTTCCTTTCTTAAGGAGACAAATTCACATTCAAGTTTCTCAAAATTTCCTTCTTTATGTCTTAGTTTTGTATTCACATCACCATTCATCTTCTTCATATACTCTAGTTGAATCTTTAGATCAATGATGATTTTATTGGAATTATTTAAGATCATGCTTCATTTTTTGATTTAAAACATCATACTCACTTTTTAGAATCTGAAATGTATGTTTTAGTCTCTGATTTTTCTTTTTGAGGCTCTTGAGTTCTTCTAGGGAAAAAAGAAGCTCGACTTCAAGATCCACTTTAGCTTCAAATTCAATATCTTTGTCATATTTTGAAATCGACTCTTCTTTTACTGTATTTACCCTCTAAGGCCATGAGTAGAGATTCATCTTTATCTCTAATAGAAATGCTTTCATCGATTTCTTCAGATGATTTTTTTTCCTCCTTGGTATAGAGGTTTTTCTTCTACTTGTAGTAATCCTTCTTAATTTTAGACCTCCCAAGTTTATGACTCTTCTTATTGGACTGATAATACATGTTACTCTCCTTTAAGATTTGTTCTTCTTTATCAATTTTTTTTTTGTATTGACATTTGTTTACATAATTTCCTATTTCACAACAATCAAATCATTTGAATGGTAACTTACCTTTATATTTTCTAGATCATTTCTTCAATCTTCTAACAAAGTGAGCTTCTTCTTCATCTTATCCATTTCTAGAACAAGTATGTGACTCAAGTTCCTTCTTTTTTTCATTTTTTGATGTTTTGAAAGCAGCCTCTTGCTTTGATGATTTATTGCTTTCAACTCTCATCTCATATGTTGTGAGATATAAGAGAAGTGCCATAGATCTACTGGTTTGAATAATGCACATGTGAATAATGCAAGACGTGAATTTTTCTAAGATAAAACAATGCAAACATACAAAAGTGAAAATGACAAAAATACAAGAGAGATAATTGCAATAACATAGAAATAACTCCAACTCAATGTGATCGAATAGAATAATGCAAGATATGTAGAGATAGGAGGTGAATGTGTAACCTCTTCCAAGAATCATGGAAATCTCCACCGAGAATAGTGGTAGTAAACACCTAGAATGGTGTAGTCAAGTGGTAACCAACACCTAGAATAATGTAGTCAAGTGGTAACCAACACCTAGAATAGTGTATTCAATTGTAAACCTAAGAAAGCATATCTCATAAGTGTAGGGAAAATCCAAGAGAGGTACAATATCTCGAGTAGGATAATGCAAATAAAGTGAGGAAAATAAATCCTACACTAACACCCCCCCATAAGCACAACTTAGGTGGGCAGTGAAAAAGGAAAGTGTGTTCCAGAAATGAGGCCTGATGAGGTACCCATATATAATGAATATCTCACAAGGATAGAGTAAAAGGAGAAAACCCAATGGGTAAAAACTCCCCCCCAAAAGAGAGACAAAGAAGAGAAGGTAGGACTAGAAATCCCCACTCAAAACTATAATTGTCGGTATCCATTTGGTATCCTACAAATCAACCTCCTGGAGTGAATGTGGCTCAGAATTATATGCAACGAAGAGTGGATCACCATAGAAAAGTGAAGGTAGCCACTAAGTGTCTGATGGATCTCCAACCAAGGTGTGGTTCTTATCTAAGGAACTATGCTCCTCATACATGGTAGAAGTGCCAAATTCTCCATGAGGGAATGATGTATCTGATGCAAAAGTGAAGAAATAATGTGGAGGGTCCTATAACTGAGTAGAAGAGTCCCTAATGTATGATGAGTCCTAAATCAAGATACCTACTCCCTAAAAATTATGAGGTGGACTTGAAGTGAATAGATCATGAAATAACTCCTCTAAAATTGGAAGGTGACAAGGAGATAGTGGAGGTGGTTCCCCTTCACTATTGTATTCATCTATGCCATAAGATAAGTTCTCATCAGAAATGTTCTCAAGATCAGAAGTTTCATCAAGTACAGGTGAATCTGATGAATAATCTAAAGGAAGGACAAAGTGAGAGAAGGAATATAGTCGAGGCGGATTATTTACTAAACCCATGGCAATGATAGTGTCACTTTTTAGCTCTCTGACATAGACTGAATCTGCAGTAAACTCAACCCGTATGCCCTGACTAAGGTGAGTAATCTAATATATTGATAAGAGAGTAGTTGATAGTGATGGAATACTAAGAACATTATTGAATGTTCCTCCATTCACTTCAATAGGTCCTCTCCTAAAAACATGTGCATAACTATTGTCACCCAATCGTATATTAGACATGTCACATGGCTCTAATAATTGAACTCCACATGTGAAGAATCCATATGATGTGAAGCACCAAAATAAAGAACCCTTGTAGGTGGTGGTGGTACAACTGCAATAAGGGCTCTCCATTTTTTCTCCTTTCTTGATTATATCTCTTTCCCTTTTCCATTTACATTGGAGGATTCATTGGTTGATGAATATTGTTTGGAAGACTCGAGGTCACCTATCTTATTCTTCTTGAGAATACTTGTGAGGTGGCCAAAATGTTTCTTCAAACATTTTCTTTCATCAT
This sequence comes from Taxus chinensis, assembly GCA_019776745.2. Lineage (NCBI taxonomy): Eukaryota > Viridiplantae > Streptophyta > Pinopsida > Cupressales > Taxaceae > Taxus > Taxus chinensis. The sequence goes on from CM034147.1 coordinate 605,706,336, forward strand.
GTCTCCCTTTGCAATACCCACATTTGATCCTTTCTTTCTTGGAATTATCACTAGAAGAGGAATTTTCAGAGTTTGATGTAGAGGTGGATGAATGTTGAGACTTCTTGATTTTTTTATCCTTGTTACTCTGTTTATACTCTTTATCTAATGACACTTTCTATTTTTCATTCTTGGAAATGAAAATTTGAGGTTTTGAGGACTTTAAGGTACCCATTTGTATTCACTTATCTTGCTCCTTAAACAAATCAGAAATAAAGTCATCTAAATATGGCATAGACCATGTGGCTACAAGAGCCCTCTTAGTAGCATAAAATGTAGAGACAAAGATAGAGTAGTCAAGACATTGTCTGGCAAGCACTGAAAGAAATAGTTGTCCATCCTCATTTTCTATTCCACATTCTTTTAACTGCAATTGTAAGGAATTCAATTTAGTAAATAAATCTTCTAAGGTATCCAAGTTGTTAGGAATTAAGCTAATAAGTTCTATTTCTAGCTCATGACCCCTCATAGTGTCAACTTTTCCAAATAAGGTTTCTAAGTTTTTCTACACCCCATTGGGAGATTTGGCTGACTGTACGTGAAAGAGAAGTTTGAGAGACACAAAATACCAAAGGCTTCATCGCACTTATTATACCACTTAACTTTTTCTGCATCTTCATTAGGCTCAGGTTCAAACCCCATTGTGATACTGTACAACCTTGTTCTCCTAAGTGCAATGGTCATTTTTTATGTCCATTCATGGTATTTAAAAGGTGTAAGTGGGTTAATTTAACTTAGATCCATTAGTGTAGAAATAAATGTTGTGGTAATTGTTGCAAAAAACAAATAAATGTGTGGAAAGAAAGAAGTTCTGATTAAGAGAGGAAACACATTGTAAACCCCCTCGAAAACTATATCAAGAATCCCCCCACAATTTTGGAACTTTATAACTTAGTGCATTTTACAAAATAAATAGGTATAATGCTATGGGAAATGAAAAATATTTATCTTTTGTAAAAAATGGCACTCGATATCAAGATACCAATCAAATGTTTTACAATAATTATTTCCCATAAATAAGTTCTATTTTAAATTAATTTGCATTAAACTTGAAATGCACTTTTTTCACAAAAATATAATTTTAGCAAAAGAAGGAGGTGGATTTTTATGAATCCAAGTAAAGCACCTTTAATTCATATGTTTTAGGTGCAGCTAAAGGCCAAAAATGCCAAGGGGTTACAAGGGGGCTGGTGTTAGCCACCCTGTATAGCCAAAGGTTGTTTCGGTGAGTCTATTAGGCTAAGACAAAAAAAAATTGTTTGTAAACAGGATACAACGATGTTGGATCAAGAAGATATTCACTACGGCCCTTAAGTTTTTATAGATCTGAGTGTAACAAACACTACTACTATGGGACTTTTAAAAATGATGATTGAATCTAGATCTGTAATGTGTGTATGCGTTGTTGGAAACTCTATTGTAGGTCTGAAAGGCATATTGATTATAAAAATGCCCTTTACAAGTCTAAACATGGATGCAAATCACTACCATAGGTGAAAAATCCCTTCACATGATTGCAAATTAACCTCTAGATCTGGATAAATTTCCAGAGATCCTGTAATAATGATTTAGGGTCTACAAAAAAAGAAATCTCCAAAACTCTATATGCACTATGCAAGCTTGTAAACCTCATAAGCCTGTAAGTAGGCTATATACCCAAAAACTAGGAAAAACCAACACCAAAATCACCCAAATACTTGTAAATAATGACTTCAAATTAAATTAAACTTGCATAATAATAATTAAATAATCTCTATACGAGCTCGGCTCTAACACCATATCAGAGAAGTGCCACGGATATACTAGTTTGAAGAATGCACTTGTGAACAATGTGAGACGTGAATTGTTCCAAGACAAAACAATGCAAGCATACAAGAGTACAAATTATGAAAATACAAGAGAGATAATTACAATAACATAGAAATAGATCCAACTCAATATAATCAAATAGAATAATGCAAGAGATGTACGTATAGGAGATGAATTTGTAAACTCCTCTTAGAATCATGGTAATCTCCACCTAGAATAGTGGTAACCAACACCTAGAATGGTGTAGTCAAGTGGTAACCAACACTTAGAATAGTGTAGTCAAGTGTACACCTAAGAAAACATATCCCATAAATGTAGGGAAATTTCAAGTGAGACGGAATATCTCAAGTATGATAATACAAAATTCAGTGGGGAAAATAAATTTTACACTAACATGAGAATGCTACGCAACTCATCAATTGTTAAGATGCTTAAGTCTTTTAACTCTTCAATAGCAGATACTTTGGAATAAAATCTCATAGGAAGAGGTATAATCAGTTTTTGCACAATAACTTCATCCTTAATTTCTTCACTAAAACCTCTAATAGTATTGACAACAACATTAACATGGAGAAGGTAAGCGTCAATGTTTTCTTCATCCTTCATTTTCAAACTCTCAAACTTACTTTTGTGTATTTGAAGTTTGGCTTTCTTTACTTTATCATCTCCTTCATAAACAATCTTTAGATTTTCCCAAATCTCCTTTGCAAAATTGTAGTGCATTACTTTGACAAATTTTTCTTTACATAATCCGCTCAAAATTACATTCATGACCTTTACATTGCTCTCACTTTCCCTTTTTCCTGCTTGATCTATTGGAGGATTTTTTGGAGCTATATAACTGTTAACAATATATTATCAAATGTCAAAACTAAAAGCCATTAAATAGGTGTGCATCCCTATACTCCAGAAATCATAATTGGTTCCATCAAACAAAGGATACTTTTTTGAGGAAAAACCTTCTTGAGAATCCAAATGTGTTTTTATGATCTACCTTCTAGTGATCAAATTATTTTGAGAACCCACTCTGATACCAATTATAGAAAACGCACTTATATTGTGGGTGAATCAGTATAATCTGATTTTTAAAAATTCAACTTTAACATTTATAAACAATAGTACTTATACAATATAATAGTTGCACAACATAATATTTATGTGAAAACCCTTTTGGGATAAAAACTACAGACAAAATAATTATTGGAGATATTGTCCAAATCTAGCGACAAAATTAATTAAATTACAATTTTTTGTAGGCACCAACTTACTGGAGACACCAATTCCCAATGTTAAGCACCAACTTAGCAATGATTTGTGAGAACCAACTCACTAGAGATGTTAATCCCCTAAGTTGAGCACCAACTCAGCAATATTTTTGAACACCAACTCACTAAAGACACCAATCCCCAAGGTTCAGCACTAACTCAACAATCAAGAAGATCCACCCTTTGTAGTTTCTTCTTTAACCTGATGATGGTGCATAGATAATTCTTCACTTCCTTACTTTGTTCCTGGAAACTACACTCTATTCTTTTCACATAAAATTCTCACTCTACAATCTTCTTCAACACCTTTACTTTTTTAATCTACTTGAGTTATCTCTTTCTCCTTATTCTTCAATCATCTTGATAAGTTTTCATTAACTGGTCCTTTCTTCTCACTCTCTTTCTTCTCTTTTCAAAATGGAATCATAATACTAGAGCACTCAACTAAATTCACAATTGAATTCATTTATATATTATGTTCAATTTATGAATAGATATGAATTTCCATGACTCATCATCCTTTAGAATAAACATCATGAGCCGGCTTTAGCATATTTGAATATTTGAATTTCCAACGACTCCCGTGGTCACTCATGTTTTTCATATGTCATGTGGCATTTCATGACCATCAGGACATTCTAAATTAAATTCTATATTGTGTGGTTGTCCTACTTTATATCTCACCACACAATGATGTTTACGGTATTTCCTTCAATACGTGGCATACTATACATTTATCATAAATTCATTTCCCATATTTTCATAATGTGGCACTTCCTGACTTCTGCGGCCCTTTCTCTAAAACTAACAGATCATTGTTAACACCCACGACCATTATCATTACTTGTGGAGCAAAAACACTACTCACAAAACATTATCACTACACCCAGAGCACAATCACCACCCACAAAACATTTATCACCTCCTATGGATAATTATTACCATCCTCGAGAAACTATCAACATATGTGAAGCTTTATCACAATTTGTTGAACACTATTGAAACCCACTAAGCATTGTCAACACTTGTGTAGCTACACTACCACCATTGGAACACTATTGAAACCCGTGGAGCACTACAAATTATTTTTGTTCAACATGCGGCATGCATAATTCAAACTAAATCACAATATGACATCAATTAAAATATTTACAATAGATATATATTAGCATAATATTTCCTTAAGATGTGTATTTTGTGTTATCGATGAAAACCATGTATGACAAAACAAAGAAAGAAAAATTATGAAGAAGAGTTTTTAGTTGGAATATTGGTCATGCTCATATCCATTAAGAAAAATTCTATTCAATATTTCACGTCATGTTGTAGAAGAATATTTTTGCAAGGATTATTGCATGACATAAGTGTAGTATTTTATTTTACCAAACATCCCAAGGCATGCTAGCACATCACTCAACCAGAACTGAGCTCTAACCCAAAGTGTGCAAGGGTACTAGGTCCATCTTTTATGGAAGCTTGTTTAAGGAGTTAACATGATCATAGAAATATTCTAGATCCATAATATTCATTCAAGAATAAAGCATAACATGAACTAGATCTATATCTTAACCATTTCAAGATTATCTCATTCAAGAATGAAAATAAACTTTACCATGCAAGAACCAGACACAGGTATGTAAAAAAACAAATATCCAACCACAAAGATCTATTATATTAATTAATTTAAAACACAAAAGATGCATACATACATAGTAATGTCACCATAAGTCATGCACGCACATAAAACAACATCATAAATCTATTACAAAACATGGATGATAACTAAACCATGCAAATAAATACACACACACACACACATAATAGGTAGTGGGGAATTTCCCTTCACTACTCATGTACTCTTCAAAAATAGGCTACATGCGAAGAATAGCCACATGTCCTTACATGATAAATGAAAAAGCATATAAGCTCACTAATAATATATTATCTAATCATATAACTGTAGTCTAAGCCTATTAATAACTCCAAAACTATGCATGTCACTTGATATTCCACTTTCCTAAAATAGTCTTTGCGTGTTTTCCAAGTCTTCTACAAAATGTGCTCCACACTCAAAATCTATATTTTTAGCATCATAATGAAAAAAGATAAGTCTTGAATTCATGCTTTCCTGGGCATGCCCTATTCCAATATACTTCTACGCACACCTACACACCCTATGTCTACATGCCCAATCCGTATGTACCTTTAATACTTAGGTTATAATTTCATTAGCCCAACATTACCCCACAATCGCTTCATTTCTATCCCTGTAAATGGGTAAACATGATCCATCTCTCCATAAATAAAGAATATAGAATGAAATAATATATGTATAAAAAGAATTAAAGAATACTTGGGGTGCATTCTATCCTGTCGTAGGTAGAATTAACTCTGGATATCCAACTTTGACCTCTACTTCTAACTCATTCCAATAAGTCAATGATCTATTAGTTTTATCAGGGATGTCTATAAATACCCCATCCAAATCATCCAAAGCTCACGTTCATCACCACCTTCATCTCTATGCAAGCACCCTGATCAAAATTTTCCAAGTGTTCCAGTATAGAGTTCCTGGATACTGACCAATCCATCTGCTCAAGCATCGATGAGTTTTAGCTTAACCTTATCTTTGATGTGCCATGGTATCCTAATGTGAGTTGAGTGTTGGGCTGCTTTAAGCGCATCGACATCTTCTCCACTACCAGAATTGAGATGTGCTTCATCATCCACCCAAGTGTCTCATCAATATATCACTCGCACTTTATATACCTATTAAGGACATCATATTCCTAATTCCATATTCACTTTCTTAAGCTAGGTGAGAAATTCCTCCAGCTCAGTGATCCTAGCTTCCACTATAATTTTGTTATTCTTATTTTTTGTGTAATCTCCTCCTCTGTAGGCCCCACATGTTTGATTTTGACCAAGAGCATGTCAACTACACCCTTTATGTATTCCATATCAAAGGGGTAGCCTATCCCAGCCTATCTCACTAATGAAATACATTATTCTGATACTTTCTTTACTAGCGTTCCGGCTCTATCATATGCCTCCTTAGTTCTGCCCTACTCACCCCACAACCCCTTGTGCAATCATTCTATCTCTTGTTCCTTATCTTTCTTTTCAACCACAAGGGTGTGTACCATAGCGCTTAAATCCAAATTCCTCTTCACCACTTCTAAATTAAATTTTCTCAAGGTGTTGCATGCCTACTCATCTGTCAAGTGGTTAGGATCCATGGCCTTAACTACTTTTGTCTGGGCTTCTTCTGTAAAATCATTATTTCTATTACATGGTCACTAACCTCAAACTTCAGCTCTTTTTCATGGGAATGTATATTCCAACTTAACATTTTCTTCATTATGGACACTCCTCCCTCTAGGTCCAATAGCTCCCAAGCATGTAGTTTCTCCATAGGAAAGGTACTCTAGAATCACGTGCGTAATATTTTTGTAGGATCATCTATAAAATCCATATGCAGTGACCTTAGAGTCCACCACTTCCTTTGCTCTTTCATAGTTCTCTACTTCTTTGGGGTGGGGGTGTTGGTCCTTGTTCCCATTCCTTTTTCCTCTTTCATCACAAAGGAGTTGCCCTTGTCCTTCTTGCCTAGCTTGGCAGGCTATACTGGTGAATTATGTACTGGATTCTTCTTTACATCATCAACAACCAACACTTTACCTTTCACACGCACCTCGACCTCTACCTTTTCTTTCTCTACATCTCCTCTCTTAGCTTGTTCCTTGAGTTCTTTCTCAATTTCCTCCCTGAATTCAGCATATTCCTCTTCTTCTTTATTCCTGACCTTTGTCTCTATGTAAGAGACTTCCTACACCTTAGGGTGCTTCTTCTGTTGCTACTCAATGCCACCTTGTTGTGAGGTTCCCACACCATCATTGTTACCTGTGTGGATGTAATAATTTCTCATGTGAGAAGTATCTAATTTCCCTTATCTTTATTCTTCCTCCCCTTCATTTGCTACCTCTGCCTGTACCACATTTATGGGAGGTATCAGTGTTTCTCTAGGCTTAGGGAAAGTGGAATCTGTGACTTCCACCTCAACTCCCCCTTGTGTCTTGGGGCACATACCATACAAATACTCTATGGATAAATCCCTTAATTGTCACATTGATATTTCGGTATCAGATCTAAGAAGTCTGTCTCCAATACTTCACGGTATGCAGGCCTGGATTCATAGTTGTAAGTGGCATGAAGAGTGTGTATATTAGAATCTAATTTTTCTACATCATAAGTCAATTTTCGTACATCCTTTAGCCTGTTGATGGAGCACTTCATATACTTAGCAGTGAATGCAAACAGGAGTTTACACCACTACCCCATCTCTCCATTTGCCTATTTAAATCTTGTAATACTAAAGTTTTTCATTATTGCAAACTTCAGTTGCTCTCTAACCACTGTACGGAGTTCATGTGGAATGTTCCATTCATTCTCAAAGGCCTCGCACACTCTTTCATACCATCTATCAATGTGCGCCTTGTATGTGTTTCAAATTTTGCCATTGTAAGTGAATCCTACAAATTGTATGACATGTGATGGATCTACTTGTGGGTAAACCCACACATTCCAATCAGGTCCATCTAGGAAACCTACCTTTTAAAGTATGATCAAGAGAATGATGCAACCCCATGTGATTTTTTCTCCTTCTTCATTTTGCAAATGCACCTCCTCTATGATGTTGTCTACAACATATTATGTCAGGTTGTAATGCACCCTCTTCAATATTTTTGTAATCTATGTATAGAAACATCTTGTTTATATTTTTCTAGCACTCTCACATCCCAAATTTTATCTCATGAGTTGGGAAGTGACCCTAAGTACTGGGTCATTCAAATCCGTAATGTTATGTTCCCTACCTCCCTTCTCATAGTTTAGTTTCTTAGAAATCTTCTCAATTTTAGTTGTGCCAATGGTTAGTGATTTATTTCAATTTTATAAGTTTTTTACTATCTATTTAGTACATGCACAGAGGACTGTGCATACATTTAGTGTGGGGTGGATTAAAGTAGAGAGACGTGAAAGTGTTAGTGCATCTTGATATAGGTTTGCAGAGTTAGAGATTCCACCTGGAGCATGGAATGTGGAGGAAGCTATTATGTATTAATGGAAAACTAATATAAATGGAAATAATGCCTTATTACAAACACCAAGAAGACTTATTTATAGTAAGGCTTCAACCGCCTCTTGTTAAAGTAACTAGGAAACTGTATCCCATCTAGAGCTCATAACTGGAGAGCGCATGAATCAAGTATGTAAGTCACAACATACGGTCCCCACCAATGCACGTTGAACTTTGGTACAAGAACTTGGAGTTATAAAAAAGAACCATTTGTCCAGCTTCAAGCTTCTTATCCTTAATATGCCTATCATGTCATGCCTTCTACCTAGCATTGTTTGTCCTCTGACTCCATCTAGTAATGGCACGCCTTTCATCTAACTGCATCAATTTATCAATATACTCTTCAAGTGCTTGCTCATTAGACAAACCTCTTATATGCACAACGCACAGAGAAGGTAACATGAATTCCACGGGCAAAAATAGCCTCTACACCAAACACCAACAAAAAGGGTGTGGTTTTGTTCAATATTTTATAAGTTTTCATGTATGCCCAAAGTATAGCAGAGACTTTATCATCTCATTCTTTCTTTTCAACATCAAAAATCTTAGTCAACGTATGTCCCAATATATTGTTAAAAGCCTCAGTAGTTCTATTAGCATGTGGTTGATAGGGTGTTGCTTTATGGTGTGCCTTCATAAACTCTGCCAGCAGTATCCTGATTTTCTCATTAAGGAAATGATTATCCCTATCAGTTGTCAAACTCAATGGGCATCCATACATGTTGATAATATTCTCACATAAAAACCTTCTTATCATAGCTATTGTGCAATCCTTTGTAGGAACCACTTCTGCCCACCTTGTAAGGTAATCTATATAATTTATAATGTAGTGTGTTCCAATCCTATGCACGATTAGGGAAATAGGACCCACAAAGTCAATTTCCCACTTTTCAAAAGGTTGTGCACTAGAAATAGGCCTCAAAGGCATTTCATCTCTATTCCTAAGATTTCTAAGGCACTGATAATGGTCACATGCCTTATAATATTCTTTACAATCCTTATATAGTGTTTCCAACCATAGGCCAGCCAATAAAACCTTGTGCACAGTAGCATCTCTTGCATAATTTCCACCTACAATCCCACCATGAGCTTCCTACTCATGCTCAAGCACACACCAGTGTAAAAATTCATCCCGACCTAGTTTGTATAAGTCTCCACTAATTAACATATAAGGCACAGCACATATGGAAAGTTATTTCTTCTCTAAACTCTTCATCCCTTCAGGTGCCACTCCAGTTCGTAAAAATACAACAATATCTTCTAAGTCATAGGGAGCATGGTTCAATCTATATTTTTGTACATATTTCATTGTATCCTCAATGCTCTATACATCCACGCCTAAATTAATCCTTGATAGATGATCTAGTCCAAAATTTCTCTTACTTGGCTTAACCACTACTGTAAAGTCAAATTCTTGAAACAAAAAAATCCAATGGTATATGCAACCCTACAAAATGGGATTGTTCACCAAGTACTTAAGTGTCATGTGATCTGTATAGAATATAAATGGGGTAGCCAACAAGTACTATCTAAAATTATGTAGTGCATATATCATGGACAAGGCCTCACACTTTGTAGTTGTATAATTCTATTCATCTGGGGTCAACTTCCTACTTGTAAAGAAAATAGGATGATCAACAATACATTTTCTAGGCTAGGCTAATACCATTGCAATGGCCATACCAGAGGCATCCACATGCACATGGAAAGGTTTGGTCCATGAAGTAAAGTGTAGAATAGGAATTGTATTAATCCTTTCCTTCAATGTTTCAAGTGTGTGTTGCTTCGCTTCACCCCAATGGAACTTTCCTTTACTCTTTAAAAATTCTTCTAAGGGTATGGTAATCCTAACATATCCTTTGATAAATTTCCTATAATAACCTGTGTGCCCCAAAAATCTGCGCACTTCACTCTAGTTAGTAGGTTCCTCTAATCCCAAAATGATAGTAACCTTAGTAGGATTTACGAATAAGCCTTCTTTACAAATAAAATGCCCCAACAACCTCCTAAAGGGTGTACCAAAAATGCACTTCTTAATGTTTAAGAAGTTTCTCAGCTTCTGGCACCACTCAAACATAAGTCTTAAATTATCACAATGATCCTTCACTAGCCCATATACTATCCAATCATCCAATTAAACCTATAAAAACTTATGAATAAAGTCCTAGAATTCTTGCACAACAATTCGTAAAAAGACTGCATGCACATTCTTCAATCCAAAAAGGCATAATTGTGTATGCAAAAATTCCCCACTCAGTGGTGAAAGTTGTATTCTCTTGATCCTCTTTAGCTATCCTCACCTGATGATATCTAGAAAATCCATCAGTGAAGGAGTAGATCTTGCACCCTACAATGCCTTCCAAAATCTCTTCAGTAAAATGTGTGGGAAAGAGATCTATTACACATCCAGCATTCAACTCCTTATAATCCACACAAATTATTATCCTTCCATCTTTATTTATACTTATCACCATAGGGCTAACCCACTCTAACTCCTCAATGGGATCGATGATTCTATATTTCAACATCTTATCAATCTCCTTCTTTACCTTGACGCACAGATTACGATTCATCCTGTAATGCCTCTTCCTAACCAGTCGTGCACCTTCCTTTAGCTTAATCCTCATCACACCCAAAGAGTGATGTACCCCTTTCAATTCATGATAGCCTCTAGGAGATAATTCCTAGAAGTCATGCAGCAACTCAATTATTTTAGCAACCTCTAAGTCAGACTAGTAATTTCCGATGATGGCCTCCTTTGGTTCACCATTGTCCCAATGTTGATCTTCTTCATTTTCATGGGCTAATTATATGTGTGTGCCTTCTCATCTACACTTTGTAAGACCTTGCGTGTACCTAGAGTATGATCAACATCTAGATTATCCACTTCTTCATCCTCAATCACATAAACCATTTTACTTTTTTCCTTATCTAGGCATGCGTGCCCAAGCTTCTCTGCATATGTCTCTTTTTCTTCAAAGTGTGCCCCCAAATCTGATGCACCTAGTAACTCCTAAATAATTTCCTCAACCTTTACACTATATGCCATCATCAAGCACTTCATAACCTGTAACGGCTCATTCACTGGAGGTTTAGTAGAAAAATAATCAAAGGTTTGAATCATACCTACAATCAGTTCTATTTAATTCATTGTCTCTCTATTCAATTCTACATAAACATACCATGCATGCACACAACTTCACGAGGTGAAGTAGAACTTTTGCACCCATAGTGAAGGTGGTAAGGCCTCCCACCCCTCTTTCCATATTCTCTCACACATTTGAACGTGATGTGAAGCAGAATCCTTCCCATGGAATTCACATGTCTTTGTAGGCACATTGCTCTGAAGAAATCTAGCATAGAAGGAGATTCTCACTTCTCGCCACTCTAAAATGCCATCTTTGTGTACCATCCACCAGCATGCTATTGTCCCATGTAGGGTATACACTAGCATATTTCTTCTTTCCACTTGGTTTGTCTGTTGAGCTTCCATAACACGCAAAAATATTTCTATATTTCCCTCACCAGTGTACCTTGGTAATTGGTTAATACCCAATTGTCTAACATAGCTCGACCTACTTATGCACGTAACTATACTCTTCATCTCATGCCCTATCATTTCATAATTCCCATGTGCTCAGTTATCACAAGAAATGTTAATTATATCACTCATAGACTATGCATCATCCCACTAACTAACTCCTTCCTTTGATGGCTCAAGCACTTCAAGATCTCTAATGGTGTGCACATAAATTTTGTTCAAATCCTCTTCACTCAAAGGTTCTATATAAGGTGCAGCTTTTCAGTGTGTCAAAGGAATATGACGTGCTCTTCCTTATTCTTAAAACTGATATATCCTTTATTAAAGCTCAATTCAACATTATTCGAATAACAACAAGGGTTCCCAAACAATGTTGGAAAATTGTCTACCTCTGCAAGTGCCAAGACCTCAATGCCCCCAGTAAAATTGGCCCCTTGTATAGTAATAGTAGCATCCTTCAAGAGTCCAATTGGTGTGGCTTTAGTCCTATTTTCCATAAATAGAACATTTGAAGATGTTTGTAATGGTGGCCTCCCCATATGATTCCACGCATCCAAGGTGAGTACATTTACTTCTACACCTGTATCAATCAAAATTTTACTTAGCAACCATCCGTCAAGATCTTCATTCAGAGTAATCTCTATATCATAATCTAAACTATGAGGAGGTAAGTTAACATGTAAAATATGTCTCTCACGCTCAAATCCAATAGGTGACATCTTCCCCCTTAACCATTCCCCTAATAAAGGAATGATGTTTTCTTGTCACATCATCTTACAAACATCCTTTTAAAGAATCTCAACTACTTTTGCATGCTCCAACTTCTGTGACTACTCCTTCAAGCATTGTATCTCACCCTGTAATTTTCTAATAACGTCCATGGTTTCTTGATAAACTTCCTTCTGATGAGTATGGTTTGGATACTTTGCATGCAATACCTATTCTTCTAGAATAATAGGCTTCTGGTTTGGAACTTCCCTGATGTGTGTAGCCTTAATGCATGTAGTGACAATTACAAGAAACATCTCAAGATTAGGTGCTACCTTTGGCAGCCACTAATCTTCCATAGTGCATTGTGCTCTAGCCATTCCCATGCCCTTATCCTGCTTGTGCTTATTTCTCAAGTGATCATATAAATCCAAGCATTCCTCATAATTTTGGTTCTTTCTATAGAATGAGTAAATAACATTCAGATGGCATTCACACTTATAATGATCAGGGGATCTACATGTATAACATGTTCCACAAGGGATCTCACTTCATCCACTGTCACGACCTCGACATTTGAATCCTCCAAAGTAGCCTCGACCTCTACCTTTACCACCTCCATTAGATCACCCCTCATTATAACTATGATCATGATGCTCACCTTTCTCCTTGGAATTGTTTACAACACCGGTCTGACATACACCAGTATCAATGGCATCATGAATTTGATCAATCAACCTGTAATTTTCTATATCATGAGTGGTAGACCTACAAATATTACAGTAATAAGATATGTTCTTCCTTATCGCGCATTGCAAAAATGGGCACCTACTTGAATTATGATCCAGGTGACAAATCTCATAATCTAGCAACATGGTGCACACTGATATACAAGGGAAAACATCCTTAGTATGTCCTTGTACTTCATATTCTATGCACCAAATACCATTGCGCATCTCATGAGCTGAATTAGCTAACAAATTTTCCAACTATTTTTCCATAGCTGCAATCTGAGCCTCAAAAATGGGCTAACTCCAGTGTCTACACTCCCAACTACCTTAGCACACATAGCTACCTCAATCACCTTACACAGGTATATTAAGTCTTGTATGATAGTTCCCTTCTGAAAGGGGTGATTAAACCTCCAACAAATCATTGAGCATGTTGACTCGGGTGAATGTCGTATGATAACTTCGATAGCAGAGTTTTGAATCATGCATCATATTCCCTAACTCTCTCAGCCATGCCCTGTTTGGTGTCCTTCAACACGTTGATGATCTTTTAGTCAAACTAAGGTATGTGAAACTTTGCTAAGAAAGCATCACACAATGTGTTATAGTCCACACAAGTCTAATTCAGATCATATTTATTTAACGAACTATGCACATACCCTTGCAAAGCAATAGCAAATTAACTTTCCTTACACTCTGGAGCTATAATCCCCTTAGCATCTCAAACATATACACATGTTTGGCTACATATTCAATCCCTCTTTATTCGAAGAGATGAAGAGACGTCTCAAAATATAATTGTTGGGGTTGGTGCGGACCGTGCCCACCAGATCCAGAACCTATATTACCTCATGTGTTTCTTCCACCTCCAGAACCACTAGATCCTAAACCACCTGATCCTCCTAATCCCCCTCTTATAGTGGGAAATGGACCAGAGGATGTGCTACCTTGTGTTCCAACAAGTGTAATAAATAGAACTCCCATGGTCTATGAAGTTCTATTACTTTCAAATGTTATACCAGTGTTCTGTGCTTCCACGTTCTGTACTTATGATGCAACAGAAAATATACCTCCAACCGAATCTCTAAATAACATAGACATCAATTGTTCTACCATAGATGAATAAGATACTTGGTTAACTCCTAAACTTGATGGAAAATAAACTCTATCTATTTTTACTCTAGTACCCACACTAACTTACTAATGATTGTCATAGAAAATGGAAAACCAAGCGTAAGGGCTAGGTCACCATGATGGATCAAATGCATGCCTGTGGTCCTTGAAATTTCCATCGGTGCACTCTCATCTAAGTTCGAATAGGGTTCTCTATCATGCTTACTTAAATGGGGGAGTTCCATATGCTCTAGATCCACGTCCTCTATGTGAGCTCCAAATCCTTCACAAGCCATCTCTCTCCATAATTCCATTTGTTCTGCAACTTCCTGTTACTTCTCCAAATCCATATTGCATACCTCATTAAACGTAATCTACCTTTCTTCTCTCTGCCTTTCTATAACCAGTTCCATCATCTTTCACCACACCTACTCTTTCCCTCATACATGGTGGGGTTTATCTAGCCATAAGATGTTGTGCCAAATCCAAGGTCATGAATAAGATCTTAACCGCTAAAGAGATAGCACGTAAATAAGATCCTCTAGGTTTGCGTAATAACTAAAACTCAACAACCTCTGGATAGGAATAAGTAGAAACTATGTACTCCAAAATGTAGTTATTTAAAACACCAATCTACCAATGATCTACAACGCACATCCAAGTCATATCAGCATCATGCAGAACATGGAATTCTTCCTATGTCCAAATAAGTGCTCTATAATTCCAATTTCTCTTCAATTTGGATGCAACCAACCACTCGTATAACTCTATGGGGAAACAAGAAAAAAATGTCTCATAGAGCTCCTGATATAGATTATTTTTAACCCACACACATGCATGAAATTTAGGTCTAGTATTGAATATATTAGCATAATCTTCCTCTAGATTATCTAACCAATCCTCAATGCTATCCAAATTCAATTGGTATGTCTTCATCATACAATATCCTAGAAAACAACTGGAAAAGAGGACCTAGAAACATAACCAAAATGTATTCTTTTTTTTCACCAATAGCCCAAGGCATTGGCACGTCACTCATCCAAAATTGAGCACTCACCCAAAGCACGCAAGGATACCAAGTCCCTCTTTTATGGTAGCTTGTTTAAGTAGATAACATGATCATACACATATTCTAGATCCATAATATCCATTCAAGAATAAATCATAACATGAACTAGATCTAGATCTTAACCATATGCAAGATTAACTCATATAAGAATCAAGATTAACTTTACTATACAAGAACTAGTCACAGATATGTCAACAACCAATATCCAACCACAAAGATCCATTATATTAATTGTTGTAAAACACAGAATTTTCATACATACATAGTAATGTCACCATAAGTCAAGCGTGCTCATGAACTAGCAGCATAAGTCTATTAAAAAACTCTCTCCCTAAACTGTGCAAATCAATACATATTTATAGGTAGTGTGGACTTTCCCTTTACTACTCATGCACTCTCTAAAATAGCCTATATGCTAAGAATATCCATGCTCCTTTACATGATAAATACAAAATCATGCAAGCTCGCTAATAATAGATTATCTTCTAATATGAACTGTAGATCTAATCCTATTAATAGCCAAAACTTTGCATGTCATCTTAACTTCCCTCACATGAGATTTTCCTTGAAATAGGATTTTTATTGAACTAAAAGTCTTCATGTTCTATTTTTATCTCCAAAACCATTCTTGGGCACTAGTCCAACTATTCATCTTCTAGTTCTTCCAAAATGCGGATAAGTCTTGAATCTAATAGGCCTAGGCACGAGCCTCCACACATTTTCTGTAATACTCCCACGTTTTCCTTCGTGCCTAACTCGTGCATGTCAAAATTCTTCAAGCCGCCTGTACTTGGTATTTTTCAAGGTTCCAATAATAAGCAAGCTACAAATCTAAAGATAAGATAATGGAGGTTTAAAACCTTGAATAAAAAATTGAACAGATGATCCAAAGGCCCAAATTTCTGACATATATAAGTAATGTAAATAATAATCCATTCATGATTTTATTTTTTTCAACCCAAAGGTAATTGTTAGGTACCTATAATGTAATACTCTTTGGCTTCCAAGTAACGAGTTTAGTGTAAAAAATAATATTCTTTAAATTGATATAAAAAATACCTCTCGTCATTTAAGTTATATGTTTGTATCAAATAATACAAGCACCATGTTAATTCCTCTGAGACTCAAAGAAGCACACCGTTAATTGATATGAGAACCACATAATCCCCCATAATTTTTTCTTTCTAAAATCTTAAACAAAAGTTATTAAAATATCCACGTAGCTTTTCAATTTATTTTCATATAATTCACATTGTGTCAATTATATTTTTTTGGAAAAAATTCACACAAAGTCTCCTACTATGTCTTCACACATTTTTTATGCCCGTGCTGAATCTAGATGTATTTGACATGTTTAAAAAATAGAGCTAAACCATAAATTGGTGATGTTTGCTTTTCAAAAATTTAAAATTTAAAAACTTTTGGCATTTATGGTTATATCTAATTTTTACTAACCTATCAGAGACTGGAGTTTATGAAATTATGTAACTTAATTTTTATGTAGGTGCAATTATAAATGTATGTGTAGGCATCCCCAAGTATATATAGGTAAATGTAAGTATATCCAAGTATTTACTAAGTGTATCCAAGTATGATTTTTTCTATAATATCTCCCACGATTATCATAGACACGTGTAAATCATAATTTTCATGCAAAAAGACCTTTATCAATCGAGAAATACCATGCATAGTCAAGGAACAATACATCAAGTCATGATTTTTAAATTCAAGTTTCTTCCACTCAAGTCGAAATTTCATTGATCAAATTTGGAGATAGATGGTCTAGATTGAATTATATAGATCAATTGTCAATCTAAGGATCTAATCTCGAAATCAATAGTCCTATGTAAATGAGATTAAAATATTAATGGTTATTATTAAATCACTAGATAAATAGTAAAATTTTAAATCTCCTATAATAAACTTGTATCACTTTCCAAAAGAGATTACAAAATTGACGATCCAAATTAAATAAAAACTTACATCAATGGATAATCTTGCAATCAAGACATGATGATGTATTCATATGTGTTATCAAAGATCTTAACATTGACATCTGAAATTAAACCTTGAAGATAAATGACCAATCTTGATATCTTAACTCATACATATGAATGTCCCCTCACCCAAGACTTAATGATTGATGACCCAAATCAGTTAATGAAGATTGAAGAACAATATTTCAATATTATATCCCTTCCTTTATAGAGTATTCATTTCATATTACAAGATTGACGACTACGATTAAACCAATGTATATATAAGGTCCAAATTTAACTACAGGGATTTCAAATTTTAACCTTCATTCTCATTTACAAGTTTTACATGTTTTAGTCATAAAATATTTGCAAAAGTTTGAGATTATCATGTCTTCAAACTACCACAATTGAAACATGACTATCATTTTTCACATAGATATCTATATGAGTTATATAATATATTGAAATGTATACAATAAATGTTATGATTTCCTTAAAAAATTAAATCTCTTTTTTTAATTTTATAGAATATTGCTAGTAGACCATTGTTTTGCACAATTGGAAGGGTGATACTTCATTGAAAATTGGTTGGATAGGCTTTCTGTCCATCTAATTTTAATCTGTGTAAGGGTTGATGTAGGTGTCTTTAGTTAATTAAAGGCATTTGTAGGTGTTATCATGTATCTACAATTATGAGTTATTGTAGCTATGATATTCAAGGCTCATCCACTCCATTTGAGGATTTGAACGAACAATTGAGATCCATACCAAACAATTCATGGTACCCCATATTTATATGGCTTACGGTCATATTAATTGATTGATTAATTTGTCACGTGTATTTATTCCTATTGTCAGTAATGTCATGTCATTCATTGTGTGATAGTAGGGGTAAATACATGTGTATTTTGGTAATTATAGGTATTTACATGTGATTCCATGTATCTCTATGTAAGATTTGTTGTGGCTAAGATATTTGATGTTTTTCCACTCTATTATAGGTTTCCAATGAATGACTGAGATTTATATCTAACAATTAGTAGAACCCCATGGTTGTACGATTGACTATAATATAATTTGACTAATTTATTTTCTTTGTGTATGAAATTCCTATTGTTTGTAATGTTAGATCATTTGGTGTGGCATAGTATGCCATGTAAAATATTATTTTCCTGACTAGGAAACTTAATGTGAAAAATGTAATAAAAATATTTATTAATTTTAAATTAAATAATTAAATAAATATTAATTATATGTTAATTAAAATTAATATTAATAAAATAACAACTTAACACAAACTCTAACTTGGATTAACATATATTTCCTGTAAAATTTCCATAATTGGGTAATAAATCTTGAATAATGTGTTTTTACCGAATAAGTTTAGAGGGAAATAAGTATTATACATCAATTATGGAAATTGATTAGATATTTATGGGATATATACCTACTATGATATAACATTTATTGATTGAAATTCAATTATCCATCCAATAGTAAAAATGATATTAAATGAATATTCATGGAATATAGGTCTAATTAAAAATTAGTGGTGATTTCACTTTTTTTTAAATTCAATCTCACTCTTTTTAAGTTTTAAATATTTTAACTAAACATACATAAAAAGGATAAATAATGTTACAGGTGGATATTTTGATTTAATTAACTTCCAACATCAATCACACAAATCAAAATAACACTTTTCAAAGTGACTATTGATCTAGAAACTATCAAAACAAATTTGTGTGGATCCAGAAGAGTCTAAGCGGTCTAAGTGTAGGTATAGGCTGATCTGGAACTAAAAATGCTTCATTGTTGAAACTATAACCTAAAATTGAGCCTAGTCAAAACCGTACAACTTAGTCCAAATTTTTAGTATGGTCATGACCCTTTTGTATGATATTGGACTTTCTCAAAGTCTAGGTCTGCAAATTCTTAAACGCTTCACCTGCTTAAAAATTTGTGTCATTTTGCATTACTCTTCTTTGCTCACCTTTAGAACAACTATGTAAACTTTTTTCAACACCTCAACCCCTTGTAGTGCAAGTAATTCCTATAAAACAAAGTTTCGTCAGTTTTGGGCACCCTTGTACACCACTGACATCACCATTACTATTAATAGGGCTCAAACCACACATCAATATCATAGCATGTCATATCTACCATAGTGCAATCAAACTTGACAATCGTGCTTTGAGAATGCTTCATTTAAGTTTCACAGTTGCTCAAATACATAGAAAGGGTCACTTTGTTTGTTTGTAGAATGAATATGGAAACTCTTAGACCTAGATGGAAACTTTAGACTAGTATGGGGTGCTATCCTAATGGATTTACATGAGTTATTTCATAGTTTACGGAGCTTTGAATACCTTTGGTGCTTACTTTTACATGAGGAGTTCTTAAACTGTCACATTGCTAAATGAGGTATGATTTAATTACTTATATGCTTATCAAGGTTGTTATGTTATAAAATTCTTACCAAGGGGTATTTTTTTTTGTAAGAATGTTATAGAATTGAACAAATTAACTCAAAACATGTTAGTCCAAAACTATACAATAGGGTCAGGATATAATTCTACATCAAACTAAAACTGACTTTTTTAGACCGTAGGGAGAAAATTGTGTTTTGAATTCATGGGCCTAAGCATAGATGTTTCTATATGTATTTTATGCATTCAAACTTCAAATATTGATGATAGAGAGGTGTGAAAAGATAATCAAGTGCCTGGAGTGCTATTAGGGTGTGCCAAGCAAGAGTGAGGAGAGTGCATTTGTTTATGCAAGTGTAAAATTTCAAGATCAAAGTGTCCAAGGATAGATTACAAAATTTAAATGTCAATATTTCCCCCATTTAAGTATGGAATTTAAAATTACATTCTTAAAAGGAAAACATACATGAGTGTGTAGGCACACTTTGTATTTTCTCGCAGTAACTTTATTTTGTAGTATCTTGTTGTGTTTGTGTTAGTATGCTCCAAAACTAAACTTACAATGTAAAGTGTAGTTAATTCCCAAGATAGGAAATTAAAATGTAACTCAAAATGTGATGAAATTACTAAAAAGAAATTTGCAACAAGAAATTCCTAAAGAGATACAAAACATAGAAGGAATACACCTATTTATTTTACGGAGGGAATGTGATCCCATTCTTATTCCTTTAATATTTCTAAATGTGTTGAACTCTATGGAATAATTGAGGGTGATCATTCCCCAATTTATGCTAATGAGAGGTCGATGCATCAAGTATACTGACCCAACACACTAATGCCAAAGAGAAGAACCAAAAATATGAGGAGCTGAAGCACCCCGCTAAGGAAGAACATTGTGTATCAAATTTATTCAACAACTTTGGTATCTTCCCTTTAAGATCAAAAGGATATGAAAGTCTACATACGAAGAACCTATTTACTTTGATACCTTCCATAACCCCAATAACCGTATTGTTGCAGACAGATATAAGCCAAATTTTGTAAATTAGGACACACATAAGAAAAGATAAATAAATACACATATAATCATACCATATGTCGCAAAACTAAGTAAAAACTTAGTAGAATTGATTACATGATGAAATATGAGTGGAAAAAAGATACCCATGCCCCCAATGTGTCCAAAACTAAAAGTGAAACTAAATACCGTGGAGAAATATACAATGAAATACTTCATGCCCCTTGAATCTGTGCCAAACTAAGTCCATGTGAGTAGGAAACCATATGAAAATTTTGTACATGTGATAAAAAACCTAAGACTATTGAAAGATATAGAGAAAATCCCCCTTAGGAAAAATAGTATAATAGGGTCAAAACCATTTATACAGTCCTAACTAGGTTGTATGTTTTTGAACATCTATAGAATTTTCTAATTTTTTGAGTATGAGTCTAATTCTAAGGTATTTATATATGCCTCTACATATGTTTGTGCCCAGAAAAATGTTTTTGTCTACTAGAAATGTAG
Source organism: Taxus chinensis (assembly GCA_019776745.2). Classification (NCBI taxonomy): domain Eukaryota; kingdom Viridiplantae; phylum Streptophyta; class Pinopsida; order Cupressales; family Taxaceae; genus Taxus; species Taxus chinensis. The sequence continues at coordinate 605,727,681 of CM034147.1, forward strand.
AATAAACCTCAGATATTTTCCCCTCTTTTGAAGCAAGTGTGATGAAGAATGTGCATGTGCGGCTCAAGAGAAAAGGTGTATACCCATGTCTGAGATGATGAGAACATGTGTACAACTATTGAAAGGTCAATGTGGTGGCCACCAAGAAGAAACTATATCTACAAGGGGTATAAGCATGGTAGAAACCATGGTGCAAAACAAAAGAAATGACAATAAGAAGTATGATAATAATAACAAATTTAATACAACAAAATAGTAATAACAACAATAGTAAACAATGTGTTAGTAAAAAACAAGTGCATATAATGTATGAATAAGTGCAAACATGTCAAATAATGTCACACAAAAGGTGAAATGACTGTAAACATGGGACACCCACAGTCTCACAAGAAAATCAAGGCCCTTGAGCCTACAAACAAAATACGTAACCACATACAAGGCATGATGCCACAAACATGGGGCACCCACATTGTCACAAGACAATCAAGACCCTTAGGCCATAATCACAGTATAAAACAAGCATATACATACACACAACTAGAAAGCATGAATGAAAAGTAAGTGTATCTAAATATGATGAAAAACACATAACATATATGATAGAAAAGAGCTAGTGGAGCAATAATTATAATCATTGCACAAGCCACATGAGTTAGTCTTTTTAGTCCATAGGATAGTAAATACACAACATGTGTGTATGTGTGTGTGTGTGTGTGTGTGTGTGTAACCAAGTGTAAAGAGGAAATAAAGGTACCATAATGGAAATATAACACTTGGATATAACATGTGAAAGTAGATGCCCCAGAGGTTAGAAGTATAGGTAAAGGGTAGGAAAACACTTGTAATCATGTATCATTCTATGTATGTTATGCATCATGCTTAATATACCATATAAACACATGTGTGTAAAGAATAAATGTTATTTATTAAACATGTTGGCTCCCAATATAACACTCCCGGGGGAGAAGGTTTGAGATGTATGTGATAGGGCGATGGAAGGGGAGAGACCCATTTGGTTTTTTATTTTATAGCCAGGGACGGGGTCTTCCCTTGTTCACCTAACCAAGGCCTTCATGGGAGTGATTAGGAGGCACTCAACAGAGGTAGTGGCTATCCACATCCTACTTCTGGCTCTACCTGGACCAAGGTGAGAGATCTCAATGTGCAGTTTGAAAGGAAGAAAGGCCAGGGATGTACCACATACCATCAGATTCAGTTAGGGAGGTCAATCTAAGGCCAAGTGCAACCACTAAATGTAGTGCATACTCCAAGGAGTAGTCACGAAGCACTAAAGACACTTGGGAACTCAGACACAGACTACTGAAGACATATTGGCTATGGTCACAAACATCAAACCTAGGGAATTTTGAACATGAATCTATTTGGATAGATGTTTGGGATATTACTCCTGTCATATTCTGATTTGGGAATAAAATAAGCTCACCTTCCCAGATTCATTTGCTCTAAGGAAGCTCTGAAGAAATAAAATAACAAGATGACCTCGTAAAGACCAGTTTAGGCCCCTGAAACTAGAATTCCATGTATGAATCAATTTAAATGGTCAAAACTAAAGTACATCTAGGAGCTATAGATATTCACTCCTAATAGTTTGCATGAATAATTTTTACATATTCGAGGAATGGTGCCCAATAATATTGCACAAAAGAGACACTATATTCCCTTCACCACCCAAACCAAACAATCATTAAATGAATTATTCTAGGAAAATTATATGTCACAATCTATACAAGATAACTAAGGAAAATGAAAATCACTCAAGTGCAAGACCATCTCAAAAAAATTATGACAAAACAAACCTGGAAGGCTGCTTAAATTTACTCATTCATGAAGAAAAACAAGGGAAACATATATAAATGCTCTCAAAGCTTGCTAATAGTTGTAAAAATGTGACCACCTTAGCATAAATCTTAGATGAGATCATTTCAGCAGAACTTACACCAGAAAAAGAATCCCATAACGAAAACACCCACTCCACCCCCACAGAGCGCCCAAAAGAACCACTTTTTTATTCTCTAAAACCCCCTTCTCTCTTACCACTGAAGATATTCTTATACAATGATATCCTCAAATTAACCCACTTGGATATTCCACTAGATCACTTATTCCATCATGTTGTACCATCATTCGAATAATTTAATGAATAAAAATAATTTTTCCCTAGTTAGTTTTCAATCCTATCCTTTCCTGCCCCATCACCATCATATAAACATGCTCAAGGGAAGTTTTTTACAAGTCGCATTTTATTTTATTTTATTTTATTTTTCACTTGATAATACATTTTGGCGAGGCAAATATTGAGTAAATTAAAATAAATTAATTGATTAGACCCTTTAAGATCATTAATTCATAATTACCCCTGGAGGATATATCTTCCCATGAGTGACTCGTCATTATTTATGCCTTCTCATGACAACTAATTCAAACCAGATATAAAAATTAAATACAAATCAATAATTCACATAAGACACTTTATGATATTTCATTATTTATATTCATTTCTCTATCCCAAGGGTTACAATTCATCGAGCATTTTCACAAACACTAGTCCTCCAAAAACTTTCTGTGAATCCTGCTCTAATAATGGCATCATTTGAAATAGGATCCAATCCCTCCAAACTGCCATTTGAAATTCTGAAAGTCACATTTTGTTTATCTAGTCCTAATAAAGACTTCATCATGATGGTTTTCTAAATACCAAACACCAGAGTGTACTCGCTTAAAGGATCTTCACAAAGCACACTCCAAATGTACATCATTCACAGGCTTTCCGAAATGTGCCCTTCATTCCCCATTTTGCAAGTCCTAATTTTCCATCTCCTCCACCCAATAGATCACATGCATACAAAAAAATTGAAGCAACTATGGTCTCAAAATTGCCCCATAATCCAAAATGGGAAGTTGTTGGTAACTAAGATGAATTTTACCCAATCCTTTCTCGAAGCAAAACTTCCACACTACATATTGGTGGGTAAGACTCAGGGGGGAAACCATCTATTACCCAACATATGGGTAAGACCCAAAAATGGATTTCTACTCTGGAAGAGACCATAGTAAAGATTCAAGCTAATGAGGCAACTTCAAAGACCCCACATGTGAAAAAGCAACATATTATTCATGATGAACCATCTGATGAACCCAAGTAGGTCTTTGTACCTTAATCACCAACATGTCATGGAACAAAGGCCTACCTGAAAGGGGGCTCCAATCTTCTGGAGTGGGTCAACTCACTAGAAAATACTTGCCGGATCTTTCCCAAATTATCAACATGTAGCAAGTCGGCATAAAGGAGCTAATGGGGAAAGGGATGTCACAAGGGCTCGTTGGTGATATTTAATACATGTTAGATGTAACGGAGCATAAAGAATTTAAATCCCACAAATAAAATCTCCTTTCTCACCTCCCAATGTTCACTGGAGATTTTATGGTCATTGGAAACTAACCAAGTATTATATGTACATTCCTCCCTTTTTCCATAAATTACCATGGGCATGGGCCCCTATAGAACCCCATTTTTTTGTGTATTCAAAGAAATATTGGTTTAATTTCAGCTCTTTTCTTTCTTTTTTATTTGTAAAATGTTTTTTTTCTGACATGTTTAGAATAGTAGAAAATTTTGGATTCATTCATCAATTTTAATAAAATGAACCCCCACGGATGGCACTTTGAATATCACCTTTAACACCTGCAATATTACTAAATTTTGACAAACATGAAAGAATTTTCACCTAAAAATGATTAACTAATTTCAAGCCCCACCATGAAATACAGAGAACTTCCTTCAGACTACAACATGTGCTCAAACCCATGAAGGGATGCCATGTGGCATTCTTCAACAATATGAGGAAATCATGTCCTCATAAAAAAATTTAATTTTCACATATATAAGATGCGGGGCTGCAAATATGCAATCCTTCTCCTGATTTCTGAAAGTGTGTCATGTGCTTTGTTGACCAGGAAAACCTTGTTGGGTTCTAGAGTCAACCTTGCACCTTTCAAAATTGCACGCATGTAAGACATAACTTTCTTTTACCCCTGGAACTCCTGATTATCTTCCACATTGTAGACACAAAATCACACACTTTGGTACATTTCTAGGTCCTAAACACATACTATCATTCATATGATTTCTTAAGCAAGAAAACTAGTAATTGACAATTGTCTTTGGCCTCTTTTATGTGTTTTCTCGTTTCCTGTTTGGTCTTACACACCCTACATCCCAGTCTATATTTTACTTATTTATATTTTATGACTATAGACACCATCTCCCAACAAGGATAGGAGTAGCTAGGTGCCCTTTTACCCTCTGGGTGCCCCTGAAACGTTTCCACATTACTCGCTTCTTTTGGGTCTCGTTCATCTTTTGAGCCTCTTTTTCACTTATGTTTTGACCTTCCAGTTTTCAATTACAAAATTCAAACAAGGGTATCATATAAATACATAATTATGTGTTTAGAATCAAGGACCAAGCACTAAGCATATATTATTATCACCTAATCTTGCATCTAGAAGAACCTCAAGCACTTCAAGGCATCCATCTAGCATCCACTCAAGGTATGGGGGACTACATTTTCTGCATACACAACATAGGAAGGGGAAGTTTAGTTTTCCATCCACACGTTCTATTTACATTACTACATCTAGCTATAGCTCGCTATCAAGTACATTTGCACAATGGAATCCTAGGTCATGATTCTTACACACACTCACCAAAAACTACATGGATTCTGAGAGGTTCCCTCGGTGATCAAAGAGTGACACACAAATGATCAACAAGGAATATTTGTGACACTTGTGTGACACAATAAAGACCAGGTTCTAACCATTTTTCATAGTCACCGACATCCAAAAGAGTCTCTGGTGCCCAAGCACCCCTTCCCTGTCATGGGCACCTATGTCCGGCCTTATTCTTGCACTCCATAATTTATCTTGAGCATTTACGAAATTTTTCACTTCTTGTTCAGCATTTTTCCCATCCTATAGCACTTATGGATCAAGCGTAAATTAGCTAAGTCATTCCTTTTATATCTTTTTCTTAGGGTTTCATACTTACTTTCTTACTTACTTTCTTACTTGCTTGCATCATATTACACTTAGTAGTTGTTATATCATAGTTTACATAAATTACTATACAATTAGGGTTTAATAAAATTTAATTTTTGGTAAATCATCAGGTGAACCGTACTCGTGATCATACACTTGGATCCTCATATTTTCTTCTCCCGTGGATCCTTAAAATCCTCCAATATCCTTGCATGACTTACTTCAAACACACCCATATTATAAATATGTTCTTCAAAAACCCCTAGACACTATGTATCTACCTCGCAGTATGCCACCCGCTCAAGCAAGTGTTATCTTTAATCATATATCTAATGACTCTATCGCCCCTAATCCTCCATTCACTCAAACCATCCTAGATTCAATTCAAGCTTTGCATTCTTTATTTCAAGACAAAATTCAAGCTATGGAAACAATGATTACATCTCTTGAATCTAAAATTCAACATCTCAAAAATATTTATCAAGCCCATGTTAGTTCTTCTTCTACATCTCATTCTACTTCTATGACTTCCACATGTGCTCATATCAGTGAACCCTAAGTCTTGCCATTACCGACACCTCTCCAATTTGATCTCAATGTTACGCAACATGATATTCTTTATCATCTCCTCACTCATCAATTGATCAACTTGTCATCTACTCATTCCTATCCTCCTTATTAGCTTGCAAAATACCAAGGTCACCCATATTGCAATTATTATCAAATTAACAAACATAATGACAATGATTGCCATGATCTAAAACAAAAAATTGGCCACCTTAAGCATTATGTTCTCATTACATTTGTTACACAAAATTCTACCACATTTTCATCTCCAATTGTTAAATCTCACTGTGTTCCTAAATCTAATCCCTCTATGTCTAGTGAGCATCATTTAATAATTACTTATGTCCATACTCTGGTAAGTCAAGAGTTGCCTGTTCAACCCATTCTGACTCAACAACTTCCTCTCAAACTTATTCCAACCCCTCCTCCTCTCAATTCTCCTACTGCATCACAAACTCCAACTAAATAACTTCCTCTCAAAATCAGTCCAACCCCTCCTCCTCTTAAGTTTTCTACAACATTATCAATCCCATATAAATCTACCACCATTCAATATCCCTCCCCATCCTACTCTACTTCTGCATCCAATGCATTTTTTCAAATAAATTATTCCTTATATTGATGACCAAGACACATTTCAAGCTTTGCCACCATAGCATGGTCCTTCTCACATCACCGTATAGCTCTTCATCATGACACACTTAGGGGGCAACATGATCTCTTTCCCCCCTTCAATCATTACCAATTATTTCTAATCTTTGTGCATACACATTACGCTATGTGTTCCACATCTAATCACTTGTATGCATATTCATACACAACTTATATCTTCACTACCCTATGACACACTCTAGTTCCATGGTTCATACTTGACTGTTGAGGGTCTAAATCTGAAATGAACCTCAACACATTCACTCTTCATGCTTTATGCTTCATAATATGTCTCTGTAGCACACACTTTCAAACCATTTCCTGATGACGTACTCTTGTCCTATGGTTCATTCGTGGTTATTGAGGAGTCTTTTATAAATGAACCTCATCTCATACACATCCACTAGGGGGCACATTGCTCCTATCATCTTCACACTTTGTATTCCACACCATCACACTCATGCATTGCATCTACATATCTTGGTTGCATCTAATCTTTCTAATCTTACTCTATTCACATGTTATACTTTATTTTCCATGCTAGACGGATTTTTATTATGGCATTATCATTCTATATATACGCATACATGTTCACTTGGTCTCTAGTTGTCAATGTAAATTTCTTACAGGTTCTTACATGTTGTAATGATGCCTGGCATTCTACCTCTTAATAGTCCCACCGAGGCTCCTGGGGGCATCTACTTTTACTACTTTCACATATTATAGGTGTTATTATTTCATTATTTACTACTTCTACTTACTAGCACATTACTTTCCACAAATACATACATACCTTGACATACTTTTTTATCTTTCTAATATGCTAACAAGTGCTTCATGTGCAGCATTTTCCTTGCAGTACTAAATGCCACCATGGTTATTTGTTACATTTTATTTGTCATTGTTTTCTATTGTATGTTATTGTTTGTGGGTTGTGTCATTTTTATTGTATGTTCATTGTATGGTTTTCACTGTTTCGGCCCTAATTGTCTTGTGACATTATGATCCATGTCCCATGTTCGAAACCTACTTTTCGCAGTCTATCTTGTATCCAAATATGCTTCTTATATTGTTTTTCAATGATACGTTTGATACCTTTTTCTACTAACACATGCATGCACATACCCTACACCTACAAATCAGTTTAAAATCAACATCATGTCCTCTCTTTAGGGCCACACACTCCTACTAATTTTACATGCACCCTAAATGAGGGGTCATACATTGGGTGAAAAAATCACCCCATACAATAGCTCATAGCTACATCCCAATTTAATACATCACATAATCAGCATAGGTTACAATTACAGCATTGGCTCAGAATTAGACATGGGTCAGAATCACAACACAAACACCAGCACCCATGCTCAGATAAGAGCACCTAGGTGCCTATGTCCTCCCTTGGGTCCTAATAACCTGGGGGCACACACAATCAATTTCACAAATCAACACAATTCAAATAATCCTTAAGAGCAGTTTGATAGTATCAGGCATAGTCCTCCAGTAATAAAATACATGCAATCTCCATTTCAATTAGAACAATCAATATATTTGGAATAAATCAGGGACAATGGGAACAAAATAGGGACACACTATTTATAGTGGTGTTTATCGGTCAGATTCATGGAATGAGAGTAACGCTAGACCTCTCTCCCCAACACTTGCTCTTTGGCGTGAGATTTCCCAAAAAAACTCGCATTTGGCGTGAGATTGCCCAAAAAAACTTTATCTTGGCATGAGATCTCCTGAAAAACTTGCTCTTGGCATGAGATCTCTCAAAAAATTAGCTCTTGGCATGAGATCACCCAAAAAACTCACTCTACATATCATTTTCAAGACACTTTTCTATCCTTTTACACTCTTCTACATCAGGTGCACACTTTCCTTTTTACATACTTTTACACACTTTCAAATACTTTTACATACTTATGCAAATTTTTCATATACACGACTTTGACTACTCTCTTGCTCTTCTTTTTTGTAGGTCCATCCTTATAAGAAGAAACAAAAAAATCACAATGATAGGTACAACATGGTACAGTACGTAACACTTTACCCCTAGGGTCACTTTCTCTCCCTAGCCTACACGCTTCATTTTTTGCACTCATTCCATGCTTCACTTGTCCACTCGGAATGCATTTCACTGCACCCTCTACAAGATCATAAGGTACACATATTTTATATACTTTATGTTATCGAGTATTCACTCAACAACATAAAGTGGGGGAAAATGTAGACACAAAATCACGCACTTGGGTACATTTCTAAGTCTTAAACACATACTAGCATTCATATGATTCCTAAGTAAGAAAACTAGTAATTAATGATTGTCTTTATCCTCTTTTTTGTGTTTCGTGTTTCCTACTTAGTCTTACACACCCTACAGCCCAGTAGTTATTTTACTTATTTATATTTTATGGATGTAGACACCAACACCTAGCCAGGATAAGAGCACTCAGGTGCCCTTGTCCCCTTTGGGCACCCCTGACCCTTTATCTTTTTGGTGTCTTTTTCACTTATGGGTCAACCTTCCAGTTGTCAATTACAAAATTCAAACAAGGGAATCATATAAATACAAAGTTATGTGTTCAAAATCAAGGACCAAACACTAAGAATATACTATCATCACCTAACCTTGCATCCAAAGGCACCTAAAGCACTTCAAGGCATCCATATAGCATCCACTCAAGATACAAGGGGCTACATTTTCTGCATACACAACATAGGAAGGGGAATTTCATTTTTCCATCCACACATTCTATTTACATTTCTACATCTAGCTATGGCCCGCTATCAATTTTATTTACATAAGGGCATCCTAGGGCACGATTCTTATACACACACACTAGAACTACATGGATTTTGAGATGTAGCGCAATGCTTGGTTGTAAGTTCACTCTTAGGGTGACCGTTGGAGTCAGTCTAAATCCCCATTCTACATCTTTATTTTTTAGATTTGATGTGGTTTGTGGGATTTTTTGGGTGATATTTTTTTTACAGGTTACAGGTACCCTCAATGATCAAAGAGTGACACACAAGCTATCAACATGGAATATTTGCAACACTTGTGCGACATAATAAAGATAAGGTCCTGACCATTTTTGTAGTCACCATTTCCTAGAAGATATCTCTACCTCTCAGGTGCCCCTTCCCTGTCATGGGCACCTGTGTCTAGCCTTATTGTTGTAGTCCAAAAATTATCCTGAGCATTTACGACACTATTCACTTCCTATTCAGCAGTTTTCCCTACCCATAGCACTTCTAGATCAAGCATAAATCACCTAATTCATTCCTTTTATATCTCTTATTTAGGGTTTTTGTGTCATATTTCACTTAGCAAATATATATCATAGTTTACATCAGTTACTCTGCAATTGGGGTTTAATCAAAAAAATTGTTAAATCACACATGTATTCCTATGACTAATTCTTGAGGTCAAGAGTAGAATTCACATTTCACATAAAATTTTTGTTAAGGGTGTAGAGTGTAATGTGCATTTCTCTCAAGACGTATGAGATTATTTGAATATTCTCCTTCATGAGCTCAGGAAGGGATTTCCTTTTGCACCTGCATAAAAAATTTAATCTTACAAAACAAATAAGTACCCCCAACATCAAATCAGAATGGGCATCCACCATTTTCTTCATCTTCCTCAAACTAGGGTTGATACAAGAAAGGATAAATACCACAAGGCCGACAAACATAAAGACACATAAGGACAAACCACAATGACTTACAAAATTTGAGAATAACACAAATTTGAACAAGGAAGTGACCATAACTAGGAAGAAAAATATTAAAACGGTGCTTGGATTTAACATGACAATTACGGGAACCAATATTATCTCCATCTCGGGAATGGAATCCCCCAATGGGTGTCCAACGAACCAGAGATACACTCATGGAAGAAGAATACCATATGCCTATCCATTGGGAAATAAATTCAAACAAGTGAGCACAAAAAAAATTTCTCAGTAGGGACCAAATGAGTTTCACGGGTTGTCAAGGGTGACAAAGAGGGGGAAAAAAGGAATAAAAAACACATAAGGGAAACTATACATTGTACAATTGAATCCCTACGGTCCATAGGACCAAAAAATTTTATCAACAAGCACCAAGATCCCAAACTATAGGTAATTCATCAATTAACATGTGGGAACCAAGAAGAAACTCATCAAGCCATGTATCGGGAAGACATATTCACATAACACCCATTGAAATGGAATCCTACAACTATGCATCCATCTCAAAACATAAGTTGGTTATAGTCATAATGGGAACACAATCTGTCAAACCAGTAAATGAATCATACACCTCCAAGGAATTATTCTAGCCAATTTTAGCCTCTCTTTCATCTAACTTATGGTATGACCATGTCAAGGGCTGTGGGTGCCCTTCAAAAAGTCTAATATAATCATGTTTCTCATGTTCATTAAAATTTCTGCTCAACCAAACCCTTTTAGTTTCAAAGAAAATACCAAGACTAAAGTTAGTACACTCACCATCAATTCAATCTAAAACCACTATGTCCAATGCAGAATTATCAATAGGATGCTTCAAATTGTTCATCTCACCTGGGAGGGTATTAAGTGCCTCACAAAACATACATTTACCAATCAAAGGAAAAGCAACGATAACCAAGCAATCATCCTTTACTACAAACACAGAGACAATGTCTATTTTTGACTGAATTTTGTTTTCATGACACGAACCTTTCTTTTTTTTGCTCAAAAATCCTGAAAAAGACTAAAATTTATCCAATTGATGCATACCTTTTCAAGAGGAAAATGTATACTAGCATGTTCTTGATTACTATGAGGTGACACAAATATTCTCAAACTAACTGGTATCTGCGGTGTGATTCTTGTGATGGTTTTCAACACCATCGACTAATTCATTAGATCTAAAATCAACTAGGAGGGTAGGATTGTGTGCCCCAAAATCAACAGGACAATCCTATAAGACAATATCAGAGATAATTAAAGGTATGATAACACACAGTTTCTCAACAGGTTGTTTATGTAACTAATTTTCCCTAAGAGAAATCTTGGGAATGTTACTCAATATTTGGTCTGTGTTCAATAGAGCTAAAACATATTTCCTTTGTGAATTACTCCATAACTTGCAATATATTTCTTGCTCTACCAATGCATCAAGTAACAAACACCTATCTTCCCTTGAAGGAACTCCCCCTTCATACTTAGTACTCATCTCATTTCTTAATTGTGTGAAGTCACAACTAAGGGAATTATTATTCTGACTTAATTCTTTTACATTATCACCCTCTAAGGGAAAATAACATACCTTCATGAGAACTATCCAAAATTCACCTACTATCTTGGCACACAAAAAATCAACAGAGGAAGCTCTGTTTTCACAATTCACATGATTACCCAACATGAGGTTACCATCAAAGTCTAACTTAGGTTCAACACTATCAATCAAGCCATCTTATTTACATGGAACATGAGGCATTAAACATCCATCACACTAGAAACTGATGTGATCATCCTTTTCAGCTCCTAAAACACTATCATTTGTGAGATCATGATTCTTGGACACTTTCTCCAATTCTAATGACCCCTTAACATACTTATTCTTGTCATTGGCTGAAATTTCATATCCTTTTCTAGAACTTTACCATCTATTCTGACATCATTCTCAATCGGCATATCTCTAGTGAATACTTGTTTTAGAGTCTTAATCCCTCTATTTTTCAGCATGTAGGTTGCCTTTCCACCAAATGCACCACAACATGTGATCCAAGGCAATTCATCACTTGGCCTTAAACTTCTTAGTAAATTATCCAGAGCACTAGCACACCTGATGTTGGAAATTTGTGCATACTCGCATGGGCCTTTCCCAAGATTCTCAAGCTCAGAGAATGGGATCCCAGGGTCATCATTATCATCGAATTGAATTCTAAACATCCTTACCATTTCATACCAAGATTTTAATGAACCTTGATTCAAAGCATTAAACCAATCCCTTACATTTTCTTTTAATGTATGCATAAATAATTTCAAATAGACATCTTCATGTTTAACTTCACATTCTTCCATAATTTCCTCAAATAATCTAAGATGTCGATCACCACCAATACTGCCACATCCCTAAAAATAAGGTAATCTAATTTGTATCCCATCCTGGACCTTATTAGGATACCCAAGCATGATCCTAAATTTTATAGGTTTAAAATCACTGACTTTAGAAGGATCTTTAGGGGAGGGATAATTCATGTTATTAGTAAATTTATTCGACAACAGACTCAAAAATTATGAATAGGATGTTCACAGGGTCTTACCTCATAAATCCTAACTAGTACTGATGATCTAAAATCATTCCAATCCCATAAGGATGCACCATTAATAAAATATATCAGTTAAAAACACTCGTTCAACCCATCCAAGTGAGAGTAGAGTTGCCAATAGAGTCAATACTCTATAAAATGTAAGTTATCCTTCTGAAACTGAAAGAGATTTAGTTTAAGCTAATAACCCTTTCACATAAAAAAAACAAGGTTCTATGAATAACCCTTCTTAAACCTTAAAACAATTGAGTATTGAATTCCTATAAATCATAATGAAAACCCTGGTAAAATCTACCTATCCCCGCCAACGGTGCCATTAAAAGTGTTGGCTCCCAATCTAACACCATTGGGGGAGAAGGTATGAGACTTATGTGAGAGGTAGAGGGAAGGGGAGAGACCCATTTGGTTTTTCATTTTGTATCTAGAGACGAGGTCCTCCCCTACTCACCCAATCAAGGCCTTCATGGCAGTGACAAGGAAGCACTCGACTGAGGTTGTGGATGTCCACCTACTACTTCTGGCTCTACCTGGACCAAGGTGAGAGAAACCGATGTGTAGCCCAAAAGGAAAAAATTCTATGGATGTACCCCATACCTTCATATTAAGTTAGGGAGGTTAATCTGAGGTAAAGTGCAAATACTAAATGCAATGCTCACTCGAAGGAGTGGTCACGAAGCATTGAAGACACTTGGGAACTCAGACACAAATTGTTGAAGACAGATTGGATATGGTCACAAACATAAAACATATAGAATTTTATACATGAATCTATATGGATCGATGTTTGGTATATTTTACTTTGACCATTCAAGGCAGACACACTTAGGGTGTGCATAGTTTATGTTTCTTATCAATAGATATCATGTATATTATTCTATGGTGATCAGATCAGTAGGACGGGTAGGATATGTAATACAATGTTGGAGATAAAAACAAGGATGGGGATAGGTATTCTAAGGTAGGGAGATGGGGAAATTTAAATGGGATGAAAAATATGTTAACCTCCTTGTCATGGTACTCATGTTATATTCGGATATGGTAATAAAACAAGCTTACCTTCCCAAAGTCATTTTCTTAAAGGAACCTCCAAAGAAAGAAAATAACAAGACAACCTCTAAAATACTAGTTTACACCCCTGAGACAAGAATTCTATGTATGAATCATGCCAAATAGTCAAATATAAAGGACATCCAAGAGGTAAAAATATTCACTCATAGTTTGTAGGAAGGATTTTTTTAGCTTCAAGGAATGGTGCCCAATAGTATTACACAAAAGAGAAATTATTCCCTTCACCACCCAAACCACACAACCATTAAATGAATGATTCTAAGAAAATTATATGTTACAATTCATACGAGATCACTAAGGAAAGAAAAAAATACTTGAATCCAATACCAGTTGTTGTCATGATATTTTTCAAGTGCAATATTCAATGTTGAATCATGACAGCTATACCCCAGTGTCGAAAACCTTGCTTAGGAGCCCTCTTGAAAACATATCTGAATCATTCTACCCTTAATTTCATTCCTATCCCTAATCCTTGAAATTCCTCATATGTGTTTTGTTAAATTTCCTTGATGTTGGAAATGTCAAAATATGGTCATTCAATTCATTCAATACAGTGCTTCTGAGAGAGAATTCTTCAGATAGGCCTAGAAAGGATATTTTTAGCCTTTCCATGACAGGTGTGTGTCCTCTAGAGACAGAGTTGAAATATCAAATTCATCAATAAATGTTATACAAGAGCTAATAACATATTACAATAGGTTTAGGAAATATTTGGGAGTGTTTCAAAGGTTTAGGAACAAGTTGTGCAACTGCGGGTTTCTAAGGTGTAAAGAGTAAGGAGTAAAAAATCAGCTCTTAAACTTCAATGGAAAGATTATAGGAGCTCTAGGATGATTCAAGAGGAAAAAAGATATACTACTAGAAATATATTTAAATTACCCTACATTATGAAAAGAATATATTCTTCTCAGGGCAGAGTAATTTGTGCAGAATTCACCTTACGGTCACGAATGAAAAAGTAATATTTTTTGGAGGAGGCAGAATCAAGTCTTTGAAAACCATCCCATTTATCTCAAAATGGTCTTGAGAATCAAATTGATATAAAAAAATTCTATAAAATAGTTTCTACAACTCTGGGAAAGTTCATTTCAAGATTCTGGGAGTTAGTCAAATTTATAGTTGGAAGCCTGGCATATTTTGGTGTCCAACTGTCCCAAGTATCAAGGACAGTTGGGAAAGTGGGGATAAAAAAATGTTCCCTACCCCCTTTTTGGAGCCCTTAGACCCCCATGTGACCCTGGACCTTCCTGGCAAGTGCTAAATGATCAAGCATGCAAATTTGGCTAAGTTTTTGAGCTCCTAAGCCCTTGGGTACATTTTTCAGCCCCTATTGTCCCAACTTTCTAGGACAGTTAGAAAATTGGGATAGTAAAATGTGCCCCACCCATCATCCCCTCTCTGGTTCATCATGTGACCTCTAATCTTGCTCATCGTTCAGGTGTTAAACATTTCTCTCTCTCATTCCTCCATCCTCACCAACTCATTTCCTGCCACTTGTTAAGCTCTGAGAGAAAGGCACATTTCACAGTCCAACTATCCCATGGGATAGTGGGGTTGTTGGGACACAAAAATACACCCCACCCCTAGATTGGTTGAAAACTCAAAATAATCTAATTGTTTATTCACTATTTCCTACCTCTTCTTCCCGTGAAATGAAAGTGTTGACTGAAGTTATACAAACACAAAGTGACTCTTACCCATCTCATTTTTCTTCATAAACACCATGAATTTTGAGTGAGAACCTCCATTAAACCTACAAATTATTTATAGACCCTTTCAAAATTCATCCAAATCCCCTATATGCACTGAAATTTGAAAAAGTTCATATCTTTCAAACCTGTGAACGAAATCAGCTGAAATTTTCTCAATTGTTCTTCAATCCAAGGGGCCTTCAAGAACATTGGTATTAATCAGATCAGAGGATGCTCTAAATAATTAATGGCAAAAAACCCTAGTTTGATTCCCTATCATCTACTTTTTCAGTTTTTGGGCATTCCGATGGGCAGATTGAGCTGAAATTCAGAGCACGAGATCGTAACAAGGAACCTAATCCAATGATGTCCATTTTCGTTGCAACCAGAGGTGGAAAATGTAGTTTCTAAAAATATTAAGTAGCTAGTATCCTCACTTTCTAAAAATATTAATTACTAAAAATAGTAAGTTCCCCTCAAATAATGCACTCAATAGAACAGGGGAAATGATAAACTAGGCAGATCTGGTCAAAAAAGCAAAAAATATAATAAAGCAAAAAGCAAGGGCAATTGTCTAAAAATAGAAAGTTTTCAAAAATAGAAAATTTTCTTCAACAGAGGTAAATTGAGTATTCCATATGATCAATAAGTTCACATTTGAGAAAAACAGGTGAAATTTCCCAAAATAGCAGGTCTCGGTTATACCTGCTAAAAATAAAAAGTCTTCATTTCGAGTGCAGAAAGTTGCAGTATGCTCCATTTTCAGTCATATTTCTACTTTTTGACATCTTCACAGGGTTTTTTGAAGGTTGCATATTTCAAACAGGGCAATTCATCCTTCACAGAGGTCTTTAGGCATCATTTTAATCAAAGTAACAAGGCAGAACACTCAGGGTGCAGCAACATGAAATCTAGGGGTATTGTGTACATTCAGAAAGATATTTGAAAAGGAATCAAGATATCAATTGAAATTCAAGAAAAGGGATTCATCATAAATCATCAATAATGTTAGAGCTATCCACACCTCCCTGGTGAGCTAGATAAATGAGCTCAATGAGCTAAGTAAACCTACATGAGCTAGAAGAGTTGGTTGAGGCAAAGCATTGTAAGTATAAAATGAGTCTAATGAGTAAGAGAGCAATAGTGTTTTCATACTCTAGGAGAACCTGTCAAAACAAGAAAGTCTGATTTTATATCTCATAGAACCTCTCAAGTCAAGTAAGAGTGATTCATTGTAGCACATATTTCTCTTAAAAATATCCAAGTATGTCTTCTAGAAGGTCAGAGCTTCCCCAGTGATCAAGAGTTAGCTCCACAACAAGCTTCTAAAAGTGCTCTAATGACTGACATTGTGTCAACTCTTAAAGATCCATTTCCATGGATCCAATAAATGCTCAAAAGTGGGCCAAGGACAATGCAAGCTTGCTATCATACCTAGTCTTAAAGAAATCTCAAGAACTCTAAAGTCCAAGATGAAGAAAGAAGGCCCAGACAACATCTCGCTTCTTCAGTGGCCCCTCAGGTAATCAGTATGTTGAAATTTCTAGGCCTAAGATTGAAAATCCTATCAAGGACATGACTTCATCAGACTATGAATTGACCTACATCTCATTGGGTCAAGCTTTACATGAGGGTTATTCCCATTGTTCAAAGAATCCTCTTCCATCCTTCTTTCTCATAATGAATAATACAAGAAAACAATTGTGCAATTGGAGGAACAAGTAAAATCTCTCAGTGCTTACATTCAACCCTTCTCGGAACCTAAATCAACATCCTCTCTTCTGATCAAATACATTCCTCTAATCAGTAGTGTTGATCCTGAGGTAATCAAGAAATCACAAGGATACATGATTACAGGGAAGGTTAGTGAGAAGTGGGTTGAGAAAATCATTGAGCAAGGCAATGCACTTTTTCCAGATATCATTTCTCTCATCAAATATGTTCTTGCAACATTAGAAGAACTAAACAAAGTAAGGAGGAATTTTTAAAAGAGGTCAGTCATTTGGATGAGATGTTCCCCCTGGTATCTAAGATGATTTCCTTCAACTCTCACACCCTCGTGAGCAAGAACTTGTTCGCATCCACTGTAGATAACTTGTCTCAAGTTTGGATTCACATCATGGATATGAAATATGCAATGCTCAAGAATGAAATATCTAAGTTAGAATCTTGTGGACAACATGCTTTCAAGATATTTAATGATGTCTACAATTGCATTCAATTACTTGAGTTCCCTCTGCTCACTAAGGATTCATCATCAGAAGAACTCATTGTTTCCTTCCAAGATTAGTCAAGAAAGAGGCAAATGACTCTCTTTCCTTCAATGAAGATAACTTAGAGTCATTAGCCAATATCAAAAGTTGCATTGCTGTAATTGCAATGGATCATGAAGTAATGGCTTCAGTCAGTACAAGAAGATTAGTGAGTTCTCGAACATGGACCAAGGTGTTGGGTTGCGTTTGCATTCCAAAGGAAGATAAGTTAGCACTGGAAGTAGCTCAATTTTGAAAGGAATTCAAGGAACAGGAACCCGCTCTATAGACTCATTATCAGGAGGCATGAATCAGTAAAGTTCTTCAACATATAGGAGCTTCTTCATCAGAAATGGAAACTTCTTCTTTCCCCTCTCTTTCTCCCTCTTTCTTCTCTCCCTTTCTAATTCTTCATTGAGCATAATCATTATATTTTGTCTCATTCACTTAAGTGACTTTCTAAAGTTTAATTATAAAAGTCCCTTTATTTATAAAAAAGGGAACTTATTTCTCACTTCCTAGGAAGATGTAAATTCACAAGTTGAATGAGATCATGAAGAGTCATGTGGGGGGTAGGTGAAAGGTCAATTCACATTGCTATAAATTGGGATGGCTTCTCCATTCCAAAGGATCCTGAAAATTTAGTTCTTTGTAGCAATGGTGGATTGTGATTTGGGTGTTAAGCTTTGTATAACACCAACACATGAAATAAAAATACATTTCTTCCATTTCTCTTTTCCTATGTTGTTCTTCTGTTCTCTCTTATATGCACTTTGTAAGTATAGTGATCACAAAAGAGCCTGGTATCTTTGATAAATGAATCCAAGAACTATGTGTTTGGGTTTTTTCTTCTCATTAATGGCTTCATTGTTGTTTTCCTCTATATTTAATGTTGAAATACTCTAGTTATTGGGTGTGAATTATGTTTGTGCCTACTCACAGTAATAACCTTCCTTTGTCTAATTTCTCTCCTTCACCCCTCATCGCTATAATTTCCTCCCTTATACCTCGTACAAGCACTTTTTCATAGGTTCATTGGAGTGTTCATGTGTGATCCCCATCCTATTTTTCCAACCCACAACATTTAGATAGGAGTAGATTAGGTTATACATTCAATAATGGGAGCTACATCATTCCATGCAAAGAGGCGTAGCCCCATGAACATTGGTGGAAAACACCTAATTTTCCATATCAACAAATTTTTTCACCAACACCACCTCAACAAAAAAGTATGACAAAACAAACCTAGAAGACTACTTAAATGCACTCATTCATGAAGAAAAACAAGGGAAACATATATAAATGCTCTCAAATCCTACTAATAGTTGTACAAATACAACCATCTTAGCATAAATATTAGATGAGATCATTTCAACAGAGCTTACACAAGAAGAAAAATCCCATAACGAAAACACAAGCTCTGCCCCCACAAAGCACCCAAAAGAGATACTTTTATCTTCTCTAAGCCCCCCCCCCCTTATCTCTTACCATTAAATATCTTATTATATAATTTTATCCTCAAAGGAACCCACTCAAATATTCCATTGGATAACTTATTCCATCATTTTTTACCATCATTCGGATAAGTTAAGGAATACATAAAATATTCCCCTAGTTAGTTAACAATCATATCCTTTCCTTCCCCATCACCATCATGTAAACACACTCAAGGGAAGTTTGTTATAAGTTGCATTTTATTCTATTTGATTTTCTGCTTGATAATACATTTTGGTGGGGCAACTATTGATAAAATTTAAAGTAATTAATGAATCAGACCCTTTGAGTGCATTAATTCATAATTAACCCCAAAGGATATATCTTCCCATGAGAGACTCATCATGATTTATGCCTGCTCGTGCCAAGTAATTTAGACCAAATATGAAAATTAAATACAAATCAATAGTTCGCATAGGACACTTTATGAGCATTCACTATTTAAATGCATTTCAATATCCCAAGGGTTATAATCCATCAAGCATCTTCACAAACACCAGTCCTCTAGAATTTTTTAGAAAATCTTGCTCTCATAATGGCAACATCTGAAATAGGATCCATTCCCTCCAAAATGCCATTTGAAATTATGAAAGGCACCTTTTTCTTGTCTAGTCTTGATAAAGACTTCATCAAGATGGTTTTCCAAGTACCAAACACCATAGCGCACCCACCTGAAGGCTCTTCGCGAAGCGCGTTCCAAATTTTTTTCATTCACTTGCTTGCCTCAATGTTCCCTTCATCCCCCATTTTACAAGTCCTACTTTTCCACCTCCTCCACCCACAAGATCACCTACATATAGAATAATTGAAGAAAATATGATCTCAACATCGCCTCATGATCCAAAAGTGGAAGTTATTGGTAACTAAGGAATATTTTACCCAATCCTTTATCGAAGCATAATTTCCACACTACACATTGGTGGCTATGACTCAGGGGGGAAACCATCTATTGCCTAACAAATGGGTGAGGCCGAAAAATGGATTTCTTCTCTGGAAGTAACCATGGTGAAGCTTCAAGCTAATAAGGAAACTACAAAGACCCCACCTATGAAGAAGAAATGGACTATACATAACAAATCGTCTAATGAACCTGAGCATGTCTTTATACCTCAAACACCAACATGTCATGGAATAAAGGCCTACCTAAAAGGGGGCTCCAATCTCTTGCAGTGGGCCACTTCACTGGAAACGAAGGCAGAGTTGTTCCAATTTCTCAATGGGTCGTGAGTCGACATAAATGAGATGACAGTGAAAGGGATGTTATGGGGGCTCCCTAATGATATTCAATACATGTTCGATGCAGTGGAGCATAAAGAATTAGAATCCCACAAAGACAATCTCTTTTCTCACCTCTTAATGTTCACCAGAGATTTTATGACCATTGGTAACTAACCAAGTATCATATGTATATTCCTTCATTTGTGCATATATTACCATAGGCGGGGGCCCCTATAGAGCCCCATTTTGTTATGCATTCAAATAAATGTTGCTTTAATTTTAGTTCTGTGTTTTCATTTTGTTCTATTAATTTTTTTACTTCTAGCATGTTTAGAATAGTAGCACATTTTGAATTCATGCATCAATTTTAATAAAATGAAAATCCCATGGATAGCACTTTAAATAACACCTTCAATGCCTACAAGATTATTAAATTTTGAAAAATAGGCTAGAATTTTCACCTAAAAATGCATAATTGATTTCAAGCCCTGCCATGAAATACAAAGAAGTTCCTTCCAACTACAATATGTTCCCAAACCCTCAAAGGGACCCCACGTGGTATGCTTCAACAATATGGGGAAATTGGGCCCTCGCAAACAATTTTCATTTCACATATATAAGATACGGGGCTGCATATATGCAATCTTTCTCCCGATTTCTAAAAGTGCACCATGTGTCATGTTGATTAGGAAAACCTTGTCGGGTTTCAGAGTCAACCTTGTACCATTCACAAGCACACAAATACAAGATGTAATTTACTTTCACCCCCACATCTCCTGATTATCTGCCACATGTATTCATATGACTAAGTCTTGAGGCCGGGAGTAAAATTCACATTTCACACAAAAAGATGCAAAGGGTGTGATGTGTAATGTGCATTTCTCTCAAGACGTCCAAGATTCTTCGAATATTGTCCTTTAAGGGCCTCAGGAAATGGATTATATTTTACAGCTACATGAAATTTTTTAATCTTGCAAAATGACTAAGTACCCCCAAACATCAAATTGGAATGAGCATCTGTCATTTTCTTCATCATCTTCAAACCAGGGACGTTACAAATAAGGAAAAACACCACAAGTATGATAAACAACATGGAAAAACATAAAGGCCCATAGGGATAAACCATGATGACTTATAAAAATTTGAGAATAGCACAGATTTGAACAAGGAAGTGACCAGAACTAGGAAGAAAACTATTAAAACGGTGCCTGGATTTAACATGAAAATTACATACACCAACAAAACCAAAGGAATAAACAACATGTATAATGTAAAGTAAAAAACAATATATGTCATAGAAACATGTTGTGATTTTGTATTTTCACAAATATTTGAATGTTTTTTATATTTACAAAATATTGCAGTGTCAATATAGAGTATGTAACTAATTATAGGAAGTAAGGTTTCCCCCCAGTGTGTGTGTGCAAAGTAAGGTTCAGGTGTGGAGTATCTCCCTTGACAGTTAAGTTGAACCTATAAATAGTGGTCCCTCATCAGGAAACAAGGGGGGAATAACATGATATCTATCCTAATAGAATCTTGTGAGGAGGTGAAACAACTATCAAATATGGTAGAGGGTCAAGCCTTGAATGTCTCATAGAGTGTGACTTAAGTGCAAACATAACAACTGTGGAGATATGTACCAAAAAATGCCTTTAAGGAGAACCAAAAATAGGAGAGCACTAAGTATAATGTGATGTGTTATAACCTGTGAGGTGGACTAAAAGAATAAGGACTCTTAGAATAACTATGAGAAATTATAGCGCGATCCTTAAATTTATTAGATTTACATAAAATTCTCATGAGAGTATGAGCCACTATATACAATGCACAAAATGGAAGGCCTAGGAGGATACCTAGAGGCCCTAGAAATTATGCGGCGTAACATATGCAACTGAAGCCCTATCAAGAGACTTAGAACTATGTGAATATATATGTAACCAAATTCTTATCATGAGACCGAGGAGGAGTGGTGTTATATGAAGTAGTGTGTGAAACAAAAGACATATTTACAGATACACTACAAGGAGGGATAAAAACTATAGAAGAACTAGGCATTCTAGGAGAGAGATCCCTAAATTTGAATTCCTCAAATAGTGAAGACATGTTGATGATAAATAAACTTGATACATTTATGAATGATGGATGGAATAACCCTAATAACATGTAGTAAAGGGAGACCTAAATGCAATACTCCAGTAGGAAAAAAATTAGTAACTAAGAATAAAATTTTTGTAGTGATAGACCCAATTGTAATGGGTAGCATAATGTGTTGAAAGTGTGGATTAGAATTAATCACAAAACTCTCAAAATGAATGCCAAAAGACTAAAGTAATGGCCATGCACAATAATTATTCTAGCTATGTAGAATAACCAACACACCCTAAACAAGAATTTGATGAATATAGACCAAAATAGATAATGCTTTCAGAGATAAGTGAGTCGTTTATATTAAAAATCATCAAAAGAAATGACAGGTGTAGAAGATGAGGTATGACTAGTAGTGTCAATCCTAACATCAAGTGGATGATCATAAGAAAATAGTGGTGGCATCGCATGATGAGTGTTATGAACTTCTAATGTAGATGTTTCATTAGTACACTTATGAAGTGGATCACTGAATATTTTTAGAGTAAAATCATTATTGGTAGGCTTAGAAGATTCAGTGGGCTCATCCCATTTAATTTCATTAGAATCAAGAAGATCCTGAATGATGTGTCGTAGCTTAAGATATATATCCATGAAGCAACCAATACATCTATAATAATCATAATAAGCATTAACATTGAAGCTTTTACTTTGAGGATTGCTCGTATAAACCTCAAACAGTGGAGGGAAAGACATGAGATTGCACTCAAATAATTTCTTTAGAATCATACACAGAGGACAAGGTAACTGTGTAAATTGTCTTCTTTTAGGTTGTAATTGTCTCTTAGTAGGTTGAGCAACAATTTTGACATTGTCTTTAGAAGCAACCTTCGGGTCATTATATTTTCCCTTTGAAATTAGATTTTCTTTGGAACTTAACATTTGATGGATTAGGGGAGCTAGTAATATACATGAGATTGTTCATGTGTAATAGTTTAGCTTCACACTCTTTCAGTGTATAACATATATGGTAGAAAGATTGAAATTTATCAAACATGACTGATTCTTCCAAAGGAGGAAGAAAACTTTGCATAAAAAGTTCTTGTAACTTATTATCAGCTAATATGTTGTTCATCTTAGTAAGCATTGTTCTATAACACAATACATAATCATTGATATGTTCATCAGATCATTGTTTTAGTCTCGACATTCATGCATAATATATCTTATCCCCAATGTCGATTAACAATTGTGACAAAAATTGATTTTCCAATGAAGTAAAAGAGCACACAAAATGTGTGGGGAGATCATAAAACCATTACAGAGAAAAGTCCTTAAGGATCCTAGGGAATATCTTAGTGAGAAATATATTGCTAGATGTATAGTAAAAACAAGACACATGCAATGATCTAAGATGCTCTTAGGGATCACCCTTTTCATCATAGATAGGAAGATTAGGTGCAACAAAACCAACGGTAAAATCATATAAGACAACTTTAGGTGCAAGTGGATTATGTAATAATTTAGAAGAGTCTGTAGCATTAGAATTGTGAGAAACACCTTGTTGCAATTGTAAAAATTTTGTTTACAAAGAATGACTGAGGGAATCAAGAACTTGTGTGTTATATGAAGATATCTACAAGCCATTATGATGATAGTTAGGATATGTAGCAGCAATAGTAGTTGTAGGAATAGGCATAGACATATTTTTCATAAGAATGTTAGGTTCCCCAATATAGGTAGGCACAATAGAATATCAATATTATCAAGATGTTCGTGTAAGAAACGGTGTAAATGTTGTACCTCATCCTTAGGAAGATCTTATGTATGGTGATCATAATTAGTATTAGAACCATCACCTTGTGCATGATCTATATTAATAGTCAAACTAACATTAACAAATAGATCATAATGGACTAGAGTGCAGGTGCGAGTGAGAGTGGGATGGGAATCATAAGATGTGGACAAGCTATCTATATATATATATATTGATAATGATCCTGGAGAGTCGGTATTATGAAGCACAAGACCCCAACAAAACAAAAGAGAAACCATACCGTAATAAGGCATAATGTGGATGCAAACAAATCAAACCTAAATGTTAGATGAAACCCTAAGGAAAATATGGTTAGGGATACAATATTCGATTAGAAGAATTCGGGTTCACCCGATGATTTCACTTTTTTTTAAGTGAATCTTACCCTATTAAATTTTTAAATATTTTAAGTAAACATACATAAAAAGGATGAATAAGGTAACAGGTGGATATTCTGATGTAATTAATTTACAAAATTAATCACACAAACTAGAATAACACTTTTCAAAGTGACTATTGATCTATCAAATATCAAAACAAAAGGGAAAGAGTGCACTTAGTTAATTCTATGTGGATATGGAAGAGTTTGAGTGGTCTGAGTATAGGAACATTCTGATTTAGAATTGGAAATGCTTCATTACTAACATTATAACTTGAAATTGATCCTGGTCAAAACCATATAACTCAGTCCAAAGAGTCCATATGGTCCTAACTCTTTTGTACAGTCTTGGAATTGATTGGAATCTAGGTTTGCAAATTTATGAGTGTTTTTCCTACCTGGAAATGTGTGTCAGTATTCTTTACTCACCTTCAGAATGGATCTATAACTATACTCAAACCCTCAAACCCTTGTACTGAAAGGATTTCCTAAAAAACAAAGTTAGGTGGGTTGTGGGCACCCTTATGTACCACCAACGTCACCACTACTCTGAAGAGGGCTCAAATTGCACATCATTCTCCTAGCATGTGATATCTACCATAGTGCAATCAGACTTGACATTTATGCTTTGAGAATGCTTCACTTGAGTTTCACACTTGCTCAAATACTTAGGAAGGGCCACTTTGATTGATTGTAGAATGAAGATGGAGACTCCTAGACCTGGAAGGGGACTTCAAACCAATAAGGGGTGTTTCCCAAATGGATGTGCATGAGTTATTTTATGGTTTAGGGAGCTTTGAGTTCCTTTAGTGCTTTTTTTTACATGAGAAGTTCTTAAAGTGTTAGGTTGTTAAATGAGGCATGATTTACATGCTTATATATGCTTTCGAAGGTTGTTATGTCATGAAAGGTTGACCAAGGGGGTATATTTGTCTGTAAGAATCTTATACAATTTAAATAATTAACTCAAAACATATCATTCCAAAACCATACAATTGGGTCAGGATATAATTCTACATCCCAACCGAAACTAGTGTTTTTGGACTAGATAGAGAAAAGTTTGTTTTGACATCATGAGCCTATGCATGGATGTTTCTAGGTGTATTTTATTCAGTTAAATTTTAGAGACTAATTACATAGAGGTGTGCAAAGATAAGCAAGTTGTTAGGGTGTTATCAAGGTGTGTTAAGCAAGAGTGATGAGAGTGCATTTTTCCATGCAAGTGTGCAATGTCAAGATCAACAGTGTGAAAGGATAAATTTCCAAATTTGAGTATATACAAGTGGCTTTGAAGATGAATTTAATTGTGGTTTAACCTTATGCACATTCAATTATTTACATTTTAACTATAGTTTAATTTCTACTATGGTTGTTGACTACTTTATGTTGTAGGTTTTATCATGGAATGTGTCAACACCACCACAAAGGAGAAAATTTTGAGAAAATAAAAATTGCATGTGCATGCTTAGGTATTTATTTCCTTTAAGTATGTATTCACACTTGAAGGAGAGGAATGTAAACATTCAAATTTGGAAACTTATCTTTTGACAATGACAAGTTTGGCTTTGTTCATATGTTAAGATAAATGCTCATATTTGAAGCCTTATATATATATATATAGACTTTGTCATCTTTACACACTACTCTTTCACCCATTTAAGGATTTTTTATTAACTATATTACTAATTCACCCCTAGGCATCATTCTCGAGCTTTAGCTTTTGCATCACCAATTACATGTGAAAAAATAATACAATTGATGACCATAGTGGAGTACGATCTTAGATAACTTGTATGGTATTGGATCCCTCCATATAATGAATCCTTTTCCAATTTATATATCTTATGTTTGTCATTTCATTTTCATAAGTTGGCCTTAATGCAAATTTTGACGTATGAAAGCTTATATAAACAAGTCAGCTGCACTTCATAACTCACCTGCCATTCTCATGAGCTCCCACTGAAAATAACAACACTAAAGCACTAAATGCTCCCTAAAATCTATCTAAAGTAGTTACACATAAGTTAAAATATCCACCACACAGGTTTGAAGCACTCAAAATAGGTTCAGGAGTCTAGCTTCCTCTATTTACAAGCACTCAAAGGTTCTAGAGCCATGCTTTAACAAGAGAAAGTCACTCCATACATTATCAAAGGTCTTTAATGGATAAAAGGGATAATCTAATCATTTTAAGCACACTACGTCGCACTACTATTATGTTTGGTACACTCTCTACTCTATATTTATCCCACAATATTTATGTCAATACACACAAAGGCACTAATAGGGAGTTGACTTAGATATACATCCACACTTGCACCTACACTAGGAGAACTACATGAGGCTTGCTCCTTCTTAAGGGGTTATATTGTAACAATTGGGTTGGTTCATGAGGATTTACTACCAAGGGTAGTCTAGCCTCACCCACACAATGATTTCTCCTTTTAGTTATCTAATGTAAGTTCATGAAGTTTGTTACAACTATCTAGTGTTTTTACTTACTACAAGTTATTAAAGGTGACATTGAAGTTGAGTGAGCCCTAGTGACAAGCATCGACACTTAGTTATAGGAAATAAAATTTGCTAAACCCCATTTTGCATAGGTCCAAGACCATACAAAACCAATCAAGATTGTACAATAGTTGAACACTCCCAAATGAGGGTAGTTTTAGTTCCAAGATAAGAGACAAAACATTTCAAGATCTAAGATACCTCTTTCTACTAGTCTACACACTCAAATTAACCATGTACCACTTTGTGCAACTATGTACTTATCCTATGTGTTTTGAGAAATCACCATATTGTGTTAATATAGTTGCAAATATTAATGCTTTATTTTGAATGTGCATGGTTAATGTTTATTAATTAATCCAGAATAATAAAATAGTAACAATCCCTTACATCTTATATATTAATATACACTTTCTTTTTTATGGTGTAAACAACTAGCTTATGCATGGGCCTAATGTCAAGGAAGTAATACAAATGAGCTTGGAGTTTGTGATGGTGGTTGTCACTTTGATCTCTTAGTCTTAGATGGAACAAATAAGTCTAAGGAAAGTGTGCATTTAATGAAGGTTTAAACTAACAACAAAATTAAATGGCCAAATAACTACACAGATAAAGAATAAATATTCAAATTCAATTCTTAGCAGTTACAAATAAAACCTATCCAAACATACTTTGAATACAATTGACTATGAACTTTCCCCTTGTCATAAAACTCCATATAGACTTCCTCTACAAATATTAACACAATAAAACTTCATTATTCATTCGACAATAGACAATTACATATATAGGATTCTTCTTCTCTTAATATCAAGAAAATAAAATTAAAAATAAATGTCAAACAATCCTAACTATATCCTCAATAAGCCCTGATGACATGAGTTGGTTAAACGACCAAATAACTCACATACTAATTTCCCACCAATAATCTCTATGTGATTTATTTTAAAAAATCACATATATAATTATATTATTTTATACTCACATAAACTTTCAATAACCTCTAGACACTAAAATATGCACTTTTTATTATTACATTACACTTTTAGTATGTTATTATATACATGATTTCCAAGCAAGAACATTAGATGTTAGTAACACAAGGCTTGGTTTTCTATTGTTTTTTATTTATTCGATTATGACACCTTCTCGTGGTTTTTTCGACTTCATCCTCTATTTTTAGTCATGTCATAGGGATCCATGTCATCATATTCTATTTGTTTTATTCTCCAAGCTTTCCGGACCAAAACATACAAAATAGGCCATAGCATCCATACACTATGGGACATCCCAAATGCTTTGGTCCCACCTTTATTTCCTCCAAGTTTTTTGAATTAAACTTCTTCAAAACTCTTTCCTTATTTGAATTTTATACTTGGGGTCATCATTTTGTGTCACTAATGTCAAAATTTGAGCAAAGAAACTCATTATATACTTAGCTTACTAAGAGAATTAAAAAAAAGGATGCAACTATTATTATGTACTATTATATTTTGAGCACAATAATAGGCTAAGGATTGCATTTGTACTACATTATCATAACATAGAAAGGGAATCCCTTTTGAATTCCACACCACATATGCATTATGGGAAAATTTGTGTAGCCCATTTTTTGGTGCAACGTGCACAAGGGGAAAATAGCTTCAATGGGACACAATTGCAATCACACACACACACACACACACACACACACACACACACACACACACACACACACACACACACACACACACACACACACACACACACACACACAAAATACATAGAGTTTGAAATGTAGTGCAACGCTCGGTGTAATTACAATGGGATGACCACTGAGGTCAGTTCGACTAGAGCATATGTATTCCTTTTTATATTAATGTTTTTTTGAGTATTGTGCAGAGTAGTTATGGTCTATTTTACAAGAACATGTGCGAAGATCATGGTTTTTCAGCAAATTCAGAGTGATAAAGGTGAAAATTAGGGAACAAAGAAATAAACTACATAGAACCCAAATCAAAATAGTCATAAGGGACTAACATGTATATAAAGGGTCATAATAGGGGCATGCTTTGGACTGCACCCTACACCTTGGTCCAGGTAGCTTTTCAGAATATGGCTTCAAAGAATAAAACTTTGTCAGATCATTTCCAATATTCTCCAATCATCAGATCAACCTAGATCAGCACAGAAGTCAAGATACCAGCTAAGTATTCTTCTCCTTCTCATTACTAGTATTGTTGGGCCCTGAAAAATAGCTAAATATTGGAGCATGCACACTCAAGACCAGTAGAGGAAATGTGAGCAGGAGAGATTATGGTGAATGTGCACAGGAGTACACAAAAGGGTACTCAAGGATGGCTTCTAGAAGGACTGAGGACTTAGTCAATTTTGGGCATGATGCTAAATATAGAGATGGCATGGGTAATATGCAAGAGGAGATTCCATGCAGGAAGAGTCTATTTTTTTAGCAAGGAACTAGCAGTTCAAACTAAAGTATGAATACTTGGTAGACAAGAAAAGGCTAGTTTAAGATAAGTGGAAAGGCAAACGACATGCATTATTTTGCGCTAAAAATAGGATTAGAACTGAAGTTAGCTATAGAAGAACTATTGTTAGAATATTTTTCATCCTTTCTTGTTATCTTTGTAAGCGACACATGGTTGTTCTTAGCATGTATCCTATTTTGAGGATGTATAGGTAGTGAAGGGAAAGTCCCCACCCCCATATATATGTATTTATTTGCATGGTTTGAAGAGTTAGTTGTGTAATATATTTATATTATTGGTTTAAGTGAGCGCATGACTTATGATGATACTCTTATGTATGTATTCAGCTTCTATGTTTTGCAGTAGTTAATACAATGGATATTTGTCGTTAGATATTGGTTATTGGCATATTTGTTTATGGATATTGTATGATAGATCTAATCTTTATTCTTTTTTAGATCATTCTTGCATTTGGTTGTGATCTATATTTGCTTATGGTTTATCATTACATGTTGTTATGGGTCTATATTTTATATGTATATGTCTTTCATGCTAACTCCTTGAAAAAGATGCCATAAAAGAGGGACCTTAAACCCTTACGCGCTTTGAGTGAGTGCTCAGATCTGCCTAAGTGATGTGTCAGCGCACCTTGGGTTGTTTAGTAAAATAAAAGACTACATTTTGGTTCCGTTATCGGGGGCCTCTTTTCAAATTTATTGCAAGGATGTTGCATGATGAAGACATATCGATTGACTTTGTCTAGTATTGAGGATTGGGTAGAGAATTTAGAGGAAGATTTTGCTCACAGATTTAACACTGGACTTGAATTTGATGCACATGCGTGGGTTGAAAATAATATGTATTATGAGCTCTATGAGACATTATTTTGCTATTTCCCTATAGAGTTGTGCAAATGGTTGGTAGTATATGCATCAAAGAGAAATTAGAGATATAGAGCACTTGTTTGGATGCTGGAAGCCTACCATAATTTGCACAATGTCGATCTGACTTAGACACACATTGTAGAACATTGGTGGAGTGGTGTTTTTCAGAGTTACACCTTGCAGTATGTTGTTTCTATTTATTCTTTCCTAGAGGTTTTTGAGTTTCAGTTCGTGTGTGAGCCCAAAGGATCTTATTTGTGTGTTATCCCTTTAGCAATTAAGATCTTGATTGTAACTCTGGATTTAGAGGCGTAACCTATGGCTAGCTAAATCCCACCACGCACGAGGGTAGGAGTAGGTGTGGTGAAATATGGTGGACCTAGTGGAAGAAATGCATAGAGAAGAAAGGTGGATTAAATTTAATGAGGAGTGTGAGAGGTACTTTTCAAAGTAGTGTGATGTTTCGAAATGAAAGGTGTTATAGAGAGAGATGGATCGTGAAGGATTTAGAGCTCATGTGGAATACGTGGAGTCAAAGAAAATAGTACTCCCCCATTTGGGTAAGCATGGTAGAGAACCCTCTTCAGATAAAGATGAGAGTGTATATGAGGAAGAACAACTAAGAACTGCAGGTATGCATCTAATCCCACTTGGTGACCTAGCCCTTGTGCTTGGTGTTCCAGTTCTTGAAATATTTATTCAGAATCAAGCTAGTGTAGGTGCTTTAGTAGCAAGAGGTAGAATTCATTTTCCATTAAATTCAAGATTTAATCATATAGCACATTCATCTATGGTGGTGCAGACATCATCTTTGTTATTTAGGGGTCTGATTGGAGGTATACTCTCTGGCGTGTCATCTACATAGAACTTGGGTGCACGGAATGTTGGTAATGTGTCTGGAAGTAACACAACTTCACAGACCATGGGTGTTTAATTTAGCATGATAGTGGGAACATAAGGAATCACATCCTCTGGTCTGGTTCCCACTGCAGGGGGAGATCAGGAGGTTCAGGATCTAGTGAATCTGGTGGCTCTGGAGGTGGAGGGAATCCAGGTGGAAATATAGGTTTTGGATCTAGTGGGCATGGTCTGCACCAACCCCAATAATTTAATTGTGATATGTCTATTCACCTACCAGAATATAGAGGAATTGAAGATGCAGTCGAGCACATGTATATGTGTGAGATATTATGGCTCGCTAAGGGGATTATAACTCTATAGCATAAGGTAAGTGAGTTTGCTACTACTTTGAAAGAGTGCGTACATAGCTGGTACAGGAAGTATGATATGAACCAAAATTATGTAGACTATACCGCGTTACGTGATGTTTTCTTAGCAAAGTTCCATATACCTGAGTTTGAACAAAAGAGCATCAACGGGATGAAGGACATTAAGTAGGGCATGGATGAGAGCATAAGGGAGTATGATGCATGCTTTAAAACTTTGCTATCAAATTTGGCATATGATATTCACCCCAGTCAGCATGCTCAATGGTTTGTTTGAGGTTTGATCACACCTTTCAGAAGGGTGCTCTCACATAAGAATTTTATAGATTTACGTGAGCCACTTAAGGCAGCTCTGCGTGCTGAGGCAATTGGAAGTGTAGAAATTGGTGTCATCCCATTTTTGGAAGCAAAGATTGCATCTATGGAAAAATAGTTATAAAAATTATCATCCAATTCAACTCATGAGACGTGCAGTGTTATTTGGTGTAAGGATTGCGAGGTGGAGGGACATACCAAGGATAGTTTCCCTTGTGAATCAGTGTGTGCCATGTTGCTTGACTGTGAGATTTGTCACTTGGATCATGATTCAAGTAGATGTCCCTTGTTGCAGTGCATGATCAGAAAGAACATCTCTTATTATTGTAAGATTTGTAAGTCTACCACTCATGATATCAAGAATTATAGATTGATTGATTAGATTTATGATGTCATTGAAACTGGTGTACGTCAAACCAATATTGCAAAAAATTCTAAAGAACAAGGTGAGCCTCATAATCATAATCACAATAAAGGGTGCTTTGATGGAGGTGGTAGAGGTAGAGGTTACCATAGAGGATTCAAAGGTCAAGGTCACGGTAGTGGAAGTGGTGAGTTCCCACGAGGAACTCGTTACACATGTGGATCCCATTATCATTATAGGTGTGAATGCCCTCAGAACATTATTTTCTCCTGGTGCGGAAAGAATCACAAGTTTGAAGAATGCCCAAATTTTTATGAATATATGAGCAACCAGCACAAACGTGATAAGGATGCAGGAATGATTAGAGTAAGACGTGATGTGGAAAATCAATGGATACCAAAGGTAGCACCTGATCCTGAGAAGTTACCTATGTTAGTCACTACACATGTTGAGGTGGTGCATGCTAGAGAAGTTCCAAAGCATAAACTTGTTATTAAAAAATAGGAGGTATTGCATACAAAGTATCCCGATCCTACCCATCAAAAGGAATTTTATCAGGAAACAATGGACGTTATTAGAAACTTACAAGGAGAGATATAATGTTTGAAGGAGCATTCACGGAAACTTGGGTAGGAGAAAGTAGTTAAGCTCCCTCAGAAGGATGTTGATGACTTAAAGTAGGTTTGTAAGATGTTGCACCAAGAAAACATCATTCCTTTGTTAGGGGAATGGTTAAGGGAAAAGGGTACCACGCACTGGAATTGAGCACGAGAGACAAATATTGCATGCAAACTTACCACCTCTTGAATATGACAAAGAGATCACCTTGAATGTCATTTTTGATGGATGGTTGGTGTGTAACATTTTTATTGATACAGGTGCAGAAGTAAATGTACTCAACTTGGACGTGTGGAATCATATGGGGAGGCCATCACTACAGCCATCTTCAAATGTGTTGTATATTGTAAATAGGATTAAATCTATGACCATTGGAGTCTTGAAGGATGCCATTATTACTATATAAGGGGCCAAGCTTACTGGGGACTTTGAGGTATTGGCGCTTGCAGAAGTAGATAATTTTCTATCTTTACTTGGGGACCCTTGGTGCTACGTGAATAATGATGATTTGTGCTTTAATAAAGGATACATTAGTTTTAAAAATAAGGAGAAGTGTGTAATCATTCCTTTAACAAATGGAAAAGTTGTGCCTTATGTGGAACCTTTGAGTGAAGAGGATTTGAACATATTTAATGTTCGCACCATTAGAGATCCTGAAGTGCTTGAGCCATCAAAGGAAGGAGTTATTCAATGGGATGATGCATAGTCTATGAGTGATACAACAAGTGTTTCTTATGACAACTGGGGCACATGTGACTTATGAAATGGTTGGGCATGAGATGAAGAGTGCAATTACTCACGTAAGCAAGCCACGTTGTGTTAGGTGCTTAGGTAGTAACCAGGTACCAAGGTACACTAGAGAAGGTAATCCTGATGTATTTTTACATGTTATAGAATCCCAGTGGATAAATCAAGTGGAGAGAAGGAATATGTTGGTAGATACCTTGCATGGGACAGTAACCGAATGGTGGATTTCACACAGAGATAGTATTTTAGAGTGGGCGAGAGGTGAGAATCACCTTCTCTACTAGATTTCTTAGGAGAAATGCACCTACCAAGCCATGTGAATTTTATGGAAAGGATTTATACTTTTCACCATGTTCAAAAGTGTGAGAGACTCTAGGCAGAGGGGGAAGGAGGCCCTACCACCTTCACTATGGGTGTACAAGTTCTACTTCACTTTGCGTGGTTACGCACATGCATGGTATGTTTATGTGAAATTAAATAGAGAAATAGGAAATATTGGCAAGAACTAACTACATGTATGATTTAGAACTTTGAATAGTTTTCTACTAAACCTCCAATGAATGAGGCCTTACAGATTATGAAGAGCTTGACTATGGGAGATAGTGCAAAGGCTGAGGAGCTTATTCAAGAATTACTAGGAGAATTAGATCTAGAGGTGTACTTTGAAGAAGAAGCAACATATGAAGTACAACTTGGGTGCACCTGGCTAGAAAGGAGAAAGGTAAACTTGTTTACATGATTGATGATGAGAAAGTGGAGAATTTGTATATTGATCATACTATGGGTACACATGAGGTCTTGGATAATGTAGATGAGTAGGTGCATGCATATCATGAGCCTATGAAAAAAAAAAGGTCAACATTTGGACAGATGCAGAACCGAAGGAAGCCATCATCTGTGATTATTGGTCTAACTCGGAGGTTGTAAAGATAATTGATTTGTTGCATGACTTCCATGACTTATTTCCTAGAGGCTATCATGAGTTGAAAGGGTTTCATCCCTCTTTGGGTGAGATGAGGACCAAGTTAAAGGAAGGTGTGTGTCCGGTTAGGAAGAGGCCTTATAGGATGAATCCTAATATGCGCATCAAGGTAAAGGAGGAGATTGATAAGATGCTGAAATTTGGAATCATTGAGCCCATAGAGGAGTCAAAGTGGTTTAGCCCTATGGTGATAAGCATCAAGAAATATGGTAGGATAAGGATTTTTGTGGACTACATGGATTTGAACATTGCTTGTGTCATAGATCCTTTTCCCACACCTTTTACTAAGGAGATCTTGGAAGGCATAGCAGGGCACATGATCTACTCCTTCACTGATGGATTTTCTAGATATCATCAAGTAAAGTCAAATTCTTACCTGGGCACATCTATTTAGATTGAATTTTGTGCCCTCTTAATTAGATGATTTTTTTGTATTCTTGCATATAGGTGTGGCACTTAAAGGGATGAAGGCTTTGGAGAAGAAACAACTAGCTATATGTGTCACGCCCTACATGTTAATTAGTGGATATTTATACAACTTAGGTTGGGATGAGGTTTTGTGTCGGTGTGTACTTGAGCATGAGAATATATCTATTATGGAGGAAGCTCGTGGTGGGATTGCAGGTGGACATTATGTAGGAAATGCTACCGTGCGCAAGATTATATTGGAAGGCCTTTGGTGGGAAACGATTTACAAATATTGTATAGAATATTGTAAGGCATATAAACATTCTCAACACCTTGTAAATCTTGAGCATAGAGATGAAATGCATTTGATGCCTATTGCTAGTGTAGAACCTTTCAAAAAGTGGGTAGTTAACTTTGTGGTTCCTATTTTCCCACCGGCACGTAGGGAGCCGGATCGCGCTATATTATAACTTATACAGATTATCTTACAAGGTGGGAAAAAGCGACTCCTACAAAGGATTACATAGTAGCTATATTAGTAAGGTTTCTGTGGGAGAACATAATCAATAGGTATGGATGTCCATTGAGTCTGATAAGTGATAGGGCACTCATTTTCTTAATGAGACCATCAGGATACTATTGGAAAAATTTATGGTAGTCCACCATAAAATAACACCCTATCACCCCCAGGTAAATGGCACTGCTGAAGCTTTCAACAAGATATTGGGACATACAATGACAAAGATCTATGATGTTGGAAGGAAGTATTAGCATGATAAAGTCTTTGTTGTAATTTAGGCATACATAACAACTTATAAAAGATTGAACAAAGCCACACCCCTTTCAGCTGGTGTTTAGCGTGGAGGTTGTTCTACTTATGGAATTCATGCTACCTTCCCTATGTATTACATGTATAGGATGTCTATATGATGAACAAGCCCTTAAAGAGTGCATTAATAAACTTATCCAGTTGGATGAGAAGCGTGTCATGGCACATTGGAGTCAGAAGACAGAAAAGGCCAGGCATAAGGCATGGCATGATAGGGATATCAAGGATAAAAATATTGAAGTTGGATAGATGGTTCTTCTGTATTATTCAAAAAAAAATCGTCATCCTAGGAATTTCTAAGTGCATTGGTTGGGACCATATGTTGTGACTTACATACTTGATTCAAATGTTTTTCAGTTATATGCGTTGGATGGGACTAGGTTTCCTAGTTATTTCAACAGGAGTAAGTTGAAGCCCTACTATGAATAAGTCTTCTTTGTGTTTGTAATAAGGCAATATTGCCATTTATATTAGGTTTCATTTAATGCATTCCTTTATATGCGTTTCCTTTAAACATTTTTATGCTTTGTCATTTTAGTTCAGTGTTTTGTTGTAATAAGCGTGTTTGCGCACTAGTTGTTGATTACTATATATTGAGTTTATGCGTAGAGGACCACGTATATAATTAGTGTGGGGTAGAAGGAAAGCAAGAATGTTCTGGAGGAATTGATATTTAAAAATATTTTAAGTACTAGAGGAGCACGCGTATTGTTGGGGATGCTAGTTATTGAAAAATGGTGATAAAGTGTTATAACAACAATGGTGATAACAAGGACGATGCCAAAGGGAAAATTCCACGTACAGTTAATGAGTGCACATGGAAATGTGAGGTAGACAATGACATGAAGAACTACTTGGTATAAGACATGTTGGTGCCCATTTTAATCCTATGTTATTTTCCCATCTTTCCCATTTGTTCTACGTGCTCAAAAAATGTTTTTCTCTGATTTTGGTCGTCTGCAAACTTTGTTCTCCAGATTGAATGCTTTCAAAAGCTCAAAAACTTATTATTTTTCCCCATTTTGAAATAAAAATACATGCATGCCCTGTTTTGTGCCCTATTTTTTCAAATCCATGGGCCTCTGTTGTTTTTTCCTTCTTTCCCAGCCTTTGGAGCTCGAATTTACTCGTTTTGTACTTATTTTCCCTCAAAAATCCTTCCCCATGGTCGAAAATTACTTAAAATCACTTCCCATATGTTTTTTGACCAAAAACTCCTTCACCCACAAATAAAAAATTGATTTTGGAGGTTGCAGGTAAATTCTGTGTTTTTTAACGGGTCGGTATGGGGTGTCATTTGCCCATTAAAATTAAGCTCAAGCCTCCCCTCATACATGGCCGATTCTGGTTGGACAAGGATTAGCGGGTCTGTTTGAAAAACTTATCATTTTTTGGCTTTGGGCAAAAATTTTAAATTTCCCCCGTAACTCCACAGGAGGACACATGTCACATTCTCATGTGAAGGCGGAGTGGGAGGTTGGCGGAAGACTTAGGCATTTTTTGCCTTTTTTGGCAAAAGGGGTGAAAGTTGCAAATGGAACCGCGGGTCCACAATGGTGCAAAAGGAGACACGTGCGGCATAGCGGTGTTGATGGGCCAACGGGGGAAAAGGGGAAATTATTCCCTTTTTGTAAAAGGACTTAGAGCAAAAAATTAAGTCGCAGGTCCAAATGAAGTAGAGGGAGACATGTGGCGGGCGTAGAGGGAACTACGGGCCGCCGGAGGCAAAGGGGAAATTTTTCCCTTGTGCAAAAGGACTTAGTGTGGAAATTTTAGGTGTGGCTCTATGATGAACCAGTGACCGACACGTGGCAAGGAAGGAACTAGAGGGCACGGCGCCCGCGCAGGCAAAATTGATAATTTTCCTTTGGTGAAAAAAGGGGGTAAAACATGAAATAAGCCCATAGATTTTTAGCGATAGAGAGCATGACACGTGTCAAGGATAGTGACGGAGGTGTGGGCCTGTGTGAAAAAAATTGAAATGTTTCCCAAAATCCCAAAAAGGGTGGAAATGCACAGAATTGAAGTGCAATTTCAATGGGGACCCACCTTATGCCACGTTTCAGCTCCAAATTTCAAGGGCGGAGGGGCAGAGAAAAAAGTCAAATTTTTCCATTTTTACAAAAATGTTAAAAAGTTGAAAAGTGATCCCAAATCCGTCCCCTAATCATATTTTGACACGTGGAGGGCCCAGATTGAAGGAAAAAAGGGCAAATCAACGGTAGCTATACATTTTCATTTTTGGCTGCCATTTTTGCTCCAAGAAGCTTAGAGATGTGAATTTTGCATCATTTTTCATCAAATTTTTGGCAAATTCATGTTGTGTTTGCCTTTAAGGATCAATGGGATCAATTTGAAATTTTAATTTGAAGATCCAGGGAATTTTTCAAATAAATTTTTACTCAGGCTCGAGAAAACACGTGAAAGATCAAATCCAAAGTTGCAGAGTAAAAATTTGAAAGGGATAAGGATGAAATAATGAAATGAAAGGGGTCTGCATGCTTGGAGAATGAAAAAAATGCCTCCAAAATGGATAATGATGAAGGATTTGTAATGATTCGCCATTTTTGAAACACCTGGCAACTTTTGTTACAAATTTGTTAAACGTCCCTATCTGCGAAACATGTTGGAATTTTGTAACAAACTTGATGCTGGGCATATTCTTTTCTTGGGAAAGAATGATCAAATGTAATTGAAATTTATATAATGCATGTTAGGAGACATGTAAAAGGTTGGAGAAACTTATAATTTCACAGGAAAATCTAGGAAAAGGCCCATTCTCTGAGAAACCACCTGAGAATCATTTCTAATTATTTTTACATCATATTTGTATCATGTTGAGTTGGTTTCAGTTGTAAAGCCATCAACAAGCTCTGAGATTGTTCTTATAACATTCCCCTACTGATAGATTTGATCATTATGGATTATTTTGTGTTGTCTCTTGGCAAAATTTGCATGCACTTATGTTTCAGAATGTTTTCAATTTTTGTTTCTTGCTTCTGTTGCAGTCTTGTGTTTAAAATCTCTCTTGATCATACATGGTCTCATTTCTTTTTGATAGTTTAGTGGCATCTGCAATCTCACATTTAGAAGAGCTTTCATCTGATAAAGAGATAAACAGATTTAAAATCATTTTACCTTCCTTGAATTCTGAGATTGTTTGTAAACCTTTGGGTATACCTTATGTCATGATAAAATAGAGGTTTCTAGACACTTTGTTGGTTCATCTGCTTCAATATTTTGTGGTAGGTTGTCAAAGATTATGTGGAAGAGTGTAGATCTAGGCTTCCATTTATTACACATATCTTGGTTGAAGGAGTACTTTAATCCCTTTAAAGCATTCTATTGTTTAGGTCTTACAAATTTCTTGCAAAGGTCCCCAAAGAATTTGGCAAATTCTGGTTAGTCTTGTCTAAAAATCTCCCACCAAAATCATTAAAACAAACTAATCCTACTAATACTACCCATGCATTACATTGTGTGTCAACAAAGGAATCCAATCCATCTAAAAAAATGCACAAAGCAAATCAGGATCATACAATGTCTTCAGTAACCCTTTCCTTGTATTGAGAATATTTCCATAATTTAGGAGTGACAACTTGTGAAAGTCAGATCTAGAGTGTTCATCATATTTTCACAAGGCCTTTTCATACTACTTACACAGATTGAGGGATATCTTCATCTCCTTCACCATTTGAGGGTTACAAAATGGGTCCTCTTACCTTGGTTGAAAGGCACAACCTAAAACAATTAGGACAAGATCAAGTCCTATTTGAGTGCTATCTATCTCTCCATAAATTTGAGTGCCAGTTAGATCACATCCCCGGCTACAAAATGACACACATCATGATCTATCTGACTTCAAGCTTCATGACATATCTCTGATGCTGCTCAAACTAAAAAGGAGAACAAATTTGGGTACCAAAAAGACATAGAGGTGTATGTACTATGATGTTGGGAGCGTGCGTAAGGAGGTCTATGGTTAGTGTAGTTTGCACGCCATAAGGTTGCAGAGGTTACACACGTTGGATGCGTGGTGGAAGCTCATTTGGAATTGCAGAAAAGGTGGGAAAAGTGGAAATAAATGGATTCGTACCATGGTAGGTGGAAATAATTAAATGCGGGAAAAAATCAAAACACTATAAAAGGAACGTCGGGGTAAATCACTTTTACCTTACCTTACGTAAATTTGTGGATAGAGATTGCGCGAACTAGGGAAAAATTCAATGATCAAGCGATTCCAAAGTTGAAAAATCATGCACCAGAGGGAAAAGTGGAATACAGTCGAGTGAGGAGAGTTCATTTTGAAGGTTTCTTACAGATTAGACAGCGTGGTGTGGATTTTGAGTTTATCTTGTTAGGTTTTTACAAATTAGGGCACGACATTCAAAAGTTAAATAGA
The DNA here is from genome assembly GCA_019776745.2 of Taxus chinensis. Classification (NCBI taxonomy): domain Eukaryota; kingdom Viridiplantae; phylum Streptophyta; class Pinopsida; order Cupressales; family Taxaceae; genus Taxus; species Taxus chinensis. Next base: position 605,768,030 of record CM034147.1, read on the forward strand.
ATAAAATGGTGTTGCACCTAGGGATTGTAGCAAAAGGGTTGAAGTGTCAAGAAAAGCAAGGCATGAGGTAGAAATTTGATTTTTACATGCTTAACATGGCACCAAGGAAACCCATGACCGTGTCACTAAAAAAAAGAGGCAAGGGAAAATAAAACCATACCCCCACAGTTGATGTTCAAGAGGAATGGTACTCAGAAATGCAGTACCCAGATGGGATGTTAATGGGAAAAGAGTTGGCTTCCCATGTTAGGAGCATGATAGTTAGTGATTATAATCATCACATAGACCTAACCATGCGTGACATGGAAAAAGAGCTCATTTAGCCAACAGAAGAAAGAATCGTGGATGATAAGTTGGTTTATGATGATAGGGTAAAGAGGGTATTGAAGGATGTTGGATTATTACAAACGTATGAGCTTTTGTTCTTCAGGAAGCATGAAAGGTTATATCAGTGGTTAATGTCATGTGTGCATGAATACTAATTCTATTTTGGAGGTAGAAGGATGCGCATCACTGCACAATTGATTGAAAAATACACTGGACTCATTAATATTGGTACCTCTCTTGATGATGACTTAGGTAATGATGAAGAGGTGAAGAAATCTTCCAAGGAGTTTGAATACAAGAAGGGTGGGCGCACATTTGATAATGTACATTTGAAAGACCCTGTTATGAAGATGATCGCGTGCTTTCTCACAAAGATAAGTGGGAAATAGAGATGGACTCAAGTAAATAAAATGTGGCTTTATATATACAAAAGGATATCAGAAGGAACTATATACAACATTGCTTCATTTATAGCAAAAAATATTATTGATGTCACGCGCAATAGTGATAAGATCATGGTTGGGAATATTTTGCTTGTTATAGTGTTTTCCAATATTGGGGTGCCCGATGGGCCTAAGGATATGGGAGTATCCTACAAAAATTCCCTCCCTTGCAAAACGATTTGCAAAGTATACCTATGAGTCTATAACATCAGCATACAAGGCGTGTGTGGAAAAATGGTATAAACAAATGTGTGATACATTCCATGTTGAGTGGAGGATTCAAGAGTAGTTGCTCATGCTTGTGGATGGAGTTGCAAACTTTTCCTTATATCAACAATTTTATATCAGGAGATTTACGTTAATGGATGGCACTAAGAGTCCATGGTGCAAACTCCCTTTTTCCTTCATAGCATAATACTTCCAGAGTATAGTCAATAGATTTAAGGAGGCACGGAAATTGAGGTATTACCTAAGAAAAGTAAATAAGAATCACCATGAGATGCTTTAAAAACTTTTCTACCCCAAGAAGCACGCTTATGTGGAGAAGTATGTTTCAGAGAGCATACATTTGATGAAGCCAGTAACATTGTCAATAGCTTTAATGGATGCCGCCAGAATATATATTTATCTAAGGCCTTGATTTGTGGATGGGGAATTCGTATAAGATGATGTAAGCATTCCTAAGGATCCCTCCATGAGGAAGAAGGTAGAACTAAAAAATCATGAGCACGAAGAGACACATGTTGTTAGTAGGACTAAATGAGTGGGAAAAGATAAAACCCTAGCTTCTAGTGCACCCATGGGATAAACCTCATAAAGGAAGGAGGTAAGAACCAACACTTATGTTATGAGGAAGCTTGTTAGAAGGTGTCCAATGCAAAATAAAAAAAAGATACTCCACCACTCGGATTCTGAGAAGACTGAGAGCTAGAGGAAAGAAGAAGGAGCTAAAATTAAAGAAGAGTTAGTTAAGAATCCAATCCCACAAGTACATATAGTAGAAGAATCGGATGAAGAAGGCCAAGATAAGCACTATGAAGATGCACATGTCATGGATGTGTGTGAAGAGGGTGTTGGCATGACCAACACATAGGTCATCAGGGAGAACCCTGAGCAAACAAAAAAACCTGAGGATAAGCACACTCCTGACCCCGAGCTAGAGCACAAAGTAGAGAAGGAGGTCACAGAGATTATTGAACACTTGGTGGAGCATTAGGTTATGTGCAACACATAGGAAGAAAAGAATGAATAAGAGAAGAGTGTAGGACTAGAAGGGATCATGGGTGGGGAATCACTCCTTACTATAGGTTTCACCAAAGGCGCTCGAGGAAAGAGACAAACTTACATCCCCAGAGACCTATAATGCAGTTTATAGAGGATCCCAATAAAGTTATGCATGCAAGATACTAGAGTACAATACCTGCAAATCAACTTTTTTTTGTCATCATTTGATAAGAAGGGTGCACTTCTACACACAAGAAAAATGTTATCATGGGCATTCGAATCACATATTGAGAAGCTGAAATTTGAAGTAAACACACATTCATTACTGGATACCCATGAATCTTCATTATCAAGAGACATGTACTCGATATTTGAATCTTAGCAGTTCACGGATGAACAAGCGTACAATGTGCTTAATAAGTTATCAGTAGAAGTGGGATCCATAATTTTTTATAAGAATATAAGTATAAGGTACATGCAAGGGTAGCTAGCAGAGAAGAATAGACAAATAATTGAGAGGGATAAGGAGATAAATGAGAAGGAAGAAATCATTACATAGCTAAAGCAGGAGCTAAGGGATGAAAAAGGACAAACATGTGTGCTTTAGAAGAAGGTGGAGTGCATAGTTGATGTAATTTTAATCACGCACCCAAACCTAGCACCCTTGAATAAGACAATGTATGAGTCTGCTTTTCATTTTCTTGAATATTTAACGTGTATAATTAATTCCTAACCATCCACTCTTGCCTTAGAATCTATAGAAAAATTTATGATGTGGTAAAAGCAGTAAGAAAGAGATCAGATTTAAGCCACCATAATAAAATACAATGAATTGATGGAGTCTGTAAAGGTAACCACTCACATGGCAGAGGTTGTGTATGATAATTGCGAGGATAGAGACCAAGTGGTGGGACTGTTGGTTGCCACAGATGAAGTGGATCTCAAGGATTTTTAGGCTAAGAATAAGGGGAACATGGCAGAATGAGAGAGAATATTAACTAAATTTAAACTAAAGAGTGAGGCAATTGATTCATTAAGGGCCTCCATTAAAAACAATGTGAAGGAACTCTACCCACAAGTAATGCACAAGATGGATGTTCTTACAAATATAGGTAAGAAATTGGAGACATTGGTGGGGAAATTATAGGCTAAGGGGGAGTGAATAACTAAAATAGAAATTTTTGAGCTAATCTAACTAGTAACAATGATAATATAGCTGATGTGAAATGTAAGATAAGTGTTAAAGTCTTTAAATGAAATGTAATAAATGGAAATAGGAAGGGATTGGGTAATAACCTAAAAATTACTTACCTCATTACATTGTTGGACTATGATGACTGATATGAGGACTAGGAATAATGTGAAGTTACGAATCAGAAACTTATAGCACATAGGGAACAATCTATACCGGGGCACTTGGGAGAGAGCTGGGGTGTCTGTGGGCACCCTAGTCTGTAGTTTGGGCACTCTGGTCTGTAGAAAAGCTCAGGACCTAGTTCTGGTAATGTTGCAAGTGTTTTGCTTTGTCTTCCTCTTTGTCACTCATCTATCGCAATATCTTCGTTTGTGTCGTTGTAATTATGTGATGAAGATCTACCAACAAAACCCCATACAAAGCACTAAAAAATAAGTATGCAAAATAAGGGGTTAGACTGACCTTAGCTACCACAATGGTGGACTTACAACTAAGCGTTGCACTACATTCCATACCTAATGTAGTTTGGTGTGCTTGTGTGTGCAATTGTGTGCCTAGGGTGCCCTAGCATCAATGACGCAAAAGTAGGGGGCAATAACTAGATGTAAAATGCAAATGGTAGATGGAATAGAATAAATACAACCCTTTCCCACTATGCTTGTGTGATGCGAATGTAAAAGATGCCCAAATGTAGTCCTTTGCCTTAGTAGTAGCTAGCTCTTGATAATAGATAGTCCACCCATAAAGTAGTGAGTATGTTATGTTTATATAGGGATCTCATGTTCAAATTTTGACACTAATGGTCTGACGATAAAACTATCACATAGGTGAATGAGACCATAAAACCTTAGAGACTGACCTTGAACAACAAAATTAAATGTGAACATCATGGAAACTAGGGTACCAAAAATCAAGGATCGGGGATATCATGAGTGCCCTATTATAACCCTAGGCACCCTAGTTAGGGACTAGAGATGACAAATGACCAAATTAAAACACTTAATACTTGATAAAAGATGACCGGAACTATGTAGATAACTGATGACTATGCAATACAAATGACAATGACAACTAACTAAATGACGACAAGGACTAGGGGATGAGCCATTAGTGAATACTTTTCTTACGCAAGATCCATATATAAAATAACATATTTGGTGGTAAAAATGTAATAGTAAGTGTGTGATTTTGTGACTACGGGGAGGAATTAACTTTGGAGGAGGTCACTACCATCATAGGGGATGCTTTTACTAAAGCGCACAGTGAATTAGAAGGGTGTAAAACATTGGAAGCTCTAGTGAATAAGGAATTCCCCCTTCTTTTTGCCCAATGAATTTCAAATTCTTTCATTCTTTAGCGTAAGCCATGACAACATTCTTTATTCTTTATTCTTTATTCTTTCTCTAAAACATGGGATCATATAAAGTGTTTCTGAGGATAGACACATACCTAGTGTGGGGTAATGTTGGCCCCTGAAAAATGGCTAAATATTAGAGCACTTATGTATGAGACCAGCAAAGGAAATGAGCACAGGAGATACTATGGTGAATACGCATAAGGAATACAATATTCGCGCGTAGGAGTACAAAAAAGGGCACTCAAGGATGGATTCTAAAAGGACTGAGGACTTAGTCAAGTTTGGGCATGATGCTAAATATAGATATGGCATAGACGATACACAAGAGAAGATTCCATGTAGGAAGAGTCTATTTTTGGAGCAAAGAACTAGCAATTCAAACTGAAGTATGAAGAATTGGGAGACGAGCAAAGGCTAGTTTAGGACAAGTGGAAAGGAAAGTGACATGTAGTATTTTGGGCTAAAAATAGGATTGGAACTGAAGTTATCTATAGAAGAACTATTATTAGAAGAGCTTGTATGCTCTGTTGTTATCTTTGTAAGTGGTGCATGGCTATTTTTAGCATGCAACCTATTTTGAGGATGCATAGGTGGTGAAGGGAAAGTCCCCACCCCTATATATATGTATTGATTTACATGGTTTAGAGAGTCATTTCTGTAGTAGAGTTATGTTGCTTGTTTCAGTGAGTGCATGACTTATGATGATATTATTATGTATGTATTCAGCTTCTATATTTTACAGTAATTAATACAATGGATATTTATGGTTAGATATTAGTTATTGACATATTTGTTTCTAGATCTTATATGACTGATCTGATCTTGATTCTTTTTTAGATCATTCTTGCATTTGGTTATGATCTAAATATGTTTATGGTTTATCACGGCATGTTGTTATGGGTCTGGATTATATATTTATATGTCTTTCATGCTAACCCCTTGACAAAGCAACCATAAAAGAAGGACTTGGTACCCTTGTGCACTTCAAGTGAGTGCTCAGGTCTGCCTGAGTGATGTGCCAACACGCCTTGGGTTGTTTAGTAAAATAAAATACTACAAGTACTTGATAAAATTGTTTATCATTATTTATATTTCATTCAATGGTTATTCTTTATATTTCAATAATTAGATATGGAAATTAATCGATTAAGATAATCTACCATCAGTTACTGCCCCCTTAAAGATTAACCATTCAGTTCAAATTATAACCCATAGTAAAGCACTAATATTTTTAACCAGCACTCAGTCTATATGTCAACTCTATCATACAATAAATCACTAGTCTCAACTTGTTTGTATGGTAACCATGGTCATCTCCTATGAAATCAACATATCACTCCCTTCACAAATTTCATTGAAGTGGCCCATCAATTAACATTTCCAAGGTCCTTTCGAAATCCATTTTCACGTTACAACCTAAACCCATATTCAAGGTAAAAACCAAATATGTTTGCATGGTAATCCTTGTCATATGATCCAATGAGCTTCATTTTGTCTTTAGTTTTTACAATGCATCTTGCCTATTACATGACATACTCAAAAGGGGGGAAATGTAAACACTATAAAATGCAGCTTTTGCATAAGGTCACATTTATGAAATATAAAAACATGCTTGCTACATGACATAACTCAAAAAGAGGGAAAATGTAGACACTAAAAATGCACCTTGTGCATAAGATCACATTAATGAAATATAAAAACATTATAAAAAAATTGAAGTCCCACAAAAAACAATAAAATCCCTAAAAAAACTAAAAATCATAAAAACACAATAAATGTTGATAAAATACATCGTACGCATTTAATAATAATCCACATCCACCAACATTAAATTATGTCACATCTATTTATGCACCACAAATATTTAATCATCCTTATCACTGTCATTTAAACATTTACATCTCCATTGCACTATGCACCTATAAATCCCACATACCATCCACTACCTAAAATCTACAAAAGAAGGCTTGCAACCTCTTTATTTTCCTAACTACTTTGACTACCATAATCCCTAATCATTTATTTGACATGTATTTCATAGGGTGAAGGTGAATCACATTGGACGACACAAGCCTGCAACACAACAATTTTGTAGAATTTCCATATAGGTGTCTATCACTCGTGTGATTGGCGTGTGATCTCTAACTCAGTTGCTCATGTGACTGTGATATGATCTATTTCGGGTATACTATTATCATTTGGTCATTTAATTATACACCATGTCTTTTATTAAACCCTTAAAAGGTTTAGGATCTAACAAAGGCAAGTCCCCTAACCACATATATATATATATATATTCCAAGTTTATGATTACCCATATTCAAATTAAAGAGATAAAACTTGGTTCACTCCATGAAGAATAATTATATATGATGTCCTATAACACTAATAATGGCTCCTTGAGCCCATTTATGTGTATCAATTAGAATTAAATTTTATGTGATTTACATCTATAACACATAAGAGTGAACTCATTTCATTGTATACAGTTTATATTAATGGTGGCCATGGGAACATTATTACATTTATGGGAAGAAGAGGAAGGATCCTTAATATGAACACTATTGGAAGGAAACGATGTGTCATTCTAAAGTAGAGGCCTAGTAGCACATAGAATATATAGAGCAACATCATTGATATTATCATGAAATTGATTTAAAGAAATTTAAATCTTATATCAGAGGACTGAGATCAAATGAATATAGTAGTAATAAACAATATCTAGCATGTAAAGTATAAACAAGTGGTTAAGATAGGAGATGAGAGTGGCTTAACTTGTATCTAGAGATCTGGGTTGATTCTGGGCTAGAAAATGGCTAGAACAAGTTAGATTTGGATTTTGTAAGCTATGTCTAAGAAACTAGAATCTGGCACCTCTTTGGGTAGAACCACCTAGATGAGGACAGGATCTCTCGGGTGCTAGTATATGAACTAGGTGTTAGTGTCCAGGTACCAACTTTACTTCTAACCTTTTCGAGGTCTAAACTTGTCTCCTTTCTTTTAATCTTTGTCACATCTACTTCATTATAGGGTTCCTATGTCACATATGTACCTATAAAAAAAACCCTAGTTACCTATAAAATGCTGAAGAAAACATTAGATGAAACAAATAATGCATATGATTGAGTCGGTCTAACCTCGGCAGTCACCCCAATGTGATTATCACCGAGCACTACGCTACATTTCATACTCTATATAGTTCTAGTGTGTGTGATCGAATTGTGTCCCTTAAAACTAGGTTGCCCTTGTTCTAGTCACACCAAGATAGAGGGCTACAACTCTTTTCCCCCAAGATGAATGTGTGAGATGTAAATCAAAAATAGCCCTTCCTATGTAATGAATGATGTAACCCAAATGCATTCCTTGAATTTTTATCTTTTCCCAAGTAATATATAGTAACTATATATGATATATAATTGGAATATATGTATATATATTATTCCCTTATTTGAATTTCATCATTAGCAACTGAAAATATGAGCTAGAGTGATAAAAGAGACTCTAAAAAATACACCAAATGATGTGGAAATTCAAAATCAAGAAAATAAGGGAAAGGGACAAAAGTGCCCAAAGGGGATAGTAGCATTTGGAGCGCTCATATGCCTAATGGGAGGTATTGTTCAGGATGATCAGAAGATGTAATGGTCAATACAGAGTTGGGTCATATGTCATTTATTAGCCAAAAGTAAAGTGATCATTCCTAAAAAGAAAATAACATGAGTGTGGGAGAAATAAGTGTTGTTAAAGTCTAGTCTTCATACTTAGGAATCATGTATATAATGAAATTCTTAGAGGTGTGATGTAAGTAAAAAGTGTGTGATTTCATGACTACATTTGCCCCCACTTTATACTTGTGAAAGAATATTCAGAAACATAAAGTAGATAAGAAGAGCATACCTTATGGAGAGTCGAAGAGAGTTATAACCAATAGTGTGGCAAATGAGGGTTATGTTTGATATTGTGCCAAATGGAAATAGTAGAATGTGCATCATGAAATCTAGAGGAGGACAAGGATCATAGTGGTGACCTCGTTTGCATAGTAAGAATGATCGTTGCATTTGTTCCTTGAATATTGTCTTTGCTTGAGTGTCATTGTGCTTGAGACTGCTTCTCGTTCCATTTGTATGTTGCCTTTTGTCGGAGTAAGGTAGGACCTGTAAAAGAAGATAAGTGTAGTAAATGTTCATGATAAATGAAATTGAACTTTAACTTAGTGAATGTGAAAATAGAAATGCTTATTTAGAAAACAAGTGAATCAAGGATAGAGTACACACATGTGGCATGAGAAGAGAGATAGAGTACACATGTGTTCTTATATGTTTGATACCTTGGAGATGGTTGGAATAGTATGAAGGATTTAGGTGTCATATCGCTAAATTAAGGATTTGAGCATCCTGTCGCTAAACTGATGATTTAGGTGTCTTGTCGCTAAGGGAAGAGTATAAAGAGAGCTGCAAGCTTTTCCCTCTAATCAATAATGCTTCCCTATGGATAAATGCCACTATAGATGATCACAAACCTGATTGAAACTTGTCATGGGTGACACATTGTTCCAGGCATATCATTTTCCTACATATGCCTTATGTGTCACTTCATTATTTGATCTCAAGAAAAATAAATTAAATAGATCTCTTGTAACTTAACACTGATTTTTTCCTATTGGCAATTGATTACAATTTGTAACTGGGTCTGTATTACTGGAATTAGAGAAAATTGTCATAAAAAAATGTTGATCATGTAATGTTCCTATTTCTGTCCTTAGGACAGAAGTGCAAATGTGGGACACTAGCATCCATCATTCTTGTATGAGTTAGGCACTTTTGTCCTGCACTAAATTTTGGCTCAAGTATGATTCTAAACCTGTTTTGTAGCTCTTATTTATCCTGACTTTACTTTTTTCCATCTATATATGGTCTGTGGACTGATGAGAGGGTGAAATAATCACTTCATGATTTCCCTCACTCATTTTGGGTGCGTGAGATGATTCAAGGTGAGCATGACCCAGATGAGGAAAGATGAAACTGATTTGCAGATCTAAAATATAACTCTTACAGGGGTAATAGGGATTACGCACGGTAACAACCATGGTGTATGTAAATAATGGGAAAAAGGATAGCTAAAAGTGATCTATAAACTCTTCAACTTTGGAATTATCAACATAATCACAAATTAAATGTTGTTATACTTTCTATTAGAAAATGACAGAGATAGCTAGTGAATGAATTTTGTTTGTGCTTAGAATCAACAATTGCAGGAAAGGAAAGAATATAAACTCATAAACACCAACAAGTTTTATCCTGGAAACCTCCAAAGGAGGAAAAACCAATTGGGAAGGGAGATTGTTCTTTCTTCCCACTTTTATTGGCCAATTCAAACAATAAGTACAGAATTTACAATAAGTATGAAAGAGAAGTAGATAATATATCACACTTCCTCCCAATTACTTGTTTGTTGTCTCAACACTCCTTTCTTCTACAAAACACAATTCCAGCTCTAAGAACTTCTTCCTCACTTGCTTTCATGCTTCAATGATCCTATTCTCTTATATAAACATATATTTATAGCTTTTCTCATGTCCTCCCGTGCACTAGAGAATGGGAAAGGTCATGGAGGAGAAGAGACACGAACAACCTTTCAAATTCTGAGGTTGTTCATTTCATGTTTTTATTTTATATCTGAAAGATCTGGGACTGACGCCCAATGCAAACCACGTAGTCTCAGGACCGCCACCTTGATAGGGTGGCAGTTCTGTGATCGCCACTCTACACAAAGCGGTGGTACTATTACTATAAAGACAGAACCTACATGTATTTATTTTCCTTCTTTGTGCTGACTGGTCTGATGAAGTAGAGTCCCTTTAGATCCCTATGGATCACACCTCCCCTGCTTAGGAGGCTTTTGGTCCCACAAAATCTTAGTGGGGGAGTAGATGAGGAAATAATTCCCTCACTTTCTCCTTCAAGTACCACCGGGCTTGCCTTGGTGTCTTTCCTTTTAGTCCAATCTCCCAAGACTTCTACAGACCTCTCCTAGTCTCTCTAACCTTCTGCTACAGCACTACATCCTCCTCCAATTCACCTTGTGAGTCCAAGACACAATCCTCAATGGAAGGTATCAATTGTAGTCCTTCATCTTCATCTAGCATGGATGGCTTATACAGGTGCAAGTTCTCAAATTTTACTATAGATTATATACTCATAAATGATGGTAAGTCAAGTTGAAAGGCATTTTCTCCAACCTGCTTTGATATGGTGAAGGGCCCATATCATATTGGCTTGAGCTTCTGTGCTTGACCGTGTAGTCTCTCCTTGCTCAAGTAAAGCCAAACTTTATCTCCAATATAAAGCTTATGTTCCCTCTTATGTTGATCGTGCCTAGCTTTGTACTTGTCTTGAGATTTCTCTTGTTATTCTTTGACTTTGAGATGGATTTTCCGGATCCTCTCAATGAATTTGTTTGCTCTAGTCACCTTTGTGTCTTGTGTCTCCTTCTTATCATGTTACCCAACTATTATGTCCAGCAGATTTTGAGGTAGATATCCCAAGCATACTTCAAACAGTTATTTCATAGTGGATGTTTGTACTACCCAGTTATAGGAATGTTGAATGTAGGCTAAGGTTTCATCCCAAGTCCTTGGGTATTTGTTGTTATACCCTTTTATCAACTGTACCAAAGTCCTGTTCACCACCTATGTCTATCCATCTGTCTATGGATGGAAATTTGTGCTCCTCTGTAACCTAGTATCCATCTTGTCCCACAAATTAGTCCAAAACTTCCTAAAGAACCTGGAATCCCTGTCAGAAACAATAGACTTTGGCAAACCAAGATGCACCCATACATTAGGAAAGAAAAGATCTCTTTCCCCATGTGCTTTTATTGTATTTTTACATGTCATAAGAATACACATCTTACTGAATCTATCAACAACAACATAGAGATAGTCATGGTCATTTTTAGACATAAGTAATCCTCCTACAAAATCCATAGAAATTTCCTCTCACATATGAGTAGGTACCAGAAAAGGCATATACAAACCCTCCTTCCTAGTATTAGGCTTGTTGGTACAACAAAGTTTACATTCACGTATAAATTTGGATAATTTTTCTTGCATATTGGACCAATACACATACCTTTGCAAGTGGGCTAGGGTCTTACTAACACTGAAATGTCCCGCTACTTTCGAGGTATGTCCTTCCCTCATCAATAGAAGTCTGTCTTCTTTAGGCACACAAAGCTTCCCCCATCAGTAAAGCAACTCGTCCTTGAGATAACAATCTTCAATCCTTGTCCTTTCAGTCCCTTGGGACTACAACTACTAAAAATTTTCCCCAAAGTTTTTTTCCTAAGAATATGCCTCTCCATAAGCTTCCTTCGTGAAAGGCTCGATCTAAGAGATAGTGGCCAAACATGAGAACTTCTCTTGTGTGGGTGGCCTAGACAACATGTCTGCCACCAATTTTTTACTACCCTTCTTGTATTTGATCACCAGATGAAACTGTTGAAGGAACCCCATCCATTTGTAGTGCCTTTCCTACTGTAATTTAGACTGTGCTTGTAAATACTAGAGAGTTTTGTGGTCAGTGTGCACAATAGTTTCTTTACCCAATAAATAATGCTTCCTTTTTTTAATTTTGTGAACTAGTGCATACATTTCCTTATCATATATTGAATATCCTTTAACCGCTAAAGTGAAAGTTTCATAATGATAGCATACGGGTTTACCTCCTTAAAGCAACACTACGCCCATAGCGTAATCACTGACATCTGTCTCTACTTCAAAAGGATGTTACGAATTAGGAAGGGAAACTAGTGGAGCATGACTAATCTTGTATTTCAATAACTCAAAGGATTTGTCTTGTTCCTTAACCCAGTCAAAACCCTTACTCTTTGCGGTCACTGTGTGTAGAGGTGTTGTAATCGCAAAGAAGCCCGGAATGAACTTTTTCATGTACTATATTGCTCCCACAAAAACTCCTAGTATCTGTGGCTCATGTTGGTGTTGGCCAATTAGTGATGGCTTCCACCTTCTTTGGATCCACTCATAGCTCTCCTCCTCTAACCACGTGCCCAAGATAGACAAGTGACTATTTGGAAAATTCACATTTCTTAATATTATAAAGTTGTTGTTTCTCCCTGAGAACTGGCAAGACTTATTGTAAATGAGTTACATGTTCTTCTCATGTGGCACTAAAAATCAAGATATCGTTTACATATACAATGACACATGAATCTATAAATTCCCGCAATATATCATTCATCAATATCATAAAAGTAGTAGCAGGTGTATTGCATAACCCAAAAGGAATTACTAACCATTCATAAAAACCTTGTTTTGTCTTGAAGGCAGTCTTTCATATATCCTCCTCCTTCATTCAGACTTGGTGATAACCTAACTTGAGATCCAACTTCATGAAGAATTTGGCATGTTGAAGCTGGTCCAAGAGATCATCTATGCGGGGAAGTGGATATCTATTCTTAATGGTGATCTTGTTTAAAGTGTGGTAGTTGATGCACATTCTCCAAGAACCATCCTTTTTTTACACCATCACAATAGGTGAACCGCATGGTGAGGTGCTCTGACGTATCACCCCTTGGTCTAGTAGTTCCTGGAGTTATTTCTTTACTTCAGTACTCTCGAGCAAGGATTACCTACACAACCCGATGTTCAGTAGAAGGGACTCTGACAATAGCTAAATCTCATGCTCCACTTCCCATTTTGGTGATAACTCACTGGGAGCCTGAAATACTTCCTAAAAAGACTGAATAATACTATCCAAATCATGCTTTCCTTGGTTAGAATTCTCTGAAACTTCTACCCCATCTTGTTTATCCTTTAACAAAAGTAAACAAAATTGATTATGATTTTCCTAAATAAGTCATTTTGCTTGGTTAGCACTCACCATAGTAACATGTGTCTTACACTGGTATGCCCAGATGTTGTATTTGATCCCATCTTTGACCCATCTGTACTGGTTTTCCATTCTCATAAATATAGCATCCTTAATATACAAATAATGACTCCCAAATACAACATCAAAAGCATCAAGTAGAATAACATCAGTTTCCAAAACATCAATATATTGGGAATTTATCCCAAACTTGACCTTACATTTTCTTATTACCTGAATTTCAACACCCTTCTTCACCCAACCCAAAGGATAAGGGTGTGGATGTTTGTAAGTCTTAAGACCAATCTTCTTTACAACTACTTCAAAAATCAAGTTAGACTAAGAACCGATATCGACCAAAGCATTTACCTTAGTTCTCTTGATCTAGATTTTGATCTGGAATAGTCTACTCATCTCCTCTTCTTGGTTGTCCATGTTGGTGGCCGTGCATCCAAGCCTTTCACCTACATTAGAGTCATCTTCAATTTTCGTTGCCCTTTCTTTTTTTACAACTTTCATGGACTTCTTTGAGTCCTTGGTTCGGTTGTTCGGATGTAACTTTGGATTCAATTTCCAACATGTAGCATCAGTATGACCATTGATATCATAGTTCTTGTAAAAATTCTTGGGATCTTTACAAGTATCCTTTCCCTTTCCACTTACCCTTGTTACTTGTTTGCCCATACTCTTTTTTCTACTGATTTTTTGACTGATTTGCCATTGGCTCTGTTTCTCCTTGCTTCTTTTCATCATCTATGTAGTATGCCTACACACATGCCTCATTGAGATCTTTGGGCTTTGTGGAGATGAATTTTCTTCAAAGGTGAGTGTGAAGTCCTCTCAAGTACTTAGTCAGGATATCCTCATCCTCCAAGTCCAATTTTAGCAACATGGCCTACCTCCAAAACTTTGTAGTATAGTCCAACACACTTTGACCACTGCCTTGTCTAAAATACTGCTATTTAATCATTTAGTCAGTCTTGTGGCCAATAGGATAAAAGTCGGCTCTAAGTAATTCTTTAAATTCTTGTCACGATTTCAAAATAGGATGCTTCTTCTTTTCACAAGTGGTTAGATGGGTTTCCCACCAAACCAGAGCGTGTCCCTCCATTTTAAAACATACAAAGGTGATCCTTTGTGCCTCAGTGACATTATGGATGCTAAAGTAGACTTCTAACTATTTTAACCACTTAGCAAACAACTTTACATCTACTTGTCCTTCAAAGATCTTAATCTCAACTTTTTTCTCAACTTTAAAAGGACTATGATCATATTTTACCTTTTCTCTTATGTTTGGAGTCTCTTCTTCATGCTCTTGCCCATAATCTTCCTCATGGATCCTCCCTATGCCAAAACTTTTAGCTAAGCCTCAAACCACTGAGTCCATAGAGTCTTGCTTGACAAAAGCTATCTTCTTCAAATCTACAAGTTCTTCTTTCCTTCTAAACATCCTATCCATCATGGTCTCCAGCATCTCGATTCTACGGACCAAATTATCTTCCTTTATTTGTCCCCAAATTCTCTGTTTCCACTTCCTTGTAGAAATTTTTCGATCGCAAGGTAAAGCCTCTTCGCCTTTAGATCTCATCATTGTCATACAAATCCAAGAACGAATACCACAGTCCTTGATACTTGTTAGCTCTGATACCAAAATTATCTGTAAACTCTTCAACTTTGGAATTATCCACAGAATGATAAATTAAACATTGTTGTTCTACTTTCTATTAGAAAATGATAGAGATAGCTAGTGAATAATGTTTTCTTTTTCTTAGATTCAACAATTACATGAAAGGAAAGAATATAAACTCACAAACACCAACAATTTTTATCCTGGAAACCTCAAGAGGAGGAAAAACCAGTCGAGAAGGGCAATTGCTCTTTCTTCCCACTTTTATTGGCCAATTCAAACAATAAGTACAAAATTTACAATAAGTATGAAAGAGAAGTAGATAATATCTCACACTTCCTCCCAATTACTTGTTTGTTCTGTCTCAACACTCCTTTCTTCTACAAAACACAATTCCAGCACTAATAACTTCTTTCTCAATTGCTTTCATGCTTCGATGATCCTATTCTTTTCTACAAACATATATTTATAGCCTTTCTCATGTCCTCATGTGCACTGGAGAATGGGAAAGGTCATGGAGAATAAGAGAAATAAACAACCTTTCAAACTTTAAGGTTGTTTGTTTCATGTTTTTATTTTATGTCCGAAAGAGCCAAGACCGCTACTCTGGTTAAGTGGCAGTTCTATGACCACCGCTCTGCACAGAGTGGTGGTCCTATTACTATAAAGATAGAACCTTTGTGTATTTATTTTCCTTCTTCGTGCTAACTGGTCTTATGAAGTAGAGTTCTTTTGGATCCCTATGGATCAAAAAGTGTTAGTCACAAACAAACATACACAATGTAATAGAAACAAGTCACACGATACAATAACATTGCAAAAAACACATCAAGTAGTTGGTTAAATATAGGGGACACCACTCAAGATGTTGTAAGACAATCAAATCCTTCAAGGCAATATAAGAAAACAAGTGATGAACATAGGGCATAGCCACCAAACAATGACAATAAAGAAACAAGCAAAGAAGGCAATATATAAGCAAATAAGAGACCCATGATAAGAAGTAGGTCTGTAAGATAAATGCTACATATGAAGCACCCATTAGCATGTTAGAAAAATCGATAGTATGCCAAAATGTATATAACTGATAAATAGGAATGAAATTGGTAAATATTTTGGTGATAAAACTTGAATATAGAGCAAATAAGAACGATAGATGCCCCCATGAGCCTCAGTGGGACTGGTAAGGTATATTTCCAAGCATCATGCATTGTGTAAGAACCTATAAGTAATATCTAATCACCTCAAGAGTACCATGTGAATGTGCATGTGTGTATGGAAAAAAATAGAGCATATTATGAATCAACGTAACATGATAAGTAACGTGCAACATAGAATGATATAAGCAAACAAGAGTACATCTAATCAAGATCTAAGCTAGTATTTTTTATTTTTGTAAATATATGAACATGAAATAAAGTAACTATGAGAGGGGAGCAAGGTTTCCCCCCCAGTGTATGTGTGCAAAGTGAGGTCCATGTTGGTAAGTGCACCCTCAATAGTCATGTTTGGAGCTAGAACAAGAGCACATCATTGGTTAGAGAGGGGAATTAATATGCCCCAATGTGAATGCCATAGTGGTCTATCTAGAGATAAAGGTGATGAATACTCACAAGAGGTTGAAGTGATGATAAAAAAGACACATGGAATTACACTGAGATGTTATATTTTGTTTTTTATGTTGCTTTATACTCTTCAACTAAACAGTGAGAAATTTGTAATGCTTCTGATGAAATAGTTGCATCTTCTTCATCAATAGGATTAAGATTCAGTGAGTACTCGTCAAGGTGCTTTATTCATCATAATATAAGGTAGGATCGAAATCATTGACTTTGTCATATTTGAATCAATGCCACCAATGAGATTAATCTACATGTTTCTCATATAAGATTATTTAAAAGTATAGTTAGGATATAGCTTATATGTGCCCATGCATATGGAGATCCATAGATAATTTGGTAAGTCATTGGTACTTTTGTTTACATAATCTATCTCAACATGCTTTGAATGAGTAGAGATATTTTTGTAGACACAAAAAATATGCACTTGGGTACATTTCTAAGTCCAAGAGCATACTAATGTATACATGATTCTTAAGCAAGAAAAGTAGTGGATGACATCGTCTTTTGGGACTTTTGTTTCATCTCTTATACTTTTTATTGGCCTTACACATCTTATAACCCTATCGGTACTTAACTTATTTATATTTTATGGCCTTAGAAAATAACTCCCAGTTAGGACATAAGCACTCAGGCTCTCCTATCCCTCCTAAGCACTCCTAACCCTTTCTATCCTTTTCTCACTCTTTTGGGTCTCTTTTACTTTTGGGTCATCTTTTACAACTATGGGTCAGCCTTTTAGTTGTCAATTACAAAATTCAAACAAGAGAATCATATATATATAGACACATGGTTATAGCTCTCAAATAAAGGGGCCAAGTATTAACATTATCTACTATCACCTAAGCTTACATCCAAAGGCACAAGAGCATTACAAAGCATCCATCTAGCACATCCATACAAGGGACAAGGGCTACATCACTCTGCATACACAACATAGGAGGGGAAGTCTATTCTATTTCATCTCACACATTTACATACTTGGAGAATTCTAGATCTAGCCCACTAATATTACAACTTGCACAAGGGCAACCTAAGGCATCATTACAAACACACTCACATAGAACTACATAGAGTATGAAATGTATCGTAGCGCTCAGTACTAAGTTCACTCTTCGGGTGACCATCGGGATTAGTTTGAATCCACATTTTGCATCTTTCTTTTATTATATTTGATGCGGTTTTTGGACATGTGCAGGTATAATGTTGTTTTGTAAGTTATAGCTAAAATTGACAATCTAGGAGTAAAACTAGAGTGATAAAGAGAAACTAATATCAGAGCTCCCCTACATAGAAAAGGACAAAACCTTAACACCTTGCTGGACACAATCACCCAAATTAGTCACTAGCGCTTGGGCGCTCCTGTCCTCTCGTGGTCACTTTTGTCATGTACATCTCTGAGTCCCAGAACCTTCAGTGAATCTTGACGATGTTGCTTACAATCTGTTCCAATAGTTCTCCTGCCTAGATCATCTCTAGATTGTGTGAAATTATCTAATTCACTCTTTTTTTCCCTCTTTCTTAGGTTTTTATATTATTTCTTGCTTATTATTTGTGTCTTACTGTATATTTATCATTTGTATATAATTATTTACAGAAGTTACTCTGAAATATAGATTTAATTCAATTTATAGTAAATCATTTGGTGAACCCATACACTTGAACCCTACCCTCCTTCATGACCTTATTTTTATGCCCATCACATGTAGTGGTTGTTTTGGTCTTCTTACGCACATTGATCTTCCTAAAGTTTCTCATAGGATTTCTAAACCAACGACTTCCTCTGATAATCCTTTGATCAACTCAACCCATGTTCCTCTTGAAAACATTGGAGCTTTTAATAGTGAACACTCATATGATGAAGACACCAATGTTGACCAAGAGCAGCTTGACAAGCTCGCTAACTTTCGTTCTACTTTATGCAACCACCTTATGTATATTTCACATGCCCTAAATTCTCTACTCACTACAAAACATGCTCGAGATGTTTCCTCTCACCCTCTCGTGGGTTCCTCCTCGGTCGACATGTCCTCTACACCACCTTCCACTATTCATATCTCTATAGTTATAATTACCACTCCCCTCCCTCCTCCCAATACTTCTAACACAAAACCTAGCTCCTCTTCAGACATTCATGACCTCACTTCTTTATACCATGATCTACAATCCCAAATCCACCAACTACAGTAAGCTACTTAACATTCCTCTCCATCTCTAGATTCCTCACTTCTCCTTCACAACCCTTTTACACCTGCCATATCTTCTCATCCACTACCTCCTAACTTCATTGCACCAAATATTCCCACCTTCAATGGACATGCTGACCCTCAGCAGCATCTTCGATCTTTTCATGTGGCATGTCTTGACTATGTGGATGACTTTACATTATTGGCTGAATTATTTCCTAGAATCTTACAAGATTATGATATGCAGTGGTTTTACAATCTACCTGTTCATTTGGTAACCTATTTTACATATTTATTCGATGTTTTCCTTGCTCACTTTTCTATCAATATTGGCATGAAGAGATCTTATGAACAAATTTCTCAACTCAAATAATGATCCAATGAATGTCTAGCTAACTTTGTTTTATATGATAAGAACAATCTTGCTAAGATGACCAATGTACTAGTTGATTTAGAACTGCAATATCTCTTTATTCAAAGTCTCTTACCTCCACTTTAGAATAATGTCATCTTTTAAACTTCTCCCTCCTTTGAAAAATTGTACCATTCACTCAAATTACGTGAAGACAAACTTTTATCTATGGGAAAATTAGAACACTATGATACTTCTGAAAAATTAATATCATAATTGCATAAAGAAAATTCGAAATCTTACTCTTTATTCTTGCTACATTCATAGGAAGTATTACATCCATTTAAATAGGAGATGTTGTTCCTATATTTAAGGAGATATAATCTCCATAAATATCTCCACACATAACTCCTAAAACAACTCCATGTTATTTTACGTGAGATTTTGTTTTCTCACAAAACTAATATTGTTAATGATTTGTTTACTCAACAACTCATAACAATATTTACTCACCCACTCATAATTATATTTACAATAATGTAATTAATTATTACAACACATATTATATTATCCTAGATAATATAATCACTTACATAATATTCTATGTTCACACTACAACATAGATATTCCTAACATTCGCCCCCTTAGTGTGAACATGGGGTAAGAGCTCCTAGAAACATCAAACTTGTCAGAGTAGCCATTGCTACTGGATCTTGCTATCTGGGTCTTGCTGCTAATGATCATCCTTGTCATATGAACATCTTCATCGACTGATCACCTTCCAACGAAGTACCTTCCACCGAAGTATGGCAGTTAAAGGACTGTACGATAGTCAGAGGACCGTACATAGATGATTTTCCCCTGTAAGCTGAGTCAAGCAGTTTTCTTCTTCCACACCAAATAGACACTCAAGAACTATTGTTAGTCTATGTGAACACATTAAAATCAAAACATGAAACTAGTTTCACCCCCTTGTGTATAAACACACCACATAACTGAAATAAAATATCACCACATCTGTCTACGACCCCATCGTTGGTGAATGACGAGAGGACGCTAATTTTCCTCCTTCCTTCATTGCCTCCTTCCTCCAACAAGAAAAGAGTCTACCATAGGAAATCCTCATCACTAGGACATGAAAGTTCTTCATCAGTTGAGTAGACTTCCCAATCAGTTTCTACTTCAGCTAGAAGGGCTTTCTGATCTATCTTATCATCAAGAAGATCCTGAGCTCTCTTTTTACAATTCAGTATTACATGCCCAATCTCATTACAATAAAAGCATTTTATTTTTCCATGTGAAGGAACCTTCTTTGGTTTATGTTTTTCCTTCTTAGATGAGGAGATAGGTTTGTTTCCTACATATAGTACTTCTTCATGTTCTTCATGACCGCTTTGTTCTAACAATGTAGAAATCACTCCTTATAGACTAATAGTAATTTTACTCAAAGTAAATACAATATTTGAGTAACTCTTAGGCATGCTATTAAGAAGAATAGATTTAGCATCATCATCTTTTACATGTTCTTTAATTCCAGCTAGTTGATTTAGCAAAGAACGAAACTTACTTATATGATCTGCCATTTTTGAGTTCTCTTCCATTTTCAACCCATACAAGCATTGCTTCAGTGTAGTCTTTGCCATTTCAGCTTCAGAACCAAACAGTTTGTTAAGAGACTCCCAAATTTCTTTTGCAGATTTTGTGAAATCCACATGATGTAGATAGGCTTTTGATAAGCCCAGACCAATGGTACCCAATGCTCTCTGATCTTTTGCATTCCACTTTTCCAATTCATTTCCTCCAGTGGGTGGAGTTGAATTAGACTTCACCACATCCCATAGATCCTTTTCTATTAAATGTAATTGCATCTGTAGTTTGCCATGTATGGAAATCTTGTCCTTCAAACTTTTCAATCAGATTTAGTTTCTCCATTATTTTGTACAATACTGATAAAAAAAATACAAAATTGAATCAAGTACTTTAAAATTTTATATTGAATACCTTTTAACCTCCAAGCAAGTCAAGAACTTGTATTAACAATTCAACATTATTGAAAATTGGAGAAAACTTTCAGTAGAAGAATTGATGTGCTTAATTTGATAGCTGCATAGTAAAATCTGTATTTCTTCCAAACTACGTACTGGGTTCTACTGAAATTTCTTCTATATTTTCTTGACGAACACATAATTCTGCACACAAAATTATATAAAAACCCACATCCGGAAATGAAAACTATGATATATTATTTGAGACGGATTTGATCATGAAAGCACTGAAATTTCTTACATCAAACCTGCTCTGTTACCAAATGAAAAATTAATATCATAATTGCATAAAGAAAATTTGAAATCTTACTCTTTATTCTTGTTACATTCATAGGAAGTATTACATCCATTTAAATAGGAGATGTTGTTCCTATATTTAAGGAGATATAATCTCCATAAATATCTCCACACATAACTCCTAAAACAACTCCATGCTATTTTACATGAGATTTTGTTTTCTCACAAAACTAATATTGTTAATGATTTGTTTACTCAACAACTCATAACAATATTTACTCACCCACTCATAATTATATTTACAATAATGTAATTAATTATTACAACACATATTATATTATCCTAGATAATATAATCACTTACATAATATTCTATGTTCACACTACAACATAGATATTCCTAACAACTTCTTCATCCTCATCCTCTAACAAGTTTCAAGCTAAATCTACCTTCAAGTCATCTCCTAAGCCCATTGAAGCTAAGGCCACTGTTAACGTCATCTCTACACCTGACAAGTTTAAATTACATCCCACAAGGCATACTTTTACTAAAGTAATCTTATTAAAAGTAATCTAAAGTAATCTTATTACTCTTCCTTCACCGCTTAATCTCAATCCTTCTCACCCACGTGGTCGTAACTACGATGAAAATGCATGTTGTGACTACCATCAATACATTGGGCATTCTACTGATCATTTCTTTAAAATTAAACATCTTATTCAAGATCTTATTGATAACAATGTAATCGAGTTCCCTAAGCTATCTATTTCCAAACCAGTCAATGATAATCAAAAGCTCAAAATCTTTAATGATCCATTGCCCAAGCATGAAAAACAAGCTACTGAATCTTCTACAAATCACACATATCATGTTGTGCATCCTCCTTCATCAAGGCCTCTTGACTTTCTTGTTGTTATTGTTGACATACCATCGTCAGTCATCACATTCTCAGATCATGATTATCACACTACATTTTCTTTTGATTCATTGCATATCAATGCTTCTATTGGTACATATACAATCAATAATATTATGGTTTATCCATCAACACTTACCAATGCATGCTCCGTGACACTTCTTTTAGCTATTAAATGTTCCACTTCTCTAATCACATTTTTGGTCCCTAATCCTTATGGCCATGTAATTCTTCCCATTACTGTTGGGTCTCTTACTATGCTTACACCATTCCTTATTACCTCTAAAATCATCATATGTTACATGCTCCTGGGCCTTCCTTGGCTCCACACTACCCAAGCCATCCCTTCCATGCATCATTTGTGTCTCAAGTTCATCCATAACAAAAAATTTATCACCATCAAAGGTATTCCACCATGTACAGAATTACCACGGCCCACTCTTGTTAATATCTTTACACCAATCATGGCATCTAGGCCTCCTACACCTCTCAAGTATAAAGATACTTTTGTACCTATCTCTCCTATTCGCACATGACCTACATGATGACCTTGTAGTCCTCATCAGTCCATTAGTCCACCCCACCGGCCTAAGTCCCCAACTCGGGTAACCCCTTCTCATAGGTGTTTTCCACCTCGTTCTCCACATTGGTCTCATTCACGTGCACATAGTCATCCTCCTACACCATTGATCCTACATCTTGGTCACATGCCTTTGTCTCCTTATTTATCAAGTGGGGGGGCCTCGCCCCTTCACTATCATTGGATAACATTCTATCCATCACACACTTAGGATGCATCACACTTTCCCCCTTTCCATCACCATGAGTTGTCTCCAATGTCTACTACTACACTTCACGCTTCACGCTTCACGTCTAATATTTCTCAGCACTCCTACACCTTTGGTACACACATTGTACCATCATTACCTGATGACACACTATAAGTGATACAGTTCACACTTAATTGTCGAGGGTCTAATTCTTAAATGAACCTCACATCACCTATACTTCACGCTCAACACTTCACAATATATCTTTTCTAACATCTCCTTGCACACAATACATTCATTTCCCATTGACACACTCTTGCTTCTATGGTTCATTCTTGATCATTGAGGGGGAATTTCTAAATGAGCCTCATATCATACACATCTGATGGGGGAAATGTGGCTCCTCCTCCCTTCACATCTTGCACACCACAACATGTCATCACACTCACACATCATTTACATATCTTGGTTGCATTTACTCTTGTTAGCTTATTCTACTTACATGTTAGAATTTTTTTTTTATGTTAGATAGATTCTTAGTATATTAGTATCTTTTTCTATATATACATGTGCATTCACTTGGTTTCTTGAGGTGAATGCAATACCTTTCACAGATTCATTCATAATGCATGATGTTCGACACAACTCTTTGCCAATCCCACTGAGGCTTCTGGGAGCATCTAGTTTTACAACTCTTATACTTCATACATCACAAGTTCTATTATCACATTATTTACTACTTCTCATTATTGTTACTTTACTTTTCATTGATCTATACACACTTTGACATAATATTTATCTCTTTAACATGTTAACGAGTGCTTCATGTGTAGTATTTGTCTTGAAGGATCAATACAATCATGCCTATCTGTCACTTATTAATTCATATTGTTTGCTATTGTTTGCGGGTTATGCCTTATGTCTTGCTTGTTCATTGTTTTCTTATCGTTGCTTTGGCCCTGATTGTCTTGTGACATTGTGAGTGATGTCCCATGTATGAAACCCACTTTTCATGGTCCATATTGTCTTCACACTTCCTATTTACATTGTCTTCTATTGCATTCTAGCTTATTTTTACTAACTGTAGTTACTAGCCTACTTTGTTTGCATGTGCCTTGGTTTCTACCATTCACATCCCCTACCCCCTGTAGGTATCCCACTTTCAGATATGCATATAAAATTCAGGTCCTCTCCTTTAGAACGCATTCTCCTATAATCGTTGCATGCACCCCAAACAAGGGCGGCATCTATTGGGTTAACAAATCACCCCTACAGTAGCTCAGAGCTTCAGTACAACACAACTCAGTACATAATCAACATAGGCACACTATAACATCCCGCTAATTAATATTTTATTTTAACATTTAATTATTTAAATAATTATGAATAATGTGAAAATGAACGTTTATTTAAATAATTAAGTGTTAAATGTGGATGACGGTAATTAGTCATCTAAGTACTTAATTAAAGATTAAGTACTTAGATAAATAAATACAACTTTTATTAATATAAATGCAGTTAAATTATGAGATGGTATTATTTATTATCATGTACAATTTTTTGTTGAACGTCAAGTTGATTAGGATGGTGTAGTCCCTTAATTAATATGGTCATCACAAAACGATGAGGTTGTGTTGATGCCCATATGGACTAAAGGCGAATTCGCTCCTAAAGCAACTTTCGTTATATGTTTTAACAAGGATTAGAATAAGTATGACACACTGTGGTATTTTTATTATTATTGCGTGAATCATTTGGGTTGGCATTTGGAGGTAATAACAATAAGGCTTAAAAGCCTTGGTAAATGTATATGCTAACATTAAAGGTTATGGTATTATTTTTAATGGTATAATTTATGGGGGTCATATGGCCACACCCATCGAATGGTTGAACTTAGGTTTTATGGTGTATTGAGTTTAATTTTAAATTGATGTTGAACACCATAGTGTTTGGTTAAGATTGTAATGATTGATATGTATATCCACTTTAATGGATAGTCCATGCATGGGGCAGATTGTAATTATTAAATTGAATATTCAATTTTTGGAAAGGGAGATCCCCTCCCACGAAGGATTGGGCCTCTATTTTCCGTCCACTTGGTGGGAGGTAGGTGGAGGGAGTAAATGCAAGGCACAATTTTTGAAATGTGTGGAAGAATGGGGGAACCCTGAAAAACTCAAAATGAAATTGATACCTGATGGACAAGATCCGAAGATGTAGACGGATAAGGAGGTCGATGTAGATGACACGGGCGCACACGAGCAATTCGCACAGTAGATCCGAGTAACCTGCAAGACACCGATGCTTGACAGAAAAAGACCACGTTAAAAGGTATTTAGGTGGACTGCCCGAGAAGCGGGTCCGGGAAGCGATAAGCTTCCTCGGCGGATGTCAGTCCACGTTTTCAATTAAGCAGAGAAACATACATGATAAAAGATGTACGTAAGGACTAGATTTTCTGATTACAGTAATAAAACAGAATCTAAACAGCAGACAGAAAGCAACAGAAAACAGGAAACTATGAAATAAAAGCTAGATTTGTGTTACCTGTGTCCTTTTACCTGTCTGCAGGATGATCGGCGTCGATTATGTAGAATCGGCGTCGACTGATGTGATCGGCGTCGGTTATGAAGAATCGGCGTCGACTGAATAAGATCGGCGTCGACTGAAAGCAGATCGGTCGATCGGGGACAGTGCGAGAAGATTCGGAAATCGGAAAGTGAAGGCCAGATCGTCAACGTCTGCTGGATGTGCCGAAGTCGGTGAGATACTGGAACAGAGTCACCAAAAGATCAATGGATACGTGCGATGTTGATGTGATAAGAACAGAGTAACGGTGCTCCTCTCAGGGATTGATTCGGACAAGATCCGTTCTCATTTGATAGATAATGTTGACACTAGATGCGTCAAAATCTCTCGTTCTCTCTCTTTCACGGTCTGTGTTTCTTTCGCGATCTGTCTCTGTTTTTTCGTGTTCGTGCGTGTCTTTTTTTTTTCGTCCTCCAGAACTGAGTTCTGGGCTTCTATTTATAATCGGCGCCGCTCCTAAAAATCGGCGTCGACCGTACCGGTCGGCGCCGATCGCGGAGCAGACTCCCGAGGCGGCCAAAATGAACGATTTCTGGAAAGATAAGAGTTATCCCTCCACCTCAAATACGGGAAATATCCCGCTTGGGGAAGAGGAGAAATAGGGGTGATACATAGATAGGATAAATGTGGGGTAGATAAGTGGTTAGGATACATGTGAAGAGGTGTAATTAAATAGTTAATATTTAATTACTCACGGGTAAGATATAATGGGGTGAATTAAACTTAGAATAGGTGTTTAAATCACAAATCGAATAATATCCCAAGGGGATAGTGGTGACATAAACGTGCCCCAGGTTACCAGAGAGAGCAAACGCGCACAAGGGACACCAGATTGGATAATCAATTTTAGGTGTCTACATTTTGCCCCTTTTTGTCAAGTAACTTGCGATAAGCAAGGTTATGAGACAAAAACAAGGAGATGGAAGAAGGGAAGAAAAAGTGATGATGTGATCCCCCTCAAACTAGGGATGGGATGGATGATAGAACAAACGATCCCAAGTTTGAAAAAAGGTAGATGAAAACGCAGGATGCCCCAGTCGGATGTCTGGAGTAGATCTGATCATTGATGACGCATAAAAATAGATAAAAAGGCAGCAACCTAAGGAACTCACATTGGTAGGGCAAACTAGACGGGTCTCATTGTGAGACGACGTTAGTACCTACAGACCCATGAGTGTAAGGAGGGCTGCAAAATGGTCAGCCTCTAAAGAGAAACACATTGGTAGGACAACTAGACGGTCTGCAAGGCAGACGACGTTAGTGCCTACAGACCCGTGAACCCTAAGCGGCCAAAAAAGGCGAGTGTCCCATGCAAAGGGAACAAACTCGAAATGGATTGTAAGATCGACAAGATGTGCCGAAAGGCAATATTCAGCGCACAATAATGATCAGATGGGTAAATAAGCCAAGCATCAACACTATGGCTTTCAGATATGGAAAATCGGCGGCGATAACAGTAATCGGCGACGACCCAAGTAAACGGCGTCGACCAAAAAAATCGGCGCCGACCAAACGTAGCACATATAAATATGCGAACGGAAAACGTAAACGATTTATTTACACCGTGACGATTGATTCAGAGAGAGTCAAAAATTGGATTTGAGCATCATGGAAGCTTCTGGAAGCGGTCAGAAGCGGAGGAGGACACGACCTGGGGTAAGTGGTTCTTCTTGAACCCGTTGTACTTAATTTTTTTTTTGTTTGATTTTTTTGTTTGTGGGAGGCCAGAGTCTGACTTATGTCTGGACAGGCAATCGGCGTCGATTGGTATAATCGACGCCGATTATGTTAAAGCGGCGCCGATTGATATTAATCGGCGTCGACTAGAAATAAACGACGCCGATTTTATTAAATCGACGCCGATTGTATAGACTTGTGAATAGATAAGATTTTTTTGTTTTTGTTTTGGATGTTCTGATTTGGGTAAATATGAGACTAATATTGCTCTTGATGTCGTGGGTGCAGGCACGAGAGGCTCTACACATGAGGGATGCTATTCCCGAGTTACTAGAGACTATTCTCCCTGATGTGACTGATGCAGATTGGCGGCATTTAGAGTTAGCCGGGCTCGGGGGCTTCCGGTATTACAGACGAGTGCCGCGAGATGTAGAGCTGATGCGAGCACTAGTGCGACGGTGGGATAGCCAGACATGCACTTTTTGGTTCAGGACGGGTGAGATGACCATCACCCATGAGGACATATATAGGATTTTGAGACTGCCGATTACTGGGGACCCGATAGAGATTACACCGCGAGAGCAGCAGCAGAGGGCCCTAGTTCGATTGTATAGAGATAGGGCAGATGATTCAGAGATAGTGTCTGGGGCAGTGCGGATAGCTTCGCAGTATAGACAGGATAGCCCCCGGAGCAGACGGATAGTTTTGATTCAGATGGCGATATCCTATTTCGCTCTACCAGATTCAGGAGGTGGGAGATTCCCACTATTATTATTAGATTGCGTTTGCGACATTCTGCAGTTCAGACAGGTGTTTGCTTTTGCTGATGCTTTGATAGCTCAGATATATCACGAGCTATGGATGTACACCACTGGCCGGAGGACAGGTATTGATGTCAGTTTTGTGCTCCATTGCTGGGCATATGAGCATATAGCGGTGATCAGGCCATCCGGGCTTCCTTGGATGCCAGCAGCAGTGGGTGCTATTGATTATGGATTCCGGCGATGGCGGGCTGACATGGCCGCTGGGGATACAGGGAGATCGGCAGATTGGTATACTGAGCGTTTCAGGACGCTGACACCGGATCAGGTTATCTGGAGGCCATATCGGGTATTTCCGACATGGGCTGGTCAGGATGCTCACTTGGTGGCATTGAGACGGAGCAGGGTGGTTAGGGGCCGCAGGCCTGATATGTGGGAGCGAGTCCCGTTTGTGCGGGTATTGAGACAGTTCGGCCTAGTGCAGACAGTGCCGACTACTTACACGCCTTATAGGCGAGATAGCAGGGAGACTGATCTGCCGATTTTGATCCCGGCAGATCCATTGAGAGAGGCCCCACCCTCCACAGACAGCGATGATGACGTTGGAGTAGGTGATGGTTATACTGCATGGTATGCGACAGAGCTACCACGACATCTCCCGGCATCTATAGATGCCGACGAGGAGGACATAGCTACGATGCTGGATAGACTGGAGGGAGAGCATGCCACCTTGACACAGACACATCAGGTGGCTCTTGAGGAGATCAGGGCTCTGACAGAGGAGAGGGATGCCCTAATTTTGGAGAGAGACACCGCTCGCCAGGAGCGAGATACAGCGATCCAGCAGAGGGATCGCTATTATCGACATAGGGAGGCCCTCAGGGCCAAATATGGGGAGACAGGTACCATGTCGGAGTCTGGTACACAGGGTACGACCCTAGGAGCACCACCAGCAGCAGCAGCAGCAGCACCATTACGAGCACCGGGTACCGTGAGCTTGAGCACATACCAGTCTCTCCTTGCTGAGGTGAGATACTATGAGGATGCCTTAGCGCAGCATGCCCCACATGTGCCTCGGTACGGGGCGAGGAGGAGATCAGCGACGGCCACAGCGAGCGGGGCCTCAGGTGGAGGGAGCACCGGGAGAGACCGAGGTGGGCAGAGACCTCCAGCAGCAGGTGCGTCTAGCTCGATAGGCGGTGGCCAGGAGAGACAGCCTGGTCCAGAGGAGGGTGGAGGAGATAGTGTCCTCCATGCATCAGATTTTACTATATAGGGATTGATATATTTTGTATCCGTGTAGTGATGTAGCCTCGATTGGAAGGCATTGTATAGATGGCTTGATTGAAAGCCACCCATTTTTGTTGTACAGACACACATGTATATATAGATTCATCATTTCATTTGTCATATAATTGTTCTCATGCTTTTGATTTTGATATACATGGATAGATGTAGCGTAATTGTGATGGATATAGATATAGACTGATAGATGATGAATAGATGTGATTGGATAGATGTAGACTTAGAGGATAGATAGATGTGATGTAATTTGACATGATGGATGGTATGTGGATATATAGATGGATAGATGTAATTTTGATGAAAAATAGATATAGATAGATGTAATGTAACTTGGATGTACAAGTTTTTAAATATTTTGATGGATAGATGGATAGATGTGATTGATGTATTCGGTATGTTTGAGATGTTAATTTAATTTTGATGAAAATAGATAGCCAGATCCACATGTGTTGACAATACATGCTTTGATAGATAAGATGAAATTAGATAGAAGATAAATTTTGATTAAATTAACATGTGAAATGTCAATTCGACTGGATGAAAAACAAAGAATAATGGGGAATACTCTTTGCGAGAGCCAAGGATGTAATGAAAACGACCTTGACTAGAAATAAAGAAAATATATCCGGATAAGAAAGAAAATGATAAGTTGGACTCCCAACCATCCATAGATAGAATCTGGATAGGAAATCAAAAGATCATGCATGTAAGGCCCTATATGAGGTTAAAATAAACCTGACACTAACTAGCCGCAAAACAGATTTAGGAGGGAAACGAAAGGAGCAGTAAGTAAGTATCTTGTCGGAATTTACAAGGGACAGAATACATGTCTATAGTGAGAAAATAGGATTCTCCATATGATCGACAAAAGGTCTTAAATCTCAGCTTCATGATTTTGGCAGAAAAGCAAACTGATCAATGCGGGAAGTTTGCTAGATATGGAAAGACTGATCAATACGGGAAGTCTTTCAGCGATGCTAAAAAGTGTACAAACTGACTGAAAGGCTGATCAATTGCAAGAAGCCTTGAATATTCCTTTAAGAAACAGCCGTCCTTCAAGGGAGCGGTCTGTATTTTGAATTTTGATGATAGCCATCCTTCAAGGGCATGGTCTATATATTTTCTTTTTGATTCATTTGATAATGTATGGATAGCTGTCCTTCAAGGGATCAGTCTATCTTTTTTGGATAGCATCTCTTTTTTTTTTTTTTTTTTGTGTAAGACCTTTTTGGAAGAAGCTGAGTTTAGACCTAGATAGATCAGATAGAGGGGAAGAAAACGTATAAAGAACATGCACTCATGCCCCGAGTAGATCCGATTAAGATAAGCACTTGGGACAGATGAAGCGGTGATTAAGGTGTTCCTACCATGAGGAGGAACATATCCAAAAGAAAAATGCAATGAGTAGAGCCGCGATACTCATATTTAAGGTAAACAAGACAATAGGCGGAGAACCACATAATTTCGAATCACCATGAAAGTATATGACTGGTTGTTTAGACGAATGAAAGATCTGTCTTGCGACTAGATTTGTGTAAGATAGATTTTAACAGTAGAAGGGCCGTAGATGCAAGGCATTAAGAGGTTCCACTTCGGGTATACCATCCATGGAAGATAGACGATAAGCCCCAGATCCATATTTATGGGTGATAACGTATGGACCCATCCAGTTGGGAGCAAACTTACCACGTTGACTCCTTTCGAGTGTAGTGACATTTTGATTTTCTTTAAGAACAAGATCACCAATTTTGAAGTCACGGTGCTGCAAGTGCTTGTTATAAGCACGTTTGACACGCTCAAGATAGACTTGATGATGTTCAAGAGCGTTGAGACGCCGCTCATCTAATAATTCAAGTTGTGCTAGACGATTTTGACGATAGTCCTCATCAGAGACGAATTCTCTAAGAGAAACACGGAGAGATGGGATTTGGACTTCCAAAGGAAGAACAGCCTCAGACCCATAGACGAGGGAGAAGGGAGTAGCACCAGTAGGAGTACGAATGCTAGTCCGATAAGCCCAGAGAGCGAAAGGGATATGTAAATGCCAATCCCTACCAGCTCGACTAGTTACCTTTGCGAGGATATTACGCAAAGTTTTATTGGAAGCTTCGGCCTGACCATTAGCTTGAGGATAGTATGGAGAAGAAAAACTGAGCTTGATATTGAAAGCGTCGCAGAGGTTCTGCAAATCAACGTTCTTGAAAGACTTACCGTTATCTGTGATGAGTTTGTGTGGGACACCAAAGCGACAAATGATGTGCTGATAGACAAAATCAACTATGGGTTTAGCTTTTGTTGAAGAAAGAGGGATAGCTTCCACCCACTTAGTAAAGTACTCAGTGGCAGTAATGATAGAATGATGACGCTGTGAAGAACGGGGATTGATAAGACCAATAAGATCAAGACCCCATTGCGAAAAAGGCCACAAATCCGCTGTAGGTTGTAAAGCTTGACTAGGGATATGTGTGAGATTGGAATGTTGTTGACACTTGACACATTTCTTAGTGTATTCACAGCAGTCTCGATTAAGAGAAGGCCAATAATATCCCAAACGTAAGATGCGTTTAGCTACAGCTAAGCCACTAAAATGTCCACCACAGATACCGTCATGGACCTCCTGGATAGCTTTAGATGATTCATGAGTTTTGAGGCACCGAAGCAAAATACCATCAAAGCCGCGTTTGTAAAGAATCCCGCCTAGAATAGTATAGCGATTAGCGCGTTGGATAAAAGATCTTCTACCATTGGAAGTCAGATCTGGAGGAAGCACCGAATGAGATAGATAATCAACAATCTGTTGATACCACTCATCCTGAGTATGGGTTGTGACAGCATGGATTGAAGTTAGTTGCCTAAGATGAGATGGTTGATCTAATCGTTGTACAGCCACATAAAGTCGCGAGTCCTCGGTAAAAGGTGGGATGAGTGAGGCTAACGAAGCCATTGTATCTGCGAATCGATTTGCAGTGCGAGGAATAGCTTGGATAGTGAATTTATCGAAAGATTGGAGTTGAGCAAGAACGATGTCACGATATTTTTGAAGGATATCATTCTTGCATTGATAGACACCCGTGACTTGATTAACGATGAGTTCAGAATCACCAAAGATGTCAATATGACGAGCGCCGAGATTAATGGCATTTTGAAGACCCAAGACAAGAGCTTCATATTCAGCCATATTATTGGTGCACTCAAAGTTCAATTTGTGTGCGACTGGGATAGGCGTACCCCAAGGAGGAATCATCACGAAACCCGCACCTCCCCCTTGCTGGCATTTGGATCCATCAAAGAAGAGCTTTATTTTAAATGGAGACAGACCAAAATCAATTTGTTGGATATATTCATCGGGGAATTGAGCAAGGGGGTTTTGAGTGTCCGGAAGAGGAGCATCAGCTAATTGATCTGCAATAACCTGACCCTTGATAGACTTTTGCGGGATAAACTCGAGGTCAAATTCTGTCATAAGCATGAGCCAACGAGTGATACGATCATTGTGATAAGGCTTTGCATGAATTGTCTTGAGTGGATTGACACTTGTGACAATGTAAGTTTTGTGATTAAGGAGGTAATGACGAAGCTTAGAAGTTGCGAAGAAGAGAGCACAACACAGCTTTTCAGCTTCAGAATAACGTGTTTCATACTCATGGAGGGTGCGACTGATGTAATAGACAGCTTGTTCTTTACCACAAGTGTCCCGATGCGAGATCATGGCTCCCAGAGCATGGTCAGTCACAGAGATATAAAGATAGAAAGGCTCCCCCTCGCGTGGAGGTGTAAGCACAGGTGGGGAAAGAAGATAAGCTTTGAGATCATCGAAGGCCTTTTGGCAATG
Source organism: Taxus chinensis (assembly GCA_019776745.2). Lineage (NCBI taxonomy): Eukaryota > Viridiplantae > Streptophyta > Pinopsida > Cupressales > Taxaceae > Taxus > Taxus chinensis. Next base: position 605,801,380 of record CM034147.1, read on the forward strand.
TTCATCCCATTCAAAATGAACATTCTTACGGAGGAGATGATGAAAAGGTTGACAACGGTCCGACAATTGTGAGATAAAACGACGCACTGATTGAAGACGTCCTTGGAGACTGCGGAGTTGCTTTAAATTAGAAGGGGGAGGCATCTCAAGGATAGCTTTTATTTTTGCGGGGTCCACTTCAATACCCCTAATGGAAATGATAAAACCTAAAAGTTTACCAGTGAGAACGCCAAACACGCACTTAGATGGATTTAGACGAAGACAAAAGCGGATAAGCCTCTCAAAGAGAGGTGCAAGGATGAAAAGATGATCCTGACGACGTTTGGATTTACCGAGGAGATCGTCAACGTAATCTTCCACAGTTTTGTGTAAGAGATCATGGAAGATGTAGGTCATTGCTCGCTGATAGGTTGCTCCTGCGTTCTTAAGACCGAAAGGCATGACACGATAACAAAAGGTCCCCCAAGGAGTTATGAAAGAAGTCTTATGTTGGTCTTCTGGTGCGATGAGAATTTGATTATATCCAGAGAAACCATCCATAAGAGAAAGCATCTCATGACCCGCAGTTAAATCCACGAGTTGGTCGATATTAGGTAAAGGAAAATCATCTTTTGGACAAGCAAGATTAAGATCCCGGAAGTCGGTACAAATTCAAATTTTCCCAGTAGCTTTAGTTACTGGTACTACATTGGAAACCCATTGTGGATAATCGATGGGTTGGATGAAGTTAGCCGAGAGCAAGCGCTGCAATTCTTCTTTAACAAGAAGGGCTACTCTAGGGTGCATTTTACGTAATTTTTGTTTAACTGGTTTGATGTTGGGAAGAGTAACGATATTGTGGACCACAATATCGGGATCGAGTCCTGGCATATCCTCATATGTCCAAGCAAAGGCTTGACGATGGTTGGAAAGAAAAGTGGTAAAATCTCCTAACTCCTGTGGATTAAGGGATTGGCCGACCTTAATGATGCGAGGGTCTTCAGAAGTCCCTATATTAAGGTCGACAGTGGCTTCGTTGAGAAGCGTAGACGTGTCAGAAGGAATAGTCTTGGGAAGATATGAATCCTCTGCCCCCAGATAGGTGAGGACAGAATCATCATCCGCACAGTGGATAGTGTTGATAGTAGGAGAGTCGTCTCCAACTATTTCAGGGAAGATTAACGGTATGGAAGTGGACCTGTTGTTAGTCTTATAGGCTAGCGGCCCTAAGGAAATGGTATTGATAAAAAAAAAAAAGTTAGACGGGATGGAAATGTCATCGTCCACATCGAGTGATGCTTCTGACTTAGCGGGAGAAGATGGTTCCTCAATAGGAAGAGGCTCATCGAGAATAGTGACGGTGGCTTTTGAAAGAGGTTTAAATCCTAAACCAAATTTTTGATGTGGCTTGAGAGTTGGAATGGACGCGAGGTCATGCACACCTTGTTCATATTTTCCCAGGCCAAAACCCTTCCACGCGCATCGATATAAATAAGTTTTTGCAAACGTGGGATTCTGTAGACAATCGAACCCTGTTAAGTAAGGTTTGGTCCTAGGAGGAGAATCTGGGCGATAGTGAGGCGTATCAAGACCACCGTAGATGAAATTAGTCTGTTGATTGGGCAGACCAATGGTGACGATGCGACCGAGACCTGGCTGATATTCAGGTTGTTTGTCTGGTCTACCATACTCACTAGGTTTAAGATGGTTGTCAAAAGAAAGGAGAGGAAGCTCTCCTAGTGAGAAACGCTGCAATGTCTCTTCTAAATTTTGTTCATCCGGTAGTTTGGTTGCAGGTATGGAAGAAGATGAGGCCCCGTCAGGAGAACAGGCATTTTTCTTTAGAGGGGCAGACCTTGTGGTCATGTCGCATTGTGCGGAAGGAAAAGGATCTCCTGGATGAGTATATATCTTGCCCTCATATTGATATTTTAAGCATCGATGGAGGGTGGATGGGACACAATGCATTGCGCGAATCCAGGAGCGTCCGAGGATCATATTATAGTGGAATTTCCCTTCAACAATGTAGAAGAGTTCGTGAAGCAGCTTCTTACCTACTCGAATGGGTAAGACCACAGTTCCTAAAGTAACTGCTAGCTGATCGTTAAATGATCGAAGGGCGAAAGGCGGGGGTGACACTACGTTCTTTGGTAACTTAAGTTGCTCGAATGTGTGCGAGGAGATGACGTTGAGTGCAGCTCCACTGTCAATCATAACGCGTTTTAATGTAGTGTTGTCGATTTGGACTGTGATAAAGAGGGGAGCCTCCAAATCCTCTGAAGAAAGAGGAGGAATTTCCGAATCTTCAAAAGAAATGGCGGTTGATGGTCTATTCAAACCAACAACCAACTCAAAGGGCTGGGGCTCATCTGAATTCACTGCGATGCGACGCAGATTATCAATCAGAGCCTGGCGATGTTGTGGAGAGGATTGAATGAGGTCAAAAAGAGACATTTTGACCGGAGCCTGGGTGAGTTGTTTCATAACACTCTCCTCAACTGACACGGGAATTTGAGCCCGAGGTGCAGCACGAATAGAGACCCGAGGTCGTGGGGCTAATGAGGAAGGAGGAACTCCTTCGGGGGCTGCAGAAATGACAACCTGTGGTCGAGATGCTGTAGATGGGGATGGATTATCATACTGTTGGGTTCTAGTGGCGATATGAATTGTGTCGATTTGAGAAGGTGGAAGGTCGTTTGGAGTGGAATCACTAGAGGTCTGAGTGGATCGTTGGGGCTCAGATGGAGCTAAGATGACAGGAGATACTTGTTTCTCCTCCTCCAGCAAAAGATCACTTTCTTCCAAAAGGTTGTTGACGACAGATTGAAGAGCTTTACATCCCTCAGTATCATGACCCGGGGTACGGTGGTAAGCACAAATCAGATCAGAGTTAAACCAGGTAGGTTTAACTCCTTTAGGGTTATAGGGTTTAATCGGAGGAAGAGATATGGATGAAGATTGGATAAGTTGGCGAAGGATTTCGGTGTAGAACCCGGTAGACGAAGATGAGGACAGAGATGATGAAGGCGCCTCTTTTACTTTAACAGACTGCCGAGGTAAAAGAACCTGCATGTTAGGTTTGACAGTCTTTTTAGGGATCATCTTATTTTTTTGGACATCTGGAGGAGCAGTCTTGGGCACTTGAGATGGAAGTAAGTGAGACATGATTGATTTTGGTGGAGGGGGAGCCCCTAAAATAGATTTTGAAGATGATGGAGATGTGACAAGTGTTGTGGTCTTCAAAGATAAAGGAGGTTGCTTGGTCGAAACTAATAATGATTTAGATGATGTCGATTTAGATGAGGGAGAAGCTTCCAAAGTAGGTGTAATCGGAGGAACATAGGGCGCCTTGGTTTTTGGTAATGAAGATGATGATCCTGATAAAAGAGGTGACGTCCTTTTAGTAGGTAAGTCCACTTTTCGGGGTGCTGGTGAAGAATGTGTTGTAGAAGAAGAGGATGGTTTTGATAAGTGTGTAGAAGAAGACGCCTTCTCAGCGGACAAATCCAATCTTTTATGAGGCGTAGAGAGAGATTTTTGTGGGAAAGCACCAAGAGTCTTGATGGTTCGAAATATGGGCTTTCCTTTTTCAGGGATGGTGACAACTTCAACGGCATAAGGTGATTGTAACCTTTTCGGGGGAAGCAAATGGGGAGGTACTGATGATGCAATGTTAGATTCCGGTTGTCTCGGTCTAAGTTCAGGAACCGAGCGTATAGGTGTTGGTGCTACCTCTTTAGATTTTCCTTTAAGGGGTGAAGCAGCATTGGTGATGGAAGAAGTGGGTGATGAAGAAGCAGCTCCTGGCAAAGGAACTACTTCTGATACAGTAATTGTGGGTGAAACTACTGTAGGAAAGGAAACAGGAAGAGTCAAAATCGAAGACGCTTCCGTCGAAGTCGGCACAATTATAGGTACGTTCACCAGGGGCATAGTTGCAGCGAGAATGGGAGCAACAGAAGTAGATGTATCTGCAGTGGAAACTCGAAGGGATGTAATTGCCTCGAGCACTGAAAGAATGTCTGACGATGAGACAGATGAGGATGACACTGTCTCGGGTATGGATGGAAGGTCAGACAAAGGAGCGGAGAGAGATGAATCCGTATCTAGCAATGTAGGAATATTCAAAGACGGGCTATCTGAAGATGGTGGAATTCCAGTGATTGACGAAGTGGAAGGAGATTCTGGTTCGGTCGATGTGTTCGCAGATAGCTTAGTTTCAGAAGAAGATGCTTCCGTAGAGATGAAGCTGATAGTATGAGTATTTGGTTTTTGAGACTCTGAAGCATTATGGTTCGGGGAATGATTAGGAAAAGGTTGTTTAAAAACATCCAGTGCCTGATTTGGGGGAGCATTTGGGTTATCCAGAATGAGCTCGCCTTTATCAATGAATTTCTGGACAAGATTTTTGAAAGTCTGACATCGTTCGATGTCATGACCTTTGGTTCTATGATAATGACAGAAATCATTTTCCCTATACCAGAATGGACGTTCTTGGCTTTCATCAATATTCCTAATGGGGGGAAGTTCGATCATGTGGACTTCCAACATTTTTTTCAGGATAGAAGCATATGATTCCCCCAATGAAGTGAAGGATCGAGATGATGAAGTCCCTTTTCGAGAAGATGAGGGGTCTCTTCGTGGTGTTTGATTAGAAGTGGTATCGGCTCGTGGTGTTTTTAATACGATAGCGTTGGTGGATCCCTGATTCTTGTCTTTAGAAGTGGAAGGATTTGATTTGGTAAACCGAGAAAAATCTGGTTTAGATTTAGAGCGAAGTTTTAACTTCCCTTGTTCAATGGCGCGAGATTCAAGTTTGCGTGCCATCGTAAAGGCTTCTTCGAAGGTGTGAAAAGTCTGGATCCTTAAAGTGGAAGAAATGTGATTAGCACAAGATCGAGTAAACAACTCGATCTGTTGGGATTGAGGAAGGGAGAAAGACAATTGATTGATTATCCCTCTCCAACGAGCGACAAAGTCTGCAATAGACTCATCATCGAATTGACGAATGTTATAAAGATCTGTAATCGAGATCTTATGCGCGATATTTATTGAAAAGTTTTCAACAAACATCTGGGCCAATTGAGAGAAAGAAAACAAGGAATGTTGAGGAATGTTATTGTACCAGTCTAAAGCAGGACCTGCTAGAGACATAGGAAAAGTACGGAGCATAAGCTCCTGATCCTGGACTATGAGGTAGCAAGCATGTTTGAATGCTCGCAAATGTTGTTGAGGGTCCTCTCGACTATGAAATTTTGAAAATTTAGGAAGTTCCCATTGGGGAGGATAAGGCTTAAAAGCCACTGAGGGATGAATGGGTTCATTACACACTTCTTCAAAGGAGTATGAAGGACGAGCCCCTTTTGTGGAGGCTTCCAAGTCTGCGATTTTCTTGAAAAGAATTTGAACCACGTCAGATTGAGGAGGAGGCACACTGGCATGTCCTACATAAGAAGCAAATGGTGGATGTTGTTGAGGTGTCAACGGGGGATTCATCTGTTGATTGATAGGATGATAAGAGGAATAACCAGGCGTTCTGGGTGACGCCTGGTGGGGTATTTGCTGTGAAGGAGCCTGTGTATAGGCAGGTTGTGAGATAATAAGTGGTTGAGAAAATGAAGGTTGGATGACGGATGGAGCCTGTGATTGGTGGACTCCTATGCTTGTTGATTGAATCGGGACAGATTGAGGAACATGAGTGCCGATTTGATTGGACATATTGGGGAACAAGACCTGAAAGAGGCTTTCTACTGCCGGATTAGGCATTAAGGGTGCCGATGCTAGAGGATGGGCGAAGGTCACTGTTGCTGGAACATTGGAAGAAAGACCCACTGGAGGACGAGAAGCAGGAACCAACTGACTATTCGGAGGGGGTTGACTCATAAAGGGGTACTGACCTTGGGACACGATGGAGGGCATAGATGAATTAACAGCAATATGCGGGTGCGCAGACGCACTCATTATAGCCAGGGCAGAGGACCTCTCAGAAGTAGGTTGTGGAATATTCGAGGTAACTGCGGTGTTAGGAATAGGTAAGACTATTTGAGAACTAGTCGATATGGTCGGTGGAAGAGAAAAAGGAGGCACAGGGGCACCGCCCTTCTCCGTGGCTCGAGGCGAGAGAGATGATGCTAACTGTTCTACAAAGGCCTGGGATGGTTCACGAGAATAATCGTACACTTGCTGGATTGGTGGTCCTTGATCAGATATTTGAATAGACTTGCGTACTAGGTAGTCCATGAGGGCTACCGGATTGCGATCGAGGAGCGCCTGAAATTCAGGATCCCCGCGAGGAACATACTCTGAGTCAGAAGTAGATGATATTTCTGAAGGACTAGGGGAAGCTGGACGTGATGGGGTTGCTTTGGCTTGATAGAAAGGATTATATGACCAGGATGGGGAACCAGTCAACAGTGGTCCCGAGGAAGATCTGGGGGGTGCCGAAACATCCACACTAGTGGTAATCTCGGAAGAAGAAGGGGCCAGTTGAGCCATTCTTCTAGATTGTAACCGAGTGATGACCGTCATAAACACGCAGAAAAGAAGATTGACCTAACTAATGCACAGACAATTCAAGCAGCGCAGGTGATTATCTCCTTTAAGTTTTGATGCTTTTAAGAAAGAAAATATTAGGGAAGGCTTTTTAGAACAGGAACTACTCAGATAGCCAAACTAAGGATGGTTTGGGGAATGTTTGGTGAGGAGTCCCGAAGGCACTTCAGTAAAAGACCGGTACGTGGCTTGATATAGGGGCCTACCCCCGCACTTCACACACCGCTGCGATAAGGGAGTCGGGTGCTTTGCCAATATATACCAGAACTTCCGTGAATTTATAGCGCGGCCCGAGTACCGCGTAGGCTCTTCCTCTTGGATGTCACTTCCAAGTAGGCGAGGCCAGGGAAGGAATTTTTGTTTAAATGCTTTATACCTAGTGATTTTGGCTTTGTGTGCAAGGGTGAAAAATAAAAATCAAATAGTGTCACTACCGATTTTGATCAATTTTCCAGCCTAATTAAAACTAGATGAGAAACATACAGCAGCAATGACAAAGAAGAAGTTCTTTTTAAGCACTTAAAAATGAAGTGTTTGATTTCGATGAAGACAAGTCAAACAGATTCTTTCCCAAATGCGATTAAATTCTTTTTAAGCACCAAAAATTGAAATGTTCGAATGTGATAGACAACAAACAAAGAATTTTTTTTTTTTTTTTTTTTATTTTTTTTTAGTTCCTAAAAAGGAGAAAACACCGTAAAAGAGAAATACCTGTAGATTTAGCTCTCCAAGGTGTGTGGACTTCAAAAAGCGCGTTGTTGAGCTCTTCCCCTCGAACAATCCCACGAACAAGCAAAGTGCTCCGCAAGAAGAGGTTAAGCAAACACCAAACAAAATCCAGAAAGATATATCCGGATAATGGTGAAACGGAAATTTCTATTTCAAGGAACTAAAAAATTTCAAGGAAATAAAAATTTCACATAAAGAGCAAGATTAAAACGATGAAAGGAAATGTTCAAGCAGAACTGATAGAAATCAGTGAAGAAAAAGAACAAAGCTCAAAACTAGAAAAGAAATGAACTTGCCAATAAGGGACTTTGGTTAGGTCCCACCGGGCGTGCCAGAATGTAGATCAAGGATTTCGCGCTTGTTACCTGTCCAAGTTAATGCACCAAACTAAACACAAAAACCCTGAAAAACTCAAAATGAAATTGATACCTGATGGACAAGATCCGAAGATGTAGACGGATAAGGAGGTCGATGTAGATGACACGGGCGCACACGAGCAATTCGCACAGTAGATCCGAGTAACCTGCAAGACACCGATGCTTGACAGAAAAAGACCACGTTAAAAGGTATTTAGGTGGACTGCCCGAGAAGCGGGTCCGGGAAGCGATAAGCTTCCTCGGCGGATGTCAGTCCACGTTTTCAATTAAGCAGAGAAACATACATGATAAAAGATGTACGTAAGGACTAGATTTTCTGATTACAGTAATAAAACAGAATCTAAACAGCAGACAGAAAGCAACAGAAAACAGGAAACTATGAAATAAAAGCTAGATTTGTGTTACCTGTGTCCTTTTACCTGTCTGCAGGATGATCGGCGTCGATTATGTAGAATCGGCGTCGACTGATGTGATCGGCGTCGGTTATGAAGAATCGGCGTCGACTGAATAAGATCGGCGTCGACTGAAAGTAGATCGGTCGATCGGGGACAGTGCGAGAAGATTCGGAAATCGGAAAGTGAAGGCCAGATCGTCAACGTCTGCTGGATGTGCCGAAGTCGGTGAGATACTGGAACAGAGTCACCAAAAGATCAATGGATACGTGCGATGTTGATGTGATAAGAACAGAGTAACGGTGCTCCTCTCAGGGATTGATTCGGACAAGATCCGTTCTCATTTGATAGATAATGTTGACACTAGATGCGTCAAAATCTCTCGTTCTCTCTCTTTCACGGTCTGTGTTTCTTTCGCGATCTGTCTCTGTTTTTTCGTGTTCGTGCGTGTCTTTTTTTTTTCGTCCTCCAGAACTGAGTTCTGGGCTTCTATTTATAATCGGCGCCGCTCCTAAAAATCGGCGTCGACCGTACCGGTCGGCGCCGATCGCGGAGCAGACTCCCGAGGCGGCCAAAATGAACGATTTCTGGAAAGATAAGAGTTATCCCTCCACCTCAAATACGGGAAATATCCCGCTTGGGGAAGAGGAGAAATAGGGGTGATACATAGATAGGATAAATGTGGGGTAGATAAGTGGTTAGGATACATGTGAAGAGGTGTAATTAAATAGTTAATATTTAATTACTCACGGGTAAGATATAATGGGGTGAATTAAACTTAGAATAGGTGTTTAAATCACAAATCGAATAATATCCCAAGGGGATAGTGGTGACATAAACGTGCCCCAGGTTACCAGAGAGAGCAAACGCGCACAAGGGACACCAGATTGGATAATCAATTTTAGGAAAATAACGGGTGGAAAGTTTGTGGGATTTTGAACTAGTGTGCTTAAACTGAAATCACATGATTATTTTCTTCGTGTTATACCATTAAAAATGAGTTCGTGTTATACCATTAAAAATGGTATAATTGTGATTTCATGTGAGCGTCAAGTTGATTTATCTTAGATGTGGTTTTGATTATAGTGGTTGGTAAATTGTTAAATGAGTTCTTTCAAGGAAATTCCATGGATATTACTTCTCCCTTTCGTGTTATTTTGTTTTGGTTAAATGAAAGTAGACAGATATACAAGGGTTTAGAAGAATAAATTTATATTTATATGGAAATACGGATTTGTGGATAAATTTTGAGAGGTTTTGGACCATGTTTTGCTTCTCTGTTGAATGTGAGTGCATGAGCGGTTGACAGTTGGGTTAATGTTGCAACTAGTATTAAGACTATCGATACACATTACTTAGAAAAAAAAGGGGGTTAAAATGCTTGATTTCATTTTGTGATATGAAATAAAAATGGATACTATTTATCGGCATGAAAAGAAGAAATTGAATCTGCACGGTTCTTGTTTATTTTTATAGATGCTTTAACCTTACACAGGGACAAGTTGGTAAAGGTTAATAAAATAAAGGTAAAAGTAAGTTAATGGTTCAACTGGGTAAGTTTATTTCTTGTTAGTTTTATTTTGACCCGAGATCCTCATGACTCGGAGGGTTAGATCATTTGATCCATACCTTTTCATTTAATGCATTTACTTCATTATTTGATTTAGATTAATTACATATGCTTTCTGGAAAATTTTAAAAGTGGAAAATACAAGGGGAAACTCTAGAAAAATTTCGTCAGAATTTTGTACTTATTCATTTTTATGGAATAAAATTATTTGGATGACTATGATGGCATGAGAATTATTTTGCGATAATGTTTGTTTAAAAACAAATTTACTTTTCCTTGAATGATAGTTAGCCTAAATTTTTTGATTGGTTTGATTCATGTGATGTGCAAAGATAGTGGTTAAAGATCTGGGATCCCGAAACCTCTTCCAATTGCATGGTTTACAATTGAAGAAGTGAGAGGTTTGTATTCGAAGTGTTCCTTTCAGAAACACTTCACATATATATCCCCACATGCCTCTTTCATCGCCAAGTTATGGGATTGCTGGAGAATTCTAGCTCCCTACCTTTTGTGGAAGCATTACCATTGCATATTAGTTTAGTTATGTGTGATGACTAATCTACCTTATTTGTCAAAAATGTAGTTAAGCGAATGGATTAACTTCTTACCAGTTCTTTGAACTAACACCCCCAAACAAAGCAGTGTCACAGGTTTTGTGATGATGTATGGGCATTCTATCACCGGCTTGTGAGGAACGACGTTAGACTTGAATATTTTTATCATAGATCATTGATCCTATTGTACTTGTAATTTAAGGATTTATAAACTTCATCTTAGAAAAGATGTCCTTTGTACTATTCCATTTATGGACAAGACTCGTAATTTATAAATATGTTGGTTGATTTCTATATGTTCAAATACATTGTCATTATATGGGTATTGGTAACTATATGGTATATTTGATAAAGTTAAGGTGTTCCTAGTTTACAATCTTATGGTTAGAATGTGTATGGATTGTGATAATAAGATTACCATATCTATTTAACTCTCTAAAACAATATACAGATTATTATTATGGGTGAAGATAAAGAATAATAAGAGAGATATAATACTAAAATTGGAAGGGGAAAAATGCATGATGATAGTCTTAACTTTTAAAGGATTAAAATCTGATCTTGGGTAACATATTGGTTCAATCTATAGTGATATGCAATGAGTAAATAATTGATAATAATTAGTCAAGAATTCATGAGACTGAGTTCAATATTAGGTATGAAGGCATCTAAAAGAAGTATGATATAGACTCATCTTTTAAATCAATTTAATATCTCGTAAGATTTAAAGGTTATTAAAATGAACTTATCGTCCTATGGTAAGAAAAAGAAATGAATCCTAAGTTGAGGTTATCTCCATTTAAACACAAGATGTGAGATATAGTCCTAATAAAGCATATATATGACTTTGATTAATAGATAAAGAATCAAGATAAACTAAGGTATGACATTGTAAGATTAATAAGACCTAGTGGAATCTTGACTAGGGGTCTAACACACCTTTTCTATTAGAATGGTTAGTACGTATGGATAGGGGAAAAAAGAGATAATCACGTTGTGATCTTATCCATTCTATCCATAGTAACTTGATGTGTAAACTATATTTCACTAAGTAATTGGATAAGCAATGAAGGTTATGAACCCTTGCAGGAACTACACATTCAATGCACATTGCAGGCTACCTACGAGTGGCCCATAGGTTGCTTAACGTGGTAACATATTAAGCAGTGGATTGGCCTCCCATAGGTAACCAATAGCGAGCATTGGGGTTCCTTGTACTTATGAAGTTGAACTGTTAGGAAATCAGTAAGTCTTAATAGGCTCACCTACATAAGTTTAATGAATCTAGATAATTGTGATGATTCATTGGTGAGGTGATGGGAAGACAAGTTTAGATGTTATGTGCACTCGTCTATACTAAGCGTACATAGTACAACTAAGAAACTTTGGCCAAAGTAATGTGCTTGCTGGGTACATTATCTAATCACTCGTGATTCCTCAAATCCCAAAGTGTAGGATACAAGATGGAGTTTTATTAAATGAAACTCTAGGTAGACACTAGAGGATCAGTCACATGTTCTTACTCACTACAGTGCGGTAAAACCAAGCGAGGCTAAGTATGAACATTCAAACGAATGTTAAGGGTGATCATGGAGATCGAGGATAACTAACCCTTATAGCTACATAAGGTTTATCACTATGTTATAGGATGGATTAATTTACTAAGCCATGCTGCATAAACTAGTTGTTGCTAGTTATCTAATTTATATATGTAGAGGAATGTCTATTTGGTGTTAGAAAAAAAAATCCTACTAATTTTGGGTTATAACATTTTAGGTTATTACACACACAGTTATAGATTGGCTCAGAATCAGACTTGGTCCAAAATATAGTCAGAGAAGACAATAGCGCCCAGTCCTAGACAGTAGCAGTGGGTGCTTGTGTCCCCCATGGGCACTTGTTTCCTAGGGGGAAAAATAGTCAATTTCTCAATTCAACACAATCTCCAACAATTTACAACACAGTTCTCCAGTAGCATGCACTTGCCTTTAATTACAGAATACATTTTATCAGTTATAATTAGAACAACAAGAATAACATGAACAAATCAGGGATGTACCATCTGTAGTGGTGTTTATCATGAAGTGTCATGGAAGGAGAGAAAAACTAGAGCCGTGAGCTCGCCCAACATACTTCTTTTGCCTTGAGATCGCCCACATAACTCGCCTTTAGCATGATAACACCCAAAAAACTCACTCTCAGCATAAGATCCCCCAAAATATTCACTTTTGGCGTGAGATTGCCCAAAAACCTCACCATCGACATTCAAATCCAACAACTCCATTTAAATAGGATAATTCTTTATCTTTGATTAAGTTAAATGTGAATTTATATGCCTAATCTAAACGTTATTGTAGTAGTAAATAAATGACAATTAAGTACAGAAATGGTACCCAAGCAAACTACAAAATAAAGCATAAAACCCTAATTACAATAGGAGAAAGAGGTACTTAGTTGATTCACAATAACGTTTGGAGTGTACCAGAGTGCTGACCAGATGAACAAAAAGGTAGGAGTGTCACACAAAGACCCATAAAAATGTAAATCTGGAGGAGCAAGCTGGATAGGGATGCCTAAAAAGGGGCAGGAGCACCCACAGGCACTACAGACTGGAAATAGGCACATGTGTCTATAAAAATGATTGGAAACTCAACTTTTCAGGGTCATAAGTTGTTCATTGTTTTTTTTTTGTTACGAGGTTGCACAATGATTTTTGAATTTTATGGAAACCTGCAATGAAATATGAACCTGTAAAACCCTCAAATAGACATCAAATCCTAAAAAAGAAAGATGCATAATGAGGGTTTAGACTGTCCTCAACTTTCACAATGGTGAACTTATGATTGATCATTGCACTACGTCTAAGACCTAATGTAGTTTTTTTTGTGTGTGTGTGTGCAAAATTGTGCCCTAGGTGGCTCTTGTGCGTGTCACACTTGATAGCAAGCAAATAACTAGATGCAAAGGAATGTAGTAGATGTATGAAATAGAATGAACACCCCTCTTATGAAGTGCATGTAGAAAACCAACCCTTGTTCCTTATGATGGATACTAGAATAGATGGTTTGATGCCCTTGAATAGCCTTTGGATGTAACTTTGGGTGGTGATAGCTAATAATTAGTTCTTGGTCCCTTATTATGATCACATAACTTTATATTTATATGATTCCTTTGCTTGAATTTTGTAATTAACCTTGAAAAGGCCAACTACCAAAAGGATAAGATGTTAAAATAGCTAGAAAGAAACCCAAAAGATGTGAATAAAGTACAAAGAGGTCAGGGACACCTAGAGGGGATGAGGGCACCTGACGCTAGTGTCTTGGATGGGCGTTGGTGTCTAGGATGATAAATGTCGAAGTATAAAAGGTAGACTAAGCAAGTAAGGGTGCAAGACCAAAAAGTAACAACCGAAAGCAAAGAAAGGTGGCCAAAGACATGGGTTAATTAGTACTTTTCTTACTTAGGAATCACATGAATAGTAGTACGTAACCAAGACTATATAATTACCCAAAGTGCATGATTTAGTGTCTACATTTTCCCCCACTTTATGTTGGCGAGTGGAAAGCTCGATAACATAAAGTAGATAGAGATGCATACTTTAAAACCATGTAGATTGATGTAGAAAGAGTGTGTTGAGGGAAAAGACAAAGCATGAAGTGATAAAAGAGTGCAATGTGGATACCAGGGAGGAGAAAGTACAAAAATTGGTGATGAAAATGAACCTAGGGCGAAAACACATGTGTAGATGTCGCGACGTACCTATTTTTGATGTTGATGTTGTGAATGAAGTTGACTACTACTTCCCATATGGACGGACCTACAAAAGAGAAGATGAACAAGTAGTCAAATATGCATGTATATGATCACAATATGTAAAAAGTGTGTAAGGAAAGTATGTAAAATACAAAAAATGTAAAAAAGGAACATGTGTACCTGATCCATGATGAGGAAAGAGTGTAAAAAGGATCCTAAAGATGCCATAGAAGAACGATTTCTTCGATCTATCTCACACCAATGATATGGAAGAAGTGTAGGGATAAAAGTCTGGTGTTACCCTATAACCTTTAATCATTTCTTGTAATGTAGAACACCACTGAAGATGGTGTGTATAAATGCAAGTGCTACTGATTGTGTGCCATGTAAAAGTTGTTGTGTGGAGTTTTGTAGACTATGTTAATCTACCAATCTTTGTGTAATTGCCCCCTGGTTAAAGGCATCTAGGAAGGACCACTTTGTGCTTAGGACCCAAGTATGATTCTGAGCCCTAAAACTAAAAACTATGTTGTATCAGTACTATGTTGTGTTGTGTATAACATTGTATGGGATGACTCATTCACCCAAATGATGCCCCCCTCATTTCGGGTGCATGTGACGTTGCTTAAGGAGTATGTGGCCCAAAGGAGGACCGCCGCTATGTTGAAACTATGCTCTACAGGGGGAAGGGAATGTGCTTGGTAGAAACCAAGGCACATGCAAACAAAGTGGCTAGGAAATGAGTGTTAGTACAAGAAAAGATAAAAACACATGTAAAAGACAAGATGTAAGCTAAGCAGACAATATGTAAGCTAAGATGCAAGAAGATAATGTAAACATGCAAGAAGACAATGTAGTCCTCAAAAATTAGGTTAAAAACATGTGACATCACTTACAATGTCGCAAGACAATCAAGGTTGATCAAGCCTAAAGCAGATAATGTGCACACAAGACAAAGGGCAAAGCCCACAAACAATGGCATATAAATAGCAAGTGATGTAACAAACAACCATGGAAGAAAATAGCCCTACATAAAAAATGCTACACATGAAGCATCCGTTTACATGCTAGAAAGATAACAAGTATGTCAAAACGTGTATAATCCAATAAAGTAATGTGTTATGAAACAATAACACCTATAATGTACGAAAGTGGATACGCCTAGGAGCCATTGTGGGACTGGTAATAGGTACTGCACCAAGCATCTGTGCTAGGTGTATAGATCTGTACATTCTGCAATCACAACTAGAAAATAATTGAATGCACATGTGTGTATGATAAATATAATGACATACAAGATATCTATCTAGTGTGTGTAATAAGGCATACATATAAAAAACACAAGTAAACAAAAGTAAATGCAACCAAGATATGCAGTATGTTGTGGATGAGATGAAATGGAATGCAGAGTGAATGATAGAAGAGGCGTGCCCCCCGAGTGGATGTGTATGTATGCAATGAGTTTCATTTGTTTATGCCTCCTCAGTAGTCAAGAATGAACCATAAATAAGAGTGCGTCATAGGGAAATGGTCTAAAAAATTTGTACAAGAAATATGTGATCGTCAAGGCACAAACTGTAGAGGGTAACACACGTGAATGAGTGAGTGTTTGAACATGTGAGTGTGATGAGGTCCATTTGAGATGTATACCCTCAACAGTCGAGTATGGACCATGGAACTCGAGTGTGTCATAGGGTAGTGTATCATGTTGGTTGTATTGGAGAGATATCTCGATCATGTTTTGTTGTAGATACGTTATGTGTGTGATGCAGATTATTAAAATGTGTTTTATATGTGTAGATTGTGTAAAACGTTTGTGTTGATTGCGCATAAGAGAGATGTATTATATAATATGAGAAAGGTAGGTGATGTAGAGGAGATATGTTATGAAAATCACTACATGCGTTGTAGGTGATGATTGTACCAATCATGGTGTGTAGTAAGTTGATTGCACGCAAGAGAAATGTGTTATGTATGTTGTGTGATGTAAGAAAGATATGTTGTGAAAGTACTAAATGTGTCGAGTGTGTTGAAGATGCAAAGAGGGTATACGTCTCTTGTTGTTGTGTTGAGTTGGTATTAATGAGTAAATATGAGAACTATGTATTATTTGGGTGTTGAGTGCGTGTGATAGGAAGAACAAATAGCAAGTATGTTGATTGTGTAGTGATGAATACGTTTAAGAAATATATGATAGAAGTGTGTCATGTGTAATATGATGTGTAGTGTGTGTGAGATTCATGTGTATAGGATGCCCTCAATAGTCAAGTGTGAAGTGAAGCATGAGATTGTGTCATCGGGTAATGACGATACAAGAGTGTGTATCAAAATGTGTATGGTGTATGTGAAAGTCTAGATATGACGTGTATAATATGTAACATATCTAATAGTGCTACGGGGAGATAAGCATGGTGCCCCCTAAGTGTTCCAATGATGGAGATTTGTACAACGACGTGAGATATACCTTGTCATTATGGGAGAGCATTGTTTGTGTCATGATAAGAGAGAGAACGTTGTCTGTGTTATGTTGGGTTCACCAAAATGATTAAGCTAAATGTGAATTTATATGCCTAATCTGAATGTTATTGTAGCAGTAAATAAATGACAATTAAGTACATAAATAATACCCAAGCAAACTAAGCAATAAAACATAAAACCTTAATTACAAGAGGAGAAAAATATACTTAGTTGATTCACAATAAGATCTATAATGTACCGGAGTGCTGACCAAATGAACAAAAAGGTAGGAGTGTCGCACAGAGACCCAGAAAAATGTAGATTTGGAGGAACAGGTTGGACAAGGGCACCCATAAAGGGGCAGGAGCACCCACCAGCACTATAGACTGGAAACAGGCACTTGTGTCTACAAAAATGCTTGGTAACTCAACTTTTTAGGGTTGTGATTTATTCCTTGTCATTTGCTTTTAGTCGCTATGAGGTCACATAATTATCTCCAAGTTCACTAGAAACTTGCAATGAAATATGAACCTGCAAAACCCTCAAATGGACATCAAATCCTAAAAAAGAAAGATGTAGAATGAGGGGTCAGATTGTCTTCAGCTGTCACAATGGTGAACTTATGATTGAGCGTTGCACTACATCTCAGACCTAATGTAGTTTTATGTGTGTGTGGAATCGTGCCCTAGGTGGTTTTTGTGCGTGTCACACTTGATAGCGAGCAAATAGCTATATGTAAAAAGGATAAGTGCATGAAGTTGGGGGGCCAAAAAGTGGACAAGAACCTGAAAAAATCAAAAACACTTACGTGTTTTGTTAAAACGCACTCACATTTTAATTTGTTTGGCTCGGGAATCACCAAAACATAACGCGTACGCGTTATGCCTACTATAAACAAAAAAAAGAGGCCTGAGCCTCTATCATTTTACCTCCCTCAAACGTGAGTTTTAGAGCTTGTTCGTGCCCTCACGTTTTTTCATTCAGCTGGATCTCAAGCTCAAAGGATTGTTTCTGGATCGCTGGGAAGATCTGAATCGACGATGGCAACACGAAGAAGAGGTAAGCAACAATTCTTTTCTCAAAATTGCATTGAAATATGATAATTATAGATTAAAATTTGAATTGAATACATATTTTTTATTGTTACAGTTAGAGGTTAAGGGAATCAACCACAACCAAACCTTGTTATTCCTGACATCCCTCCTGACACTCCCACAATTGCTCAACATCCCTCAAGTAGTCAAGAAGATTTAGCAGCCCAAATAGTTGAAAACAAAATTGAAATTAAGGATTTAATCAAAACAATGAGGGATGCACAATCTACAAACCCCCACCATGCCTCTCTTGCAAACACATTGGAGGCATTACTTGTTCAAATTGACGTGGCAATGGGGAAAATTGATCGTTGGACAACTTACAGAGAGGGTTGTAGGGTTTATTATTCCAACAAATTGTCATATGTGGATGTAAAGAAAAAATAAATTTCAAAAGAACTCATATGTGCCTTATTCATGGACCCCCACACTAATTTTCATGTTCCGTTGACATGTAAATGATTTCCCATCCATTGGTGCAATAATAATTTGATTAAAAATAATTTTTGGGACCGATGGTGGATGGTGTTTGATTTTCCACCTTGTAATAACAACGAGGTGCCACTATACTTTCTGAGGAAACTCTATTGTGAGTTTATCCTCAACGAGATCCCAAATTATTTTGATTTCTGAGATTTTCAGGGCCGAGGAAAAGGATCTGCACAGGATCGACCAGGTGCACAACGTGCACCTATTCAGCAGGGTAGATTCCCTCGCACAAAAGCCCCCTCACCCTGAGATTATCCCTCAAGCAGTGAAGGAGACAATAGAGATTGATACACTCCACGTGCTTTAGGGGCTATCTACGACCCTTGTTCGACATACGAGGGAGATTTCTGAGCCAGATGCTCATGGAGGTACACAGAGTATTCCCTCAGGGAGTACTAGCATGAGGCCACATTTTTTCTCGTCATGTGGTAGCATATGTTTGGGGCCCGAGGAGGATGATACTTTCATGCGTACTGATTTTGGTGCACCTGGTGCTAGGGGTGAACATGATAATGTCACTATGTCAGATGTCCTTTTGAGTGAGACATTTGGATTACATTCATCGGCGTCACCTTCGCAGGTAAATTTGTTATGTTTTGTTATGTGTGTTATAAAAAATTTGGAGTACCTGATTTACTTATATATGTTAAATTTTTGAAATAATTGTATTTGTACATGTACATGCATTGATATTACAGCACGCGGGAGGCGCATCTTCATCCCGACCATAGGCGGCGAGCACCATGCATACACATACATTCACATAGGTAATTTAGAATGTTAATTATGTAAAATTTTCACATACATGTGTGTGTGTGTGTCTATATATGTATGTATATGTATATATATATATATATATATATATGTGTATATATATTAGTTTTGAATTCAAATATATGTATGTTCTTGTATGTCCATCTAACTCACATGATATACATGTTTGATAAAGATGTTGACTTCACTAGACACCCCACCATCTCTGTGACAAGTAGATAAAGGTGTTGCCGTTGCGATTTCATCTGCGCAGCAACTCACTGAGGTATTCAAACAACAGTAAATTTTGTTAAATTTCTCGTGTAATTCATATTATGTTAAATTACATGTTAGTAATGTATTTCATTGTAGAATTATTAAATTATGTTAATAATGTCCTTCATTGTGTGTATGCAGGAGTTACCTACGATAGGTAGCAGCCCTGTTCATTTGATTCACAGGCGTGACGGGGTAAAAACAATAGTTCTATATTGATAAAATTAGTTAAAATATTGTCATTATGTAGATACATGTACTTAGCTCTATTTTCACTAATTCTGATGTTATATTTTCTGATCTTATGTGTATGTAGGGAACTTCAACCCCCTCCATTTTGACTTCGAGGGCACAAAATCCTCCATCTCATCATCTTCGTACCCCCGTTCATACTGCAGGAGCTCCCGATGACTCATCTGAGCGTGAGATGCAAATTCGGCATGATCGAAAACTTGCGGTAAGTTTGTGTATTTATGTAAATACTTTCATTCTAGCATGGTCTTAAATACATGTTGAAAACATATATAAATTAAGTTTTGACAAAAAAACATTGTTTGCATTTACAGGCTCATCTACAGGCGAGTATTCAGCGGAAGAGGACTCGAAGCATGGGCTCAGATGATCCAAAGTCATCTCATGGATCTCCATCTTCATCTAAGGGAGGGCCTTCTTCGAGCAAGGCCAAGAGAGGGATAGATTTTGATGAGTAGGAAATATATATGTCTTACATGACATTGTTTTTGTATGCCTATGTGCATGGCATTGTATGTACGCCTATATGGCATTTGAACTTGATGGTATATGACCTATTTGGGCATTTTTGTATTTATTATGCACATTAAAATACTATTTGGAACTTGATAATTTTGTATGAGACCTTACATTTCTGAGATTATTTTTGCATGAATCTAATATGATGTGCACTTGACAATATTTAAGACATTATGGATTATTTTTTCATTTATTGGTGATGTACATGTACTAGCATTTTCAATGTATAATATGCATCAAAATTTGGAAATCAATATTTATATAATGTATGTATATAAAGAGTTACCTAATCTGAGTAATTATTCATTCAATTTATCAATGTGTATATGTGTATTTACCTTACTTGTGCTTCTTCTTGCTCATGGTCTCTTTGTACTGGTTCTTATCTTATCATGCACTTACTACATTCTTCTATGCTTCGTAGTCTTCTCCCCTATTAAAACACCTGACAGTCGTCACAATTTGATGCCTTTCATCTGTTGATATTTTGAGAATGTCTCTCCATATACATTACTCCAATGCTTGAGAATGTCTGTAGATGTAATGACATTCTGATTCAGACACTCAATGATTCTTGATTGTCTAATCCTGTCCAATTCATGTTACTACCTTTAAATCTGTAGGTATTTCAAGTTATTTAGAAATCACATCACACCCTTCACTAGGCTTGATGACTACCCCTATCCTTTTTAAGGTGCTTTTGAAAGCATCCATGGGTTTATCATAACATAAATTATCAATGAATGGAAGGTCACTAAGCCGTAGGCCAGCTGACTCCCATCCAGAACTAAACAAGAAATATTTACTAGGTGATTGATAACTCTCGTGTGTTCTTAGACATACCCCTATCAAATTCATTCTTAATCCAATCTAGTCATTCAGGGCTCTTAAGTGACTACGCCCGGACGAGGTAACCCTACACTATCTCAGACTGTACTATTTTATGCATTTGTAAACAATAACACAGCGAGAGAACTGGATGGATACGGAGAAAACCGCGAGATGCTATCGTAGAGGGCTCTGATGTGGAGGTCTCGGATCTAATGAGACATCTCTAGGTGCCACAGAGTCTGAGAAATCACCCGTCGAAGATATGGCGTGTTTGGGCCTTAGGGCTCTTAAGCGACTACGCCCGGATGAGGTAGCCCGAAAGCACAGGGAGCGTAGGGAACCAAAAAAAATCCTCCACTAGCATTCACCAGGCCACCCCAACTTGTTGGCGTAGTTGGTTCGGTCCCACAAGCTTCCGTTTGCAAACTACAGCGTCTAGCAGCCCTACACTGACTCATACTACACTATTTCGCGTGTTTGCAAACAATAGCACATCGAGAGAAACGGATGGAGACAGAGAAAACTGCAAGAGGCTTTCTTAGAGGGCCCTGATATGGAGGTCTTGGATCTAACGAGGCATATCTAGGTGCCACAAAGTCTAGAGAAATCACCCGTCGAAGATATGGCATGTTTGGGCCTCAGGGCTCTTAAGCGACTACGCCCGGACGAGGTAGCCCGAAAGCACGGGGAGCGTAGTAAAACCAAAAAAAATCCTCCACTAGCATTCACCAAGCCACCCTGATGTGTTGGCGTAGTTGGTTTGGTCCCACGAGCTTCTGTTTGTAAACTACAGCGTCTGACAGCCCTACACTGACTCAGACTACACTATTTCAAGCGTTTTACAAACAATAGGACATCGAGAGAACCGGATGAGACTAGGAGAAAACCACGAGAGGCTTTCATAGAGGACCTTGATGGAGGTTTTGGATCTAACGAGACATCTCTAGGTGCCACGGAGTCTCAAGAAATTACTCGTCAAAGATATGGCATGTTTTGGCCTCAGGGCTCTTAAGGGACTACGCCCGGATGAGGTAGCCTGAAAGCATGGGATTTTAGGGAACCAAAAAAAAAAACTCCACTAGTGTTCACTAGGACATATAGATGTGTTGGCCCAGACGGTTCGGTCCCACAAGCTACCATTTGCAAAATACAACATCTAGCAGCCTTACACTGACTCAGACTACACTATTTCGCGCATTTACAAACAATAGGACAGTGAGAGAACATGACAAAGACAGAGAAAACCATGAGAGGATTTCGTATAGAGGCTTTAACATGGAGGTTTTGGATCCAACGAGACATCTCTAGGTGTTATGGAATCTTAGAAATCACATGTCGAAGATATAAGGTGTTTTGGTCTTAAGGCTCTTAAACGACTACACCCAAATGAGGTAGTTCGAAAGCACGGGGAGCGTAGGGAGCCAAAAAAAAGCCTCCACTAGCATTCACTAGGCCATTTAGATGTGTTGGCTTAGATGGTTTGGTCCCACGAGCTTCCGTTTGTCAAATTACAGCCTCTGGCAGCCTTACACTGACTTATACTACACTATTTCGTGCATTTACAAACAATAGGACAACGAGAGAACCGAATGGAGATGGAGAAAACCATGAGAGGATTTCATAGAGTGCCCCGATGTGGAGGTTTTGGATCTGAAGAGACATCTCTAGGTGCCATGGAGTCCGAGAAATCACTTGTCGAAGATATGGCATGTTTGGGCCTCAAGGCTCTTAAGCGACTACGCCCGGACGGGGTAGCCCGAAAGCACGGGGAGTGTAGGAAACCAAAACTAAGCCTCCACTAGCATTCACCTAGCCACCCCGATGTGTTGGCGTAGTTGGTTTGGTCCCACGAGCTTCCGTTTGCAAACTACAACGTCTGGCAGCCCTATACTGACTCAGACTACACTATTTCGAGCGTTTGCAAACAATAGAACAACGAGAGAACCGAATGGAGATGGAGAAAACTACAAGAGAATTTTGTAGAGGGCCCTGACATGGAGGTCTTGGATCAAATGAGACATCTCTAGGTGCCATGGAAGTCTGAGAAATCACATGTCAAAGATATAAGATGTTTTGGGCCTCAGGGCTCTTAAGAGACTACGCCCGGACGAGGTAGCCCGAAAGCACGGGGAGCGTAGGGAACCAAAAAAAATCCTCCACTAGCATTCACCAAGCCATACAGACATGTTGGCCCAGACGGTTTGGTCCCAAAAGCTACCATTTGTAAAATACAGCATCTAACAGCATTACATTGACTCAGACTACACTATTTCACGCGTTTACAAACAATAGGATAGCGAAGATAACCAGATGGAGACGGAGAAAACCATGAGAGGATTTCATAGAGGGCTTCAACATGGAGGTTTTCAGATCTGATGAGACATCTCTAGGTGCCACGAAGTCTGAGAAATCACATATCGAAGATATAAGGTGTTTTGGTCTCAGGGCTCTTAAGAGACTACGCCCGAACGAGGTAGCCCAAAAGCACGGGGAGCGTAGGGAACCAAAAAAAATCCTCCACTAGCGTTCACCCGGCCATTTGGACATGTTTTCCCAGACGGTTTGGTCCCATGAGCTTCCGTTTACAAACTACAACCTCTGGCAGCCTTACACTGACTTAGACTACACTATTTCGTGTGTTTGCAAACAATAGGACAACGAGAGAACCAAATGGAGATGGAGAAAACCACGAGAGGATTTCATAGAGTACCCTACATGTGGAGGTTTTGGATCTGATGAGACATCTCTAGGTGCCACGGAGTCTAAGAAATCACCCGTCGAAGATATGGCGTGATTGGGCCTCAGGGCTCTTAAGCGACTATGCCCGGATGGGGTAGCCTGAAAGCATGGGAGCGTAGGGAACCAAAATGAAGTCTCCACTAGTGTTCACCTGGCCACTCTGATGGTTTGGCATAGTTGGTTTAGTCCCATGAGCTTCCGTTTGCAAACTACAACCTCTAACAGCCCTACACTGACTCAAACTACACTATTTCGAGCGTTTGCAAACAATAGGACAACGAGAGAAACGAATGGAGAGGGAGAAAACTGTGAAAGGATTTTGTAGAGGGCCCCAACATGGAGGTATCAGATCTGATGAGATTTCTCTAGGTGCCACGGAGTCTGAGAAATCACATGTCGAAGATATAAGGTGTTTTGGTCTTAGGGCTCTTAAGAGACTACACCCGAATGAGGTAGCCTGAAAGCACGAGGAGCATAGGGAACCAAAATGAAGCCTCCACTAGTGTTCACTAGGACATTAGGAATGTGTTGGCCCAGACGGTTTGGTCCCACAAGCTATCGTTTGCAAAATACAAACATATAGCAGCCTTACACTGACTCAGACTACACTATTTCGAGCATTTGCAAACAATAGGACAGCGAGAGAACCAAATGGAGATGGAAAAAATCATGAGAGGATTTCATAGAGTGCCCCAACATGGAGGTTTTGGATCTAACGAGACGTCTCTAGGTGACACAGAGTCCGAGAAATCACTTGTCGAAGATATAGTGTGATTGGGCCTCAGGGCTCTTAAGCGACTATGCCCGAACAGGGTAGCCCGAAAGCATGAGGAGTGTAGGGAACCAAAAAAAAGATTCCACTAGCATTCACCTAGCCACCCCGATGTGTTGGCATAGTTGGTTTGGTCCCATGAGCTTTTGTTTGGAAACTACAACCTCTGGCAGCCCTACATTGACTCAAACTACACTATTACGAGCGTTTGCAAACAATAGGACAACGAGAGAACCGAATGGAGATGGAGAAAACCGTGAGAGGATTTTGTAGAGGTACCTGACATAGAGGTCTCAGATCTAACAAGATGTCTCTAGGTGCCATGAAGTTTGAGAAATCACATGTCAAAGATATAAGGTGTTTTGGTCTTAAGGCTCTTAAGAGACTACGCCCGAACGAGGTAGCCCGAAAGCACGGGTGGAGGAAACCACCAATGTTCAATGATTTTTCCACAGGATTTAACTATGTAGACTATGAACTTAGTTTTTATTAGGAAGACCACCAATGTTCCAACTATTCATGTTGAAAGAATGAATATCTTCAATCAAATAGAGAATGAAGAGCCTGATTTTTTTTTGACATTACAAAAGGTTGTTTGTGTCCAAAAAGAAGCCAAAGGCCATATAAATTTTCAGTCTTCAACTTTAGATGATAATGAACATCGTGAAGAAAAATAATTAGGTGAATATGTCACTATGATTCAAGAAGAAATGCCTCCCGAAATTCATAAAGAGTCAATTTGATTACCCAAAAACATCTGGAAGAACTTAAAGAGAAGATATGAGTAGAAGAAAAGGAAAAATGGGAAGCGTGGAAGGATCACAACTTAACTGGAATGGAAGATGTATTTGATGTTGTCGATAGAATCATGGATAATCTTAAGGACAACATACCAATTTGATTATTTTTATTAATCACAGCTGCTTTAACTTCACAAATCAAACCAGGTAGTTCCAAAAGTAGCATACTAGCAAGAAAAACTACAATGAAGTATTGATAATTGAGCTTGAAACTCATTTAGAATTGTAATTTATTTGAAGCTATTTGAAGCTACTAATATAACATGGAAAAAATTGTCATGGCCCTACAAAATCCTCTCGCGGTTTTATCCATATCTGCATCTGGTTCTCTCATTGTCCCATTGTTTGCAAACGCGTGAAATAGTGTAGTCTTAGTCAGTGTAGGGCTACCAGATGCTGTATTTTGCAAATGGTAGCTTGTGGGACCAAACCAACTATGCCAACACATCAAATGGCCAAGTGAATGCTAGTGGAGGCTTTATTTTGGTTCCCTACGCTCCCCGTGCTTTTGGGCTACCCATCCGGACGTAGTCCCTTAAAATCCTTGAGGCCCAAACATGCCATATATTTGACAGGTGATTTCTTAGACTTCCATGGCACCTAGAGATATCTCATCATATCCTGAAGACCTCCATGTTAGGGCCCTCTACGAATCCTCTCGCAGTTTTCTCCGTCTCCATCCGGTTCTCTCGCTGTGTTATTGTTTGCAAACGCGTGAAATAGTGCAGTTTGAGTCAGTGTAGGGCTGTCTAGAGGTTGTAGTTTGCAAACAGAAGCTTGTGGGACTGAACCAACTATGCCAAAAATGTTGGGGTGGCCAAGTGAACGCTAGTGAAGGCTTCATTTTGGTTCCCTACGCTCCCCGTGCTTTTGGGCTACCCCGTCTGGGCGTAGTCGCTTAAGATCCTTGAGGCCTAAACACGCCATATCTTTGACGGGTGATTTCTCAGACTCCGTGGCACCTAGAGATGTCTCGTTAGATCTGAGACCTCCATGTCAGGGCCCTCTACGAAATCCTCTTGCAGTTTTATCCGTCTCCATCTAATTCTCTCGTTGTGCTATTGTTTGCAAATGCGCAAAATAGTGTAGTCTGAGTTAGTGTAGGGCTGTCAGACATTGCTCTAGTTTGCAAATGGAAGCTCATGGGACTGAACCAACTACGCCAACACGTTAGGGTGGCCTAATGAACACTAGTGGAGGCATTCGTTTTGGTTCCCTACACTCCCCGTGCTTTCGGCTACCTCGTTCGGGCGTAGTCTCTTAAGAGCCCTGAGGCCAAAACACCTTATATCTTCGACATGTGATTTCTCAGACTCCGTTGCACCTAGAGATGTCTCGTCAGATATGAGACCTCCATGTCAGGACCCTCTATGAAATCCTCTCACAGTTTTCTCCGTCTCCATCTAATTCTCTTGCTGTGCTATTGTTTGCAAACACACGAAATAGTGCAGTTTGAGTCAGTGTAGGGTTGCCAGATGCTGTAGTTTGTAAATGGAAGCTCATGGGACCGAACCAACTATGCCAACATATTGGGGTGGCCTAGGTGAATGCTAGTGGAGGATTTTTTTGGTTCCCTATGCTCCCCGTGCTTTCAGGCTACCCCGTCCCGGTGTAGGCACTTAAGAGCCTTGAGGCCCAAACACGCCATATCTTTGATGGGTGATTTTTCTCGGAATCCATAGCACCTAGAGACGTCTTGTTAGATCTGAGACCTCCACATCATGCCCTCTACAAAATCCTCTCATGGTTTTCTCTTTCTCCATCTGGTTCTCTCTCTGTGCTATTGTTTGCAAACGCACAAAATAGTGCATTATGAGTCAGTATAGGGCTGCCAGACGCCGTAGTTTGTAAACGAAAGCTCATGGGACCGAACCAACTACACCAACATGTCAAGGTGGCTTATTGAACACTAGTGGAGGCTTCATTTTGGTTCCCTACTCTCCCCGTGCTTTCAAGCTACCTTGTCCGGGGCGTAGTCCCTTAACATCCCTGAGGCCCAAACACGTCATATCTTTGACGGGTGATTTCTCAGACTCTGTGGCACCTAGAGATGTCTCGTTAGATCCGAGACCTCCACATCGGGACCCTCTATAAAATCATCTTGTGGTTTTCTCTATCCCCATATGGTTCTCTCATTGTGCTATTGTTTGCAAACGTGCGAATTAGTGCAGTCTAAGTCAGTATAAGGCTGTCAGAGGCTATAGTTTGCAAATAAAAGCTTATGAAACCAAACCAACTACGCCAACACATCAGGGTGGCTTGGTGAACACTATTGGAGGCTTTTTTTTGGTTCCCTATGCTTCTCGTGCTTTCGGGCTACCTCGTCTGGGCGTAGCCCCTTAACAACCCTGAGGCCCAAACATGCCATATCTTTGACGAGTGATTTATCAAAATCCGTGGCACCTAGAGACATCTCATCAGATTCGAGACCTCCATGTTAGGGGCCTCTAGGAAATAATCTCATGGTTTTATCCATCTACATTTGGTTCTGTCACGATGTGCTATTGTTTGTAAATGCAGTGAAATAGTGTAGTCTGAGTGAGTATAGGGATGTCAGACGTTGTAGTTTGCAAACGGAAGCTCATTAGAAAAAAACCAACTAGGTCAACACATTGCAATGGACTAGGTGAACACTAGTGGAGCATTAATTTTGGTTCTCTATTCTCCCCATAATTTCAGGCTACCCCGTCCGGGCATAGTCGCTTAAGAGCCCTGAGGCCGAATCACCCCATATCTTTGCCGGGTGATTTCTCGGACTTCATGCCAACTAGAGATGTCTCGTCATATCTGAGACTTTCATGTTAGGAAACTCTTCAAAATATTCTCATGCAGTTTTCTCCATCTCCATTCAGATTGAGTCAGTGTAAGGTTTTCCATTGCCAATCACCTCAATAATATAGGTGGTTCATACAATATAGGTGGTGAAATGAAAATTTTAATAACATATTTTTACAATATAGGTTATGAAATGAGATTTTTTTTTTGTTGTTCCTTTCTTATATTTAATTTTTTTTAGCTTCACTTGGCTTCGAGAATAATAAATTTTCTACTGACAGTGCCAACCACGTGAAGGTGGAAGACTTTTTCGGCACCACTAACCTACATAAACATGTTTGTAAGCAATTAAATAGAATTTTAAATCATACAAAATTTAAACAAAATCATTTAAGTAAATATTCAAATTAAGTTCATGAAGAACATACCTTTGCAAATTCAATCCAATGAACTGCAAGGATCAACTCTATTCTTGACAATAGAAAGAATTGCTTCATGATCTGATTCATGAACATTCCACAAATTTTTATTTGATGTCCGAACTCGATATTTGATCAATTTAATATTTTTTGCAAGGACAAAATGTGAATCATGAATTATCTTCCAATGTACTTCATAGTCTTCAAACAACCAAATATTTGATTTTTTTATAGGACATTGTTAAAGCCAAGTTCCAATGACTACCACTAATCTAGTGGGATACTCAAGGTCTTCACCATCAATGACAATGGAAGTCAAATTTTGTCTCCTCTACACAATGAGATAAGAAATAGTCTTGTTCCCTCTTCGTTAAATTCCAGTTGCAATAACTGCAAAAATGTGCCCTATGTATCAAAAAGTAAAATTGTTCAGTCAATTTATAAATACATTAAGAGTTTACCGTTTAATAATTTTATAAATCTAAAACATGGCATGTACATATTTTTATGTACCTTTTTGTACTAAATCAAAGACTTGGTCAAAGTTAGGTGATTTTCTCATTTGATCTAAAGACCCTCCAAGTTGTAATGCTCATAAAACTTGATGTGTGTCGAGTGGAATTAGAGGTCTATAAGTCCATTTAACCACCCACTGCTGTGACTCACATTCATTCCATGAAAAATCAACGCATGATATATAAAAACATGTCATGCACCTAGTATAAATAGTCCATGCATTTGCATTTGAACTATGGAATGAGTGCATATCACTTTATCCTGCAACTATCATACAATCTTCAAAGTTTGCCAAATGTTGTTGCTCTATCAATCAAAAGTATCTACGAACCATTGATCTCTATTGATATTCATGGCCCATATTCTTAACGCACCAGTCAACAATTTATTTTTGCATCTATAAATTGAGCACCATCCATGAACTTTAACTCTTCTCTTGCAAGTGCTCTTTTCACACATGCTCCTGCACCATCATGCTCTCATTTTCCATTCACTGCCTTACTAAAACTCTAGATATGTTGTACATTTATTTCTTTGTGCATCATTTCTTAGCCAATAAAATATCTGTGCATTATTGAATTGTGATGTGTAGTTATCTCGACAAAATGTAATGTTGATCGAAACTAATGTTCCTATCTTTCAAGTTTGCATAAAGCACCTGGAAAGACCCTTGTAAATATTCTATAGAATGTGTATGATCATCACTGATGTAGAAATCATACTCTCTTAATATTTTTCGATCTTTCTCAGTGCTTTTAGGAGTGTGCATGAATGTTATATGCACAAAAAATAGAAACTTGCACTGAGTTATAATATTGAGACTGAACCTCCATTTTTGGTTGCAATGTGTAATTCTCTACGAAGTCAACTACTGAAACAATAGTACCAAGTGGGAATATTTCCTTGCTTAACTTTAATTTTTCATCCAACCATCAAGCTCTATGTGTGTGCCTTGAATAATCATAAAAAATTTCATCTCTGAATTTGACCATATATTTTGATACAGGTAATTTTTTTCTAGCAAGCTCACACCTCTTAGATTCTTTTCCATCTTTTAATTGATATGCCACTTATTTATATTTGGTGAAATCAACCAATTATTTTCCTATTGAATACGTACTCTCCTCATAGGATACACTTTTTTAGATTTGGCAATCCACCGTACATACATTGCATGTTCCATCCAAACATGCTTTATTACAAAAAAATTGTCTTGTTGATTTTTCACAAAATATTGTCGGAATAAATTCCCTTGAAAATTTTTGTGGGATATTTATTCCACACTCCTGCAACATGATGTTAGTAAGGAAAACACTACATATTTGACAAAAAAAATCATAATGCATTGAAAATTCAACATGATGCCTACAACAACAAGTGGTGTAGTGCACACTTCCCTTTGACACCTTTTAACTGATCTTGATACTGTTGATTACATTATGGACATTATTATGGTTTTGATTTAGTATGATGTTAGATGTTGGACCATGGATTATTGTTGATCTTGATTTAGTTATGATGCATGATGATTATTAGAGACACTTCATATGTGGATGATGATATACTATTTGACATGGATATATTATGAATGTTGTTCGGACATGTGATTTTTGGATATTGTGAGTAGACCTAGAAAATGGACATTATATGATGATGATATAGTTGTTGATATAAATTTTAAGTGATATTGTTGATTGCCTTGATGTTGTTGTGATTCATATGTATAGATGATTTTGTGATTATATTTATATCATGTTGGATGTTCTGATATGGCCACGAGGCCGAAGGAGGTATTTGTGTTTTATAGGTTAAAATATCACAACAAACATCGGGGGATTGGAGACCAACCACATTGGAATTCTAGATGAATTCAACAAGGTCACCATGGCAACTTGTTTTGTTGTGTTTGTGTTTGATTGTTGTTAGGGATTCCCATGGGGGGATCACCTTTAAATGTGACCATTGGGTTTTGTGTATTTTTTCATGTGGTTCCTTTTTATTATTGTTTGTATGTATTTTATTAGTGATGTGTCCCTTTCTTTTATTTAATTAAATTGTGGTAGATTAATGTGAGAAAACATATGGTTAAAATTTAATTAATTAAATTTAGGACATAAGAAATTAATTATAGAAGTTGTTGGTTAAATTTGTATTAAATGTTGTAAGTGATGTGTAAGTATGTGTAAGAGTTGTGTAAGTCATATTTTGGAGTATGAAACACTCCACCTCCTTGGAAATTCGAATTTGTCCTTGGAGGCTGTTTTTGGAGGCTTGTGGGACAAGTAAAACTTGTCCCATACCTCTTAATTTTATTTACCAACCATACCTATGGTTGGAGGGTTGATTTTAGACTTTTTTAATGTATTTTTTTATAAATCAAGTTGCATGTTTTAATTGCACTCTTCTTACATTTTATTAAATTCAGTCCTTTGGGGTGTGGGCTTTTTGGAGTGTGTAAGTTTATTTGTCATAGTTTCACCCACCTCTTTATTGTGCTATTGGAGAATGAAATTTGACTTTTGTGTTGGAGTTGAGGATGTGTGATGTGGCATCCTACATGGATCCACCTCATCCTCTTCTCTTCCCTCTTCTATAAAATTTGAAACTCTTTGCCTTATTTTGGGTTGTTGAAACATTTTGCATGCTTCCTTGGGGTGAATTTTCTTATTGATTGGAGCTCTTGCTTTTGGAAGGAGATTGGACGAACTTTGCATGCTTGTTGGTTGCTAATTTTGGGACTGTATTTTGACATTAAAGCTTGTTGTGTTGGAACAAATATACCATGGAGAGGTAGGAGCTTAGCTCTTCATTTATGCTTTTCCTTTCCTTTTGTGTTTGTGTGAATGGTGAATGTTTTGTGTGTTTATTGGTTGTTTGGGTAGACTTACCATAGGAATGGTGTAGGAGAAGGCTATGGGGAATCCATATGGGGGGGAGCATAAGGGAATGTCAGTGGCATCAAAATTCTTGTGGAGGGATTTTGGGATTGGGATCCACCATGGAAAAGAAATAGCTTGCATTTCTTACTTTGTGGGGGGCATAAGGAAAATTGTGGGGGGCATAAGGAGGGATTGTGGGGGGCATAAGGATATGTGTGATGAATTATATTGGTGGTTTGTTACAGGTGGATGCCCAATTCCCATTAGGAGGCATAAGTAGCTTCCCCCATAGCTTTTGCTCCTTTGGCTTGCATGATGAAGCCTGAGTTCTATTTTAATGTTTCAATGTATTTGTAAACTGATGTTTAGTGTTGAACTGTGTTTTTAAATTGAAATGTGCATGTTGAAAGAATGTTGTGTGTGTTTTTGTGGAAGCTTGTTATTTCCATGAGTTGAAATACATTTCTTATTGCATTTTGGTTAGGGCTCGGGGGCCAATGAAGAAGGATGGATTCTCCTATTCATTAGATGTCTTGGTTGGGTGGAGAGTGTTGCCTTTCCCCACTTTTGTTGTGATCAAATTGAAGAAAAAGGGAACTTTGCATGTTGTTGTTCCTGGAGCAGAGGAGAAATATAGTTTGACAACCCCTTGGTGAAATAAATTCTTTTGTAACCTTTCCCACTTTGAAGTGGATGAAATTGTAATTGTAAATGTTTTGAAATTTGAAATTGGAAGAGATGTTGGGTTATGGATTATTAAATTTGTAAAGTGAAATGAAAAGAGACATGACTCTATGTTTTTCTTTGAAAGAATGTGAAAGAGAATGTAATATCCTACTATGTTATTAATATGATTTTGGAAGGAATGTATATAGAAAGAGTTGTAAAAGATATGTCTTTGGAAATCAATAAAGGAAGTTGTAATACCTGTTCTTCAGAATTGAATTGTTATATTTAAATCTGATCTTGTAAATGTTTTTGAAATCCATGTTTGGAAAAATGGAAAAAGGAAATACACGTATGAAGGAATTACATTACTTTTGCCTCTTTTGAAAATATGACAAAATTGGAAATCAGACTTTGTATTTTAGCCATTAGAATGGTTTGGTATTAAATCACTTAAATGTATTAGACTAGAATAGAAATGAATTTCCATACTTGAATGATGAAATTGATAAACAGATCCTTTAGAAATTGATCTGTTGTTTATAAATTTAAAACTAGCAAATAATTTAATATAAAATGCACAATTCGAAGCCTGCAAACAATAATCAACATTTGAAACATTAAAATTTAGCATGCTATGATATCAATGAACTCAATTTGACTAAAAAAACACTTAAGGAAATATTTTGAAACATTGCAAAATCGGGCCCAAACCTTTCACAGTCAATCTTTTTCTATCAAATGTTGGAAAATTTAAATTGGAAATCAATCAAGAAAAATTACCTTCCAAAACATCCTAAAATCCTTCTTAGAATAATTCTCCATGTTTGTTTGGCATGTTGAGTGAAGGAGAAGATCAAATTGAACCAAATTTATAAGTTAAAATTTACCAGTTTTCTTTTAAAAAACCTGCATGACGTTTTCATAAAATTGACCCCTTAAACTTTACCAAAATCTAAAATTTATGATTCTGTGCAAAGAGGGCATCAAGATATTTCCAAAAAGTCCTCGTTTTCCCAAAACTGAGCTTTCTATCAAAAGTTATGGCCTTCTGAAGTTTTCTTCACTGGCATTAAAATTTTGGGAAAATTTTCCTTGGTGGGCCCGTGGCCCGAAGTTTTCCCTTAGGACTTAAAAAAAATTGGGAAATTTTTTAAAATTTTCCTTACTGCCTCCACGTCGGGCCTATAGCCAATAAAAGGCTGTCACGTGGCCTCATGAGGCATTGGCGGAGGCACGACAACAATTTTATTCCTTAGAACCTTTTTAAATTTTTTGGAAAAGTTTATTATTTTCCTTTGCCGGCCCACAATCCCACATCCATCGGGTACTGCCACGTGGCATGGTGGAGGGGGCGGAACTCTTGAAAATTTATCTCTTTTGAGAAAATTTTTTTTTTGGAAAAAATTTTGGTTTGCAAAAACCTCCATACGGCCCTGCACTCCCGCCCCTGCCTTAGGAAAATCATCTTCCGTGGACGTACGGACCCATGCATGTGGAACTTACCCCTTATCTCCCCCTTTGGTGAAGTTCCCTAAACATCTACGCCACCCCACCCTTCCCTCATTTTTTTTCCCGATTTGGCTTGGAGCTTGACACATGTCCCTAGCGGTCCTAGCGGGGGCACGGGCACAAATTGAATTTTCCCCCCCCCACGGGGAAAATTTCAAAAAGTCTTCCCGCGACCCAAAAAATGTTCCAACTCAACCCTTTTGGGCAATTTTTCATCCCTGGGCCCGCAGGCCCACTCTTGGGGGAAAATTTTCACCCCAAGGCCCACCGGCCCATAACTTGAGTTTTATAAGGAGTTAGGAGGACTTCTTTATATCATTGGAAAGGTGAGGAAATTTCCTATCCAATGGGAATGATTTAGGGAAATTTTGAATGTGTTAAGTGTGAGAAAAATCAAGTTAAAAATATAAGCCTGTTAGAGAGTGGGTATGGTGATA
Source organism: Taxus chinensis (assembly GCA_019776745.2). NCBI lineage: Eukaryota > Viridiplantae > Streptophyta > Pinopsida > Cupressales > Taxaceae > Taxus > Taxus chinensis. The sequence goes on from CM034147.1 coordinate 605,835,472, forward strand.
ATTTACCCTCTGAACCTAACTAAAACTGCTAACCATAAATTTTAGACCTTGTGACATCATTATAATTGTTAATAGAAGATAAGTAGGTTCCAAAATTTTAGAACTTGTTTTGAGAACATGTTAGTGACAAACTGTTTTCTTGAAACATGGTTGTAGACTCTTTCTAAAACACAAGAAAAAAGAAAAAATTTGCATAATTTTCCTAACTAACCCTAGGTTGTTTCTCAGATCTCAAGTGAGTTTTTTTAGTGGGCAGTTACAACTTGGTAGCTAGAGTAAAAATTCAAAATATCCTGGAAACTAAATGAAAGAAAACGATAGAAAAGATGAGACAAAGAAACTTAAACCTAGCATTTTTGATTAAACACTTGAGAACAACTTAGTTTAGATAAGTTCCTTTATGTGGTTAGGAAACTCTCCTCAATTGAAATTCTTCTTATCAATATATTTGAATTTTCTCTCACCTTAGTCTATTCTAGCAGATCATTCACAATGGGATTCAGGGGACATCTAGTTTGAATGATGGATCTAGACTTACCTCCATGAAATTGCAGGGTTTAGTAGCCAATCCTACCATAAATTGTACATTGATCCCATTTTAGAAGTGTCTTATGCCGGTTTATGTGGAGGATTTTTAGGAGGACATACAACTAGACCTGATAGGGAGCAATCAAGTGTTTATGCTCAGGCATCTCCTTAATCCCTTTTGAGGATAATCCTCTTTGAGAACTTCCAACCTAGAATTATCCAAGGTCATTATTGTCTCTCACTTAGGGGCCATATTCTTACCAATGTTAAGAAGACACTTAGACAACCAAATCACCCTACATGCCCTAGGCTTGATTGGTGCTTGAGTCCTTCAATACATTTTCCCTTTTTTGAGTTAATTCTATAGCACAATGGTGGTTTTAGAATCATCCTCAAGGAGATCTCTTTTAATATGCTGGAATCAACACTCAGGAGAAGGGTTTTTGCTGGGGAGATGGGTGGATTTCATGGTGGAAGTAGTTTGTGAAAGATGAGCAAATTGATGAAGGGGATAGGTTGTCTTGCCACACTTAACCTAATGGAACATTCAAGCAGACATGAGAATGCTAAAATGTTGCGAGGCTTACCAAGATATTCCTTCTGAGGGATGTAGCAGAAGAACCAAGTGGTATGTTTTGATCATAGGTGTCCTTCCCTCTATCATTAGGTACCTGAGAAAGTGACCTGGGCCAGCTTCATTGAATGGAATAGGTTTCCGGAGCATCTAATAATACCACTAGGGGATTGTTTTATATTTTCATCATCTACCCACAATAGATTAGCTTCTTGTTCCACCTGATTACATTTTTTTTTTAAAATATACCCGGACATAAATTAAATGTAAATCTACCCTTTGAATCTACACCATTATGTCCTGAGTATATGCCTGAGAAAACTTGATGTAGATTCATAGGATCATGCCGGGGACTGATGCATTCTAGACAAAGGAGGTTAAACCTATTAGTATCCAAGGATTACCCATAGAATTTAGTAGAGGCTCCTTTAGAAGGCCTATTGATAGCAGAGGCTCAGACTCAGGGAAAATATCTCCTCCCATAGCAAGATCTGTGACCCAACCTTTTGTAGTTCTGCCTGTAACAATATATCCAAAGGACAGGTTATCATTTTTCCATGAATGGCACAGTCTAATACCTCTATCCTTGTGAGCTGGACAAATTTCACCCATCAGTAAATCAAAATAGATCCAGGGTTTTGAGGCAACATGGAACTAGCTCCAATAGTTATGGGAATCAAACTGAGATAGACCTCCATAGAGAGTTGATGCACAGAGAGGTCAGAGTATGGGGCCTCCTCCTAGGGGTCCCATCAGGACATAGGGTGGACCTAGAGCTCAGTCAGCGGGAGCTCGCCAACAGAGGCCACAACATACTATAGTTGGATCATCAGGATCAGTGCCACAAACTTCAAGAGCACCTACTGGAGGTGCTACTCATTGGGGAGGATCAGGAGGTTGTTTTGGTTGTGGTTTTACTGGACATTTTTGGAGAGACTACCCACAAAACCCTAATAACAAGGGTAAGACACAAATCTCAGAACCGATTGTTGGTGACATGGGATGCAGCCATAGGATTTATACATTGGTTAAGAACCGTCAGGCCGAGCATCAAAGTACAATCATTGAGACTACAGGTACCATTGGTGGTATTCCTACCTCTGTATTGTTTGATTCTGGTGCTTCTGATTCTTTCATTGCACCATCTTTAGTAGAGCGATGCACGCTGGTGGTAGTTCGGCAAGGTCATAGTTAGGATGTTGAGATGGCTTCTGGAGCTAAGATCTCTGTATACTCCTTAGTTAAGGAGTGTGCAGTGGATTTGAAACCTTTCACCACTACCTCATATCTCTGTATCCTTCCTTTGGGCTCGTATGGAGTCCTTTTGGGTATGGATTGGTTGTCGGCACACAGGGCCAAGATGGATTGTTACCACAAGACTATATCTTGTGTAGATGATTTGGGAGTTGAGTCGGTGATTTCAGGGGTTAGGAGACATGTTTATATTCACACCATCTCCGCTATGCAGCTTAAGCAGTGTGTGCGACGGGGTTGTCAAATGTATGTTGTTACAGTTCGTGACAGATCAGAGGATGGGTCTAGTGGACCATCACTAGATGATCACCCCATTTTGAGAGAGTTTGTTGATGTCTTTCGAGGGGAGCTACCAGGGTTACCACCCCCATGTGAGATTGATTTTCATATAGATATAGTTCCTAGAGTAGAGCCTATCTCACAAGCACCTTATCGGATGACCACCCCAGAGCTCTGTGAGCTCAAGTTGCAGCTTTAGGGCCTTTTAGAGAAAGGCCTTATCCATCCTAGTGTATCCCCTTGGGGTGCACCGGTGATCTTTGTGAAGAAGAAGGATGGATCCTTGCAGTTGTGTATTGATTACCGCCAGCTGAACAAGGTAACGATCAAGAATCGTTATCCCCTTCCACTTATTGAAGATTTGTTTGATCAGATGAAGGGAGCCACAATTTTCTCTAAGATTGATCTTAAGTCAGGTTACCATCAGTTGAGGATTTCGGAGGTGGTCATTCATAAGACCTCTTTTCATACGAGATATGGGCACTATGAGTTCACAGTGGTGCCTTTTGGTTTGACTAGTTCCCTAGCAGTATTTATGAGTTTGATGAATGGGGTATTTAGGACCTTCTTAGATCGCTTCGTGCTCATCTTCCTTGATGACATTTTGATTTACTCGTGTACGCGTGAGGAGCACAAGGGGCACCTTCACCAGGTTCTTTAGTGTCTTCGGGAGCAGCAACTTTACGGGAACTTGGAGAAGTGTGCATTCTTTCAGACGGAAGTGCAGTACTTGGGTCATATCATTTCTAGGGAAGGTATCACCATCGATCCTTCCAAGATTAGAGCCATTATGGATTGGCCAGCACCCACTACACTGACCAAGGTATGCAACTTAATGGGATTAGCAGGTTACTGCCAGAGATTTGTTCATGACTTCTCTCGGATTGTTCATGACTTCTCTCGGATTGCACACCCCATCACTTCCCTTCATAGGAAAGGAAAGAAGTTTGTTTGGTTGGACAGATGTGAGAAAGCCTTCAAAACTCTAAAGGAGTCCCTCACTATAACACCTATTCTTGCAGTGCCAGATCCACAGGTTGAGTTTTTTGTTTGCACGGATGCTTCCTTAGTAGGGCTTGGAGGCGTGTTGATGCAGGAGGGCAGAGTAGTGGCTTTTGAGTCTCGCAAACTCAAGGATTATGAGCTTAATTATCTGACTCATGATCTTGAGCTTGTGGTAGTTGTGTATGCTTTGGTTCGATGGAGGTGCTTTCTTCTTGGTTAGAGATTCACACTCAGGATAGATCACTTGAGCTTTCACCACCTCTTCACGCAACCCAATCTCAACACTTGTCAGCGGCGTTGGATGGAGTTGTTATGCGAGTATGATATGGAGATTGAGCATGTGAAGGGGAAGGAGAATGTGGTAGCAGACGCTCTCAGCAGAAAAATACATGTGGCTATGGCCACCTCAGTGAGCACAACTTTGCGGAATAGGATTCTTCAGCAGCTTCCTCTTGACAGCTTCTACATTGCAGTTCGAGCAAAGATCGAGTCTCATAGGCCCCTCGAGAGGAAGTTTGATGGTTTTTCTTAGAGGCATATGGTCTTCTCAGGCATAGAGGTCGGATTTATGTTCCTAGAGATGGAGGCTTGAGGTAGGACATCTTGGCAGAGGCACATCGTGTACCCTATTCAGCCCATCCCGGGGTGAAGAAGATGCACGCCACCTTGAGACAGTTGTATCATTGGAGAGAACTTCGTAGAGACGTGGCCCAGTTCATGTCATGATTTTTAGAGTACCATAGAGTTAAGGCCAAGCATCAGCATCCAGCTGGCCTTCTTTTCCCTCATGCTATATCGGAATGGAAGTGGGACACCATTTCCATAGACTTCATTGTTGGGCTACCGATGTTGAGATATCACCATGACGACATTATGGCAACGGTTGATAAATTGACAAAATTGGCTCACTTTTCTCCGGTGAAGACCACTTATACAGCTAGAGAAACAGCATGGGTATACTTGGATGAGATTGTCAGGTTGCACGGGATTCTGTTGAAGATCATTAGTGACCGCGATCCTTTATACACTTCCCTTTTTTGGACTACCATGCAGTATGCCCTCGGAACGAGAGTCAACTTCAGCACAACATATCACCCTGTGATAGATGGACAGAATGAGTGGGTGAATTAGATTTTAGAGGACATGCTTATACATGGGAGGAGTACCTATACTTAGTGGAATTTACCTACAATAATAGTTTCCAAAGTTCTATAGGCATGGCTCCTTTTCAAGATTTATACGGTAGAGAGTGCATAACACCTCTTAGATGGGACAAGTTAGAGGACAGAGTATCTCTTAGACCATCTCTTTTATAGGACATGGAGCAGTAGGTGGTATTGATAAGACATAGACTACAGGAGGCACAAGACATGCAAAAGAAGTATGTAGATCAGCATAGGATCGACCGTAGCTTTGATGTGGGCATGAAGGTATTCCTTCGTGTCAGGCCACATAAGAGCCCCATCCATTATGGAAAAGGTTCTAAGTTAGCTCCTAGATTCATTGGTCCTTTTGAGATCATGGAGCGTATCGACCCTTTAGCCTACCGTCTAGCATTGCCACCCAACTTATCTCGCATACATGATGTGTTTCATGTTTCAGTTCTTAGGAGATATATTGCAGATCCTTCTCATGTGTTAGATTGGACATCATTACAGGTATAGGATCAGGGGCAGGTGATGGTGGAGCCCGTTCACATCCTAGATAACAGGACCATGGGCCGTTGAGGTAGAAAGATTGATCAAGTTCAGGTGTAGTGGGACAGATATGATGAGACTGCAGCTACATGGGAGGATGCTACTTTATTACTAGTTCAATTTCCACTTTTGTTCCAGTGACTTCTAGGAGGAAGTCGAGTCTAAGGGAAGGGGGGTGGAGTGCCCACTTCCCTTTGACACCTTTTGATACTGATCTTGATACTGTTAATTACATTATGGACATTATTATGGTTTTGATTTAGTATGATGTTAGCTGTTGGACCATGGATTATCGTTGATCTTGATGTATTTATGATGCATGATGATTATTAGAGACACTTCATATGTGGATGATGATATACTATTTGACATGGATATATTGTGAATGTTGTTCGGGCATGTGATTTTTGGATATTGTGAGTAGACTTAGAAAATGGACATTATATGATGATGATATAGTTGATATAAATTGTAAGTGATATTGTTGATTGCCTTGATGTTGTTGTTATTCATATGTATATATGATTTAGTGATTATATTTATATCATGTTGGATGTTCCGATATGGCCATGAGGCTGAAGGAGGTATTTGTCTTTTTGCAAGTTAAACTATCACAACAAACATCGGGGGATTGAAGACCAACCACATTAGAATTATAGATGAATTCAACAAGGTCACCATGTCAACTTGTTTTGTTGTGTTCGTGTTTGATTATTGTTAGGGATTCCCATGGGGGGATCACCTTTAAATGTGACCGTTGGGTTTTGTGTATTTGTTCGTGTGGTTCCTTTTTATTATTGGTTGTATGTATTCTATTAGTGATGTGTCCCTTTCTTTTATTTAATTAAATGGTGGTAAATTAATGTGAGTAATCATATTGTATAATTAAATAAAAAAATCAAATTTAAGATATCAGAAAGTAATTATGAAGTTGTTGGATTTGGTATTAAATATGTAAGTGATGTGTAAGTATGTGTAAGAGTTGTGTAAGTCAGATTTTGGAGTATAAAACACTCCACCTCCTTGGAAATTTGAATTTGTCCTTGGAGGATGTTTTTGGAGGCTTGTAGGACAAGTAAAACTTGTCACATGCCTCTTAATTTTATTTACCAACCATACCTATGGTTGGAGGGTTGATGTTAGACATTTTTAATGTTTTTTTTTATAAATCAAGTTGCATGTTTTAATTGCACTCTTCTTACATTTTATTAAATTCAGTACTTTGGGGTGTGGGCTTTTTGGAGTGTGTAAGTTTATTTGTCATATTTTCACCCACCTCTTTATTGTGCATTGGAGAATGAAATTTGACTTTTTTGTTGGAGTTGAGGATGTGTGATGTGCCATCCTACATGGATCCACCTCATCCTCTCCTCTTTCCTCTTTTGTAAAATTAAAACTCTTTGCCTTGTTTTGGGTTGTTGAAACATTTTGCATGCTTCATTGGGGTGAATTTTCTTGTGATTGGAACTCTTACTTTTGGAAGGAGATTGAAGAACTTTGCATGCTTGTTGGTTGCTGATTTTGGGACTGTGTTTTTTGTGTTATCCCGTAAAATTGGCAAGGGCAATTTTACGGATAACCCTACCGAAAATTTTGTTCCGATCCCTCGTCAGGGATTTCTTGCGTTCGGAACGTTGCAAAATCCCTTCCCGGGAAATCTAGTTTTTCGAACTTAGCCATTTTTGGTCTTTTTGGGCGGGCGCATATAATCACTATGCAACATCAAATGTTCATGCCCCCTTTTAATCCTTTGGCGCAGGTTTTCTTGTGTCAACAGGCGTTTTGGTGCGCCTCCCCTTGTTGAGTCTTCCCTGCGTGCGCCAAGGCGCGTGCGCCTTCCTGTCAACATATCTTTTGTTGCGCCCCTTTTCGGTGTGCCAAAGGGCACACATATTCCTCTGTCGACACCACTTTCGGCGCGCCATAGGTGCAAATAACATCGTGTTGGCAAACGTTTTGGTGCGCCAAAGGGCACATGTTTTCTTGTGTCGACAGCTCTTTTGGTGCGCCACTTAAAAGGTTGGTGGCGCATTTATTGCTACCTCGCCTATATATAGGCGCGCCTGCAATGTCATTATCACCAGAGCTATCACGTGATTATTTTTAAATATTGTTTTCTCTGAGCCTGTCAGCGCACCTGCCCTGTCGCTTTCGATCACATAGTGGACCCGTTTGCACGTTCTTTGCTATTTATCTGGGTAAGTGGCCTTCTTTCTTTCGTGTGTTTTGTTTTTGGGGTTTTTGAATGCTAGGTTGGTTCAGTTTGGATTGAAAAGAATGAAATCATGAACTTGCTCCCCCCCTGCTGTCTTTCCACATATTCCTCCCCCTCTTTCCAGATCTGCTGGTAGAGGGAGCTCTGTCCTGAAATAATAGCTTGGAAACCTTTGTTTAAAGCCATTTCTATCACCCCAAGGTACCTTGCAGAAGAAGTTTGAAAGAATGAAACCCCTCTGAGAAGAATCATGGCTTGAAATGAACTGTATTTTTGTTCCCCTTCGGCGCATCTGTCACCCCTGTTACACAAAGAAAAGTTGCGCCCTCATGGCGCACTTCCCCCACTTGCTGCAAACGCTTCCTGTGCGCCCTCTTGGCGCATCAAACTTGAGTGCAACATTACAAATTCCTGTGCCCTTTGGCGCACCCAGCATCCATGTAACAGTCTTTTCCTATGCGCAAAGTGCAAAGCTATAAACGGCGCAGGCGCGTCCCTCACCGCAATAACATCATGTCATGCAGACCCTTCATGCGCCGCGCCAGGTTCCCTTAAGTGCACAAAAAGCATATGTTACACCCACCTTATATGTGCCTTTGGCACACCGAAGTTCCATGCAAAATGAAAGATATATGCGCCAATGGCGCATCATGTTCCCGCGTAACATAAAGAATCCGTGCGCCCTTATAAAACGCATCCATATGGTGCAGGCGCACCTGTGCTTGCAACAACAAAGAATGCACCCTACAGTGTCTATGCGCCATGCACCCTTTGGTGCTGATTTACCCCTTGCAGCATCCCTTCCCTGTGCGCCTTACTATTTAGCCCTGTAGCCTGCAGTATTCATGCGCCCTGCGCCCTGAAGCCTTAAAATTGCTAACTCTTTCTTCTATCAGCATTTCAATGGAAAATCAAACAGCTGACACGGCTTTCTTCAATTGGGTTTCACTTCTTATTCTTGCAGATCAGCAACTAAGTTCAGAAGAACATATGTCAACATCAAGCAAGAAACCTATCAAATCTAAAGGCAAGGCCAAGCTCACAGAAGAAGAAATGAAGTATAAGTATCAGAGGGTCAGAATGCCCGAGTCCCAAGCAGAGTGTGACCTAGATATCAGAGACTCAGAACTGGGTCATATTGACATGGAGGAATTCTGGGCCAGAACCCAGAGGGTCACGAGAAGTCCATGGATGGACAAGCTGATAGGCAGTGCCCTGCACCTTGCTGGGGGATCCCAGTCAGTGCCGTAAACAATGAATTTATGATGGTGGTAGCCCGATGCTACAACAAAGACACAAGATGTGTCCATGGGGAGAAGGGCGAAGTTATTATTAACCTCACTGCCCGCCACTTTGAGATGATGCTCGGCATTCCTCATCACCGGCACTTTGTGGCCGTCAGCCGAGAAGACTGCATTAAGGCCTGGGACGACAATGAAGATCAGTGTATGCAGCTGATGAATGAAGTTTATCTGAAGAACAAAAAAGTAGTGACTCGGTGGCCACAAGTCATTCATCGCAGTGACTTTTCAGAGGAACTCAGCGACACCATTACGTTCCTGAGCAGAGTCTTTGGGCTTCCTGACGCCCATTATTTTCACAAGTGGATGTTGCGGTACTTGGAAACAATGAACAAAAATGTGCCCGATCAACGCTTTGAATGGGCAGAAATTATAAGCAGCACAATCTCTGAGCAGCTACAACAACTCAACACAACGGGGAGGTTCTATATGAACTCCTACGTAGTCTATGCTGCAGCTTCAGAAAGGGACTATCCAGCTCTGATGCGGTGTGGGGTTTGGCCCCAAGTCAAAATTTATGAATACTATCCAGAGCTGAAGCTGGAAAATAGCATCCCCCAATTCACAAAGATCAACGATGCATTCTTCTACTTCAACATCTACCTGTTGAGGTCAAATATGACTCACGGTCGCACGACCAAGAGCATAGTTGCAGTTACTGAGAAGTGGGGGGCCCTATTCACTCAGTTCCCCACATTCACCTATCTGAGGGCAGTTAATTTCTTGGGGGAACCGACTAGACTGCCAAGATATGCTGGGCCCAAGTTGATCCTGTTGGAGCTGTCAAGGCAGCTTATTACTTACCATGAAAAGTGCCTAAAGAGAAAGAAGGGTGGAACTCCTTTCCCCCTCACAGTGGGTAGGTATACGTGTCCCTCTCACCACAAGGCAAAGGACATGTTTGCAGAGCTGGAGCTGCTGAATCTGAAACATGACTTCCCAGCAAGGCCCACTTTCGATCCAAGAAATTGTTTGCCTAGGGCCAAGCTCGACCCGATCCACATCCCTCAGATCGAAGATATCTACATTGACTTATATCACGAGGTTGAGCTCAGGAGGAAGGATCATTCTCGCTTGGCCTTAGCAGAAATCATCCAGTACGGGGTGGCCATCGTCCCCAAAGGCTATCAAACTACTGAGGAGGAAGTGGATCAAGTGTATCTTGACACAGGTGGGGACGATTGGCCTTTTGCGTTGATTGATAGAACCAAAGCCCCTCAGACAATTGAGGAAAGAGTCAAGGAAACTCTGCGCAGAACAGAGCATTGGTGCCGAATGAACGGGCTCATCTACCTCGGGGTCGATTTCACAACCTCTCTGTTGGGTAACGCACCTCCTCGTGCTAAACAACAGCCAAAAGGCAAAGGAAAAGGCAAAGAGGGTGAATCCAGCTCCACCCAAGTGGAAGCTCCTGTAAGTCCTCCTTCCGCTGCACCTGAACAAGTTGTAACTCTGGCTTCCCCAGAGAAAGAAACAGCGGAAGATGTCCCAATAGGCCCATCCACTCAGGATGTCGCCACTGCTGTAACAACTAAGGTCCCTTCTGTTCCTTCTCCTTCCCCTCCTTCCCCTCCTCAGGTGACCCAGGCGACCATTCCTTTGGTCGTGTCCTCTCCTCCTTCTTCTACTGTCCCTCCTGCTTCTTCGTCCATCTTCTCTTCTCTCGCGGACCTGTCCCCCTCCATTTCTTCCCTCATTTCTGAGCTCCCTTCCCTTCCTATGTCTTCCTCTCCTGCAGTATCCCTTCCTCCCGTGAGCACTTCCTCGGCCTCCCTCTCGATGCCGCCTTCAAGTGTCTCCACTTTTTTCCCTTCAACTACTGCAGCTGTCCCCTTCTCTGTTTCCGGCCCTTCTCCCATAAGTCCAGCTTGGATCTCCCAACACCTGAGTCAGCAGAAAAGGAAAGTTCCCATCGCTCCGATGGACTTCTCCGTGATCCCGTCAAAAGGGGTAAAGAAGCAGAAGCCCATCACACGCTTCTCTCAGAGTGCTTCGGGAGAGAGGGTAATGGAGATCGCATACCCCAATCCTCTGAAGGATAAAAAGGATCTGTCCTCGACAGATTATACAGTGACTCAAGTCACAATGGGGACGTCTTCTGAAAGCCTTCAGGGAGAGGCCCTATCTGCAGTCGACGCCCTCTGCAAGAAGCTTCAAGAAGCAAAAGAAGAGAAAAGGCTACTGAAAGAGCAAAATAGACATCTGCTCCAAGCCTTACAGAAGATGGGCAGTGCACCTCCCACAACTGCCGCCGAAACTCCTGAGCCTCTGAGCCAGGATAAAATTGATGAATATGCAAAGATCAGCGAGCAGGGTATGGCAGTTTCCGCTTGGAGGAGCCAAATCCTCAAGGACAGTGAAAAAGTGATCGCCAAGTTCACCGATTTGTACCTGAACATCAACAAGGCGAACAAAGAACTCCAGGCATTAGCAGGACCCATATCAGAAGAGCTGGACCATGCTAGGCTGCAACGTGAGACCTTTCAAACAATGTTCGACTGTTCAGTCGAAGATCTGGTCAAGTTCGGCGTTTTCGGTCATCCCAGGGCCCTCAATAAAATCCTTTCCACTCTGGACTACCGGATGGATCAACTGGAATTCGTCCTTGAAAAGATCGATAAGGTAAAGGAAGAAGCCCTGGACGCGATGCACCAAATGGAACAAATCGTTCTCAACATGTCTCCAGGGTTGCTTACTCCTTCCTTCGCCTTAAGGAAAGTTGATGAAACCATCCAGATCTTCAAGGAGATCGTTTCGCAAGGGCTGGGGCCAGAGGTCACTTTTGACGCAGAGTCCATCAATAACCTGCTGGCCTGTCGGGACTTCATCGGGTTCCTAATAGAAGCAGAGAAAGAATATTCCAAACTCCCAGAGAAGCTCATAGACGAGCGGGAGACTTGCGAGGTGATCAGTGAGCGACACAAGGATCCTTCCCAGGATCAGCTAGAGCCCATGATCAGCAAGTTCATGGAATACCGTGCCCAATTCCACATCTCGTCACCCGAGCAGCAACAACAGGATATCCCCTTTCAGCCGCGGGATGACGACGATGAATAAATTCTCTCTTCTTCTCTCTCTCCTCCGACTTTCTTTTTGTAAAATGTCTAAAGTATGTTGACACAAATGATGACATCATCCATGTTGCACCATGGGATGATGTCATCCATCAAGTTGTCAAAAGTCAACATGACTTTGAGATATTTTTGTAGATATTTTGTGTAAATAGGTGGTTGGTTCCTTTTTGCCTTCCTTCTTCTCCTTCTTCTATAAATACTCAAATACTTGTTGTATTTGAGGCAGTGGATATCTTTCAGATGAAAAATAGAAGTGAGGAGAAAAGACTTTGAGCTTTTTGTAACAGAAAGGAATATTAATACAAATATTTAGACTTTGTGCTGAATACGTGTGTTATTTGCATTTGATCTTTCTTATGTCAGATCTGTGTGTTTATTCTGTTGAATCTACTTCTGTTTTATTGTCATTTATTCATCAGTATTGCTTTGTTCGTTTATGCAAGTAGGTTTGGCTCTGTTTACTACCAATCCCAAAACATAAACCCTCTGACCTTTCTTCTTTGGAATTCATTTCTTTTCTTCCTTCAGACCTGATCTTTCTTCATCCTCTCTTTCATTCCTTTCTTTCCGCAGTCGGAAACACCCTACTGGGATGAGATCCCAAACCCCCGAAGGCAGAATATTGTGAGACTTGCACAGATTCCTGCTGGTAGAATAGCAATAAACCAGTTTCGCTTTGCTGACTCAAAGAGGGGCTATGCCCTGCACACTGCTGGCTCGTCTATCCATAAATCTGCCCAACCAACAGATTTTCGAACCAACAGGAAAAGAAATAGCTTGCATTTCTTACTTTGTGGGGGGCATAAGGAGGGATTATGGGGGACATAAGGATATGTGTGATGAATTATCTTGGTGGTTTGTTACAGGTGGATGCCCAATTTTATTGGGAGGCATAAACATCTTCCCCCATAGCTCTTGCTCCTTTGGCTTGCATGATGAAGCCTGTGTCTTGTGTGATGTTTCAATATAGTTGCAAAACTGTTGTTTTGATATGGACTGTGTTTTTAATTTGAAATGTGCATGTTGAAAGAATGTTGTGTGTTTGTGAAAGTATGTTGTTGCATGAGTTGAAATACATTTCTTATTGCATTGTGGTTGGGGCTCGAGGGCCAATGAGGAAGGATGACTTCTCCTCTTCATTGGATGTCTTGGTTGGGTGGAGAGCGTTGTCTTTCCTCTACCTTTGTTGTGATCAAAATTGAAAATGGAGGATCTTCGTGTTGCTGCTCTGGAGCAAAGAAAAATACAGTTTGATAGTCCCTTATGAGAATTTTTTTGTAACCTTTCTCACTTTGAAGTGGATGAAACTGTAAATGTTTTGGAAATGGAAAGATGTTGTATGGATTATGAAATTTGTAAAGTGAAATGAAAAGAGACATACTCTATTTTTGCTTTAAAAGAATGTGAAATAAAATGTAATATTCTACTATGTAATTAATAAATGATTTTGGAAGGAATAAAAGAAAGAAGTTGTAAAATTGCCTTTGGAAATCAATGAATGAATGAAATGTTTTTCCCAAATTGCATTATTAAATTGAAACGATTATATCAATGTTTTAGAATCTCTGTTTGAAAGGTAGAAATGTCCGTGAGAAAAAAATACAGTATTTTGTCTCTTTTGGAAATGTGTAAAATTGGAATTAGAATTGCATTTTGGGTTTAGAACAGTTTGATTTGAATCCACTAAATGTATTAGACTAGAAGAGAAATTAACTTTCATTTTTGGAAGATGAACAAAATGATATCCAAATCCTTTAGAAAATTGATCTTTGATTTAAATTTTAAAACTGGAAAATACTTCTCTAAAATGCACAGTTCTAACCTACAAACAATAATCAACATTGAAACATTAAAATTTAGCATGCTATGATATCAATGAACTCGATTTGATAAAAAACACTTAAGGAAATAATTTAGAACATTTCTAAATCGGGCCCAAACCTTTCACAATATTTTTCTGTCAAATGTTGAAAAATTCGAATTGGAAATCAATCGAGTAAAATTGCCTTTCAATACATCCTAAAATCCTTCTCAGAATAATTCTCCATGTCTGTTTGGCATGTTGAGTGAAGGAGGAGATCAAATTGAACAAAATTTTATAAGTTAAAATTTACCAGTTTGTTTTTTAAAGTCCTGCACAAAATTTTCATGAAATTGACCTTGTAAAATTTATCAAAATCTAAAATTAATGATTCCATTTGCAATGAGGGCTTCGATAGCTTTCTAGAAAGCCCTCATGTTTCCCCAAAACCGATAGCTCTCTATCAAAAGTTATGGCCTTTTGAAGTTTTCTTCACTTGGCGGATTACAATTTTGGGAAACATTTCCTTGGCGGGCCCGCAGCCCGAATTTTTTCCTTGGGACTTCATAAAAAAAAATTGGGATTTTTTTTTTAAAAGTTTCTCTGCCACCCCGCCGGCCTACAGCCAATCAGAGGCTGCCACGTGGCACTCATGAGGTGTCAACGGATGAGGCGCGATCACCCTTTTCTACCTTAGCGCTTTTTCAAATTTTTTTTGAGAAAATTTTCTTAACCTATTCCTCTGCCACCCCTCCGGCCAGCAACCAATTAGAAGCTACCACGTGGCCTCACAAGGTGAACGGTGGAGGGAGCGCAACACCTTTTTCAACCTTAGCGCTTTTTGAAAAAAATTGTTCTTGGGAAAATGTTGTCTTAGTATCCCTCCGCCTCCCCACCGGCTTGTGACCAATAAGGTGATGACATGTGGCATCATCTTGGAGCAAGCGGAGGCACGCATGTGCAAGTTTTTCACTCCTTGTGTTTTGCAACCCAAAAGGCTTAATGCCTTAAATCATCTCTAACGCCCCACCCTTGAATCATTCCGCTAGAACTTTGGCTCTGGAGCTCAACGCGTGTCCTCTTCAGTGGACACGCGGGAGCATGTGGAGAAAAATAACGCTATTTTCCCTCCGATGCAGGAAAATAATGCCAAAACTCTTCCCACGACTCTGCACTAACCCGCCTTTAAGGAAAAATTTTCTTCCCTAGGCCCGCAGGCTCGCCCTTGGGGAAAAATTTTCACTCCCAAGGTCTGCCAGCCCATAACTTGAAAAATATGAGGAGTTAGGAGGACTTCTTTATATTAATGGAAAGGTGAGGAAATTTCCCATCCAATGGGAGTAATTTAGGGAATATTTTGAATGTGTTAAGTATGAGAAAAATTAAGTTGAAACTTTAAGCCTGTTAGAGAATGGGTATGGTGAGGAATTACCCTCTAAACCTTCTGGAACCTTCTATCCCTTAATTTGGACCTTATGACTACTTATAATTATTAATAAAATAAAAGTGTACTCTAGTAGATTAGAATTGTTCTGTAACTTGTTAGTGACAGTTTTGCCTTGTAACTGTTAGGAATACTTATATAGTGCTCACATTATTCATATATTTGGATGAATAATATATGTAATATCATGTTAGTATATTATACGTGAGTTGTTTGGGAGTTATAACAACTCACATATATATAGATTTGTGGTTGAGTTGTTTCCTACTTAATAGGAAACTATCTCCCTATATATTGGCAGCTTATTCATTACGTAATGAGCTCGTATGAATTGAATATAGTTGATTATATTCATCTGCAAATCTGTTTATACCATTATATTAACCTGGTAGTAGACTCTTTTAAACAAGAAAAAATTATTCTATAATTTTTCCTAACTAATCCTAGGTTATTTCTTGGGTCTCAAGTGGGTTTTTTTAATGGGCATTACAAGTGGTACATGAGTGATTGATTTTCACATAAAAGGGTTTGCTCATTTCAAAGAATCTTTGGCTGATGTTAATTTGTAGATTTTCATTTTTAAACTTAGAGAACTATTCTGTTTGGGTCGTATCTAAGAAATGTTTTACACATGATTCACGATTACGAGAACTTATTCTTCTTTTTACTGTATCTCTTATATTCAGTGACACCCTTGTGTTCTCATTCCAAAATTTTACGATTAATTATTTTAGAATATCAAATGTATTCTTGTCTTTTTGTGGGAGTCTGTTAGAGAAAGCCCAATAGTCAGTGTTATTGACTGACTCAAGAATTTTACATTCTCTCTATTGCTTTCATTAGTGTTTTTTTGTTTAGCTTCAGAAGACACTGTATTGTTTTTCTTATCAAGAATTTATTAACTATTTTATCACGTACTATACAATTAATAAGTGCACGCCGTGAAGCATTACTATCTTTTGTGCGTCTTTTGCCACCTATAGTTTGGTATGCTTTATGTATGTTTTCAACAATTGACACATTTTGATTAGACAACATTAGATGTTCTTAACCCCAAGGTATTAATTAAAGGTGTAATCTTAATTAATTTCATCAACGTAACAAATAATTGACATTTTTTGTGTGTCATTTAAATTCTCAAAGTAATTATCCTAAATTCCACTAGATTTTATTCTCGCATTTCTTTCAGACATTTTGTTAGGCATTGGTTTTATAACGTTTTCATCAATTTCAATTAAGTGAATTGGTTTTCTTCATAAAATGAAAGGAGATGTTCTTATAGGTGAAGATTCATTTATACGAGGGTCACTTTCTTCATTCAATGTTTCCATACAAATTTCGGGGTTAACATTTGGATTCTCAGGTAAAGGTTCAACAATTGGATTCATATAAATTTCTTCATCCATACCAACATTATCATTCAATTCAATATCATTATTCATTGCAAAATCATTACTCTCTACATTTTTATTATGTATTTCATCCCCATTTTCTAAAACATTAGCTACATTTGATATAGCAGATGTACGTTGCCTTGCACGAAGTTTTCACATTCTCTTCAATTTCTTTATTCTCATATCTTCCAATTGCTTCTTGTGTCTTGTTCTTGACTTTCTTCTTGTCCTTAGCTCGAATGTTTATCGCCCATGATTACAAAAATTCAACTAGTGGGGCAGGGGGAAAAAAATGAACTACTAGAAAATTTGTGTAAGAATGTACAGAATAGCTGCAGACCAAACATAATGGATTTGCAAAAATCCTATGAAAGAGATGAAATGGATGTTGGGGAGGACCACAACATATAAAACAAAGCATAGTGCGTACGTGTTATGATTTTTCCCTTTTCCCAACCCATGCCTCAAGGCTTGGGATCCGGTTTGGATTCCTAAACCCGAGGCATGGACCTACACAAACGCAACAAACTAATGTGTTTTTGCAAGAAAATGCAAAAATCCACACTTCCGCCATGATAAATCAACATTAAATGATCGATTCATTTTAAAAAAATTATACCGCGACGTAAAGCAGAGTTTCTTCTTTCTGTATAAATATAATTTTTCAATTTTTCTAACAAATATAAGATTTCCATATTATTTATGTTCTAACTATGCCTTTTTATAGCTATTTTTTGAAGTTTAAACATGTTTATCTTTCGTCGTGTATCTTTTTTTTGACTCATTGAAATTGAAAAAAAAAATTTACTGGCAGAAATTTGGACATAATTCTATACATATATAAAAAAAATCTAATGTTCGATATTTTTCTAAGGTAGTTAGGGAGGGGGGGAAACGGTCGGAGCTCCGTTATTTTTCAAAACATCAAAAATTATGTACTAGAAAAATTATTAAATAAAACAATACTTCTCTAAAAAAATCTTTTAAAAAATGGATTGTACAAACTAAATACTCCTAGCTATCTTTCTACCAAAGGGTTTTCAAAAATATTGAATTGTGCTCAAAAAATGGTGGGGGGCATGAAAGTCACTCTATTATGTTTTTTAACAAAAACAAGTAGCTTCTGTTGGTATTTTAGTTATTTGACCCCACTTAAACTCATTTGTTTTCAATAAAATTGAGTAGCTTAGAAACTAGACTCAAAATGATATGATTCATAGTTTATACAACATATTCCAATTTTGAGTGTAACTATTTCAAAAAGCTCGTACAAGTTGCAAGTGTTTTATTTTTCAAAAAAATACGTCCACTTAAGACCCCCTTTTGGCCCCCCAACTTGGTGCACTTACCCAATAAATGTAGTAGATGTGTGCATATAATATAATGAAATCCCCTCTTATGAAGTGTATGCAAAAAACCAACTCTTGTCCCTTTCGATGGATGCTTTGATGCCCTTGAATAGCCTTTGGATGCAACCTTGGGTGGTGATAGTTAATGCTTAGTGTTTGGTCCCTTATTATGATCACATAAATTTATATTTATATGATTCCTTTACTTGAATTTCATAATTAACCCTGAAAAGGCCGACTAACAAAAAGATGAGATGCTCAAACGACTAAAAAGGACCCAAAAGATGTGAACAAAGTACAAAGAGGTCGGGGGCACCCAAAGCGGATGAGAGCACCTGGTGTTGGCATCCTGACTGGGCGTTAGTGTCTAAGATGATAAATGTCGAAGTATAAAAAGGTAAAATAAACAAGTAAGCGTGCAAGACCAAAAGGTAGCAAGAAAAAGCAAAGAAAGGTGGCCAAAGACATGGGTTAATTGGTACTTTTCTTACTTAGGAATCACATGAATAGTGGTATGCGTGATTTAGTCTCTACAATCTCATACTCTCTTACATGTCATGTTTACACTTTCCTTTTACACACTTTTACACTCTTTACGTACTTATACATGCATTACTCTAATTTTTCATATAAATAACATCGACTACTTTCTCGCTCTTCTTTTTTAGGTTTGTCCTTGATACACAACAAGAAGCAACTCACATCAACGAGCACAATCTCCAACAACACGCTATTATGCATACACTTCACCCCCGGGGTCTACTTCCCTTTCCTAATCTCCATGCTTCATATTGTGATCACTTCATGCTTTACTTGTCCACCTAACACGCTATCTCCTGCACTCTTCTCTACATGATTACAAGGTATGAATATTCTATCTACTTTATGCTATTGAGTATTCACTCAACAACATAAAGTAGGGGGAAATGTAGACACAAAATATATGCACTTGGGTACATTTCTAGGTCCTAGAGCATACTAATATATACATAATTTCTAAGTAAGAAAAGTAGTGGTTAAAAACGTCTTTTGGGCCTTTTGTTTTCTCTTATACTATTATTGGCCTTACACGTCTTAAAATCTTGTCGGTACTTAATTTATTTATCTTTTACGACCTCAGATAATAGTGCCTAGTTAGGACAGAAGTGCTCAGGCGCTTGTTATGTTTGTGGAGCCTATTTGCATGTTAGAATGTGGTACACCTTCTATGTGGTTACACTCGAGTATTTTTACGGCGGTCCCCGCTCGCCAGTGAGACGGGTCAGGGGGGTGAAGCCCCCCCGATGGAAGGGGGTTCGGGGCGAAGCCCCCGAAGCAAATTTTCATGGGTGGTTTATTAAACCCATGGGTAATGGGTAACCGTTATGGGTTGTTTTTGGGCCCATGGTTTTTTCGGTCTTTTGCCCATTGTTTTGATACCCACGGTTTTTGCCCTTGGTTTTGATACCCACAGTTTTGTATCAAACTGCTTAAGTAGTTGTCTATTTATATGGTCTTATGCATATGATAGATGTACAAGTAAATGTATTGCAGATGTGTTTTGAATTCGGGTGTGAATTCTGTAGAGTTTGTTGAGCATAGCTCCAAACGGATCTGGGTATTGTATTGAGAGAGTGGAGGCTTGTAATAAAATCTAAGCAAGTGATTCTTGGTGGACGTAGCCCAAATTGGGTGAACCACGTTAAATCTTGTCTCTCTGTGTTGTGTTATTTATTCTGCACTTTTATTTGATATCTGTAATATTTTCTGCATATTAGTTTCTACTGTTGCGATTCTGTAAGGGATTATTCCACATATTTTATCTCTTATTTCCTAACAATTGGTATCAGAGCCTGGTTTGGTTTACTGAAGTGTTGAATCGCAGGGAAAGTTTTTAGCTTGAGTGGGAGCTATGGTAGATGAAGGAAGATCTAGGGTTGATAAATTCAATGAGCAGAATTTCAGTCTTTGGAAGATGCAGATGGAAGATTACCTTTATCAAAAGGATCTTTATACTCCATTGTCTGAGAAGGTGAACAAACCCTCGAGTATGACAGATGCGGAATGGGATTTGCTGGATAGGAAGGCACTTGGGACAATCCGGCTGTGTCTTGCATCTTCGGTATTATTTAATGTTTCAAAGGAAAAGACTACAAAAGATCTAATGGATGCATTAGGGAAGTTGTATGAAAAACCCTCTACCTCTAACAAGATATTTTTAATGAAAAAGTTGTTTAATATGAAGATGTCTGAGAATAGTTCAGTAGCAGATCATTTAAATGATTTCAATACGGTTGTGAATATGCTAGCTTCGGTTACGAATAGAATTTGATGAAGAAGTTAGGGCTTTATTAATTATGTGCTCTTTACCTGAGAGTTAGAATAGCCTGGTAATGGCGGTAAGTAACTCGGTTCCAGCTAACTCAAAGTTGAAGTTTGAGGATGTTGTAGGGGTGATTCTAAGCGAGGAAATGTGAAGAAAAATACTCTGGGGAATCTTCTACTTCAGGGAATGCTTTGACAGTGGAAACTAGAGGGAGACAGAAGAATAGAGGAAACCGTGGAAAATCAAAAGATCGGGCAAGGTCAAAATCCAAGAACAAGATTGTATGTTGGAATTGTGGAAAGCCTGGGCATGCAAAGAAGGGACTGTTGGGAGCTTCGGGATAAGAAGAAACAACATGAAGAAAACAAGGAGGACAAATGTGGCATCGGGTAATGTATGTCAGGATGCTTTGATTCTTTCTTTGCATAATATTACTGAATCTTGGGTTTTAGATTCAGGGGCTTCTTTTCATGCTACTCCACATAGGCATTATTTTGTTGATTATGTTCAAGGGGATTTTGGGCATGTTTTTCTTGGTGATGATGAGCCTTGCAGTATAGTTGGAAAAGGTTCTGTTCAGGTTAAGATGCAAAATGGGAATACATGGCTATTGAAGGATGTAAGACATGTGCCTACATTAAGGAGAAATTTGATATCGGCGGGGCAATTGGGAAGTGATGGTTGTACTGTGATATTTACAGCTAACTCTTGGAAGGTTACTAAGGGTGCTCTTGTGGTGGCAAGAGGTAAGAAGGTTGGAACCTTGTATTTAACCACTGATAGTACTAATGATTGTAATCTTGTGGCTTCAGATGCAGATACAACATTATGGCACTATAGGCTCGGTCATATGAGCCATAAGGGCATGGACATCATAAAGAAGAATTTTCCTGGATATATAGAAACAGGTTTGGAGTTCTGTGAGGACTGCATATATGGGAAACAGAAGCGAGTAAGGTTTCTCAAGGTTGGACCTACAAAGAAAGAGAGTAAGTTAGAGCTGGTGCATTCTGATGTGTGGGGGCCAGCTCAAGTATCATCTCTTGGGGGTTCAAGTTATTATGTTACTTTTATTGATGATGCAACAAGGAAAGTTTGGGTTTATTGTATTAGAAACAAATCTGATGTATTTGACACTTTTGTTAAATGGAAAGCCTTGGTAGAGAATGAAACAAGTCTTAAGCTAAAATGTCTCAGGTCAGATAATGGAGGGGAGTATTGCAGCAATGAATTTAATGATTACTGTTCTAAGAATGGAATCCGCAGGAAAAAGACGGTTCCAGGAACTCCGCAGCAGAATGGGGTATCAGAAAGGATGAACAGAACAATAATGGAACGTGCTAGGAGCATGAGATTACATGCAGGACTGCCTCTTTCTTTTTGGGCAGAAGCGGTGAGCACAGCGGTGTACTTGATAAACAGAGGACCCTCAAGTGCCTTGGATGGAGGCATACCTGAGGAGGCTTGGTATGGTAAGAAAGTTGATTATTCATTTCTTAGAGTCTTTGGATGTGAGGTGTTTGTTCATATAGACAAGGATGATAGGACCAAGCTAGAGGCTAAATCAGAAAAATGTACTTTCATTGGTTATGGTGGTGATGACTTTGGATATAAATGTTGGAGTATTAAGGACAAGAAAATCATTTGATCTAAGGATGTGGTCTTTAATGAGAAAGTCATGTATAAGCAGCAGTTGCAGGAAAATAGGGAAGAATCCAAGAAAGAATATGCAGCGGTAGAGGATCTTCTGGATGGGAAAGTGACACATGAATCAATTCAAGAACCCCCTTAACAGGAACCCCAAACTCCTATATTGAGGAGGTCTTCTAGGGTAAGAAGAGAACCTGAACGTTTTTCTCCTTCTCTTTATTATTTATTACTCACTGATAGTGGAGAGCCAGAGAGCTTTGATGAAGCAATGCAGGTAGATGCCAGGAAGAAGTGGGAGCAAGCCATGGATGAGGAGCATCAGGCTCTCATGGAGAACCAGACATAGGATTTGGTGAAGCTACCCGAAGGAAAAAGAGCATTACAAAACAAGTGGGTGTTCAGAGTCAAAGATGAAGGAGGAAAGAAAAGATATAAGGCCCGGTTGGTGGTCAAGGGGTTTGCACAGAAACAAGGTATAGATTTTGATGAGATTTTTTCTCCTGTAGTAAAAATGACTTCTATTAGAACTGTTCTATAAATAGTTGCAGTAGAAGACTTGCACTTAGAACAACTTGATGTAAAGACTGCATTTCTCCATGGTGATTTGGAGGAGGAACTATATATGCAGCAACCAGAGGGCTATGAGGTCAAAGGTAAAGAGGAGATGGTTTACAAACTGAAGAAAATCTTGTATGGCCTACAACAAGCTCCACGTCAATGGTATAAGAAGTTTGATAGCTTCATGATGGAGCAAGGTTATATCAGATGCCATTCTGACCATTGTGTGTATACAAAGAAATTTGAGGATGGAAGTTATATTATCCTATGTTTGTATGTTGATGACATGCTGGTTGCAGGTAAAAACATGCAGGAAATAAAAGTACTCAAGAAGCAGCTAAGTGAATCCTTTGCTATGAAGGATTTGGGTGCAGCCAAACAAATCCTTGGTATGAGGATATCTCGGGATAGGAAGGAATGGAAGCTGACTTTATCTCAGGAAGAGTACATTAAGAAGGTCTTGGAGAGGTTTAATATGCAGGATGCTAAACCGGTTGGGACTCCTTTGGCAGGCCACTTCAAGTTATCAAAGGAGCAGTGTCCCAAGACAGAGTAGGAAAGAAACCAGATGTCAAAGGTACCTTACTCATCAGCAGTTGACAGTTTGATGTATGTTATGGTGTGCACTAGGCCTGATATTGCCCATGCAATGGGAGCTGTGAGTAGATTTATGAGTGATCCAGGTAAAGAGCATTGGTCAAGCAGTAAAGTGGATCCTTCGGTATTTGAGAGGGACCATGGGGACAGTTTTGTGCTACAGTGGATCAGACACCACTTTACGTGGTTATGTAGATTCAGACATGGCTGGAGATGTAGACAGTAGGAGGAGCACAAACAGGTTATATTTACACTGTAGGTGGGACAGTAGTGAGCTGGATTTCACGACTATAGAAGCTGGTGGCTTTGTCAACCACGGAGGCTGAGTATGTTGCTGCCACAGAGGCAAGCAAAGAGATGATTTGGCTACAACAATTGCTTGAGGAGTTGGGGCATAAGCAGGAGGAATGTAAGCTATATAGTGATAGTCAGAGTGCTATACACCTAGCTAAGAACTCTTCTTTCCACTCCAGGATGAAGCATATACAGTTGAGATATCACTTCATTAGGACAACTTTGGAGGAAGATAAGTTGAAGTTGGAGAAGATTCATACCAGTCAGAATCCTGCAGACATGATGACCAAGGTGGTCACAAGGGATAAACTAAAGCTATGTTCAGCTTTGGTTGGCCTTCACAGATGACAGTGAAGGGTTGAGAAGCTTGCTCAGTGGAAATTAGTCTCCAAGTGGGAGATTGTTATGTTTGTGGAGCCTATTTGCATGTTAGAATGTCGTACACCTTCTATGTGTTACACTCGGGTATTTTTACGGCGGTCCCCTGCTGGGTGAGCGAGTTAGGGGGGTTTTGGGCTTAAGTGAAGCAAATTTTCATGGGTGGTTTATTAACCCATGGGTAATGGGTAACCGTTATGGGTTGTTTTTGGGCCCATGGTTTTTTTTCGGTCTTTTGCCCATTGTTTTGATACCCATGGTTTTTGCCCTTGGTTTTGATACCCACGGTTTTGTATCAAACTGCTTAAGTAGTTGTCTATTTATATGGTCTTATGCATATGATAGATGTACAAGTAAATGTATTGCAGATGTGTTTTGAATTTGGGTGTGAATTATGTAGAGTTTGTTGAGCATAGCTCCAAACGGATCTGGGTATTATATTGAAAGAGTGGAGGCTTGTAATAAAATATGAGCAAGTGATTCTTGGTGTACGTAGCCCAAATTGGGTGAACCACGTTAAATATTGTCTCTTTGTGTTGTGTTATTTTATTCTGTAATTTTTATTTTAGATCTGTAATAATTTCTAGCATATTAGTTTCTACTATTGCGATTCTGTGAGGGATTATTCTGCATATTTTATCTCTTATTTCCTAACAGTGCTTTTGCCTCTCGTGGGCACTCCTGACCCTTTATATCCTTTTCTCACTCTTTTGGGTCTCTTTTACTTTTGGGCCATCTTTTACAACTTTGGGTTGGCCTTTTAGTTGTTAATTATGAAAGTCAAAGAAGGGAATCATATATATACATAGGTATAACTCTCAAATACAAGGCCCAAGCACTAGCATTATCTACTATCACCTAAGATTGTATCTAAAGGCACAAGAGCATTATAAAACATCCATTTAGCACATATATACAAGGACAAGGGATGCATAACTCTGCATACAGAACATAGGAGGGAAAGTCTATTCTATTTCATCTCGCACATTTGCATACTTGGAGCATTCTAAATCTAGCTCGTTATCATAGTGTAACTTGCACTATGGGCAACATTGGGCATCATTACACACACATTCACATAGATTTACATGGAGTCTAAAATGTAGTAAAATGCTCAGTGTTTAGTTCACTCTTTGGGTGACCGCCGAGGTCAATCCGACTCCACATTTTTCATATTTTTTTATTAGATTTGATGTGGTTTGTTGACATGTACATGTAGACAATTATTTTGTAGGTTATAGGTACAACAAATGATCTAGGAGCGAAACCATAGCGACAAAAGGAAACTAATAACAGAGTCCCTCATGCATAGAAAAGGAAAAAACCTTAGCATCTAACTGGACACTAGTGCTTAAATCAAACACTAGCACCTAGATGCTCCTATCCTCCCATGGGCTCTTCTGCCCTGCACATCTTTGAGTCCTAGAACCTTCAGCGATCCTTGAAGACACTTCTCAGAGTCTATTCCAATAATTACCATGCCCAGATCATCTCCAAATTATGTGAAATCAGCTAAGTCACTATCTCTCTCCCTCTCACTTATGGTTTCATATTATTGCTTGTATCTTACTATATATTTCTCATTTGTATATCGTTAGTTACAAAATTTACTCCGAAATATAGATTTAATTCAATTTGTAGATTCCTTTGTCATGTTGGCCTTAGATTGGGCTTGTGGTGGCTCAACTGATAGTGTTGGTGTCATGGTATGTAATGACTCAGGTGCAAGTGATGATTCTTTTATTATAGCAAAAGTTGAGGCATTCGATATGAAAATATTCTCATGAGTCGTAGATGAATTAGATTTAAGAACCCATTGAGATTTGAAAACATGAGATAAATGCATAATAAAATGGTGTTTAGAAAATGAAATAATGCCCTTATGCTCGAGTTGTTGGATTTTCCATTGTAAAACATAACAATCATTGTCAAGATGTCCATTAATGCCATGATAATTGTAGAATGGTTTTCCTTCAGATTTTGTAAGATGATAACGAGGATAGTAATGATTGGGTAAAAAAGTGGTTAACCAATGATTGAAGAACTCAAATACGATATCATTTTGTTTAACATGCTCATCGAACGAAAGAGGTGTTTTATGTTGGAGGAATTTACCCTTGCTTATGTGAGCACATATAACACCTATATCATATAACATAACCTTGGCCTTAGAAGAACCGTGATGCATAAAAAGAAAATTGATATGTGAATTGGAAGTATCTTTGAGGTGTAGTATTTCAGTCTTATGAGATGTAATTGTAGTATCTGTGGTTTGAAGTTGATCTTGAAAGGCATGGTGCAAAACTTAAATAAAGTCTAAGATAGCCTTATGGGAAGTGTCATCGTTGCTAATAGAAGGAGCTAAAATATGACTGAAAATTATATTCACTTGGGGAGCTGTTGTATTATTAGGGAGCTATACTTGTTTCAATAATTGTGTAAGAGTATTACTACATGATGGATATTGTTGAAGTAAATGGAACAAGAATACTTGAGAAGTATTGTTAAGGTCCATGATGGGAGAAAATAAAATGAGATACAAGTCCAACCAATGTAGAAAAGTGTATATGAGACCGAAAATTAAGAGATTATGGGGATAAGACCTAAACAAAAATGCGAAACAAAAAGTGACCCTCGACAAATGAATAAAACGACCATATCTCAAGACTGAATTTTACTTTTACAAAACAAAAAAAGGTAATTTTGAATGTTATAAATTAAAAGAAAAACCTCCAAGGGATGTGATCAAAAGTATATATTTTTCTTATTATGCCTTAATTAGTAAAATAGTGTAAGTTTGGATTTCTGAAAATTGGGCTCAAAATTGTGGAAAAAAAAAGAGGTTTTCATTAAATATAGAAAAAGACAAAATAACCTCAAATGAATTTTAAAATAGAGTCGTTATGCTCAATATATGAAACAAAAGGTGATTTGAAAATTGGGAGCACTATAAAATGACCCAAAGGGTAAGATGAAGCATGAAAACCTAGGATTTTTTTGCAAATCTAATTTATGACAGGTAATAGATGAACATTAGGTTTGGATTTGAAGATAAGATGCAAATATGAAGCCTAATGTAACTAGGGTTTGGGTTTAGAAAAGAATGGACCCATTAAAGAGCATGCAAGGGATTGGGTTCACCAAATGATTTAAAGAAATGTAAATATTATATAAGAGGACTGAGATCAAATGAATATAGTAGTAATAAACAAGATCTAACATGCAAATTACAAACAAGCGTGCAAGCTAGGAGATGAGAGTGACTCCAACTTGTATTAAGAGCTTTCGAGATGAAGACTAACTGAAACATGCTGGATCTGGACTGTGTAAGCTATGTCTAAGAACTTCGAATCTAGAACCTCCTTAGATAGAACCATCTAGATGAGAACAAGAGCACCCAAAAGCTTATGTCTGAACTAGGTGCTAGTGTCCAAGTAGCAACTATGCTTTTGACCTTTTCAGGGTCTGAACTTGTCTCCTTTTTTTTGTTATTTATTGCATCCACTTTATTTTAGGGTTCCTTTGTCACACATATACCTGCAAAACAAACCCTAGCTACCCCGCACAAGGCTCAAAAAAGCATTAGATGAAACAAATAATGCATATGCTTGAGTTGTACTGACCTCGATGATCACCCCCAATGTGATTGTCACCGAGAGTTGCACTACATTTTAGACTTTGTTTAGTTCTAGTGTGTGAGAGATTGAATTGTGTCCCTAGAAGCTAGGTTGTCCTTGTGCCAGTCGCACCAAAATAGAGGGCTACAACTACTTTTCCCTCGA
The DNA here is from genome assembly GCA_019776745.2 of Taxus chinensis. Taxonomy (NCBI): domain Eukaryota; kingdom Viridiplantae; phylum Streptophyta; class Pinopsida; order Cupressales; family Taxaceae; genus Taxus; species Taxus chinensis. The sequence goes on from CM034147.1 coordinate 605,862,951, forward strand.
GATGAATGTGTGAGAAGGAATGCAAAAATAACCATTCCTATGCAGTGAATGATCCAACCCAAATGCAATACTTGAATGTTGCTCTTTGCCTAAGTAGTAGATAATAAGTATTAGCCCCAAATTGTCCAGCCCTTAATAATAGTAAGTCATGTATATATGATTCCCTTGTTTTAATTTCATCATTGACAACTGAAAAGCTAGTCCAAAGTGATAAAAGAGACTATGTAAAAGACACCAAATGATGTGGTAATTCAAATTCAAGAAAAGGAGGGAAAGGGACAAAAACATCCAAAAGGGGACAATAACACTTAGGGCGCTCCTATCCCTAATGGGCAGTAGCATTTGGGATGCTTGGAAGATGTAATAATCAATACAAAGTGTTAGGAAATAAGGGATAAAATATGCGGAATAATCCCTCACAAAATCACAACAGTAGAAAACTAATATGCAAAAATTATTACAGATCTCAAATAAAAGTGCAGAATAAAATAACCACAACACAAAGAGACATTATTTAATGTGGTTCACCCAATTTGGGCTACGTCCACCAAGAATCACTTGCTCATATTTTATTACAAGCCACCGCTCTCTCAATACAATGCCCATATCTATTTGGAGCTATGCTCAACAAACTCTACAGAATTCATACCCGAATTCAAAACACATCTGCAATGTTATATTATACCTACCATATGCAGAAAACCATATAAATAGACAACTGCTTAAGTAGTTTTTACAAAATTGTGGGTATCAAAAACCATGGGCCAAAACCGTCTCATAAACCTATGGGTCAAAAATCCCGCCCATATGAGAAAAGCACGTTTCCCCGGTATATCGGGCACGTTTTAAGGCCAATTTTTTTTTTGAACCCCAACAAGACAACTGTGGAAAGTGTACAGTACTCTTAGTGTACAATCTTCAACACTTCCTCACATACAAATAGGCTTCACAACCTAACACAAAGTTGGGTCATATGTTGTTTAGTATCCAAAAGTAAAGTGGTCATTCTAAAAAAGCACATATTAAGAGTGTAAAAAAGATAAAAGCAATGAACGATTAAAATAATTGTTAATGCCTAATCTCCTTGCTTAAGAATCATGTATATAATGAAATACTTAGATGCATGATGTAAGTAGAAAAGTGCGTGATTTCGTGACTACAAAAATTCATTTGTGTCATCAACAAAAGAAGTATGTGCATTGTTTATAATAGAAGCAAGAGTAGAGTAAGAATTTATAACATGTTCTATTTCAATATGAGAAAGAGGTTTATTGCCATCATTTCTCACATTATCGTGTATAAGAGGAAGAGAAGTATCACAAGTATTTGTATCATTCTTGATTTCAATAGGAATAAAAGAGATGTCACACTCAGTTGTTTCATTTTTCATTTCAATAGGAGAAGGAGAAAGAGGACATTAAATTATATCGTTTACCATTTCAATAAGAGAAGAGGAAAAAGGACATTCAATTATATCATTTTCCATTTTAATGGGAGAAGAGGAAAGAGGACATTCCAACTGTAATCGTTTGCCATTTCAATAGAAGAAGAAGGGTAAGCATATTCACTTATAAAATGTCTTATACCATGACGAGAAGATAATATATCCCATGCAATATTATTATGCTACATTTCAAAAGTGAGAAAGAGAGAGCATCATCATTTCCACTAACTCTAGAATTTTCACTAGAATCATCATCATAATCACAATTACTATGACTATAATTAGAACATGCCTCATGTGTATCCTCAAGATGAGAAGAGGTGCGAGTTTACCTCAAATGGAGAAAGGCAATGTTATTAAGTGAGCATGGAGATTTCAAGATTGTCTCATATCCAAAGCTATGGGTCCTAACATGGGTAGGAGGTGATAACACTTTGCATATGTTCACGAGATAACTTTCTTTCTCATATGTATAAACACTATTAACACCCTCATTAACCTCCTCACATATAGAGAGATCAACTGGAGACATACAAGTGAGCTCATTATTATAAGAGAATGACACGAAACAGGTAGAGTAATCCATAAAAGCAAAAAGGGGAACAAACCCTAAGATTAGGACAAAGATAATGCACCTAGTAACAAATGGAAACCCTAGGGTAATTAGGGGATGGCAAAAGACCTAACTATGATAAGAAACCTAAGCTAAACAATGTTAAGGATTCAATGGATAAACCGGTTCACCAAATGATTTAACCCTAAAACCAATATCATGGTGAATATTACCAGTCTAAGAATAATCTTTAAGGAGTAATTAAAAAATTAGATAAAATACAGACTCAAAAATTAGGGCTCGCATTCACATACATTCAATCATTCAAGTAAAAGGGCAATTAAGGTTAAGAAGACCAATTAGTTGATTTAGGTAGGAATCTAGAAGCTTCGTCAGTTGAAATAAGCTATGTATAGGTCTCAAAATGTGCTTAGAATGTCCCTTACATGTTTTGTGCCCTTTTGGACCAAACCGTCAGTTTTGGACTTGACTGCTTGACAATTTGGTCCTTAACTGGGGGTTCCATGCTTGTTGACTTGTGCTTATGATTTTTCTTGTGATTCTTCACCTGTGTCTGCATTGATTGTGTATATGTTCAGAAGTTTTACAATACTTGCACTTATACTTGTAATTCACAAAATCCTGTCTTTTTGCACCAATGCTCAAATAAATATTAAATATAAAAAGCAAGGTTAGGTGTTTGAGTTGGATTGACCTCGATGGTTATCACATGTGATTAAGACTGAGTGCTACACTACATTTAGAACTCCATGTAGTTCTCCTAATGCTCGTCCAATGGTGTACGAAAAATTAGATCCCTTGTCTTGGCTTTGCACTCGTGTGATATGCTCTCGAGATATTCTAAGATAATGCTTGATGATAGCTAGATAATGGTCATATAATTTTTGACCTCCTAACAAAACATGTATATATAGGGATCTCTTTCTTTAAAATTTGAATCGAGTGGCACACAAAGACCAACTCACATAATATGGAACGAAAATAAATAAGAGTAACAAAAGGACTAAAAAAGAACCTTGGACAAAATCATCAATCTCAAAGAGTATTGTTGGATGGTTTCACCTAAAGACCCAGAAACGATCAAACATTCAATGAAAAAGGCCAGATATATTTGTGACATGATAAAATAAAGTAAAAGAGATAGGAAAAAGATAACAAACATAAATCAATCAAGCTAAATGACTCAAATCCAAACAAAGACTTGCACCACTAGATGCTTATTTCATCATTTAAGACCCATGTATAAAATTTGTTAAAAGTGTAATGTAACAAAGCTTTGCGCCAAAATTAGGTGTCTACACCTTAACCATGTGATTGAAATAGTTGACATTAGAAACACGATCCATTTTCTATTCACTCATATTTATGAATAACATCCAAATCTTATTACACCATTTCAAAAAAAAAAAAACTAAATAAACAACTAGAAGTAGAAATCTCTATCCCCCCCCAAAAAAAAATCACACTCAATTTTTTTTTATTATTAAGAGGAAACATGGAAGATTCTTTATTCGAATTAATGTTAAGAACTGATTTTACCAATTTTCCCTAGAACTCAAACTCAACTTCATTCTAGGATATCCATTTAAACCAATTTTCCGACTCAAACCCAACTAAATTCCGGTAGTATTTATTTAAATTTGTAGAACACTTTTTACCATCTTGTACACCTAAATTTAATGTAATACAAGGTAAAATCTCCCTCGTTACCTCGGAGAGACACCGCTTATAATATGCACGCGTAAATAAAATAGTGTTAAACCCAAAAAGAGAGCAAACCGACGGGAGCCACTTTTTTATTTCGTTCAGATTTCGCCGAAGTATCCCAATTTCATTTTCCATCTTCTTCAATCCTCGCCGCTGCACTCCTCTCTCTCCTGATCTCTTCAAATCAATCCCTCCCTCCATATTAATCTTCAAATAACATTTCTAATCATAATTTTCATCTACTTGAACGTTCGAATATTTTTAGGCCCTCAAAGCGCGTGCCTAGATCTAGGCAATTTTTTTCAAGTACTGAGAAAAATCATCTGATTTATTGTCACAGGAAATTTTAAGATCAGATGTGTCGATCGATCCGCTTGCAGAAGAAGCAGAGAATTCAAAAAATCTCACCATTGCTTCTAACAGACCGAAAATTCTCATAAATTTCGGGGGTTTGATTGATGAAAAAATAACAAAAGATGACAGAAAATGAGGCGCCCATTATTTCTCCATTTGCGCAGAGAGCCGTTTGAGTATGGCCTCTTGCCTTTGCCGCATCTCATGTTCACAGACGGGACCGCGACTTTAAAAAACCCTTAAAGAAAAGCTCCTGCAAAATTCGTTTACTTATTCTGTAAATTATAACGAGGAAGGGTTTCGAGAAGGTTCTAGATCGTTCGAGAGGCGTGTTAATGCCGGCGGCATAGCTGAGAGCCTGCAGCTTCCTGAGGACCCACGCCAGAGTTGTTTTGAATACACTGGCTTCGCTTTTGACCGACCGTGGAGGAGACGTGGATCCCCTTGTTAGGGCTTCTTGCGCTGACGTGGACTCCGTTGGCGCTGATGTGGACGATTTGATCCTATTTTTGTATATTCAGACTTATAAGAAGCTGGTGCCTCGGCCTCATAAGGATGCGGCGTCTGTTGCCGATGTGTGGCCTTCCACTTCGGCATTTGACGGATTTTTGGCTACTCTTTCCCCTCTTCAAGTAAGGGCATTATACAGATATTTGTGTATGTAATTCAGAATTCATTTGAGCTTTTCTTTTGTTCGCTATCAATAATATATCCTTTTCTTTTCATGCATTGAAAATAAAAAAAATTATAATATACACGAAACCAATATGTTCATGCTCACGTTCAAACCCCTCCCTATTTGTCGAGTGCTCTCCGGTTGGTCAAAACCCTTTCCCTCTGACCAATCGGCCCAGCGGTCGAGGGAGTGAAGTAGAAAATTAATGGATTAAGAAAATTTGAAAATCGTAGTACCGTACCAGTGACGGCCAATTTGCAAACTTGGCTTGGCACCGCAACTCTGGCAAATTGAAAATCTTAAAAAGTATAGAAATTTTTTCAAAAACATTCGAAGACAGTAAACATCAAAATTTAATTCAGTCAAGTTGTAAATCCTTTCACAGAAATAAATTTATAACACCGAAAGATCTGATTTGCTCAGCTTAAGGCTCTGCCCTGGCATGGGCATGCCCGATGGAAATATACATAATATAGAGTGCCGTGCATATGCCCTTTCCTGAACGTATTGAAACTGCAAAAATATTATATCTATGTTAACTGGAATAATTAGAGTAGGAAAAACCATAGCAGTTGATTCAGACATGGGAAGAACGTCTCTATTTGGTTTTATGAAAATCAACATTGAAGACATCAAATACCAACATGTAATTCAGTTAGGTATCAGGATGTAAACCCTTGCACACAAATGAGATCCTATCACAGATTCATCAATAAGCATAAACAACCAGATTTGTTCATTTTAACCCTCTCCTCGTGCCGTTGACTTGACAAAGGGAAATGAACCAAAAACCCAAAACTAAACAAAGAGCTTCTACCGAGAGATAGTCTTTTATTTTTTGATGTCAGTTGAGTCTGGCCAAATTGTGGCAACTGAATAGGCTGGGGATAATTTTACCCGCTTGGATTTTGATGGAGTTTGGACTTGAGTATATCAAGGACATGTTTATTTCTGCTATTATGATAAAAACATAGCATCATAATGTAACTTCAGTATGGTGGATTTGATAAAGTTACCAAACTTTTGTTTCAAGTTAGTGCTTTTCCTTAGGTGGATGAAGCACCTTGGTTTCGATGCCATGACTAACAAGTACTCTTCTGTCAAAGATACCCAGGATTTGTATGGTTTTTCTTGATATCAATAATGATAACTATTTTACTTAGGCATAACAATATATGGCTCCTCACTTGTTGAGCCATCCAAACTACTGGAAAGCATAAATACTAGGGAGTTTGTGCCCCTTAATGTTTGGATCCTGCATGGCTAGATTTGATTTCAACAATAGAAGTAGGACTTTGCTAATACCTGGGAAAATTTGCAAGTTCAAGTGACAGTCACTGAAAAATGAGCTCAGGGAACCTTGGGGTCAAGACTCAGGTTTCCTCGGGAACGTCACAATGATTTGTTGACATGCAGAGTCTGATCATAAGACTAAATTGGTTTAAAAAAGAACATAAACTCACTTGCAAACTGACTTATTTATTTACAATTTTTTTGAGCAAAACACTTAGATGCTTGCTCTAACTACGGACATGTGAGTCAGGATCCTTGTATTTTGGGTATATAGGGACGAGTATAAAATGTTACTTGTCACTGGAGATGCCTTAACAAAGTATATATTTTACCATCCTTCTGCTGTTCACAATGTTGAATTTGCACGCAAAAAGGGGACAGATGCATGTCCCTAGGATGGTTTGGGGGCGTCAGTACACCCCTGTTAGACTCTCTCAGGGATGTGCCCGACATGGCTCGTGGGATGACTGACTGTCATAGGAATGATTGAGCATCCCCTACGAGGTCTATCAATTTGTAATATAGTATGAATTGTAAAAGTGAAAAAACCAAAAAAGCAAGGCCCTCAACCCTTCTATACCTCTCAAACCCTAGATTTCTCATTACAAACTTATTTCACTTTCTTTATCGAGTAACTTGGATTTGGAAAACTACAATGGCCACTGACAGGAGATATGTTATTTCTAAGGAGGTAATTGGAGCACATGTCATCCTGTTTTTGAGCCTTTATAATAATATTCGACACATTTATATCTTAGATTTTTGAGCCTTATCACATTTTTATCCAACAAGAATAAGCGGTGACGAGGAAACATATGTCATTGAGTCAAATGTGGGAAACAAGGAATGCGAGTGGGGCAGGTAAAAGTTTAGCTGTAAGTGCAAATAAAACTCATTTTTTAATGCCTCTTTACCATTTTTGAAAATTCATGGTACGGGACTATTCAAACAACTAAAATCTTCCTTCAATTCGTGAGCATCTTACACAAAGCTAAGGTCAAGTGTATACACCACTGGCTATGCCATATCTGCAATACCAATGTTAAACAGAGCCACTCTAGGGTGCATGTTCACCTCTTAGACAAAACTGGAGGAGAAACGAGGTTCGGTGATAAAATAATTCTTGACGAGAGAGCTGAATTTTTTAAATCGTATTTAGAGGGTGTGGCCAAATGGAAAGCTTTACCAACACATTCTAGTATTTGTAATCTCTTTTTCTCGCACTTACACTAGGGCTAATGTGCGGAAATGGGGAAGGCTTGATGCACAGAGAGGAGGGATTATTATTTTAAGTTGGTGGCTTTGATGAGCAATTTAATTAGTTAATGTATTATTGGGGGATCCGGATTATTATATTTTAATATTTAATTTGTATTAGATTTAAATGCGTTTCATTTTTTATTTAAATTAATTTGTGTTCATTTAATTTTAGATTCTTGTTTTTGGTTTTGTTTAATTTTTTGATTAATTTGAATAAGGTATAAATTAATTTCTTTTATGTTTTTCAAATAGAAATAAAACATTGTAGGTTTCTATATTTCAAATTTATTGACATTTTTTTTCCTGAATTTTTTTGGGTGACAAACTTGTTTCGAATTTTATTCTCACCGAACATGAACACAAACCTGGTGACTCAGGGTGGCAGCATCATGATTCAGATGACTAAGATGGTCTTAAGGATAAGATCTTCAACTGTAAATGAAATTTCTTTTTAAAAAAAAAGGTATTTGATTAAAAAATCTAGTGATGATCACCATAATGTTAAGGAATTTACAGCAAGATATGCAAGAGCCTGTTGAGGATTATGTTGATAAATTTAGAAGACATTGCATGCTAGTTTGTGGTATTTTAACATCTAGACAAGCCTGCATGTTTTTGGATGGTTTGCATGATGGATTGAAGGGTTATGTTGAGGCACTTAAACTGGGCTTATGAGAAGATGCTTAAAAGCAAGGCTTCCTGCAATCTGAGACATGCACTTCCTTGAAACCAAAGGACAAACTGAACCAAGCTGAATAGAAAAACACTTGATAGTGATAGGTGACAGCCACCTAATATTGGGTTCAGCGCTAATAGAGCAGCTATGGAAGAATTATGAAAACAATGCAAATGTTACACATGCAAGGAAAATTGAACTCCAGGGCATAGATGCACGGCCAAAGGAGAATTCTAGTTGATTGAAATACTAGATGTGCCAGGCAACAGCGATGGTGAAACAAGTATAGATTGATACAAACACGCCATTGCTAGAGGGACTGCCAGCCAAAGAGCTGATCAAACAGCCTGCTACATCTTTGGCTGTCATTAGAGGTATATTTTTGCATGCCACCTTAAGAGTGGATGGATGGATTCAAGGGAGACAAGTCATGGTATCGATTTATTTTGGTAGCCCAAATAATTTCATTGATTTTGAACTTGGTCCAGCACTTGGTTTACCTAGTCGTGTATGGCCCAGACAGAACTGCTATGGCTTGTAAGGAGTTCGTTAAGGTTGTGAACCTAATGACTTTAGAAATCACCTTTGGGTAGTTCCTATCTGACATCAGGCATACAATGGCCTCATGGACTTGGTGAAATTTACATGGAATTTAAAGAGTTGTATATGAAATTCTTGCAAGAAAGCAAGGAACATGAAATTAGAGGTTTCTATCCACGTAAATTCGTCGTCTTATCAGCCCATAAGATGCAAAAACAAATCAATTAAAATAATCCAGGCTATGTAGTCAGCTGTCACACCTGAAAGGGCTTGCATACTTCAGCTAGTTCAGCAATATTGGCATATATCCAGCCAGGACAGTAGGTAATACAGCACCACCTAGTGTTGTTTGGCAATCTTCCCTTACACATGATAGGGGTCTAGAGCATGTCATCAAGCTGGAAAAAGGTACCACAATCCATAATGGCAGCCTCTTTATCAACAGCACAAATTGTATTGAAATGGTGGTACAAGAGCTTCACAACATGGGGCACATTGTGCCAAGCAAGCTGCACTAATGTTATTGGTTAGGCAGGAGGGTTCTTTTTGTATGTGCATTGACTATGGTGTCTTAAAACAAGAACACTATAAAAATCTGTCTTTCTATTCCTAGAGTGGACAGGTTGATTGATGAGTTGCATGGAGCAACTATTTTGTCTAAAGCTGATTTGGTATCTGGCTACCATAAAATCTAGATGAGTTTTGAGGATACACACATGATGACATTTAGGACATACCATGTATACTAGGAATTCTGAGGCATGCCTTTTGGACTTACCAATGTATGGACATCCTTCCGGGGTACTGTGAATAAGGTATTTCATCTCTACACGTGGTAGTTTATTTTGGGTTTTTTGATGACATCTTGGTGTATAATAAGCATAATTACCAAATCTGGCCGGATCTGCACAAAATCTGGCTGGATCTGAATTTTTCAGCCGACCCAGATAAATTCGGTCCGGGTTGGCCCTAATTTAGGGAATTTAAAATTTTTTTTTCTGTAGTTTTCTGAGAAAACAGTCAACTATCAACCTTATATATTAAAAATATAACATTTTACATTACATTATTAAAGTTTTTCATTGTATTTGTCAAATTTTCATATTTGTAAAATTCAACTCATATATATTTTCGGACTGGATTTTTCCGAACCTTTTCAATAATTCCGGATTTTTGGATTTTTTTCCCCTCCTAAACGGATCCGGCTTTGCGGACTTGGTAACTATGATAATAATAACACGGAGGAGCACTTAGCCCGCTGTGAGATTGCCTTGAATGTTTTGAATATTATCTCTTTATTTGCAAAGGAGGGCAAGCGTGTCCTTGCTGAACCCAAATTATTATATTTGGGGCATATTATTTCTCACAACGGAGTTAGGGTGGATGAATCTAAGATCCTAGCGATAAAGTGATGGCCTGCACAAAAACACTCACTAAATGGAGATGATTCCTTGGGCTATGTAGTCATTACTAGCGCTTTATCAAGGGATTTTCTTGCTTTGCTATCATGCTTACAGGCTTGACCAAGAAAAACAGATTGAAGTTGTCAAATTCAGCTCAGCAATCCTTTATGGCCCATAAGAAAATAACGGGTATTTCCATCTTGGCTTTCCTTGATTTTGCTTTGTGATCCATAATTGAGTGCGATGCTTCTGGGTTCAGGATTGGAGCAGTTTGATGCAATAGGACAGGCCGATTACCTATGAGAGTCGCAAGCTAAATGAAAAAGAAAAGGTGGCTATTTATGATAAGATCATGCATAGCTATAACGTATGCATTAGCTAAATTCAAACAATATTTGGCATGTGGCACATTCAATGTAAGGACTGATCATAGTGGCCTGAAACATTTCCTGTCACAACCTTAATGATAGACAATCTAAGTGGACACGCAACCAGCAAACATATGATTTTGAAATTCAGGAGACCTAAAAATTCAGTCAATTTTAGCAGCGATTCCAAATTGCCAGCAAGATATTGAGGTGTAGTATACCAAGGATGATGAATTAGCTGCATTAGTAGAAGAACATTATAGAGCCATAGCTAAGGACAATAGGCATTCCCTTTTCCAGTTGACTAATCTATCACCACAGGAGTTGTTCTAAGTTCCAAATTAAGATAAGATTAAGGTAATGGTTGAAAACCACCCTTCTCCATCATCCAAACATGTGTTCTTCAAAACTTATGCCTAAACCAGGTAAAACCCAGTGCTACGCAGGGACGCGTCTCCCCCAAAAAAGACAAGTCCGGGACGTCCCAGAAGTTTTGGGGATGCTGGGACGTGTGGGAAATGTTTCCCTCACATTTCTGAAGTGGCAGGGGGAAGGGGAAACGTCCCTGGGATGTTTAGAAATCACAGAGGACGTCTCGAGGATGTGGGGGACGGCTCGGGGACGTCGGGGATGGCTGGAAGTCCCTGAAACATTTCGGGGACGTCTGGTTTTTTTAAAAATTAATTTGTTTATTGTTTTCTCTTTATAAATGTATACCCGTTCAGCATAACCCAACTGTATTGTATTACAAAGACATTAAGAAACAAGAGTGATATATGAATACAGAAATTTTTGAGCACAAATGCACATGGACTGTAACAACATGCTATGAAAACCAGTAGCATACATATTAATATTAAAAGTTATATGAACATATAACATTAGTATAGCTATATGTATGCTGCGAGTTTTTAATATGGACGTCTGAATGTGGATTGTATGCACATGGTGGACTGATATATAAATATGAATTGTTATTCATAAATTTTTTAATATTTATAATTTTATATATTATTTTAATAGCCGTCCCCTTGCCGTCCCACTGCCATCCCAAAATTTTGGAAATTTTCTGCTGTCCCGGAAACTTTGTTCCCACGTCCCGCTGTCCCGGAGTCTTAGGTAACTATGGTAAAACTACAAATAGAAAGGGTTGGAGAACAATGTTCACAATATTGTAGAGGCTTGTGAGAATGCGAAGGAACAAAGTGGAAATAGTTAACAATTTCGGATTACGTTAGCCATTACCCATTCCCAATGGAAAATGGGAATCCATTAGTGTGAACTTCATGACAAGTCTCTGTAAAGTAAACGGTAAGGATTGCATCTTTGTTGTTGCTAACCGATTAACTAACTGTGCTTGCTTTAATCCTATTGATATAACTTGTGGTTGCCCTTATGGAGAACATTTATAAGTTGCCTGTGCTACCTCGAAGTATTTTCATCAGCGTGGACTTCATCACAATCTTCTGTAAATTAAACAGTAAGGATTGCATCTTTGTGGTGGTTGACCAATTAGCCAAGTATACTTGCTTTATCCCTATTGATATAACTTGTAGTTATTATGGAGAACATGTATAAGTTGCATGGGCTATCTCAAGTATTATAAGTGACAGGAATCCAAAATTCACTAGTATTTTTTGGAAGGAGCTTTTTGAGTTAATTGGTACCACCGCCTTATCATCAGTAGCAATTATCACCATGTAATTCTACATGGACTAGCTAGTACTTGAACCTAGGACCTCCCATTGCCATGCTGCGAAGATCTACCACTGAGCAAGCAGCTTCTCACAAGTTCTACTTTTCCTTGGAATGTGGATTGACCTTCCAACACCCCATCTCAAGCAACACTTCAGCTTCTGCTCGCCTAGCTTGGCTCTTATACCGTGAGAGAGGCAAACAAAAGTAGGAGAAACTCAAAACATTGAGAGAGAAAGGCTTGTCTATTCTTTATTCAATAAAAAATGAAATAACCAAAGTGAGAGAGATGGCTAACTGTTGTCTACTAACCTTAAATTACAAGGTTAATTAAATGTTCCCTCTCTCACTACTAACTTTGATTGAGCTCAATGTTATATTTTAATAATGTGCATTTATTTCCCATGTCCACATACTTTTATAATACAAGTACGTATGAATTCAATTTATGACCGTTATATTCACTACTCTATCACCCTTCTTGAACGGTCATTTATGGAAGCACAAAAAATTTATCCCTCAATTTAGTAAAATTTTCAATATAGAAAGGTTATGTAAAAGTATCCAGCGCTAGCTCCTCATTGGACATTATATCAATTCAATAACACCTTTCTCAATGAACAAATGATTAAAATGAAGTCTCTTTGTGTTTGGTACCTACATGGAAAACTCGATTTTTATCCATTGAACACACCCTGATTATCACAAAATATACCTCTAGGCTGCTTCTGATATAATTGTAAATCAGCCAAGATCCTTCTTGGCAAAACCACCTCTCATGCAGCCAAAACAGCAGCTTTGTACTTTACTTTAGACAAAGACAAAGCAAGTCTTTTGTTTTTTGTTTTGAGACTAATGATACATCTTGTTGTTAACTTTCTGTCATAAATGATCTGCAGTCCAATTTGAGTTTGTGTAAACATCTACTTGAAAATCATCAGAAACACCACATTAAATTCCAAAATCCAATGGGTGCTTCAGAAACTACAGGCGCTGTAAGAGGGCCATTATGTTTGTATGCACCTATATGTTTTCATATTTTATGCAGTAGAAAAGTTATTTTTCCCTGTTGAGTTTTTACCCCGTGTAGGCTTTTCTCCACATAAATCTGGCGTCTTTGTTGTGTGTGACGTTGTTCTGCATTTCTTTGCATTCCCTTTCCATTATTTGCTGCATAAGGATGATTTGAAGGTTGCTATAGTGGAGGTTAATTTCTCCAATGTGGTGCAGATAGCGAATCATATGGATCAACAAGATTGATGTTTCAGAGCACCTATAGACATATTTTGTACCTTGTATTGTGTGTGTGTGTGTATGTGTTGAACAATACATTGAAGGACATTTGCAAGATTGATTGGGTGAAACAAACGTGGCATATGCTAGAGATATGCAGATATTTATTTGCAACCATACCTCTATGGCACTTTTAAGGTATTATTTGATAGGGGATTCCTCAAACCCATCGAGATTAGTTATATCGTCTATTTCATTTTGTTTTTGGAGAGGATGATTGGGGTAAAAGAGGCCTTGGAGTCTATGATTGTGTAGTGAGTGGACCTGGTAGGTAGAGGCCAAGACACATGAAGGAAAACAATTGGCGCCCAGTGATGATTTGTGGGAAAATGCAAAGTATAGAGTGTCCTTCATAGGTCTTTCTGTAGAGTTTATTAAATATGCTGACACAAAATCTAATCATTTGGAGAGCTAAGTTGTAGGAAACTTTTGAAATGCTGAAACATGCTTTGAAACGCCCCAAAACCTATTTGGTCGCGTTCACGGTTTGGAAATGCACTGTAAATGTTTCAGGCGTGTTTCGGACCAACATGTTCTGATTCGGCCCCTTTTAGAGAGGGTATCAGGCTTTTGACTCACCCATGGGGCCCATGCTAAGCCAAAATAAGTAAATTAAGAAAATAAATGCCTACTTAACCTCTAATGTATTCCTAACACCAATTTAATTAATGTTTTGCCTTCAAAGAAAAAAACTTCACAAACTCTTAACAGCCTCTCTTTTCCTAGAAGAAATCTCATACTTTCAGTCATTCCTATAAGAAACCTCCTACTTTCATTAATTATGTTTTGCATTCATATTAATAAAAATAAAAAAACTTCTGAAACTCTTAACAGACTCTCTTTTCCTATAAGAAACCTCTTACTTTTAGTCATTCCTCACACTTTCTTCTATGACGAAGGTTTCCTACAGCTGCAACAAACCTTTTACTTGTGTTTCGGAGCAAGCTTTGGAGTATTTCCAGCAAGAGAACAGTTGTGGGCAGCATTCTTTACTGTTTTTGCAGTAGCATTTTATTCTGTTTTTGCAGCATTAATAGGGCTTCTGAAGGTGGTCTTCCTTATACTCCTTTACCTCCTTGATCTATGTCCAGCAGGGCTTCATGGGATTGGAAGTAGGATCTATGCAAAATAGACAAGATTTTCAAGGGCTGTTACACAAGAGTGAAGGCTTATATTTTGCATGAAGGGGTAAAAGGGTGTTAATGGTTGTGCACATTGTTGGCATATAAAATGTCACCGCATTTTATTTGACAACCCCATTGAATTTTTTCCCCCTTTTTAGTCAAACTGGTCAAAATAACCTAATTTGTCAAAATTGGCAAAATTGCCAAAATCGTCCGCTTTCAAAGTTCAACTTCTAGGAAGGGTTTTAGGAGCCTCAGAGCGTTTCAAAAATCCTTGTTATAGTCAACATAAAGTTATCAGAGTTTTCTCCGCGATTGTATCATTTAGCAAGCATTCTGGGAGCTTCTGAATGGTCTTGGGAAAGATTTCATATTAGATGTTTTCTGAGAAAATGGAGTGTGCATGCTCCATTGAAGATTCAATTTCAGCGAAAGGTTTCAAGAGCCTCGTGAAGTGTTGGGAGCTCATATCCTAGGCATTGGAAAGCTTATAGAGCCTACTTCATGATGGAGCAAGTGTGATAGAATTCTGGGAGCAAAGAAAGCGGAAACCTTTTCAACATTGGTGCAAGGTGGTCTTTTTACAAAGGGATTTTACGCGGATGGTTTTGAGCACCCGAGCAGAGTTGAGAGTCTAACAAAAGCTTAAGTGAAAGTATATTCAATGCTCTTCATGACCCATAAGTTAGTTTGGCTCGCATTTGTTGAAAACCCTTTGTGCAACTTGGCTCATTGGTGCACCGCCCTAGGCAAAAAGGAAGGTACAAGTAAAATTTCTTGAAGAACTTATTTTCAAGCTTTTTAAATGGGCTCATTGGATTCATTGGCCCGTTTCCATGCAATTTCATATATTATACGACCAAAATTCATCGAGGATGGACTTCGGGGTGAAGAAAGTACTCTGAGGTGCAAACCATGCTCCAACCTCCACTTTGGTGCACTTGCACACTTTTCATGTCCCTTTGCATCCTTGGCGCACTTATGAGGTGCAATTGCACCCCATAAGTGTGCCCTCTTCTGATTGGTGGGGAGATTCATAAGCCAAAAACACAAAAGAAGTCAAACAGTGCATGGTGGGGAGATTCATAAGCCAAAAACACAAAAGAAGTCAAAAAGTGCATGGTGGGGAGATTCATAAGCCAAAAACACAAAAGAATTCAAAAAGTGCATGGTGGGGATATGAAAACTTGGTGTAACTTGAAGGTGGACCCCACATCTTTCCCTCTTAGTGGAGATTTGGATCCCCATTGCACCAAGCGCACTTACGAAGTGGAATTGCACCCCATAAGTGTGTTCTCATCTTATTGGAGGGGAGATTTAAGTGGAAAAAACAAGGCACAAAGGCAAAAAATAACGTGTGGATGCAAATCCAAGTTCAAACCCCACCTCCATCTCCACCAAGCGTACTTATTCGCTTCACTTGCACCCAAAGCGCACTTATGATGTGCAATTGCACCTCATAAGAGCCTATGTGCAAATCCCCTTTCCATCTTCACTTCCATGCTTCTCCATGCTTCCCCATGCTTCCCCATGCTCCATGTGCAATCTCCACTTCCCATCTCCACCACTCAACTTGCAAATAAGTTGTTTTCCCTCCAACTCTCCATAAAGTGCATTCAAAAACTCCTTGGCAACCATTAAAACACATTTGAAGCTGGTTTTTCATCCTTGCATGCCTTTGAAACTCTTCATGTGCCCTAGGTAGCCTAGAAGGTTTTTTGGTCATATCTCATGATCCCGTGAACGAAATCACTCCAAATTTTGACCATCTTTTCCTCTTGAAAACGCCTTAATGATGATATAAGACTTGTGCTATGAGATTCCCCCATCAAAAAGATATTCATGACTGTTTTTTCCAGCTATTATAACCCCAATTTGCTCAAAGGCATCTTTTTTTTGAAAAGAAGATTGTGAAAAATCCCCACGGGAGAATCATTTCAAACTTGGAGCATCCATTCCTCTCCTCAATCCCATCATTTTGAGCTATTGGACATGATCTAAGGATGAGAATTGTTGTACTTATGGTCAAAACCCTCATTCCTTGCTCAAAATACTTGCAAACCCCATGTCCTAAAAATTGTTTTCACATTCACTCAAACCTTGTCAGAGAATCCCTTCAAAATTGGAGCGTTGTTTCCCCTCACCAATACGGTTCTAACGAATCGAAAAATCACTCAAATTGGACTATAATTGCTCCCAGAATGACAAACTGAAAATTTGCCCTTTCCCATTATTGCCAATTTTCAAGCTTTTCCCACAACTAGAATTTGTTTTTGAAATTCCCGTTGATTCCAACAAGAGAATCTCACCATATTTGGAGTGTGTATTCGTCTTGGGAATGGCTTTCCAATGAATCGAGTCGCATCCAATTTGGATTTGATTTGCTCTTGTTTTTCTTGAAATACCAAATCAATTGCCCGTAACACTGAAATACACTCAAATTTGCGGATTTTCAAAAATGGTCGTAGAATTCATTTTTGCTTGCACCATAGCATTCCCACCACTTTCTAAGGCCAGTGGGATCATAAAAACATAAAAGTAAACTCCATTACTTTGGATACGGGCTTGTTTCAGTTCTAGTGGAGCACGTGGATTTCGATGATTTGAAGCAGGGGTTAAAAGAAGGAAAATTCATTTGCGGACCTGAGTCAGAGTGCACATGTAGATTGTGGATCATGAAACATCCAATTGAATCATTCAAAGATTTTCATGATGGGAACCATGGTTGCAGTATATTCTCGATCCCCATTCAAGAGGCGTGACAGGAAGTTCTCACATATTTGATAAGGCATTTTTCATTCAGTCAGTGTTCAATTCTATCTCACCAAGAGGAAGTGTCTCCATTAGAGGATTTCACAATGAGTGTTCTTTCGTGTAAAGAGAAAGGAGATCAAGTTCATGACAAAGAGTTGATTCATTCATCCTACCATTGCTCGCAGAGATGAAGAGTTGGAATAGAGTTTCCAAGCATGACCAACGATGATTAGTCAAGATAAGGTGTGGAGCATCGTTTCTTGGTTCCAGACAAGTCATGCCCTGATCAGATAAGCAGTTGAAGAAGATTCTATCCAGTTGCAACATTCATCATAATGAAGGAAGAACGGGACTCCATTCTGCAACATCTATCTTCTCCCTCTTCTTCTTTCTTCTTCTCTTCTAGAATTATATTTCTCCGTTGAGGAGAAACTTTTGTGAAAAGTGACATAAGTCACTTAAAGTTTCTCTTTCTTCGTTGGGGATCGCACTTTAAGTTGAAAAATCACATGGAAATGCGAAGAGCCACCGACTTTGGCTATAAATTGTAATGCTCTCCATTTCAAAAGATCAGTTTTTACCCTCTCTAGCAAGCTGCATTCTTCCATTCCCTTGCATTGTAATTTTCTTCCATTTTCTCGACTTCATACTCAGCCGAATGTACTACATTCTGATGCAAGAATGAAAAGCTTTGTATTTTATCTCATGGAACAAAATTGTCAATTGAACCTTGTGTTAATTATGGTGGTTGTTTCATGAAACTTGCATAGTTTTGTGTAAATTTGCTTGTGTCTTTTAATTGAACTGGATATACTCTGATTTATCGGTTGATGGAATCTGTGTTACTACCATTAACATAACTCCCTCTCCCTCTTTTCCCACACTTTCTCTCAGGGTTTTCTCCTCCTCCACCTTATACGTTTCTCCCTCTCTCTCATGCAGTTGCAGTTACAACAAGGGTGCTTCTGCACTTTCACTGGTCTTTGACCACCCCCCAAGAGTTAGAAATAGTGTACATAATTCCGATTTCAATAAATGGGAGCCGCTCTCATCTTGAAGCGAAATGATTCAATCCCACGAGCGTTGCCGAAGCCCATATGTTGTCCTTGACAAAATATTTCGCCAACACATATACATCAAACTTTGTGGTGAGGGAAAAAATAGGAAAGAGCATAATGATGCTCAAAGGTTGAAAGGCTAGAGAAGCAAGCTTGCTGGCAATCCTCACTTGGCTGCTAGGAATGAGCCAAGGATTGTCTAAGCAGTAAGGAAGAAGAGGGTTGTATAGGTTCAAGAAGAGTCATCCAAACCTCCAATGATTCCATCTGCAGCTCAAGAAAGCAGTTTGGTGAAAAGGATTAATGCTCAAGGGAGAGAAGAAGCCGAGATGAGCGGCAAGGGCCACCTGCGATTGCAGTGTCCTCTTTAATGTGGATTGGTCTCCCTATTGGCAGGATATGGTGAGGCCAATTAACATTGCCTCTCAAGGTTTTCAAGGGGCCAAACTATGAAAAATTCTGAACTAATTTGCTCAAGAAAGAGAGACAGCTTATTGAAGATGTTATATCACCAATTTATGCCTCATTGACGAGCTCGGGGTTTTCCATTATCACAGATGGATGGACAGATATGAGGCATAGGCCATTGGTCAATGTCAGTGTGTCATCATCAAAAAGAGTAATGTTTTTGAAGGGCGAAGATTGTTCAAGTGAGATAAAAGACAATAATTTCACTGCTGAAATTTTAATTGCTGCGCTGATGTGGTACAAGTTGTCACATATAATGCACCCATTTGCAAAGCTGCAGGCTTGGTTATCGAGAGTAGGTACAATCACCTTTTTTGGGATTCCTTGCATTAACCATAATCTAAATCTGATTTTAGAAGAACCTGCGACTAGAACTTCATGGAATAAGGAGCTCATAGGGCAAGCTAGGGAAATCATAAAATTCATCACCAAACCCCACCAGTCTCAAACAATATATCCTAAATATTTAAATACTCCAGATTAGAGTTGTTGAAAGTTTTTGAGACAAGACATGCCTTAAACTTCATCATGTTGCTTTGCCTTGTTGAGGTTAAAACTCCATTAGTTTTATGGTGGTGGGTGTTCTTTGAGCTGAGTGGAGACAATGCAGATTCAGAGAGGTGAAGTATGGTGCACAGATTATTGATCGGTGAGGTTTTGGACTCGCATTAATCATAATCTAAGTCTGATTTTAGAAGAGTTTGAGGCTGTAATTCCATGGAATAAGGAGCTGATAGGGTAAGCCAGGGAAATCATAAAATTCATCACCAACCACCATCAGTCTCAAGCAATATATCTAAAATACTCCATGATTGGAGTTGTTGAAAGTTGCTGAGACAAGATATGCCCCAAATTTTATCATGTTGCCTAGCCTTGTTGAGCTTAAAACTCCACTAGTTTTATCATTATGGTGGCGTGTAATCTTTGGGCTGAGTGGAGATATGCAGATTGAGAGAGGTCCAGTATGGTGCACAGATTGTTGATCATTGAGGATTTGGTGGAGCAAAAATAGATTTCTTGCTAAAGTTCACACACCTGCATTTGAGCTTCTTTGACAGGTAGACACAAGCGAACCTTGTTTGGGAGAGGTTTATGATGGCATGGATACCATGGTTGAGTGAACTGAGGAAATTATTGCACAGGAGGTTCCCTCTCTTAATTTTGTTGATGTTGATTTTGCAGAACTTGTGAGGTCAATCATTGTTTAGAGGTGGAACCATTTCAGTATGCCATTGCACACTTTGGCACATGCTTTGAAACCGAGGTTTAATGACGAAGACCTCATTGCTCAAGGGGTTGGGAAGAGAAAGGCCCCACACATTAGGATAGGGAGTTGGGAAGAGGAAGGCCCCACATTAGGATAGGGAGGTGGCCAATGGAGTGAAGAGAGCGTTGACGAGGCTGTTTCCAGATTCTTTACAAGCTAAGGTGAGGGAGGAGTTTGCTAGGTTTGCTGTTGGATTTGATGATTTTTCAGACATATCATCTTTGGATGAGAGGAGGACCATGAACTTGGCTAGTGTGCATTTGCATGAGAGGAGGACCGTGAACCTGGCTAGTGTGCATTTGCAAAGCCTTGCTACTTGTATTCTTTCTCAAGTGGCCTGCTCTTCATCAATAGAAAGGAATTGGAGCACTTATGGCTTCATTCGTTATGTGAAGTGCGACAAGTTGGGATCACAAATGGTAGAGGATCTTGTCTACGTACATTCGAACCTGCACCTTTTGGCTCATAGGGGTGAAGAATATACAAGTGGGTCTCATAAAGAGTGAGATGTGGAGCCTGAATCAGCAGACTTAGAAGACCTCTCTCTTGCTGCTCTTAATATTGATGCTTATGACAATGTGACAAGAACCTCTTTTTCCGTTCCACGATCCAGTGCTGAACATGCATCTTGTTATATTTTTGTTGACGACCATGAACTTGAGGATGAGATGTATTAGGCTATAGCTCACCATTCCTGTTATGTTTTGCGCACAGCCTCATTTATAAAGCCGATATTGGATATGTACTACATAGCCTCATTTATAAAGCTGATTTTGGATATGTACTACATAGCATCTCTGTTACCATGAAACGCCTAGGCCCTCCCCGTTTCGTTTCCGAAACGTTTTCGAAATGGAAACTCCTGTGAAACTTCCTAGAGATAAGTATACATGATAATAATGTATTATTTCAATGAATACAAAATATTTTGAGTGTTTTATCAGTTATACTTATTTCTTATGGTCTATGGAGTACAATTTTAAAATGAGTACTATGCATATATATATATATATATATATATATATATATATATATATTGTACAGATGTTTCCTGTAACGTTTCGTACCCAAGGTTCTTTGAAAAGTGGCGTTTCCTACCCGTAGCCGTACCCATACCCGTTTCCGTTTCCTGGCAACATAACATAGCATCATCTATAAAGGCTGCTCTTAGTTTTTGAATAATGTAATCAACTATGGAGTTAATATAATCATGAATTTGCAAGATAATGTGATTTTAAAAACAAATCTCTCTCTCTCTCTCTCTCTCTCTCTCTCTCTCTATATATATATATATATATATATATATATATATATATATATATATATATATATATATATATGGCGGTGGTAGGGGTGTGATCTTGTTCCACAGCATTGAAATGAATATCATTTTTTTGGGGAAAATTCTTATATTTTATGATCTATGACTTTCTCCAGTCTCGGTGCCGAGTCTGACCTGAGTTCATGTTGACTTAGCAAATTGTAATTGCCGAGTTGGCTACAAGTCCTAGTCTGGTTATTATTTTGTAAACCACTCGACCACAGCCCCATGAACTATGGCACCAAGTTAATTGTGTAACATATTATTTAAATATTAGGTTGCTGATCTCTGGCGTCAGCTTTCAGAAAAGGGGTTTGTTTTTACAGGGAGGTAATCCTCTTATGCATCCATCTGATCGTGATCCTGTTGCTTGGTTGAATTGTGGAAACCTGTATCAGAAGCTTTGTTTAATTTGACCTGAGATGATTTTTCCCTATTTAATTTGCCCTTGGAGCTTTGTTTAGTCTGCCCCTCAATATGGCATTGTACCATCTCTATTCTATTGTTCCTCTGGAAATTGTACTTATTGTGAGGTCTAAAATCAGGTCAGCCTCCAGTTCCAACTGTATTGAAACGTGCACTGTGGTAATAAACAGTATAACTTTGATCAGGGTGCCAAGAATATTGTTCGGTTCTGTTATTTTAATCTTATGTCACTATGTTCTATTGAGTAAGCCTTAAGAGGGGGTATTAAAATATAAGGCCTAATATAAGCAATGTTTTAAAAATCAGAACTGGACTTGGAACCGACCGAGGGTCGGACCGGAATCGAACCGGAACCGGATCCGGTTTAAAACTTATGAACCGGTTTACTAAAAAATACATAAAATATTACAATTTTAATGAAAATAAGAAATTTTAAAGATCCCAAACTATGATTATAAACAATTAGAGACAAAATATGCAAAGTTTGCTCATGCATATACCAGGGAAGGGTAAATATAGCACAACGACACTGAGTGCACTACATATCCAAAACAAAATACATAAACAATGAGGCTTTAAATGGCCTATAGAGTACAAAAAACAATATGCTACAAGCTATTACATGTTCGAAATCAATCATCAAACTCAACACCACTGCTAAGAATGGGATCCTCATCCCCATCAATGTCATCATGTTCCTTTGGCTTAGACACATCGGACTCCTCAGGGACATCTGCAATAGCTGTAGTAGCATAACTAGTGTTTGCCATGTCTGGTGCTACTAGTGTTTCATCATTCAAAGCCATCCACCCCAAGTCATCGGGATCAAACTTTGCCAGGTGACTCTCCTCTACCCATTCTGAGGTTGGATCAATATCATCCAAGACAGTGGGATCTGTATTAAGTATCCTATTCAGTAATTGGTTGCGCCTTAACTAGAGGTTGTATTGCACGAAGACAAGATTATTTAACTGTTGTTCCAAATGGGGTCTATATAACATCATTTTAGGGTTAGGGTTGGAAAAAATTAACTTAAAAGCTAAAATTGGAAAAAAATGTTTTAAGGAAAAACCTGCCCCTCAACTAGTTCAGACCGGTCCAGTACGGAACCGGATGGTTCAGTATTGAACTGGTATGGAATTGGCCGGTTCCGCACTGGACCCACCGGTCATTGGTTCGGTTTTTCTAATGGTTTGCAAAAAAAATTAATGAACTGGTCGAACCAAACTGGAATTGGAACGGCTCTTAAAACACCAGTAATAATAACCCTATGCTTCTGTCTTGAATTTCCATTTGAAAATGTTTTTAATGGAGGTTTTCATTTCAAATGTGATGTCCATATGGGGGCTCATGTGGTCCACTAGGCACCTTTCCATAAGCATGTGCTTGTGATATATTCATGGAAAGGTTTTGCGATATAATATTTCAATGGTTTATGGCCTGTCTAATTTTATGAAGGTTGAGGGTTGTGTTAGGAACAGTGAGGTCTGGGGTCTCGGATAACCACATTCTACCCAACTACTGTCTTTCCTGAATCTTGACCCTCTTGGAATTAATTTTCAGACCTTGAATCATTTGATTGATAACATTCTCAAATAGATAAGTGAATCAGTGATCAAGTTTGCACCACAAGTTTTCTGATGTCTTTCAGAAAAAAACAAGTGAAAATATGCTTCCATTTTTTAATGTGTAACTTTCTCTTGTCATTTGATATTTGTTTGTGGATGACGGTCACGTGTGTCTGTGACTTGTGCCCCTATTGAGCAGTAATTAGATACTGGAAAAATTGATGTTAGGAACCAATAGTTTAATATTACATAACCATGGAAAGAACCTTCCTGTATTACCTTAAATCTTTTAAACCATAGAATGAACCTGTATTGCCTTAAATTTGTTGAACAATCTTAAAAATATTAACAGTATTCATCAGTTATTTAGTTTAGATACGGACTGAAAATCAATTTTGCAAGGGTATGTTCTTTCAAAATATAAATGTTCCAGTTTGAGTAAGAAAACAATTTATGGAAATTATACATCAAGCCTGAGTTTCTATTTGAGGTGCCATGATATGAAGTAAAGTATCTACATAATCTTTGTTATTTTTTCTATTTTACAAAGAAAGTTATCACATTATGCGCTTGACAATGTTAAAGGTAATCACAATTAACTCTCTGTATTTCATCTTTGAATCTCAGCTTGTAAGATCTGGTCGCCGCTCATTACCATCTCAAGCAGATGAGGAGGCCCATCAACTATCTTATGTACAAAAACATTTGCCAAATATATTGGCTTTGTTGGCAGAGCCATCAGAAGACGGAAACAGTGAGATGCAGGTAGTATGAATGTAGTGGGATTTGATTTTCATATGCTCTATTTCTTAGATGGTTTTACTATTCTTTTTGTGATCGAGGCAATTTGGGAGATGATTATGTTCAAGATGATATAGCATTTGGTAATAGAAGAGAAGATTGTTATCATTTAGATCTGGAAAAGTTGGGAAAATGACTCTTTTTGTTATCATTTAGCTCTGGAAAATTTGGAAAATGACTCTTTTTGATGGTAAAGGATGCCTTTGATAGATAACTGGTAGCTAATATTTTGTTGTTTACCGTGTGCCATTTATAGATGCTTTTCTTTTGTGTTTTTTTTGAGTTTGGTATTTCTTTTAAGTTTTACCGTCAGTTTTTAACGGATATAAAGTTTTTCCAGATAAAACTGAACTGTTATCATTCACAGCGTTATTGGAAGGGATGCCTTTTTAGTTATTATATGTACTCTTTTCTTCTAGAGAAACCGTCTTGAGGTGTAATCAGTTTTTATGTCATCTCTCCATTATAGCACATAAACGAAGAAATTATTTCAGTATAGATAAATGAGAGTAGGTCAACAGGATTAAAAAATTCTAGCTACTGTAGCACGGTTTTAGGGTTAAGAGCATTCAAGGAGTCAAAAAAGGTAAATAAACACTGTAGCAATCTAAACATAACTAGAGGGGGTTAGCTTCAAATGTGTAAACACTAGCCATATGATTGAAATGAAAATATCGATAGCAATGGAAGGGGAAAACCCTTGACATTAAAACAAGGGATTACCAAAGTTGGAGAGAGGTTGCAAATCAACATTGTCAAATGTCTGCATTAAAGGCTAAAGCTTGTAGCAGAAAAATTGCTGGTATCACAACTCACTATAACAATAGAGCCAATATAGGATCAGATAATGTACCACAGATAAGGGTGAAAGGCTAAGCAATCGGGAGGAAGCAGAGTACTGCCCCTTGAACGCCTTCTAACACCCAAGGTTGACAAATATTTAGGGATAAAGAGGAAATGGATTTTGCACGCCTCTTACTGTTGGCCAGGCTGTGGGCAAGGAGAACTCAATGGAAGTTAGACACCAGATAGAAATAGATCCATGACACTCAATATGAGAACAAGAGGATTGGTGTAACCTAATAGTAGCAAGTGAATATGATCGTTGTCTCACTGCTCTGCCCCTGTCTGGGATGACTGAATGCTCTATATGTCCATTGTAAAGCCCTTCTTCTGACTACATGGAAATGTGCCGACAGACAAAACCTAACCTAAATGGCGGTCAAACATATTTAACGTCGTAAACCAGTCATTAGACGCGTCGAGTGTCGTTCGACAGAATATGATGTTTTGGGAAAAACACAAAGACCTTTCCATTGTGGGATGCAATCCTAGCGACACACACTAGGAGTCTTCGCAGCATTCCCTAGTCAGAGAGTTTAGCAGGTAATTCTTTTCTCCTGGGATCCATTCAACAGTGAAATTGAAGGAAGACATCTAGAGATGCCATTGTGCCAAACCTTCATTAGCAATATCGGGATCTGGCTTTTTGGAACGGAAACTTGCCATAGCTCACTATTTGTTTTTACGGTGAAATGAACTAGTTTCAAGAAGATCGTGAATTTTTTTATACTCTTCTTGACTGCAAGGATTTCTTTTTGGCAGATAGTATAGTGTATTTCTGTATCTGTGAAGGTGACCGACCTATAATTTTCTTTTTTCCATTTTCCTTGAAGGAAAATTCTTGGACCAGAACGGTTGACCAAGTATCTTTTGATGCATTGGTACACAAGATCAATGGAATCTTGTTTTTGGAAGGTGTATTTTTGGTAAATCTTTGCATTTCTCCTTGACGCATTTGATAATTTCAGTACCCTGGTCATTCCTTGAAGGGCCATTCTTTCTGTGACGCTTTTGCAGATCACTTCTCCATTTTTCAAGTTTGTTAAAAAATGGAGAAATATAATTCAGACATCTGAGGAATCGCTGTAGCTGTTTCTTGTCTCTTAATTCAGTGGGGAATATCTGCAATTTTTATAATAAATGATTATGCAGCTTGACCTTTTCTTGGTCTAAGTGTAAACCAAGAAAGTCGATATCTTTATGTCCAAAAACTGTTTTGGACTCAGATAGGCAAATTCTGTTTGCTCTCAAAGCTACATAAACCTGTTTAAGATGTTCTAGATGCTCATTAACACTATTAAAAAATACCAATATATCATCTATATAAACAACATATAAATTATTCAGGTGTTTTAGTGTTCTATCCATCCTGTGTTTGAAATATGCAGGAGCAGTGCATAACCCAAAAGGAATGACATTCCATCCGTACAATCCCCGAGGGACAGTGAAAG
This sequence comes from Taxus chinensis, assembly GCA_019776745.2. Taxonomy (NCBI): domain Eukaryota; kingdom Viridiplantae; phylum Streptophyta; class Pinopsida; order Cupressales; family Taxaceae; genus Taxus; species Taxus chinensis. The sequence continues at coordinate 605,889,315 of CM034147.1, forward strand.
CGGTCTTGTACTTATCCTCTTCTTTAATCTTTACTTGCCAAAATCCTTACTTACAATCAAAATTTGAATATATTTTGGCTTGGGCCACTCTATGCATAAGTTGGGTAACTCTCAGCCATAAGTTGGGCTCTACTCAGAATTGGATAGTTAAATGGGACAATAATGTTGTTTAAAGGTTTGTAATTGAGATAAAAACGTTTCTTACCTCTGACTTTTTCCAAGTGCTTGTTTACAAAGAAAGTTGGACACGCAAAAGGGCTTTTTCTTTCTCTGGTGAAACCACCATCAAACAATTTTTTTAATCGTTTGTCCATTTCTTTTCTTTCATCTGGTGCTAGCTGGTATGCGGTTTCTTTAGGAATTTTGTTCTGGCAATCTGGGTGAATTTGAATTTCGCATTCTTTATGTTCTGCTTTCCAGAACTGTAGAGGATTCATGCTGCAACAAATTATCAATGAACAACTTTTTTGCTGCTGATAGCCTTTGGTCTTCTATTACCGCAGATATCTGGGATCTGTAGTTATTTCTTCTAGCCTCTTTCTCCAGGCAAAGTCTCTGGTGGTGATCTTCAATCTGTTTCTCATAATTTTCCTTCACATGATTGTAGCTTTCTCTCATGCTATGTAACCTGTGAGTTACATGTGTCAGTAATGTATTAACAACCCTGTTCCCCTTGTGAAGGGTGACCTTGTCTGTATTTTGCACAAACTGGTATTTATGCAAGAAGATATTTCCTAGGAGTACATCTGGTTTTAATTGGTCAAATTCAATGAGGTCTGCATAGAATTTTACTCCTATCCATCTGGGCATTTTTGGGGCATGCTGATAGAAATCTATGGATTCTCCCGAAATAGTTCTGCCTGATATAGGTTTTGGATTCTTTTGCTAGTATTCAGTTGGAAAAGCTTTGGTTTTAGCAAATGATCTAGGAGATCCAGTGTCAATGAATGCACGTAAAATGTAGGGCTTTATTTCAGGAGATTAGAAGGTGATTGGTATAAAGCTGGCCATATTAGAGGATATTAATGCATGCCTTGGCTGAGTGGTTGGTATGGTAGGAGCAGGCTGGGACTGTTGCAAAATAGTTTCTATGGCTGCCATTTTTCTTCTTAGTTCATATAGGAGAGATTCCTGTTGAACTATGGTTCTGAACATCTCAGCTGTTCTGAGATTAGTGGAGTTAGAAATTTCTGTAACAGATTTCAAGTGACTCAAGATTTCTTTACTGCAGTATTCAGTGGGTTCATAAAGCCATAATTTGCTTACCTTTATGAGAGGCTGGAACAGGAGGCTTTTCTTGTCTCTGCTCGTATTCAGGGAGATAATCATCACCTTCTTGTTCTTGTGGTAGTTGTTGCCGCCATTTATATATGTTCTTAAATGCATTAATGTGAATGTGAAAGCCTTTTGACTTGTCCCCAGTGAAGTGGTGGAATATTGTAAACTTTCTTTAGTATACCCTAAACTTCTGGGTTTAGTTTGTATGTATTGTGTGCACAGTATTCATTCACATTTTTGAAAAAAATGTGCTGCATGGTGTTTAAGAGTGTCTTTGGGGAATATTTTTCTCGAACATCAGAAAGAGGTTTTGTTTTTTCATTCCTAACTATATGATTTTTTCTTCTTTCAGGTTTTGAGCTTAGAGAGGTTTGAGCATCTGGGTTTACTTCTACATGTTGGAGAAAGTGGTAAAGAAGGCACATCTCTTAGCCAGGCAGCTCCATTTTTCGCAAATTCGGATCCAGATATGCCTGCTGTTCCTGTGCCTATTCATCAGGTGCTTGAATGGTTACTTGAGCACATTTGTGCTGCATCAGAGCATCCATTTGAAAAGGAGCTTGGCAGAGAAAATGTGTCCCCTACAGCTGGTCAATGGGGTACATTTTCCAATGGTCCCACTCAGGAAATGAAGCACTTATATCCAGAACTTGCTTTTGTGGAGGGAGTGAATAAAGCTTCGGTTGTCAAGCAATCTAGTGATATTGAGGCAACTTCTATCAAGGTTACAAGGGATATTGGCAGTCTAGGAATTAGAGTATCTTGTTTTTTGAAAATGCACAATCTTCTTTTATGTCAAGTAGAAATCTGTTTCCCTGTTTATTATTGTTAGGAGTTACTTTTACAACTTTATTGACTAGAGTATATGCTTTTGGTAAAGTTTAAGATTCTTCCAATTTTGTTGAATCTAAATTTAACTGAATAAAGACAATGTTTGAGAGATGGGAACAAATTTAACGAGGGCAAGGTATATTATTATTTGTGTTATCTGCTTATAATAATATTAGACTGGGAAACATGGGTGTAAAGTTTGTTAGGTCCATGTATGGATACGGTCCCTGTTTCCTGAAATTCTAAGCAATAGTTATGATGTCAAACAATTTTAACACAAAATTGCCATCACTAGCCGTGTTACCCTTCACATCAATTTTTGTTTGAACTACAGAATGCTCCAAAGATGCTGTGTTGTAAATCTGATTCTAGCAGTGCAAAATACAATAACAATGTGTGAAAACCCGTTTTTTAGAATTAATTGTTATTGCTAAAAGATATCCAAATTTTCGGTCTTATTTTGTCTTTTCATCATTTCCTATCTCTTATTTAACATCACGAGACAGAATATGAGACATAAATGCTTAACTTTTGTATTCTACATAGTTCTACTTGTTTTAGTTGGCTGTATATTTTTGCTTTAAATGATTTCGATAATATGCTTTTTTATATAACGTAATTTTTTTCAGCATCTTGGTATCCCCAGTAACTGTATTTAGCAGTCACTTTGTTAAATAAACATATTAAAATATTTGATTATCTATATATTATTGTCATATTATTTGATTTCTTTTCTTTTCAAGTAGTATGGCATGAGGATGCAAAAGAATCACAAGTTACATTTATGAGGCCTTAGTGATTGTTATGTACCTTGATAACAACACTTGGAGCAGACTTTGTAGTGTTGAATTGGCCAACAAGTTTAATTGATTCAACTGCAGTTTTTTCGGTTGTTGTATAAGATAGTTGTTATCATTACCCTCTCTTGAGTTTAATATCTTTGCAACAAGACCCGACGAGTTTTCCAAGCTGATTGCGATGTCTTGAATTGGGATTTCAATCTATGAATAGTAACTCATGATGAGTCATAACCATAAATGAAATAATCCCCCCCTTTTTTGCATTTTGTGATTATGTCTCCTCATTTGTTCCTTTTTCCTCTTTCACACCCTAGTGAGTTCAGCAAAAAGATTCTTTTGTTGCAATTCGTAGGGGGCGCTATTGTGTCCCATGGCCTTGGAGGAATAATAAAAAACACCACATTACAATTGAAACATAATAGGGCATATGTAACAAGCACGTAACAGCAAAATGAGGCCAAAAAACAGCCTCCAGCAGTGAAAAAACAGATTTTTAAACAACTAGGCTAATTGCCCAAAGAAAAACAAGAAGACAAATTCTCACCTATGTGCTGCTAAAACAACATCTAAACAACAGTAAACTGAGCAAAGCAAGAACAGGAAACAAACGAAAACAATGAGACCCCTCATAAGGCAAAGCAGCCACACCCAAAACAGCATCAGCGACCTGCGGTGTCCCGCCCATTGCCAACTGCTGCCAGCTTCTTGTCCGCTGCTCTTCACGTATCCAGCTCCTTGCTATCCACAACAACCATCTAGTCTGCCACAGCCAAGTAAGCTTCATAATGCCACACAGCTGCAGCCTCCTTTGAAGGTCTGCCATGGATCCTCTTTGGTGGATATGGGTCAGGTAAGGGTGACCAGTTATGTTTAATTGCAGAAAGACCTTCAGGAGGAGGCAGGAAGGGTTGAGAGGGTTCCAGTTTTCCGCTTTAATCTACCAACTGCTTCCCTGTATTGCCCCAATCCTGCTGTTTCTCTTCCAATTCTGTAACCTTTGCCATAAGCAGGGCAAAAGTTTGTTCAGCCGTAGATGTTTGTACTTTTTCAATGCTTTAGGAATGAACATATGCACCTGGTTATCAAAGGCCGTGGGTTTGTTCAGCTGAAGAGTTTTCTACTTGTTCTATGCTTTACTAAGGAACATATGCTCCTCGTAGTTGAAGGCTGTGGTTTTAAATATTTTAGATAAAATGGCACAAGAAGAGCTCCTGTAAGTATGCCTTGGAGAAGGGAGATACCAAAATCATTCCTAATGAGATTTTTGTTGAGACCCCTGAAACGCCAGCTATAGCTCCATGAATACAAGTTTTATTCACAGCGAGAAAATACCAGATCAGAAAACCCACCATGAAGTGTGCGACACCACAATGACAATTGATAGAGGGGAGAGAAGAAGAGGATGGGAATGCCAAATTAGGCATCATTTTGTTGCATGGGAAATCCATCTAGCCAGTCACACAAGAAAGTAATAAATCACTGCCCAAATGGCTTTAAAGTGCCACATGGGACAAAAAACAAGGATTTCTGGGATAACTCAGGAGAGAACTTCGAGCCTTGACCCTGTGATTGGCGTTCAATGCTACAAATTATACTCCAAATGATCTCTTTGAAAGAAAGGGCAAGATCCAATGTTTCATAATAAATGAATTCAAATGTCAATCAGAACAGAAAACCCAATGGCTTGGTAGACCATTGGCCATTTAGGATTCCCCTCCACAACGAGTTTGAAAAATCCCTGGTCCATGGCTAACTTAAGACCTACATCTGATAATACCACCAGCCCTCTCTGGGCCCTGGTTGCCTTACGTGGCCCTGTTAAAATTCAACCTCTTATAACCAATGGGTGGAGAGCCCCATTTCATATCACCTCTATCATCAGATTTGTACCACAAGACCCTTTATTGGGCTAAAATATAGACTGCACTGAAACCTCCAAACTGGCCTGTACCAAGTCTGAAACGTACCTGGTATGGAAACCGGTACTGGTACCCAGATGGTTTTTTTTTTAAGTGCACTAAAATAAATAAAACTTGAGGGCGTTGACTGGATTCAAACCTTGAAAGGTTCATGTGAGATTCAATATTGCCAATAGGCTCCCAATGGTCAAGAGAAGATAAGGTAAGATAAATATATTAAATGTTCAACGAGTGACCACAAAAGTAGGTCAATGGGACTGCGCTAATACAAAGCGAAGAGAATCCGGCCAGAGAACCAAAAGGTCCCTGAATACAACCAGAAAAGAGAGGAAGAAGAAGTAGGAGGAAAAGAAGAATGGGAAAAAAGAGAGAGGCCTGGAAAAAGCCTGTATAGACCAGCAGAACCCGAACATGCAGAAGAGGAAAAGGAAGGAAGAGGAGGCAGGAAGGAGACCCCCTCAACTAGCATCCAAGGCCGAATGAAAGAAGCTAGTAATGTGCTGAAGCTCGGAATCAGAGGCTCTGGAATATCTGGGGTGCCGATGCCCGAAGGAGGGAGGAACTCTTCGTGTACGTATGGTGGATCTCAAAGGCCATCTCTGAGAAGATGGTCTCGACCTTGTGTCTGAGCGTCCTTGGTTTATGAGAAAATGCCTCGAGTTTGGACTGATCTCGTCTGGAAGTCAGGGTTGGTATCACTCTGCCACTTAGTTCCCAGGGGAGAGCACTGTAAAGAAGGAAGTGATCTGCTGATTAGTCGTCTGTCTAGAAGGAGGCTAAAGGGTCTCCTCCCGAAGCCTAAGAGCCTCATGCAGATAGATAGCAAGGCACCTCTGATCATAGTATCTGAAGAAGTTGGTGAATGTTAGACGCTCTATGAATAGGCAGTGAAATCTCCCTCTAATCTCGTAGTAGATGGGGCACCGAAAAATGAATTGCTCTTTTGTTTCGATCTCATGGAGGGAGCAAAGCTGGCAAATCCGCCCGGAACGGTCAATCTAACGACCACTTTCAACCCGGAGTCTATGAAAAGGACTTCATTTGGTTGACTTACTATTTGGGGGCTTTCTTGTTGCTCCTCATGGGTCCTTTATTCTTCAGTCAATTTGGAAGGTATGGGAACAAGTGAAGCTCTTGGTGGTTGGGCAGCCTATCTTCTCTTCCTTTGACACTAGGTGCCAGGCCTGCAAATCGATTTGGTGGAATCTGAATGACAAGATCCTTGCCTTGACAAGAGGCTGCTCTGCCCTCCTTTGGTTTGAGAAAGGAATTAAAATGTTTCATGACTTGTACAGATTTGAGAAGTGAATGAAATGGCCAGACCTTAAAACTTTATATAACCTTCCTCAATCTCAGTTCAGGAGGTATACAATGCTCAGAAATGCTTTCACAACTCCCTCTACTGGACTAATTATGGAGGACGAGAATGACTTTTGGGATACTATGAGGTGACTCAAAGGGCCCCCTCTCCAAGAGGCTACCACCAAACAACTATAAGTGGAATGTTTGTGAGCCCATTAGTAGTTGGACTCATAGATTTAATGTTTTGTGGTCTTCTTGTATCGAGTCAAAGAAGTCTTGCTTTAGATGGCTTCTAATTCATATTAAGCTTGTTGTTGGCTTCTAATATTTTATAGGTTGCTGAGACTATAAGTTTGTTGTTTTCTTTAAACTTTTACATATATTTTATATTTTTTAATTTTCAAAAATATATTGTACGAACGTAGCTGCAACATATCATACCCGGGGGTTTTAATTTTTTTTCCATTTCAGCGGACCGTACCCGTACCCTGGCAGTCAAGGCTAAATAACACAAAAACCAATTCTCTTAGTATCTACATACCACAATGAATTTTCCTAGTTCATCCAAAACTTGTGCTTGATGTAAAACATTTTATTACCCATTATAATTTTTAGGTACTAGGTGCTTTTCAACACTAGTTAATGTGTAATCATATACGGATCAACTTCAAATTCATCATAGTTTTAGAGAAGCTCATTGACAAGAGAAGACGCCACCTGGCCCATGCAAGAAAATTTGGGCCTCTGCTTTTGTTTTCCTAACCCATGCCATATTGATTCTCCCGCTCAACAGTTTCTTAATCTTATTCTATCCTGACAGGATTCTGCAGTTACCCCTAGTGAGGCGGTTAGCTGCAATTTCCCAGGACAGCCCTCCCAAGGACCTGCTAAATTTACTTCACCAGCATGCACAATAATGGCAATCAACCCCTTTATAAACTTTCCACTGGAGGAGATAGAGCAGAGATTTTGGTCTCTTAAAGAAAGAGCACTCATATGCATATTCATTACTGTTAGCTTAGTTCAAAGACTGTCAAAGCTTGGGTGTATGAGAATTTGAAGCCATCAGGTCCTATAGGTACCCCAATACTACCTAATTGCTATTTCATGACCAACTTTTCCTTTGTTCACTGAAAGATACCATCTTCCACGGTGTACCATTGTTTTTGAGATGAATCTGGTTTGTTATAAAACCCTGGTTTCTTGAGGTTCTATAGATACCCTGATAATACCTAATTTCTATTTCATGGCCAACTTTGCCTTTTGTTTGGTGAAAGATACCATCTACCAGGTCGGACCATTGTTTTTGAGAAGAATCTGGTTTGTTCATAAAGCCCTGGTTTCCTGCCTTAAATGCTACAGATAATCTTCCCAGCAAATTTCCTGTTTGGTTCAGATTCCCTCTCTTACCTAGTGATTTTTGGGGGAGATTTATTTGAAGGGTATTGGATTTTCAATTGGTTGATATATCATGGCACTCGCCCTCTATCCTGTAGTTTTGAGGTATGTCTGCATTTGTACCATTCTAGTTCTAGATAATCTCCTGCCTAATGGACTTTTCTGGAACTCAGGGGCATTGATTGGGAACAGCCTGTGGACTACAAAAACATTCTGTTTAGGTGTAGCACATGCCCTCTACATGGTTACCTAGCATGGGTTTTATCTTCTCATCAACATTGTCAGGGGTAAAATCAAGAGGGGAACCAAAATCACAGCCGGTGAACTCCCAGAGCAATTGAGAACAAGTCAACAAAATAGCAAGAGGTCCTGCCTTCAAGTTCCAAGCTAAGGGAAAATTGTTCCCTTCCATCCCACAGTCTGCATTTTATAAGGATCACTCCCTGAAGCCAAGGCAGAAACATCCATGTCTTCATGTCCCAACCCTTTCAAGTTTCAATCATAGTTCAAAAACTGTACTTGGCAGACCAAAATTTTGACTTTTACTCGGGACTCGGCAGCTTTATGTAGGGAAACAGTAGTATATTTTTTAATTAATTTTCGACCATAAAAGCGTACAAAATACAAAGTACAATGCTCAGAGCATCTTAGAGTTGTAGAATATAGTGACATAGCCATCAATGTACCAAAGTATACTAATATGATATATCAAATCAGAGGGCAACATCCTTCTAAAACTGATGGAAATCACTATCAATCACCTGCAGCGACAGTAAAATACATATAATGACCTAGCAGAACAGAAAGACACAAAAAACTGTGTTTTTTTTTTGACAAAATGACGTTTTACTTTCTGTGGACTTGTCTTATTCTGCCATAGCCCAGTTTTCAGGCATGACTCGGCTAGTCTTACCGAATTTCCAGCTAGATTTGGGAAAAACTTGGCAATTTTCAGGTGTCGACTCGGCAGCTGAAAAATATAGCGATTAATAGGTTATCAGGCGAGTGGCAAGCACACTATTTTTGCTGAGTTTTTAATATATGCTTTCAAATACTAGAGGCCGAGGGCATGATGGGGAACAAACAACATGAGACAAGCCTATTTGCTTCCAATGTTTCGTATACCTCAATTAAAATTCCCCACAATAAATTATCATTAAAAAGTTATTTCTGTTGGAAGCAAAGCATTAATACAGATTGATGAGGAGCTCCATAAGATCTTTATAGGATCTGGTGCTGTTACAAGAGACCAGAATTTTTAGTGGGATTGTAGTTTCTCCATGCATTTCTCATTGGGGGCTAAATTCTTACATCTGTATGGGTGCAAAATTGCCAATGGCAGTTCAGGGTAAGCCGTCATTCCATGGGACCAAAAAAAGTGTGGCATTATCTTCTCAGTGTCATCTGTTGGGGATTTAATATTATTTTAGTTTGTAGACTGCCTTGGTGCATTCATAGGAACGGCGACAGGTCTAGTAGAGAAATCGGACTGCCTTCTATTTTCAGATCACTTTATGGTTTCAGTATCCTGCTTCACACTCACCTACCATTGGCCAATCCATCATCACATCAACCGGTATCATAATCTGAAGAGATTCTCCTTGATATTTGAAATTCTTTATTTTTGGATTCCCACTTTAGAGCAAAATTCTTGAAAGATGGCAGTTGCGTCGATAACTTTGTTATGAGAAATGAGACATGGAAAATGCAATGCCAACAGAAATGCAATTATAAAATAGCTCAAGGATAAGAATCATATATATATATATATATATATATATATATATTTATATTAAATATTTATTCCTAATGGTTATAACATAATAAAATATTAGTGTAATCAAAAATAAAAATTGTAAGAAAGAGTGACGGAAGTTACATTTTATCTTTTAAGCTCCATTTGAAAAAGCCACAAAAGTGATGCCAATTAGGTCAAACACACTCTTACCTCTTATTTCTGTTTCTTTATACAGGTGAAATTTAGTATCAGACATGGCACATTCAGTGCCAATATCATATTATATTTACGCTGATAGGTGTTCTACAATGGTAGCAAGGGGTGGAATGTGATGGTGTGACCTTGTAAGGTTTTATTCTCTATAATAAATTTGATGTCCATTTGACCATCACAAGGTAAGTTTGACCATAAATTTTACGTCTACTTAACCGTCACTTAAAAGTTTATTTTACTTTTTAACTTTGAAAGTCCATAAAAAATAGTAATATCTTGGTCATACCGTAGAGTTTCAGGCCCTTTTTCTCAGAATGATTTTTTTCCATCATTATATGGAATTTATGAACATAATGTAATGAAATTATTAATCAATGTGATATGTGTAAAATCCAAAATAAAAGCCTTGAAATTGATATCTATCAGCGTTTTATAAATAGATGTAATTAAGATATTTGTACTAGTGTATACTTAGTTTAATACCAAAAGAAAGGTGGCTGAATTTTGCAAAGTGGATCTCCTTTCTATGTATAAAATATCAATGTGCGGAATACATAGAGCAAGAATGAGAGCAATAGAATGGAAAAGTTTTGAGTCAACCACAGACAGGAATTGTTCAGATATGAACTCAGTTGAAAGGTTTAAAGTGCAAAAAAAAACTCAAAAATTACATAGAATTACATACATTGAGATGATTAAAACCCTGGATGCCCTTGGAAGCTGACATGGCATTTTTCCTGAGAGCTTACTCATCCTTAGGGGCCGGATCATAACAGCCAAGTATATAAGGAGGTCAGTATGGACTGTTTGGCGGCATACGGTTCTGTCATATGGAGGCACCTTTAGTAAGGTTTCTTGCTCTAGAAAGATGACCCACATTGGAAAATACATGAGGCAATAGTTGGGAAGGTTACCTGAACTGCTTCATAGACTCTCTTATATCCCCAAACTTAGACATTTGATCGTTGACATGGCCGATTACCTCCTCATTTGGCTTAAGGACTATATGTTGTAAGAAACCTACCTACCTACCTCCCTCCTACAAACTAATCTACAATGGGTTGTGGGCTGTGCTTATGAGGTTTTTATGAAAGGCATCTCGAGGCTGTTAGTTGACTAAAAGAGCAGCTCAAGTATTGGCTGTAGAGCCATTCAAGGCCTAAAACGTAACTCAACAGCACTTATTGATTGATGTGTAATAATAATTGAGCACACACTCTCTCCATTATAACAGTAAATAGGAACATGCTACAATTCTAGATATATTGCAGTAATAACAGCTATTCTATTTTTGTGAATACTCCATGATAAAATGAAGGCAATGTCTCAGTATGAACATTCAACTTAAGTTTAACTTCAGTGGAAGGCTACCTCTTAAAGATACCTTCCCATAATCAAGCCTTTAACTCCTCGTTAATATAAACTCTAGAGTCTTAATTACCACTTCACTAAACTAAGTCTTAAATCCAACCTCTCAATTGTTCCATTTGTAGCCTTATAAGCCTACTAACACAACCCATTCCAAAAAATAATAGATGAATGAAATCTACCAATCCCAGCTGTGTTATAGGTTACACAAATTTAAAGCCATTGAAAGCCTGAACTGTCAAAACTGAACAACAATATTATTTGATATATTTATAATTCAGTTCAGAGACATGCAAATTTAAGAGCAGCTAGAAACACAATATAACAGCAGACATATTGCAGTCATAGTTGCTGTTTCTATTGCATGAATACTTAATTATCAAATGATAGAAAGGTTTTCATATAAGTATTTAAATAAAGGATGCATTCAAGAAAGAAAGAAAGGAAACCATACTAATGTCTACAAGTAACCAAAAGCAGGTCAATCAGACTTGAGGATACAACGGTTAACAATAGAAAGTTCTAGATAGAGAGAATCCTAGAAGTAAAATAACAAAAGTACGTAAGACAAATAAAAGTAGCGTACCACTAACACGTGTAGTCATGAAATTAATACAAATAACAATGATGGATGAACAAGATACCCCAAAGCATGTGTCAATGAAGACTGGAAGGAAATCTCATTGACTATCTTTGGTTGTGCTTAAAGTGGAGGACTTGCATCGGCCATCATTGATTGCCATGGAAGATTTGACAATGTTGGCTAGGGAGTTTCCATGGTCAGAGGGGCTAGGTTGGGAGATCTTAGAGAGGAAGCAAAACACTTCCTCTAGAAATATACCATAACATCCAAGGCTAGTGTAGCTCCTTCAGTAGAAAAGAAACTTGCAATACGAGTTTGTCTGTGTGAGATGGAGGGCAGTCAATAACTAGTTTATCTATGTTGACGAGGAGTAGAGCCACACTGATAGGATTGAGTAGAGCCATTAGGCAAAGGGACAACAAGTTGGGGGATTTGAGTAATGTGAGTAGTAATGGTGCGTTGAGAGAAATGCCACCTAATTGATCTATTGGCTTTGATATGTGAATTATTGGTGTCCAAAGGGTGTTTAGTGCTCCCTATCACCTGGGTATGTTGGAGAAAAGAGGTGATCAACATGGAGGCTCTATAGCATATAGACTCCTTGCTGGGGTTTGTGCTAGAGGTTGATGACCTCACAAAGATAAAGAGCTTGACACCACTAATCCAGATATCTTAATAAAGTAGATTGTGTTTCTCGAGTCCCTGTAGAGGCAATGATATCTTCCTTGGATCTCATAGTAAGTGGGGCATTTGAAAATGAAGTGTTACTTGGTCTCCACCTTCTGGAGGGTGATGACAGATCCATTCCTTTTGGAGAATGTGGTGATCATTTTCAACATGTAATTGGTGAGAGCACACTCTCACCTGGCCAAGGGGAAATCTCAAGTTGTGGGACTAGTGGCACTGAAGATAGTCAGGGCGATGAATAATGTTTGACATAAAAAGCAAGCTTGGGGATCCGAGCAACTCAAAGGGGAGATCTAGGTGACCTGGATATATTATCTCTAGATGACCTCTCTGACAACTTTGGTGATGACGTCCTTTTTGCGAAGGAGCCTTAGGGCGTCTAGGGCTACATGAGAGGGGGTACACTATCAATGGAGATGCCTATAAAAAGGAGCAACCTATGCTCATAATACCAATAGTGCCAGCGTCTTGTGGGGACAAGCGAAGCAATTCTCTATGAAGAGCAAAGTGTTAAGTATGGATATCTCTTGTCACCCAAAGTTAGGGTTGTGAAGGCTCTAAGTCTGTGGATATAGAGTAAGCCTTAAGATAGTCTCAAGGCAAAGCGACAAATTCAGCTTGGACGATATAATGAGGAACTATCTGCTTGTAATAAATCATATGTTGTAGCATGAGAGTCTGGACCCTCTTGATACGGGCCCAGTTAACGATTCCCAAGCTGTCCCGAAACCTCCGAACCATATAAAACTCTACGCTCCATTATCTATACCCAATCATAATGGTCCTATAGCTGTTAGGGGTAGAGAGATCCCGGATTTATAAATAGGGTGAATGACTTGCTGGAACTATAACTAAGGAAAACCTGAACACACCACGTCATCAAAGAGCATGGCAAGGGGAAGGAAAGGGAATCGACACCATATTTGATGAATTCAACTAGGAGATGTTCGCAGTCTAGTGCACAACTTCAAAATAGTTCTTGACGGACGAAGTGGAGAAGGCAAAGGAGCATGGCAGAGGAATGGGGGCAGTAGCAACGGGATGGTGTGGAATATATTAGAGGGAACTAGCATAGGAGACCCATGTGTCAGTAGTGATGTTGGAAACTATGGTTTTCCTTGGGAGAAGAATATGCCAAAAGGTCTTAGGCGAGTGGTGATCAATAAGTAGTGCAAGCTGTTTAGATGCAAGAAACTCCTATTTCTTATGTTGGAGAAGACAATGTCACAATAGTATTCCCTACGTAGGGTGGTGTCAAGGTAGGGGCACGGACTAGTGAAAATCAAAGTCTCCAATGAAGGGATTTACACTCATCATCATACTATCGGTTGAAGAGGGGTAGGATCTGTGGCAGGAAGGGGATCTAGAGTAATGGATGGTGTGGGGACAAAAGTCAACCATTACATCCTAGAGGGTTTTAGTATTTACTAAGAATTCATACATGGAGTTGCTGATGGGAAGACCACGGGAATGGTGATGAAAATAAATCATGTGTTGTGTTTTTTTACTTTTACAGTAAATATTTTTTTACTACTGTCATTTGTAACTAGATTATTGTAAAATTAGCGTATAAATAGATAAGATACTCAACCGTCCTACATTCAACGATATGAACAACCAAACACCACATAGTAGTGATTATTACCATGTCCCAAGTATTTATTTTTCTCAAATATTTATGTATTTACATGTTAAGTCTAGGAAAAGTAGAGGAATTGTTTCCCCCTTATGATTGATCTACGTGTTCAAAAAGACCACGGGGATGGTGATGGAAATGCAGAAGGACGTGAAATGACAACAGAAAAATACGGGAAGGGTGAAGGAAATGTAGGTTTTGAATGGCAACGGTTAGGGATTTGAGTAATTGGGAGATAACCTCTTGAAAATACCAAGAGATACAATTCCTTTGAAAGAAAAGTGCCTAAAGCTAGTTGAGATAAGCCTACAAAACTGGTCTTGGAACCAAAAAAATACAATGGACAATGAGTCTGGTGTAGTCTTTAACCTCAAAAATTCGTACCAACAAGTTTTGACTAGTGAAACAAGGATGGTCTAGAGGGTCACACAGTATGTTCTCATTCTTAAGCCTTTCACTTCTCATTATCATAAAATCTATGTCTCATTGCTACACTAGCTGCATTTTTGAAGGTACTCCTCACCCACTTCTCTCGGTACTTCAAATAGACATCACTCGAGTCGAAGTAATTTCCCCTAGTCTACTCTAGTTGTCAGTAACATGTCAGATGTAGCAGTTGGCCCTTTTAAGTGGCTTCCCCTACCTCCCCTTCTATAAAATTAACTTCGATGGGTTTGTGAGTGTAGTTAAAGACTGAAACTTTGTTAGTACTGGTTAAACAAGAATACAGTGGTTCTAATACCAGTAATTTTTCCAAAGCCTGGTTATTGCGAAGAGGGACTGACCCAGTCCATTAGTTAAGTTTTTCATACTTACATATTGTAGTATATTCCTCTTTAACATTATATCTGGTCAAGTCTTATGCCAAAAGTTCCCCATCCTCATGTGTATGGACTGTTGATAACATAATTTAAGGAATTACAAGTCATCTACTTTACTTCCATAGTTTCCCACTTTCATCATGTTTCTACTGAATTGAGTTGTGTCTATCCAATCATAACTTGCACGCACTCATGCTCGATGACATCTTCAACTTAAGCATTTACTCCACCTTTAGCATCAGTACCATGGGGAGGATGAACATGGGGTTCGGCAAAGTGGGTAGCATTGCCCCTTGTAATTGATTCCTCAAATCATAACTTAAGCTGTATGACAACCCCTATATTAATGTAGATGGTATAGAAAATTTTGGTATTAGTTTTCCTTAAGATCTTTAGTTCACATGATTGGGGGGCATGATAATTGCACAGTTGTAGCATGCAATTTGCACAGCGGTGACATGGCTTGGAAAAACATGTTTTTTAATCATACAACTTTGAAACACTAAAAAATAACGGCAAACCATGACAAATTTAAAGAGATAAAAATAAGCAAAAAATTATTTTGTTATGTCATGTCAAATATAGTATGCAGGCATCAAAATAAGCATATCATTTGATAAAAATTATAAATATGATGAAATGTTGGTAATCGGGAAAAGTCTCTAGAGTCGAAACATTTCAATATTTAATACCATCAATGTTTTCAAATGCCAAACCCAAAAAGCCCTTTGACAGCCTTGTATAACTGAAAAAGCTGCCATGTTTTTTTTGCATGCGTTTAAAAATGTGTTTTTTTTTTTGAATTACATGACATTTCTGAAAAAAGTCATATGTTTGCTGTAATAATTCCTGGGCTTTTAAAGTTAAAGTGTTGGAAGGAGGGAAAAACGTTCCCTCCATTTGCCCATCCGTTGGGTGTCTGGCAGACCCTGGAAACGTGTCCCTGAGTAACTCTGTCCGAGGCTAAGATGGTTTTCGATCTCTACATGTGTTGTCAACAGAATCCTCTTCATGAGTCATTTCACTATTAAAAGAAGACAAAAGTTTAAGGGGTTTTTGACGTTTGAAAAGTGAGAACAACCTGTCCAAACCAGCCCGATCCTTTGATACTCGGCCCGAGATACTGATTTTTTTTTAATATATTTATAGACTCCCACGTACTCATTTACAACATAGGGTGCTGTTGTAAGATGAAGACTATAGTCACGATGAATCAACACTCCCCGTCTGTTCTGAATCATAGAACCTTTTTGCAGTCTTCTATGTGTTTCACATAATGGGATTGTAGGAGGACTAGAAAAATTGCAAGCTCTGGCTGTTGGTATGAATGTTTTTTGGTCTTATTATGGAATAAGAGGACTTCTTCTCAGTTTGCATCTCAAACTGTTTTGCAAACATTAAAGCATTTAAAATCTTCCCATATTACTCTGCCATCCCCCTTCTCCCTCAACTACTTCCCTTAAACTCTTTTTCTCTTTCAATAGCGACATGAAAACCTGCAAAGCTTGTTGTGTTGCTGTCATTCTACTCTTAAATTACATTAATCAATATTTTGATGGGTGGACGTTTCCCTCCTCTCTCCAAGCTGTTCGTGATGTTTGCACTCTAGAGTTGGGGTTTTCTAGATTCTCAACTAGCCGACCCCTCCCTTTCTCAGGAAACCCACCCTTTCTAGGGTCCAATTTCATTTTCGCAATGCTTCTCTTTATTCGGAGAATGACAATATAGATGTAACGTGTCTGCAATTATATGGACCCTTATTTCAAGAGCCACAAGGTGGTTTAAGACGCAATTTTAGGAACAATAGGGCCATGAAGAAGCTGTTGGAGGAGGTAAGGGCAACGCACTGACAGTTTTGGAAAAAATGTTCTTCAGCATGATGGGCACATAACATGTTGCTTCAGCTCAAGCTGCTCTTGACCACGTTAGGAACATCCTCAACATTCTTAATAAGGACCTCTCTACACAACCAACCGTGAATGCTTGTAGCTAGCCAGCGTGGTGGATGCCAGGATTCTAGTGGAGAAGAATTTTCTCAAGCTTTCTACAGTCACTGAATCGTGGAATAAAATATTAGCTTCACGATTCTTGTTCATATGCATTTAGAAGCCCTCTTTGCTATGCTCTTGACAGTTGTGGAGTGTTACTTTGGTTACAAATTAGGGGGATAAAAAAGGGAATGGGACAGAGAGATTAATTCAATGTCCATAAATGACTGAAGTAGGTCAAGGGAACTCAAACATACATTCAACTGCATTAGAAAACCACCAGGTTAAAAAGGGCCCCAGGCCCTTAAAAGATTAATTTAATGTTTTGACAACATTAAAACAAAGTAAAGATAACTAGAGAGAGTAAACCTAAAGTTGTTAAACCCCAAACCATATGATCTGAGTGCAAGAACTGTTAGGAAATAAGGGATAAAATATGCGGAATAATCCCTCACAGAATCGCAACAGAAGAAACTAATATGCAGAAATTATTACAGATCTCAAATAAAATTGCAGAATAAAATAACACAACACAAAGAGACAGTATTTAACGTGGTTCACCCAATTTGAGCTACGTCCACCAAGAATCACTTTCTCAGATTTTATTACAAGCCACTGCTCTATCAATACAATACCCAGATCCATTTGGAGCTATGCTCAACAAACTCTACAGAATTCACAGTCGAATTCAAAACACATCTGCAATACATTTGCTTGTACATCTATCATATGCATAAGACCATATAAATAGACAACTGCTTAAGCAGTTTGATACAAAACCGTGGGTATCAAAACAATGGGCAAAAGACCGAAAAAACCATGGGCTCAAAAACAGCCCATAACGGTTACCCATTACCCATGGGTTAATAAACCACCCATGAAAAAATACCTGAGTGTAACACATAGAAGGTGTACCACACTCTAACATGAAAATAGGCTCCACAAACATAACAAGAGCATAAAACCTTATGAGGGGACATCCTTATAATGTAACAAGGCGGTGATGAAGATAAGGTGTAGACCAAGATTGGACACCCCAACGCTATCAAAGTTTGTAGCAAGGCTTGGGCAAAAGAGCCCAGGATGACATCATGCGCCACTGCGGAAGGTTTAGTGTAGTATTTGATATTGTTCCTGGCGTAATGTCTAGGGTTAAGGGACTAATCTGGGTAATCATAGTAAGAAACATGGTATGTGCCCTAGAATCTCTGCTAACACCGAAAGCCAATGAACCTTTGGAGGTAAAGAAAAAAACTAGTATTGTGTGCTTGTCCTGTGGACTTGGTTTGTGAGGAAGGGGGCCTAGAATGCCCCCCATGCTGAGACGAAGCAGATTCATGGGGCTTACAATAAGAAGAGTGAGAAGGCTGGGTCAGACTAGTAGATTGATGCAAAGATGGATGGAGTCTCATTCGCCTTGTTAGAAAATGTGGTGTACATGATGAGGAAACACAATAATATGTACATCTTATATGAGAGAGAGGGAAGGAGGGATAGGCGGAGACCTTTCGATATTACAAATCCACTTCCCTTCTTATACTAAATGGAGATGATTTTCTTTGCCCACAAGTCTAACTATATATCTCTGAAGTAATTGTTACAACAATCGTAGGGGATTAACCCCATTAAATGTTATCTTCAACCAGATCGGTGAACTTCTACGTGTGAATTAGTATTTTCCAAAGGGGAACATTTGTGACAACATGAAAGAAAGAAAGAAATAATTTGCCTGATATCTCCAGGGGCCCATAAAAGTGACAGTCTATGGAAGAAAAAAGTTAGATATCTCTATTTGGATGTTATTTAATTCTTAGGGGTTTAAGGTCATTTTTGAGTACTTTGTTTATTTTGATATTATAAGTAGCTCTCGAGTTTATGTTTAAGACAAATTTAAGATGCAAAATGAAGTCGTG
Source organism: Taxus chinensis (assembly GCA_019776745.2). Taxonomy (NCBI): domain Eukaryota; kingdom Viridiplantae; phylum Streptophyta; class Pinopsida; order Cupressales; family Taxaceae; genus Taxus; species Taxus chinensis. The sequence goes on from CM034147.1 coordinate 605,907,790, forward strand.
AAGCCTATGGTTACTTCTGATGATGGGCTTTTGGTTGGATTTATATAGAGCATTTTCAATGTGCCATTAATCATCCATTATTTGGCAAATTATGGTCTTCTTGTGTGACTGTGAGGGTTCTTTCAGAATGTATGTATCTGCTGGTTTGAATGCTTAATGCTGATAAAAGAACATTGGCACCCAAAGCACCTTTCATTTTTTCATATAAACAGGCATGCTATCTTCCATGCTAGAGAGTTCAAATATGCTCTATCTTGTTTCGTAATTATTTGTCAATTTGACCATTGTGCTTACTTGTCGCTAATATCTTGTTAGTTTCCTAGTGTGTAGTTCAGAAATGCTGAATCCTGAAAAGTACTATTCTTTGTTTTTCTGTATATATTTTGAGTTGTATTAGTGCCCTACCTGCCATAGTAAGAATAAATGGCAGTCATTAGAAGATATGTACATGGATGGGGATGTTATTTTGTAATACGGTGTGGGAGTATATGAATAAGAGCGGTGTGGGTTTATATGAGCGCGACTATATTACATTTAAATATAGCGATCAGGAGACGTGGGTATGAGTATGGGGACAACAGCATCCCTGTCGTTGAACCTGATAATTCTAGTGGCTGATAAATTGAGCAATGCATGAGATGTATGCGTATTATAATTTTTGTGATTCTTAGCCAATAAGCCACTGCTGGTTAATGTTTAAAGTTGAAATAACCATCATCACTATTCAACAATTGTATTCAAGGATTGTTGCTTGAAAACGAGTATAGATGTTGATCAATTTAAAGAATAAAATGAAGTAATTTGCCTTAGTTTGCGACCTTTTTTTGGCTTTTTAAAACTCTCTTCCGGATCTAGTAGATTGGAAACCAAGAATGTGCAATATAAAAATATTTCAAATAATGTTTCCATCTTCTTATGAAATTTCTATATGAATATGTTTGGATTGTGCCTTTCTTTCTGGTTGCTGTTCCTAACTGAACCAATTATCCTCCCCCTTTTCCTTCCTCCCCACATATCTATTCTATTCTATGAAGCCTTTAAGAGTCCTTGCAGTTATCCAAAACTCCACGTGAATAGTGGATTCCTTGGGAAATAGAAAACCAGACCGGAAAGGAGAAAAGAACCAACCCACATTGCATAGATGGGTATTTATGGATAGTCCTTTCCCTTGAGTCCCCCATATTGCTCTTGCTCCCATTGATTTGTGTGGAATGCCCCTATCTATCTCCCCTATGTATAGGTATTAGGGGCTCAGTTGAAATCCATATATAGAGAGGGGGCACTATACCGATCTAATCGATCACATTGATGACGTGATAGGGGGCTCGACATCATGAATATATATAGGGCACAAGCCAAACATGAATCCAACCAGTTTCCATATATAGAAAGAGCGGATTTGATCCCACCAGAATAGTCAGCCATGTATGTGTGTGTAGGGATTTGATCCCCCTATATCTACATAAACTGAGAGACCCTAGATACATGGATATAGAGGGCTGCTTGCACCCATACGAATTGAAAGGGCCCCTATCTATACTATATATGGGCTCCAATCCCCCTATATCTATATGGGCCAAGGGAACCCGAGGGATTGCTCCCTTAGCCCTATAAATTGAAAGGAAAGGGGGGATTTATGGGGCATTTGTCGAGGGTCCTATACACTAAGGGGATATTGGCCCAATCTCTATATATGCTGCCTGTGTGCCAGTCCCACATATGAATAAGGGGCCAAGGAGGCTATATGGATATAGATAAGGCCCGATCTATATCTATAGGATATAGATAGGCACTCCATATAACTGTTTGGGGGGTGACATACTGTGTATCCATGGCTGGAGTTGGGGAGGAGCGCAGACCCCTCATATATTATTTGAGGAGTATTATGATCAAGTAGGATCAAGATAAGATGACCCCATTCTCCTAAGGCCACCAATCCAATCCCTTTATCTATATCAAGCCATGACATGTATCTATATAAGGGAGAGGCCCTATCAGTCGAGAGACCTATCTAGAGGTACCTCTTCCTTTGTTAGCTATTTTCCACCCCTATCTAGATATGGCACCGTGATGTGTGGTATCATTTATCTCTAACTTGAGATCGTCATGTATAGATAGGGAATTGGATTGACCCTATCTATATCTAGGGGGCCATGAAATCCCAACTAGATAGCGAGGCCTCTTGAGACAACCCTCTCCACCTCACCCTACTCCCCCCCCACCCCCCCCCTACCCCTATAAATTGTAAGGGAAACTATATCTATCCATATATGAGTGCTCTATATATAAGCTATGTCGAGCCCTTGTCTCCCACCCCTATATATAGGCCTATAGCAACCTATTACTAACGGATTGGGATTAGGCCTACTATTACCATATCCATAGAGGGTAGGGGCGGGCGTTAATCCTCTCTTCATATAGCATAGCTACACTCGCTTGTTAGAATCCCATCATTGCAGGGGTGGATGCTCTACCCTATATATATCTATGTGAGGTGAAAGGTGGTGCCATTAGAATCTATTGCTAGATAAATAGTCCTATACTATATGTCCAGGGCACCCAAGCTCTTCTAGTTCACCTAGACCATCTCTCGGGCCAACTCATATAGAGTCGAGAAACGAATTCCCGCAGGGCCTTATATATAGGCTGATCTCTCCTGCCCCTATATAGACATTGGGCCTCCTTTGCTGGCCTACTATATCTAGTTGGGGCTTGGGTTGAGGAGGGGAAGGAACTAGAAAGTAAGGTCTGCTCACAATATGCATTGAAACCCCACCCCCACCTCATATATCTTATAGTTGGATAGGGCTGCATTTGCCCCATATATATATAGGCCAATTGACCATTCATTAATGTATAGATCATGGATGGATGATTCTTCATTCAACCAATAGTTCCTCAATCCAGATGAGATTATAGATATATATTTAGGACCCAATTGGTCAGCCCCGATTAGAGAAAGAATACCATACTAAGCATCAAACTATGACTAGATGCCCAACTCAACTATATATGCATAGTAGGTCCTTAGTACCTCCCTATTTCTAGCAAGGGAGGGGCCATGAGTGCCATATATCTATAATGCAAAATCGTATTGTACTCTATATAAGGGTTTATATAGGGCAATCAAACAACCCTATATAGATATGGCTGGGGAGTCGCGACCATGACGAGTGCTAGGTAAAGATAGGGCGCCTCCCTGACCACTACCCTTTGCTCCCTTCTCCCAATCAAATTCATTTATTGGGGAGCCAAAGGCCCGTCTTCTGCCACATAAACATTTATAGAGGTAGAGGGGATGCCCCCCCCTCGTCCTATCCTCTCCCTCCTCTGTTTCCTTTGTTGGTGGTAGGAGAGAGAGGGGAGGGTGGGGGTGGGAAGACGATCTCTCAAATGATCCTCTTCCTCCCTAGCAGACTACCAGGGATTGTATAAATAGGGGCTCTCCCTCTCCCAATCCTGCCCTATCTATATAGAAACGTTGAGTTCCATATAGAGGCGCTGGATCTCATCCTCCTACCCTCAACTCTAGAGGTAGAGAGTGAAGTCGGGGCCTTGTTTTGATAATAGGTCTTTCTCTCTCCATAGCTCACCTCTTAATGTCCCCTACACCAATTCCTTACCTATAACCCATAATTCGGATTGAAGAGCCTCTCTGCCCAATCTATATTGGGTCCTCTGCCTCCGTCGGGTTGAGACCTATTGTATTAGTAGTAGATATTGGGATAGAGTGGGTGATAGATTCACATGTTCAGTTGGGTTTTGTTGTGTGGAGGGAGGGGAATAAGTAACAAATGAATCGCATTGGATTCCCCACTTAAAAATGTCTTGTATTGCAAGATGCACGGCTCCATCTACATGGTTATTACAGGGTGGGTAGTTAGGGGGATAGGGGCCTGCTCCCGACCTTATAATATCTAGGAAGGGTGTGGCCCCCCTCTCAATGGGAGATGATGTGACCCTCTCTTCCCTTATATTAGCAGATTACCTTTGTTGCCAACAAGGCAAGTATTGATTTTTCTCCTTGCAAACATCAAGGTTAGTACTTTTGGCCAGTGTTCTTTGAAAATGTGAAATGGTAGCCTTAGGATGAGTGATATAAATCTCCTCCAAATGAGATGGTTTATATAATTTGAGCTTGCTCACAGCGACAAATTATGGATGACAAGCTGAGCTGGAACTTATAGGCGAAGGAATTAGGCATGATCTCTTGCAAAATAGTGTTTAGATATGTGCTTCATCTTATGAGGTTTGTTACGAAACACCTCTTCATGCAAGTGAATCCAAATTCAATCACCAACTCTGCAACATGCTGTGCCATGCCAGGTGGCAATCAAGCCATGTAAGCATAGAAAGGTGAAGAATCTTACACGGAAGCTCAACTGTTTTGACTTCCAAAGTGGTTCTTTGCATAGTTGAACTAGTTGCCTAGTTTTTTGGTGGCCTAGTCTTCAGAGTTTTAACTCCCAGTTTTTTCTCGGATGAGTTTTCTGTGGAGTTTTTGTCAGGTTTTTCTTAGTTTTACTGAGTTGTTCCCCTTTTTTGTTGAGTGTTACTGAGATTTTGCTGAGTCGGAATGTTTTTGCTCTGCCGAGTCTGAGTATTGGAACTATGGTTCTTTATGCCTTACTACTTTGTAATATATATGCATACATATGTAACATTAGATAGCAAGTGGATAGTAGAAGGTAGAGAATTATACATCTCCCTTGAGATTATGCCATACACATGACACATGTATTAATATAAGTTTTGTTTTAGTTCTATTATTTTCTCTATTTTGTTTCTTTGAAGATAATCACTACCACATATGCATACAACACATGTAGGTCCTCATCTACAAAGGTGTCCCTTGGACCTCCTAGGATCCAGATCAGAAGGTGCTTAGTTCAACTTCGCGGGTTGCTACAAAACTTCAAACTATCTGACCAAATTGAGCATTTGTGGAGGATAAACATTTCTACCCATCATAGCCTGCGCATGTGGTATCCAAAATGCTAAGTACCCTATGAGGAGGACATCTTAAAAATCCACCTCTTTATTGACATGCTGTTTTTATACTTGATTACCAAATAAACCAGCTGAATGTAGGATGTCAACATTACTGAATACTAAACCAAGAGTTCAAGAACTGAAGTTGTTGGTAAACAATATGCAGAATGACCTTACCAAGAAGATACTGGTGCCAGTGGTGCTTGGACCAAGGCACAAAATTCCTTGTCATAGTTCCTATGATTGAGCATGGGTTATGACAAGGCTTTTGAATGATTACCATTGGATGCCCTTCCTGCTCAAGTCCTACACCTATGACATATTTTTGAAGCATTGGTTTGAAGCTCAACTGCTGCTACAAGTTGGGGAGAGAAGAACACTTCAGTAGAGAAAATATATTTCAAACAGCCAAATTCTTGAGTGGAATCTAAATTCCGTTAATGACTAAAGATGTGGGTAACGCGTTGGTAATTACTGATGAACTTCATATAATTCATACCCCAAGAAGCCACCCCAGAGCTGGAATGTTGGATTGACTGGGCCACTCACGAAAGACCTTTATTTTATTTGGATATGCATTTACTCCATGTTTGGTTGATGAGGTCCGAAATAATTAACTGAGTTTTTCTCGAAGAAGGATTTTGTGATTTTGGATTGGAGATGATGTTGGTGAAAAAGACCTCCAACCATCTGCACATTGACCAAGTGGATGCCCCAGGTCTTGTTGTGGACCAAGATGTGATTCGGATGGACAACAACGAATTTTCCAAGATGGGGGTAAGCAAATATCATTGACGACGCACATGACTGTGGAAGGTGCATTGGTGAGGCCGAAAGGCTTTGAAAACCACTTTTAGATCCACAAGCATTAGTGCTGGTCTGTATCTTTCCCTTGATTAAGAAGAAAGTATTTTTTTAATTCATGAAAAGGCATTACTGTCAAGCCTTTTGTAGCAGAGTCAACACTTACATACTATTTGATTTGTATCAAAATATATATATTCGGAACCTACAAAATCAAGGCTAAATTATATATAATCTATTTTCTCCAAATCTTTAAATTCAATAGATGCCACTCTTTTACTTTATATTTTATACTCAAAAAACAAGTGAAACAAGAAGAAGAAGAAAGAAAAGACAAGACATCTCAACAACTAGATCATATATTGCAAATTTGGACAGTAAGAGCACTGTTGATGCTGAAAGGAGTTTAGCTGCATTCTTATTTCCGTAGAGAGTTTGGATCCTCAATTATTCTTTTCTCTGCACAATGACCTTCCTTTTATTGAAGCTGGAACTTGTGTATGACGATGGATGCGTAATAGCCATCCTAATCAAGGTTTCACTAACATTTCCATACAACATACCTGCCAGAATTGATAACATCCCTGTAAATTGTAGCTACAGAAGCATGGGTTACAAAATAGGTTACTCAATTTGTATCGGCCTTGCTTTTATTTCTGATCAAATGGTTAACTGCCCTATACTATAAGTGAAATTTGAAATCTTTACAAGGTATATTGCCAACTATTTGTAATTTATATGGAAATGACAAAAAAATGTTGTGGCTTTTATAAGGAAGTTGGAGATGCTTTGTTTCGGTTCGTGTGTTTTAATTTGATGCCTGTTTTCTGAGAAAGGTGAAATCCAGAGTTTACATGATATTAACATTTTGTAACTATGTCATCATTTATGATAGAATTGTACAGTATTGTAAATACTGGAAAATAAATACCTTGAAATCCATTTATTTTGTTTAGGATGTTTCAGTACAAATTTAAGTTGTCTTTGTTGAGGCTTTATTTACTTTTCTTCACTATTGTCTAATATCAACTAATCTATTCTTTCCAGGTCTTGAACTGCCATGATTCAGTGATTTACATTTTAGCTCCCTTGAGTTATGCGACTGTGAATGGATGCTCAGATGCTACTATTGTTCTTGGAGCTGTTGGAAAGGTATAATGTAAAGGGTGTTGTTTCACTTGTAGAGGCATAGTTAGTTTTTGACCGCTTTCCAAAAAAGCACTCCAAGTGCATGTTAGTTTTTTGTTTGGATAAGAGTGAGATTTCAAAGATCTCTTGATTCATAATTTATGGTAATTATATTTCCATACTCTTCAGGAGATGCAATCTAGGAATAGAAGTATTGGTTGTCTATTAGTACAAATAAAAAGGAGGATGAAGGAAAGAAGGATAGGCATACATATTTAGAGGAATTTAGTTCTTTTTTTGACTTGTGGATTATTTGTCATGCTAAATTGTTCACAAATCATAAGATTTCCTGACTTCATGTGGATGGATTCAGTTCATGACAGTAGGACTTGCTTTGCTATCGGTCCTGACCATTGAGATTTGATGTTGACATGTGCTTCATCAACAAATGCGTATTGATTGGTATATATGTCTGGATGTTGAAGACCCTTTTTGCAGAGAACTGTAAATGTTCAAAAAAGAAATATGTAGGGGAGACAATGAGACATATCCATGGTTATTTGGATGCAAGAGGTTGACGGAGAAGATGATGGTGTTGTTAATTAGCCTTCTTCAAGCAACTGCGAAATATGACAGAAGAAGAAAAATTCTGAAGCCGATAAATGACATTGAATATATTAGTCACACCATTTTATAACCCAATCTTTGTATTATAAATACACCTTTCAAGGAAACATATATGGCTGTCCATTACAATTGACCATAAAGCTAACATCATGCTTAGAACTTCCCAGAATTAGTAGACATAAAACTTAAAGCAATGCGACAGCCTACAAGACAATACATGCTTTCTTATCTATCAAATTACGTTGTTAATATAAATACCCCATATTCAACATCTGATGTGTAATTAAAGCCATTAAAAGGAACCCAATATCCGTAATGCCTAGAGCCATAAAATGTGTGTTGTGAAAATGATCAATTAAAGATAAATCCGTAAAATTGCAAAATGAACTCAAACAGGATGGAATACACTGGTTTTCCTTTCTTGGAAAGTACTCCATAGTCACACGCGGAAGTACTCCATAGTTGGTATTTTCCCTATAATTTGTTCCTCCCATGATAGTAGCAACTGATAAGCAATTGCTCTAAAGAGAGAACACAAGAGATTGCTGCAACTGTACATGGGCACTCATTTATACTATCTATATATAAGATTACAAAGGATGTAAATTCACTAGTCGTATATAGACACACACACACACACGTACATATGTTCACACATACGTACATACACAACGAATATAGTAATGAGAAATATGCAAAATCTGTTAACAGTCCCCCCTTTGTATTTAATAATGAGATGAAATTGCCAAATATAAAAAGCATATTTAAGATGGCTTCGTTCTTGGATCGTGGATTTTGAATTCAAAAGCTTGAGGTGTTGATGATCACGATAATCCTAACACATGATGTAGTGCCTCCATTGCTCGACTGCCTGAACCAATGCATATAATTCTTTATCACATGTATTGTAGTTATGTTTTGCTGCAGAAAGTGCTTAAGAACAATGCCTGTGGCATAATAGTATGTGTCAGTCTCTATCTGTAAGGGATGATGCAAATCAGGAAGATCAAGCACTGGAGCTGAGCCAAGAGCATGCATGAGAAGTGCTTTTGATGGATAGTTCTCATAGTTGATGAACTGGCCTAGAAATGTTGAATGAAAAAGTCCGTACCACGCAGGAAACCTTTTAGACCTGAAGTGTTGATTGGATTTGGCCAACCTTAAGGACTTTGATTTTTTCACGACGATCACTACAATCCTAACCAATGATGTACTGTCTCCATTGTATAAGTGCGTGAACCAATGCATAGAGCTCTTTATCACATGTATTGTAGTTCTGTTTTTCTGCAGAAGTGCTTAAGAACACCACATGTGGCACAGTAATATACATCATTTCTATCTGTAAGAGATCTTGCAGATTAGGAATAGCAAGCACTAGAGCTGAGAAAAAGAGATCCTTGAGCAGATGAAAGGTATTAGTGTTGGTGCATTCCATGAGAAGTGCTTTTGATTGGATGATTGTTGCAGTGGCTTAGAAATGCGAGATAAATGTTGAGTGCGTTTGCTATAAAAAATTATACCACGTTAGAAACCTTTCAGATCTGTATAGTATTGGATGGACTTGGCCAATCGTTAAGGACTTGAATTTTTTTTGATCTATGTGTACAGAATTGTGGTAAAAAACCAAATATTGAATTGAAATTTCCCAAAGAATGACTTTTTCATGTTGGCCTGCTATTCATGTTTCCGCAAAAGATCCAAATCAATATGGATATATTTGACTTGGTCCTCCCTCATGCTACACTGTAGACCTGAATGAATTTTCCTAAATTTGGGTGAAGCATATCATTGATTATAGCAAGACCTAAAAACAAACTAGCCACTCATTTAGACCATATTTTGTTTTGAAAATTGTTTTCAATTTTTTTGAAGGTTCTATATGTACCTGACAATGGCAGAAGCTAATTACATCTTGCTAAAATGTTCCCCTTTAACCGGTCAATGACACAATTGATCTTGTGCAGTGGGTCCCATTTTTCCAGTGTTTTTGTTCAAGGCCCATTTTTTTCTTTCTTGGACACATTGAGTACTGGAAAACCACATGGAAAAGTGCTTACGATCTTCAAGAAGTTTGTTTAACTGCTTCTTGATCTCTCCATTCTTCAATAAGCATGGTGGGATATGCAGGAAAATTAGGGAGTGAAGAACTTGGAATCACATCCATCCTATGCTGGATGGATCTGAGAGGAAAAGAGCCCTCAGGTTCTTCAAAAACATCTGAATATGCATCGATACTAGCTTGAGTACTTAAGGAGGCATCTTCCCTATGTCAATTTTTTTCTTGGAAAACAACAAAAAAGTGCTAAGTAACTATGTATTCCCCCTGCATCATTGTTTTCTTTCTAGGAATTAATGAAGAGTTAGGAGAAGATGCCAGCTCACCATCCTTTTGAATTCTCTAGGTGTTGGGCTAGTCATACTGGTAAGGACACAAAGGATCAACTTTGATCAATCAAGTGGAATGACATTGCACTAAAGTATATCCTTAATGGGTTCAATGCAAATGTTTTGGCAAACTGCATTATTACCAACGTTGTGTTCCCAACATCTTTGACCCTAACTTAACAAGGTGCGGGTGATGGTTTGAGTGTGGGGAAAACAGATTTGATTGGGACCATGGCTTACGGTCCATTGTGAAAATGTTCATACAATAAAATATTGAATACAAAAAATATAAGAAACTAACGATAACATATTACGTTTGTCTAAAATTTTGAATACAAAAAAATAAAAAACTAACCATAACATATCAAGTTTTTCTAAGATACCATCTTTTTTTGATTTCCATTATCAATGATAAGAGAAATCAAGCTATTCTTTAGCCAGTAATTTTAGGTTAAGGGTCTCCTTCATATTCGTTGAATAGTCTTGGATCATCAAGATAAGTTGCAGATAAAGAGAGTTGGTTGTCAGCTGCAATTTTTGCATCTTGTATTACTATTATTTTCCCTAACGAGCTATGCATGTTATATTGTAACGGCCAAGTTTCTTGTGATAATTCTTCTACTTTCCTCTACCAGGAGATGAAGATGGCTGGCCTAAACACTTAAATAGTCCACTAAGGTTGCACTGTCTTTGAAGTGGAAAGGTTTGAGGAAGGAGATTTAATAGTTCTGGATCTGAAATTGGAATATTTTTTTCGACAGTTGGATCTGAACTTGTCTTTGGCAGATATTTCTATTTTATATGCTCATTCTCAAGAAATTAAGTATCTTCACGAATTGCTAGCAATGTTTTAAGTGACATCTAGGCAGTTGATCAAAAATGAAAACTCTTGTTCACCTTTGTTAACATCCTAGTTAGACGAAAACAATAAATCCTTACTAATTTGGTTTTCATTGAAGGAAAACTACCTAGAAAATATTTGGGCTTCCCTTTACATTGAAAGGGCACAAACTGTCTCTAGGATCCTATTTATTGCCAATTAAAGCTCAGGTTGGCTTAGTGGAGTAATCGCTGGCTCACTTATGTGGGGAGAATAACTTCTGTAGGGTTCTTGGCAAGCTGTTCCTGTATACTATTGCACACTCCTGCGCATTCCTTGCTGTGGAAGATCAAACCATCTCCATCCATAGAAACTTTTTGTGGTGAATGGTCGACAAAAAATTGAAACATCCATGTATGGCTTGGAGGATCATCTGCCAACTGAAATAGCAAGGACTTAACATTCACAATGTTAAATACTTCCACAGAGCCCTTGCTATGAAGGCTGTCTGTAGATTGCCCAATAATTCTGCCACTCCTTCGAGCTACATCATCCAGGGAAAATACATATTCCCACCATATATTGATTTTCTCAATGCCAATTGGAGACAACCTCTCATATTTGAAGGGAAGTGAGGCTGCTCAATGAACATGTAATATGGCAGGCTTGGGATGCAGATGTAATTTTTTTTTGGGGAGGTGAGTGGGAATGAGAAGCCTCCTGTTTCTATCCTAGTTCTGGTCAAGCTCCAAAACCAGGTTACTACCTCTATGATGCATCACATTTCTGATTATTCTAGAGTCCTAGTTCATAAGACAGTGCAATGTACTACAAAGAGGATACTTCAGGTCGATATTAATAATGTCTTTCAACCTTGCTCTTATATTGAGGAATTATTTAATAAAGGATGGTTTAACTTCTAGGCCAACGATCAAATTGTTTGGCCTCAGACCAATATGGGAGATTGTTCGGTCTTATTACCCTACACCTTAACCTCACCTCATTAATAGATGCCCTAGTCAAATCGGTTCAAATCAGATCTGACCTGCATGCATATCATACACTTCATTCACAAACTCTTATAAAGGTTTGCTCTTTGGCATCTGTGGAAGGAGTGAAATTTTAGAATTTTCTATGATAGCGATACGTCAGAAAACAGGGCCAGATACAGATAATGCTTCGGATACGCCCAAGATATGGCCTGGACGGTCTGGATACAGCTGCAGACATATCCTGACTGTCTAAGGCCATATCAACGTAGCCAGGCTAGAAAACAATTTTTAATTTTTTTTTGCTCTTTTTTTCCAACACTAAAACATAAAATGACCCAAAAAGTTTTAAAAAACACTCTGAAACCCTAAAAATTTAACAGAATCTGAATCTTCACATGATCATCCTATGCATCTTGGTAACAAATCTGACCAGGAGGGAACAAGCATAATCGACCTACACAATCTTTTTCTGATCCACGTATTGGATTTTTCGTATCCGTACTTGTATCTGAAATGTATCCGCTACTTAGGTTGACACAAATAGTCAAAGGCGAGGTCAGAATCATTGAGTGATACATGAAACAACCTTCCCTAGTTCTTTGGTCTCAGGACGTGACACTCATATCTGTCCATATTATGGAATATTTCATTCCATTACAAAGTACCATGTTTTGTTGTGACGACCGTGAGGTTGTGGATCCCACCTCCCGAAATTAACTATGTTGCCAGGAAACGGAAACGGAAACGGAAACGGAAACGGAAACATGTACGAATGCGGAAACGGCAATTTTCAAAAAACCTTGGATACGAAACGTTACGGGAAACGTCTGTACAATATATTATTAAAATATATATATGTGTGTTTGCATAGTACTCATTTTAAAATTGTACTCCATACACCATAAGTGATAAGAATAACTGATAAAACACTCAAAATATTTTGTATTCATTGAAATTATACATTATTATCATGTATACTTATCTCTAGGAGACTAGGACGTTTCGAACGAGTTTCCGTTTCTGAAACGTTTCCGAAACGGAAACGGGGGGGCCCTAGGCGTTTCCTGGTAACAGAGGAAATTAATATAAGCTAAATTATGATGAGGCAGCAAAGAACAGGCTTGGTCAAAAAGGAATCGGGTTATCATTCGGGATTTTGAAAGCAACCCCTTTCTATGTTTTTTCCTTTGGGTGTTGGGGATCAGACCAATAATTTTGCTCAACTCCTCGCTTTGCACTGAGGCTTAGACCTGGTTGTTGTTGTTGTGGTGGACGGTAGCCACCCAAATCTTAATGCAAGCCCTCATTCTATTTCCTAGACACTCTGAGTCAGAAATTTCAGGTATTGCAGGTACACACGAGTCACAGATCTCAAATTGAGGGCAGACAAGTGAAGGGCAGAACTAGACGAACAAACCTAGAAAGTCAGATTCTGGATGCAGACATTTTACCAAGAGTGAACTTTTTGCCCTCTGCACCAACCAGGAGCATTTTGTACGGTGATGGCAACCTTTTTAAATCTAATCCAATATAGGATGACTTCATTGACAATATTGGGTGTGTGTTTCTCAGTTCAGGTTTCAGCAACTGATATTCTACAATGTTCTTTACAAGATGTGCCATTATTAGACCTTCGTATTTCCTATATTGCTGCTCCATTTATTAGTTAGTGTTGAATATATAGAATGAACCGTATGGTTCTAGACAGTTGAGGAGGTTGTAACCAACAACCAAATGTAACCACTCACATAATAAATTCACCATGCATGAATCATTCGATGCAGTTCAGTTTTATGTTCTTGCTATTTTCTCTGTGCTTCTTCTCATACTAACAGTGGTATCAGAGCCTGTTAGTCACGTTGCCATTGGAGGAAGCAATCATGAGAGGTGAGGTCGATGGTACGGTTGACGCAGGGGCAATAATCGTGGTTCCAAGCACAATCGTGTGGGCGAATAACAGTCCTACGTGGTCACGGGCAAAGACGAGAAAGGCAGAGGCAAAGTCGTGAAAGAGACTGGCAGAAACTGTTTGTGCTGCCAGAAATCGTGAGTTCAGAAATGTGAACCAGTCGTAAATCCTAGAGTCAAATCTCTTCACGAGGGCAGAAAAGAGAAACACGAACAGTCAAAGAAAAACGTGACGCCAATAATAGAGGTCGTGCCATCACAAAAACGAGTCTTTCAACCAACATGTGCCTGTCAGACAATCAAAAAGTCAGTCACTATGGGAGTTTTGAGGGCAGTTCGATTCCTGTTCTTCCTTTTGAAAGAAGGTCGCTGAATTAATATGAAATATCCCTTGCTGGGATCTTACAACAAAATGGACAAAATACAGAAATTTGCAGCAAATGCTAAATCTGATTTTTATGCAGAAAATTACAGCTAGGGCAGCGAACAGTAAAATATGAATAACTCTCACAATATCCGTTCAAAACACTTGAAATTTTACATGGAACTAGATAATAATATAAAGAACACAAGAGAAATATTTTTGGAATTTTTCAGTCAATATAACGCTGCCAGAAATTTACAGCATGCCTAAAATAGCCGGAAAACTTCAAAAATTAATATCTTTCCGAATACAAGTGCAACAATGATGAAACTCAGGAAATAACATATATAAATATAGAAGATAACTTTCCAACCTTCAGATCTGAAAACGGCCAACTGGAAACCCTAAAATTAGGGCTGCAATTTCCCAAACAAGTCGCCCCCTTTGGTAAATGGCCAAAACCCTTGTGAAACCCTCTGTAGATGATGCCAAATCCTTCCTCTATGGCTGCCGTAGGTCTGATCCGAAAACTAGCTGAAAATCTCCACAAAAACTCTCAAAAACCCTCAAACCCTAATTCTGAAATTCCTGAAAATACCTCTATAAAACAGCCCTGAAATCCACTCCAAATGACAAGATAGGGTAGATCTTTCACTACCGAAGAATGCCCTGCTAGCTAGGGATGGATCTTTCACCACCGAAGCTAGGGTTCCCGTGGGATCTTACTCCACAAGCTAAATAGTTGCAAACAGCAGTTGCACATGAAAAGAAAATAAGTGTATGCATGAATGAAATATCCTTTCACCCCTCTTCACCTTTTATAACCCTTTCCATGTCAAAGAAACCCTAAAACCCCCAAGGCGCACTTTCTCATAAAGAGGGCCCAATTAAAAATAACTTAAAGTTGCTTTTTCCATTCCTAGGCGCCTTGGCCCAAAAAGTGATCCCAATGAAGAAATATAACATTTAATGCCATACATATCCCCTCAAGTCGCCAAAAAGGTACTTTAAGTGGCCCCAACGAAGAAACATAACATTAAATGCCAAGTGTCCACTTAAGTGATCCCAACCACAAAATAGAACACAGGGCCCATTAGATCCTCCCAACGCCCAAAATATAACAAAAACATAGTAGGAAATCAGACAACCATCTCCAATAACCTCCAAAGTCGTTAGTCCCTTGGGAATGACCAGGGCTAAGACCAAAATAGGGCCGTTAGGCTAACTGCTCGGAATTGGGGACATTACATAATATGCTGAACTAATATTCATTTTTCAACAAAGGTATTCACCTTGCATTTGCGTTATCAATTTCGGACTATTTGCTGGGATAAGTAATTATTTTATTATTTCCGTTGTTTTGGAATAATAAAATGACAAATATTTCAAACCTAATTCTGCCGGACTCACAAAAATTAACGGGCACTAATTTCAATGTATGGAGGCATAAGATTGTAACGCTTGCAGAATTTCGTGATTGTGACAAGATAATCACGGGCAGCGAAAACATACCTGCAACAAATTTTGCGGATTATGACAAACGTTATAAGGAAGCATTATTGCTTCTCAAGTTGTCAATGTCGAATGATATTATACCGGAAGTGCGGAATGCACGTTGTGGGCCGGTCTAAGGGATAAACATCAGATGTCAGAGGAAGGACGGGTTTTGTACCTGAAAAATACATTGTTTGCTTTGAAGCTACAAGAAGGTGGATTGCTATTTGAGCACCTACTTCGGATGAAAGACCTCCGAGACCAATTATCTTCCATAAATAAAAAGGTGGACGATGATGATATGGTGGCTTTGGTTCTTAATAACTTGCCTTTTTCATACGAATCATTTGTGGAGCCACTTCATTTAATGGTTGAGAGTCAAACTCTTACGTTTGACAAGGTGAGTTCCTACCTGTTGCAAAAGGAACGAAGACAAACACAAGCTCAAGAGTCCAGTTCTGGACAAATCTGAGAGTGCTTTTGCTGCTCAGTCCAAAGGAAAGTGGAAACGATAGGTTGAGACATCCCCTTCCTCTCCTAAACATCAAGTGAAATGTTTCTATTGTCACAAACTTGGTCATGTGGAGGACTGTTGGAAACAACTCAATGCCTTGAAGAAGCAGAAGGGGTAGGCACATGTGGGTACAATTGAATATGAATTAGAAGATGAGTGTGCTCTCATGACATCTTGCACAGTTAATGGCAGCCCTACTCGGTGTTTGTTCTTTGATTCTGGAGCATCACGACATTTTACATGTCAAAAAGATTGGTATGTCAATTTTCATTCTTGTTCTTCTAATCTAGTTACTTTAGGGGATGGAAGATCACATGTTGTAGAAGGTATTGGGGATGTTTGTATTATGCTAAATAATAATACCAAACTGCTTGTCAAAATTTTTAGTATGTGCCTAACATGAATAAAAATTTGTTATCTATCAGTCAACTAACTGATAATCCCAATATTTCTGTAAAATTTTCTGGCAAACAATGTATTGTGTCTGACATCAAGCAAAATAAGGTTGTTGCTCGGGGAATTGGGCATGGTGGTCTAGACTCTATATAGACTTGTTGATCCTGCAATGGTCAACTTGCATGCCTTAGTTGTGGAAGGCAATACCATTGTTTTATGGCACGAAAGATATGGCCATCTCAACCTTTAGTATTTAGCCCGCCTTCATAGAGCCAACATAGTTGTTGGTTTGCCTCGTATTCAGGAGAAATAGGACATGAGTGCTGGTTGTTTTGCAGGAAAACAAAAGCGGAAGCCTTTTCCCTTTGAAGGTGTTTGGCGTGTAAATGGGCTCTTGGATCTCGTACATGCAGATCTATGTGAGCCATCATGGAAGACTCTCACAGTCCTTGGTGCAAGTTATTTTCTCTTGTTGGTGGATGATCATTCTCGGAAAATGTGGGTCTATTTTTTGAAGAAGTCTGATTGCTTTGCTTCTTTTGTCAAGTTTAAGGCCTTGATGGAGAATCAAACTAACCGGTGGATCAAGATTTTGAGATTTGATAATGGGGGTGAGTTCACCTCTAAACAGTTCATAGATTTCTGCAGTAAAGAACAGATTCAACGCTAGTTGACAACCCCTTATACCCCGTAGCAGAATGGGGTGGTAGAACGGTGGAACAAAACCATTATGGAGATGACAAGATACATGATGCACAGTCTAGGAGTGCCATATAAGTATTGGGAAGAAGTTGTGAACAAAGCTGTATATATTCTCAATCAGAGTCTTTGCAAAGCTTTGCAGGTCATCACACCGGAAGAGGCTTGGTCTGTAATCAAACCAGAGGTATTAACATTTCATGTTTTTGGTTCAGCTGCTTATACTTTGATTCTTGCAAGAAAGAGGAGTAAGTTAGATTCCAAATGTTCTAGATATTTTTTTGCTGGTATAGTGATCAATCTAAACCCTATACATTGATTGATACTTTCACTAATAAGATCATTATTAGTCGGGATTTTGATGTAAAAGAAACAAAGTCTTTCTTTGGTTGTAATCAACAAGGGGACCAATAAAGGGGCAACGATCAACAAGGAGTCATCATAGAGTTTGGTACTCTTTCCTTACCTGATCATGAATCTGGTTCTTCTCATACTCCTCCACAGACTCCAGGACACTCTGTGCAATCTCCCATTGAGATTTCTGAGTCTCCAGGCAATCAACTTGTGTTGATTTCTCTTCGGAACTTCCGTTGGTTTCTCTTCCAGGAGCACCACAACTAGCCACCACATCCTTAGTTCAACGGCGGCCTAAGTGGTTTTACTCCACTATTCAGGATTTGAGGAAGGAAGAATTGTCTCCTGTCTTAGATGGAAGGTCTTGACGAACTGGTAAGCAAATTGATTATTCCGAGTACGCTCAATTTACTTTTGCTTTTGATCTTCTTCATATTAATGAGCCACATAAATACTCTGAAGCTCAGTGTAGGCCTAAGTGGTTTTACTCCACTATTCAGGATTTGAGGAAGGAAGAATTGTCTCCTGTCTTAGATGGAAGGTCTCGACAAACTGGTAAGGAAATTGATTATTCCGAGTAAGCTCAATTTACTTTTGCTTTTGATCTTATTCATATTAATGAGCCACATAAATACTCTGAAGCACGAGGCATACCGGAATGGGAAACTGCCATGCCACTAGAGTAGGATGCCTTGATTAAAAGTAATACGTGGAAGTTGGTGCCATTACCTCCAGGGAAACATCCCATTGGCTGTAAATGGGTGTATAAAATCAAGCGTAAAGCAGATGGTACTTTGGATAAGTAGAAGGCTTGACTCGTTGTGAAAGGATTTTCGCAACAGGAGGGGATAGACTATGAAGAGACATTTGCCCCTACTGCGAAGATGGTCACCTTTCGGTTTCTTCTTTCTTTTGCAGCTCATTTTGGTTAGAAAGTATATCAGATGGACGTCAAAAGTGCTTTCTTGAATGAGGGTTTGGAGGAAGAAGTGTATATGACATAGCCCGAGGGTTTTCGGGCTTGTGGTTGTGAGCATTTAGTATGTAGATTAATTAAGTCCTTGTATAGACTTGAGTAGACTCCTCGAGCCTGGTACATCAAAATAGATAAACATCTCAGAGATTTAGGCTCCACACGGAGTCATTCTGATTCGAATCTCTATGTCAAAAGCAATGATGATGACATTGTGATTCTTATTGTGTATGTTGACGACCTTGCCTTCACAGGCAGTGGAGATGCTGCAATTCAAAAGGTAAAATCAGATTTATGTGCTGCTTTTGACATGACTGATTTAGGCCTCCTTCACTATTGCCTTGGTGTAGAATTCTGGCAACATAATCACTTGATTTTCATTTCTCAAGTTAAGTATGCCATGAACCTGCTACAAAAACTTCAGATGTATGATTGTAATTCTTCTTCTACACCTATGGAGGTCGTGCTGAAACTCTCAGCTCATGATGATTCACCATTGGTCGATGAATCATTATATAGACAGTTGGTGGGTAGTTTGATCTATCTAATAACGACATGACTGGATTTGTGTTTTGCTGTCAGCTATTTCTCTCAGTTTTTATCTAAACCAAAGCTCATTCACTGGAGAGCAACAAAACGAGTTCTACTATATGTCAAAGGAACTCTTGACTTTGGCATTCTATATTAGAGAGTTGCAGATTTCAGATTGATTGGCTATACCAACTCTGATTGGGAAGGATTTGTAGATACTTGACGATCTACCACATGGCATATCTTCTCGTTTGGTTCAAGAGTTGATTCTTGGTAGAGTAAATTTCAGCCTACTGTTGCCATCTCTTCTACTGAAACGGAATACAAGGCCGTTGTTAGTGCTAGTTGCGAAGCTATGGCTTTGTCGGATTTTGACTGATTTTCAATTTACCCAGGCTACTGATACACCTATTTCACTCTTTTGTGATTAGTAAGGTGTTTAAAAGATGGTGATGAATTCTGTCTATCATGCCCACACTAAACATATTGTGATTCATCATCATTATATTCACCAGTTGGTTGATTCCGGTGAAATCTCTCTTCATTTTTGTCTTTCTGCGGATCAACCTGCTGATGTAATGATTAAACCTCTTGGTCCTTTGTTGTTTGTCAAGTTTAGAGATAAACGTGGTGTTGTTTCAAGGTTAGTCATTAAGGGGGGGTGTTGAATATATAGAATAAACCATACGACAATTGAGGAGGTTGTAACCAACAACCAAATGTAACCAAATGTAACCACTCCTCACATAATAAATTCACCCTGCCTGAATCATTCAATGCAATGCAGTTTTATCTTCTTGCTATTACCATTATTTACATGTATGGTGGATGCATTGTTAATCAAATGTAATTCATTTATTTGCATTCGAGGATTATACCAAAGGATCCATCTTCAAGATTTTGAAATTATAGGCTAATATTTCTTATATAAATAGATGTAGTCTACAATTCTAACATATCTTTTCGTTTTAAAACAAATCACACAGTGTAACCTGACACATGAATTATCATAGAGTAGAAACTTTTAGTAGAAGAAAATAGTCAGAGAAATAAGAGGAGCAAATCTGCACTATCCAGAATGGACATATCAACATGTATTTATTTTGAGAGGTGGTGGTTACATCAGTTAGCGGTTAGAGGCAGGTAAAACTGCACAACCGATCAAAGTATAAATATATATATATATATATTCAACACCCCCTCGTAATGACTAACCTGGAAACAACACCAAGTTTGTCTCTAAACTTGACAAACAACAAAGGACCAAGAGGTTTAGTCATTACATTAGCAGACTGCTCCTTAGAAGGACATAAATGAAGAGAGATATCACCCGAGTCAACCAATTGTCGAATATAGTGATGATGAATCTCAATATGTTTAGTGCGGCATGATAGACAAGATTCTTCACCATCTTTAGAACACCTTGATTATCACAAAAGAGTGAAAGAGGTGTAGCAGTAGCTTGAGGAAAATGAAATCAATCAGAATCCGAAGAAGCCATATTGCTTCACAACTGGCACTAATAACAACTTGTATTCTACTTCAGTGGAAGAGATGGTTATAGTGGGTTGAAGCTTACTTTGCCAAGAAACAACTCCTGAACCAAGAGAGAAGATATACCTAGTGGTAGATTGCATCAGGTATCCACTGATCTGCCCCAATTAGAGTCCGCAAAGCAATCAGTCTAAAATCAGGGACTCTCTAATACAAAATGCCAAAGTCAAGAGTACCTTTGACATATCTCAAAACTTGTTTTGTTGCACCCTCCAGTGAATGAGTTGTGGTTTAGCCAAAAACCGAGAAAGATAGCTAACAACAAAACATAGATTTGGTCATGTAGTTGTGAGGTAGATCAAGCTACCCACTAACTGTCTGTACAGTGATTCATCGACCGATGGTGAATCATCATGAGTTGAAAGTTTTAGTCCGACCTCCATAGGTGTAGAAGAAGAGTTATAATCATACATCTGAAATTTCTGTAAGAGGTTTGTGGCATATACTTGAGAAATGAAAATCAAGTGATCATGTTGCCAAAATTCTACACCAAGATAATAGTGAAGGAGGCCTAAATTAGTCATGTCAAAAGCAACACATAAATATGATTTTACCTTATGAATGGCAACATCTCCACTGCCTGTGATGGCAACAAGGTCATCAACATAAACAATAAGAATCACAATGTCATCACCATCGCTTTTGACATAGAGATTCATATTAGAATGACTATGTTTGAAGCCCAAATCTTGAGATGTTTATCTATCTTAATATACCAGGCTCGAGGAGCTTACTTAAGTCCATACAAGGACTTAATCAACTTGCATACCAAATGCTCACGACCACATGCCCAAAAACCCTCAGGCTGTGTCATATACACTTCTTCCTCCAAATCACCATTCAGGAAAGCACTTTTGACATCCATCTAATATACTTTCCAACCAAACTAAGCTGCAAAGGAAAGAAGTAACCCAAAAGTGACCATCTTCGCAGTAGGAGCAAAAGTCTCCTCATAGTCTATCCCCTCCTGTTGCGAAAAGCCTTTCGCAACAAGACGAGCCTTGTACTTATCTAAAGTACCATTTGCTTTGCACTTGATTTTGTACACCCATTTACAACCAATGGGATGTTTCCTTGGAGGCAATGATACCAACTTCCAGGTATTATTTTTAATCAAGGCATCATACTCTAGTTGCATGGCGGTTTCCCATTTCGGTATGCCTCGTGCTTAACAGTATTCATGTGGCTCATGAATATGAAGAAGATCAGAAGCAAAGAGCAAATTGAGCTTGCTCAGAATAATCAATCTTTTAACCAATTCGTCGAGACCAACCATCTAAGAGAGGAGACAATTCTTCCTCCTGCAGATCTTGAATAATGGAGTAAAACCACTTAGGCCACCATTGAACTGAGGATGTGGGATCTGGTTGTGGTGCTTTCGGAGGCGAAACCAATGCAAGTTGATTTCCTGGAGACTCAAAAGTCTCAGCGGGAGAGTGCATAGACTGTACTGGAGTTTGTGGAGGAGTATGAGAAGGACCAGACTCATCATTGGGCAAGGAAAGAGAACCAATCTTGATTACTACACCCCTTGATTGTTGTCCCCTTGTTGATTACATCCAAAGAAAGGTTTTGTTTCTTTTACATCAACATTGACTAACAATGATTTTATTAGTGGAAGTATCAATCAATCTATAGGCTTTAGAATGATCATTATATCCAACAAAGAAATATCTAGAACATTTGGAATCTAACTTACTCCTCTTATGATCAAGAACCAAAGTATATGCAACTGAACCAAAAACACGAAATGTTGATACCTCTAGGTTTGATTTTGGACCAAGCTTCTTCTGGTGTGATCTCCTGCAAGGCTTTGCAAGGACTCTGATTGAGAATATATTGTTACTGTGTTAACGACTTCTTCCCAGTACTTATATGGCACTCCTCGACTGTGCATCATGCACCTTGCCATCTCCATGATGGTTTTGTTTTGCCTCTCTACCATCCCATTTTGCTGTGGGGTATATGGGGCTGTCAACTGTCATTGAATCCCTTCTTTACTGTAGAAATCTGCAAACTGTTTAGAGGTGAACTCACCCCCATTATCGGATCTCAAAGTCTTGATCCTGCTGGTTTGGTTCTCCACCAAGGCCTTGAACTTGACAAAAGAAGCAAAGCAATCAAACTTCTTCAAAAACTAGACCCACATCCGTCTGGGAATGGTCATCCCAACAAGAGAAAATAACGTGCACCAAGGACCGTGGGAGTCTTCCACGATGGCTCACCCAGATCTGCATGCACAAGATCCAAGAGCCCTTTTGCATGCCAAACACCTTCAACGGGAAAAGGCTTTTGCTTCTGCTTTCCTTGCAAAACAACCAACACACATATCCTATTTTTCCTGGATAGGAGGCAAACCAACAACCATGTTAGCTCTATGAAGGTGGCCAAATATTGAAGGTTGAGATGTCCATATCTCTCATGCCACAAAATGTTGGTATTGCCTTCCACAACTAAGGCATGTAAGTTGACCATGGCAGGATCAACCAACCTATACATACCACCATGCCCAATCCCTAGGGCAACAACCTTATTTTGCTTGATATCAGACACAATACATTGCTTGATTCAAAAACAATACATTGTTTGCTAGAAAAGTTTACAGAGATATTAAGATTATCAGTTAGTTGATTGATAGATAACAAATTCTTATTCATGTTAGGCACATATTTAACATTTTTCACAAGCAGTTTGGTGTTATCATTCAACACAATACAAACATCCCCAATCCCTTCTACAACATGTGATCTCCCATCCCCTAAAGTAACTGAATCAAAAGAACATAAATTAACATGAAAATTGACATACCAATCTCTTTGACACGTGAAGTGTTGTGATGCTCCGGAATAAAAAACCAACTACACCGAGTAGGGATGCCACCATCCGAGCAAGATGCCATGAGGGCATACTCATCTTCTGACTCATGTTCAATTGTTGCCACATGTGCCTGTCCCTTTTGCTTCTTCAGGGCATTTTGTTGCTTTTGACAATCCTTCTTCACATGACCAAATTTGTGACAATAGTAACACTTCACTTGAAATTTAGGAGAGGAAGTAGATGTATCAGCTTGTCGCTTCTGCTTTCTTTTGGACTTGAGTAGAAAAAGCTTATCAGATTGTCCAGAACTGGACTCTTGCCTTTGTGTCTGTCTTTGTTCCTTTTGCAACAGGTAGGAACTCACCTTGTCAAACGTAAGAGTTTGACTCTCAACCATTAAATGGAGGGCCTCCACAAAACATTCATATGAGGAAGGTAAACCATTAGAACTAGAGCCACCATATCATTTTCATCAACTTTTTGTTGATGGAAGCGAGCGGATCTCGGAGGTCTTTCATTCGAAGTAGGTGCTCTAACTTGACCCACCTTCTTGTAACTTGATAAGAAGAGCATATTCTTTAGGTATAAAAGCTCGATCTTTTTTTGATGTTTGATATTTGTCTTTCAGATTTGTCCATAACGTGCTTGCCATAGTGACATTCCGCACCTCCAGTATCATATCATCTGACAGATAACTTTAGAAGTAATAGAGCCTCCTTATGATGTCTGTCATAATCAACGAAGTTTGTGTTGGTCGACCTTTGCTACTCGTAATTATTTTATCACAATCACAAATTTCTGCAAGTGTCAGAATTTTGTGGCTCCATACATTTGAATTTGTGCCCGTCAACTTTTGCATGTCCGACAAAATGAGGTTAGAAATATTCGCCATTTATTACTACAAAATAACAGAAATAATATTGTGCCCGCTCAAACAACGAGGTTATTTAAATATGTTACGAACAGCAGATTATCACAAAGGAACTCTATGCCTTGGCTGCGACTGGTAAAAAATAGATAGAAAATGCCCTAGAAACTGGAATTTGCGACTGTGAAAAACGTCACAAAACAGGCATACTGGAAATCTCGACTGTGAAAAACATCATGAAAATGCCTTTGCCCTTGCAACTCACGAACAGGCAACAAACAAGGATAAAATGCCCTTCGTGACTGTTAAAAGGAGACAACACCTCTGCCCTCGTGATTGGAGTTGCTTCTGGTTACCTTTGCTGCGACTTCAGTAAAAGCATTTAAACTACAATTGAATGTAAAAAACCCTTTCACGTCTTCAGGAATGGAGAAAACAACTATATTTTCCTCAGCAAAAGGTTTTTGCGACTGTATTCGTGTATTGTCTTAAAATGCCACTGTATAGTTCCTTCATGCGACTGTATTTTTCTTCAAATCCCCTTAACATATCTTCAAATTCGTGCCCTATTAGGGCTTCCCCAAACTTCCAGTTCGTGCCTCTTGGAAGGCTTCCTCGAACTGCATCCTGGGCTTGGATACCAATGTTAGCAGAAGAAAACAGAAAAAGAAATGAGAGGACCAAATCTGCACTATTCAGAATGGACGTAGCAGCATGAGAGTTGGTGGGTACATCAGTTAGCGGTTAGAGGCAGGTAAAACTGCATAACCGATCAGAAAGCTATATATATTCAACAGAAACCTTGAATCTCTCTGCAATTCAAATGTTTTTTATTTTAAAAACAAATCACAATGTGACCTGACACATCAATTATCATAGACTGCTGAAACCTTGATTCTCTAATAAAAATTTATTTTAAAACCACTCCATTATAAAAATGATCTTTTAAACAAATAAATATATACACACATCTTCCAGGCTGCATTAAATTTAAAATAATATGTGAAAAGCCATCATATTTTATGCATGCCATTTATTGTTAGTATTTTAATAAAACATTATAAGGAAAGGTGGGAATACTAAAATGCAATGGACCACCATCTAGCACAAACTTTTTGTATACAAAGGCACGCACTACTTATTTTGTAACGAAGAGGCTTGTACACAATGATCTTAAGTATTCACTACCCCTTTTTTATTAATGCATAATTTTAGTTTAGGCAGAATTTTGTTGTAGCATTTATATGTCGGGTATTAAATTGGCTTTTATTTAATTGCCAGAAGGTTACAGTGCCAAGAAACAAAGGAGGATTGGGTATTCGATAATATTTCTTATGGAAAAAGTCCTCCTTGCTTAAGTGGTTTGGAGATGGTATAATTGATTCTCTTTCCTTTTTGAGCTCATGTTGAACACAAATATTGTACGGATGTTGTGTTATGCATAGGTGTATGGGAAAGATGTGCACAAAAGGGGTCACATATTTGGGAAAGCACATTCAAAGTTAAGGACACGATGCAAACTTATCTAGGATGGAGGGTGGGAGATGGGTTTCAAATCAATTTTTGAACCAAGGCTTGGAATGGCCATGATCCAATTGTGAGTGATATACAATGGAATCGGGTAAATAATATTTTCTCTATCACAATTGGATCAAAGGTGCAGACTTTCTTCACAAATCTAACTGTCTAGATAATCTTTTACAAAATTGGAAAAATCATGCCTGCTAGCCACAAGCTTTAACAATGTCTCAACCTTACGCTTTTTGGAATTTTTGTAAACTACACAACATTATGAAGTTTGTTTCTGATGATCAGCTATGTTATGTTGGGGAAGCTTTTCGAAAGGTGATTATTTGGTTAAAGAAGAGTATTATTAGCATTTACAAATATTTTCTCTATCACAATTGGATCAACGGTGTAGACTTTCTTCACAAATCTAATTGCCATGATAATCTTTTTCAAAATTGGAAAAATCATGCCTGCTAGCCACAAGCTTTAACAATGTCTCAACCTTACGCTTTTTGGAATTTTTGTAAACATCACAACATTTTGAAGTTTGTTTCTGATGATCAGTTATGTTATGTTGGGAAAGCTTTTTGAAAGGTGATTATTTGGTTAAAGAAGAGTATTATCAGCATTTACAACAAGAAAGTCAGAATGTGGTAACGCCAACTTTGACTTGTTAATTGTGAACAGCTTAGCATTTGCCTAAAATTAGTTTTATTTTCTGGACATTGTGCCAAACTAAACAACTTACAGAGGATAATTTGGTCAATAGGGGCTTTCCACGCCCTACTAGACGCATTTTGCACTCTCAATGCCAGGAGACAGTATTGCATCTCTTCTACCACTGTTGATTTGCTAGGGCCTTTTGGGATGAATGTGTAATGTTAACTCAAAGGAAACACTGGTTTTGAATTCAGTTGAAGAGACCTGTGGTAGGTGGTTTGTTTCACCATTTCGATCAACATTACAAGATACCAAATGGCATTTATGGATGGAAAGAGATGCTAGAA
Organism: Taxus chinensis; assembly: GCA_019776745.2. NCBI lineage: Eukaryota > Viridiplantae > Streptophyta > Pinopsida > Cupressales > Taxaceae > Taxus > Taxus chinensis. The sequence continues at coordinate 605,934,526 of CM034147.1, forward strand.
TCTTTAGAACTGGAAAGCTTTGGAGTGGACAACTTACAAGGGGAATCCCATTCTGGTCCTGCTATTTGGCTTGTTTTCTCTCATGTGATCGTTGCCTGGACTACAAAAGAAACAGCAGCAGACATGTAAAAGCTGACCATCTCTGCACATACCCATAGGACTCAAAAGAAGTGCCAAGGCCTATAGCCACCATGAGACTACTATTAGTTGTGGCTATTATTTACGTTTTTAGTGTAGACCAATATTGGGACTGAGGGGATAAGCCATAAATTAACCATATTAAATATTAGTTATATGAATTGTATTAAACATTATAAAAACATTAAAAATAATTGATAAAATGAAATGAACACAGAACACAGTAATTTTACGTGGAAAACCCTCGAGGGGTAAAAACCATGGAATAAAGATATTTCCATTTATTGAGAAACAATTACAATCTAGTAAATCTCCTCTCCTCACTTCTCTCCACCCCGGTAATTCACGGTGAATTCCATAAACAATGATCTGAAAATCATTTGACCCCACGGGTCTATTAAATATTAAGTGACGGGACGTGACTTTTTACAAAGCACCCCGATTTAATAAATTGATTAAATATAATCAAATAACCATAAACAACATAGTTATATTAAATAATTAAGAATATAAATATTCCTACTTATTTAAATATAAACTAAGGTTTATAACGCACTTAATATTATGTTCTAACAACCAATACTTTCTTTCCGGTGACAAATTAGTTTAGTTTATGTCTGTCTTTTTGGATACTTGTAACTATGATTATGTTTGACGGAGTAGAAGGTGGTGCTTTCTGTTATGTAAATTTTAAGTCGTCTATGCTCTGCATGTTTAATGGTAGTCGTTAAGACCTGTATGGATATTTCATGCTACTGTTTTGCTTACTTGTTTAAACATGAATCTGTTGCTAAAGTGTTCCTCTTTTTTATATGATTTTGATTTAAAAAAAGGAATCCTCCTCAAACATAGCTATTTCTACCTGAGAAGAGAAGTAGACAATAAAGAAATTTGATTTCGAGCACCTCTTCCAGATCTAGAATTTCTGTGTTGACTTGGATCTGGTTGAAAAGTAAAATAAATTGTTGGATTGACTGATCTGGAATTTGCTTGAGTTGAAGCCATCATGGTTGCAGATTCTTCTGATACCCAGTAGGGTAGAACTTATCTTCACATGCATATTCTAGAACACTCCCATGATTTCTTCTATGACCCTAGGCTAATTTTTGGCGTGATTGGAAAGTATTTATTTAGTAGAAGAGATAACTCAAAACTACCCATGAGGATTCTTGTTGTGATTCCTTCAGAGCTTTTGGATCAGATCTTGGGTCAATAAAAAGGAGCTACATTGTTTCCAGTGAACAGTCTATCATCCCCTTGATCTCTGTGACAGTGGTGAAATGTTGCTCAGAACATGGTTTAGTACTTCTGGTAGTTTGTCCAGGGATTCTAGGACAATGATGGAGGTAGCAAAAAATCATTTTGTATTGAGAAGCTAGTGCCTGTAAGTGGTTGCAGCACTGATTTGATGAAGAACACTAACGCTAAAGTAACTCCCCCAATCTGAAGGCTGTTGAAGAGAGTACATTTGGTGAATCTAGTGCCTTGATCGTAAGAATCCTCAAGGAATTGTAATAAAATGTCAAAAAGTGTGGCTCATCTATCTATTCTTGTAAGACTTTCTGATGTCCATAACAGCAATATGTAGGTTCTGTGACGCTTGTTAGATGTGGCAGCTAGCGTGGATGATGATGCAGGACGTGCAATAAAACTAGGGATGGACTAGTGTTGACTCATGGGTGGTAGGGATGAAGATGTCTGCCCGTCAGACTTTGAAAGAACCCACTGAAATTCTTGATTCTCTCACTAGAGTGGCATATAGGCTTATTCTGATTCTCCTTGCAACTTCAAATGTTTTCCTTAAATCAGCCTTGAGTGCATCTCTTTATTTTTCTGATATGGATAGCTGATCATGTCATTATGTCATTCTTGAACATTGAAAGTTTTCTTAACTTACTCTTCAACCACCTTGCCTTTGACTTCCATTCATTTTCTATCTAATCATAGGATACTTTCTGTTTGGTCAACACTTTAGTAAAATTGGAAATTTGTTTTGTCGCCCAAATGTCCTTGACCCATACCTCCTTCCTCTTGCCCTATAAGTCATCTTTCAATTTCCTTTTATAAGAATCATTTCTAATCATCCTACTGACTTTGGTCGGCGATTAATTTTTAGAGCTTCTTGTCCTTAAGATTCTGAATATTTGTCTTTAATTTATTATTTGTTTTTTCAATAATAGGATGATATATAATAAAGTTGACTGTCCATCAGCTCAAAAGTTAAGATGACCACATAAGATATTATTGTATGGATAGGGGTTTAGGAAGGCCATTTTCCGTTATCTTGATCACATGTACTTGGATCCCTGCCTCTGTGAAGATGTCACCTGTAGGGTTCATGTCTAGGTTGCCAATACGTTTTGGATATGGCAATTTTTTTGGTTCCTGCATATGGCTTTGGATACGGTTGTACAATAATAATAATAATAAAAAAGGAATTAACCACATATTATGCCTCTAAAAAACAAAATAAGCTAAATAACCAGAAAACACTGCTCATGATTTGTATAAAGGCAACCAAAGCGATACGACAAGTCACAAATGTTATGATATGTATTGAATTTAAGTATTACATCAAACTAGTATTCGATATTCATCATATTTCTTTTGATTGAGAGCATCAACATCAACATGATGTGGTTTGTTAGAACCACATGGACTTGAAACACTCAATTACCACTAGCATTCCTATGTGCATAAAGATTTTGCAACGCCAAAGAAGTCTCCATGTCATGTAATGACAAGTGGAAAATGTAAGCATCCAAGTCAACATTCTTTGGGTTAACATCCCAATACTTCGTCGCCCCTTCCTTGTAGTTTGGCTGCTCGTGGGATAAAAGGTGCAAGTTGGAATGTATATGTTAGAAAAATAAGCAGTGTAGAGAGAAATGATGACAATGAAAGCAATAAGAAATAAACAGATCCAAAACACATACACACATATTATGTGTAAAACTTGGTAAAAAACCATCGACAAAGGTCTCTTAGTATTTTATTTACTCAAGAATAAATCCGCTGTTACATCAATGGCAGTCACCACGCACTAGCTCCAATGATTACAATCCTATACAATCGTACAACTTTACTATTCATGGGTTCCTTTTATAGAAAAACCTCATAGTACAATACCGCGTATAGTACAAAACTGCATGTAGTACAAATCGCATACCGTATTGTACAGAATCCTTGAAAACGCATTGTACAAATGCTCGGGTCAACCTACCAACCTGTAAGCTTGGTCGTTACTTGCTCACTCAATGCTGACTTCACATACCAACAATATACACCAACTCCTCAGCGATGTTTTCCTTCAACTTGTGCTTCTTTGAGTGGATGAAGCTGTATGTACTCTAATCTAATTAAGAGGAAGATGAATTTGCAACCTATTGAGGCAAATTCAATGCAAATTTAAAATTTATAAAACTCTAAAATTAGAAACTCAAACTTAAATCTTAAAAAAGTTAAAACAAAAAGGAAAGAGGATTAAAATATAAAAATCTAACATATGACAAGACCTTGATTGCAAGTGGTTATAGGTACAAGGATATTTGACCATGGAGATATCACCGCGTAAGAAAATTCTTCTTGTATTTGTCCCGTAGAGCATGAAGGGTCTGTGGTTGCTATGAAATTTCTAAACTTGGTCACAACCATGTCTTTGACCTTAGGATTAGGGAAGATCCTAGAGAAAACCAACATATACTCTTCATTGAATTTAGCATCCCTATATGGTGGCACCCTCCTGACAAAGAAAGAATTTCCGTGCTGTAGAATCTAGGAGTCAATGCAAAGGCAATGAGATGTAGCGGGGTGGCCATTTTGTTGCACTACTCAATGAGGTATGATTTTACTTATTTGAATCTTTTTCCTCAGGATCTTGCTCTTTTGCATTTATGACAGTCTTCATTTTCCCAATCACGAAGTTGATGTCGTCATATATATCTCCATGACATAGTTGAGCCATGTTAGTAAAGCAGATCATACTCATAATGGGCTTGGTGAAACTCAACAAGTATTCTACATGATCCCACTAGTTGTCATTTTAGAATAATGCCTTAAATTTTTGGGCTTGCTCAGTGTTTGATTGCCTCCATACAACCAATAGGTTGGAAGTGACCATACTGTTAAGTGCCTCTTGCACCTTCACAAGTTGTCTCAAGAGGATCATGTGTAATGCGAATTGAGTCTTAATAACCTAGTATGAAATTAAAAACAAAAATTGAAAAACTTTTGAAAATTTTAAAAGCTACAAGTACTATATGTTAAAAAACATACAACATAAATAAAAGAAAGATAGCTTCCCTTACCTTATGCAACACCAAATGTGAGTAGGGTTTGGAAATGCCTTGTGACTGGTGATGGTTAGTCACAAACATCTTGATCTCTTTTCCCTTGACATCCACTTGCACAATCCATTCATTTTTATTGCCCAACTTTGTTAGCATTGAGTCCAAAAAATGTGCCCGTACCTTGCCTCCAGAGACATCCTAGTGGCTTTGAAATTTTTAGCATTGTGCATTATGACGTGGACAACATTATGAGGCCCCACTGCCTCGATGAGGATGTTGGCAATGAATAGGGAATCTTTCACATTCCCTTAGCAATCAACTGCTTTTAAAAACATTGTCCCTTAGGGCATGTTGCAACCACATTGTTCAAAGGCTGATTTCTTACTTTTCATTCATTAGAAATGATGGACACTCCCGTTTTGGCCCACAAATATGTAATTGGTTGCAATGAGGATTGTATACGTTTTTTCTATGCCGATAGGGTGGTGTGGAGCTTCACATAACTTGGCCCTTTGTACCATTTTGGGACCTCGTTGGTCACTTTCATCATATCTTTCCAATATGGTGACCTGCGAACATTGAATGATAAAGAATTTGCATACACACATCACACAATGTGCTGATTCACGATATCCGTGAAAGAGGCGAATCCTCGTCTTGTGTGGAGGGTGTTGCCACAAATGGATCCATTCGAGCCACTATTAGGGAGCCAGTATGAGATGCGGCAACTAATGTCCTCGCTGATTGAGATGATCCTTTCATTGACATCGAATGACCTTCTTCCATGCAATATGTTACTTCTGTGTTTTCTTGTTCTTTGATGTAGTCCAAAACTTTTGGTGTTGGCACTCGTACATAGTTCCTCCCCTTGCAAGTTTTAATGGCTTGACCTAGAGGCCATTTTTTAGGGGATGACTATTAAAAATAAGGGAAATTTTTAAAATATTAGGAACTTTCAAATATTTATATAATAACATTGATAAGGCATTCATCATATGCATTATGGAACCTTAAAATACTAAAAGTCAATACATAACATTAGAGTTGAATTTATATTTCACTTAATATTCAATGTGGATATATCATAGATTCATATGTGTATATTAAAACGAAATGCCCAAGGGCTATGAGTTTCAATTATGAAATGACAAAAACATAAAACATTTACTCTACCTCTAATCAAAATATGCTAAAATTGCATCAAAATCGGAGTTCGAGTCTGAGCCACTGAAACTATGAGGGATTGCTTCATCCAAAGGAACCCCAACCAATTTGTTCTGTGTCTCCTCATCAACTTGTGTGGCATCTTCGGGATCAACACCCCAACGTACGACTGGAGTCTGGCAATACTCATATTTTTTTTGGATCCTGAAGCTATAAGGCACTATGCACAACCATTAACTTCTTTGCTCATTGAAAGGTAAGCCTATTCCTCTTAATTGATTGATGATGCTATATGTGGACCAATTCCTCTTTGCAACAGTTTTATTGGCTACCTGTGAAAGGATGTGAGTGGCAAGAGTCTTCAAGTCTGGGGCATCCTTGCCATGACATGTCCACCATCCAATAAGGTTGGCTTGGGCTAATGTAGTTGTATTTGTGCTCGCCATTGGTTTACTAAATGTTGGCCCATGAAAATTGACGAAGGCTAGCCATTGTGCTCAAAGTAAAGTAGACTCATCATTATACATATTTGAAAGGGCCTTCATGAGCCCTTCTTTCACTTCTTCATCATCACATGGAGGCACTTTCCCGTTCTGTACTGCATATCATTTGGGATTTAGAGCATACGCTTCCATATGAAGCGGGGTGTTCATGGTGTTCCACCGCCGTATCACAATTGGCTTGATATGCTCGTCATAGAATCCCAAATTATGATACTTGCAATGAATGAATTGTTTCATTTTGCTTGATATGTTGTCAAATCTCTCCAAGACTAGGAGAGTTCGTATCAACATATCTTATGACCCACACAATAGGTGAAATGACAGAGCAAACATATGTGCAAACAAATCACATTTTTTTAGAAAAGATTAAGAATTTAGGATTCAAAGGACAAACTCAGAGTGAATGCTATTGCAGAGAATGAAAGATTAAAATAATTTACGAGTTAGAAACATTAATAAATTAATAAAATTTTAAAAAGTAGCGATTTCTTACCTCATTGTGGATCACCAATCATCGCCAAGGATCTTTTGTTTCACGCTTTTCCTTTAGCGGTGTTTGCCTTTGGCCATCTTCCCCACTCTTGATTAAACATCACTAATTTTAGGGGCTCTTGCACACCAAGCATCCTCTCTAATAAAATAAAGCAGCTAGTATATCTAGTATCCATAGGCTTGAGGAATTCCTTCCTCGAAAAAGTCCTAAATAGAGCAATTGAAGTGTAATGGTTGTAAATGAACATTTGTATGTCTCTACCTTCTGTCACCATTGTCTTCACCCAATCTATCTTCCCAATGTCTTTCAATGCATGAAAACAACATGGGGTCTAAAAAATGTGTTTGTAAGCACCCTCCACCATCAATCCAACTAACTTACATACATGGGAAGAATCAACCACCACCTGTACAACATTTGAGGGCCTTACCTCCTTTATGGCATCCTTCAAAATTTGAAATTGGAAGTTTGCATCCTTCCTCTTCCTTGATCAATCAATAGCTCTAAGAAAATAAAGTCAGCTGGACATGTGATAATGATATTGATGAGTGGCTGATGTCTAATATTGGTCCATCCATCCATGATGACAGAGTAGCTCGCCTTTATCCAAGTTTGCCTCATCTCCCCCATCACCACACTCACCTTAGAAAGCTCTTCATCAAGGAGGTTAGTGCATAGTTTATGTTCTCGAAGAGGTACAGAGGATGAGCCAACAACAATTACATCTTTGAACATTTTGTTTGAAATAGGGAGAATGTGTTACATGAAATAGTATGGCATGGGCATCGAAAAATTTGGCAATAGAGGACTCAACTACTTCCTGCGATTGCATATTGAACATTCCAACAACATTAACAACCTTTCTCTTTCCCTTGGTACAATCCTCTCCCTTTTGACTCTCAACATCCATGGTTTGGGTGGGCGATTGCATACTTGGTTGTGTAGTCTCTATTGACATTCCCTTGTTTCTTGCCTCAGCCTCCACCTATAACCTAGTCACCTCGACCTTCTCAGCTAAGGCTATGGTCCAATAATCTTTCACCCCCTATCCACTTATGCACAAAAGATGAGAGTAAACCCTTGTATAGCTGCCCTTATTTTTCTTGTTGTACATATGACAACCATATTCTCTACTTCGTCGAGTTTTTTTTGGTCCTTGTCTAAGGCCGTTGCAAATTGTGAAAGGATTTTTAAGGATTAAATGGGCCCTTTGCATAAACTTTTGAGGAGTTCAGAAAGGCATTCAAATGGATTTATTTGAACCCATAGTCCCTACAACACTTACACTCTCAAGAGAAACCCTTGTAGTACCTTTATGGCCTCTATGTTGAATTTGAATCTCTTCACCCTCCGTACCCCCACTACTACTTTTCAACTCAAAGGACAACTCTAAGTGCAAACATAGAACAAAAAACCTCCTTGAGTGTCTGAAACTTTGAAAAAACACAAAGGAATTTGTACAAATGAAGATTGGATATTGAACTTACCTTAAATGATGTATGTAATGCCCCCTTTTTGAAGTTAAAGTAGAACGAAGACCCGTAGCCTATTTTATTGTTTCCCATAGACTAATGGGATGAAGGAAAAGGGAACATGGTAAGATTAAAACTAAGTGAGCCAACAAGTAACTTTATGTCGGCCACTTATATTTTAATTTTGAAATAAGAGTACGTTTCTAATTTAAGTGTGCTGTCACTTGATTAGAAATTAAAAGAAAGGGAAGGACATAAAAAAGATGGAGTTGTTCATTTGTGTACATCTATCATCTTGATTTTATGAAGTCAAACACTTGTGCTTCTACTTTCAGCTATGGAGGATGGAAACCCTCTTAGCATCCATCATTTGTGGGTGAAAACCCCTCATTGTGATCAAAATTTGGGGACGAAAACCCTCATATTCTGCTGATGGCTTCACACAAGAGTGACACTTGGGCATATTAGAGCGAGGGCATCATCACCAACACCCTAGGGCATCATCACACACGAGCCACATTGGAATTAAGGGCAGTTCATTCCAGCTAGGGCACTTTCCCAAGGTTGGCACATTATTTTTGAAGGCAGAAGGGGCAGTTTGGAGGATTGGCGCAATAACCTAGACCTGATTTGAAGGCTGATGTCACCCTAGCACAGGCTGATGTCACCCTGTGAGGGTGAATTCTGTACTTTGCTTGCATTTTGTGAGTTGGGAAGCTCGTCCAAGGTGATTAAAAGCTTGATTCAGACATAGTTGATCATTTGGTTCATGGTTTTGCTTGATTTTTGTATTTGTATGGTCTGCTGGAAATTAATTAATTCCAGCCTGCACATTGATTAATAAAATTCAGTTTGGTGTTGGCTCCATCTTTGCAAGTGTGTTTTTATGTTGATTAATGTTTTAATAATTTATTCAAGTTAATTTCAATAAATTTTGAGTGATTGTCAAAAGGGTTTCTGGGAATTCCCAACTTTGCTAATTTGCAAACATAGAACAAAAAACCTCCTTGAGTGTGTAAATCTTTGAAAAAAACAAAAATGAATTTGTACAAATAAAGATTGGATATTAAACTTGCCTCAAATGATGTATTTGAATCCTATTTTACCTTCTACTTACTGTTGTTCTCCTCTTCTCACTGCTGTTTTCCTTCTCTATCTTCTCCTTCACAAAATACAAAATGACATAAAGGAGCTTTTTTTTAGTTTTGATAGTGTGCTTGTTTTAGGTTTAGGTTTAGGTTTAGTGGAAAAGGATGTGGGGCCCCTGCATCCACCTATTTTAAAAAGTGTTTTGAGTTTTAAAAAACATGTTTTAGAAGGCAGTGCCGCTAAGGGACGACTAGCCATCCTTGGTATTGTTGAGGGACTTCTAGACATTCCCTACCCATAGAGGGGATGACTAGTCGCTCCTGCCTATTTCCACCCGTACCGGAAATATTTCCTTTATTTGGGGTGTGAATGCCAAGGGGACGTTTCTTAAGCATCCCTATGTACTTGAAACGTCCCTTATAGGGGACGCGTCACTAGGGGACATTGTATTATAGTAAATGGGATTCCTACCTTCCCTTGACGTTTTCCCTCTTCCTCAGGACCTCAGTTAAGAATCTATAGACCTACTATGAGAATTACGTATTGTTGTGAAAAGAAAGGGACACTAAATGATAGACATGTGAACTCCTACCTTAGTCAACCAAAGCATCTCAAGCTCTATAATGAGGCCAACTATGGAGTTTGAGATTTCATCTAGGATAGGGGTTGTGTTAAATGATATCACATCTTTTTTGTTTGTGATCAACTTTTTTTGTTTGTAATATTTTCCTTTTGCTTGATTTATCTTTCCATAAGTTTTAACTTTTCTTCTCTTTGGCTTATTGTTTCTACTTCGTGTGAATTTGGAGGCTGATCAAATGGGTGTGAAAGATGACAATGCTAGAGAGCTTACAACTAACCACTATTGAGAAAAACCTACAACCAAAATGCTTAGGTACCTCTAGACCTACCCTAAAAATAAGTGCGATCTCAGCTCTGACGTAAGTGTGACTCAAATGGGAGGAGTGGAAAAAGTGAAGCTTCAAGGATAAAAGTGATTCAATGAAGGATAAAGCTAGTAGCTGACCGTCAAGACATGTTTGATTCATAGTGAGTGAAGGTTGAAAGACATTATGAACTAGGGTAGCATAGTTATTGTAGATTATTAGTAATGACAATAGATGGAGTGTGAACCTATGATAGGTCCAACACAAGCATAAAAAATGATAATACCCAATTGGGAAAGAATGTAATGAAAGTGAAAAAATGGTACCAAAAGATTCAAGAGGAAGCAAATGGTAGAATAAACCCAAGAGAAATGTCAAAGGCAAATTCTATAAAAGACTCTAAAATAAATTACCAAAGTGCTTTGTAAGGAGTGTAATGGTTGTATGAATCCAAGGGGGATAAGATAGCAAAGGCAAGTTGTAAAAAGTAAAACAAGATATTGAGGCAATTTAATAAAGTAAATAGGTTGCGAGTTGTGAACCGGGAAATAAATTGACCGAACTAAGTGTGTACAAATAAATAGGGTTGTGAAGTGTTAGCTACGAAATGAATCAACTGAACTAGTCCTGTAAAATAAAGAGAGGGCTATGAGGTGCTAGATGGGACATGAATCGACTGAACTAACATGTGTGTAAAATAAAAAGGGTTGTTAAGTGTTATACGGGAAGGGAATCAATCGAACTAACAATCTTATAAAAATAATGTAAAGTAGAAGCAAGAATAAAGCTAAGAAGCGTACAAAACTATGTAGTATGCAAAGATAGTAGAGTAGGTTAAGATAGAGAGGGAAATGCAAAAAGAGGAAAGTGTAAATAGTTATCACATGCGAGGTGACATGCATAGCTAAATGCACAAGGACACCGTACTCTTGGCGAGGTATTTCTTGAAGAGGTTGTATTCTTTGAAGATTTCTTGGAGTTTAATTTGTTTGGATTCATTGATTGTAAGGTTTTTGGTTGGAATGGAAGCCATTAGATGGAAAGCATTGTGAGATGCCCCCAAGCTAGAGGATGAATGAAAATAGTCATTGTAAGATGCTCCATAGGTAAGAAGATCGTAAAGCGTGAAATGTGAGATGAATGTGCATTGGTAGATGCCCCAAAATGGGAACTATGAGAGGGATGGGCATTAGTAGTTGTCCCAAAGTATGATGAAAGAGGAGGACAAAAATCTAGAGATGCGCCAAATTGTGAGAAAACGTAACGGACCATGGTTGAGCTTGAGATCCACACATTCCTAATTTAATGTGTGAACTAGGCAGAAATCAGAAGGGTGAAATTCATGGCTAATGAGGAATGCCATAGGCATGAATGACAAACTTTTGAATGACATTGACCATGATGTATAAATCAGGATGTCCAATACAATTAGCTATGACAAGGTGAAATTAAATGACATCGGGCCATGATATAATCAAGGTGGCCACTAAAGTTAGCTGATAAAGAGTTAATTAAAACAACATTGGCCATGATTTAATCAGGGTGGCCAATGCAATCAAGATGGCCTAGGTTTTTATGAAATGCATTGTTCTTTTCAACAGAGTGGCCAATGTTGTGAGAATCATAAAGGTTTGATTTTATGAATTTAGAGAAGAAATTAGCAAATTGTTGAAGCACCCAATTGGTACTTTCAGATAAAGAGCAGGGCAGAGAGTTAAAAGATGAAAGATCATCGCTAATATCAAGATGAAAGTTGGTAAGTTCATATTGAAAAGGACCACAAATGGGAAGATAGTCATTTGGATATTCGTCAAAAATGTGACAATTGTCCTTTAGACCTTTGTCCATACTAAAGTGGTGAGAAATGGGAAGATTCCCTTGTGGATCTTCAACCAAGGGGTGAGAAGTGAGAAGATGCTCTTGTGGATCTTCGACCATGATAGATGGTTTGAAAATAATTTCTAAAGATTCGTCCTCAATAAAATGGTAATTTATGTTAATATCTAGATCTTTGATGATGTAAGGGTTATCAAGGGAAAATGATCTAGATAATGTAAGGGTCATCATGGGAAGATCTAGGAGAAGACATGATTAATTGTGAAATTTTTTAAGAGGATTGTATTTAGAAGTTGGAAATTTTGACGAGCAAGGTTAGCTTGGCAAATGGATAATGTTGAGGAAAGTAAGAGAGATAAGAAGTTGATATAAAGTTGTTATTGAGTCGATATAAAAAATTAAAAAGAATGTGAATATGACATACTCAATGGTGGAGTAAGATTCACATCGGGTTCACTAGAATGTAATGATCATTAAGACGAGGTGAAGATATGAAATGAAAGGAAATTGCATGTGACTCACTCAATGGTGGAGTGAGATTCATGTTGGGTTCACCATAATGTATATGGGCGAAAAAGGTCAATAGATTATTTATCTTCTCAATTATATAGATTAAGCTATAGATAGAAGACCATTCTAGGGCCTATATATGAGCAAAGATATAACCAAGTAGTGCATGAGTGGCAGATAAAGGAAAAGGGTTGATATGAAGAGTAATGCAATAGATGAAGAATATGCATAAAGGACAAGGAAGGTTAGAGATACTTGTGTGAAGACATCATGACACATTAACCTCCTGAGTGGCGCCTTATGAGAGAGGAGTTGTGGGGGACCACGCGAGGGATAAAAGAAAACCCAAGTGAACCAAAACTGGGGACTTCAAAGACTTGGTAAACTTTGTTGGCACATCTTCTATTCTTGTGTATACTAGACCCAGTGCTCCAAAGATGGACCTCTAAGAGTAAACACCACTAGCCAAACCTTTAAGAGCATCTTTTGCGAGGGCAAGCTAATTAATAAGTGATGATGTCCTCCTAAAATGATGTTAAAGTGTATCTATAAATAGGGAACATGACTAGCCATTGCAATTTTCATAGTTGACGACATCGACGATGCAATTGGCCATTAGAAAGCACATCTAGATGGTATCGAACTTTGTTGATGCCATTGGATCCAGGCAATGGTAAATCACAGGGTTCTAAGGAAAGGATGTGAGGCAGAGGAAATAATTAGGAGCATATGTGAAGGTGATTTGGTTGATGTATGGTGTTGTAAGTAGGTATGTTGTTGAGAGCAAGAGGATGGTAAAGAGATGTCAAAGGACGTAGTAAAAAGATGACAAATGAAGTATAAAGGATAGGATATGCAAGGCATCAAGAATTGCACATGAATTCTCTATCACAGATATCGCTAATGAGCTCGACAATTTGTAGTACACGCATTTCTTATTGATGCCCAATAAAGCATCACTCAAAAGAGGTTAATGTACCAATGGTGCTTGTGAAGAGAACAATAAAAAAGAGTGAAAACTAAGGTGTATACATGGGATTGAGAAAGGCACCAAAGATAGTTATCTTGTGAATGACAATATTTGCATTCCTAGATTTCAAAACCCTGTCTTGGACCCTGTACAAGACATTTTCTAACATTGACAAATATATTTTGTATTTGGTCATTGTCATTCAACAACTAAACAAGAGAATCAATGCCATGTAAAGGTAAATGTTTGGAGATGCTGCAAGGAAAAAGATCGAGGAGCATCTGTAGTGTGAGTATTGTCAACCACTTGACAAGTCTCAAGCTTTTCATAAGGAAGAGCTGAGATCGGGAGGAGGTCATAGGGCTTATTGAGTTGCTCTTGTGTACATTCCCTAGGATTGGCAGGCTGAACCGTATTGACCTTACTTCAATATGGTATAAGGAGGACAAAACCATGGACCGAGCAATGAAATAGGGGCTGGAGTTAATGCTGGTTATTTTTAGCATATTATATGCGTGTATATGGCGCAAATTCCTAAGGAAAAATAAAAAATATAAATTTGAGTTCGTTGAGTACCAAAACCCTGTTTTTTGGTAATGGCTTTTTTGGAGGCTTGTTGCACCAAAAATATAATATCACGTGATTATAGGTGAGCCATGGTGACTAGTAATTGAAATAAAAAATATAAATTTGAGTTGTTCGTTGAGTACCAAAACCCCTTTTTTTGGTAATGGTTTTTTTGGAGGCTTGTTGCACCAAAAATATAATATCACGTGATTATAGGTGAGCCATGGTGACTAGTAATTGTATCTCTAGTTTAGAGGTTTAGTGATTTCCATTTCTGATGTTTGTCAAATTTGTTAGTTAAATGTTATGAATACCACGATTGCCCATACAAACGTCGGAAAAGTTCTCATACATGTCGTCTATGTCCACATGTAGGAATGCACAACTCTTGCCTCCTTGACTCATCATTGAACCAACTCTCCAAACCGCCACTGGCTGGCCCACCGTCGGACACCCAAACTGCTCTGCCACATTGCCGTTGAAGAACACCACAAGCCCTTACTGCCATCACCTTCTAAGTCTACTTGATTTGCTGCGAAGGGTGTTTGAGGTGTTCACTTGTACATCAGAGATGGAGGATGTTGGGAATGTTCACGTAGTGAAATAGGGGTGCAAGGTGTAGTTTGGGACTACTGGAGTAGCTTGATCCTCTTAGGAGAGTGAAAAAGGTAGCATCTCAGTGCCGCATGGTGGTTAGATGTTTCCGCTTTAGTCTACTATCATAACAAAGCCCCCCCACAGATCCGATATGATCATACTCAAATACACCTATTTATACCCACCTATCCATCCCCACCTACCTATCCACACCCACCCACCTACCTATCCACACCCACCTACCTATCCATCCCCACCTATCCATCCCCATCCCCCATACCCCCTCCAATCATTGTATTTGGTCCTTTATCTTTCTCGGGCACCATGCACGATCGCCATCCTCTTGGATCTATCCCCCTCCAGCCACTCTATCTAGTTGCTTATCTTTCTTGGGCACCCATCGACCATTGCCATCCTCTCGGATCCACCCCCATCCTTAATAAAATAGATGGGGCCGGGCCAACCCTATCTAATATATTTGTGGATGGTATGGGTGGGTGGCAAATAAGATAGGCAGGGCCATCGACACCTATCCATCGACACAGATCCATCTAGCCCTATCTAATATATCTAATTGGAAATGGTATATTGGAATTTGAAGTTTTGACTCTTTTCTACAAGAGAATATGGGTTGTAATGTCATTTCTCTTTTTCAAAGTAGTCTACCAAACCTTTTGGGTACACAATCCCTCTGGTTTTGGTCTTGATCTAATTTTATCCTCACCATCTTAATATTTATTTATAGTTCATCAATTAAATATATCTGATATTTACATGTCATGCTTAGGTGAGTGTTGAAGTAACTTCATGCGAAGCTGCTATCAAGCAATTATATTTTAGTAGCACATGTTTAAAATATGACATTAACATGATTTGTTAAATTTAATTTCTAGCTATTAGCGAATATGACCATAAAGCCATGTCCTAACAACTATCATATGAACTTTGTAAAATTAAAGTACTAGTTAATTTCAAATATGATCATAAAACCAATTCTTAATGATTATCTCATATGATATGGTGATTTCAATATGAAAATCTCAATTTAGTCTTTATTAAGGGATTTATACATGGTTCAAACACTTATACTTGACAATTACTCGTCAACTTAATATTTTGATTTGGACGTAAACAACTTGACAATCAAGCAGAATAATTTACACGAGTTTAAAAAATATATAAAATCATAAATGAACTAAAATAACATGTAAAACATTGTTAAAAAGCACGAGAAAATGGATGTAGATAATTCATAGCTATATTTTCGATTCGCTTTAGACAAAAGAAGTATAATGCTCAATTTTAGACCAAAAAAGAGTATGATGCTCATCAATGGATCGTAATATCATCTCCAACTTCTTGTACTCATCTGCTTCGCCCTAGAAGCGGAAGGTAAAGATTCCTAATGCGGGACAAAATTATCCTCAAGATATCATCCTCACCAACATCTCAACCTCTCTCGATGCTTGCGGTTCCACCTTTGCTATTGCTGCCCCTTCTGCTGCATCCCTCGCAAAATCTACAATCTCTACCATAAACACGAGGTCCACATCCTCGACAGTCTAGTTTGAGTATGGATTGATATCATCCAAGTCAAGCAATCATGACTCTTTTGTGCCTCCACTTGCCTCACACGAAGACAAAGATTGTCTTGCACAAAAACAAGGTCAGTGAGGTGTTGTGGTATCAATCTATTTCGCTTCTTTGTGCTAATGGCCTCAAACATGCGCCAATTATGTTTACACCGAGAGGAGCTACTTGGACGAGACAAAATACAAATGAATAGCCTATGAAGATTTGACATTTTGCACCATATTCTTCTCACCAAAAATCTGCAACTAGGACATTTATAATGTTTTATAAGTCAACTAAGGCTTACATTTATTAAAGTCTAGTATTGATGAATAATGATACTAAAATCAAAGAACTCAGTTTGTTTTTACTTGGCTGTTGTGTCATTCTCCTTCGAATGCATAGAGTTGAAGACAAAATCCTCCCCCTTTACACTTTTGTAAAATTGCAATTCATCAAGAATTGTGTCTTCTATTTCATGTGTTGAGGCCATCCATAACTTGCTCATCATCCTTAAATGAATCGAAGAAGAAATTCTTGGGGTTTAAGTAGTAGAATGTTGCATGCATATGTTGGCGCAAAGTTGCTTGTTCCATGTCCAATTAATTATGTCCCAAAAATGTTCATATTTTTTTTTTTTTTTTTCTCATAATAAATTGTTGTGGCTTCCTTGGCCTTGCCCATATCATGATACAAGTAACCAATTAGGTTTGTTCTAGTGTACCCTGAGGATGCATCCTCTGTGTTTTTGGAGCCGTCCCTTATAGGGGATGTTTTGGGGACGTTGGGATGGGTAAGAAACACCCCTAGATGTCCCCAATTGTTTTTTTTAGGAAACCACTCCAAGACTTTAAATAATATGCAAGGTATAGCAAAGGATGGTTAGCCATCCTCCGTACGGTCAGGGAATGCCTAGAAGTCCCTTGGTCATATCGGGAACATCTAGTCATCCCCTACGTTCCAATAGTTTTAAAATACTTTCTTTTCGAAAAAGCCTAAAAAATTAAGGAAAAGAGGAGATGGAGGACCCCACAAGGACCCACACATCCTATTCCACTAACCCGAAATCTAAAACTACCACACGAACAACTAAAACAAAAGACAACCTTATATTTATCGTTTTGTATTTTGTGAAGAAGAAGTCAAAGACGGAGAACAACAAGGAGAAGAGGAGAGAATGACAACAAGAAGAAGGCAAGCTGCCACACAAGTCGATGGGGAAGCATAAGAGGGATTGGTTGGGGCTCTATTGGATGAGACAACCCCTCATAATTTAAGTGATAGACTCTGACTATGATTTTGATGCAATTTTAGCAGATTTTCATCAGGGGCAGGGATATATTTTCTATGCTTCTGTCCGTTCATTATTGAAACTTGCATCCCTTGGGCATTTCAGTATAATTATTAATTATATCCACATTGAATCGTACGTGAAATCTAAATTCATCTCTAATGTTATGTATTAAAGTTCTATAATGTATATGATGGATGCCTTATCAATGTTATCATAAGCATATTTGAAATTTCCTGTATCCTAAGACTTTCTCTTATTTCTTAATAGTTGTTCCCTAAAAAGTGGCCTCCAAAAGAATCTGTCTTAGAAATGTGTCCCCCCGTTCCTGTCCTAGAAAGGTTCCGTCACGTAAAACAAAATAACATTCATTTTAAAATTAAAATTAAGATAAATTTGAATAAAAAAATTATTAAAAAGTAAATGATAAATAAAAAATAGTTAAGTTTAAAGTTGTCTTAAGGCTCTCCACTGTGCTCTTCACAAACATATAATAAAAAACGATATTCATGACCCTTTCCCCTTCAGTCTTCCTACGATAGGGAGACTCCAACCATCGTGTGCCCACAAACATTTGCTTAAGAGATGTAATTGAGGTTGTAATGCTCTACAATGTGATGAAGGTTGTGGTACTTTTCTTTGGTGTACTTTGTCATCAAGCTTATCACCCAAGCGTGAGAGTAGATGTATTCCGTGACATCTCTGGCTTCTTTAACCATTCTTTTTACCTATGTCACTCAAGTAAGAGATCAATGGAATTTGTTGTGCAAGGACTCTAAAATAGTGTAGGGCGCCTCTCCTCATGAAATCTCCCTATTGTTGTGTATGCTTGTGCATTGTCAGTGATAAGTTAGACGTCATTTTTCACACCCACTTTCATGACCACCTCATCCAACTTATCACACAAAATCTTTGAATTTTTCAGATGGCGGGAGGCATCGATTGACTTAAAAAAACCCAACATCCCATCTGAAGTGACTTGAAAATTTATTAAAGTGTAGTTCCTTCCATTCATCCACCCATCAAACAAAATATTGCAGCCCTTATTGCACTATATTCTTTTTTGCCCATCTACTATCACTTGCATATTTTTCTATAGCATCATCTAACATTGGGCTGCTTAAATCATGAGTAGGTGCCTTGAACCCCTTCCTGACAATGGTTAATGTAGTTACCAAGTTCCCACGACGGGCTTCTTGTGATTTTGAATGGTGTGTTATGATAATAGAAAAAAAGTGCAGTAGCTGCCTACACTTCATTATGGTTTTCCCAGTTCCAAGTAGTGCCTTCCAACAAAGGTTGTGCAACAAAACCAAAGGTATTGCGAGGAACAAAGAAACCCTATGAAGTCAAAGGCATTTTGGCTTGCATTGTCTCCCTTGTTCCCAAATCCTTGGGTCAATAGAAGAGCCTACCAAGTCATTAGCATCATTCCCCTATTCATTACGGATGCAACTTCTGCAGCTATCTTGTTTTTCTTCATTTTTTTCCTGCTCAAAAAAAGCAAGGCGAGTAAACATCTATTGTGTAACTTCAAGTTTCAAACTCTCACATTTCGTCTTGTGATTTGTCCATGGTGGTATTTGAGTTGCTTGCCACTTCCTCTCATAAGAAATCCAAGAAAAATGGTTATCACAATATTGTAGTCCAGACCGTCTGCACAACGCTTCCAAGCAGGTCATTAGACATCCCATTCCTACTACGACTACATGAACTAAATGTCATTCTTGTATATCACTTCAAATTGCCAAATGCAAATTGCAAACCCCATAAAACAAAGACAAAAGTTCTATTTTAAAAACTTAGCTTTTTATAAAAAAAAGTAGAAAATGGGAAAAAAAATTCAAACCCTATAGATCTAAAATGGAAAATATTTTTTAAAATGAAAAAATGTAAAATATATCTGAATCTTAGTCTTACCTCTCAATTTCTTGTCAAAATCCTTCAAAGATGATGGAAATCACGTCACAACAACTGACATTTGATAAAATTTATTCTACCAGAGAAAAAGAACAGAAAAATCGATTTGAAAACTTAAAATGATGTTTATTATCGGCAATCATCTTTTGATACTAATCGAATAATTGAACTGAAGTCACAAGTAATTACTCAACGGTGGTTTTTTTTTTTTTTTGTATTTTGGTGAGTACATGTGGTTTTACTCGAGCTTTAATACTTTGCTTTATATTTAATCAATGTTTCACAAGGACACCCCCCAAATTTCGACGTTTTTGGGGATCGGGATGTCATGGGGACTTTTAGGAAATGTATCCCTGCTTTCCCACCACTTCTACCAGGAGCCAGGGGATGTCCCCCAAAATTGGGGATGCTTCCTTCTCAGAGAGGACATTTGTGAGTTTTTGGAATGTCTTGGAGACTTTAGGGAAACTTGCTCAAGTCCCTCGACCATCCTGGAGACTTGCAACCTTCCATTGCTATAAAAGCGTCAAAAAGGTGTCTTTTAAACAAATAACATACTTTTTTTTGATGTTTGTGCCCCCAACCCTAACACTAGTTTTTGGGGCCCCACTCACACTTTAAGCACTCAAAAAACTATAAATGAACCTCCCACCCTCACTCTAAATCATTATCAAAGCTTGAAAACATTGAGTAAGGCTGCAAGTGCAAGATTGAGAACAAACAAGGCTACAAGAGTGAATATAAATTATTATATAAATATTAATAAATAATATTTGATAGTTGGTATTTTCATTGTTTAATGAAATGTGTTTAGTATTTGAAAGTTTCTTTTTTATTCCTTATACATTTTTTATAATTAGTTTTTCAAGTACTATATATATTTGCATTGTTCTCCCCAAACCTAGGCCCATGGTTCCCCAGGACCCGTCTCCCTATCTCCCCTTACCCCCATTTCGAGACTCTGTGGAAGGCCCTTGGTCCCCTGGGATCCGTCTCCCTATCTCCCCTTCCCCCCATTTCGAGACTCTATGGAACTTTGTAATTTATTGAAATCATCAACAGTTTCCTTTTGCGTCCATAGTAGGACAATTCTCTTTCTTCGTTCTACATCAAATCTTGTTTGAACTGTTGATACAATTGTCCTTTTTTTTTCATTTTTCCCTCAAAAGAAGCAAGGAGAGCAAGTATCTCTCTTGTAACTTCTGGTTCGTCTTGGTCACATGCTTAGACATTTTGGCTTGTGATTTGCCCATGGTGGTGTTTGAGTCGATTGCCACCTCTTCTCATTGGAAATCCTTAAAAATTGCATATCACATTATTGTATATTGGATTCTCTACCCAATGCTTCCATGTAGGATGATTAGACATCCCATTCCTACTATGACTACATGAATTAAATGTCATTCTCGTATATCATTGCAAATTGCCGAATGCGAACTGCAAACCCAATAAACAAAAAAAAAACCCAAGTTTTAATTTAAATACCTAGCTGCCTATGAAAGAACGTAGAAAATGGGAAAAAAGAAAAAATTTAAACCCTCTAGATTTAAAATGGAAAATATAATTTAAAAAATGTAAAATATAGTTTACCTTAGGGATGCATTCCCTGTGTTTTTGAGGTTGTCCTCTATAGAAGACATTTCGGGGACGCGGATGGGTAGGAAACGTCCCCTAGACGTTTCCAATTTATTTTTTTTAGGAAAGGTCCATGGGATGTCAAAAAATCTGCAAGGGACGGTTACCTATCCCTTGTACAGCTAGGGTACGTCTAGATGTCCTTTGCTTGTCCCGGGTCTAGACATCCCCTATGTCTCAACAGTTTTCAAACACCTTTTTTCAGAAAGCCTCAAAAATTAAGGAAAAAACGATGAGAGGCCCCACAAGTACCCTCACACCCCTTTTCACTAAACCTAAACCTAAAACAAGTACACTAACAACTTAAACAAAAAAAACTTTTTTTTTGCCATTTTGCATTTTGTGAAGAAGACAAAAAAGGAGAACGACGAGAAGAGCAGAGAACAATGGTGAGAAGAAGGAAAAATGCCACATAGGTTGACGAGGAGGCACACGAGGGATTGGGTGGGGTTCTATTGGATAAGGCAGCCCCTTATAGTTTTAGTGACAAACTTAGACTCTGTTTTTGATGCAATTTTAGAAGATTCTCATCAAGGGCAGTAGTAGATTTTCTATGTTTTTGTCATTTTTCTGTAATTATTATTTATATCTACATAGTCTTGTATGTGAAATTCAAATTCAGCTCTAATGGTATGTATGAAAAGCTCTATATTGTATAAGATGAATGTCTTATCCATAGCATACTCGGTGAGTACTCGCCCAAAAAAATTTGGAACGAATATTCGCCCAAAAAACTCGCCGAGTATTCACGAATATTCGCCAATATTCGGCAAGTCAGTGCTAAATACTCACCATACGCAGTACAGAAGCTGAACACGTCAAAAACACCCAAAAATGTTGTTTTTTTCTTTTTAAGGCATCAAAGCACTTCTTTTTCATTCACACAACCATTTGAGCTTGCATTGCATGCGTTGAATGGATTTTTGAGTGAATTCGAGGAGGAAATTTGGAGAATTGCATTTGGAGGTAAGTCTTCTTTTTTAATTCTTTCAAGATTTTACAAATTTGATCTATATTATTTAAGTTTTATATATTCATATTGTAATTTTAAATATATCTAATTTAAAAGCGAATGCTTTCAAATTTTTCATAGTTATTCGCAGATGAAGGTATGTTTTTTTTTTTCAACACAAATTCGTTCTAAATTATTTAAATTTTATATATTTGTATTGTATTCGATTCTTCGAATATGTTTTGTAATTTTAAACGCATTCAATTTAATTGCAAATCATTTTAATTTTTTAATACTCATTTGGAACCGGATGTATGTTATTTTTATTAATTTACAGTTAAATATGGTTGTTCAGGCACGTTATTTTAAATTTAATTAGTCTTACATTTTTTAAATTTGTTAAATGTGCATTGTGTTGTAGATTAGAGCTTAATAATGACATCAGGCTCGACATCAAGTTCGACATTTGGGTCGGCATCACTAGCAGGAACCATTCCTGCAAATGCCCAAACCATCGCTTGGAAGTATGGTGTACATGGAACAGTTTCGGGAACAGTGGTTTGCAATTTCTGCGGCAAAACATTTTCTTGGAGGCATCAATTGCGTGAAGTATCTCCTTGCATGTATTGTTTGTCGAGACGCTGTGGTTTGCCCCAATGTTACGGAAGATGCAAAGCAAGAGATGAAAGTAGAGTTGATAGAGCTGGAGGAGAAGAAACTAGAGAGGGAAAGTCATAACAAAAGTTGTTAGACCTGGGGCTGGAATGAAAGAGGATTTAGAGAATGATGCGAAAACAATTATGGGCTCTACTCGTGGTCCATGCATACGAACCAGAAGAGGCACATCTACTTCATCAAGTTCAAGCAAAGGCATACATACATAGCTTTTTTATACCAAGGAAAATACTTGGAGCACAACCTTCATTTTAAGGTACAACCTGGAACAAGGATATGCACGACGAAGTAGATAAAACATGTGCGAATTTCTGGTGCTACAACCTTCCATTCAATGTGACAAAAGAACCTGTATTGAGAGTACTTGGTGACAACATTGACAGTTGTTGGGAAATGGTACTAAGGCACCCTCTCCAAAAGACTTTTGTGGGAAATTGCTCAAGGGCATAGTTGCAGATGCAACTATAATTGTAGAAGATCAAAATAAACAATGGCAGAAATACAAATGCACCATTCTTTCATATGGGTGGACAGATGAAAGGAACCACACCCTCATTAATTTTTAAGTGGCTTTAAATGGTGAGATGGTGTTTTGGAAGTCTATTGATGCCTCTAACATAGTTAAAAATGCAAAGAATTTGAGTCTTGTGTTGGAGAAGATTGCATTAGAGGTGGGTATCTAAAATGTTGTGTAAGTTGTCACAAACAATGCAACAACATATGTGGCGGGTGAGAAACTACTGCAGGAGAGACATTCGTCACTCTTTTGGACTCTTTGTGCGGCTCATTGCCTTGACCTTCTTTTGGAGGACATAGGAAAAATTGATTGGGTGAGGTCGGTTGTAGAAGATGCAAGAAACATAAGAAAGTGCACATATAATCACTCTTGGGTTTTAAGCTTGATGAGAGAACACACAAAGGGGAAAGAGGTTGTGCGAGTTGGTGTCATAAGGTTTGCAACTAACTTCTTGACGTGGCAAAGTATTTCTAGTTTGTTGACATCATTGAAGCAAATGTGCGTGAGTCAAACATGGCTAGACTCACAATATTCAAAGAAAGTTGATTGAGAGAGGACAGTAAAGATAGTTTTTGATGATATCTTTACAAAGAGAGCTATAGAGATCATTAAGGAAATTTCAAACTTCAATTTATATTTCAAGTTGATTCCTTTATTTTAATTTGTGAAATTATAAATATATTGTTATATACTTTTTTATTTCATTTGTAAGTTTGTAACCTTACATTTTAATGTGTGTAGGTGTCAAAGCCGTTGGTGAGGGTTTTGCATTTGGTGGATGGGGAGTAA
The DNA here is from genome assembly GCA_019776745.2 of Taxus chinensis. NCBI lineage: Eukaryota > Viridiplantae > Streptophyta > Pinopsida > Cupressales > Taxaceae > Taxus > Taxus chinensis. The sequence goes on from CM034147.1 coordinate 605,958,392, forward strand.
AACCCTATGGGGTACATTTATGAGGCCATGGATAGGGCCAAAGAGGCTATCCAAAACTATTTTAGGGGGTTATCGTTAGATATAGTCCCTTTTGGGAGATAATTGATCGGAAGTGGAACAATCAACTCCACTAACCTATTCATGCAGCGGGGTACTACTTCAACCCCAAGTTTTTCTTCTCCGACGGCTTCACAGATGTGAACGGAGAGGTTATGGAGGGCCTTCTCAACATGTATTGAGAGGATGATACCTGAGGTTGAGATGCGGGACCTCATTATTTTAGAGCTGCAAAATTACAAACATGTTAGGGGTGAGGCTCTTTTCTTTAGGGTTAGCTATCTCCAAGGGAGATCCACCTAGTCACAAGGTAATAAAAAATGGAATGTTTACTAAGTTACTTATATGTGTTACTAGTTACAAATTTAATTTTATTAATTACTTATAAACTTTTGTTATCTTGTTTGTAGGTTTTTGGTGGGAGGATTGGGGAGGAAATACCTTGCATCTTCAAAAGTTAGCCCTCAGAATTCTATCTCAACTATTGTAGTGCTTCTTGATGTGAACGTAACTGGAGTTTGTTTGAGGCCATTCACATGAAGAAGCACAACAAGTTGACTCAAAAACGACTCAACGACTTGGTTTTTGTGCAATACAATCTTCGGCTTTGCACAAGAAAAGTGGAGGCCACATCGGAGGAGCTTATTGATTTGGATGAGATAGATCCATACAACAAGTGGACTGCAAGAAGAGGAAATCCATGTTCAGGGAGGATGAGATTGCTTCTTTCGAGAGGGAAGCTATGGAGGGAGAAGCACTAGCAGGAGATATTGGATTGGATGACATCTTCGGAGGTGATCTTATTTGTAGGTACTTAATGGGAGCAGATTAGGTTGAGTGATACCCTGTACTTGTAAAAGCTACCATCCAAATGTTATCTCAACATTGTAGTGCTTTTGGATGTGAGTGTAGATGGAGTTTGTTCAAGGCCATTCACATAGAGGCGTAAGTACTTGGAACATCTCAATAACCTAATTTTTTTGCAATAAAATCTTTGGCGTTGCACAAGAAAAGTGGAGGAGACATCGCATGAGCATTGATTTGGATGAGATGATTCCTAGAGCTAGATTGTGTAGGAGGAGGAGAAGTGTTTAGGGAGGATGAGATTGATGATTTCGCGAGGGAAGTTGTGGACGGTGTAGTACAATAAAAGCATGAGAGGTTGGATTGGATTGCATCATTTTAGATGATGTTGAACATGAGGTGGAGGAGGAGCCACTGCCATCTAGACTTATTGGAGCAGTAGGAACAACCTTCTGAGCAGCGAGTTGCAACCGAGGGACTAGAGTCTTTAGACCCTCTCCCCAATATTTTCACTAGAACAAGGAAGATGTAATTGTACATTATTGTAATTTGTAACTTGCATATGAAATTTATGATGATAATTTTCAATGACAATCATCATAAATTCATAAGCACTTATCAGCCGACTGTTGTATTCACATGATGATACGATTTTGTACTGTATTTGTATTCAAATCTAATAGAAAACACTTCTCCAACATTTTATAGACTAATGTGATACATTTAGTAGCTATATTTTGCATAAAATTTATGTTTTTGAAAGAAATTTGAGTACTTTTTTAAGTTGCCGAATATTCATCAAGTCTTGTCCTGTTTTTACCGAGTCAATTTTTTGTGGGTCTGCCGAATATTTTACTGAATATGAGTATGCAAACTATGGTTATTATCAATAGAATTTGATGTTGATACTGAATAGTAATAAATAAATATTTTTTCTGCTCATAGAGACATTTGTATGGGGAGCTCGAATATTTTTTTAATAGCATTCCATTAATGTTCTAAGATGGCCTGTAATTTAAACTGTTCTGTGAAATGTGTCCCAGTGATAAAGGGGTTGATCCCCATCCCTGAAGACTTGTTGGAACATAGGTAAGATGTTGCAGGTTGTATCTTTGATCTTACCTCTGATGAGTCCCGTCATAAATTTCAATTTTGGAGCTGCCAGGGGAAACCTAGTCTGGTGAAATATCCCTTGTAAAGGATAAATTTACTTTAAAATATGCAAAAACAACAGACAAATTGCATTGCCAAAGCTAGAATGATCTGATTGTTGACTGTCAAAAAATTATAATCTAGGGCAGCGAACGGAAAATAATGGATCAGACTCCTGAAATACTTGCTCAAATCCCTTGAAATTTTAATGGCGGTGTTCCGCTGAATACAATAACAAATATTATAGAACTGAGTTTTGATAAGTTTATTCGAATAACAGAATGCTGCCAAAAATTACAGCTTTTGTGTCTAAACAGCTGAAAACTTCTATAATTAATATCATTCTGGAATATAGATGCAAAAATTATCTGAAACCTTGGAAATATTATCTATGTAATATGACCTAGCATGATATCCCAGACCTTCAAATCTAAAATTTGATTGTGAAGTGAAAACCCTCCAGATAAGGTAGATTTCCTGCAATCTTGCTTTAAACAAGTCGCTTTCCATTTTTATGGAGATGGCTGAAAACCCTATGCAAATGCCTTCAAACTGATGCTAGACCTTGCCAAATGTGGGATGCCGTAGATCATGCCCTAAAAAACCCAAAAATGGTCTCCTCCAAATATGCCCAAAAACCTCCAAAACCCTTCACTGTAAACCCTCTAAAAATATCTTCTGAATCAACCAGCCCTGAATTTCAACTCCAAAATGACAAAACTAGGGTGGATCTTTCACTGTCATACTCCAAGGCATAGGGTTCTAAACCGTAGAGTTATCTTATGTCCTTTAAGCTGGATGATTTGTTTTACAGCAGTTGCACATGTTCAAATTTCAATGATGTCATAAGTGTATGCATGTAATGCTCATTACAAAATTCACCCCTCTTGCGATCCTTTAGTTACTAACTGTTTCCCATGCCAAGGAATCCTAAAATGCCCAAGTCGCATTTTCTCCTAGGGAAGACCATTTTTAATCAAAGTAACTGTATACAGTTACTTTTTCACTTTTCAAGTCGCCATGGTCCAAAAAGGTGACCCCAAATTTCAAAATTAGAACATGTAGGAGTTAAGTGGCCCCTTCCAACGATAAAACAGTAACATCTAGTCCCTTCGAAAGCACTTTATAAACCTGTCAACGGCCAAATCATATCATACTGGACTAGATATTCATACCCAGATAGCTCATAGCATCCGATAACCCCTATGGGCATGACTCAGGGTTAGGACCAAAATACTGGCAGCTCAGGCTTGATGGCGAGGGAAAGGGGACATTACATCTGGTTGGTTATGGAGAGTATTTTCGGTCATAAAAACTATATGTCAGAAGCCTTCATAGAATTATATATCTCTATATGTTGGAAATGTATACCAATAACATAGCAGAGGCTCAAGCACTTTTGAAAGGTTTTCAGGATAGCGGTTTATAAAAGGGTGGAAGAATCTTGATAATCGAAGAAGATTCACAGATGTATCTATCCATTTTCAGTGAAAAATGACAGCAGCAAGTGCTCGGCGAATTAAAAGGCATTATTGAGGATTTCAGTACTGGTCGGTGTAAGAAGTTGGACATAGGTGGGCTTAACACATGTCAAGAGGGGTGGAATACCAAGCCGCTGATTGGGCAGTCAAATGAAGGTACTTAGATAGATGTTGAAAGAATTGCCAGTAGCTTGGTTACTCTTCGGGAACATCCTTTTTGTAAGGATATACAGAAAATCCTTGTTTAGGATGTGTGTCATTTAGAAAAGTACTCTGATATATTTGTGGAATTATAAAGAAAGAGGATAAAGTTAAATAAATTGGAATTATTGGAAATGCATATGATTAAAATCAAGAAGGGGCTTTGGAGGGCCCTGAGAAAATTATTTTCTTGGTGCTATCTTGTTTGCACTACCTTAATTCCCATTGCAGTCAAATCAGAATGTGGGTGGACTGTAGCTTTCTTTAGTCCCAATTATTATTACCTTCAGATTTGCTGTATCTCCCCCAACATATCTCATCTCCTACACACATTCGCATCGTAGCAAACCACCTTGCCAATCTCCACCTCATTATTAGTAAACATTGGGCCATTCCTTGGCATCAGGGATGGAACAGTGCGGGGTGTCCAGCTCTTGGTAATCCTACACAATGTTTAAAAAAATCGGAACTGGACTCACAACCGGCCAAGGGTCAGACCGGAACTAGAATCGGTTCAAAATTTATGAACCAGTTTACTAAAAAATACATAAAATATTACAATTTTAAGGAAAACAATATATTTTAAAGATTCCAAACCATAATTACAAACAATTATAGACGAAACATGCAAATTTTTCTCATGTATATACCATGTAAGAGTAAATATAGCAAAATGAGCACCAAGTGCACTACATATCCGAAACAAAATACATAAACAATGAGACTTAAAATAGCCTATAAAGTCCAAAAAACAATATGCTACAAACTACTACATGTTTGGTATCAAATTATCAATCATCAAACTGAGCACCACTGCTGGTGCTAAGAATGAGATCCTCATCCTCATCAACTTCATCATGTTTCCTCAAACTCATCGGACTCCTCAGGGACATTTGCAGTAGTTGTAGTAGCATGACTAGTGTCTGCCATGTCTCGGTCGCTACTAATGGTTCATCATCCAAAGCCATCCACCCCAAGTCATCAGGATCAAACTCTATCGGGTGACTCTCCTCTACCCATTCTGATGTTGGATCAATACCATCCAATACAATGGGATCTGTATCAGGTCTTATATTCAGTAACTGGTTGTGCCTTAGTTAGAGGTTGTATTGCACGAAGACGAGATCATTTAACCATTGTTGTTCAAAAATGGTTTCTCTTCTTTGTGTGAATCTGCTAAAAAACAAACCAGTTGCGCTCACACCGGGAAGCGCCACAAGTTTGACTTAGGATCCGAATTGCAAACTTTTGTAGCTGAGGACATTGGCTACCAAATGACTTACACCCACCAATGTGCTGCAATAAATTATTATACCAAGACAAAAAACAAATAAAGTTAGTTTATTCATCAAATTAGATTATGACTTATGCTAAAAATTCAAGTTTTTAAAGTTTAAAACAACTAAAATTAAAAAACTTTGGAATTTCTTACCTCGTTGGTCCACTTCGCTTGGAATATTTGATAGGTTTTTGCCAAAGCTACTGCGTGGCTCTACTGAAAGCACTTGATTTGTCGATGTATTTCTAGTTGTTGACTCTTATCAAGGATCATGTGCTCTAGGCATTCGTACAATCCATCTTTGACTTCCCCAGTTTGATCTTCTCCAAGTTGAGCCTTGTAATGATACCCTGGGTTTAAAAAATATCCAGTTGCATGTATATGGTGCAATGGAGTTGATTATTCCATCTGTTGTCAATGATATTCTTGTATAGGCCCATACTTTGCTACTCTATCCTTGTATGTTGCCCTTATCTGCTCCTTTTCTTGATCTATAGCCTCATAAATGTAACCCATGGCCAATTTTTCCCCATCCACCAACCACAACACCTTAACAAGGGGATCAATAATATTTACAATCTCTGTTGCTTTTTCTCCAAAATGTGTTGTCAAAAACTTTCTAAATTTGATGTCTTTTTCATCTTGTTTGCAGCTACATTGAGATGCATTCCACTCATCGCTTGAAAACATATTTTTCACGTTTTGTCCCTGAGAAATGAGAGATTGCAATGTGAGGAATTTTGTTGCAAATCTCATTATAGACGTCCTGACAAGTTCCCTGCCCTCGGTGTTTTTCCTCATCAAGTTCAATATCCAATGAGTGGTTATAGATGTATTTTGTAATGCTCTTGGCATGATCCACAGTGTTCCTGATCCAATCCTCTTTGCCTATATCCTCAAGCATGAGGTCTATGCAATGTGCAGCACATGACGTCCAAAATATGGTTTTGTATTTGTTCTCTAACATCTTACCAAAAACAACATAGAGGCATTATTTGTGATGATTGGTACGCCATTTTCCACCCCCACCTCTACATCAACCTCATCCAAAAGTTGAAACAACAAGTTTGCATCTTTCACCCTATCAAATGCATCAACTGAGTATCAAAAATATGGTTCCTTGTGGGCAAGAGGCAAGGAACATTTATTATGGTACAATTATTTCCATCACTCCATCCATCTGACATAATGACGCATCCTGTTTTAGCCCATGATTGTTTACAACCCATTCAAATATTTGTCTATCGACCCAACTTCTTTCTACAAAAGAGACCCCCTCAAGTCATGCATACTAGGGCCTTTGAAGCCCTTACCAACAACAACAATGGAATCTCACATGGGTTGGTAATAAGGTGAGAGGGCAACATTGAAGCGGATATCTGCATCATACCACCATCTAGCTATGTATTCAAAAGAAGAGTCTTTGTATTGCTTCTTCCAATGGCTATCTAAAGTAGGTTGATTTTCACTTGGCTTAGAGGCACTAGCAGGGATGGAAGAGGATAGGAAAAATATTTGAATCTTCCTTCAACTTCCTCTTTTGAGGAAGGTTTTCTTGAATGGGAGGAAAATATCGAAAAGGGACTCTAACATTGACAGAAGGGTTAGAGCAAGAGCCTTCAACACTAGTGTTTGTTTGGGACATAACAAGTTTCCTCTTTCTCCCTATTTCAACCTCTATCTCTTTTCGCCTAGCCTTCTCTTCATTATATTTCTCAATCATGTGTTGCATTTCTAATCTAATGGGCTCAATGTTTGGTGTATCACATGGGGCAACTAGGCCTCTTTGACCAGCCAAGTGTTGCTTCAACCTATGAATGCCCCCCACCCGCACCTCCCTTTAAGTGTTTCTTACAGTATTTGCAAAACACTTGATTATCAACAATATCAACATGGCTCCATGTAGGGTGTTTGACTCGGGGAGGCATTGTAATTGCAAAACAACTCTGAAAATAAAAATATGCGAACCTATCTTTCATATTTGCAATATTATAAGAGAGAGAAATAGGGGCAGTAGTTTTGTTTTTAAAATACCTTTCAATGAAATGAACTATGAAGATCAATGGGCACAAGAATCCAATCAAGCAAATCCTCCAAGATTGTAGATGGATTTGTAGCTTTGTAATGTAGATGCCAAATCCACCACAAATAGCCCACAAGGAATGCCAACCAAGCTCTAATCTCACTCCAAATCACAACTCTTCAATGCAACTCCACAAATTTCAAATGCTCTACTAATTCTCAATGAGAGAGATGTGAGACAAATAGAGGGTGGGAAGGGGGAGCATGGAGGGAGACTATATAACATCACTTTAGGGTTAGGGTTGAAAGAAAACACTTAAAGTAGTAAAAAAAAACACTTTTTTAAGGCAAATGCAAGTCGCTGGACCAATTCATTCCAATTTAATATGGAAGCGGTCAATGCTTAGGTTTTTATGGAGGCACAAAACTTTTTTTATTGAACTAGTCGAACCGGCCGGTTTTGGTTCCAGTTTTTAAAACATTGGTCCTATGTAAACTATGACAACACCAAGAAGCATATTAATTAATTATCTACAATCATACAAGGTTTATTTTATTCCATGCATTGGATTACTTCCAATGACAAACTTGTAATACTTGCTTCTATTTAAATAAGGTTTGTATCCATTGTTCCCAAATATTAGTTTCACTAAGCTATGAAATTTCACATATAAAATATGGTTTACCCTATCGATTCATGATGTTATCAGTTATTTCAGATCATATGTAACCATCAAATTCAACCACATATCAATCATGCAGTCATTTTAATTAGTTAGCTTCATCCTGTACTAAAATTAAATGAATCTCATGTTTACTAATTTCACTTTAATAACTCAAGTACATGTTAGACCATTAAGCCATTAACTAATCTTAATTTCAGCAATCATATCTATCTATCTATCTATATATATATATATATATATATGAAATTTGTCCTTTACTCACATGTCATACATAAGATCAATATATCATAGATCATTTGTCTTTGAATACAATAGTGTATGGTCTCATTATACAATACATTATGCATCAATTATTAACTAAATATTATTATCCATTGATGTGACTTACGAAATACTATTATCCATTGATGCGACTCAACCGTCACATGCCATAAGAGATTCTTCTTGTTGCCAAATTGTGCGGTGAGAGAAAGAGTACCATTGATGCACTTTGCCTCCAACCACGAGTTTTACGGATCCCCGCGCACTGCTCCTACACGAGAGTGGCCCTTCCTTTCATGAGAAGGAAGACGTGAGCAATCAGTAAAGAAAGAGAGATTCCATGTGTAAACAATTTACCCAGAAATGGTAATCTTAGGATAGGGTAGGAATATGAAACATCCTATAAATCATACACTTATGATAAGGCTTTTGGCCAAAGACTTAGGACTAAGCAAGGCACTTCCTACAGTAATCCGACAAGTGCTAGAACAAAAGTTAGGTCCACTGAATTAAACAAGAATATACCTTGGATCTAACTGATCTCTGTCGTATCCTTAAAGCACATGCATAGTGTGACCTATTGTACCTAAGTTATTTAACTCACTTGTACCTGTCATTACGACATTCTGCACCTAGGTTAGTTAACCCCTTGTACTGGTCACTCCCTAATCCACTAACACAATCCTGAACCCTACTCTTTTTCTCAAGACCAACAACTTTATGATTTGGTACCTCTATTTCCATGCTAACATTTTGGGCAACGAGGTGTAGTACCAAAATAACCCAACACTCCTGAATGTCCCATACCACTCGATAGTATTGTTGCTATAAGGATTCCTAAACCCAGTTTGTTGTTTCCCTGTCCACTACGTTCAAACCAAGATTAGCATGCCTGTAATCATAACCGCCCAAGTGTCCCATACCTCTTAAGATCATTGTTACAGTCATTCTAAACCTGGGTTGTTGTCACATGCAAATGACTATATATGCATCTGAATTTGTTTTATAATCAGGGTTTTAGCTATACATCTTTTAGAGTTTGATAATGCTCATTTATGGTTTTATATACGATGTCCATCAATTTAATCATCCAAGTTTATTTCCTAATGACTGATATTTCATAATCTTCATAAGATTCATAGTTAATATCATAACTTGTTTTTTATAACAAATACACCCTATTGCAATTTAAAAAAATCATAATTTCGATATGTGGTCAAAACACACTTGCTAGCGTAAAAGCAGTATACAAGCGACAATATTCAATTTTTTTTTTACGAAGTTTTATTAAAAAGAAATCCGTATTTGCACATGTTATAAATTCCTTATTATAAATACGTTAATCAAGGTTTCATAATATAATTGTCATATGTGATAGGAATTCTTGTAATTTCCCGTTTATTCTCTTCCTTGCACTAAATATCTTAGTCAATCTTGCTATATAAACTCAATTGATCTCCACTTTCCATAATCATTCTTACAACATTGTTTTAAAATAAAAACTTTAATAATCTTCTAAAACATTACTTCTAATTGTCTTCTAAAACATAACAACTTGGTCTGCGTATCAACCGCAGACAAGCACATAAATCTGGAAGAGGAATGATGACTCTTTGGCTTAACCGCTATTACCGAGACCGTAGATTGGCATTCTCATCAACCGTCTCCCGATGAACGTCCTGGCTGCACATTCCAAGCAGCCAGTGAAATCCTTAAAGCTTTCTAACTTCTAACAGATACGTGAAACATTCCTTCCTGTTTTAAACTCGTTTTGGTTTATCCATGCATGTAGGGAGTTGTTTTGTTGACTCTTCTTCTTCTTCTTATTTGAAAAAAAACTTCTAGACTCTTAGGCCAGCTTGGCGAAAGGATTCACTTGTCATTCAACTGTCCCGAGACAATATTCTGATAATAGAATCATTGTTTTTTTATTTAAGTGTTTTTACAGATGAATTTTAGGGGAGGGGATTAGATCCGAGTCTTCCCCTCTCAGGAGTGAAACCCCTACCCTCCTACCACTACGTCAATCTGGCATCCTAATACAAATTGTTCTACTACTGTTGGGCATTGTTTGTAGTTTATTATTAAGGTTTCAGATTAACCTTCTGACACATACATCAGTTATTCATACCAATATTTTTACAAGGCTGAGTAAGAGAGAGTAAGGGAACCTGGCATGTGCCGAGTTCTCAGTCCCAACTAGATCTAATCATCTATGCTACACTCCAGAATCAACTCGCAATCTGCTGTGCGTGTCCTTCTTGTGCTTTTCTTTCTGGTGATTTTCCCCTCTTCGCCCAGGTTCTACTCTTACGCTCTGTATTTTTTTTAATTCTCTATGAATCTCTTCTTTATTCTTTTCCTCATCTATTCATAGCTTGCTTCTGCGCACTATTTTTCTGTGTTTCCTGCCATTTTTCTTCCAGATCTTTGAATGTATTCTCTTTTCTTTTTCTTCTCTCCTCGCGCATGGGTCACACTAATCTTTCGTCACAATTTATTCCCTCCCTCTTGCTCCATGCACATGCGCTCCAAATATTACTCTCCTTTTTGGGATTCCACTCCCAGTTTAAAACTCATGTGTCATTTTCTAATTCCTTCTCCACCATTCTAAATACTTCTTAAAATTTAATTTTAGTTTACACTTCAGATCACTCACCACATAGGGTATTAAGCAACGGCGGTGGACTGGTGTCCATGCAACGTGATTGCTGTCCAAATATGGATTTTTTTTTGATGGTGCGATGGCAGTCTAATATGCCCAAAAGTTTGTGGCTCGTAACACATATCACACCATACCATAATAATGCACAAATGGATGGCAAGGTATAGTTAATCAGGTGAGCAGAGTGATTTACCAAGTTGAATCTTTCACCCAATAACCAGCTACCTTTGTAATTCCTATAACTTACTTTAAATCTAGTCGAGCAAGAAGCATTAGAGGGAAGCTCATGTATACATCCTTGAAATACTATAAGTCCGTAACCATGCAAAAATTGTTCTGACAGGCTACCATACTTTATCCAAGTTAAATGATCTCTGCTTGACAATCCCATGTAATTGGGTTGACCCCCGAGTCACCCTTTTAAAGAAAACATCATTTTATATATATATAGTACTGTTTTCTTGTTATTCAACATATTAGCATTACGACAGTCACTATATCCAACATTCCAACAGTAACAACAAAGCTCAAGCGGGCCATTATCGTACAACAACCATGCACCGCTCTACTACTCAACCAATGACATCATGCCCCTTGCCTTAATGAGCGCGAACGATTCCACAACATCATCACAACGTGACCAATACTAAACTGTCGCAATAAGAAAACAAGCTAAAACACAGGAGGAAACTATGGCTTTACTTACGGTTTTTCAACACCATTTTAGGTAACTTAATTGCACATGTGATAAATCGCTTTTGGTACCCATTGCAGAATCTTATCCTCTCTCCTTGATGATACCCTTTCTCACAACTCGAGAACACCTGCGCACAAGCAAACAACAATACCCAGTGCATTAAATGTTCGATATAATAAATCAACAGAATAAAACGTTAACAGCTTGTAAACCACAACAATAAGCAATATATTTATTTCGCCTATCATAAACATCCACTGATTTATTAATATCTAATAACTGATGAAATAAAGCATATCTAAACAATAACAATATGCAGTGTCAAATGTGGTCACTGCCACCTAGTTCCCAAAATGTCTCAAAATAATAGATGCATAGTTTGGGGACGTGACACAACATAAACAATTTAGTTTGAATTTTGTTTGGGTATGGGCCTTGTTCCTTATGTTGATTGATTTTTGTTAATTATTTCCTCTTAATAACGGCTATTTCCCTTGTTGATATCTGTTAAGGGTTGCTTCGAGTTTTCATTGTAAGGGCTATGCATATACCTGTTGCTTAAGTCTTGGAGTCATTTGGGATAAGGGATTCTCCAATGTAAGATTTCAGTCTCTACAAACTTAAGTTTCTTATACTATTCGCTGATGTCAGCCAAAATCAAGGTACTTTTAAATTATTCCATTGTGATATTTTATGTGTCTACTTATTTTAGTACCACAACTATAGCATTTCCTTGGAAAATGGTATCATAGCCTGGGTAATGAGGTCAGCATAAATCTTTTAATAATTTCTTTACACTTGTTCAGCATATTTTTAAGCCCTTCTTACAAAGTATACCCATTGACATGTGTCATGGGAGTTGTGACTGAATGGTTTTGACATTCTAGAAACTTTTATTATTTTGGTATTTCCTCCCATCACCTCGAGTGTACATGTGTTTTAGTGTCGGATATTGTTAGAGCATTCAGGTTTTGGGACATGATTCATGAAACTGATAAAGGGATTTGGAAAAATAATAAGATATGCTTGTTTGGGTGCCATAGTTGATTGTTAATTTGATTAAAAGTGTCATTTTTGTTAATCTTGCACCTTTCGTGTTATAATACTTGTTTGATAACCTGTGTTGCAGGCCATAAGAGTGGAGCATTGTGAACGAGTTAATGTGATAGTTGCCGCAATGCAAGCTTACATCTCAAATTGTCGTGAATGCATTTTCTTTTTAGGTGTCAATAAACGACCAATCATTTCAGGCAACAACCATAATCTACAGGTGACAAACAATTTCATTTTATAAAGAAAGATGTGCCTGTAACTTCATAATTAATTTATTTTGAAATGACACATATATTGTTTACGTTATTTCCTTTATCAGCTGAAAAAAACATTGATGAATATTCTTGAAAGTTTGATGTCATATAGAAGATTGATTCCTGTATAGATTACTTGGAAAGACTACAACCATGGCTTAGCCGCATGCGATTTATAATTGTCATTCGATTAACTGATGAGATAGTTTATTGATTACATTTGAGCCAATATAACGGAAAGTTTACTGATTACATTCGAGCCTATATAACTCATGCGATACGTATTAATTTAGTCGAGGTAATTTGTGGGGTAGATGGTTTATTAGATCTTTTTCAAAGTATCTTATGTGATATATGATTGCTAGACCCTTCAAGAGGTAAGTCACAGGGTGAATGTTTGGTTAGATCCTAGGCGAACAAACTCATGGAGAATTTGGTATGAAAAAGATCCTATTTGTTTGTGGATATTGTAAACATGTCCTATTGTGCCCAAGAGTTAGGGACTTGTGGTATCCTCCTAATGCGTGTTGAAAATGTTAAAGTTTTAATTATTTTTCAACATATTCCAAATTTTTTTGTACTTCTCAATTTATTTTAGCCTTTTTCAAAAAATTAAACCTTTTAAATACGTTTTTATAAATTTCATTTTAAAAACAATTTCATTGTATATAATTTTTTTACAATTCTTAAAAAAAAATTCATTATATTTCTCTAATTTGTTTTATAATATTCTTAATTTTTTTTTTAAGAATTTAGGTTTTTTTTTCAAATTCATGTTTTTTCCATCATAGATATATAATTTTTTTTTAAATTTTCAACAGTTTTGATGATTTTTTAAACATTTTAAATAATTATCAATCTTTTAAAACTTTTTTGGTACTTTTCAAATTTTTGTAGTTTTTAATTTTTTTTTACCATTTTTTAATATTATCAATAATTTTTAACATTAAAAAAATAATTTAACTTGTCTCAAAATTTTCAAACAACTTTTATAAAATTTTCAACATTTTTCAAAAACATCTCAATTTTTTTGTACTTTTTTCCGAAAAATAAATAAATTAATTTTTCAAAATTTTTTAACATTTTTTTGAGATATATTTTAAACTTATTTCAAAATTTATAACATTTTTTATTATTTCTTTAAAAAATTCAACATTTAATTGTTTTATTTTTCAAATATCAAAATTGTGTTATCTTTTATCAAAATACTTTATGTATTTCGAAAGGTTTTAAATTTTTTCAGATGCGGAAGCTGCAAAAGTGGAATTACACACACACATGCACACACAAAATTGCCAATAACAGCTTGCAATGTTTGTTTTTGGCCCAAGATATTTCTTGTTTAAGGTGTTTTACAAAACATTCTTATTAGGAGCATGTTGAAAATTTTTATCGGGATGATTGCAACATTTAATTATATGTGAAAAGTTGGCGAGGGTCATATTTTGCACTTCTTGATTTGGTTGGTGGACACCTCAAAAACTTTATTCAACGTTTATTGAAATTTTCCCTCCAGAAGGGACGAACTCAAAATTCGGGTCCAAACACATTTGTAGCCAGTTGTATTATTAAGTATTGGTATAGGTGTAAATATAAAGACATTGGTTTGGTCTAGAGACCCCTTGAGTTAAAATGTTACTGAGTTCTGTCTTGCGCTTTAAACTGCTGACTTGGTGCATAGGTGTTGCACTGCTGAGGTGGCACCGTTTTAAGGTGGTGTGCATGTGGCGGTGTTGCATGGTGCTGAGGTGGAAGTGTTGTTGTCTGTTGCTTGGGTGACAATCTTGCATGACAGTCATATGGCATTGAAGTGACAGTTTGGGTGGTGCTGAGGTGGCAGTCTGCATGGTGTGAAGGTGGTAGTCCGTGCAGCTGTACATACAGATCATATGCTATGTATGGCACTTGCTCCATTAGTGGTTATATGGTTGGCTAATGTGGAAACCTTTGATTGGCCAAAAAATAATTCCATTTGTTAATATAAATACATGCCCAATTAGCAGTCAAGTCAACATCTCATTTGCAAATTGCAATCAGCACACAATCAACATGTACTTTTACCGAACCGGAAGGTGCCATGTGGTAGGATTGCTTTGGGTTTTTATCGATAAATAGCAAGGTGATACATGGCACATCCAGGCACATTCCCTCCAAAATTTATTTTATCGATTTAGAATCTAATTGGGAAATTGGATTTAGATTTTGGAGCTTCTAGAGGGCATATAGACTTTGTTTTTGTATCTGATTTTAATTTAAATGCTCTTTCCAAGATCTATGCAGTGGTGAGAGGCTTGCATTGGGTGAATATTGATAAATAGAAAGGTGACACATGGCACATCCAGCTGCATTCCCTCTAGGTTTTTTTTTTTTTTTGAATTTAGAGTTTAATGGAAAATTTGGATTTGGACTTTGGATCTTCTGGAGGCCACAAGATGGCACATGGACATTGTTTCTGTACTTGATTTTTGTTGGAAAGATCTTTCCAAGATCTATGCAATGGTGACTTTGCAAGATTTGGTGACTTCTAAAACCCTTTGGAAACCTCGAAGTATGGCTCATGTTCAAAGTGTTATGGTGCTCGATGAACACATTTATAGTGTTTGGAAGCAAAAACCACTATTATTGTGAGTGTTATTGTGCTCAATGCCATTTGTAATTTGTAGAGTTTTGATTTTTGAATGTTTTACTTGTTTTAATTTCTTATTGGGTTGTTGAAATGTGATTTGCCCCACACATGCTTGTTTTGAGACAACTTGTGACAATGGGAGAGGCATTGAGTGGCATGGTTATGAGCAACCTTTGGGGTGTACGGAGGTAGACAAACATTGAGAGGGTCATAAAGGTGAAAGTGTTGATCCTTAGTGATGGATGGAGGGATTGTGTCGAGTACTTGCTCCTTTATTTTGAGCCCATTGTGAGTATGCTCAAATTTGTTGATATAGATCATGCATGTTTGGGTTGCATTTATGATGAAATCAAGTCAATGATTGAGATGATTAAGCCCATAATAAATGCCAAAGAGCAAGATCCTACAAAGAGATTCTTTAAGAATGTGCAGTCACATCTCAATTATAGGAGGAACAAAATGCCCACCCCATAACATCTTATTGCTTTTTCATTGACTTTAAAATACTACAACACAAATCTTTTCTTTGCTCAGGAGGGTCCTACCATATAGGGATGTTGATGTTATTGAGATGTACATTGCTAAATTCTCTAGATTCTCGTCCAATCTACAATTAGAAGACTCGGTTAAGGAAGAGTTTGGGAATTTTGTAGCCCAAGGTGTCTCTCCATTAGCAATCTTCGTGTCAAGTATAGGTAGGATTCTCATACATGGTGGTACCTCCATGAGTAAGCATCCACACATACCTGTAATCACTTCCAATAAAAGTTTTATAAACAATAATTTTTCAAATTTTTAATTTATTTTTTAACACTTTCTTCTCGATGTTTCATTATAGCATTTTATTTTATAATTTTGTAATTTTGCACTTTATGGCTTTTCTCAATAAGTTGCAGGTTCCTCTTCAATTGTGTTGAACTGGGGTACATACTCTTTTGTCTACTTGGTTAATCACAACAAGTTGGAAGTGAAAAAGGTGGAGGATTTGGTATTTGTGGATTGCACCTTTTAACACACAAGGACGATGAGTACAAGCAAAGGGCAACAAAGTGTTGGGATGTAGACACAAAGCCGCCTAACTTGGAGATCTCCATTGGCCACCTTTCATTGTTGGACTAAGAGCTAGAGGGTGCTTTGCAGGACTTGCAAACCAAAGCTAGTGAGAGTGGTGTTGCTTTTGCTTGTGGTTCTTATGAACCACATGATGGTGTTGATGCTCGATGTAGACGTAGAGGCTCCTAACTTGGATGTCTCTATTGGCCGCCTTTCATTGTTAGACTCGAAGCTAGAGGGTACTTTGCATGACCTGCATGACAAAGATAGTAAGAGTAGCACTGCTACTGTTTGTGGTTCTAATGAACTGCATGATGTTGTTGATGCTCTCGATGAATACATTAAAAAGCAATATGTTTATGAATATAACGAATATGCTGATTTATCTTGATTTTTGTGTATACATTGCAACATTCGTGCAATGTACTTGTTTTAAGTTCAACCAATGAATATCATGACATTCATCACTATGTTGTGGATATTTAACTTATTTTGTTTTCTCTGCTCTACGTATTACATGGTTAATTTTGCTCCTTTGGCAATATTTTCTAATATTTTATACTTTTTGCACAGATGTACACAAAGCCGCACCCAAGCCCGAATAAATTGATGTACTAGACCACCATATTTATACCAAGCTCGGCTACCTAGAATTAATTTCCTCAAATTATGCAAATATTAAGGAAAAAGTGAAATTTGTAATTGGTTTGTAGTTTAGGTAGTTATATAACTACCTATACAACTAAATGTTTTGGAAACAAATTGAATGATATTGAATAAAAGTTCTTCGCTTTGTGTATGGAGGCTTGCAACATTGTATCTTATTTAGCAAATTGCATACTTCTCATTATGTCAATGGAATGCATATTCAATTTGTAGGAAATAGTATTATTATTGTGACTTGGATTGTTTTTTCTTTATTAAAATCTGTTATACAACTTACTATCAGTACAAGAATAATGGATCTAGAAAGAACACCAACAACAAAAGAAATATTAGGTCTAGTTGTGGTCATATATATCGGACTTCCAACGAGTTGTTTGTATTTAGTGGCATCAACCAAATATGTGGTATCTTCTGATGTCAATTTCAAGTCTTACTCCCCGGGCTTATTGAGAGGCTTTTAATCTGTCATTTCAAACTTGTTCAGAATTTTGCCAATATATTTTTTTTAAGCGATGAGGGTATACTTTGATTTCTTAATTACTTCAATAGCCAAATATTAAAGAAGGTCACCCAAATCTGTCATTTCAAAACCTTTCAAATTTGCTTTGAATTTTGTAGTGTATTTCTCATTATTTCTTATGATAAGAAAATCATCCACATACACCATAAATACAACTATTGTGATAAAAGGAATTGCATCTTCAAAACTCAAAATGCTTAAAATTCATGTTCAGCAGGTTGTTAATGAGCTTTTCGTACTATGCTCTTGGGGCCTGTTTCAAGCCATACAACGATATTTTTAGTGTGCACACTTTGTGCTCTTGGCCGTCCACTGCAAAACCTTATGGGCGAGTCATATACACTGTTTCTTTGATATCATCATTTAGAAATGTAGTTTTCACGCCTATTTGATGAACTTTCCATTCATTTTGTGCTGCCTAAGCCAACACAGTTCCAGTGGTAGTCCATTTCGCTATAGGTGCATAGGTTTCATTTTAGTCTATCCCTTTTAAGCATGTCCCTATGTGACAAGCCTTGCTTTATATCTGTCAAGCGAGCCATCAAGCTTGTATTTGTTACAAAAGAGCCACTTGTAACCAATTGGTTTACAGTAGACTGAAGGATCGACCAATTTCCAAGTTCTATTTTTCACCAATGCATCATACATCTGTCATCGCTTTTCTCTAGGACTTGTGCTTTTCAGCTTGTTTGAAAGACGTTGGTTCTGAATCAAACACACATTGAGTTCTTCTTTCGGAGAGTCATTTAAGCTGAGCTTTTCAATCTTATTTTGAAATTCTTGTAGGAACTCATCAGATTGTTTTGCGGCTGCATGTGCACTCCAAGTGCCAATTTTCCCAACTTCATCAGGAGGAACATCTTTCGATGTATGTGTTGCCCATTTAGGCATCTTCTTCAGTGGTTTCAGTGCCACATTTTCTTGATCTGAAGCTCCTTCACTTTCTGAGCTTTGTTCTTGTGGCCCTTGTTCATTTTTCGATGAAGATTATTTGCTGCTTCAGGAGGAGTTTCATTCTCTGTTATAGGAGACAAGAAAAAATCAAACGATTCTCAACTGTATGCTCCCCCCTCATTGTTTGGAATTTTCAAATTACTCTCCTTGAAGACATCAAACATTGCATATTTGTCAAGTTGACTCAATTGCCGATCAATGCTAGCTTTGTCCTTTGTAGTTTCATAAAAGACATCTCTTGTGACAAGAACTTCTTGTTTTTCTCATTGTACAACCTGTATTGTTTGAAGCATTCAAAGTATCTGAAAAGGATGCATTTGCAATTCCTATGGTCAACCTTATTTTTTTACTCCTTAGGAATCAACTCGTAACAAGTGAATCCAAAAACTCAAAGATGTTGCACTGAAGGAAGATGACCACACCACATTTCATATGGAGTCTTTAGTTGAAGGGCTATTGGTGATTATCATGGAGATACACTGCTGATTGAGCTGCATTAGCTTGGAAGTGTGGATTCGCCCCTTTGAAATACAACGTTGTATGGAACATTTCATCATGGTTTTATTCGTCCTCTCAACTACATTATGTTGAGGAGTGTGAGGAACAACGAGATGGTGTTTGATCCCATTTTGCTTGAGATGGGATTTAAACACTTTTGAAGTGAACTCACCACCATTGTCAGCCTTGACTGTCCCAATGTGGGATTCAGCTATATTTTCCACCATTGTTTGAAACTTTTGAAATGTTTCGAAGGCCTCTGATTTTTGTTTGAAAAATTATATCCAAGTCATTCTGTTGTAGTGGTCGATGAATAACATGAAGTACTTGTTACCACTAGTAGAGAGAATTGGAAAACACAAGATTGAGTGAAAGAATTGCAATTTTCTGTCAGCTTTCTATTTCAACTTTTGAAAAGATCCTCTTGAGTATTTACCCAAAATGCAGGCTTTAGTTTTTTCAAATTTTGTGAGTAGGGTAGGCAAACCTCCAATGCCATTCCTTTGCAATATGCGAATGGTGTCGTTGTTGGTTTGCCCAAATCTTGCATGCCACAATGTATCACCCACAAAATACATACCAAAAGGACAAGCCAAAAAGCAAGATAATTTTTTTTTCATTTACAACACATGGGGATCACCTAGTACGACATAAGGTCTAACATACACAAACATGGACCCACTCAAGAGACGAGGTAAGAGAAAAACTTTACACCAAACATAACGACAACTCACACTACGAAGTCTACCTACAAGGCTTGCAAATGGGAGAGACCATCATATGTACTACCACCGTTTACCTCCACAAAGGAATCCTAGCTAGCCTTGTGTTTCTCCAAGATGAAACACACCACAACTACTATAACATACTCCTTATTCCTCCATTTAAACCAGGCCCTTGTACCTTCATTAAGACTATCCACGGATTCCCTTGGTTCTTCCAAAGCAACAACACACACAATTCCTTACTCCTTTCACTAAAAACACCTCATCCCTTCGATAAACAATGATGTAATCTCAACCCCGCACATAACTATAAACTTATATACAAGCACGACGACAAAAGATTCATTTTAACACTTTCTTAAAGGAGCCATACAACACAATATCAAAAATGAGTAGGAGAGAGAAGAAGGGATTACATCTACATTGTTCATAGTTTCCAATGCTTACATTGTTATTACTATTAAATTACTTGTTTACCATTTGTTTTCTTCTTATTTTTGAAGTACATTTTAAGCATATAAGGGTCACATAACACTTGCTTCCAAATTTTAAATTTCTATTTCTAGTTAATCACATTCCCCTTAAGGAACACACACTTTACATTTAATAAGAGTAATCCAAGGTTTTAACCACATGCTATAAATGAGAAACTCAAATTTCTCTTTACATGTTCAATAACATCTGATTAGACTCGATTTTGGGACTTGTCATATAGACTGCAAGATTTTGTCCATGAGTAACCTCATAAGAGGTCCTAGAATGAACTCATTCCCTCACAACAAGATCAATCATCAAGGTTAGCACAATGTTCGTATAACATAATAGTCTTACACAATTTAACAAACATTCACTTGTTACTTGAAAGAGTGAGAAATGCCAAGGATTATCAAAAAATAGTGATTTTCTCATAGTTTGCATAATTTGATTTGGTCATTCAAATTTGTTACTCGCTAGGAAAACACTTTTACTTGTGAGGGTATAAGGAGGCTACTTGCATGAGGTAAGTGAGTAAAATGTACAAGGTACATTGAGTCACCATTACGAAAGGTTCACTAACAAAGGGCAAACAAGAATAGGGATTGGTCATCCTATGCACCAAAAGGGTCCCATAGTCCCAACTCACTTTACGCAGTAAAAACGAATGTTAGTTCACGATATAGCATAGGTTGTCATATGGTTTAAGGGTTTCACTAGCTTATCCGGTCCCACTAAGTAACTAGTACAAGGCATGTTCAAGGACATACTCATTATTATTTGTGTTGTTTCCTTTCTTTTTTTTCAATGAATTCATCTACCTTACAAGGCTAATACTACATGGTAGTAGCTAGTTTCCAACATTTAGTAAATTTACTAAAAAATAACATATTCACAAACATGATATTTTACAATTTAATAATTGGTACTTTCAATTTCGACTAATGTAATTACCATCCATACGTTAATTCTAACAATAAAACTCTCAATTTCTCTTTTCAAAAGGACTATACATTTTTAAAGGATCCATTTGCAATTTGACCAACTACACTAAACATTACATCTTCACCGCCTTCTGCCACCTGCATCAACACCGTGTCAGCTTAAAGCTGGCATGGATCCCACCCCTCTCATCTAATAATGCTATCAACATTTGCATTCACAGTTCAAAGAGAGAACAAGACTACTATTTTCCATAACATTTCAAATCATAACTACTTTTCTGGGTTTTCAAGAGAGAGGTTTTACATGACCAAGTTGAGATGAGACAGAGAACAATCAAGGATTCCACACAACATTCAAAGTTTAATCATAATTTAGAGTTGAGGGAGCAAAGAGTTTTCGATTGGAATACTTTGTTTCGAAATAAAAAAGCTGAATAAAGGAAGAAGAAAAGGCGATGCACATGCTTTCTTTTATTTTCAGAGTACCATAGACCCAAACATTTATTCAAGAATTGCTGTAAGCAAGAATTCCCACGAGGCATGAAATGCCTTGGAGACTTTAGATCAAGGCTCTGCTAAGGTAAGAGATGATAGTTACCATTTTCAAAAGGTTTGGGTTGTTTGGATGAGGGAAAAAGTTTGGAAGTTCAGGATTTTGCAAAAGGTTTGGTTTGATTCGGAAAATTTAAAATTTAATAAAATATATAAAAATATAAGAATTATCTATATTTTTTAAAAACCCAATTACACATAAAAATAAATACACATTAAACATATACCAAAAAGATACATGCATGGCAAAATACAATAGCTCGTCAAACTTCATACATATAAAATTATAAATATGTTGATGAAAATTATTAGCTCTAACAAATAAATTTATAATGAAATTTGTGTAGAATAGACTAAATACATAATCTATAAATAATAAATTCATAATAAATACTTGTAATGGAATGAGCTAAAATAAAATAAAAATTAAACTAACATTTTGAAACTAAAAAGAATCTAAGTATAAATTAAAACTATTTTTAAGTTACTAGAAGCATTATAAAATCTTACCTAAAAAGCAAACTTACGGGAATGAATCGATTAAGTATTACCCTAACTCTAAGCTCTAAGTTTCAAATGCATGTGCGGATTAGAGACAGACTGGTCAGGATGAGCTCGATGCCCTGACGAGACTAAAAAAACATGATGTGAAACTCAAAACGTCTCAAAAAACACAAATATTTGCTGGTCAAAATGAAAATAGCTAGATGGCTTTGCAGTGTGCAGTTAAGACAAACAATTGAGGACATATTACAATTTCCATGCTTGACGGATTTATAGAAGTTAAAAACACATTTTCATAGCACAATGTGACAATAATTTGTTGTAATCACATTGGAAATGATTCGAATTTGAATGCACCAATTCGTTTTCCCTGAGAAGTTCGGTCCGAACCATTTTGACCTTTTTTGTACGGATATGGTAATTGTGTAAACTCCAAACCCTTAAAACGAATTTTAAAAGTTTGAGAATGTTAGACAATGAAGGAGTTGAAGAATACCACATAAAGATAAGTTATTTGGTGTATAAAATGAGGGTTTATGGTAAAACTATTGAAGATAAGTTTATTGTTAGGGAAATTTTGAGATCATTAACACAAAGGTGGATGCATATTGTGATCGCTCCTGAGGAGTGTAAGGACATGAACACTATAAGTGCTGATGAATTAGTTGGCTCTCTTGTTCCATGAAGATAAAATGAGTATATGTAAGAGATTTAAAACAGACTTTAGAACAAGCGCTTGTAACCAAGGCAAGTATTTCAAAGGGAAAAGATCAAGCTAATTTTACAAACAAAGGAAAGGAAAACCTTACATATCGTTATTGCAAAAAATCGGGTCATTTTATCAAAGATTGGAGGGTACTCGCAACTAAGAATCAAGCTAATCAAGAAGGTGAAAAGAAAGCGTTTCAAGTTGAACAAAGTGAGGGTCAAGATGACTCAAATATTGTCTCTCACATTACGTGGGATTAGGAGAGAATTTGTGGTTTCTTGATTCGGGTTGCTCAAATCACATGACAAGCTTGAAAGATGATTTCAACAAGTTAGATGATTTCTTCAAAAGTCAAATGCAATTAGGAGATGGAAAGTCCATCCAAGTCGAAGGAAACGGCAACATGCAACTTACCCCAAGCGAAGGTATGGTAAGAGGTCTTCCAAAATTAGATCACAAGAGTGTGGCATACATCTTAACATGATATTCAAATGAAAGCAAGGCATTCAAGCTCTATAATCCTACTAGTAAATCCACAATTGTTTCTAGGGATTGTAATTTTTTTGAAAATGAGATGTATGCTGATCATAACCAGATTTCTAAAATTAAGTGAAGGAGGCAACATTTTGAAGAAGATTTTGAGGGCTTACAAAGTCCCACACAAGTTTCTAGTTCAAGAAACAATAGTAGCCCTTCCCAAGAGTTTAGTCATCCATCTACATCAACACCTTGTAGCATTTGTTCAATCCACATCCAACAAATCAAATGTTGGATTAGAGTTATGAGAAGAGGACCATACAACTTTAAGCTCATGAGGGTAATTTGTTTGATGATGTTTATGATAGAAATACTTAGCTTGCATTGTCATCTATGGCTAATAAACCTAGAAGTGATGCAAAAGCTAGTCAAAGGAAAGAATGGGTTGATGCTATGAAAATTGAGATGGATTCAATTGAGATGAATAATACATGGACACCTATTCAGCCTCCAGCTGATAAAGAAGTCACTGGAACTAAGTTGACTACAAACCAAAGTTAGGAGTTATGTGGTTTCATTAGTTTCTAGATTTTTGGGCAATCCATCACTGAAGCATTTCCAAGCAATGAAAAATGTTTTCAAATATGTAAGAGTTACTTATAATCATGGTATTCATTTCATAGTAGCAAGTTCATTATGTCTAATTGGATATATTGATTCAAATTGGGGAGGTACTCTTGATGAAAAAAAGTTTACCTCAGGTTATTGCTTCACATTGAGAAGTGGCTTGGTTTCATCATCATCAAAGAAGCAAACTACATTTGCTCTATCCTCTACTAAAGCTGAATATGCAGCTTTTACATCTTGCACACAAGGTATGTGGTTGACAAGATTTTTAGTTGATTTCAGAGAAGCTCAACTTGAGCCTACACATTTTTTTTTGTGATAACAATGTGGCAATATAATTTTCTAAGAATTTTGTTTTCCATTCTAGAACCAAACATATTGAATTCAAACATCATTTTTTCATAGACTTGGTCAATGATAATCGGTTTGTCATTGAGTATGTGAGAAGTGAAAATCATTTTGTTGATATTTTCACCTTGGGTTTTTTTGAAGGAGATTTATGGAAGACTTAAGGAGATGATAGGCATTTTTGCCCATTTGCATCAAAGGGGGGAATGTTGAGTATGATGCCAATATGGGCACCTGATTAGTTACTATTAGAATTAATTTTAGTTCAATTTTTGGTTTTTAGGAGATTTTTTAGTTGTGTAAAATTCTATTTCAAGAAATTTAATTTTGAAATCTATTTTTAAACATCTGTTTTTAGACTGGAAATGCCAGTTAGAGTTTAGTTCACTGGATGTGCGTTTAACTGAGTTCAAATCATTATCCATTCGTCCTCAAGAGGTGGGGCACCATTTCGAAGTATAGATGACTGAATTTAGTCTTATTTTAGGCCATTTCTATTTTTAGGATAGGGTGGGGGCACCTAGTTCACTGGATGTGCATTTAACCGAGTTCAAATCATTATCCATTCATCCTCCAGAGGTGGGGCACCATTTCGAAGTATAGATGACTGAATTTAGTCTTATTTTAGGCCATTTCTATTTTTAGGAGAGGGTGGGGCACCTAGTTTAGCTACTGTGCATAATAGACTATGCATGTGTCACTTAAACTAATAATGGCTTCTTGCATGTTGACCATATATTATTAGTGGATGATACTTGTAATCTTGAGTCTATTTTTAGCTGTTTTTAGTTGACTTTAGTTAACATAAGAGTTGTAGTTGTTTGTTTCTAATAGTCTTTAACCTATCATGTAATTTGAGACAAGTCTTGTTGTAATGGCTATATTAACCTTGTTTATTATTTAATGTTTTAAAACAATATTGTGGTGAATTTTTCCAAGTGGAAACACTTTTTGTATCGTGTTATTCTTTGATTTTATTGCATGCATTCAAAAAGAAAGACTGGCAAGCTAAAAATCTGATTCAGAGGTTATTCGATGGATATTTTTGTCATCAATCACACATACAAGTGCAGTAGCTTATAACTAGTTGTTCTGAGCAGATTGGATGATCACTAGCTTTATTTTAAGGGTATTTCATATCTGATTTGCACTCCATTCATATCATAAAGCTTCACAGATGAGGCAACACAATCATACAACGTAATATGCTTATTTCTGGTTTTTTGTGTTTGCCAGGTTCAAATCACCATGCAACATGTAATTTTTAAATATCTCATACTTAATTATCTTCTTCAGATCCGTTAGCTTAGATATCAAATGTGTAATTTGCACATCTGGTTTTAGCTTCTATTATTTTCTTTAATATTTATATAGGATTCATTTCCTTGACAATTTTGATCCTGTTTCTTTGGTGCATATGTTGTATTTGTTTAACCAAGTATATATGTCTGAGATGAACAATTAATTTTTTATGAACTATATTCAAATCATTCAAATTACTTTTGTTTCAATTTGAAAATATTCAAGAAAGAAAGAAAGAAAAAAATTATATTAATGTCCAAAAATGACCAAAAGTAGTTTTGTGGGATTGAAGGATACAAACATTATAAAAAGAAAGTTGTAGGTAGAGAGAATCCTAGAGGCAAACCAACAAAGTAAAGTACAAAGACCAAATAGAGCAGTGTGCCACTAGCACAAAGTGGCAGGCATGGAAACCACTACAAATAGTATTGAGGGGCGAACAAATGATCCAAGAGCAAGTGCCAATGAATATTGGAGGGAAATCTCATTGAATATCTTTGTCTGTGCCCATAGTGGAGGAATCATTTGAGCCGTTATCAATCATGGTGAAAAATATAATAATGTTGTCCTGCAAATGTACAGGTTTGGAGGAGCCAGGTTGTGGGGTCCTAGGAAGAAGAAAAAAAATTCCTCTAGAATCTCTCGTAACATCCAAGGCTGGTGTAACTCTAGTAGTAGAAAAGAAAATTGTAATATCAGTTTGTCCCTGTGGTCTGGGGGGCAACTGGTAAGTAGTAGATCCATGTCGCCGAAGAGGGGTAGAGCCATGTTGACGAGGTAGAGCAATGCCATGATGTCGAGACATAACAAGCTTAGAGATATGAGAAGTCTGAGTAGTAGTGATGCGATGAGAGAAGCACTGCCTAACTGATCTATAAGATATGATGTGTGATGCATCGATGTCCTAAGGAAACTTAGTGTAGGAGGGGGTTAAGACGATAGATCCGGTCCTGGTGGAGAATGTGATGGTTTGTTTTAACTTGTAATTGGCTGGAACAAACTCTCATCTGTCCAAGGGGAAACTTCAAGGCGTGAGACCAATGACACTGAAGATAGTCGAGGCAATGAATAGTACCATCCACCACCTGTAAGAAGTGATCCATGTGGTCTGGATGTATTGTCTATAAATGTCCTCTTTTGGAGACCTAGTGATGACGTTGTTAGTGGGAAGGAGCTTGAGAGGGGCGTCAAGGGGATACATGAAACGGGGTAGCCTGTCAATACTGCCAATAGAAAGTAGTTATCTAGTCTTAAAGTACCAACAATCCTCTTTGAAGAGCAAAGTGCTAAATAAGGATACCTCTCATGACTAAAAGTTGAATCCCCTAGGGACCCGAGTCTGTGGATATAGAACGTAAGCTTGAAGATAGTCTCAAGGTGTAGTGGGTGGGAGGCAAATTGAGCCTGGGTGATGCACTGAGGAATTGTCCGCTTACAATGGATCATGCTTTGCAACATGAGAGTCTGGACCCTCTCAACACGGTCCCAACCAATGATTCCATGGATAGGTCCCCAAACCTTTGAACCATACAAAACAGTGGGTTTGATGATAGTATCAAACAAGCGTAACTTGGAAGGGATTTCTTGGAAGTGGAGTTGGAAACACTGACATTCCAAAATAGAAAGAGGGGCATACGCCTTGCAAGGCTGTGGTTGAGCGACAAACTTCATATTTAAGCATGGTCCAGAAAAGTGAACCCCCAAATAAGTGTAGGTTGATGTGATCTCAAGGAGTTCCCCTTTGTAGGAAAATTGTAATCTGGGTAGAGAATGCTTTGAAGATCATGATCTTAATTTTACTAAGGTTGATCACAAGTTGTTGGAGTTCGCAAAAGCGAACAAGGGCATCAAGTTGTCCCTGTTAGCCCTCAGCAGAGTGTGAGAGAACATCATCGACAAAAAGGAGGATGGCTCTAAGTACCTCATGTAGAAGACAACCATCATCCATATGGGTTTGTTGCTGAAGAAACTTCACTAACTCATTAATGTATTTGCTAAAGAGTCTCAGTGAGGGAGGACAACCTTGTTTGATTGGAATGGTGCTCTTCACAAAGTCAAACAAACCATGAGAGGTACGAAGTTGCCCAATGACTATCTCATAAAGCCTCCAAGTTGCAGTAATCTAAGTTGCCGCATTCAAATTCGCTGATGATTAAATTCGTGAAAAATTCGTTGGTAAAAAAAAATCAGTGATTAAATTCAACTATGAGAAATATATGTTTTGATTAAATATAAAGCTATTAACTTCATAAAACTTAATCAAATATATTTAATTAATAATATAGAATTTTTTTTATAAAATATATTATATATTTTATAAAATATAAAAATATATATCATATATAAAATTATATATATAATAATATATATTATATTATACATATACATATAAAATTATATCTTAAATATTAGATATAATATATATATATATATATATATATATATATATATATATATATATATATATATAATCGGATGGTAATGGGGTTGCTTAGATTTCGGTTTGGTTGTATTATTGTATATATAAGTTCAACTTTATATAATATATTTTATAAAATAAATATGTGTAAAACCTAAACCTAAAACTTAGTAAATATTAAATAATAAATACTACACAATGCATGTTTATAAACTTAAAACCTTATGAAAAATAAAAACAGGCAGCGTCGAATCGAACCTACCTGTGTGAGTGGGAAGTGGCATGGTCGGGAGATGGAGACTCGGCAACCTTTGCGCAACCAATGGAGATGGATATGGAGACTCACCAAACACGATTTTGTAGCAAATTTAATAAAAAAATTACATCCGACTTCTGTACGTTTAAATTTGCGTTTTTCAACAAATTTATTACTGCTGTATTAAACCCGGCGGATTTCGATTTTTGCCTTCCAAGTTCGGCAAATGCGGAAACTTAGGCGGTAATAAGAGAATCATAGACGTTGAAAGTTCTCAACTTCTGGAAAAGCAAGTGTCTTGGAACCGAGGCAAAGGATTTCTTGAAGTCAACAAAGCAACAAAAACCTTGTGAGACCTGTGACGAGCTTCTTCATTGATAATCCGGAGTGTAAAGATGTAGTCAATAGTTTGATAGTCCCTTTTGAAGCCCACCTACCCTTGAGCTCTGATATTATTTTTTTCGAAGTATTTTGACAGCTACATGTCTAACACTGTGGCATAAACTGTGGCGAATGTATGCCCAATCATAATGGTCCTGTTGTTGCTAGGGATAGAGGGATCCTTAGACTTCTGAATAGGGTAGATGATGTGTTGGGATCAAGACTGAGGGAAGCTTGAAGACAACACCTGATTAGAAAGCGTGGCAAGGGGAAAGGAAAGGGAATCCACACCATATTTGATGAGCTTAGCTTTGAGACCTTCACAAATAGCAGCTTTGCTGGTGCGTAATTTTGATATAGCTCACTTGACAGAGGAAGTAGAGAAAGAAGAGGAGGATAGTGGGGGAGTGGGGGCAATGACAGTAGGATGGGATCAAACATCATAAAGGGAACTAGCATAGGAGACCAACCTTCAATTGTGATGTCAGAAATGGTGTTTTCTCTTAGGAGAAGAGTACAACAAAAAGTCTTGGGAGAGTGGTGGAGATGAACAAGGAGTGAAATTTGTCTAGATGCAAGAAACTTTGTTTCTTATGTCAAAGAAGACAACGATACTCCCTACGGAGGGTGGGTATGGAGGTAGGGAGGTAGGGACATGGATTATGGAAAATTTGAAGCCTCTGGTGAAGGGATTTACACTCATTATCGTACCACCGGTTTGTTGGCGAAATAATTTGTCGCAAGGACAAATTCGTGAGTTTTCACCAATGCTCTGGGACTAAGACCCTCTTGGTAATGGGGAGGGCTCCCATTTATTGAATGCGAAAAACAAAAATGAATAAGTGGGTGCCTGTGAAGTTGTGCAAGGGAGGAATTTGCTTAGTGAAAGGAGGTAGAAGGCAGTAAGAATATAGGGAAGGAGGGTTAACTTTGTGAATAGGCACTAGTAGATTTTTACAACATTAACCGGGATTAATCCACACTCAATTAGAGGAATCCAACCTTGCTAACAATGATAAAACTAACAAATCATAGACACATAATTCTATTGATTCATTTATCAAAGGCACCAACACCTTTCTTGGTATAACAAGATCATCATGTTTACAAAGTTTAGCAGGTAAGGAAATAGAGGAAACATAGACAAAGATTAAAATAGACGAGTGCAATGTGTTTCTTGTATTTAGTAGTGAAAAGCTATCTACTAGAAACTCACAATTGGTAACCCCTTGAAATGAAGAAGTCATTTCAATTTATAGCCTTACCACAAAATCTTTTCATCTACTCCCCGACATGATTTTTCACTTCCCCTTATCACTTATGACCTTTCATATTCTTAGGAAACAAAAGTGAACCTTTTTTCATTAATTAAAAGGAAATCATTACAATGTTATACTATAACTCACTTAAGTGAATAAGATGAAATAGTGAAAATTACCTCCTAATGAAGAATTAGAACATGGAGAGAGAGAAAGAAGGAAGAAGGAAGAAGAGGAGAGATGATCACTCCGATGAAGATGAAGCCTCTGCTAATGATGAGCTCAACTGCTGATGAAATTTGTGGGAAATGCTCCTGGAGAGATTTCTTCACCTTTGAATTCCTTACTAAATCGGGCTGTTGTAGATGCTACTTTTTCTTCCTCAGGAATATGAACGAATCTCAAAGCATTGATCCAGGTTTCAAAAGTATTGTTGATGTTCTTGCATTGATTTAACCAAACCTGATGATCCTTTGTAGTATTGGAAATTATACATCTTATTTCTACGAGAGACTCCAAAGTATCTTTGTTGAATGAGAAGGGATCTCCCACCTCTTTCTTGACCAATTCCTTGAATGGTTTCATAAGCTCTTCCATTGATGAATTTTCACTGAGTAAAGGTGACCCAAGATTCTGCACACTATTGTTGATACTTTCCAAAATTTGTGATGTGAGTTCTTCACAAGAATCAAGCTCAGTGATAACATCATTCAACATGTCATACCGGGACTCATCGTACGAGAACAAATAGGAGAAAAATTCTAGTTATGGAAGTGAACATTTTTTTACCCACTCAATGTAAAGGAATCAAGATTGCTCATTTATGACACCAATGGAAGCACATTGTCCCAATGAAATTTCTCCTTTTCAATCTCCTCCTTAGTCATTTTTACTTTTGAAGTAGTTGTAAGAGAAAACGTGAACAATGAGAGGATCTAAGGCAACAGTGTTTTCCCTTTTTCAAGAATATTTTTAACCCACCTATCATCATCCATTCTCTTCATTAGTAACCTTGATATTCCTTGATAGTTTAAAGGTCGAAGCTACTGATAGGAGTGATGGCTTTCGTGGGAGAAGGTGATACTCCACTAGGATCCAAAAATGCTTGCACATAAGCAGTGAGAGTTCTCAATGCTCTTCCAATTGTTCCATTGTTTTCTTGTACTCCTCATTTCAAGAAAGTATGCGGGCATGGATTCCTTGAACATTGTGCATCACCCTCATGTGTAGCTTGACCCAATGAAATCCTTGTTATCTCGTAGTCACCCTTATTCATTTCCTCCATAGGTTTCAAACCTTGGGTTGGGAAACTTCTACATATTAGTCACTAGAAGCTCCACTGAAGAAGTGAGAGGTTATATGTGCTTTCTTGCCTCGCTTGGATTTCATGATCTTTGAGATAAATGTAAAATCGGGTGTCGATGCTTTTTGCACTATTTTTGATTCACTCCCAATCAACTCCTGAATCCAAGGGAAAGTATTGACAATGGTATGGGCTCAATATCAAGGTAAGGGAGCACTTTCAAGTTCATGGTGGGGAATCACATCTTACACATGATGGGATGACTTAGCTGGCTGAAGAAAACACACTTGGGAAATGATGCAGAACTAGAGACTGTGAAGGGTTAATCTCACCTTGTTCAAGAGGCTCAATGGGGCTCTTAGTGACTCTAGCTTTCTTGTGAAGCCTCTTGGGGTGAGAATATTCAATGTTTTCATCCTCCACACTCTTTATTTTTGAGGGTTCTTCTAAGTGAATTGATCTCATAATCTTCCCATATGCCTTCATAGAAGAAATGTGTGATGCATGTCTTGATAGAGAAGAGGCCACCAGACTCAATGAAAGCAATTCTCTTTATCTTGAACCACTCTCTCGATCTTTGAATCATTGTTGTGGTTCTTTCCTTGATGTCACATGATTCTCTTATGTTCCATGAGATTGGGGAAGGGGAAAAGTCTTCACTGCTTGATATTGATGATCAAATAGGGATCCATCATCCTTTATTCCTTCAATGAAATAATCAAATTGAGGCCCCTCATCCGATCAATTGTCATCCACATATGGTCTCTTTCCTCACTTCAAAATCATCCATACAATTTACACAATAGTCTTCAAATTGCGGTGTGTGAATGCAATCCAGGAAAGGTGAAAGTTTTAGGATTTCTCCTTATATTAAAATCAGGTATAAATACATAGGAATAGAGATTGAGGGAAGCAAACAAGTTTTAATGTTGGATGCATCTACAACATTCTTACATGAATAGATTCATAAAGAGATAGGAAATGACAAACCCTTTTTCTTGGTATTCCTACACCTTGTATGAACATGAGCAAGCTACCTACATAATTCAAACATTATCATTTTATCAGTAGGGTACCTGGGAAGCCTGCGAGGAGCAAGGTCGAAGCCCAAGGAATTGATGTAGGTGAAGGTTGAAAATTGAGTGAAGTAGCTCCCATATTTCTCGATAGTGCAGCTGCTTGAGAGGAGACCCTAATCTCTGGATTGCCTTCTAGAATCTATTATGATGAACATGGTGAATACATCATTCACCCTAGACAAAGTGATGGTTACTCTCTTTGTGAGTGAGTTGCGGGAATTTCTATTAGGCAGGTGCTTTTTGGGAGACATTTAGAGTAATAGTTAGGCCCTTGAAGGGTCTTGTGAAAGCAAGAGCATATACCAGGTAGGAATTCATGGTGAAATTCCTAGTGGATGGAAACTGAAACAATTCGATCGATGTTATCATTTATTATATACCCCCAATCAATTACTTGGTTTTCTTCAGTGGTAATGACTTGGCCATCAATCCAAGAATTATTTTGTTGTTTCACTCATCCATCACCCTACTTAGTAAGATGATACATCTTAAGAATCCTTGTGAAATTCACTCATCAAGGCTTGAGCCATGATTAGAGTGAAAGTCCTTGCAAATAAGAATCTTTCTTTCCCACTCCTGTGATGAAAACTCCTTGGATGATAATAACCATATTGTTGCTAGTGGGAATTTGCAGGCATTGAGAAATGCCTTTAGGATGAGAACTGCAAGGATGGAATTGTCGTCTTCTTGCACTATCTTGGAGTTAGCTTTATAATGTTGTGCACAAGCCATAACCAACTCAGTGCTCTAAACAAACAATGGATGACCTCCTACAGATAATAACCCTCTTGATAATATATTTTCCTCCACTGGCTCTCGAGGTCTACCAAACATCCTATTTCTCAAGTCTTCAAGATCCATGTGAGTGACATCATGTCTCCGACACCAGGATACTGTGGTGATTAGGGTTGAAATGGGTTCTAGACCCTGAGTATTTGAACTTCATAGTGTCAAAAAGCATCGAGATAAGAAAAATAGGAATCGCCACAAAATTTATGCACTCAAATCCAAAATTTTTAGTAGGTCTTGTTCGGGACTGCTATTTTTCGCAAGTTTCACTGTTTTTGTTCTCTGATGTTCCTAGTTCATTTGGATTATTGCAAATGTTGAGGGTTTTCTATTTTTTAGAAACTTACTATTTTTAGATACCCATTATTCTGAAC
This sequence comes from Taxus chinensis, assembly GCA_019776745.2. NCBI lineage: Eukaryota > Viridiplantae > Streptophyta > Pinopsida > Cupressales > Taxaceae > Taxus > Taxus chinensis. The sequence continues at coordinate 605,991,843 of CM034147.1, forward strand.
ACTACTGTTTTTTATGAAAATTTCCGAATTCCCCCTTTACCTGATGTTTCTTGCTTATCCTAGATATCACATATGCTTAGGATTCATTATTTTGAGAAATTTACTATTTTTAGCCACCCACTATTCAAAATACCTGCTATTTTTAGAAAGTACACTTATAGGTGTCGGGTTACAACGAAACCACTGTTAAAAATTTCTCGTTTTGCACCAGGACCTTCTACTCTGAATTTCATGGTTTTTTGTCCGCTGGATCTCCTTGTAAAATTGAAAATCGGGTGTAGGGTTTGGAAATTTCAGTTTGTTACTGTATTAGTTTTTTACTTTAAAAAATTTAGGGCATCAATGGATTTACTTTTACATTCTTCCCAAAGACGTTTTGGAGAGGAACTCACTAGAAAAATTTCATGGCAAACGGGTGTTTGGATGAGAAGTTATGATCGAATCTTCGTTTTGATGGCTATGGATGTCTAGCAAAACTTTGGAAGCATGTTTCGACAAAATGGAGTTTTGGAGGATGTTGTAGCAACAAATTTCATGAAAAATGGTAAGTGTTGGGTAAATGGAGAGTCAATGAAGTTTTGTTATGTTTTTAAACTCACTTACTAACTTACACAACTTAACCGGGGTTTGAGTGGAGTGAATGTGAGGTTGCACATGGTGCAAGGGGGATAGAGGGGACACCAAGGACACCAAAGTGTGACTTGCACTAGATGGTGACAAGTGGCAACTTGTGGTGTGTGGTGGATGAGATGTGGGGGCTGGGAAATGACACTAGTGGTGCAGAATGTGGTCACATGTAGGAGCTGCATGCATAGGTTGGGTCACATTTTTTCGTCCCCCTTGTTCCTTCACCTAGGTCGTACTTTGGTGTTGTCCCTATCCCCCTTCCCCCCTGGGGGACAGAGGGGACACATGGGTGTCCAAAGTGCAATTTTGCCATTCTGGGAAAGCAGATTTTGCCCCGGATGTTCAAATTTGGACATTGGACTTGATTTTTTGCAATGAGAGCTTAGTAAAATGATTTTGGGTCAAATCTTATATGATTTTGACTACAAACCACATTTTAAGATCAATGGAAACTATTCTCAAAAGTCAATTCTGGCTGTTACTCAAAATTTAGGGCCTATTTCATTTTGAATTGAGAGGGGCAGCTGCAGAGTTTTGAAATACCTTAGGAAGTCTTTGAGCCTTGGAAAATTCTGATGTTTCTACCTTGTAGATAAGATAAGATAATTTATGGCATATATTCATTTTGAACTTAGAGGTGTATCAAAAAAGTAGAGTCAACGGGACTACATACCTTTGGAAGTATTCTAAGTGCGAGTGGGGATAAACTCAAAATGAGTTCCACCTTGTAGAGGATTCCAAAATAACCTACGGTGCCTATTATGTTTACTTCTTAAATCATTTAGGAACTCCCAGAATCATCTAGAAGAAGTTAGGTTTAATTAAGGAGCCTTCATTCCCTACACCATGAATCAGCCTATATTGAAAAGATTGTTCCTGAATAATATTTTCCTTGCTAGATTTTCCTAAATTTGCGTTGGACATATTCAGTACTCTCTGATACCATCGTCAGATGCTTTAGAGTTTCCCTAAACACTTTGGAGGGATTCAGTTGGCTGCGGAATGGCCTAAAATGGAATTTTTAGGCCACTGGAGGAGGATGTCCTCTCATTGAAACTCACCGAGTTCATCAATCGTACTCAGACACTCTTCCTTGACACATTGAAACACACTAAATGGTGTTCCTTAAAAATTTCCTCTGAGCTTGGGAGAGGATGGGGCATTGAAGGAAAGTTTGGCCAGAGGAAGGATGCATAGTGAATGGGAAGCCTAATTTTCAATTAGGGGCTTAGTTGTCATGCTTGAAATTTTCAAATTTTCATGTTAGCTATTTTGCATGAGAACATGGTTCATGGGGCAAGTGCTATGATAGGTAGAGGATTTCGAGTAATGAATAGTGTGGGGAAAAGAATCAAGGGCAACATCCTAGAGGGTTTGGTTTAAAAACTTATACATGGAATTAGTGGTGGGGAGAGGGAGGGAGTAAAACCACCAGACATAAGAATGGAGAGATGGACAACATAACCAATGGTTTATTCATCATCAAAATGGATTGTGGTGTGTCGAGTGTTGGGGGGAGTGGTGGAAGGGGAAGGTGAATGTCAATAGGGCATGGCTAGCAAGGGGGAGTTGAGGCGAAACAAGGAAGCCACATATATGTGGGATGATGGATCTGCTGGTGAGAACATAGCCTACGAAGCTTGCACCACCACCATGGGGGAACAAATGAATCTACAAGAGCCAAAGATGTGAGGAAGCCTGTTAAGGATGGGGAGGCTATGAGATTTACTGAATCGGAGGTGTCTTCCGTAAGCTGTAACAATAGCTTTCCTATTAGTGAAATCTCTCTGTAAACCGAATTCCTCAAGATCCATCTCATGAAGGCATAACTCGTCTCGAGAAAGGTCATAAATAGTTGTCTGTAGGTTCCGTGGATGAGCATTAAAATCTCCCAAAAGAATGATATTGTCACCAATAGTGAAGCATTGAGAGACCTTTGGATAGAGGTCAAGGTATGGGTCCCCATCAACATGAGTGGTGAATGAAGATGTGGGGGGGTGGAATAGCAAACAACTATGAAGACATCTCGAAAAGAAGGTGGATATCTCTTAATATGAAGTCATACGTATCTAGAGTGGACATCAAAAGCAACAAGTGAAACTCTAGACCCGACCATGTCTCGACCAAGGCAGGCCAGACCATCCGAGCTACGAACACCACCTAATTTTCATGTCTCATGACAGAAGGACGAAAACCATGAGTACCCTGTGACTGGAGGGAGGCCCGCTCGGGGTTTTCATGGATCTTAGTGAAGAAGATGATATCTTGGGAAGCAATGACATCTTGGAAGGTACCTGGAGAAGACCATAAAGCGTCGTTGCAATTCTAAGAAGCAATAGAGATGTCATCACCACTCATTGAGATCTGAGATCATTGTCATGCTGATAGTCCAGGGCGTGACAACCTAGGTGAGATCACCAAACTGGAGTCGTGTGAGATCAGCATCTACATAAATTTTCTGCGGTAGGGAAATAGCTTCTTTTTTGCCTTGAGAGCTTGCAAACACTCTTCTACAGTTTGGAATTGGAGAACAAGGGTGCTGTCCAACAATGTCCAAACTTTGTTAAGGGGGATATCTTTCAAGTCCAAAGATTCATGCAAGAACGAATGACCTGCCTGTAAGAGATAAACAGGTTTAGGTAGGCCACAGACACAGAGGCTGCGTGCCTTGGCTTGCTGTGCCTTTTCTTCTTCAAATTTTTCTTGGACATCCATTTCTACCACCGGAGGTGCTTTCTTCCCTGTAACCACCAGTACCTGCGAATTTTGTTCCTCAACATGTTTTTGGATAGACTGTTGTTGGGCTGTGGTTTCTTTTTTAAGGTGTTCCTGGTGAATGATGATCTTGGATTGCTTGTTTTGAATTTCTGAAACCACTGCATTAAGCTGTTGTAGGCATGGAGAATCTGTGGGGGTGGCTTGGATTTGTTCAAGTTTAGTGATTGTAGCTTGCAAATCAGAGATAATTCCATCTTTCTTCTGCAACTGTGTCTGGAACAGCGACAAAAGATTTCGGACATCCGAACATAGGCTTTCAATTCCAGATATCTGGCTGCAAATGCCAGTGTACTTAAATTTAATTCAAGGTGAAATCTAATAGTTGTTTGAGGTCAAAGCTTATGATGCATTTATTTCTGTATGTAGTGTCTTTTTGACATTGACCCTGATATGTTTTAACTGTTTCTGCTCCATGGAACTAGTGGATGTATCTGGCAGGTACTTTACAATTTACACCAACTTTGAATATGAGAAATCTATTAGTTTTGATTTCCTTAACAGATTTTTGTAGTGGAAATCTTTGCAAAGCTATTTTTCTATAAATAATGACAGTTATTTGATGATAGAAGTATGTGTGGGGTCCAGGCCATTTTCAAGATGTGTCTTGTGTGTAGTTTTTAATATATGACTAATATGCAGCCACCCCAGGTAAAGCTAACAGTAGTTGTCTTTTTTTAGGTCAGTCATTTGAGGTGCCAAATGTGGAACCCTCGTTGCCGAGGCCTAGAATGAGAGTTCTTTTGGATCAGACTTTTTTTGCTGAAGTTTTCAGATGTGAGGTGGCTGTGAAGTACCACTGGTGCTTAACTCCTATATTTATATTTTATCATTTATTATATCTAAAAATATATTTATTGTATAAAATCCCATGGTAATAGTGGTTTTCTGTAATATCTTGACTATATAAATATTGAATATACACATAATGCACGGTTCTTGTGCCTGGCGAATGTGCATCATTAATCTGATTGTATAGTGGATCCTATATCAGAATATTTTAAATAAAATTCTCGCTAGAGATTTGAGGTTCTTTTTACAGTGTGGTAACATTGCAGAATAGTTTCTGATAGTATAGTGGATGCTATGTCAGAATATTTTAAATAAAATTCTCGCTAGAGATTTGAGGTTCTTTTCGCACTGTGGTAACAATGTAGAATAGTTTCTAGATATGGCTGCGTAATAGTTTTAGTTCCAGAAACTATTCTACAAAACTCTGGCTGCTAAGCATTAAATGAAGACCACATTATTGTAATTTTTAAAATACACACACACACAGATACACACACACAAACACACACACACACAGACACACACACAGACTCTCTCTCTCTCTCTCTCTCTCTATATATATATATATATATATATATGGGGAAGAAGTGATGAATCATATAGCACTGTGAATAAAGACTAATTAGAGTCCTGTTTGATTTATTTTGGACGAATTTGAGAATAGAGTTTTAGAATGATGGAATCTGTTGGTAATTTTTGATCAATTATCTTGTAGGTGGCACCATATAATACATTTTATTCAGATTTGGAGATACATTTGACACAAGTCAGGGTAGATCCAAGGACTAACATGTGGGACAAGCCTTTGGCACTGGGAATGTTGGACCCACATGATTCTTTATCCCACCCAGCAGGTGTTTCAGATGGACAAGCTGAGTCAGCCTCCATTCTTCATCCAGACCGTTTCTTAAACTTTGCGGTAAAAATTTGTTCCCTAGTTTTTGCGGTCCTTCATTATCTCTTTGACTATTAAACTTCTCTATGACTTATGGCATATTGGTGCTTATTGTACTGCCATTATAAACCCTCACTTTGGCTGCAGATTCCCAAATGGTTTGAAGTGGAGTCGACACATCAACAAACAAAATACAATCCATTTGTTTTGCCCAAGCCCTACATGGCAGCACAACAGCAGAAGGTATGCGGTTGTTTTTCTTGTTTGAAATATGTATATGTTTGGTGTCTTCTCTTATCCAATACAAATTTAGGTCTACTATGTACTCACTCTGTTTGTAATTTTTCAGAAGCATTTATTTCTAGTTTAAAATGAATATGATTTGGTAATTTTTGATATAAGAACTGTGATTACTGGTCTTCTTTAATGAGAATTAGCTATGGCTTGATCGATTCTTGATACAAATGTAAAGCAATTCAGATTCTCTCTCACATTCCTATGCAGAATAACTCACTAGAGAATATGAAGCAGTGTTTGAGAGATTCTCACCTTGAGGATAATAAAAAGCAGGAGTTAGCAACTGCAATTCACAGTCATTTCAAGGAGTGGCTATATGGTAAGTTGTTCTTACAGATTATATTTTAGGTCTATGCTTCACATATATTCATCAGAAAAAAGGGAAACAGAAGTTGGGATAAACACAATGCTCAAGTGCAATGTAGAGGTAATTGAATTTTGCGAGGTGGCCACAAATATATTCCTCTTCAATTTCTTGAGTTCACGTTCTGGCTTCAAGGGTGTGTCCCTCTTGCATTTAGTGACCCAACAGGTCTTGTCTAGTATCTCACTTAGAGTCTTACTTTCATATTTGTGTTCGAATATCTGCTTTCATCTGTTTGTATGCTGCTTTCCCATCATCCCACCTCTATGGGAGTCGAGTAATAACCTTAGCTTTGCTCTTCAAGTAAGTACTAATCTGGTGGTTGTTTTCTTGCGACAATTTTTTCCTTCAATTACTTTTCCATTATACTGGAATCGGTGTCTTGAGTTACATTTCTACTTTGTTCTTCATGCTCGTTATGCTGTGACATTATGTTGATGCTTGTCGTATAGGTAGCAACGCGACCATTGACGTCGTAACACCACTAACTTCTAGGAGCTATTTTTTGAGGAAAATTAGACAACGACTTTTGCAAATTAAGTGTTGGTGTCCACTTTCCTTCTTATATAGTGCTCCTATAAGTAACATCCTCTTACATGTGTTTCTTACTCTCTTTCATGCATTATCATTTATGTTTTTGTTTGTTGATAGTATTCATGGGATAATCTTCCTTTTCCGTTTATGCCAAATTTAAATACTGCATCTACAAGAAAATTTGAAAACATGTTACTTGCCTACATGATCTTATCACTACTACAATGCAATGCTCTCCTTCTCTGATGAATCAATAGAGCATGTGTCTCAATTATAACTCTCACATTAGCACTGGCAGCCTTGTTGCCCAAACTACCTGGACCAAACCGTCAGCAACATTTGCAATATTGTTGGATTCACGTTCAACTTGGTTTGATGGTGATTTAAATACCCTCGCCTTCTCTAGTTCTCCTTAAACACACATCTCAAGTAGATTAGTGTTGCTCAATCTTGTATAGAAGATTGCTCCCTAGCACTGCTTGATGGGACATCACTCACTCTTGTTTACTCTTCATTTCCATCCGATTCTATGTGGCCTCAGTGAGTTTAGTCTCATTTGTTCAAATCTTCAAACCCATCGATGGATCTAGGACAAACCGCTTTTGAGTTGTGATTTATGCTCATCATACATCAAACCTTTGACTTCACTTGGGACCAATGAAATCATGTTTAACAAAGTTTCAGTTGGTGAAGTGATTGACGCTTGGTGTGACCCAAAATTTGAAAATACAATGGCGCCAAAATTTAATTGAGAAAATACCAACAAATATGCACAACCAAACGTGAAAGAAATATACATAATGAACAACTTGCATATTGGAATAAGAACTTGGTATTTATATATAAACTTGCGCAATGTGCAATATCCTATAGAATATGACCAGGTGGAACGAGAGTCTTGATCAGTGAAGTAATTGATGCTTGGTGTGACCCAAAATATGAAAAGACAACGGTGCCAAAAATTTAATAGAGAAAATAATAGAAAATATGCACAGCTAAATGTGAAAGAAATGTACATAATGGACGACTCACATAATGGAATAAGAAACCAAATGTGAAAGAAATATACGTAATGAACAACTCACATCATGGAATAAGAACTGTGCATTTATATATAAACTTGCTTGATGTGCAATATTCTCTAGTATATGAACAGCAATGTAACCTGTGGGAATGACCACTAGAGCTCCCTTAACTAGCATCTGGACACATGTATAGTCTACCATAGGACATGTCAGTTGGACAACCGTCTTGGCAACTGCATATAGGTCCAAAAGAGTAATAAAAAATTAAATAAATTATCCACGAATCAGATATTGTAATTTGTTTGAACAACATCTTAACACTTTAATAATGTCAAACATATTAAAAGTTCTTATCCTTGTTCTATCCAAAACTAGTCTAATATAACACCTACGGTATTTTTATTCGGGATTTTTTATATTTTTCATCTGCTATGATTAAAACACATGAGTAATTTTACTTGCATAAAATGCATGAAATCTATATTGTTTATGAATATTGCGAGTGCAAGGACACCAACATGTAGTATGGACTTTTTTTTCAAATATCATCACACCAAGTTCATCTTATAGGATGTGTAATACACGATTTTATTCATTATATATTTATGCAAGCAAAGCGGTTGAATAAACAAGATACAATGAAGAAGTGTTTCATTGATTTTGTTTAATTCGGACCCCATGAGATATCCCGGGGCCAACATAGTAAATCACAAGACTTATTTATGGTCAAAGAAAAAGATGAACATAAACGAACAAAGCAAAACATGAACATAATTAAAAGTAGAAAGAACACTCATTTGTTTACACATGAGAAATATATAACCAAATCAAAATATTTATCAATTTGAAGTTTTTTAGATGGCAATATGTGAGAAGAGTGCCTATTAAAAATTTAAATTTTTTTTGTCGAAAAATTGTAAAAGAAAGAACCATTATGGAAGATGAAGTCTTCCACATGTGATGGTTTAAACGTCTTCTAGTGATTGCATCAAGTGGTAATGGTCAGTTTTGTTAGGGGCATCACCTTGCATTTTGTGGGGGGTATTGCCTCTCAAGCTTATGAAAGACACGACTCAAAGCAAAGTTACTTCTCCCTGCTCAAAGGGGACAAAGTAGTATGTGTGGTGAAGGGTGCTTCTACATGGGTTATCTAACACTCATATCATATGGAATCAATGTTGGTGTTGACATTGAACTGAACATGCAACATAAAAAGTAGTCGATGAGATAAATGAAACTTTGTAAGGTCAAATCCATCAAAGAAATTTTGGAGCAAAACTCTTATATGTACTAGCACTAATGGAAAATAAAAAGTGATGAGACAACTACAATATGTAGATGTAGGAATGATTTGACCAATTGGTGAAGGCCTTGTATGAATCCCGAGCCTACTCCCTGATTCAACCAACATATGATTAAGGCCTTGTCTGAATGCCAAACCTACTCCTTGATTCAACCAATAAATGGTTATCTTTCAAAACGGAACTCTGTGTTCGATTGTTGTCTCCCTCAATGTGTAGATGGCTAAGGCCTTGTTTGGATTGCAAACTAGCTCTTTGATAAAGGGATCATAGTCAATCATATTTGTTTTCTCAATTGTCAATAATCAAGAGTATAACACAAGAGCTTGCCCCTCCAAGTCTCGAATTGCACCCTCTTCTCATGTCAGGCTTGAGTTGCCTATGTAAGCTTTGTCATAGTTGAGCTTGCATTATAGATAGATGATATGTGACCATTTAGAATTCACCTTTACTTGGAGTATGGGGATTTTACACTTATATAGAATATTTTTCTATTGACATATTACTAACTCTCAAACTCTATGTTGCCAATTCGCTTCCTGCCCTCTACCCATCCAGTACTGGTCTGGTTCGTACCTGGTACGAGTCTAGGTGCAATATTCTTGTGGGATATGGTTATGATTGAGTTCTTTTGTTGAAGAACCCAGACATACCTAGACTGTCTTGGATGTACTTGGGGTAAGCCCACATGATTTGCCTACTTTTTTTATAATGATGTTGATGCTATCGATAAAGAGTGTTATGAGAATGAAAACTTATTTTGATTAATTAATACCATATTCGTATAAACTTGTACAAAACTCGGTTGAAAATGAACTATTGAGGGATAACAAATTTGTTTGGTACATTTGTTTTTTTTTTTTAATTTAAAAAAAATAGAAAAAATCAGATAAAGCTAAACCAAATAACCCTAAACGCATTTTCTGTGTGAGGTAGATATAGAAAGGAGAAGAAAAATCACACGATAGGCAGAGGGAAAATGCGATATGTGAGTAGGATAGAACATTGAAGGCCGAGAAGACTGTCACCTATGCCTTCGTCATTGAGACTGAGTAGACTGTAACTTAGGTGGCCGCCATTGAGGCAAGAAAATTGTTATTCATCCAAACACGACCGTGTCATTGTTATTCATCCAAAGGTTCCCGCATTGTGCATGATCACCATTGGCATCGAGTGAGTTATAAAATTATATAACCTAAATAGACAATATAGTTTTGTTTGTCTTTTCAAGGCATAATAATATGGTATTAGGTAAATAGTTATCTTATAGTATATATACTCGACGAGTACTTGGATTTTTTTTTTTATCTTGGGTGAGTACTTGCTAGAAATACTTGCCAAAAACTTGACAAGTTTGATTGTAAAACTTGCTAGATGCAGAACAATCACAATACGTGGAAAAAACGTGGGTTTTGGTCTTTTTTAAGCCACACACAATCACACCTTGTAATTACACAGCTATTGAGCATACTTTGATTGAATTGAAGGGGTTTTATAGTGATTTTGAAGAGCGAATTTAAAGAATTTCATCTGGAGGTTAATTATTCCCCCACCCCCCCCCACTCCCCCCGCTCCCCCCCTCCTTTCCAAACAAGTAATTGTTTTGTATATTGTTAAAATTAGGTTTTTAAACATGATTTGCAAAATTGCATGGATTCTATTCAATTGCAATTAATTTTGTGATTTATGCTAGTTTATCATCATTAAGGAACAAAATTGCTGGAATATTATTTTAATTTTTTTCCTTTATTCTTGTTTATAGTGTTTGCAATTACAAATTTACAATTACAATTACATAGGGTTTTCTTATACAAAGGGTTGAGTTTGACAAATAAAAATTTTACGATTTTTAATGTTGTGTTTGCATTTGAACGTGCTCTAGGTTAGAACTTAGCATACAATGTCATTCGCTTTGCATTAGGGTTGAACATCAGGCTTAGGTTTAGCAACAAAGAAGCGTTCCCATTGATTCCCGTACCATTGCTTGGAAGTATGTTGTATGTGGAGCGATCATGGGGTTTGTGATTTGCAATTTCTGCGGGGAGACAATTTTTTGGAGGCATCAATCACCTCAAGTACTTGTAGGCATTGTTCGTTGTGATGTCAACATGTGCCAAAGCTATAGAAGAGGCACCATGAGAGATAAGGGAAGAGGTTACATTGTTGGATGAGAAGAAACTAGAGAGAGCAAGGGTGTAGGAATCCATAGCATCAATCATTAAACTTGAAAGAAAAACAGAAACAAAGAGATGTGGCATTGATCGTGGGCTCTAGTCATGGTCCACGGCTTCAAGGCTCATCCGCCTCATCGAGTTTGAGCAAATACCAAAAACATAGTTTTTTTGTACCTAAAATCATACCTAGGGCACACATTTTGTTGTGTAATATCCCCCTTTTCAAAGTAGTTTGTTTTGGAGACTTCTAGCCCATTCCACTTCCCGTGGGCAAGAAGGAGGTGAAGAAGGGAAGTGTTTGTTGTGTTTTTTAGTCTTTTTTTGTGAGCATTTACATTCTTCTTTTATGGTTTCTCTTATGAGGCAGGTCGGCTGGTTTGAAGAGGTGAAAAGCCAAGTTAAAGTTAAAAGCAAACATCATTATGAGGTCAGTTATGGGGAAAATTCCCCAATTGTTCTTTGTCGCCACCAAAAGGATATAAAAGGGGTCACTTGAACTCATTTCTGGCATCTATCATGTCATAAATTTATACTTGCTTGGTTTTTGGCCTGATTGCTCAATTCCTTTCCACTAGAGGGCAAAAATTCTTTGGTGTTGCATACAAGGAGGACGAAACCCTCCCTTGTGTAAATTGAAGACCGAAAACTCTATAATTGGTGGTTCCTAAGGGCTTTAAAGAAGGTGATGTTACTAGTTTACATCTAGGGTTTGATAGAGGAAGAGCTACTAAGGTTTCTATATTTGTTTTGAACCATCTCCTAGGGTAGTGACTTGGCTGGAGGAGGAGATTAGTGCCTTCTAGGGCACATTTGGGCAATTAGAGCTGATATTCACCTCCTCATAATTTATAAGGCTGATTTTATACTTTATTGATATTTTAGGGGTTTGGAATCTCCATTTCCAGTCCTTATTGTGAGCTGTACTTCTACTGTCATTTATTTAATTATAGATGGATATGATTTCCATAGTTACCTAAGACTCCGGGATGGCGAAATGACAAAAAATTTCTAAATTTTTGGGACGACGGGGGGACGGTGAGGGGACGACTAATTATAATTATATAAATATTTAAAATATAAAAGATATAATGACTAAACTATATAAATAAGATGAAATAAAACCATTTGAGATTTAAATAAGTTGAAACTTGAACTCATAAACATCAAATACATTCCTTAATATGATAATATCAATATGTTAATGTAAGTTACATATGTAATATATGAATTTTGAATTTGAGACTCAAAATTAAATAAGCTGAAATAAATTATAAAACCATTCTAAATTATGATTGTTCAAGTGACAATAGCTAATATTCATATCATTAATCTCATATCCAAATACACCAACAATTGTCTATTGTCAATATTACTAAGAAAAGAGGACAACTATAAGTATTAGCCCAAGAATCAAAATCAACATTTGAAGCAATATCCATGAACTCCTCACTGGAACTAACATCCTCGTCCTCAAAGGTAAGCCCAATCAATCCCCATTGCACAATATTGTCCTTTTCAACTTGCCTCGACTCCTTAAGATCTACATCCCACCGTACTATTGGGGTTTGTTTGTACTCAGGTGTCTTGTGATCCATAAGCCGCAAAGCACTGTGTACAGCTACAAGCTTCTCCGCTCTTGCAGAGGTAAGCCTATTCCTCTTAACAAAGTGGATCCAACCATGTGACCAATTCCTCTCAGAGACAGAGGAGCTAGAAACCTAGGAAAGGAGGCGAATGGCAAGTGATCGAGTCATTTTTACTCCTATCACAAAAGGAAGAACCCCATGCGTGTCGGCCTATCACCCAGTAGAAGCTGAGTGCTCACCCGAGGCACACGTGGGTACCGAGTCTCTCTTTTATGTGAGTTTAGTGGGAAGCATTATCTATGATTAGTGTAAGAGTATTTAGGAAAGAAGTTGAGACATACAAGAACCATAGGGCTCAGAACGGCCTCCAGATCCTTGCAGTCACTTCAGACCGAGTGCTTTAACAGATTCCAGAACATATACTATAACAGAAAGAAAGATACAACCATTCATTCATATCATGAAAGGAAAGAGAACTCATATGAATGAAATATACATTAAACCCATTGATATTCATATCTATTTATAACAGGTAACCTCAATATATTCATTGGATTCATTACAGAGTGTCACAGAGTGCAGACCGCAGTCATGTGCATCACTGGACGTATGTAGCTAAGCTAACAGAAAAGAAAAATAACAACTCCATGCTTAGTACATCCTTTCCTGAACCAGAATATCCACTCACAGCAATTCTACAGAGCTTCTCTCACTCTCTAACCTGTTATTCCCTATGTATATCCAGATGATATATCTCTCTCTTCATGTGTGTATATCTCTATATCTTTTCCCCTGTGGCAGGCACTTGTATTTATCACTTTCCCGGGCTGCCAACTCACCTTGCTGCGCCCTCAGATCCATCGCCAAGTGTCGAATGTGGTCCTCCATGTGAGCATGTTCCTTCAGGCCTGAGCTCTCCATTCCATCTCATGATGATCTTCTAGAAGATTCCATCTGGGGCATGCTCTTTCCTGGGCCAACCTGTTGCTAGGTTGGCATCTTATCCACGTGCAACCGATCACGCTTTTCACGTGTTCTACCTTGGGTGCTCAAATTGGCTAAGTCCCGAACCTCCTTTCATGTGTCATGCATGCTATTTGCTTCCTTAAGCCTTTCTCTTGCATGCACTTTTGCCTTGCACGCCATTCTATAACTGGGATCCCGCACCCACGTGCCTTTATACTTGGTCAATATTCCAGGGGCCCAACATCACCCCACACTATGCCTGTTCTCCATCCTCAGAAACATTTTACTTGACCAAGATGCAAGCTATTTTATGGAACCAAGATGTAGACTTATACTTTACAAAATGAATAAGGAATGAAAGAATAGGGGAAAGAATGAAGAATGGGGGGGGGGACATCAATTCAATAGGCTGGGAAAGTCCTTTCGCAGATCTACCTCCAGCTTGTTCCACACTTTCGACCTCGCCCTTCACCTTCTGGCATAGGTCACCCACCAGGGTGCTCACTTCATCAAAGCTTAGGCCAATTCCCTGGGTGCCCAAAGTGTCCACAATCTGCTCCAATTTCCTTACCTAGGTCTGCAAGTTTATCCATTCTTCTGGTAATTTGGGGGTATAGTTCCTTCAGCCGGGCCTTAATTGAGCTCCTTAAAGCCTCAATTGCCTCTGATTTCTTCTCTACCTTGGCCAGAACCTTGTCCCTCTCTGCCCTGTTCCCTTTGTTCTTTCTTGGAACTCTTTCAGCTCTGCTTCAAGCGTGGCGACCAAGGAGCTCGCCACCTTATCTCTATCCAGTGCATGTGTCATATGTGGCTTCTACAGACTGGGCAGTGACCTTAATCTCCGCGAGTACTTGGCTGTACTCGGCAAAAGTTGCTACTACCTTCAACCGGTCTTCCTCTTTCAAGCGTGGCCACTTCTTCTACAGATTCCAGTGCCAAGGGTCACCTCTCCATAGTGAGGACGCGCGTTAGGTCTTCTAAGCATTCCAAAGTTGATGCGTACCTCTGAGGGATTGGAGTTAGGTCTGGGTGCTTTAATATGATGGCGCTCTTGATCGACTCCACCTTCTTGTAGACCTCCTGCACCTTTACTTTTTCTTCCTTTAACTCATGCCTTAACTACACGCTGATTAATTCCTCCTGTTTTAAACTCTTGGCCTTCTCCGCCAGTTCTTCCTCCTCCTTCCCCAACTTCACCTCCAATGCTCTGATTCTATCATTTCACGTGAACAACCTAGCCTCGGTCTCGACCGCGAATTTGTTTAGAGCATTGCATACTTGCTCGTCTGAAAGCTCCTGAGCATTTACTAAGGGGTTGTCTCCCTTAGATTCTGGCAACGAGATGAGTGCTTTCTGGCAGACTTCAAAGTCTGGCTCATCAATGTGTGACTCGAATGCCCAAGAGAGCATCTTCTTGGTCCTGGGGTATGTGCCATCCTTTTCAAAAGACCCCATGGCTAGGAGCCTTTCAGTGGGTATGGTGCTTTGGAACCGTGTGCGTAACACCTTCCTTGTGTCATCCACATAGCCCATTATCTGTCTCTGTTCTGTATCCAGAGTTCTCCTACCCGAGCGCGTGCCTTTGGGGAAGCTAACTGTCAGAGCGGGGCCTCCTAGGCTGTCATGTTCCTTTTCAACGCTCTCCTCCTTCCCTTCCTTAAGCACTATGTCTGCGCTGCGCTCTAACTCTTGGTCTACAAGGACTTCGAGCATCTTTTTCACTTCTCACTCTGCTACCTCAGTAATCTGCTCTTTTGTAAGGCTTATGGCTCCCTGCTCCTTGGCATCCTTCTCATCTTCCTTCGTGTCTTCAGTGCCTTCCTCATCTTGTGCACCCTTGTGCCGTGCAAATACAAACTCTTGCTTCTCCTCTCCACTTTCTTCCTCCGAGTCATAGACACTAAACACATGTGGCTCTTTGTCCTTCTCAGGCTCTTCTTCCTCATCACCACCTCCTTCACTCTCATCTTCTCCTTCTCCCAAGTACTTCTCCAAGCTGTCGGTCACCTCTGAGTCAGCTTCTTCATCCACCCTCTGCTTCTTCCTGAGAGGTGGCTTCTGATCAGGAGATTTGGCCTTCTCTTCTTCCTTTGGTGATTCTTCCATGGTGGTGGGTTGCTCGGGCGCCTCTACTTCTGGCATCTTCTCCTTCACTGGAGACTTCTTTCTCCGTATGTAGGTGCTTGGCTTGGCGCTTGTAGATGGCATGCTCACTGTCTGAGCAGTCGGCACACTTGGTGCTCCTTCCTCTCCTCTACCTCTCTTCTTAGATGCTGGCTTCTTCTTCCCCAAGGGGTCTTCAGGTATGGAGATTTCATCCTCCAAATACGCGCCCTTTTCAAACTTCGGCCTTATGCACATGTACATGCGCCGTGGATCCTCTAGTGATGGGAAGCGTCATCGGCCTAGTCATTTGGATCTCGTGTGACACGTACTTCTCTATGTATGTGTGCTTACCACCGGGGTAATTCAGCTTCTTCCTCATCTCCCTGTGTTCCCGGTCTAACCTTCCTAGTTCCAGCCTTAGCTTCTTTGATTCTTTAAATCTGTTTACTCCCGCTTGGAAGTATTGGGCAGTGAACGTGAAAGGAAGCTTGCACCAAGGGCTCCATGATTCGTCAATAAGCTTGAATCTACCCAAGCAGTAGTGCTGGTACACCGTGAACTCAGCTTCTCCCTCAGTGGCTGCTGGGAGTTGTTCAGGGATCCTCCACTCTACCCCGAATGCATTCCTCAAGCGCGTATACCACTTTTCCAGCCGCGCTTTGTGGGGAGCCATCATTGTATCACAAGCATACTTCTCGAACCTCTTCGCGGGTGAAGGGTCTTCGGCTGGGTACTCCCACACGAACTTGTCTGAGGCATCCGACACTCCAATTTCTACAAACACTATGGTGAGCAAGACATTGCCAAAGAGGATCCTGTCCCCTTCCTTCATGCACTTAACAATCTCCTCTGCAATGTACGTGGATAAGTTGTATATCGTCCCCTCTGTAATCTTCCTGTAGACATGTAGCCAAGGTTTGTTGACCTGCGTCCATCTTTCTTGGCCATTCAGCTTAGTCACCAGATGCGGCCATCTTCATAATGGGGTCCTTGATGTCTGAAATATCATAGTACCGCGACCCTTTCTTGCAGGCATACTCAGTGACGGTCTCTTGAATAGCCTCCTTGTCACCAAGGTCATCTTCTAGGCTATCTCCCTCACATATGAGGCCTGTAAATTGTGAAATCAACTGGGGAGTCATGTGCATCTTGCACCCAGCAAAGTGGAAATAGTCTTCGTGCACCCGAGACATCAACCACTGGTACAAGTGATCTGGCTTCCCAAAATAAGGCAACTCATAGAGTTGCAACAGCCCTGCCTTCGCCAATTTAACCTTAACGTCATCGTCATATATGGGAAAACCTTCAGGTGTTCACTTGTTGGTGGGGCGTACCAATTCCAATGCCATTTCTTTCTCTATGGTGTTTGTGCGGTGATTATAGTCACTAACAGGTATGCTTCTCAAGTGGGATTCCCATTCCTTTCCCATCATCACCCCATCTGGGTATTGCATCTCTGCATACCATTCTTCATTTGTGTCTACTTCGGGTTCTGGTTGTTTAGCCTTAGCTTTGCCCTTTCCTTTCTTGGGTGCCATGGTCGAGGTATTTTTATCACTCCTACCCTCTCTTTGTTACTCTGTCTTTCTTCTCCCAACCTTCGATCTCAGATCCATGATATAACTCTTCTAAACCCATGCCCTAGTTTGTCGAACCCTAACTTGGATAAACTCTTCACAAGACAGTGCCTTTTCAACTCCTTCCATGCCCATGTAATTCCTTCTGGTCCGCAATCTCAAACTGGCTCTTCACGTTTTAATCACACAGATCTTCCACTCGATCGAATCTGAAAACCCTAGTTTATAACACTCACTTATATCTCCAACTCTTCATTTTTGCAAAGTAAAAATGAGAGTGCCCGACCCTTTATTTATAGTTTTTCCTTTTTCTGATCATTAAATGCTACTTTACCTACCCCCATACTTTGTTCATTTAATGTGGCTTTTTCAAACAAAGTCTGTCTTCAGTGCCTTCACTCACGTGCCCTTCCTACGTGAAAACTCCTCCAACCTTCTGGTGCGCAACCCAACCAACCTGACAGGAGACTCTTGTGTGCGCTTAACCTGTGCCGAAGGCACTTCTTCTGTCCAGATTCTTGCTTTTTCACCTACCTCGTGTTGCTTTAACTACGCTTCCTTTTCCTTTGTACGTGGGATCTACCAGTAGCTTTATCCTGGCACCAACCATTCTATCTTTTCTCTTCATCTACCTCTTTCAACCGGGCTACACAACAAGGCTCTTCAACACAACTTCCTTGGTACTTTAATCACGTGCTTCTTCACTTTTCTCCACCCCACACTTAAATGATGTGTGGTCCTCTGCGCACTCACAAATTCTCCAAAAATAGCAATAAGGTTACCGGTGCCCAAGGTGCAAAACCAAAACAACAACGCGAAAGGGAAACACAAGAAAGGGAAAATGCATAAAGGAAACTTCTAAACTAACTGGAAAAACTACCTTATTTACAAACACCAAGAAGACTTATTTATAGTAGGGCTTCAGCCTACTGCCATTGAAGTGTCCAGGAAACTTCGTCCCATCCAGTGCTTGTAACTGGCACACACCCGAATCAAGGATGTATGAGATTGTGTAGGGACCCAACCAATGGACTTTCAACTTCCCAGGATGGCACAGAAACTTGGAATCATATAGTAACACCATCTGCCCAACCTCAAACTTCTTGTTTCTAATATGGCGATCATGCCAAGCCTTTTGCTTTGCCTTTTCCACTGTTTGGCTCCAACGGGCAAGTGATCGTCTCTCATCCAGTTTCATTAGTTCATCAATCCTTTCTTCCAGTGCTTGTTCATCGGCTAATCCTCCTGTGCATGCGCTATTCGCAGAGAAGGTAACATAAATTCAACTTGGAAAAATGGCTTCCATGCCAAACACCAATTGAAAAGGTGTGGCTTTATTTAGTCTTTTATACGTAGTCCTGTAAGCCCATAACACTACCGATACTTTGTCATCCCAATCTTGTCTTCCAACATCACAGATTTTGGTCAAGGTATGACTCAGTATTTTGTTGAATGCTTCTGCGGTTCCATTTGCTTGTGGGTGATAGGGCGTAGTCTTGTGATGAGCCACCATGAACTCTGATAACAGGATCCTCATGGTCTCATTCAGAAAATGTGTACCCCTATCACTGGTCAAACTCAATGGACATCCATACCTTGTGATAATGTTCTCCCATAAGAACCTTGCCATGCTGTTGCTGCCGTGCAATCTTTAGTTGGGGCTGCCTCTGCCCACCTTGTGAGATAATCCATGCAAGTGATGACATAACGTGACCCAGTCCTATGCTGCTGGTGCAATAGGTCCCACAAAATCTATCGCCCATTTTTTGAAAGGCTCCGCGCTAGGGATAGGATGCAAAGGCATTTCATCTCTCCTTCCTGGTTTGCCAATGCACTGACAGTGGTCACATGCTTTACAATAATCTCTACAATCCCTGTACAAGGTTTCCCACCATAATCCTGCCATTAATATCTTGCGCGTGGTGGCATCACCTATGTAATGCCCACCCGCACTTCCTCCATGTGCTTCCTCCATGATGGCCAGGTGCTCATGCTCTAATACACACCTGCGCAAAACTTCATCTCGTCCCAACTTGTATAAGTCTCCACTAATCAACATGTAGGGCGACACGTATGGCCAACTACTTCTTTTCCAATGCCTTCATTCCATCCGGTGCCACACCTTCTTTTAAAAATACTGCAATCTCCTCCAAATCCGAGGGCGTGCGCCACAATCTAAACAGTTGGGCATCTGGCATTGCTTCCTCAATACTTTGCGCATCCTCTCCTGAATCAATCCTTGACAGATGATCAGGCCCACAGTTGCTTTTTCCGGGCTTCACTACAATGGTGAATTCAAACTCTTGAAACAACAACACCCATCGACATATGTGCCCTTGAAGAATGGGCTTGTTCACCAAATACTTTAATGCCATGTGGTCGGTGTAGAATACAAAGGGTGTTGCCAGCAGATACTGTCTAAACTTGAAGAGTGCGTAGATCATTGACAATGCCTCATGCTCGGTAGTGGTATAATTCTGCTCTGCTGGTGTTAACTTCCTGCTGCAAAATAGAGAGGATGATCAACAATCCCCTCACCTGGTTGTGCAAGCACTACTCCAATGGCGGTTCCTGAGGCATCTACATGGACATGGAAGGGCTTGTCCCAAGAGGGAAAATGTAAAATAGGCACGGTAATAAGCCTATCTTTTAATGTATCAAATGCCCTCTGCTGCGCCTCTCCCCAATGGAAGGCACTTTTGTGTCTAAGCAGCTCCTCTAAAGGCATGGCGATCTTGGCATATCCCTTAATGAATTTCCTGTAATACCCGTATGCCCAAGGAATCCATGCACACTGCGCTCTGGCTAGTAGGTTCCCTTAACCCCACAATAACTGCAACCTTAGTGGGATCTACCAGCAAGCCCTCCTTACATATGATATGCCCCAATAGAGTCCCAAAGGGAGTAGCAAACACACATTTCTTAATGTTGAGGGATATCCTCAACTGCCTACACCTTTCAAACATTAATCTCAAGTTGTCACAATGGTCCTTAACCAGACCATATACTGTCCAATCATCCAAATAGACCTGAAGAAATTTATGGATGAAGTCCTGGAATGCTTGCACCACTATGCGTGAAAAAACAGCAGGCACATTCTTCAACCCAAAGGGCATGACCGTATATGCAAAACTTCCCCACTCGGTGGTGAAAGTTGTCTTCTTTTGGTCCTCCTTTGCAATCCAGACTTGGTGGTATCCTGAAAATCCATCCGTAAAGGAATAGATTTCATGCCCAGTGACTCCTTCCAAAATTTCTTCAGTGAAGGGGGTCGGAAATGGATCAATGACACAAACTACATTCAATTCCCTATAGTCCACACAAATCCTAATCCACCCATCCTTCTTGATGTTGATTACCATCAGACTTATCCATTCTGATTCTTCCACTACCTCAATGATCCCAGAAGCTATCATCTTGTCTATCTCCTCCTTAACCTTCACGTGCAAATTGGGATTCATCTGGTAGGGCCTTTTTCTAACTGGGTGCGCACCGTCCTTCAGTTTTATCTTCATCTCCCCCAAGGAATGGTGAACACCTTTGAGCTCATGGTACCCACATGGGAATAAATCCTCAAATTCATGCAGCAGATCAATGATCTTTGATACTTCCTTCTCTGTCCAGTAATCCCCAATAATAGCTTCCTTAGGTTCTTCTTCTGAACCGATGTTAACTTTCTTCGTCTTTAAAGGCTCATGGTAGGCACGCACGTGAGCATCTGCACTATCCACTACCTCGCACATTCCTACAGAATGGCTAACATCTAAGCTTTCTGATTCCTCTCCATCAATCACATATACTAACTTTCCCTTCTCTTTTTCCAAACACGTGCACTCAAGCTGTAACTCTTCTGTTTCCTCAACTTCTTCAAAGTGCACCCCAATCCTGGTTCACCTAATAATTCTAATAGCCTATCTTCCATTCTGGCACTATCCCCCATGGTAAGGTGCTTGATACCCTGCAAGGCCTTATCAATCGATGGCTTGGTACTCCGATACTCAAAGGTTTGAATAAGGTCAGCCACGAGCTCTTGCCAATTCCTTGTCTGGTGGTGTGTCTCTGAATGAATGTACCATGCATGCGCACAACCCTGCAGTGTAGAATACAACTTGTGCACCCAGAGGGATGGTGGCAAAGCTTCTGCACTTCTCTCCAGACCCGTTCACACTCCTGGATATGGAAAGAGGTGGGCTCCTTCCCATGGTACTCCTTGATGATGGTGGGTACATTACTTCTAGAAAATCTGACAGAGAGAGCAATTCTTACCTCATGCCACTCTAAAAGGCTCTCCTGATGTGTGGCCCACCAACGAGCTATTGTGCCAAGCAAGACATAACTTAACATCTCCCTCCATTCCTTCTCATTCTTCCACTGAGCTTCTACCTCCTGCAGAAAGATCTCAGGGAAGGCTCCTCCTGAATACTTGGGTAGTTCTTTTCCTCCAAGGCACCTAACAGTGCGCGCCTTTGTTACCTTGGTCACCGACCCTCTCAACTGCCATCCCATTAATTCGTAAGTTCCATGTGCCCAATTGTCACAAGCCAGACTGGTGGTATCACTTACTGACTGAGCATCTTCAAACTGGATAACTCTGTTAGTAGGGTGTACCATCTCAGGGTCTCTGATTGAGCACACATAAATTTTGTCCAGAACTTCTTCTCCCAATGGTTCAATATAGGGTGTCGACTTCCCATCAACCAGGGGTATAATGACCCATTCCTCTTTGTTCTCGAAGCTGATGTACCCTTTGTTGAACTGAAGGTCCGCATTATTCTTGTAACACCAAGGGCGCCCAAGTAGTGCTGGGAAATTATCCACCTCAGCGAGTGCCAAGACTTCGAAGTCCCCAGTAAACTTGGCTCCCTGAATAGTAATAGCTGCATCCTTCAAGACACCGATGGGCATTGCCTTAGTCTTGTTTTCCATATACAACACATTCAAAGATGGTTGTAATGTAGGTCTCCCCATCTGATGCCATGCATCCAAAGTCAGAACATTAACCTCCGTGCCAGTGTCAATGAGTATATTGCTGAGGAGCCATCCATCTACAACTGCATTCAACGTAATCTCCTTGTCATAGTCGAGGCTGTGAGGGGGAAGGTTCACGTGCAAGACCTGTCTCTCATGCTCTTCTCCGGCGCATGGTACCTTCTCTCTCAACTAGGATCCTAGCAAAGGAATGATGTTCTCCTGCCTTAGCATTTTACACACCTCCTTGACCTCATCCAGGTCATCCTTTTGCACCTCGACTCTCCTTCCTTGTTCCTCCTTTCTGGATTGCTCCTTTAGACATTGGATCTCCCCTTGCAAGCTTTGAATAACATCCATGGTGTCCTGATATATCTCCTTCTGATGCGCGGGGTCTGGATATTTTCCATGAATGACCTCCTCCCTCGTAACCAGGGTCTTCTGTCTTGGTACCTCTCTTGCGTGCATGGCTTCTGCCCTTGTTGTTACCAAGACAGGCTCCAAACCTTCATCCCGTGTTACCTGAGGCATCCACTATATGTCTACCTTCTTGATGCTGACCATTGCAGTGCCTTTGTCCTTCCGGTGCTGCTGATTCATATGCTCAAATAATTCTGGGCACTCCTCATACTTATGCTTCTTTCCACACCATGAGCACTGTAACAAGTCTAGGAACTCATGCTTGTAATGTTCTGTAGATCCACAGTTGAAACATGTTCCACGTGGGAACTCACTTCTTCCTCCATGGTTACCTCATCCACGGAATCCTCCTCGAAAACCTCTTCCATGTGCGCCCCCATCTGTGCTCCTCATAATGATGATCATCATTTTTAGAACCACTGGCAATGCTGGTTTGGCATACCCCATGATCAATGGCCTCATGGATCTGATCAATGAGCCTACAGTCCTTCAGTATCATGGGTTGTGGAGGTGTAAATTTTGCAATAACAAGATACATTCTTCCTGATCACGTGCTGTAGCAAGGGACATCTACTTGCATCATGGTCCCCATGACAAATCTCACAATCTACTATCACAGCGCGTACCATCCTCTGGGGGAAATTATCCTTAACGTGCCCCTCTATTTCACAATCTGTGCACCACAAACCACTGCGAGTCTCATGGACTGAGTTCGTAGACAATTTTTCCAACTGTTTGGCCATAGCAGCAATCTGAGCCTCCAAGAATGGGCTAATGCCAGTATCAATACTACCAATAGCCTCGGCACGTGCAAGGCAGCTTCCAATGCTTCACGTGGATCTGTAAAAGTTTTATGAGACAAGGCCCTTCTAAAAGGGGTGATCAATCCTCCAACAAACCACTGTGCATGTTGTGAAGGGTGAATATCATATGATAATTTAGACAAGAGAGTTTTAAAATGTGCATCATACTCCCACACACTCTCTGCCATTCCTTGCTGAATCTCCTTCAAAGTGCTGATGCTTTTCTGCTCGAACTCAGGAATGTGGAACTCTGCCAAGAATGCATTCTTTAAAGCAGTGTAGTCCACCACCATTTGATGAGGGTCATACTTTCTATACCAGCTATGTGCACGCCCTTGCAGTGTGGTCACAAATTGACTAGCCTTTCATTCTGGGGTTGTGATACCCTTCGCATGCCATAGCAGTTCACACTTGTGAACATGTTCCACAACATCCTCAATGCCCCTGTAATCTAGAAAATGTAGAGACATTTCAAAGAATACTTGAGGTGGTGGCTGGGGTCCTTGTCCTGAACCAGAGCCTTGGTTCCCTCTGGTGTTTCCTCCACCACCTGATCCACCAGGTCCACGGGTCCTGTACCTCCAGAGCCACCAGATCCACCAGAACCACTGGGTCCAATAGGGCCTGTAGGAGCTGTGCCAAGTGCCCCCATGGTCCCACTGAACTGTGTGCCAATGGTCTGTGATAGCGCCCCACTACCACTACTTTGTCCCACGCCACTCCCTGATGCGAGCCCGAAAGCTTGTACACTTGCCCCTTGTCCAAAAAATCCTCCGAATACTAGAATATGTGCAGCCATAGAAGAAGGGAATGAAAAATTGTATCTCCTAGGCACGGATCTATCTCTTCCACTAGTTTCAACTGGATCAATACTTCTTCCTGGTTTGGGAAAACCAAGCGCCAGGGCTCGGTCACTGGGTGGGTTCAGATATGTGCCAATGACTCTCCTTTCTCCATGCAACGAGCTCTCACCAGAAGCTGAAGGGGTCTCCCTTACGTGCTTGCCAAGATGGGGTAGCACAGACTACTCAGGTTCCACGTCCTCCACGTGAACCTCAACTCCTTCCCGTAACGTCTGTCTCCATAGATCCATCACACTAGCAGCCTCGCGTCATCTAGCAATCTCCCTTTCATGTGCTTCACTATACTTGAGCCATCTTTCTTCCCTCTCCTTCTCTGTCGTATCATCTGCCATCTTCCTCCACCCGAGCTTCCTTACCCAATGCTCAGAATGGTTTAGCCGGCCATTGGGAGTGCCTCTAAACTCATGGTAACCATCAATATCTTCATAGCTAGAGGAATAGCATGTAGAAACGTTCCTCTAGGTTCTCACAGAAATTCAAACTCAGCAACCTCTGGGCAAGAATACGTAGAAATGGCATATTCCAGAGTGTAGCTAGCTAGTACTCCTCTCCACCAATGATCTACAACATGGGTCCATGTCAGATCTGCATCCTGCAACCTCTGGTAGTCTTCTTCAGTCCATATCCATGTGATCCATAATGCCAACTTGATCTAGATGCATAGGCTGAAAGCCATCCATATAACTCTACTGGGAAGCAGCAGAAAAAAGTCTCATACAGATCATGGTAGAGGTTCTCTTCTACCCATCTACGTGTATTAAACTCAGGTCCAGTGCTGAATCTCTGAGAAAATTCATCCTCCATGCTCTTGAACCATGATTCAACATTTTCCAATGTTAACCGATCCGTCATTACTCTTTACACAGATCATGATGCATGCTATATCCCACTACAACTTCGAAAAGAGGTCCCGGCAATGGAACCAAGATGTAGTCATTTTTACTCCTATCACAAAAGGAAGAACCCCATGCATGCCGGCCTATCACCCAGCAAGAAGCTGAGTGCTCACCCGAGGCATGCGTGGGTACCGAGTCTCTCTTTTATGTGAGTTTAGTGGGAAGCATTATCTATGATTAGTGTAAGAGTATTTAGGAAAGAAGTTGAGACATACAAGAACCATAGGGCTCAGAATGGCCTCCAGATCCTTGTAGTCACTTCAGACCGAGTGCTTTAACAGATTCCAGAACATATACTATAACAGAAAGAAAGATACAACCATTCATTCGTAGCATGAAAGGAAAGAGAACTCATATGAATGAAATATACATTAAACCCATTGATATTCATATCTATTTATAACAGGTAACCTCAATATATTCATTGGTTCATTACAGAGTGTCACAGAGAGCAGACCGTAGTCATGCACATCACTGGACGTATGTAGCTAAGCTAACAGAAAAGAAAAATAACAACTCCATGCTTAGTACATCCTTTCCTGAACCAAAATATCCACTCGTAGCAATTCTGCAGAGCTTCGCTCACTCTCTAACCCGCTATTCCCTATGTATATCCAGATGATATATCTCTTCTTTCATGTGTGTATATATATCTTTTCCTGCATGGTAGGCACTTGTATTTATCACTTTCCTGGGCTGCCAACTCACCTTGCCGTGCCCTCAGATCCGTCGCCAAGTGTCGAATGTGGTCCTCCATGCGAGCATGTTCCTTTAGGCCTGAGCTCTCCATTCCATCTCATGATGATCTTCTAGAAGATTCCATCTGGGGCATGCTCTTTCCTGGGCCAACCTATTGCCAGGATGGCATCTTATCCGTGTGCAACCGATCATGCTTTTCACGTGTTCTACCTTGGGCACTCAAATTGGCTAAGTCCCGAACCTCCTTTTACACGTCGCACGCTATTTTCTTCCTTAAGCCTTTCTCTTGTGTGCTTTTTCCTTACGTGCCATCCAGTAACTGGGATCCTCACCTAGTCCAATCCTGTGTCATAATCATAATTTGCAAGGGCTCCTACAACTTAGACATCCTCTCCAACAAAAAAAAATAGGATGCAAAGCGAGTGTCAACTGGTTTCAGAAATTCCTTCTTCGAAAAATTTCAAAAAAGAGCCAATGATGTGTGGTGATTGCATATGAACTTCTACACGTCCTTGGCCTCAGTCACTATCTGATTGACCCACTGAATCTTCCCTATGTCTTTGAGTTCATTGTAAATTCATAATGGTCCTGATGGTGATCCCTTTGTCGACTTGTATGAAAGTATTGTCCAATACTTTGTGGTCGGTGAAGTCACCCTTCTAGGTGATTTTAATTCTCGCACTAGAGCAATCCAAGTTCCTATGCATGACTGTGTGGATAATATGTTCTGCACTCGGACAGTTGATCCTGAGACAATTAGCGTACACAGGACTTCAGAGGATGACTCAAGGACCCTCACTTTTTATGGTCAGCACCTCCTGCAGCTTGGAGTATCAAATGAGATAATTATCCTCAATGGGATTACCTGCTTTCCTGATTTACATCTTTTCACATGTTGACCACATGGTGGTGGTGCGAGTGTGGTGGATTATGTCCTCTCTAGCCAGAGCTCCTTGTCGCATATCAACCACTTCTCCATTTCTTCCATTCCCCTTGCCAATCATGCCCTTCTCTCTATGTCCCTCCGTATTGACATTCCCCCCTCTCCTGCCACCGCTCCTCCCTTCATGGCCCCCCTTGTACCACTTTCTGTTTCACCGATGGGGATCCTAATACCTTTTCCTCCAATCGTCGGCAAATTCTCCCCTCTGAGTCCCAGTTCTTTTCTATGGGAAATGTTGCTACCAAATACACCCTCCTTTCCTCCATCATCTGGGAGGCCTCCCTCATGTCCTTCCCTAGTTCTACCCGACCTTCATTTGCCTCCCATCAACGGAATACTTGCCCCATGAACTAATGGTATGATGACGAGTGCAAAATCTTCCACAAACAGTTACGACATGGCTTTCACCAGGCCCTTCCCTCCTATCATACCTTGAAAGCCTCTTACCGTCGTCTCCTTAGCCGTAAAAAACTCCTCTTCATTTCCCAACATAGACGAACTTTATGTGAGTCTCTTCGACACTCTCCTAAGCATTTCTAGAACACCATTTTCCCCCACCACTCATCTCTCCCCCCTGAGGTTAAACCCAATCCCATATTCTCTCACACCTCCAGTCTTTATGATATTCCTGGACAACCTCTTATCTAGGCTGACAACCCACCTTGTGGCACCTTTTCACCTCCACTAAAATCAGAGAGGCAATCAAGATGATGAACTGTAGTAGGGCAATGGATAAGGAGGGGTTCCAAGTAGAATATTTCAAACTTGGTCAAGGGTTTCTTTGTAGTTATTTGACCGACCTCTTCAATCACATGGTTTGCTCGGGGTTTCTGCCATCTTGGGCATGCCATATCATTCACCCAATTCACAAACTGTGTCTCAGCTCTGACCCCAATAACTATAAGACCATTATGGTGGGTCATACATTCTCCAAGCTTTATGCTACAATGTTACATATACAGTTATCCAAGGAGCTAGAGAGGAGAAACATTAGAGCCAGGGGGTAAGTTGGCTTTCGGCCTGATCACCAAACTACTGACCATATCTTCACTCTCCGAGCCATTATTGAGGGGGCACGCCATTACTCGTCGAAGGTCTATTGTTGCTTTGTGGATTTTTGGAAAGCCTTTGACTTTTTCAGCGGCTCCGTGACATCCGTATTTTCGAGACCCTTCTCATGGTCATCATGCATCTATATGAGAATGTTTTGGGCTGCCTCCACATCTTCCAGAGAGAGTCAGAGCTCATCAGGAGTACCATTAGGGTACTCTTGTTTGTTGAGATATTTTAGATTTGTATTTTTGACACTTTTTTGGCATGTTAACAATATCTCTCATGGGGGAGCTATTCTGGTGAAGCCCAGTGTCAGTTTGTCAGTGTTCGAGTAGTTGTTTGAACAACTCATACAAATTTGTAGCATTACTCTATCCATTCAGCAGTATGGGAGGGTGTGGTGTTGAGCTTGCTTCTTTGGGTTTCGTGTCCTTGCCTTGTTATGTGTTGAGATTGCTTCTTCGGGTTTTGTCTCCTTGCCTTGTTACTTTGAAATTTCTTGGATCATGGAGCTCCTATTTCTTTGAATCTCGTGTCTTTGCCTTGTTGCTTTGGTTATTGTTCTTGGATCGTGACACACCTATTTGTAGCAGTTGATCTTGTTTCTTTGGGTTTTGTGTCCTTGCCTTGTTACCTTGACTTTTCTTGGATTGTGGCACTCCAATTTCTTTGGATCTTGTGTCCTTGCCTTGTTGCCTTGGTTATTATTTTTGGATTGGGGAACACCTATTTGTAGTAATTGATTGATTATGTTTGGTGTTTTTTTACACTTTCGACATCACTCCATTGACAGTCTCCTTGCATGGAGCTATTCTGGTGAAACCTAGTGTCAATTGTTTTTGAGTTTTGTGATCTAACAGTTTTTTCATCACTCATCGAAGGTCTATTGTTGCTTTGTGGATTTTCGGAAAGCCTTTGACTTGGTGCCATGTGAGACACTTTTTCAGTGGCTGCGCGACATTGGTATTTTTGAGACCCTTCTCATGGCCATCATGCATCTATATGAGAATGTTTTAGGCCGCCTTCGCACCTCCCAGGGAGAGTTAGAGTTCATCAGGAGTACCATTGGGGTAAAGCAAGGGTGCCCCCTATCCCCAACTTTGTTTGGGATCTACATTGACGAGCTTGAGTCTTTATTCCATGAGCATATTTAGGAAAGTGATGGGTGCCTCTTGCACCAGGTTTTGATATCCTTTCTTCTTTTTGCGGACGATGTGGTTCTCTTGGCATCTTCTTCAGAGTGCTTACAGAGACAACTCGATGCCTTAGCTTGGTTTTGTGATCTTTGGTAGTTGATGGTTAACCTTGGTAAAACCAAGGTTATGGTCTTCAATGGTTTGAACGCCTCACATCCCCACTTCTTATTCAGAGGTAAGGAGATTGAGATCACCAACTCTTACACCTATTTGGGGATTCTGTTTTCTAGGCCTCGTTTTAGTTTGAGACAAGCTCTCTAACATCGAGTCAACAAGGGGCTATGGGTCCTTAGTTCTTCTTGAGAGACAGTGCTTCCTTCATCACTTTCAGGACATCTCCTCCAAAATGTCCCTCATATGGACTCCCTCATCGGACCCACGGTCCTCTACGGTTCTATTGCTTGGGGACCCTCTTTGTTGGGTACTGACTAGGCTTCCATTGAGAGGGTCGAGACTCTTCTCCTTCTCCACTTCATCAGGTGTAAGCAATCTATACCCCAACATATTATTTGGACGGAGTTTTGGAGCCCATCCTTTCAGACTGGAGACCATATTTGACTTGGTTTCTTTCTTGCACCGCATTTGGGGCTTCACGGACACTGGCAAGGGGCAGGACATGTACTTGTACTTGGCATGTTCTTCATAGGCTATTGCTCTTTCAGACTCCCCTCACTGGCGTCGCAGTTAGTAAGCTAAGGTCTCCAAACTTTTGGGGGCAATTGGTATTTAGATAGACCGACTTCCACCTTTTCAGTACTCCTTGGACACTCCAAGCCATCTTCGGCCTACGAAACAGGATCATCAGAGAGGATATTTACAGGCAATTCATCCATACCACCTAGTTAAACCCTCAGGGAGGTTTACGTCCCAAGATGGCCTTTTACGCTGAGCATTTTTTAGAGCCGAGGGATGGTCTCATTATCCTCCCTCATTACACCCTTCGGCATTAGATGCATGCCCTTTGCATTCCCCTTGGTTAGTTAAGGGTTGGTTATCATAGGCTCCGTTGTGAGACGGATCACCACCTTGATCGTTTGGATAGGATGTGCCAGTTGTGTAGCCTCTAGGAGACCGAGACGGAAACCCACTTCATCTTTCGATGCCCCATTTACTACGAGATCAGAGGGAGATTTCACTGTTTATTTAGGAGGACACGTGATCTTTTTGACTTATTCAGATTCAAGGGTTAGACGTGTCTGGTTTTATATTTACAGGAGGCTTTGAAGCTTCGTGAGCATACTCTTCAGCGACATCCTTGACTAGACTCTACCCAGCGGATCACTTCCTTCTTCACGGTTTTACAGGCGGAGAGAGGCATTAAGCGCCCTTATGAGACCGTTCCCGCTTCTTCCTCTAGGTTGGTTCGGCCCAGGGAAACCATCCATGCTTCCCCGAGTCATCACAAGCATGCCCGTACTAGGCTTGGCATCATACGACAAACGGGATCCACTAAGCAGCAGAGGGGTAATACTGTATCCAAACAATGACATAATAGTCAGACTCTCTCTTCGGCTGGTCGGCATTCTATCCTCAACTTCTTCCAGTCGGCCTTGGATGTTAAGAGAGTTGGATCTTCCATCCCCTGATGGGCTTTCCTCTTTTCTTCTCCTTAGTCGTCTCTCCCCCTTTCTTCCTCTCACTTGTTTTTTGACCCCCAGTTTGGGTGTGTGTGATGTCTTTTTCCTATTGGCCACCTCTTCTGGCTTTTGTCTTTCATCTTTAATGGGAACTCTTTGGTTTTCCCGCCTCGTATCGGTGCTTACTGTTTTCTGCAGTCCCTTTGACCTACTTTTGTGGTCATGTGTTGAACATTAATATATTTATCTTATCTTATCTATAAACTCTATTTATAGAGTCTAGTGAATGGTGGGAACTACAAATAGATGGGTATTGCTGGGCTGGAACCCAATGTTCCAATAAACCTGGTTTTCAATTGAACTGGACACTGCACTCACTGTAAAGAATGGAGCCTCACTCAACAACAAATTCATTCTTCACACCCATTCCTTCTGATCCTATTTAATAGAAAATGAACAACAACCCCACTTATTATACCTATAGGCCTCCAAGCTCCTTCTATAGCCTTCTCTCATTGGTTTATTAGAATCCCTTCTTTGCAGTTTTTCACGATTCCTTCTTTGCTGGGTGTGCATTGAATGGGGTAGCTGGAATTGGTGCCCCATAATGGCTAGTCTTCATTTTGCCTGATGAGGATATATGTTGATAAAAGTTTTGATATAAATGAGTTACCTGCTGGGATTATTCCTGACTAAATCCTTTAATCAGTGATAAAAGTTATGATATGAGCGAGTTGGCTTGCTGGGACTCTAATAGACCTCCCATCCCAAGGGCCTTGATCATATGGTAAGCAATATGGACAAGCTCTCTTTCCTGCATAGCCTGCATTACTGATGCTGTTTCCAGGATGGTGGAAGAGGTGGGTTACCATTCCAGAAGCTTAATTGGTTACCCTTACTACCTTGCCATGTTACATTTTTGATTGGGAGCAGTGACCTAGTCTAATTTGTTCTGGTTGCCAACCTTTTGTAGAATCCATGTGCCACTGAGTATGTTTGGTGTGGACCTCTTAGATACTTTCTTTATGATTATTTCACTCAATTGACTGGCTGGACTTCGGTGGAGCCTCCAGGCAATCTCCATTGCAAGAGTTAGATTCAAGACTGATATTTTTGATATTTGGCATCCCCTCCTTTTTTGGTCTAACAGGATCATCTCATTCCTTTTGATTATTATTTTCAGTGTTGTGATTATAATTATTTCCTTCGTTCCGGTTATTGTTATAACAATTATTTCCGTGGTTCCCACCATTGCCACTGTTTATCTCTAATTGTTCCTTCATTTTGACAACTTTCAACCAGCCACTTACTATTTGATTGACACTTCGTCTCAAAAACTTAATATTCCTTTGCTCTTTACTCTGTTTTTGCTCACTTGAATAACCTCTTTCAACTATTTCAAACACTTTGGTTTTCATGGGGGTGGGTCTCAACTCCATAATGTCCTCAATGTCTACCGAATCTAGGTTCAAATGCAGTTTGCTCCTTAACTGTTGTGGATTGTGTTCTACTTTGTGTCCCTTGCTCTTGATTTAATCTTGGAATTGAACCTGCAAGGGATATGCGGTATTTGCAGTGGTGCTTCACGGAAGAAATCAGAAATGTTGGTATTCATTTTGAGAGCAATATTATGTAAGTGCAATGACTAAATACATGTATGAACTAGCTGACATATAAGTGTATGGAACTAGGTTCCAACTAGTTAGTGTAATGCAAGCAGATTGTAGTATGGAATTCTCAAAAAAAATACTAACACAAGTCTGTATGGAGTCTCTGCAAGGTCTTCCTTCTCTAATAATGTGTTTCTATATAACAGAATCCTATAAACTAAACCTTTTTGTTTAAATTGCTACAATTTTCATGGTTTTGGTGAAACACAAAATGTAATTAATGGAGGTTTTACAACCATGATTCTATTTCTTCCAACATGTCTGCCAGTAATGAACATCCTTGACAATGGAGGTTAAAATTGTGCATAACAGATTAGCTTCTGTATTTTATAAAAGGAATTGTGCATAGAAGATCGGTTTATGTATTTTTTCAAGAACTTGGGCATAATGGATCAGCTATTGGATTCTTTATTACTTTTGAAATCTCTCTTGAGATAATCTTTAGGTCTGGTATACATGATTTCTGGATTTAGTTAGCTTTGTTTTAAAGAGTTTTTAACTAGAAATGTTTCTTTGACAGCATCTGGCAACATTCGTCAAATATATTGTCTGCAAAACAGTGAACTGGATTCGACGGGCATTGATTGATCTCATATATCTTCCCACTGCAACAGGGGACCGATTGAACTCATGCATGACATAGGAGCAGACTCTGTAGAGCTTATTGTATATGGTCCTTGATTCTTGTTCAGATTACTTCACGCATCTATCTTGGATTTATAGATTTTCTTGGTCTTTATTTCCGACTTAACTAATGACAGGTTATCGAAAAGGTGCATTTTTGAATTCGATTGTAGGGTACAACATCGAAGATTTGATTTTCTTCATGGTATCCTGAGAGAATACTTGTAAGCTGATCTGCAGTTACATAAGTCTCTAAGTGTATCATTGGATGAGTTTTATCGTCATGTATACTTTTAATTAAAATGTTTGTATTCTAGCTACATGAGTATGTATTTTAAGAGCGTAACCCTCATTTATTAAGAACAAAGGAAGAGATTTATGGAAGTTCCACCTTATGCTAATTGCATGTCCCTCTAATGAAGTTATTCTGAAATTCTATAAGACATGCGACAAAGCAGGCCATCAGACACAGGAATTTGATTTTTATGCTTGATTTGCAAACATAAATCTTGAATGCCAATTCATTTATCAGGCAACGTGATATGTTTTCACTCTAGAGGCAACACTAGGTAACCCCCCCCACTAAAAAAAACGGGGTAGTAGGAGCAGGGGTATAATTAGTGATTAAAGGTTTTTCAGTTTAGTATGTATTGTAACACTTTAATGTCGGATGTTTTGTTTTGTTTTTGTCAATGCTTTACTTAGCAGTGGAAGCTAAGATAAATTCAAAGCAAGCTAATCTGTTTCTGAATTTTGACAATCATTCACGTCCACTCAAATATAAATTGTTCCTCATTTTACTTGATATTTTTTTGAAATTAAGCATAGTTATCTGTTAAGACATTGACATAACTCTCATTTTTATGAACATTGTTTACTTTTAGTGCCAAAGAGTACTTTCCATCACAATAAATTATAGCTGGAATTCAATTATATCAAATTGACGATGAAATATTGTAATTTTGTGTTCTAACTGCAAAAATTCCTGTACTAATATTGAGCTAATAAGTTGCATTTCATGCAGTGATTTTTTTTAGAGAGCTGCAAACTCATATGTTTAATTATCATTTCTTTGGTTCTATAGCATTGCTACTAACATCCCAGGTACAAATATTTTTGTATATATGCATGACCCTTTATCATTTGCAGTAAACTAAGTCTGATAAGTAAGGTGTTTTTGTTTTCCTTCACTTGGTCAATGGAAATTGTATTAAAATGCAAGGGAAGTGAATTGTTGCCAACGTGAGAACATAAGAGACAGATTAGACTAATGCTAGCATATTAAAGCATGTCATGGACAAATCAGAGAGCATTATGTTCTTAATTCAATATTTCTGGAGTTGGCACATATCTAACCCACTTGTAATCTATGAATAAAGTTTAGCGTTTCTTTATTTAGAAATATGTAAATTTGCTATGAGACCAATAAAAGTTTGATATATAATGCGATGGAAAAATCTATGAGGGGAATATTGCTGCCGAATGAATTGAAACGAGTTTCATTATGAATCATAACTATCGGGAGACAAGTATATGTACAAGGAGTTGGAGGCATGTATGCCAAATTTTAGAAACATAGAAGATGGATACTTGTATGTTAACTTGTTTTTAGAGAAAACAATATTCTACAACCTAATATAGCCTAACAAAAACAAAAAACTTTTATAAGTGAAGATATTAGATGTCTATAAAGGACAATAGTAATTATATTGGTATTTATCTTTGACATTTCATCATATCTATGGTTGGTAAAAGAAAAAAAACATTGAAATGCAAGTCTCCAAGAGTACTAACGAGTACTCCTCTCCATGATGAATACTAGTGTCCAAGATGTGTCTGTGGTGGCAGACGACAATTCTTCATGCAATACTGTTATTAATTTAGTTGTATCTTGCAATTTGGCTGATCGCAAATTATTTATACGAGTTAGTGATTCCACATTGATTAAATTTTGTTGAAGCAATGTGTGTTTTTTGTTTTATTTTTATTTATGCTATTCTTGCATATAATGAATGTTTAAATATGCAATAAGTAATTGCAGTCTAAGGAAAACATGGATTGCCTTTGTGGTTTGTGTCATTGGATTAGAGATAATAGTGGGTGATTTACTTGTCTCGCAGTGGGAACTAATGCCAATGAGGGAAGGAACATGGAGATAATTGCACGTAGGAATGCAAGTGCTTCAAAATATTTTTCTGATCTATGAAAGAATGTTACAAAACTTCAAATGAATGCTTCTCGACCTTTCTTATAACACATGGTCATTTTGATCCTAAGTAGATTGGAAATTTGATGAACTCCACCATAAATTGTAGAAACGTAACATGCTGTAGGCAAAACTGATTTTATTATAAGAATTGCAGTATAAAATAATAACGCAGATTTGCAGCAAAACGAACCATTAATGAATGGAAATAAGTTTACATTGTGAGACTGACTTTTGAATACATGTTTTTTTTTTTGCTTCCTTGATATGGAAGGTATGTGTGGTTATTTCTGAGAAGAGATTTGAGTTGAGATGTGCATTGATATTCTCAAAAAGAGGTGTGAGCTGATTCACATGCTGTTATATATAAAATATAGTGACATCAAAGAAAATATGTGATTGTTCTACATATTACAAAATGGGAGCACTCTCTATGAAGAGATGCAAAACAATACAACTCTCTTTTTTTAATTTATTATATGATTTAATTTGTACAATTTGGAAGCTCATATTAATATCTATTTTTAACAAGCAATTAATGGCTATAATTTCTATTTTGTAGTGATATATATGCCCTACATAATTAATGAAGACACATGGGTAGGTTATCTAAACTAGCATGCTTAATGAGCTTTACAACACAATATGGTTTACACTTTCAACCAAACAATTGAGACATTTCCTCAATTTCATAACCAATTCAAAGACATGTGACCAAGTTTCAAATTATGTAACATAAACTACGATACATGGCTAAATTTGTCTCTTAAACTTGCACTCATCATCCCATTTATTTGGGTGAAAGGCTAAAGAGTTAATGGCTAGGGGTTGTTTGTAGCATTCTATCATTATAAGGAATAAGGAAATTGCTATGTATGTAAGGCAACGAAATTTGAAAAAAAAGGAAAGAACCCCCCCCGAAAAAAAAGGAAAGAACCCCCCCCGCCCCCCACCCCTCAATTATTGAAAAATAATACAGATAGAAGAAAATAATGTCTACAAGTGTTGCATTTATTAAGAGGAAAGTGAAACTCATTGACTTGATAAAGCACTCTAGAAACAACTCCCAATTGTGTAAGAAATGCTTGACAATCTATAACATTCACACAATGTATCGAATGTAAAGCATGACTATAGTAAGGATGAAACATTGCATTTCATGTCATATGTGGATAATACAATTTGTACAACAATTAATGATATTTTAGGAATATGTGCTTAAGCCTCAATGAAATTTATGCCAATCCATATCCACCCCAAACAATGGCTAACCTCTGTATCCATAATATCACAACAGAGATAATAACAAGGTGCCAACACAAAGTGTCATAAGTGTAGATATCATAATAAAATTCTCGAAAACCTTAGAAAGAAATCAATATCCATCTCTAATGCAGAAAAAATGTTGATATTAAGTATCAATCCTAATGATGACTTGTATGTAGCAAAACTTTGTATGTGTCATTTCCAACAATAGTGGTGAAGAATATGCTTCAAATTTACTTGTAACAACAAATGAATCGAGGGTTAATAGAGTGCATCCTAGATACACTCTTTGTATAGATGCTCACGAGGTCTCATTTTACTTTCTTTCATTTATTCAAGGATTAGAGGGCTTGTAAAGCATAACTGTAACACCAATGAGCTATACCATTTATCATTAATGTGATTGCATTGAATGCAATTATTTAACCTATCCAAAGAAAGGATTACCTACAATTCGTGAAACCTTACCCAAATAGTAACTTAGTGCATGCTCAATAATTATTACAGCCAATGATTGTCTCGAAGAGTTTTGGGCTATCTTAGAAGCATGTGGTTGAGTCTCCATGAAAACACTGCTAAAACGTATGAGATCATACTCATGCATCCAACCATGTTTGCCAACACACATGACATCTATAGGTTAACCTCTATATCCGTAATGCCACAGTAGAGAAAATAACAAGCTTCCAAAACAAAGCCTCTCAAGTATCGATGTTATAAACAAAATGTCTCAATTGTCTTACTATAGATATGGGTTTGACGCAATCTTCTGTACACTACTATGGTGGTGCAATTTTTTGGTAGTTCCTCAACCAACACTGTGACCTCTTTTCAACCTACAAAATAATGCACAACATTAGTAACATATGCAATTTAAAAGGACTTAAAGCTCAAATAAAATAATGATAATACGTTAAAGCTTAAAAATAATCTCAAATTTTAACTTAAAAACAATTGTTTTATCTTCACAAGATAACTACTTAAAATTAATTAGTATGAACATGAACATCCATCATCTCATAAATACAAGTCCAACATTGTTCTCTATAAGCAACATCAATATCCAACAATATTTTGTAATCGTTGCATTCATGCCCTTCTCTTTCTAACACATTTTGTGCAATATCCAAATTTCAAACAAATGATTCGCTATAAGGAGGTCAACACACCTAAAAGGTATCTTCTTATTCCAACTTTATTGAAGTTATATGTGAAATATGAAACATAAGAATTTGTCATGCTAAGGTCGATGGAACCCAGAGATCCATAATTCAACCCTCAAGAGTACACAAAAGAAAACTTGCAGGAGATGACTAATTTATAATAATGTAAACGATAAATCCAATTAAGAATATTATTGCGCAAGTATATTATAGTGTTTCTTGGTGTTTTTGGACAAGGAACAAAATAAAAATCTTGACTAAAATTTATATTTTACGTAACTTAATATTAGTCCATTCCTAGGAGTGCAGTTTCAAGCACTTCCCAAAGGTTGAATTATGGATACCTCACCTCCATTACCTTTATCAAGAGTAGGTTCTTATGTTTCATTATTCATGGTTGGGATTATTGAAGCCATAGTTACAAGACACCATTATGGCATGTTTATCTCATCCTTTTATGAGTTAAAGGGTATGCTTATCTCATCCTTATGTGTTTTTATATTATTGAACCTAAGGCAATGGATGAGTTCACCCTAATGTAATGACCGAGTTGAGTGTGATGCAATCTTGCACAAAATGTGGCAATATAGAGAAGACATCAATTGTTTGACAAAGTAATGCGATGATTAAATAATTTATGTATTTTATTTTTTTGAATAAATTTTATATGGTTTTTTAAGATAAAAATTTGCACCCTATATACAATTTACAATGAGGTAAGTTACTCGACAAAGGGCATTTGTTAACACTAACATGATTGCACCCAGGGAAATTTTTAGTGACGAATTTTCGTAATCTCGCGAAAATCGAGGATTATGGAAATTCGAATTGGTGAATATTCTGTGATTCGGAGCCGACTTCTTCGTCAAAAAATTCGACCGACATGTCTCTTATACTATTCAATTCACCTAGATTTTACACATATATAAGATCTTATGAATGTAATTCGCCACCATTTCATGCACATATTCACCGAAGTAAAAATAAGCAACCCCTCAACCGTCCAACTTTGAGCCATCCAACCCTAAGCTGTCCAACCGCTGAGCCGTCTAACCCCTAACTCCTCCAACCCCTTATCTGTCCAACCCTGAGTTGTCCAACCCCTTAGACGTTAACCCCTCATCCGTCCAACCCCTCAGTCATCCAACCACTTAGCCGTCCAACCTCTTAGCCGTGAGCTGTCCAACCCTTTGCCATCCAACCACAGAGCCATCCAAACCTTTTCCATCAAACCCTTTACCGTCCAACCATTACATTCGAACCCTAAACCGTCCAATCTTAAAGCCTTCGAACATAAGAGCTGTCCCTAAGAAGTCATGGATACTAGAAATCAGGTTAAGAAGGTTACAAATTCAACCAATTCAAAAGAGGGTGTAAATATTTTTCTTGGCTATTTTGCAAAACCACGAAAAACGAAGGGGGTTTCTGCATCAGTTGAAAATATCGGTATGTGGCATGTGCTATTTACAGGTTATTTAATCTTACAGTATTTAATAATTATGTTTTTCATACTGTTCTTGGAACTGTTTGTACTGTGTAAAAATTTAACTATAGATAAAATTAATAATATATATGTAACAATTTTATAGAATTATATGCAGACATTTCAGAAATTCCTTCAAAAAATAATCAATTTAAAGATATCGATGATCCATTATATGTTGAGGAAAACATTCTATCCCTTGATGACATAGAAGTATAAGAAAATTCATCGAATTCTCATGATACACCAGTAGAGGAAGCTTCTACTCTAAGGCCTATTTCCATAAAAAGGAGACATGAGAATCAAGGCATATTTTGTTGAGAGCCCAGATGCAGAAGTTGAACCCCAAGAAAAAAAAAGAAAAAATGTCAGAAGAAAGAGGACAAACTGAACAATTGGAAGGAAATTCCAGTTTGAATGGGCTGCAAAATATCCGTTTATTGAACCTGTGTACACTGAAAATGGTAATGATGTTCCAACACAATGTTGATGCAAAATATGTGGTTGGAAATAGGGGAAGGATCACACGATGCAACTCAAACTGGACACAATTGAAAAACATTGTGGGAAAATATACATTTCCCAAAAGCAAAAGGATGGCAGCATAGTCTGAACACATAAATGGAAAGATGCAAAAGAGTGTCTACATGTCAAATACACAGAAGAATATTAAAAGGAACAAAAATGTATGAAATATGTGAATGAAAAAGGTGGGACCATAGTAGCAAGATTGAGCAAAGCTATGGAGGCAAAAATGCATGCAAAAAGTATTCGATTTGCTACCATATTCCATATATTGAAAAGGGGAAGACCGATGTCAGATTTCAAAGAAAATAAAATTATGTATTAGGTTATTGGTCTACAGAACGTTCCTCAATCTCATTGGTCAGATACTAGTGGCTGGGAAATTACAAAATGTCTATCTCTAGTAGAAAAGGAGGATCCAAAACTGTGTGTTCAAAAGGCAAAGTATATTTCCCTTTCAATAGATGAGGTTACTGCAGTGGATAATACTTCATGGATTTGTATTCATGTTTACACATTTTCTAATGAAATAAGAACTCCACACCTCTTAACAATTCATAAAATGACTGAGAATTGCAATTTTGAAAATATTTATAAATTGGTGGTCTCAAATTTGAAGGATATCGCCGAAATGGATGAATTTTCCATTGCAACAAAATTAGTTTGTGTCGGAACTGATGGTGCAACTGTAATGCAGGGAGCCATAAATGATCTCTGTGTTAGACTTCAGACAACTGTTGCTCCGTATATGGTTGCTGTCCATTGTATGGCTCACAGAATGAATCTAGCTTACAAAATTGTGAGCACATTTGAAAATGTAGCTAGAGTGGAGGAATTGATACATGATTTGCATGCTTATTATTCTAGCAGTCCAAAGAGCATTTTGGAATTTTAGAAATTTGCAATTGGACTGAAAGAGGGAAAAATGTTTCTCAAAGATGTAGATACCAGATGGATATCTATGTATGAACCTGCTTGTAGAATATTTGATGAATATCCTTCATTGATAGGATTTATGTATAAATACCGCAAAGATGTAGATAAAGCTAAAGATCTATTGTGTCATCTAATAGACATAGAAACTTTACTCACACTCTATGGTATTTTTCCCATGTTGAGGGAGCTTAATATCTTAACGAAGCATGCACAAGATCGTTTTTTCTACATAACAGACTTCATAAGACTCAGAAGATGTGTGTGCTGGAGTCTAGAAAGTTTATATATTCCTGATGGGAGTTTTCATGGTGCTACTTTTGAAAACTGGAATGCATTGACAGATTTGAAAAATCCTAGTGCTTCTTAAAATACAATATACATGATCATTTGTGTATAAAAACACATGGAAAAGAGATTCCACTTCATAGTTCCAAAAAAGAGTTGATATGGGTGTCTCAGAAATAGAAGAAGTAAGAGTGACAAGACATTTATATGATGCAATATTAATGGAAACTAGGAATAAGTTGAGAAATATCTCTGAATCGTTAGCTAAAGAGATCTAAGAAAGATTCAAAAATGATAAAATACTTGAAGCAATGGGAGTTGTAAATCCATAGTTTTGGAATTTTTCTGGTAGCAAACCTTATACATCTATCAGTCCTTTATTTGTAAAAAACATGAGTGATCTAACTGCCCATTTTTCTAAGACTGAAGAGATAAACAAAGTTTTTGTAGAAGGTATTTTAGAAAGAAAAATACTTAGTTCCCAGTCAATGGATTTTTCTAATACTATGATACGCCAAGTTCAACTTCTACAAAACCCATAGGATTATGGTGCCATGAAAAGGATTTGGAAGTATATTTGTTCCAATAGTATTCTAAGTGAAAATTTGAGCGAGTATATTAAGCTGTATGAACTCTGTCAAACTATGATTTTGGGTT
Organism: Taxus chinensis; assembly: GCA_019776745.2. Classification (NCBI taxonomy): domain Eukaryota; kingdom Viridiplantae; phylum Streptophyta; class Pinopsida; order Cupressales; family Taxaceae; genus Taxus; species Taxus chinensis. The sequence goes on from CM034147.1 coordinate 606,033,095, forward strand.
CTGTGGAAGATGAGAGGGTTTTCAATGCACTATCCTTTTTAAAGTCAAAAGTTCAAAACAGATTGGATAGGAATCTAGAAAGTTGTCTGAGGTTGTATGTATCACGTTACTCAGTGGAGTCTTTTCCTTATGATAGAGCACTCGCATTATGGAATTCACTAGTAGAAAGAAGAGGAGTTAGTAATATTCTGCCTGACCCAGGGGATGGAGACACATCCACAGATCATGCTACAGTTGATTTCCAAGACACGAATGAAAGTGTTGATCCAGGACTGTTCCAATTCACATAGATTTCATTACAATAATTTGATGCAATAAATTATAACTATTGATATATTTCATACAAAGATTACAACTTTCAATAAATGCAATATTATATTTGTCTTTATTTGATCCATTCCCATTGGAACAATGTCACTATCATTTTCAATTCTCCCATTTGTTTTTTATATTTGGTTTTAAAATTGAAATAAGGAAATATCTTTCTTTTATATATGTTAATTGTTTTATTTTACATCTACAAGAAATCAGAAACATAAATATTTTAAACAAACAAAATCAAGTAAATTTAAGCAACATTTACGTAAACAAAGAAACAAAAACATCATTTGTATTATGTAGAAATAGAAAATAGCAATATATAGTTATAATTACAATTTCCAAAGTACTCTTGAAATCGTTCTCTCATGTGGCATATTACTTTATGAAGAAAAGTACAAATTCATAAAGCATTTTCGACCAATACAATTCTAAAAAGGGGGTTGTCAATACATTTCAAAGCTTCCGAACAAGTTTTGTCATATAAGGACACATTACAAGGTCATCCTCTTTTCTTCCTATGATTCTGAATCATAGTTGTCCTTACGTTTTCCACACAAAATAAAAACAAAAAATGGCTGACCACTATCTTTTAATTCCTACGTCAGTGTCAGAATTGTGACAACACACCTGTCACATGGTGAACTTAACTAACATATTGAATTTTTTATGTAGCAGGAGAAGCTTGATCTTTTTCTTGCGTAAGAGGTGGAGGAATTTGCTGTGTCTGTAAAGAGCTATCTGTTATAACTCATGATGCCTACAAATCTTGTGCTGCGGTATTGATATTTTCAAGAATATTCTTCTCCTCCCTCGTTACATCTCCTGCTGACAAAAGTGTTGCATCTGTGTCTGTCTTTTCCTTCAGTAAGACTTCTGGATCCATCTTATGCTCCTTGATTATCCTTCTCAATGTATTATTTTGTTTATTTATTACTATGATTTTTTCCTTCAACTGTACAAATGAATTCAGGATTTTGCGGGCATTCTTTAAATGTGCTTCAAATACAGTTGCTTCTTTCTTTAATTTTTCATATTTTACCTGCAAAACAGAAATATAAATTTTTAGTCTATTAGATAAGTTAAAAAAATATATTGGAGTGCTTATAATATTAGGATTTTGCATGTAAAACATAAAGCCCACTCACCACAACTTTTTCTTTTTCTGCATTTGCTATTAAAACATTTGTCTTATCTTTAGCCCATTTGTTGTAGTAAGCCTATGCTTCAGCATTCAGATTCTCCAACCTGTTTAACATTATGTCTATAATTTCATCATTGTAATTATTAGTATATGAAATTGTCCTTGACTAAGCTTTGTTTAGCAAAACGTCCTACCTTGTCAGTTAGCTCTCTATGACAGTGAACAATGAATGCCTTTGAGCGTGATTATGGTATCTTGTATTTATTTCTTTTATCAAAATTTTAGCTCTCCTCTCCCAAGACCGCACCAAATCCACATCAGACATTACAACCTCTTGAATTATTGTACCCCCATACTATCTGATATCAAATTTTCTAATATAAAATGTGTCTTTTCATCATCTGTTTGTGGAGCGTTTCTTGGAGGAGGAGGAGAGTCACTGTCCTGTACTTCATGCACATTTTGTTGTGGTTGTGGTTGAGGCGGAGTAGATTGAATCATATCATGGGTGTCAAAATAGTCACCCTTGTCAGCATCGCCAGTATTGAATCCCAAATACTCCTCATCAAGGGAAATGTTGTTGAAAAGCTGTGAGGTCGGTACACTTAAAACACCACCTAGTGAGAGTCCAAGAAATTTTGTGGTTTCAGGATGAACTGTTCCAGCTGATTCTATAGGAAACCTTATATTCTTGCCTGAAGATCTTCTTTTTGTTTGGACTGTATGTGTTGGTGGTATTGGTGGCCTCCTTGCAAGTGGAATGTTCTCAGAAGCCATATTACCTGCAAGAAGCAAACAACAAATTGTTAAAAAATTATCATTATATGGTTAGGCCTTGTAAATTCTAAAAAATAGTAACAAAATAAAACATGATAAATATTAAATATTACAATTTACCTTGCATGTTTGGAGATACAAACATAAAATTTCGATCTTGATCGTTAGAATGAGTTTGATCATCATCACCAGTTTCAGTAGTTTCTGAATACAATAAATGTAGAAAAGAACAATAGAAATATTAAAATACAATACTACCTACATAATCTATATTAGTTGTTTGAATTAGTTAATTATATCAAAATAAAACTTCATACATGTAGTTAAATGTGATGGTAGACGTGATGCACATAGCGACCCCCTAGGTCACTTTGACTGAGGAGCTCTTACTGGTGTTGATTCTGTTGAATCCATGTCAAAATCAACAGAGACCTCTGTAGGAGCTTTACCTTGAGCAATTACCTCCTTATGAGATGTTGCAACTATAATTCTTCTCTGCAAAAGAAAATCTTACAATTATTATTTTATTGAAAAATATTGAATTTGAAATCATTATAACAAGAAAACTGTAAAAGTAATTGTTACCTGTTGTTCTTCAAGACTGAGACCAATCATTTTATCATTAATTACAGTTGGAATTTTAGCTTGCTGAAAATTTTAGAACGCTTCATGATAGAAAACAAGAATAAAATTGCAACAAGAGAATACAGTCTTGGATTTATCAGATTGATTGGCATTGCATGCACGGGAGACATCTATTTTTATTCAGTTGGACAAATATGTGCACCAATCGAATTGTTGACCTGCTAGTGTCCGTAATAAATATTGAACTGCCCAATACAGAATGTCTGCAGATCTTCCCTTGTAATACAATCCTGGCCTGAAAAAGTGATGCAACTGCAAGAAAGAATTGGTTTGTAATACCTTGTAGAAGAAGGCCTCGTGATGAACGATTAAGAGGAGCTGTAATAACAGAAAAAATGTTAGAGGCTTGGGTGGTCAAAAAATGTTAAGAGAAAAATAATTTGAAAATAATAAACTTACCATCAACCTGCACACTTTAATGAGTTTCTAAAATTTGTTTTGTCTTCGTCTGTGAGGACAACCTTTGTAGTAATAGGCGGCTTATTTTCGAATGGTAACCCAGTTAACTGATGTATGTCTGCGGGCTCAATTGTGAAATGAAATTTGACGATGTCTCAGATGCATGAGGAGAATGGAAAAATTTCCATCATTCTTGTTCTAAGAGGCGAAGAAGGTAATCAAGGACTGAAGTATCAATATCGAATTGGGGCATGTCCACAAGCCCGATAAATTTTATTTTTCGAGCCAATCCTTTTGTGTGTCTTTTGCTTTCAGTAGGGCTATAATCAATGGGCACATGAGGTTTTTGTATTGGAATTTGGGTGTAGGAGTAGATGTGGTGCTTGCCATTGTTGAAATTTTGGAGAAATTTGAAAATTGGAGAGCTCAGAGCACTAGAAATTTTCGTAGAAAAGTGAAGAAATGAACCTTGTAGGGGTATTTATAGGGTTCTGAATGGTTCAAAGGACACGTGGTGGAAAAATATTGGCTAGCCATGGTAGCCATCCAACCCATAATTAAACAACCCATCTAAAACTTATTCGTCTAATCCCTCAACCATCCAACCCACCCGTCCAACCCTTAGCCATCCAAACCCTCAACTGACCAACCCACCGTCCAACCCTTAGCCATCCAACCCTTTAACCATCTAACCCACCTGTCCAACTCTTAGCTATCTAAGCCACCCATCTAACCCTTAATCATCTAACTCCTTTACCGTCCAACCCACCTAGCCAACCCTTAGCCGTCCAACCCCTCAATAGTCCAACCCACCCGTCCAACCCTTCGCCGTCGAACCCTTAACCGTCCAACCCACCTGTCCAACTCTTAGCTATCCAACCCACCCTTCCAAACCATTAATCGTCCAACCCAACCATCCAACCCACACCATCCAACCCATTAATCGTCCAACCCACCCATCCAACCCACCCGTCAAACCATTAGCAACCCAACCATTAGCCGTCCAACCCATCAACCATCCAACCCACTCGTCCAACCCTTAGCCGTCCATTCCCTCTAGTGTCCAACCCAACCATCCAACCCTTAGTTGTCTAACCCCTTAACCGTCCAACCCTTTAACCACCCAACCCACCTGCCCAACCCCCCACCCAACCAACCCACATGACCAACCTGCCCACCCAACATGCATGCTAACCTACCCTGATCTACTTTGCGAAACTAGGGAAAATTTCTCTCTGCAAAATTGCCTTTGCCACGAAACATTTTTTCAGAAATTCACAAATGATTCAAAAGTCAAACTTTTAGATTTTCCACGAATTCTAAACTAATTTTTCAGGGAATTCTTCTTAAAATGAACCCTGATTGTACCATAGAGAGAGGTTTGCAATTTAGAGACTTGAATCAAAGCTATATAGTTGGTGCATGCCTTTGAAATGCAAACGACATCCTTAAGTACAAAAAACTAAAGCAAGGTGTTATCCAACACCAAATATTTTAATCTAAATTTATTTATTTTAATTTTTTTGCACCACCCTTAATCTCCCCTACTTCACATATTCATAAAACTATCTTTATAGTCACTTCACATCACTATTGATTATCACCTTGTCCCCCATTTATTTGTGTATTTTTATTAGGTGATTGTTGGTGACAGAATTTGTTTTGTAGACAAATTGGCGAGTTTCAAGCCAATGCTATGGGAATCTAAGTCCCTCTACTTGAATGGTGCAACTTCCATATGTGCATGCGTGAAAAAGTGGATTTCAATGGTGGCCTTTCGATCAAAGATCCAAAAGGGGCACTCCACTGACCCTATGGCAAAGCTAGTGATTTCTCACTAGAGAAGAACTTTATCTGAGAAGGGGAAAGGGAGTGAGAATGGAGATAGGAGGAACTAATGTTGTGAGTAGAATATCATATGCCCACACACATTAATTAGAAATTTCATTTACATGCATTTATAATTAGAAGAAAAACAAATCCGCAGGAGAAGCTACAAAACCGAATGAAATCCATTGGTCACAAAGTACCAATCAATTCCTCAATCAAAGAGGAAATAATTCCTTATTTTTATTATTGAAGCTCGAGCAGAGTTTTTACATAGCTTGAGAATGGAATAAATTCGAGGAAGAAGAGAAAAGAGAAGAAGAATGGTGTTTTTTGTCTTTTCCAGGTACAGAGCACTCTGGTCTTTTCAAAAATAAATTGCTATCCCTTGGAATGACGTCGAGAAGCCATTATATCCTTTGCCAAAATGGTTACAATATTTACAAATGCTCAATGCCTTTTCAAATTCCTTTGTTGTGAAGAAAATGATCATGGCGGGTTAAAAACCAGATCTTGCAAAGCAACCATTACATTCGATTTGCCAATTTAAATATAGAACATTTGATTTGCTCCTATAGCTTTGAAATCTGGATGTCCACGTGGCAGGAAGGGATTGAAGTGGTTACGAGGGAAAGCCCTTTGCATTTTGTGATTTTTTAGATATTTGGAAATTTGGAAAACATTGGCCTGCACCCCCGCTTTGACTTTTCAACTTAGACACTTGGCACATTTTGATTGGAAATGGGGTCCTGGTCCTTTTCTCAACATTTTAACCTTTTTTGGGAAAGGCTCAAAAACTCAATTTCCTCCGTAGAATCGTTGCTCCGATTTGAATAGGATACATGGCATGCTTCACCTTTGACTTTTTCCCTGTGGGCTTCAACTTTGAATTTTACCTTTATAGCATGATTGGGGCTGCGGGTCATTTTTTAACTTTTCACCCTTTTTACAAAGAGGCTCAAAAACATAAACTTCTCCACCGACCCACTTCTCCGATTTGACTAGGACACGTGGCACCTTTTGGTTGGAGACAGGGTGGCGACTCTTTTCTAAACATTTTAACCTTTTTTGGAAAAAAGGCTTAGAAAATCAATTTCATCCGCCGGCCCACTGCTCTGATTTGGCTTTCGACACATTGCATCCTTTGATTGGTTGCCGGATTCAGGGAAGTGGTGAACCTTTATCCTTTTAAACCTTTTTTTAGCAAAAGGCTAAAAAATTTGAAGTTCTCCGTTAGCCTACCCTTACACTTTTGAAATTTTCATCCGATTCGGCTTTTTAGGTCCCAAGTGTCCCAATTGAACTTGTGTAGCCTGGGATAAAAACTTCCACTTTTTCCACAATAAAAAATTTCAGCTTTTCGGGTCTATGGGGCAAATTTACCATTTTTGCCAAAAGTGACCAAAAGTGTTAAGTTCACCAAAAAATTTTGTTCCTCCCCATCCACTAGGATCTGACCACATACCTGCATTCATTGGGGCCAAAATTTGATGGGGAAAAGACACCCATCATCTCGACTGTGGAAAAAATACACAGAAGAAGAGAACTTTGTTATTTTGAGTCCAATTTTTAAATTTCCTTCGCGAACCAGAGGCATGGAGCCAAAACAATGATTTGATGACCCAGACCATAGAATATGCAAACAATTTTGATCACAAAGGAGATTGTAAAGAGGATATTTCATGCACATATCAGGAGATGGAGAATTTCTCAAAATGAGAAAAACAGAGATTTAAACAACACTAGGGCACAAATTTTGCTAAATTCTTGAATATCTAACTTGGATTAAACACCAATAAAGGACATGAGCTCAAAAAATTTGAATTTGGATATGAAAACGTAGAGAAATTTTAAGGAGACAACAGTTGGCTCTAGCTTGGGGACATGGCGTGAACTGGGAATGGCTAGGGCACAACATGAGGATCCAGAATCTCAAGTTTCAAAACATATTACATTGACTAGTGACTTAACCATTCGGCCTTACAGAGTCATGTACAATTCTGAGAAAGAATGAAGAAGGAGAAAACACAAAACAAACCAAACAAAACTAAACCAAAACCACACAACGAAAAAAAGAAAAAACACATCTACGAAAATCACCTATGGTACAAGACGTGGGGACAACCCGCTTTCATTGATGATATTGTTTCAAGTATTTCCCACTTTGAGGAAATTCCAATGGCGTTCCATCCAAATTTGATAGGAGAAAAACATTCTCACCATAAGTTCCATGAATTTGGAATGGGCCGAGCCATATTGAATCAAACTTTTCATGACTACGCTTTAGTTCTCTTCTCTTGTCCCATAGTAGAACAAAATCTCCAACCTTGAATTCTCTTGCCTTTTCCTTCTTGTCAAAGATATTCTTCACTTTCAATTGGTATTCTTTAATTCTATCCACCACTTGGCATCTGCTTTCTTATAGCTTTTGCAGGAAGAAGATCCTCTTGTCAATGGAGTCTTTGTATTTACCATCTTTTATTTCTTGCAGCAACTTGAGGGCTGCCATATCAATTGTGAGGGGAATCTTTGCCTTAAATCCATACAACATTAGGAAAGGTGACATACCTATTGCCTTATTAGGAGTGATCCTATTAGCCCATAATGCATCATATAACTTCTTGTGCTAGTTCCTTTGATTCTCATCTACAAGCTTGCGAACAATGGTCCCAATGTTCTTGTTGCTTGACTTAGCTTTCCCATTTCCCTATGGGTAGTAGTCAGAAGAGTGAGATAGGGGGATTCGAAAGCCATAAAAAAACCCTATGAGCTCCCTGGAAGAGAAATAGGTGGCATTTTCTACAACAATTTTCTGTGGTATTCCAAAACGAACAATGATATTCTCCTTGATGAAGTTGCAGATTGTTTCGGAGTTGGCTTGCTTGCTCGAGATGGATTCCACCCGTTTAGTGAAGTAATCAGTTGCAGTGAGTACATAAGTATGTCATGCACTAGAATGAGGATTCAGAAAACCAATAAAATGTAGCCCCCATTGCTGAAATGGTTCTTCAATCACCACAGGCCTGAGTGGCAGTGTGGCTAGTTGTGTCTTTCTAACAAATTGTTGACATGCTTTGCATTTGGAAACCCAATCCCGAGTGTCTGCAAAGATGGAGGGCCAATAATATCTCCCTATGAGGATCTTATGTGTGGTGACCATTGCTTAGAAATTTCCACCACAAGCTTGATCATGATATGCTCTGAGAAACTTTTCTTGTTGCTCCTTATCTACACACCTGAGGAAACAACCATCTGGGCCTCTCTTGTAAAGTGCATGCCTTCCAGATCACAAACTTGGCTACCTTTAGTTTGAGTGTCCTTATTTATTTTTAATCAAGATTAGGAGGGTATTCTCCATAAGTGAGATAGTAAGCAATGTCAGGAGACCACTCATTAGTAGTGGTGACAAAGAGCACCTGTGGATTGTCTCCTAAACAGGTTGAGAAAACACCATCTTTTTCTCCCTGCTGAGCTTTGAGAGCCTCATCTTCAGCAATCAACTTACACTGACCATTTCATCTTACCATATTAGAGGGTCTAATCTCCAAATCATACTCTTGGGTTTTTGCAATCTAGCTTCCTCTCTTAGCCCCAGGATCTTGTTGAGTCAAAATGGACTTGATTGCACTTCCAAGGACCATCACCGCTATATGTGAATTGAGGATGTAGAATCTGAAACTTTTAACAAATTTGACCACTGTGTAGGCATGTTTCTCCAATTGGCTATACTTTAGCTCATGATTTTTCAAAGGACAACTCATGAAAGCGATGGGTGCTTCCAAACCTTCATCATTTTTCTGAACAAGGATAATAGAGAGTGTATGTTCTGATGCATACAATACATGATGAAATCCTTGTTGAAATCTTGAGATACAAGAGTTGGAGCTTTGGTAATAGATTTCTTGATATCCTCAAATGCTACTTTTCCCTTCCTTATTCCACTTGAAATATGCTTGAGGCTTCATCATGGAAGTTATATGCTTAGTCAATTCAGAAAACTCAGGCACAAAATGATGAAGCAAGTTTAAATTTCCAAAGAATGAATGAACTCCCTTCTTGTTGGTTGGTAAGGATAGTGCTTGGATAGCTTTGACCCTTTCAGGATCAATGTGTGCTCCATGTTTGTTCACAATGTGTCCCAACAACTTACCTTCTGTGACTCCAAAAATACACTTTTTTGGATTTAGAGAAATGCCATGTTTCCTACACCTTACAAGGACCTGCTCCAAATGAATGATATGATCTCCCCTCCTCTTTGAAAAAACCATGAGGTCATCAAGGTAAATGACAATGTAGTGTTTCAAAACTTGAAGGCCAAGTCCATTGCTCTCTGGAAAGTGGCTCCAGCATTGATCAAGCCAAAAGGCATTCTGCTGTAGGCAAAAGTTCCCCAAGGTGTTGTGAAGGATGTTTTGTTGCAATCCTCTTTTACCACCTTGATTTGGTTGTACCTTGAGAATCCATCAAGTAAAGAGAGCATCTCAAATCCAGTGACTGTTTGCAAAATATGATCCATGATTGGAAGAGGGTAGTTTTCCTTGAGATATGCCTGATTCAGATTTCAAAAGTCTACACAAATCCATATTTCTCCATTCTTCTTCCTTACTGGAACAATGTTAGCCACCCATGTTAAATGGTGGATGGGGAAAATGATTCTAGCATTGAGCATCTTTTTCACCTCTTCTTTGATAACATAAGCAATCTTTGGATTATAGGGCCTTCATTTTTTCCTGAAGGGCTTGGCTCCTTACTTCAAAGGAATGGAGTGATGCATTTCCTTTGGCTGAAAAGATTTGAGTTCATCATAGGAGTAGGCAAGGACATCTGAGTAATTTTTTAGCAGAGCAACAAAATTTCTCTTCTCTTCTGGTGAGCAACATTTACCAATGTTAACCATCCTTGGACTCTCTAAAAGTGCCAATGTTTTCTTGATCAAAATCAGATGGACACCGAGAAGACTATTTTTCTTTCTCTTGGATGAAACTGTCATGCTTGTCAAAGAGGTCTTCCAAAGAAACTAGGCCTTTGGGGATTTATTTCCTTTTAGTTTGATTACTCTCTCTTTTTCAATTGCCTCAATTCCTTCCTTCAATTCTTTGGGGACTGATTCACGGTGTGTATTTTCACTTCCTTCAAAGAAGAAATTATTGACGTTATCCCTTTGTTCTAAGAAGGTCAGGATATGATTGTCATCATTGAAGACCTGCCAGTGATTTGCATTGTCTAGTATGTTGGGTCTGAACACCATCTCAATGGTCACTTTATCCTTGAAAAAATAGGGATGAGGTGCCACTAAGGAAGTTGACATTTCTAGAGAATCATCCTTTTCATTCTGCTCCCTAGGGAAAGCTTCAATGGAGAATGCATCAAAGGATTCAATACAGTCCTAGACTCTATTTCTATAGTGCATGAGCCTTGGATGTTTTACCTGATATTGTTGGCATGGACCTACTTCACCAAAATCTCAGCATCACCTTTACACCTCAGCTTCTTGATCCCCATGTCCTCTGCTACATTCATGCCTAAGAGAAACACTTTATACTATGCAATATTGTTTGTATTATCAAATTGCATCTTATAAGCAAAAGGGTATATCTCATTGGAGGGAGAGTATAATACTACACTAGCTCCTGAACCTAGCTCTGGAATGACTGCCATTAAACTCCATTGTCTAAATCTGATCTTCTTCTTCCTCCATGAGGAGTGGAAAGTTCTCTTCCTTTTGTGATGTAAGGAAGTAGTTTCCTAGCCCAAAATATTGAAAGAGGTTGTTAGCTCTTAGATCATTAGATTTCCTTATTGTGAATTTCATTTTTCCTGGACTGGCAAAAGCTTCTTCATTTCTCACTTTCACTGGGATAGTTGTAGATGACCAATCCATTTTTATTTCTCCACCTAGATCTCTACAAAAACTTCTACTCAAAAGCATACCAAAATATGTTGGGAAATCTGCCACACAAAATGGTCAAGAGTATCTCCTTGTCAGGGTAATCAGCTAGTGCAACATGAGCATCCTTGATTCTTCCTTCTAATGGAACTTGTTTGGATTCTACTGAATAGCATGTGCCATTTTCCCATGGTCAAAGTGAGGCCAAGAGCATTTACAACTTTTGCTGGCATCACATTAATCTAAGGATCTAGAGTCTATGATGCAATTGTTCAACTGGAAGCCTTTGATGAGAAGTGACACATAGAAAGGCTCAACTTTGTTGGTGTTGGAAGGCACTGAGGGCTAGAATGTTTTGAGCAGGTGGTATGGATCATGTGGGAAGTAAGCATTTGGAATTAGAGATTTAGGGATGTAGAGTTATAGCCACCCTGGACTACCCCTGATGAATCTGTCAAATTGGGCAAGGATGTGTTTATAGGTATTCAATCTTAGAGAGTTGAACTTTGGTTTTTCTTGCATGCTCCACAAAGTCAAATGGAACTATGGTAGGTGAGGAAGAGGTTCCAGGAGTGGGTGATGACTTAAATGGTAGAGGGTTTTGTTACTTTTGGTGTTGGGTTTATCCTTTTCAAATGTAGTAATTGGTTTAGAAGGAGGTGAGAAGTGTAGCCTCCAATTGCAAATTTATATGTTCTTGCAGAACCAGTATTAAGAAGAGAATTGCTCTTAACAACTTTTGGGATGAGAAGAAGAATCAGATGACTTACTTGGCACAAGTAGTGTGATCCTTGACAACTAGTGAATCTGGTTTCTCTTTGGCTGATTCCATGGAAGGTGGTAATGGTGATCCTATGATAATGATCTATGTTTAGTGGAGGCTTTGAAGAGCTATCTTCTTTGTTCTTCATACTCTCAGTTACAACTGCTGAGGATAAAACACCATTCTTGGATTATGCACGAGTGAAAACAACACATGAAAAACTTGGAGCTTCTTCATCACCTTCCTCCTCATCATTAGCATATTCAATCAAGCCATTGTGCATGCCAACCTCTTCAATTTCAAGATAGTTTTCGTAGTCGTCCATGCTCTTCTTCTTTAGTTTCCTCAATGTTTGTTCCTTCTTCTAATTCTCTAGTGTCATAGACAACATTGACTAATGGTGCTTCAAGAGTAAGCCTACGAGGAGGTGAAGTAATTATTGGTCTATCAGGAGGATTTTAACCTCCTCGGAGCATTCCTCATTGTGATTTGTGATAGCTGCTTCTTCAAAGCAACTAGGTATTTTACAATTTTTTGGAACATTGGATCAGTGGTGAATAGAATTTGAACTTTGACCTTTTTACTTTCCATTTGGTCCTTTCAGTTTTCTAGAAAGAATTAGATCATCATTAGTCTCAATTGTGAAGTCTTTAGCGTCCCTCAAGGTTCTTGGTTGTTCTCTTATGAGGAAGAAACCAACTTTTGTTGGCAAAGCACTGATGAAGAATCTTTTCAAGTTGTTTTTAGAGGGTAACACATCTTCTAGGATCCTCCTTATCAACCTATTATACCTACTACTACAAAATATCTCATTGATTCGGAGGTCTCCTTCTTCATTTGAACCAACTGGACCATCAGGTCCTAACAATATTCTATGCTCTTGAACCTATGTTCAAACGCACTTCTTATATCTTCCTAGCATGTGACAGATCTTGAGGGGCAACATGTAGAACCATTCAACATCCTTTTCTTGGAGTGACTCAAAAAATATCCTAACTGAAACATCTTCATCTTTAACTCCCAACACTCCACAAGTAGTGATGAATGTTGCTACATGTTCTTCCTAGGAGCTGAGAACCATCCCCTTTGAATTTTGGGAAGTTATTTCTCGAACCTCTTCGGATGCTCATGGAGTGGTAGAGCAAGATCCAGTGGACCGGTATTTCTCCCCCATGGTACGTTAGTGCCTACATTCCTCACACTCACGATCACCCATTCTAATCCTGTTTCTATCCTCCAGTCTTGCTAAGGCAGCTTCTGCTGCTACTCTTTCTTCTACTTTGATTTGGAGTCTTTCTATTTCTTTAAGTTGAGACCTTATCTCCTCCTTCAGCAACTGCCTCTCTTTCAAGCTCTTCAAATGTGGGATCAATTTTTTCCTCCAATGCCTCAGTTTTCCAGGGGTGTATCTTATATCAGCTAGCTTGAAATTTTATGCTCTCCTCTGGGGTGCTAGAAATTTGTCTCTGCCTTTCCTAGTCGACAGAACACGTTCCTCTTCCAGGTCCAAAATCCTTTATGGAAATGAAGTAATGATTGACACTTTTGTATCTTATGCCAAATAGCTTCTCTCAGATCAGAAGTAATGTCTTCTTGGATGTGAAAGAGTAAATCAATTCTCTCAATAGGAGGATTTCCCAGAATAGCCATGAGATTTACATCCATGTAGTCTGTGTGATTCTTCAATCTCTAGGAACTTTTCTTCTAGATTTTTTTTTGTATTTTATGACCTTGAGATTATTTTTAGGTGTAGATGCTGCAAAATCTTCCCCATGGTGGGGTGCACTAAAAAATTGTTGGTGAGAAATTTTGTCTTGTGGAAAAATTGATGGGTTTTAGGCCAATGCTATGGGAATATAAGTTTGTCTACTTTAATTGTGCAGCTTCCGTATGTGCATGCATGAAAAAGTGGATTTCAATGGTGGGTCTTTCGACCAGAGATCCAGTAGGGGCACTCCACTGTCCCTAGTGGAAAAGCTAGTAATTTCTCACTAGAGAAGAACTTTGTCTGAGAAGGGGAAAAGAGAGTGAGAAAGGAGGTAGGAAAAAACTAATGTTTTGAGTAGAATATTAGCTGCCCACAAGTACATCATATTTAGAAACTTCATTTACATGCTAACGTTTATAATTCAAAAGAAAAAAAAATCCACGGGATGAAGTCTACGAAGACTGAGGATGAAACTCATGTGCAGTCAGGAAAGATACCAATTAGGCATGTCCTCAATCAGCGTGTAGGCATAACTAAGTGCTTGTTCTTTTCTGATTCGAAGATCGAGCAGAGTTTGTACATAAGCTTGAGAATCACGAAGAAATTCGAGTGAGAAGACGAAAATAGAAGAATGGCATTTTTCTCTCTTTTCTAGGTACATTGAGCACTCTAGTTTTTTTTCCGAAAATCACATCAACCCTTTGGTAATGACATCGAGAAGCTGATTATATTCTTTGTAAGAAACTATTACATACTTCACAATCCTCAACACCTTTTCAAATCCTATTGTTGTGAAGAAAACACTCATGACGGGTTAATCACTATGATCTTGCAAGGAGTTGCAACCATGTACATTCGATTTTCATAGCTTTAAATACAAACTGGCATAGGCATTCGAGCATCCTCTAGCATCTATTCCTCAGGCCATGCCACGTGCTCAGGAAGGGATCTGGAGCTGTTACGAGGAGAAAGCCCTTTCTATTTAAGTGATTTATTGGGTCCAGAGATAGTGTGTGTACAGGGATGTGAAGGGCTATGAGGAATTGAGCCCCACATGATGCAGGACTTTGAAGATGTGTGATGCAAGGCTCGAGACATGTGACTAGCTTCTATACGAGAGAGCATGGGGTCACGACCCTCTTTCTCAACATTTTAACCTTTTGTAAGGAAAAGGCTCAAAACCTCAATTATCCTCTTCCTGGCTCTGCTCTGAACCACTTTGAATTATGTCAATCTGGATAGGCTTCACCTTGACAGTTGTGATTCAATTTATATCCTGGATTGGGTTATGCAGATAAGTTTGGGTTATACTTTTCAAACCCTAGTGTTTTTACATATTTCTCAAGGCTCAAAAACATAAATTCCTCCCGTGATGTTGTAGTGTTTACTTCTACATTATGGGTACATATGTGTTCAGATCTAGTTGGGCTTCACTTCTATTCTTGAATGGAGCCATGTGAGAATGTTTATGAAAATTTTAATTCACTTAATGGCAAAGCATTGGTTACAAGGATCACATAAAGTTCCCTGATGGCCCGCTCGGTTCGCTTGTGAATGCCTCAGGTTAATGCCCTTTGACGACGTGGTGATGCACCAACGCACCTTGGGGTTTAAAGGTAGTATGTAACCTTTTCTACCTTATCATGGAGTTACGCTGTTGCGACACGTGGAGCCGTCTGCTGAGCCTTCCATACTGTAAGAATGATGTGTGATGACCTTTATTCTTGTACCTAGGGCAACGTCAAGATTTGTCTGCTTAAAAATACGGAAGACTGATCCCTTCACAATGATTCAACCCTGGAGCTTGCGTCATTGCAACACATGGAGCCATCTGCTAGAGGTTAGAATCTATTTCATGACATTTATGAGATGTTGGCTTTTACTATTTCTGCGGGGCAAATGTATGACCATGGTTTTCCAACATATGCAACCAAGTAAGAGTTGGTATTAGTGACCTCATGTTTGGACCCAAAAATCCCATTCCTCAGCAACTTCAATAGGATACTAACCACGTACCTGCATTCATTGGAGTCAAAATTTGATGGGGAAAAAGACGTCCATCATCCTGACTGTGGATAAAAACGTAAAAGAAGAAAACTTCATCGTTTTGCCTAGAGGTTGCTGAGTTCAAGTTCTTGTGAGAACCAAGAGGATCTTTCTTGTGTGTTATACCATTATCCATCAAGATCCTAATCATCAATTTGATTTTGGAATCATTTCTTATGGCTAGATAAATTCCCACTAGGCATGGGGCACAAAATCTAGTGTTGTGCGAGATGGTGGATCCTACGATAGAAGTGGAGAGAGATGAGGGTCGGCTCAAGTATAATGAAGCATGAGAGAGGGAATTAGAAATACAATGTGAGGTTGTAGGATAGATGGAATTATTTAGGAAAAAATTACGGGAAGGATTTGAGGTTCATGCAGAGGATGTGAACTTGAGCAGTATGTGTTACCCCATCTTGGAAAGCACATGAGAATCACCCCCTTGACTTCTAATGAGAGATCATCATATGAAGAAAGGAGAAGAATCGTAGGTTCACATCTAAAACCACCATACAACAAAACCCTTGCACTTAGTTTCCCAATTTCTGAGACAAGCATTTCTAAGCACTTACATGTTGTGCATAATATTGTAAACAAGGTGCATCAGGATAATTATCATTTTACATGTGACATCTATCTTTGAGCCAGTGCAAAATTTTTGGTGTCTGGTGAAATTCCCCACCCTTATCAAATATGTATTATTTGGACAAGGTTTAGTAAGTGTTGACATATATTGTAGAGTATGTACATGCTAGAAGTGGTTGACGTGTCACATGACTCATGGAGATACTAATGTAGTGTAACCAAGCTTCTTTGTTTTACAGTACCTCAATGTAATGAATTATATTGGTTGAGAATACCTGGTAGTAGACATCCCCATGAATCTGGTTTCACGGTATGGTTAATCTTATATGGGGGTTGTATGTCTAGTTCATTTCATTATGATTCTTTAAGATGGTGCGACCTGAAGATTGCAGATGCATGATAGGAGATGCTTACTGTCTACGCGTCATGAATTTGAATGCATGTTTAAACATCATCATCCTAGACATTTTGTGACAAGAAACGTCTAAAGAGGAACCTAGTTGCCTTTGCATCACTTTGAGTGATCACTTGATGCGTGTGAGGCTGAGGGTGCTATGTCAGCCAATGTGCCTCAGGTTATTCATAGTAAATTCTAGGTTGTACCTCATTGACGTTCGCGTTAACCAGGACCTCTTTTTCACGCGCGTTTTTTAGGATGTGTTCATGATGAGTCACTGTATGTATCGGTTGACGCGCAATATCAAAGTGTCCTGAGGAGTGGATAGCAGCCTCTGGAAGAATACTTACACATCAAAAGATCTCAACATTGGATCTGAGTGTTGACACGTGTACATGGTTGAAGCATCAACACTTCCTCTGATCGCGTTTATCATGAGAGGTTTCTTTGTTACGCGTTATGACTACCCAGGTCGTAGGAGTCAACTGTTGCTCTATCGCGTGTCTACCACTAAGGAATTCAAGCGTTTTCAACACTTCCTCTATCATGCGGGAATACCTCCTCTGTAGCGCGTCACTATATGATGCTAAGTCGCGTGATTTAGACGTCCTGATGTCATGCGAAACTTGGTTCCTCTGTCGCGTGTTCTACCAATAGCCTATATTTTGGAGTACGTCAATTTCCACTTATTCTGTCCTGGAGGTATCTAAGTTCAAGTTTTTACATTATCCCAGCGGGAACATTTCCTGCAAGTCATTCCAATGGTGATCAAAAATATCCTGATGGTAACGCATGAATTTGGAATAGAAGTCGCGTGACTAGCTAAACCTCACAATGCTAACAGGGGTCTGGAACATGTTTGGTGCTTAAGGGTATGCGAGTGGACCTAGTGGCAGAGTATTGGTAATTTGAGAAGAAAGTTGAAAATTATAGTACAATGATGCGTGCGAGCTAGGGATTTATAGGAAGAAGTTTTGCAAGATTGAAAAACAAATGCCGACCCATTGAGGAGAGAGATGGCTACGTGATAGCATTTGGAGCTCATGTAGAGGGCATGGACACCAGACCCACTTTGGATACTCCCCCATCTCAGAATTTTCATAACAAGGAACCCTCCTCCGCCATCTGACGAAGACTCACCACTAAGAGATGATATGGGCCATGGGATTGCAACACAATGGTGGGGATGCATACTTAGAAACCTATCCCTTACATTGGCCCTTTTCCAGTTCTCTAAGAGTAGGATCCAGTAGATCAGCAGGGATACTAGTTTGTGGAAGTAGTGGTGCTACTGGTGAAGAGTAAATCACAGGATAGAACCAATGTACTTGATCTGGTGGACCAGGACCTCATATGTCTTCCTTGTTATTTGGAGGTTACCTTTTTATGGTGCGTCTGTTGATAAAGAACTCAGGCATTGCAGAATTTTTGAGGACCTCTATAGAGTAATGTACCACCTAAGTGTAAGTTGATAGGAGTTCAGTTTAGGGTATCACTACCCTAGATTTGAAGACACATGGTAGTTGACATCATCGGGTTGCAACTTCCTACTACATAACTGGAGTATCAGGGGGTATGACCCGTGGATCTAGACGGAAGAGGTAACATACCGAGGTTTTGTGATACCTTTTGGGTATGGTCCTCACCAAACCCATAATAATTGAGACATAGAGATGTCACTGTGCATCATCCAGAGTCAATAGGGGAACATAAATATGTGTGCAAGAGCATGATGGACACTATGTGAGACTACTATGGCATGCAAAATGGATCATAACTTTTGAGCTATCCAGGTAAGTCGCAGTTTGCTCAGTGGTATGTTGAAGGGACGTGTACACACCTTGGTACATGAAGCTTTGACTCCTGATCATAACTTCACGTAGATGCATGATAGTGCCTTATGAGGATGCTTTGCATGTTAAGGCCATTTTATATTCCTAAGTTGATAAGCAGAAGAGTATAAGCACACTCAAGGATATTTAGAAGGGCACTACTGAGAGTTTTTGCCATGGTATGATACCCATTTAAAAACACTTTTGTCTGTGACTTTCATCTCATGATATCCATGCAATGGACTTTGCTACCCATATATTACAACACGTGATAAGGAAACTTGTATTATTGTTTCCCTGTAAGGTCAGTCCACTCTATGTCCATTAGATTATCACATATATCATGGGGATCATGATCTAAGTAGATTTGATTTATTACAATGCATGCTCCATAAGAACGTGTCTTCTTATTGATAAGATTTGCACATCCACTACTCATGATAGAAAGGAGTATCGGATAAATCTAAAGGTAAAATCTTGAGCACCATTGATCATTGGTGTGTGCTACATGCGGAATTGGTGATTATGATCTAAGGAATGAAGGTCATCAGCATTTGAAGGAGTGCACAGATGGTAGAGGTTGAGGAAGAGTTACCGTGGTGGATTAAGAGGCTGAGGCAATGTTGGTGGTGGAACGATGTGAGTTTCCTTATGGGATGTGTTACAATGTGCGGATCTACTTGACCACCATAGCCGCAAATGCCCTCAGAATTTTACTGTATTATTTATAGTGCTCATGGTGAATAAATAAGCATAACTATGAGGAATTTCCAGACTTATATGAGCATCATTAGCCAGAACAACATAATAGGAGAAAAAGGGTGCATGGATGCTTAGAATACTATGCACCATGGAAAATGAACTGGATGCCAAATTTGGCAGTGAAACCTGAGGGTATTACTTAACCCCAACTGTAGAACCTATTTTAGTTACTACATGCGTTGAAGCTTCACGCGTGCCAGAGAAGTGTACCTAACAAAATCCTACTCATTACAAGGGAAGAGGTATTGCATAGTAAGATACCCATGATCCTACACATCAGAAAGGATGTTTATTAGGATAGACCATGGAAGGTGTTAAGACCCTATTCAGGGTGAGATATCAGCGTTTAAAGAAACAATCACGGAAGCTGGAACAGGTGAAGAAGGTAGCTAAAGACAATACAGTCAGACATGTTGATGAGGTTTGAAATAGGTATGTAAGATGCTACGCCATGAGAATATTATTCCATCTACTAGGAGAATAAGTTAAGAGGGAAGGTCACTCATGCGTATAGGTAGATGAGAATGGGATGATAGATCCTACATGCTAATCCTCCCCCCCTCACAAGCTTGGATTATGACAAGGATGATCACTGTTGAATGTTAGTTGTCGATGGGTGGATTTTGAGAGATATATTAATTGACATAGGATGCGGAAGTTAATGTTCTTACTTTAGATGCATGGGTATCATATGGGAAGACCTCTATTACAATCATCATCTAATGTACTATGTATATGGCAAAATTGAACTAAGGGCCACTGCTAATCAGGAGTTTTGAAGGATGCATTCATTACTATAAAGGGGCCAAGTTCAGTGGGGACTTTGAGGTTTTAGCACTTGCAAAGTAGGATAACTTCCCAACACTACTTGGGAATGCCCCTTGTGGTTACGCAAATAATGATGATCTATGCGCTTCAACAGGGGGTATATAAGCTTTGAGAATAAGGAATAATGATTTATTATACCGTTAATAGATGGTAAATCTACACCTTATGTATGAGCCTTTGAGTGAGAAGATGGCCTGGAATATTTTTTATGTGCGTGCACCATTCAGACATCCCAAAGGCTACTTGAGCCATCTACGAGAAGGAATCCTCTGAGTGGGAAGATGCTTACATTCTATTAAGTGATACTACTAAGTATTGTTTGTGATAATTGGGCACATGGAGACTTATGAGATGGTTGGGTGTTAAGTAAAGGGAAGTGTAATTTGTGTCTCTAGAGACAAACCTCAGTTAGCATTTGGAGGAAGATAAGTAACAAATTTGTACCCCGGTACACTGGAAGGTAGACCTTGCATGTCTTTCTTTACATGCCATGGAATATCTAGTGGGACGTGATCAAGTGGTAGAGAGGAGGAATATGCTTAGTGTATACCCTGCGTGTAACAGGGACAACAGTGCATTGGTGGAAAAATCATAGGGATAATCTAATATAATGGAATGCAAAGTGAGAATCACGATCTCTTTAACCCAGTTTCTCTAGGAGAAATGCACCTACTCAAATATGCAACTATGATGGGAAGGTATATCATCTTGTTTAGCACCACATAGCAAAAGTTTGAGATAACTTTGTATAGTAGGGAGATGAAGATTTACCACCTTCACTTTGGGTGCACAAAATTCTATTTCATCTTTGTGAGGTTGTGCGCACATGTTTGGTATGTCCATTCAGTGCGGAGCTTCGTAGGGAGACTAGAAATTGATTAAGACTTAACTAGTAGGAATGATCATTCAGAACTTTTACTATCTAAGTCCACTAAACCTATCGGTGAAAGAGGCATGTATGCAAATAGTGGAGTAACTTGACAATGGGAGACAGTGCTAAAGGCTGAAGACCGAATCATTCAAGAGTTATTCTGGTGAGGATCCTAGACTTGGAGGAACACATGCTTTGATGAAGTAGAAATGGAGGACTGATGCCACACTACTTGAGCATGCCTTTCCTTGAGAAGGAGAAAGGGAAAGTATAGTCTACATAGATGGATGATGAAGAATTAGAAAATTTGGGATGTTAGATCATTTGGATGGTAGGCACGAATGTCTTGGAACATGCGGATAATGAAGGAAACATGCACTTATTATGAGCCCTATGAAGATCAAGAAAGATGAACATTGAGCATAGATGTTGAACCAAAAGGAGTTGCCATAGTTGGAGATTATTGGATCTAATTCAAGAAGTGGCTAAGATAATTGAGTTACTACATTATTTCTAGAAGTTATTTCCTATGTGGGCTACCCATGAGATAAGAGGAAGTGCATGAGTCATTTTGGCAGACATGAGGATTAAGCTAAAAAAAAGGTGCATGCCCGATTCATGAAGAGACCTTAGAAGATGAACCCTAAGCTGTGCCAAAAAGTTAAAGAAGGAAATTGACAAGATGGTGAGAATCCATAGCATCATTGAAGCCCCTAATTGAAGAATCATGAATGGGTTAGTCCCAATGGTAATCTAGTATCGAAGAAATATGGTTGGATTAGAATATTGTGTGGACTACAGGGAGTTTTAAATGCTACATGTGTGATTGATCCTTTTTCTACACCTCGTTCATTGAAGGAAATATTAGAAGGATGTACCAAGGAGGGCACAAAATTTACTCTATTACAGATGGATTCTCTAGGATATCACCACACAAGGATTACAAAGGAAGGATCAAGAGCAAGACAAATTTCACCACTAAATGGGAAGTTTTGCATTACACGGTGATGGCCTTTGGACTGAAGAATGCACACCTGTACATATTTTCACGCATTGTGGTTCAAGCATTCTAGGATTTTATTCAAAAATTCTATACATGTTTACTTGGATGATTGGACACTATATGGGCTTAGTCAAGAGATCATTGTGAAAACTTAATGATTAATTTTTGAGAGGTGCAGGATATTTAAGCATCTCTTTAAACATCAAGAAGTGTGTATTGCTACTACTCATTTTGGAACATCTGCTAGTGGCATATCATCTGCAAGGAGGGTTTGTTAGTAGATCCAACCAAGGTTGCAGTTATCTTAGGCTTGGAGGAACCTACCAGTCAGAGCACAGTGTGCATGGATTCTTAGGGCCACACAAGGGTATTACTCCAGAAAATTTATCAAAGGATATGTGAATATTTTTAGCGCCGTTTGGAAGAGTTACTAAAAGGAAAAGAGGACATTCTATTGGGGATGAGACCACAAAAAAACATGGCTTTTGAAGGACATTAAAGGAGATGACTTACTACTAATGCCTATTATGTGCTTTCCCTCATGGAACACATCCTTTTAATGTGTACATGTGGATGCCTCTGGCATGGCCATTGGTGTAGTATTGGCTCATAGCCTAGAGAAGGTACTATAGATAATCCTATCTGTTTTGCTAGCATAGAATTTGACACCTAGCAAAAGTAGAATTATACAATTATAGAGTGCGAAGTGCCTTATCAATGGTCTACATGTTACAAAAGTTTAGGACAGTACTTGCTAGCATACACCTTTTATGTTTTATATAGATCACATGACATTTAAATACTTGGTAAATAAGCCCATTTTACAGGGGAACATATGCCGTTATATCGGTTGTTCAGATTCGAAGAGTGAGTTTGAATTTTACAGTCATGGTAAAACTAGGCAAATAGGAAATTATAGGTCCAAACCACTCTATCAAGAATTCAATTCAGGATGAGGAAACATAGACAATTGAAGATACAAAATGCCAGATGCATAGTTGTACAGGTTAAACCACGTGCACCCTCAGAATTGGAAGGATATTGCTGTCTTCTTATGCAATAGGTATGACAGCCTAGAAGGAATGAAAGCCTCTGGAAAAGAAACAAATTGGAAATTTGTGCCACATCCCTTTCATGTTGATTAGTGGGTGAACTATACAAACTTAGTTTGAGATGGAGGTATGTACGCTAGTGTGTACTGGAGCATGAGCGCATACTGAAATCATCAAGATAGAGGCTCATGGTGGTATTGGAAGTGGGAACCATAAAGGTAAACGCCACCATGCACACGATTCTACTTGGATTATTTTATGGTGGGAAACCTTGTACAAGGACTGCATAGGAGTATTATAAGGCCTGTGATAACTGTCAAGTGCCTTGGAAAACCTAGGACAAAGAGATGAAATACCTGTTTAAGACCTATTATTAGTGTAGAACCATTTGAAAAATGGGCAATAGACTTTGTGGGTCCTATTTCCCCAGCCACATGTATGAACTAGGATCATGCATTACATCATCACTTGTATAGATTATCTTACAAGGTCGGTAAAAGCAGTGCCTAAAAAGGATTGTATACGATGGCTATAGTAATCAAGGTTCTTATAGGAGAATACTATTCTTACTAGGTATGGATGTCTGTTGAGTTTGACAAGTGATAGGGGGTAATACATTTATCAAATGATACAATCAGGATATTATTGGAATGAATTTATGGTCACACCATCCACAAGACCACTATGCCCTATCACCCTCAAGAAAATTAGACTGCTGAGGCCTTCAATAAGATATTGAACCAAACCTTGACAAAAATTTGTGATGCTGGAAGGAAAGATACTGCGGATGATAAAGTTTCTACTAGTACTCTGGGCATATAGAAATGAACCTACAAAAGGTTGAATAAGGCCATACCCTTTCAGTTGGTGTTTGGCACAGAAGAAGTTATTACTGCCCTTAGAACTTTATGTTACCTTCTTTACATATTGTGCACACTCAAGAGGATCTAGCTGATGACCAAGATAACTTGGAAGAGCAGAATTGAACAACTTAATGACAACTGGATGAGAGATGTGAGCCTTTATCTACGTTGGAGTTAGGAGACATTAGGAAAAGGCCAGGACATAAGGCAGGGCATTATTAGACATATCAAAGACAAGAAGCTTGCGGTTGGGATCTGATGGTTCTTCTGTAGATTTCAAAGTTTTCTACACCATACAGTGGGAAATACAAGGTGCATTTGTTGGGACCATATGTTATAAACTCACATACTTGAATCAGGCGCTTGCTCAGTTAGAGGTGCTTGAATGAAACATGATTTTCCGGTTACTTCAAAGGGGAGTAGGCATGAATCCCTACTATAAATAATCCTTCTTGGTGTTTGTAAATAAGGTAGTTTTTCCATTTATCTTAGGTTTCCTTAAGTGAATTTTCCTTTATATGTGTTTCCTTTCATTATTGTTATGCTTTGTCTTTTAGTTTGGTGTGTTATGTAATAAGTGTAATTGGGACCTATATCCAGTTACTATCTAAAAAGGTTTTTATGTGCAAAGGAATATGCATACTTTTAGTGTGGGGTAGAAGACTACAGAGAATGCAGAAGCGACACATGGTTGGAGAAATGTTGTATGGTGGCCCATGAGAGAAAAACATAAGTGCGGGATATCTGAGAAGGAATGCGCATAATAAGGGTGATAAGGGTTAGAGATGAAATAGTTTCAAGAAAGCTTTATAAAAACCATGTACAGTAGCAAATGTGAAGAGAAAAATGAGGTAGGAAGCATCAAGGAAAAATAGGTTTAAGACGTAGAGGAAGATGGGATTTGGTGCTACGAGTGCACGTAAGGTTCTGTGGTCGATAAATTTTGGCATGCTAGAAGGTTGAGGACGTTACGTGTAAGTGTGCGCGTGGAAGAAAAAGTGCTAGACAAAACATGTGGGATGAAAGCGTTGGAAAAATCCAAATTTAATGCAGAAGTATGGTGGTAGGTGGTATGGAAATTAATGCAGGAAAAAGTAGAAAACTATAAATAGGGAGTCAGGTGTATTTTTTTTTCACCTTGTGTTTATTTGTTGAAGAGTTCTTGCGAACTAGGGCATCCTTACAAGAAATCTATGAGAGTTGTGTGAAAAGTGAAGAATTTGATGGATTTGCAAACTAGATTGGAATGGAGTACATGGGTGTGTGTGGAAGTGGTTGTTTAAAGGATTCCTTATAGTTTTTATGTTGTATTGTGGAAGAATGGGTTTCCAAGTTAGGGTTTGTGAAACTAGGGCATGGGTTTGAAGAAGTTGCGCAGAGGGATTGGAATCGAAGGATTGAGAAGTAAGAAAGAAAGAAACACGAGAGAATTGGCAAGGACTCGATAAGGAAAAATGGCACCAATAAATGGATTAAATGTTTCACCCAAGAAGAAGGGCAAGGGCAAGGGAAAACTAGTCACATCAACAAGTTTCAATGAAGAATGGTATGCAAAGATGTAATACTGAGATGAGGTATTATTGGGGATGGATTAGGTATCTAATTTATAGAAAATGGTAATAAGTGATTATAACCATAGGAAAAATACAACCGAGAAAGAGATGGCATTGGAGCTTGCTCGCCCTACAGGATAAAGAACAAAAGATGACAAACCAGTGTACAATTACTCTGTGAAGAGGAAATTAGAGAAGGTTGGGATTTTATAACTCTATGAGTTGCCATTATTTAGAAAAACAAAAAGGTTATACCATTAGCTGATGTCACGTGTGCATGAAAATTACTTTTACTTTGCAGGAAGGAGAATGCACATAAATACATAGTTGATCTCCAAGTACATTGGGCTTATCTATACGGGAGAGTCACTGGATGATGAATTGGGTGAAAAGGAGGTTGTCATTGAAACAACTAAGGCATATAAATATAATAATGGTGGGTACTAATTCGATATTTCCAAAATCACTAACCCAATTATGAAGATGATCATGTGCTTTCTCACCAAGTTGAATGAACAAGAACGGTGGACACAAGTTAACAAGATATGGTTGAAAATTTGTAGAAAGATTTCAGAAGGGACCATCTACAACATATCGTCTTTCATTATTGAGGATATCATAGATGTCACATGCAATGGAGATGAAATCATGTATGGTAATATTCTTCTTACCATTTTATTTTCAGAGATTGGAGTGTCCGATGGGCTGAACAACTACATTTGAGAATACCTTGATGAGAAGCCCTCCCCAGTTAAGAGGTTTGAGGCATACACTTGTGAAACAATGACATCTACTTACAAGGCATGTTTGGATAAGTGGTATAAGTGGATGCACAATGCATTTGGAGTAGAGTGGAAAATTATAGAACAACTACCAGCCTTGGTGAAGGATGATGTAGAATTTGTAGTGTACCAATAGTTCTGCATTGGTAGGTTCACGTTGACAAATGGCACCAAGAGCCCATGGTGTAAACTACCTTTTTCCTTCACAACACAATATTTTCAGAGCTCATTCAACACAATATTTTTAGAGCACATTCAACAACCAAAACATCTTTCGTGCATCAGTGAAATCTCCTTGTCACACGTCAAGTGAATTTTTTTTTTGCACATTAGTAAATAACATTAGTCACGTGTCAATAAATAACACTTGTCACCCAACTGTAAACTTCAAATTAGATCTTAACTGTGCACTAGGGCTTAAATTATGTAAGTTCACGATACTTGATATTCCAATACCTCAAATAGTAGTTAGTTATCAATATACTACTAGAAAAATCACCTAGGTTTTTATAGGAGATGTTTTCAAATGTAGGTGAAGATGACCCCTAAAAAATATACGATATATTTTAGGTGAACAGGAAATTGACATGCTTTAAAAAAATTCCTTTTCAAATTTTCCTAAAATGGAATATCCACCAAATTACAATTATTTGCCACTAAAAAAATTCCCTGCTAAGGCCTATAACATTACCACTTGTAGGAAAAATGGTAATGAGGGTGTACATACACCTAAGGCCTAAGCTTGAAAAGAGCATATACATTAAGGATGATGTTTCCATCCTTGAAGATCTTGCCGGAAAGAAGAAAGGGATAAAGAGAGATAGGTAGAAAACTCCAGCAAGCAAGGCACCAAGCACACGTGTGGTTTAGACCATAGAAGCACAAGAGTTAGGCATAGGCATAAGCACTTATACTTGGAGGAAGAAGTCTCCCATGAAGGAGAAGTCCCCATTGATATAGGATTATCTAGTGAAAATGAAGAAGAAGGTAGCACAAAGTTCAAACTATGAGAGGACGAAGAGCATGAATGGTAGTGAGACCGAGGATGAGGGGTGTGAGGAAGAAAGGAACCCACCTATATACACTATACATGAATATGATGAGGAAAGGGATGAATCCTCTGAGGGTGCTCATGAGGGGGAAATAAGTGAAGAAGAATTGGGGACCAAGGCAAATGATACCCGCACATGTTTGGTGAACAATTAGAGGGCACAGTGGAGAAGGAGGTGGTGGGCATCGTCAAGGACTTGATAGAGCATGAGGTGGAGCGTAGCGTAGGATAAGTAGAAAGGGAAAATTACATAAGCATGAGCAGAGAAACAAGTTTAGCAGTTGGTTTCCTAATGGGATAACACACAGGTGGCAAGGGAGCAACAACATTCTAAAGGACCCATAATGAATTATGATGATGATCCAAATAAGGTCCTACACATGCATTTCCAGAGCACGGTGCCTTCAAATAACCTCTTATGTTGGTCATCATTGGATAAATATAGTGTGTACCTGTGCACTAGGAAGATGTTGTCATGGAATTTTGAGTCCCATGTTGATGAACCATAATTCGAAGTCAATGTAGGCGCATTGCTAGATACACCAAACTCCAAGGAGGTAAATCCCATTGTGGATTCACAGAAGCTAAGTAATGAGCAGGAGTGCAATACGTTGAATATGGTGTTGGTGGAAATCAAAGCACAGTTGTTTGAGAGGAATAAAAAAATCAAAGCATTAGAGGAGTTGGAGGAGAAGAACAAGGAAATCATAGAGAGAGAGAGAGAGAGAGAGAGAGAGAGAGAGAGAGAGAGAGAGAGAGAGAGAGAGAGAGAGAGAGAGAGAGAGGAGTCTATAATTGCGTAGTTGAGGGAAGAAAATGGGAAGTTGCGTAAAGCCTAAAAGAAAGTGGAGAATATCTGAGACTCTATTATTTTCAAGCACCTAGATTTAGGCCCCCATGAATAGAAGTATGATTCATCCTTCTACTTCCTGGAGGATTTGACGCACTTAATCACGATGGAGAAGCAACCATTTGTACTGGGGTAAACAGATGAAGTTATGGCATGACATAAAGAATAGAAGAAATAATATATTGAGGAAACCATAACTCTTTACTCTAAACTCCTTGCTTCAATAAAGACCATTGCACACATGGTCGAGGTTGTCTACGACAACTGTGAAGACAAAGACATAGTGGCAAGTATACTTGTTACTACTCATAAGGTAGATCTAAATGAGTTCTAGGCCAAGAATAAAGTTAATAGAGTGGAACATTGAAAAATATTGGAGGTTGAGAATAAATTTGAGGAAATCAAGATTTTAAGGGCCTCTATTAAAAATAAGGTAAAGGAAGTGTATCCCCAGGTTACACATAAGATGGATGAGTTGAACGATCAAGCAAGGAAATGAAGAATATCATTGATACACTGAAGGATAAGGGTGAAGAGTTGACATTTTATGAAGTCAACACATCGATAGGGGATTTGTTTACAAAAGTGGGGAAGGAGGTGGATTCTTGGAATGATATTTAAGCATCCTTTAATAAGAATTTCCCAATCCTTGCACATCAATAACAAAATTCTTTTATTCTTTAGCGTAAGCCAAATACAGGTTATTATTTCCTTCCATTATTTATTATTTTTTAGAGATCAGATTGTTTTCAAGGATAGAAAACACATTTAGTGTGGGATAATGTTGAGCCTAGAAATTACTAAGTACCAGAGAAGAGGATGAGTGTGTGTGGAAGGCAAGATAGGAAGAAGGCATGTGGTGAAGAGCGCGTAGGGAGAACTAAGTGCTCAAATAGTTTAGTTTAAGTGAAGGGCTTGAGTAAACATGGAGTGTAAGGAGGTTGGTGTGTGGAAACAGAAGAGGGTTTTAAGACTTAGACACATTGTGGAATATGGTGTTACATGGAAATCACGTGAGGATGTAGGTAGGTGTGATAAGTGGATAAGGTTAGTGCATGAAGACTTGCGGCCCAAGGAAAGAATATTCTAGGGAATAATCCAAAGGTTAGTCATTGTGCTTAAGGAGCTATAAAGTGGAAATTAATAATAGCTTTAGCAAGATGGAATAGGCATTCAAGTATGGTGGAGAATGGTCCCTCTTGCATGTGGCCTACAAATGAGTAGTATTGAGG
The DNA here is from genome assembly GCA_019776745.2 of Taxus chinensis. Classification (NCBI taxonomy): domain Eukaryota; kingdom Viridiplantae; phylum Streptophyta; class Pinopsida; order Cupressales; family Taxaceae; genus Taxus; species Taxus chinensis. Next base: position 606,062,270 of record CM034147.1, read on the forward strand.
CGGTGGGGGAGAAATCCCACTCTATTTAAGAATGTGCTTGGGTTTTAAATAATGTGTGTATGGGGATGTGAAGGGATGTGAGGAAATGAGAGATGATGTAGGAGGAAGAAGTTGTGTGATGCAAGGAATGAGATATTCTGGGTGCATAGGAGAGAACATGGATATAACCCTTTGAGAAAAGTCATTTTGTAGGGCTATGATGATATTTCATGATGTATTTGGCCTGCTATGACCCTTTTGATGTAATCTGGATATTGTAACAATTGTGAAATAATGAATATGATGGATTTTTATGAATATCTCTAGTTATGGGTTCAAATCCTAGTGTTCTTCATATTTCTCATGGTTCAGATATGATTTCTTTGTGATGATGTACTATTTACTTTTACATTATGGTGCATCTATGTTTAGATCTAGTTTCTTCACTTCTTTGCTAGAATGAATACATGTGTTTCTGTTTCTGTAAACATTTCTCCATTAATGGAAAAGCATTATTACAAGGCTCATATAAAGGAGGAGCTTGGCGCCCTCGCACGCCTCGGGTGAGTGCCCAGTCAAGGCTGGGTGATGTGCCGATGTGCTTATGGTTTAAAGGGAGTAGGGAAAGGTGACTAAATGCATGAAAGTTTAAACATGGAAACTATGTATGAATGTTGTTTGATTGGTTGTATATGCAATTTTAATACGTGGATATAAACATATAAAATTTTGATTGATGGTGGTATAGATTGCAAATGTTATTCATTTTAGATAAGGGAATATAAACGTAGACCTAAGGGGGGGACATGGTGAACATAATCCTAGACATAGGGGGAAACCATACGAGCTAGACATAAATAATGTTGAAATAGAAAAATAAACAAGGTTGGAATGTGGCTTACATGGCAGGTAATGTGTGGGAAATGGAAATTTGCGTGTCAATTAACAATGTGGAAGGGTTTTCAATTTAATGGTCATTAATGAGGCTGGAATCCTTGGGAGCAGTTAGCTTTTCCGATAAGCCAACTCTAATTTCATTTTTACACTCATCTCTCTCATGAGCTCACTTTCATTTTTTTCGGTTATTATGTTATTTTTCTATGAGGTGGGAAAATGGGATCTCTTTTCCACTATGCTTGTTTTTCGTCAATAGAAATGATGTTGATCTTGAATAGGGAGATATTTTGTTTCAAAAAGGAATATTTCAGTCTCAATAATGTGGATTCTTATTTGAAAATATGTTTTATGAGGAAGAAAGTAAGTTTTGGAAAAAAAACAAGCATAGGCCATAAATGAAATCCTTCCTTACTATTTGTAACGTTTTTGTTATGGTTTGATATAGGTATTTTGTTTTTTTGTTGGTTTGTTTTCTGGAATACATGAGTATATTGTTGTTATGTTCTTTACATGCAATATATTGTCTTGCATGTTGAAATATGAATAAGGGTTGTTTTTATTCTCTTTATCTTAGAATGAAACATGATTTGGGTTGGGTTATAATGGAACTCTATCTTGAATCTGATATAACTCAATTGATTTAATGGCTATGAGGATAACTATTAACTTAGTATAGTTGGTTTTTTTTGAAATCTATGAATAAGAGTGAATGGATATTTTCATTTATCCCATGCTCCGAAGGTATTATAATTTGGATTGAGTTTTATTACGTTTTTTTATGTATGTGAACCAATATAACTGTGTGCTAGGATGTATGAAGAAGTCTTAACTTATTATTGTTATTTTTCTTTGTTGAGAACGATATACAAATTGAGTATTGTTATAGGAAATGAATTTAAAATGGTATAAAAATTATTATGGTTGTGTGAAGGATATTAATGGCATATTATTTTTCATCACAAATGAAATATAAATTGGTTTAACTATGTTATGTCTTCTACACTAATATGAACCAATATGGTTTCTCTAATGGATACACGAAGAATTATTGATCGGTGTGTAGATGCATGCATATTCGTGAGCTTATTTAATGAAATAAATGGTATAAAATATGAATTGGGTTGTGGGATTTGTTGTATTTGGTCCCTGTTTTGTATATGAGAATTATAACGTGCTCCATTAAATAAGTGTGGATGCAATACGATCTGGCTATAAGTATTTTTGAATAAAGGATAATTTATTAGTTTTAAGGACTTATATTCTTTTGTATTTGAATGGAAAATGGTATAGAGGAATGGAAGGCCATCTGGTTGTGCTTGAATGTAGAAAATATATTATTTCAAGTGTGAAGGTGTTTAGGAATTTTTTTTTTTCTCAGAATTAAAGATTCTTGGTAACATTGAATTACTATGATATTGAGCATAACTATCTTTATATGGCATGCCAATTATTTGAAATTATTAAGTAAGAGGGAATGAGTTCTATTCAGTTTCTTAGATATTATTTTATGACTGTGTGTGTTGATGGATTTTCCTTCTATTATATATATATATATATATATATATATATATATGTGTGTGTGTGTGTGTGTGTGTGTATGTGTATGTGTGTGTGTATGTATGTATGTATGTATGTATGTATGTATGTATGTATGTATGTATATAGTTCATGTATTCTTTGAATAGGAGAATGTATAAGCCTCAAGCAAGACGTATTCTTGTGGACTTATAGGATTACATGATATATTTAGTTAGATGTTCTTAATGGATTCTTATGTAGTTCGTAAACACTATTCATAGTCATTTAATTGAGTTGATAATATTGCATGGGAATACTAGTTGATTAGGAAATATTTGTTTTTGAAGCCGCACTTATTTGGAGACTAATCCTTTGAATTATATTGTTTCATTATTGATTGTATAGTAGTTATGTGTATATATTTGGAAGGTAAATGAAAATACCTTAATAAGGACTTCACTTAATACAATAATATTAGTTTGAGGTATGACTATCAATTATTATTTTAAATTGACATATTAAGATGAATTTATTGTTGTTGTCTTAAAGACTATCCAGTATAGATATTATCATCGGATATTTAGTTTAATCAGGTTGTTAATATCTTATTATAACAATTTTGTTTGGATAATAGGAAGTAGATCATGTCATTTCTTATGAAATGACACATGTAAATTTCATTTTTAATGACTATACAGGAAAATAATAAAGCTAATATGTAATCTCTTGAGCTGATTTTTCTACCTTGATGTATATGATCATAAAGTCTTCCATCTATAGACTTTACCTTTTCTTTAGGTTATAGCGGTGTTGTATGATTTCATGATGAAATACTATATGAAAGAAATATTTATGACTCTGATATAAACTTGTAATTATGAAATTTGTAACAAGGGAGTTACTCTTGAACATTGTAAAAGTTTTTTTATTAAATAAATTATGAATACATATTTGTGTTTTTATGTGTACCATAAGACATTGTCTTCCTTGTGATAAAGGTTTATAATTTTTTTAATATGGTCTCTTAATAATCCATTAATTAGTTATTGGACTCTTAGGGTGAAAGAATGAGATATTAGTCATTATGAGATGTTAATGAAACTAATATTAAGGTGGATTTTAATAAATAGTAGCAAAGAATGAATCAAATAGAGTATCATAAATTGCCATATGGAATGTTAATATGTTAATAAGTACAAGATTACTAAATGGAAATGGTAGTGATATTATCTTCATTTCATAATAGGAAGTTATTATGGAATGGGTATTCAATCTAATAATATTTAACAATAAAGTATTATAAATATTCACAACAACTATTCGAGATTTATTAACTCCTTAGAAATAAATAAATAGATACTTTTGAATAAAGGTTGTTAATATCTCTAATTAAGAGACTGATTAGTATACTAAGTCAATTTAATTTGCTTAGTAGTTCATAATCCCATCAAGATGAGTTTATATAAAACAAATACTGAATTAAATTATAAATTTGATAGAATACAAAGTTAAGGTCATTATAGTAAAATGATATAATAATCCCTTACTAACCTCGTATGACTAAGTTTCAATTAAATAACCTTACTCTCAAGGTATAATAGTAAGAGGTAATTAGGTTTTGGTAGTTGACCTTAAATAATGATGTAGACTTCATATAATCTCTCAACATCATACATCTACCTAGACGTAGTACTAACTAGGGGTAGTTCTAAAAAATGGAAAGAGGACGTAATGGAACTCATTTAATTATGTGGTCTCTTCATTTTCCATAAGAACCCTGAGTTAGTTAAGGATCCTTTTTTCTATGAAGACGGTCCTATAAAGAATACTTCCTCATTCTTAACAAGTTCATCTTCATACAAAAAAATATTCAAATAATTGTGTTGAGATAAATGTTTGGTGAAGGAAGACTATATCTCTAGGATATGTGTGGTCTCAAGATACGTTGTTTATGTACAAAGAGATGTTTTTTTCCAAAGTAATGCAAGTCGATGATTGCATTGTCTATTCACCATATCCTTAATGATATATGTCAAATACCATAGTAAAAAGATTGAATTTTGTGGTAGAAATTTAAGGATAGAACCATAATTATCTCATCCTTGAAAAAGGTAAACCTAAACATACTAAATATTGTATGATTACTCCTAAATGAGTGGACTGAAGGGATAATTGAATAACCCTTCTCAGCTTGCACAAGGTTTATACAAAAAAGAGTTATCAGATGGAAAAAAAATAAAATAATATTTATTAATCAAGTTTTATATTTGATTTCTCTAAATAATATTTATTTCCACTCATATAATTTAATACGAATATTTCTACAGTTAAAAAAACAAAATCTTTGGATTTTATGAAATTATTTTGAGGTGTTACATTTTAGTATCAAAGCTAAAGGTTCCATAGCTTGGACTTAATGGGATCTTTATACTAATATTAAATAATTATATTTTAATATTACATAATGGTAAGAAGAAAAATGAATAATGATGTTGCAACCAGCTTGGAAAATCATGATGGAATAGCTAATGAAAATTTTGATGAAATTCTCTTAGTTATCCAAGACACTCGTAACAGGATTCTTTCCTTAAAGCAACAAGTAGTGGTGATAATGAGAATCATGTGGAGGAATATAAGGAGGAAATTAAGGAAGAACATCATCCCAAGTAATAGGATAATCAAAACTGGTGAGAGAATAATAAATCTCGCATGACTATTGAATTGGCTAAGTATATAAAAAGAATCAGTCCACTAATGTTTGATGGGAATGCCTTAGGGGATGGAATAGAAAAATGGTAAGTGAAATGGAAAATTAATTTGAGGTGATATATTTTTCTGAAGAAACCAAGGTCGTATATGGAGCATTTTATCTCTCTCATGAAGCTTCCACTTAGTGGGACGATAAAAAAATGGAACTAGGAATTGAAACCTCAGCCATAACTTGAGAACAATTCAAAGGATATTTTTATCAAAGATGGCTACCCCAACTACATTTTCATTAGAAAATGACATAATTATAGAGTTTAACTCGAGGGAAATCATTAATAACTAAGTATTGGGAATGCTTCACTAGAAAGCTTAAATATGTTTCCCACTATCAAAGGGATGAGAAGTTCAGAATTTTAAAGTTCATCTTGGGATTGAATCCAAGAATATGGGTGAAGTGGATGTGTATGGACCATCCACTAAGGAGGTAGTTTTTGAAAAAGCTATAAAACATGAATAAAAATGTGTGCAATATTTTTTGCAAGGGAGGAAAAAAGAAAAGAAATACTAACTCTTCACCCTACTTTACAAAAAATACTTAGAGAAAAGGATTTGAAAATAAGATAAAACCTAAAAGGAAAAATATGGAAGAAAAATATAAAATGAATAACAGAAAGGAGAGACAAAACAATTTTGGTTTTCAAAATAGAATTGATAGAAAGGGACATGTAGGGGTGTGTATTAAATGCAAAGGTGATCATTATGCTAATAACTATCCCCAGAATAACCAGTGAAATAAGTAACAATGGAAAAATAATTATAGGAACAAGGAGACAATTCAGAAAAGGATGCATGCTGTTGTAGGTAATTATGAGGTAGAGAAACAAGCCACTCCTATAGAATTCAAGGGTAAGTTGTTTGACTTCCTTTTTACTATTTTATTTGATACTGGAGTAACTGAATGCTCTATTTCTATTTTTTCTAATTTATCTTCAAAATTATATAGAAAGGTTGGATACATGGAAAATTCATGGAATTTTATATATGGTAATAAGTATGTCCATATAATTACACAATATTTATTTAAAGGAAATCTAGAACTACCTGAGTTTACTACAAAATTGAACCTTTTTGTAGCTCCTTTAGGGACTTATGATGTTGTATTGGGTATGAACAGGTTGTCTCAGTACCAAGCCTTTGTTGATTTCCTAAGAAAACAAATAATTTTCGTTGATGACCAACAAAAAAAAAACAGTAATAAAAGGTATAAAAAGAGAATTTGTAGTAAGACAAATCTCTGTTATACAGTTGAAAAAGGCTAAAAATAAGGGTTACATGTTATATGAAATACAAATAACAAATTCCAGTGATGAAAATGATTCCAAAAATAGAGAATTAACCTCTTTTAAATGAATTTAAATATGTTTATCCTGAAGAACTATCAAGATTACCATGAGAAAGAGACTTTGAATTTGTTATAGGACTCAAACTAGGAACTGAGCCATTGTCAAAAGCACCCTGTAGAATGACTATTATAGAGTTAGTGGAATTAAAAAACACAACTTCATAATTTTTTTTAAAGGATTGATCCACCCAAATGTATCACCTTAGGGAGCACCAATAATATTTGTAAAGAAGAAGGATGGATCTTTAAGACTGTGTATTGATTACAAATTTTTAAATAAGATAAATATCAAAACACATATATCCCTTACCTATAATTTATGATTTTTTTAATCAAATGAGGGGTGCTTCATTCTATTCTAATATTTATCTATGATTTGAATATCATTAGTTAAGAATTAAATATGAATACATTCATAAAATATCATTTAGAACACGTTTATGGGAATTATGAGTTCATGGTTTTACCGTTCATACTCACTAATACACCTACATCCTTTATGAATTGAATGAATATTGTGTTTCTGGAATACTTAGATCATTTTATGTTAGCATTCCCTGATGATATACTCATATATTCAAAATATATGGAGGAACATGATAAACATTTAAGAACAATTTTGCATATTTTGAGGAAGCATAAACTATATGGAAAGTGGTCCAAATGTACTTTTTATCAAAAAATAAGTATAGTATCTGGGTCACATAATCAATCGAGAAGGAATTTCAGTAAATCAATATAAGATAAAAGCTATTTTAGAATGTCCAACCCCTAAGAATGTACATGAATTCAAAAGTTTCATGGGACTTGCTGGTTACTATAGGAAGTTCATCAAGGAAAAATAAGAAATTTGTGTGGGATAATAAGTGTGAAGAACCCTTCGAATTATTAAAGAAAAATTTTAATTTAGCTCCAATCTTAAGGGTTTTAGATCAAAATGGGAATTTTACAGTAGTAATATATGCTTCTAGAGAAGTATTGGGAGTATTCCTTCTTCAAAATGAACATGTAGTACCATATGAAATTAGAAAATTAAAAAGTAGATGAATATAATTTTTCTCCTCATGATTTAGAGATTGTTGTTATTATTCATACATTGAAAGTTTTGATACATTATTTTTTAGGAAAACCTTTTGAATTAAAAATATACCATGTGGGTCTGAAATACATTTTTACACAACCAAACTTAAATGCAAGACAATGCAGATGGTTATAATTTCTATCACAATATGACTTTTATATAATCTATATAAAATAAAAAGGGAATCAGATAGAAAATGCCTTAATCTGTAATAATCATATATCTTTTATTATAACTTTAAGAACTTAGTTCAAATATGAAGTTAGGGAAAAAAATCAATCAAATTCTTAATACCAATAGGTTAAAACTACATTGGAAAATAATCCTAGTGATAAGAGGTATGATGGGTTCAAATTTGAATATGATGGAATTCTGTGTTATTTCAGAAGAATATGTGTACCTGTAGGAAATGAATTAATAATGAAGTTAGTTAAAGAGTTTTAAGATGCACCTTATTAAGGTCATACTGGAGTAACCAAAATGTTAGTTGATATAAAAAGATAATATTTTTGGAAAGGAATGAAAAAGGATGTAACCAATTATGTGGCTCATTGATTAGAATTTCAAAGTATCAAGGCGGAACATTTTACACTCAGAGGGATTGTTGTATTTTCATCATGCACCACATTACAAGTGCCAAGTAATTAGGATGGAATTTGTCCAAATACAGCCCATGTCCAAAAATAAACACGATGTACTATTGGTTGTGACGGGTAAGCTCACTAAAGTGGCATAATTTATACTTAGAAATTTTACATATGATTCACCGGTACTGAAAAATATGATTTATACAAGAATAGATATCCTAGAATGACTTCCATATTTTGGTTGACGCTTAATACGGCCTTGGGAAAAAAATTGAATTTCATTTCATCTTACTACCTACAAATTAATGGACAGACTAAAAGGGTAAATAGATTTCTAGAGGATATGTTAAGGATGTATTGCATGGATCATAAATACAAGTGGGAAGAATATATTCCTCTGGTTGAATTTACATATAATAATACTTATCACTCATCCTTGAAAATGTCTCCTTTTGAAGCCTTGTATGGTGGAAAATGTAGAACACCTATTAGTTGGGATAGTTTTGAGTACAGGGAATTTATGGGACCTAATTTCTAAATTAAATGGAAAAAAAATGAAACTCATCTGGGATTGGTTAAAGGAAGCAATAGTAAAACAAAAGAGTTATTTTGATCTAAAAATAATAAGGAAATTTAATGTGGGAGATAAAGTAATTATGAGAGTGAAAACCAAAAAGAGTTCTATTACTTTTGGAAAATTTGTTAAGTTATCACCTATATTTTTTTGGAACATTTGAAAAATTTGGAATTTATAGGTCCTGTAGCCTATAAACTAGCTCTACCTCTTACATTGTTCAAAATGCACGATTTCTTCCATGTATCCTTTCTACAAAAGTTTGTTTCTGATTTAACACAAGTATTAAAATGGGATTCATTGTAGGTACAATATCTCAAAATCATTATAGGTTATCCTATAAAAAAATTCAGAAATACGCAAGTTCCAGTGAAGAAATTGTGAAGTTTCGTAATGCAAAGTCTAACGGGACCAATACTCTGAAGAAAATGCAACCTGGGAAAATATGGAAGACTTACAGGTTATTTTTCTATTTCTGTTTAACTAAAATTAATAAATAAAATACTTATATATTTTTATTTGGTTTTAAATGACCATCTAAGTCATGAATATTTATTCAAATTTGAATTATATATAAAGAAATAGTAATTAAAAGCTTAATAAATAGTCATGACTCAAATGGTCACTTAAAACCAAATAACAATATATAAGTATTTTCTTTTTTAATTTTAGTTAAACAAAAATAGAAAATAAACCTGTAAGTCTTCCTTATTTTCTTAGGTTGCGTTTTCTTCAGAGTATTTGTCCCATTAGACCTTGCATTATGAAATTTCAAAATTTCTTAGCTAGAACTTGCGTATTTCTAGAATTTTTATAGGATCAACTATAATGATTCTGGGATCTTGTACATACAATGAATCCCATTTTAATACGTGTTAAATCTTCTAGAAATGTGAATTGATATAATGATTAAATATTACCCTTTTATTCATGAATATGTGATCGGGATGATGAATCTTTTTAGTAGGGAAGTATGTAACATCCTGATTTTTTAACCAAAAAAAATTGTTATCTCATAAGCAGTTAATTGACCACGGTCATATTTTACGAGGCCACTAACTGGGAGTCTTATCTTGCACTGGAGATTCTATAATATTTTTTATCACTGTTGGTTAGTGGTTGTAAAATGTTATTGATCATCTTTTAATATCATTGGTTGTATTAAGTGATTATAATATATACTACTTTCAGTTTCCTTTTTTTCATGAATAGTGCTTGGCCAATCGGTCATTTAAACCTTTATATAGCTTGCACTTCAAAGTATAGGCATATAAACGTTAAAAAAAATATGAATGTCAATGAATAGTAAATAAGGTAATGATATTTAGTAAGTATAATCTAACGTTAAGGCATGAAAGTATAAACATGTAAAATATGTACGAATGTTGTCTGATTAGTGGCATACACAATCTTAATACATGGATATAAACACATACAATTTTGATTGATGGTGGTATATATTACAATTTTTATTGGTTTTGGATAAGGGAATATAAACCTAGACCTAAGGGGGACATGGTAAACATAAGCCTAGACCTGGGTGGACACCATATGAGCTATACATAAATAATCTTAAACTAGCAAATTAAACAAGGTTGGAATGTGGCTTATGTGGTAGGTAATGTGTGAGAAATGGAAAACTACATGAAAATTAATAAGGTAATAGGTTTTTTTGGTTTAATGTCCATTAATGAGGCTGAACTCCTCAAGAGAAGTTAGCTTTCCCAGGAATCCAACTCCAATTTCATTTTTATGTTCATGTCTCTCATGAGCTCAGTTTCCTTTGTTTTGGTTATTTTGTTATTTTTGTGGGAGGTGGTAAAATGGGATATCTCCGCCATTGTGCTTATTTTTTGGTCATCTACATGATGTCAAGCTCGAATAGGGAGCTATTTTATTTTAAAAAGGAATATTTCACTCTCAATAATGTGGTTTCTGCTTTCAAAATAGGTTTTAAAAGGAAGAAATTAAAGTTTAGAAAAACCAAGCATAAGTGAGGCATGAAATCCTTACTCTCTGTAATTTTTTTGTTATGGATTGATATAGGTATTATGTTTTGTTTTTTGGTTTATTTGTTGGAATATATGGGTATATTGTTATTATCTTATTTGCATGTAGTATATTGTCTTGCATGTTGAAATACAAATCTGGGTGTTGTTATTTTCCTTGCCTTAAAATGAAACATGATTTGGGTTGGGTTATAATGGAACTATATCTTGAATCTTAGCTGACTTAAATGATTTTATGGCTATGGGGATAACTATTAATAGGGTACATCTAGTTTTAGCGAATATGTGAATAAAAGTGAATGGGTATTTTTATTAATCCTATACTGCAAAGGTATAATGATTTGGATTGATTTTTATTGCTCTTGTTTTTGTATTAGAACCATTATAACTGTGTGTTGGGTTGTATGAAGAAATTTTAACTGAGTATTGTTGTTTTTATTTGTTGATAATGATATACAAACTGGGTATCATTATTTTTTAATTCAAGAAATGATTTTAAACTCGTATAAAAATTAGTATAGTTGTGTGAAGGATATTAATGGCATATTGTTATTTTTTTTACAAATGAAATGTGAACTGGGTTAACTATACAGTGTTTTCTACACTAATACGAACTAGTATGGTTGCTCTTATGGGTATATGAAGAATTATTAATTGTTATGTAGATGCATGCATATTCATGAGCTTTTTTAATGAAATAAATGGTATAAAAGATGAAATGGGTTGTGGGATTTGTTTTAGTTGGTCCTTTTTTGTATGTAATACCTATAACGTGATCCATAAAATAAGTGTAGATGCAACACGGTCTGGATATGAGTATTTTATAATAAATTACAAGTTATGAGCTCTAAGGACTTCTATTATGTTGTGTTTGAATGTTTATTTTAAACAAAAAAGGGTATAGATGAATGGAAGGCCATTTGGTTGTGCTTGAATGTAGAAAAGAGTTTTTCTTCAAGTCTAAATGTGTTACAGAAATATATTTTGTTTCTCAGAATTAAATATTCTTGGTAAAATTGAATTAATCTGACACTGATCATAACTATCTTTATAAGGCATGACAGTTCTTTGAAATTATTAAGTAAGAAGGAATGAGTTATATTCAATGTCTTAGATATTATTTTATGATTGTGTGTCAATGTATTTTCTTTCTATTATTAATACATACATGTGTGTGTAGTATATTTAGTTTTTGTATTCTTTGAATAGGAGAATGTAGAAGCCATAAACAAGACATATTCTTGTGGACTTACAACAATGCATGGTAGATTGAGTTAGAAGTTGTTATGGAATTCTTATGCAATTTGTGAACACTAGTCATAGTCATATAATTGAGTTGATAATATTGTAATGGAATGTTAATTGATCAAGAAATATATTTTTTGAACATATGCTTGATTAGAGACCAATCCTTTAAATGAGATTGTTTCATTATTGACTATATAGTGGTTATGTGTTCGTATTTTGAAGGTAAATGAAAATACATTAGTAAGGAATTTACTTAATACAATAATATTAGTTGAGGGATGACTATCAATTATTATTTTAGATTGACATATTAAGATGAATTTATTGTTGTTATCATAAACACTATCCAATATAGATATTATCATCAGATGTTTAGTTTGATCAGATTGTTATTATCTTATTATAACAATTATGTTCATAGAATAGGAAGTAGAGCGTGCACGTTCTTATGAACTGTCAGGTGATATTTAATATTTAATGACTGTACAGGAAAATAATCAAGCTAAGAAACAAGATCTTTATTTGATTTTTCTACTTTGATGTATATGATCATAAAGTCTTCCATATATATACTTTACTTTTTCATTAGGTTACAACAGTGTTGTATGATTTTATGATGAAATATTATATGAAAGAAGGTTTGATGGCCCTGGCACAAACTTATAATTATAAAATTTGTAATAAGGGATTTACGCTTGAACATTGTAAAAAAATTATTAAATAAATTATGAATACTTATTTGTGTTATTATGTGTACCAGAAGACATTGTCTTTCTTGTTATAAAGGTTAATTAATTTTCTAATAAGGTCTCTTAGTAATCCATTAATTAGTTACTAGACTCTTAGGGTGAAAGAATAAGATATTAATCATTATGATATCTTAATGAAAATAATATTAAGGTGGATTTTAAAATAGTAGGAAATAATGAATCAAATAGAGTATCATAAACTACCATATGTAATGTTAATATGTTAAGCAATACAAGAGTCCTAGATGGAAATGGTGGTGATATTGTGATGCAATAACATCACTCTATCTATCTAAATAAACGATGAAGGCATCAATTATAGGTATTCTAGGTGTTTTCATGAGTCCTAGGATTCATTAGGTGTCAGTATGTGTGGTCAGTCTAGTTTTAGGCCTTTCAAATTTAAAATGGAGCATTTCCCTCCAATTTGTAATATTTTAATATTTGTCTATTTTGGTTTGATTTAAGAGTTTTAATGTATCCTTGAAGCATGAAAATTATTTAATATGGTGGAATTAGGCAAATTTGGAGTCAAATAATGTCCTCTAGGGTCACAAATCATGAAAATTGATAAGATTATACTAAAATTAAGGCATTTTTAGGTTGAAAGTAACTCCTTAAGTGGAATATCATGATGAATCATGATTGTAACTAATAAAATGAGAAAGAAACTCTAGTAAGGGGTAATAGGAATAATATAAGAAGGTTAATGTAACTGCAATTACTCATTCCATCCAGATGAGAATAAAATTGTGTAAGGTTTCAAGAAGATTGTTGAAGGAGAAAGATGATTTTTATGATTGTTTTTGCATGTTTCTTGAATGTGTTCATGGTACTTGTAGTGATTCTTACTCTCAAAATAGTATGGTGAAGCCATCTCAGGTTTGATAAATAATTTAGTATTGATTCTTGTAAAACTTCATCAGAATTATGGTTATAGTTAGGGGTGAATGATTTTTATAGTTGTAACATAGTCCTCATGCATGTTATTTTTTTCATAAATGAATCTAGAACTTCATAAGAAAGGTTTTATCCATGTTTTTTGATTCTACATTTCTTGTGATAACTAATTTGAGGTATATTGGCAAATAATTTTTGAGTTAGGATGCTTGATTTCTTGTTTAAAGATTGTAGTAGGGTATTACATGGTCACATTTAAAGCATCATGGAACTATGTTAAGTGAAGGAGACTATAAATTTGGGTGGACTTAAAATTAATGGTAGTGTTGTTGATTCAGTGAGACTAGGGAGCTTCACAACAAGACCAAGTATGTATTAAGACACTTGGGAGTGTTAACCTTGTTATGTGTAACTTTTTATAACTGTGCACTATGAAACGTGCTCACAAATAAAGTTGAAGGGGTATTCATGAGTTCTTATACATGTATAAATATGTTCAAGGTTATCATGGTATCCATAGATACTACAGATTAGAGCATGCAAAAATAATAAGGAAGAAACTTCTAAAAAATACTTCTCGGGCACTCATAGTGGTCAGAACCCTGCAACTAGGGTTTTGTGGTTGATAAATTTATAAATTCAAAACTTAAACAACCAAATATCCTAAAAATGAGAATAAATCTCTAACAGGGTTTCCTTTAAATATTGGTGAAAGGAGTAGGTCGATTGATTCTTTTTTTCTTGAGTTATCTTTTAAATTTTGTTGAGCATAGTGTAAATAGACCAGTAAAGACATAGATATTGGCGAGAATTAGTAATTGGGGGATCTAATCATGAAGGTATAGCATGATAATTGGTACCTTTGATCTTATTAGCTTCCATAACATGTCCTTAAGTAACTAGAATCTAAGCTATCTAAAAACCTCATAATGACATAACGATGTCTATCCTAGGGGAACTGTGTTATTCAGTGGCTTAAGGGAGTAAGATAAAATGGAAGGTTAAAGAAGTAATTCAAGATGGAGATTCTTAATAGTGTGAATAAATAATATAGATTTCCCATGAGTCTAGGTTAAATAATTTTTAGGACATTATATTCATAAATGAGAGAGAAAGTGTTGATAGGTCCACCTCTAGGAATATAGATCATTAAAGAAGGCATGCCTAAAAACTTATCATTTGCAATTGAAACCTATTTTCCACATAAAGTACCAAGAATATTTGCATTCAAGGGGATGATTTTAAATTAGTGTTGTCTTGAATCCTTTAACAAAGAGGATTATGGGTAAAGATGTTGTTAAACAAGACTAGTGAGGAAAATGATTAAGTGATTAGCAAAGTAGAGAAGAGTTGAGATAGATTTTTAGAGAACATTGTCTTACCATAGGCTTGGAGCAGACAAATATGGAATTGAAGGAGTTTATAAAGCAAGATATGAGGTCAAGGGTGGTAGATCATGCTTCATAAGAATCAATTGAGGTCTATTAGAGGTTTTTTACCTAAGAATAAGCATAGAGCATTCTTAAAGCAAGGCAAGATTATTTACATTTACTAGGGTTTACGATCCCTTTAATTGATCTCATAGAATGCACTAGAGATTTTTAAGAAAGTTCATTAGATAACCAAGTGTAGGTTATGGGCTAAGATCCAATTGGAATTATGTTAACTTTTGAAAGGAAAGTAATTTGTTTGACCTAGAGGCTGAGTTAATATTATATAGAAACAAGAATCCATTAAATTTATGTTTTTGAATAGTGGATTTGCATCATATTTTCTTTATTTCATAATAGGAAGTTATTATGGAATATGTATTCAATGTAATCATATTTATGAATAAAGTATTATAAATCTTCACAACAATTATTCGAGAGTTATTAACTCCTTAGAAATAAATAAATAGGTACTATTAAATAAAGGTTGTTATTATCTCTAACTAGGATACTGATTAGTATACTAAGTCAATGTAATTTCTTAGTTATTCATAATCCTATCAAGATAAGTTTATATAAAAAAACTAGTGAATTTAACTATAACTTCGATAGAATATGAAGTTAAGGTTACTATAGTAGAATGATATAATAAGCCTTTACTAACCTCATATGAATAAGTTTCAATTAAATAATCCTACTCTCGAGGTATACTAGTAAGAGGTAATGAAGTTGTGTTACTTGACCTTAAATATTAAATAGACTTCATATCATATCTTGACATCATACATACCTAGACGTAACACTAACTAGGGGTAGTTTTGAAAAATGGAAAGAGGACGTAATGGAACTCATTCCATTACATGGTATATCCATTTTCCGTAAGAAATATGAGTTAGTTAAGGATATTTTCATCTATGAATATGGTCCTGTAAATAATAATGCCTCCTTCTTAACAAGTTCACCTTCATACACAAAAAGATTCAGATAAGTGTCTTGAGATAAACATTTCTTAAAGGAAGACTATATCTCTAGGATATGTGTGGTCTTGAGATAGGTTGTTTATACACGGAGAGAAAAAAATTTCCAAAGTAATGCAAGTGGTTGATTACATTTTCTATTCACCATATCCTTATTGATATATGTCAGATACTGAAATATGAATATTGAATTTCATGGTAGATGTTTAAGGATAGAAACATAGTTGCCTCAACCTTGAAAAAGGTAACCTAAACATACTAAAGATTGTATGATTTCTCTTAAATGAGTGTACTGAAGGGAGAATTGAATAACCCTTCCCAGCTACACAGAGTTTAGACATAAAAGAGTTATTATATGAAACAAAATAAATTAATATTTAATAATCAAGTTTTATATGTAATTTATCTAAATAATATTTATTTCACTTATGTGATTTAATATGAGGATTTCTACAATTAAAAAAAATCTTTAGATTTTGGGAAATTATTTTGAGGTGTTAAAAATAGAATGTAAATCAGTCATTTAAACCTTCCTCAATCCATGAATTCTTCTACATCTATAATTAATAAGCTTCATTCCTCTCAATTCAACATTGGAATCTTGGAGAATTTGTAGTGTTTCTCTACCAAAATCTCTTTACAAATCACTTGTGCACACCCTTATGCTTCCCAATTTATCATTAATTCATCATTTAATTATCATCCATTCATCCATTTCTTATAGCTTTAAGTAATTCCATTTGTAGAATGCACATATCAAAGGAGAATTTTTAACTTCATCAAGGACCCAAAAAGAGTTTCACTCAACCCCAATCTTTAGATGGTCCAATTTGAGGTAGCAAGTATCTTACTAAAAAAAAATTTACATTATTTTTTTATTATCTGTTCTTTTTCATTTCTACAATTTCTCTTGTACAAGATTTTTCTTGAATTATATTTACACATTTATTAATATCTTAATCAAATAAACCCTAGTTTTGATATTAATTTTCATTGAACCATCTCTATCTATCAACTCACATCAACCTATGAAATTTTCCCTTCCCATTAATGTTTATCAACCTGAACCCTTTATGGTCTATATGAAAATAAAGAATGGCCTAACATAAAATCCTTTGTTTTTTGGTAATCTAGATTAGGATAATAAAATTGGTCACAATAAAGATGCACACAATAGGATTGTACGTTGCAATAAGTATGGAACTAATAGGAGATAGTCCACAATATATGAAAGATATAATGTTCAAAATCATAGATATCAAATATGGAAGCGACATCTAGCTAGGTATTGATAATATATTATAATAACATGGTTGTAATAAGATAGAAAGACTTATTATAGGGTTGTAGACTTGTATTATAAGAATCTATAGGTTATAAATCCGAAAGGGTGGATATAAGGTAAGGAATAATAGATAAATAATGAATTAAAATATTAATATGCTACTCTTCTCTAATCTATATTTTACCAATAAAAAATCAATCAAATCTAAAATAACATAAAGGAAAAGAGAGGTTAGAGATACTTACCTAGATGTAGACACCATTGATACATTAAATCCCTCTAGCGTATCATTATCCTATGAGAGAGTTGACGTGGGGGCTCATAAATGAATAAGATATGACCAAGATAAGCCACTTGTTAAATAATACAAAGATTCCAAAGGTTTGAAAAAACATAGTAAAAATCCTATGTTTGGGAATCCTAAGTACCCAGTTCTATAAGTGTAGAATTCAAAAGATAATCAAGAATAACTTCAATAACTTTAATACTTTTAGGGTATACTGGTGAGTACAAAAAAGCCAAATGAATGATGATTATGTGCTAGAAAGAACACTCAAATTCCATGTATATATAGGGATCATGATGAACCATTATAGTTTATGTTATTCAATAACATCGACCATGGTCGATGCAATAAGTTATTAAGACTTAAATCCCTACAATATACACCATAAATGAAACCATATGATATATAAATTTCTTCATTAGGGTCTCTAAAAAGTAATTCTTGGGTGTTGGAAGAAGACTATGGAGTTGCTAAAAGGTGATATGATGAACATATTTTTGTTTTGAAAGCAAATTTAGATTTTAATATAAGAGGATAATAATGTGATGTCATACAGATATTGTAAAAAGATAACTATAGAGGTTAAAAAAGTTATAAGGTGTTGTATCATGGACTACACATCAAATACCTCTCATAATTACCATTATAAACCATTATAATGTAACCATTTTTTGTTTCTCCAAATTCTGATAATATCCATGAGGATATTTCTCTAGGGAATCCAATGTGCTAATACTTATTATGAAGAATAAAAGTTTGTAAGAGATAACAATTAGGTGTGTACATATGTTCCAACCAAACATCTCTTGTGTCACACAAAGTGTTGAGAAAATGACTAAACAAAAATAGTAGTAAACAATTGATATTAATATGAACTCAAAGGATAGTAATATGAACTCAACCCAAATGAAATATACCTAGTTCATCATTTCCTTTTCATAACCAAGGGCTCTATATTACCTATCATCTTGATCATGATGGGTGAAAATATACTAAGTAACCTTAAAGATATATAACTGAAAGAGAAAGGAATAACAATGTAAGCATACACTATTATGAATATTAAGAGTGTGAATATTATTTAATATATCTATGTGTAGGAAATTATTTATTACTATATTATGAGTTGTTGATAAATAAATTATAATTATAATAAACCAAATTTGGTTTTGATTATAAGTGAAGTTGTTTTAATAACTTCAAGTAATCGCTTTGATTTGTTATAGGAGATATGTATCCCTCCTTAAATATAGAAACAAATTTTACTAAATATTTTTAATGTTTTCCTATTTATATTGAGAGTTACAAACTATGAAATTTGATTCTCTATAGCAAATTACATTTGGTATTAGATCAGTTTAGTAGAAGATGATAATCTCTAAATTCATGACCTAATCAACTTGATCTTCTTAATCATTAGCTCAGCTCTGAGTCATTTCTACTCCTCAACTTGTCTATTGTTATTCCATATCATTCTCATATGTATTCATTTAATTGGTTATGTCATAGTTTAGTGGGGAGATTTCCTTGCAGAAAATGTGTTTGGTCATGATTTACATTTTGCGTATCAAGACTCAATGTGGAAAATGGAAAAGAAATGCCCAGCTAGCATACAATGTTTCTAGGAGGACGGGAATAGGTTAGATTTATGGTTTTGTTTGAGCTGTGCCTTTTTGATGTTGACGGTTACATTTAAAAGAGTTGATTTCTACTTGGGTATATGAGCTTGGAATTGGATTTTATATTGAATTGTATTGAATGAACATGTGACATGATACATGACACTATATACAATTGGAAGGCATATTCTTTAGGCACTATATCATTGTTATTTCCAAATGACTTGTAGATTTAAATACATATACCATATTCCAAATGTGAAACATCCAAACTGTAGAAGATTTTCATATTCATCATAAAAAAAGAGTATGTCTTTAGGGTATGAATTCATTCAAGGAGTTCACTGGCTTCTACCAAAATGGCTTCCCACTACTTATTTGGGGCTGCCCCTTGGTACTAAAAAAGTCTCAATCAAAGTCTGGAATGATTTATTGGAAATATTCCAAAAGAAAATGGCCGGATGGAAAGGATCCATTCTTTTTAGTGTTGGTAAATGTCTATTTATCAAAAGCACTCTTAAAAATCTATCTATCTTATTATCTCTGTCAAATTTTTTCAGAAATTTTGGGAAATTTTCTTAGATGATCTCTTTAGGGTTGTAAATGAATTCTTTAGAATTGGAGATCTATTGAAAGATCTTAATAATACTCACATCATGCTAGCACCCAAAAAAATGGACTCTAAAGATTTCAAATATTTTCGACCCATTAGCTTGGTTAATGTTGTCTATAGAATTTTTACTAAGATTATTGCCACCAGACTGCAAGTCATTTTGAATGATTTAATCTCAAAACAAAAAAGTGGATTCATCATAGGAAGGATAATTCAAGATGGTGTGATCATGGTGCATGAGATTATTCATTCTATGGATAATAATAAAAAAGTAAGCATGGTCCTTAAACTTGACATGAATAAAGCCTTTGATAAAGTCTCTTGGTCTTTTCTTGAAAAAGTTCTGGCCAAATTTGGTTTTCTCAACAAATTTAGAAGAATTATCAAGGCTTGCATTTCTACTGCTAGATTCTCTATGGTGGTTAATGGCGAACCAGTGAGGTACTTTATCAGTAGTAGGGGATTAATATAGTGGGATTCTATATCCCCCTTTCTCTTCATTATCATGGCAGATAGCCTCAACAAAACTATTACCAAAGCTATTAAAGATGGTCTTCTAAAAGGCACTAAACCTACCTCTATGAATCAGATGGCTTCTCATCAGAAATTTGTGGATGACACTATCCTGATTTTAGTGGCATCTATCCTAGAAACTAATGTGATCAAGTCCATTCTAAAATTTTATGAGGTTACGTCTGGACAAGAGATCAACTTTGATAAAAGCTCTATTTTATTTTTCAACACTCCTTTGGAAATACAATAGAATTGCTAAAACATTGGGATGTAAAATCAATTTACTTCCCACTACTTATTTGAGGCTCCCCCTTGGTAATAAAAAAGTCTCAATTAAAGTCTAGAATGATTTACTAGAAAGATTTCAAAATAAAATGGCTGGATGGAAAGGATCCATTCTTTCTAGTGCTAGTAAATGTATGCTTATCAAAAGCACTCTTCAAAATCTGCCTATCTACATTATGTCTCTCTATAACATTCCTTCTGCCTTCAGAGAAAAAATTGAAAGGATACAGAAAGAAATTTTATTGCAGGGAATGGAGGAAAAATTCAAATATCACCTGGTTTCTTGGGATCAAGTGTGCACTCCTTAAAGGATTGGGGGATTGGGCATAAAAGATATAAGAAAAATGAATATGGCCTTAATTGCAAAAATGGGTTGGAGAATGCTCTCAGAGGAATAACCATGGATTGATCACATTAAGGCTAAATATCTTGAAAAACAAACAAGTTTCTCTTTCCTCCATGATGAAAAAATTCCCCATGGTTCCATTTTTTGGAACAACTTGATTCTAGTTAGGAATTTTATCAAGCAAGGTTGTAATGGAAAGTGGGATATGGCAAAGACGTCAATTTTTGAGGAGATAATTGGTCTAATCTTATCCTTAATGATAGATTTGGTGTAGCAAAGGATAATTTTGAACATAAATATGGTACTAAGGTCATTGACTACATGGAAATTGATGGAAATAAGAAGATATGGAAACAACTTGTTGATGCAAAATCACAGCACCCCTGGATGTTGATCAGATTTCTAGGTTGATCATACTAACATCCAGTGTGATTGCATAACATTGAATCCTTTCTCCAAGTGTGGGACTTGAAGAGTGAGAAAGGAATCTCCAGAGAAAGGCTGGTTCCTATTCCTCTGTTCAGGTGCACACGAAATATGCAGAGGGTTTTCTCAAAAGCTAATCTAACTACCAAGGAGATAGGGAGAGAGAAATGCATATAAATAAACCTAAGCTAAGGAGGTGATGCACCGAGGAATGAAGAACATAAGCTTTGCAACATAAACACAGATCATATAGATGCAATACCACACCATGCACAGGTAACCGAAGTGCAATGAGAGATCAGAATGACAACAATGAATACATGAGAGGATTTAAGTTCAATCACAGACATATATATATTGCTCAAGGATCGATTCAATACATTGCAATGGCCAAAAGGCAAAAAACGGTGTTACAGTCTATATGGGAGGTTTGAAAACTCCATGAATTCTCCTACAAGCAGGAGAGAAGGGAGGGGTTGCAAAACAAGAATGTCCAACATTAGAAAGAAGCCCCTCCTTACAATTTATAGGAAGAATGAGAGAGAAAAGAGAGAGGAATTCGAAATCTGCCCCAACCACCTCCAGAATGCTCTTAACTCATCTCATAATGATGGAAGCGGCGGATCTTGGCAAAACGGTGAGCTGTCTAGTAGAGGCGGCGAACTGTCTGCTGCATTAAAGTTGTTAGTTGAGCATCACTTCTGCTTATTATTTCGTGCCAGAGGCGTCTTCTGATTTTCTTTCTTCAAACTGAACCAAAATGCAAGATTAACCCTGGAAACGTGTAGAGAATCTCACAAGCTTTCCGTTGATATAAAGAATGTGCAAATCTGAGCTCTGGATCGAAAGTTATGTCGATCTGAAGTTTTAGGGCACGGAACAGGTGAAAACGGATTTTTGAATTTCTTCCCACGCTCTGCCACTTGGATGACACGTGGCACGCTCTGATTGGATGGGAAATTCTCTCTCCATCTTTTCGGTGGGCTGTCCTTTGAAATTTTGACTTTTGATGATTTTGGGACTTTTTTCACCCTTTTCCCGCGCTTCCGCCTTTTGGATGACACGTGGCATGATCTTGTTGGAGGACAGGGCGCGGGGCTTCCTTTACTTTTAGCCTTTTTGGGGAACTCAACCAAATTCTCTAACTTCCTCCCGAGGTCCGCACTTTACTGCTCTATTGGACACGTGTCCAATTCCTATTGGCTCGGGCCAGCGCTTCAAACCTTGCCCCTTTGACTTTTTAACCTTTCTCTTTGAGACACATGGCAATTTCCCAATGGTTCTCGGGCCTGCCGGGTCTTCCGCGTACTTCGCGTCCATTCGTCCTGGACGTCCCATTTTGATTTGGACCTTTTGGGACAATTTCGGCCGGTTCGGGTATTTCTGCCCCGCTTGTCCCACTTTGATTCGGACTGACTTGACTCTTTTCGGCCGGTTCGGGTCCTTTTGTCCCGCGCGTCCCGAAATGCCCCTCTCAGCAGTTAGTCGATTTTCTTTCTCGGTCAAACCGGCATTTCGCGCCCGCCGCGTACTTTCATCCCACTTGTCCCAAATGCTTAGTGGGCCGACTGGACTCATTTCGGCCGGTTCGGGTGGTTCGCGTACCTTTGTCCCAATTGTCCCACCTTGTGCTGGACTAGGACTTAGCCGGTTTTCACAATTTTTTCTGAATCAACCTATTTTCATTTCTGCCACCTTTGATGCATGTTATCGAAATTTACCCTGGGGGGGGAAATTTTGATAACAGTTTTGACGACTCAGCGGGGTCACCTGCCTGCTAGGTAGAAGATCAGTGGCCTTTTAGCGGTCCATTGGGCATGGAGTTAAGCACTAACCTGAAACAAGCCTGATACTGCAACTTCCTCTCTAGCAACACTCTGAACTGTAGAAAACAACCTGAGAGCAGCAAAACCTGTGCCAAAGCACTTAGGGAAATAAAAACCTAACTACAACAGGACAATGTGCAAATGCACTTAGAGGAATTAAGAAAACTCTAAACTAATATTTACAAGGGCAAAACGTTTCTCTTAGTAGCAATGTTTAAGACAGATTCCGTTAATCGGGATATGAAGTTCCTCTCCATCCAATGCAGACAATTGGAAAGCATTACTATTTTTGCATCCCGTGACCATGTAGGGACCACTCCAGATGGCATCAAACTTGGAATGTCTCCCCGGTTTCGCCCGATCTGCATCCCATTTCAGAACCAGGTCCCCTTCCTGGAAGGTTCTTGCTCTAGCTCTCTTATCAAATCATCTTTTTACTATGGCCTGATCCTTTTCAATCGTCTGAACTGCATGTTCTCTGATTTCTTTTAATTCCATCAATTTCGCATACCTGACCTCCATTGGTTCGAACTTAGATAACTCAAGCTGCTTCATGAGCTCCAAGGCTGGCAATTCCAATGATATAGGCAACACCGCCTCTTTCCCATAGACTAACTTGTAGGGAGAATTACCTGTAGACCTCTTTGGTGTTATTCTGTCAGCCCATAACGCTGATTTTAGCCTTGTATGCCATGTTCTTTGATTTTCATCTAGAGTCCTTTTGATGATTTTTAGCAAATTCTTGTTCGTGGACTCTGCCTGTCCATTACCCTGCAGGTAATAATTTGAAAAGGTGCTCAAATAGATTCCATTCTTGACAGCCCATTCTGTAATTTTTGAACCTATGAATGCTAATGCATTATCTGATATGATGGTGGCCGGCACACCGAACCTAGTTACTATCCCTTCATAAAAGTCTAGTATGCTAGACTCACTTGCCTCTTTGAGCGTTACTGCTTCGGTCCACTTGGTGAAATAGTATGTCGCTGTAAGAATCCACTTGTGGCCTTGACTCGAATTGGGATTGATGACTCCAATGAAGTCCAATCCCCACTGCATGAATGGATGATCAACCAAAATCGGGTGCAATGGAAGTGCTGCTAGTCTTTCTTTGCCTGTGAAGAGTGCACATTTCTTGCATTTCTTAACCCATGAGTAGCAATCATTGAATACAGTAGGCCAATAGTAACCAGCTTTCATGATTTTGAGAGGTGTTACTCGTGGGGTGAAATGGCCTCCTGCCTCTTCGTCATGGAACTCCTGTAAGATCCTCTCGATCTGACCTGTCCCGATACATCTCAATAGAACACCGTTGATGTCCCTTTTAAACAAAACATTATCAACAAGCACATAAGGAACTGCTTGTAATCTGAAGTACCTTCTTTTCGCTTTGCTCATTTCTAGAGGGCACATGCCCGTTTGTAGGAAGTGCATCATATTCTGAGTCCAACAGGGAGTGGACACATCATCATTTTCCTGTTTTTGATCATCTTGTAACAGCAGGACAACGTCTTCTTCATCTTCTCGGCTGTCTGGTTGTTTGGAAGCGAGCTGCTCACACAAACCTTTGCCTCTTACCAGCTTGGTGATCTTGATCTCAATGTCATACTCCATGACACGGGTGATCCATCCTGCCCTTTTCTCATTCAAATCCTTGTTGAGGAGGAAGTCCTTAACCCCAGCATGTGAGACCAATAACTGGACCTTGTTGTTTGAGACTAAATGCTTGAATTTCTTCAAGCTTCTAATTACTGCAAGCACATGCTTTTCAATAAAAGAGTACCTCACCTCGCAGTCATTTAGGCTCTGGCTGAAGAAAGCAATCGGCTACTCCTCATTATCTTTGTTTTGTTGTACCAGAATGGCAGAAATAGTGTCATCACCTCCAAATGCATAGAGGATGAAATCCTTGGAAAAGTCCGGGTTGATGAGAGTGGGTGCCTGGGAGATGGCTTCTTTGATTGCTTCAAAACTCTCCTTGCCTTCTGCTGTCCATTTGAAAGCCATGCTTTTCCTTAACATTTTGGTGATGGGCTTGACAAGGGCTGCAAAGTTTGGGACAAACCTCCGAACAAAGTTTATCCTTCCTAGGAAGCTCTGAAGGGATTTCTTGTGACTAGGCAATGGTAGAGCTCTTATGGCTTCAACCCTCTCTGGATCAATTGCTAATCCTTCCTTGGAGACAATATGGCCAAGGAGTTTCCCTTCATGTGCAAGAAAGATGCACTTCTTAGGATTCAAAGACACTCCAAACTTTCTACACCTTTGAAAAACCTTCCTGAGGTGAAAGAGATGGTCTGCAACATTCTTTGAGAAGACAGTGATATCATCTAGGTATATCAGCACTATCTTGTTGATCAAGCCTTTGAATGCCATATCCATAGCTCGCTGGAATGTTGCTCCGGCGTTCGACAGTCCAAATGGCATCTTCTTGTAAGCATATGTGCCCCATTTGGTTGTGAAGGCTGTCTTAAACTGGTCTTCCTCCTTTACCATAATTTGATTGAAGCCTGAGTATCCATCAAGTAGTGAAAACCTTTCTGAACCAGCTACGACCTGCAATATTTGCTCCATGGAGGGGAGTGGATAATGGTCCTTGAGAGAAGCTCTATTCAAATCTCTGAAGTCAACACACAGCCTGATCTCTCCACTCTTCTTTCTGACCGGAACCAAGTTCGCAACCTAGCTTGAATGCTTGATAGGGAATATAATTGCCGACTCAATCAGCTTGTCCAGCTCCTTCCTCATGAGAGGCTCCATGTGTGGATTGACTGGTCTCTGTTTCTGCCTGACAGGCTTAGTATTTGGATCCAACTCAATTGTATGCTGAGCTAAGTTGGGGTTGAACCCTTTCAAGTCTTCATAGCTCCAAGCAAATACATCAGGGAATTCTTGACATAGCTGTATGAATTCATACCTTTCCTGTTCATTTGTCATCTTTCCAATTTGCAGTGGCTTGTTCTCTTCTACCAAGATGGATGCCGAATCTTCCCTCTTGACCTGAATATTTGCTTTCTCCTTTCTAAACTGATCATTGGGGTTAAAAATTGACTCCAAGGTGACAAGTCCCTTGGGCAACTTGTCAGTTCTCAGCTGTATCACCTGGTCACCATATTGCTGTTCCAACTTCTCTTGATTCTTAGCTGAGAACTCAGCTTCTTCTTGCAAGAAGTGGATGATTTGCTGGTCATTCTCGAATACTTGCCAATTGACATCGTTATCCGACACTGAAGGCCTCACAATCACGTGGATGTTTGGCTATACCTTGTTTTGTTGAATGTTTTCTACAATGTCAAAGGCTGCCCCTACTGCTGCAAGCCTGTCAGCAGCTTGATTCTCTTTCCTGGGAATGGCCTTGATGCCGAAACCCTCAAAATCTTCCATGAGGTCCCATACCCTGTTCTTGTAGCACCTGAGTAGGTCATTTTTGGCGGCATGCTGTCCCTTGACCTGATTTACAATCAGCTCACTCTCCCCAAAAACTTGCAAGTTTTTTATTTTTCTCTTTATTGCCCAATGCATCCCTTGCACCAAGGCTTCATATTCAGCAGTGTTATTGGAGCATGCAAATTGAAATCTAAAAGCTGAATAATACTTTACTCCTTGAGGTGAAATAAGCATGGCTCCACCTCCTGCGCCTTGTCTACTCCTTGATCCATCAAAAAACAGTTGCCATACCTCGTTGTCATCCTTGTGGCTTGGCTTGGTGATGCTAGGAATAGGTTGACTTTCTTCATGTATACAATAGACTCCGAGCTCTGATTCTTCTACTTATTGATAAGGATCAAAAGCATGCACCTTGCTTGCCCATTCATCAAGAGTCAAATCTGGGATACTTCCAACATTAGTGTCGGCTTCATCAGTGCCAAGGTGATCTTCTTGATCAAATGCTGAGCAATTGGTATTAATATGACTTGGAGTATATGGCTCAATGTGGAAATCTACAATAGGTTCTGACCTAATTGTAGCTTTAGTTCCATACCTCGTTCTGAACAGCATGTGTGACCAATCAGCAGAAAAATATCCCCCAATCTTGGCAGTAAAGTCCCTTGACAAACAGAGGGCAAAGAGTGGTGGAAGGTCTATGACTGATATATCTTGTAAGACAACAACATTTGGACATGCATGCAAGGTAAGACTCAAATTTCTAATCACTCCAACTGTTGCTATTGCTGTCCCATCCAGCTGCACTACTCCCTTAGATGTTATTTCATACTGGAGCCCTAACTGATCAGCTATCTGTTTAGGCATTACTGAGCTACTTGCCCCCGAATCTATCATGCAATTATGCACTAGCTGATTTCCAATGATTAACGAAACATAAAAGGGGGGAGGCTTCAGCATTCTACCTTGTTGTGCTGCATGTTTTCCTTGAGGCTGGGCAGTATTTGTGAGTACCTTCTCCTGCATTTGTATCTGCTGATTCGAAGTTGGCCAATCCTTTATGGCAGCTTGCAGTAGATTTCTTTGGCCTGGGATGGATAGGGATTCCCACATAGATATATTGACATTTGTCTTCTTCATCTGGTCAATGATACTAAATGGTGATGAAGGATCTCTCTGCTGTCCCTTGGTCTGCACATTTGCTCCTTGTATGTGGGCAGCAATAGCTAGCATTTGAGTTGGGCCTAGGGGTTGTTCTTGGCTGCCCTTGTGCATTTGAAACTGGGTTTTGCTTACCAATCATTTGTGGAGCTGTGGAAGGTTGTGGATTGGCTGGGGCTAACGGCTGTTCTTCACCCAAATTTCTCCTTTTTGACCTTGTGTTGGCAGCAACACCTTGAGAAACTGCTTGATTCATGCCACAGAAATCCTCTGCTTGCCAATGTACCAATGTGGTGTCATTTGGGGCAGATTGCTGTTGGAATGTTTCTTGTTGTTGGCTGTTTTCTTGATTGCTTTCACCCTCCACACCAGTAGTTGTTACCATTAAAGCTTGGGTCAAAGCACCATTGAAGCACATGGATTGATTATGGGGTTCATTACATGGAAAAAACCATTCATACTCCTGGGAAATGTTGTTTTGTGCTGGTACTAATGCCTTAGAGGCAGATATGGCATTTGGATTATAGGGCTAGAATGGTCTATTGGTAGGAGGCCTTGTTTGATTAATATTTGCAGCTGGATTGGGTGGCCTTTGAGGCTGATATGGCTGCCTATTAGGTTGAGCTTGAGGCTGATACGAAGGTCTAAAACCTTGAGTTTACTGTCTCTTAAGTGTGACCAGCTCATTACCTAAATTTTGCAGCTGCTTCATGACTTCTTGAAGCTCATTTGGGGCACTTGGAGATGAAGTGGAAGCTTCATTTGAACTCTGATTCCTAGGAGTGGGAATAGGAGCTAAGACAGGTGCTTGACTAGTACTTGGGCTCTCTAAACTTGTTTTATAATGGCATTGGAGGCCTAAGAGCTAGCTTGCCAGCTTGAATCAGACAATTTTCAGCTCTAATGGCAATACTATAAGCAGCAGGGATAGTTGTGCCTCCCATAGATTGAACTAACATAGAAATATCAGAATTTAAAGCTTTAAGGTAGTATAGAAAAACACCTTCTGCTGTTGGCCTAACTGCCACCGGAACTCTATCCCAAGATCTTTGAAATCTGAAGTTGAAGTTGGTTAGCTGCTCATTGGGAGCTCTCTTGATGGTTGTCAGCTGCTCCAAAAGAGACAAGTTGTCTCCCTTTTCTCCAAATTGATCATGAAGTGCAATACACAGCTGATTCCAGTTTGTGATAGAGCCAGCTTCAAGGCTCCTAAACCATTGCAAGGCTTTTCCCTTGAATGAAGATGCCAACAATTTGACAGCTACTTGCATCTCATTAATCTCATGGATTGCACAAATGTTAGCAATGTCCTTGACATGATCTCCAGGAGTGGTCTGATTTTCTCCAGTAAAATATGGAATGTTCTTCAACACTACAACTGGGATTGGATTTTGTGCATTGAGAGCAAGTGGGCTGCTGCCTGTGAAGTTGACATAGGGGTTTACTGGTTGCGTCATTCTGAGTGGTCTTAAAACCCTTGTATATTGAAAGAAAGGCCTGTCAGGTGGAGGAGTTGAGAGGGTTCTGCTTGGTGGAGATGGAGACCTTTGAATCCTTCTTCCTCTTTGCCTTCTTCTTGGAGATAATTGCAGGTATTCAAATAGCACTTCCTCTTCTCCAACTTTTGACCTTGTGATTCTTCTCATAAGCTTTTAGGCCTGACTGCTGAAACTAGTTGATTCTTCCCCTTGGAGTCGCCAGATATGCAAATAATAGCTCTTTTCAGCAAGAAAATTGCAACAGATGTACATCAACTTTGCTGCAATAAAAATGAGACCTCTAGCTCCCACCCGGCGTGCCAAAACTGTTGATGCAAAATCACAGCACCCCTGGATGTTGATCAGATTTCTAGGTTGATCATACTAACATCCAGTGTGATTGCATAACATTGAATCCTTTCTCTAAGTGTGGGACTTGAAGAGTGAGAAAGGAATCTCCAGAGAAAGGCTGGTTCCTATTCCTCTGTTCAGGTGCACACGAAATATGTAGAGGGTTTTCTCAAAATCTAATCTAACTACCAAGGAGACAGGGAGAGAGAAATGCATATAAATAAACCTAAGCTAAGGAGGTGATGCACCGAGGAATGAAGAAAATAAGCTTTGCAACATAAACACAGATCATATAGATGCAATACCACACCATGCACAGGTAACCGAAGTGCAATGAGAGATCAAAATGACAACAATGAATATATGAGAGGATTTAAGTTCAATCACAGACATATATATATATATATATATATATATATATATATTGCTCAAGGATCGATTCAATACATTGCAATGGCCAAAAGGCAAAAAATGGTGTTATAGTCTATATGGGAGGTTTGAAAACTCCACGAATTCTCCTACAAGCAGGAGAGAAGGGAGGGGTTGCAAAACAAGAATGTCCAACATTAGAAAGAAGCCCCTCCTTACAATTTATAGGAAGAATGAGAGAGAAAAGAGAGAGGAATTCGAAATCTACCCCAACCACCTCCAGAATGCTCTTAACTCATCTCATAATGATGGAAGCGGTGGATCCTGGCAAAACGGCGAGCTGTCTAGCAGAGGTGGCGAACTGTCTGCTGCATTAAAGTTGTTAGTTGAGCATCACTTCTACTTATTATTTCATGCCAGAGGCATCTTCTGATTTTCTTTCTTCAAACTAAACCAAAATGCAAGATTGACCCTGGAAACGTGTAGAGAATCTCACAAGCTTTCCGTTGATATAAAGAATGCACAAATCTGAGCTCTGGATCGAAAGTTATGTCGATCTGAAGTTTTAGGGCACGGAACAGGTGAAAACGGATTTTTGAATTTCTTCCCGCACTCTGCCACTTGGATGACACGTGGCACGCTCTGATTGGATGGGCAATTCTCTCTCCTCCATCTTTTCAGCGGGCTGTCCTTTGAAATTTTGACTTTTGATGATTTTGGGACTTTTTTCACCCTTTTCCCGCGCTCCCGCCTTTTGGATGACACGTGGCATGATCTTGTTGGAGGACAGGGCGCGGGGCTTCCTTTACTTTTAGCCTTTTTGGGGAACTCAACCAAATTCTCTAACTTCCTCCCGAGCTCCGCACTTTACTGCTCTATTGGACACGTGTCCAATTCCTATTGGCTCGGGCCAGTGCTTCAAACCTTGCCCCTTTGACTTTTTAACCTTTCTCTTTGAGACACGTGGCGATTTCCCAATGGTTCTCGGGCCTACCGGGTCTTCCGCTTACTTCGCATCCATTCGTCCCGGACGTCCCATTTTGATTTGGACCTTTTGGGACAATTTCGGCCGGTTCGGCTGGTTCGGGTATTTCTGTCCCGCTTGTCCCACTTTGATTCGGACTGACTTGACTCTTTTCGGCCGGTTCGGCCGGTTCGGGTCCTTTTGTCCCGTGCATCCCGAAATGCCCCTCTCAGCAGTTAGTCGATTTTCTTTCTCGGTCAAACCAGCATTTCGTGCCTGCCGCGTACTTTCGTCCCACTTGTCCCAAATGCTTAGTGGGCCGACTGGACTCATTTCGGCCGGTTCGGGCGGTTCGCATACCTTTGTCCCAATTGTCCCACCTTGTGCTGGACTAGGACTTAGCCGATTTTCACAATTTTTTCTGAATCAACCTATTTGCCTTTCTGCCACCTTTGATGCATGTTATCGAAATTTACCCTGGGGGGGGAAATTTTGATAACACAACTCTTAGTGGATAAAATTGAATTTAAATTCATGTTGTCCTCTCTTCATGAGCAACTCGACCTCATCCCCTTAAATCATTTGGTAGTCAAGGATGAAATTGTCTAGCACAAATCTAGAGATGGGGATTATATAGTTAAATCTGGATATAATTCTTACTTTGAGAATATCTAGAGTGAGTTTAATTGGAGAAATATTTGGATGACTGAGCTAACCCCTAAAATTAACTTTTTCTTTTGGCTTGTGCTCAGAGGAAGAATTCTTACTAATGATAACCTAATGAAGAAAGGATTCATTATGCCTAATAGGTGCCACCTTTGTAAAAAATATTCTGAAGATATTAAGCACCTTTTTGTCCACTATGAGTATGCTTCAATGATATGGAGTTATGCCTTTTCCAAGTTCAATGTTTTCTGGACTATGCCTAAGGATTTCATTCATTTTTGGTGTTTCACTTGATTTTAGATCGTTTCTTTGAAGTATTGACGAAACAAATAGGGTAACGAGCATAGGAGGAATACCAATTCAAATGCTACTTAATGGGTTGTTGCGCACATATGACTTTTGAATCCACGACTGATTGTGAGAGTTTCCTTTTGGCTAGGAGGAACTACCTGTAATCCAAAGCAAGACCACCAGAATGAATTAAACAATATGTGTAGTGAACTACCTAGTGTGTGCTATATCTGGGAAGTGTGATACTTCCTAGATGGCTATCAATCCACTTTTTAAAACAATTTAATGTGGTAAATAAGTCAAATCCTATTACAATTTGAAATGATTTAGGTAACTCACCTAAAAAACAATAAGAAATAGATCTAATCTAACAGAATAGGTTAGAATAGGATCCAAAGGTCAAGTAACTGGTTCTAGATCTCTACAGGTCTGATAGAGGTCTCAAGTAGATCACAGCTAAATGAGGGTGAGATGGAATTAGGTGGGTAGGTCACACGTTCTGGGTTGTATGGACAAATACAGAGATCGATGTCGGTTAATGCTGACCGATGGCGGTTAGGTGTTACCAGTGCCAATTAGTGTGGAGTTTTGGGAATGCCACAAAATGAGATTTAAGTCTCCTTTATGATTGCACACATGAATTTGGTTGGTCGGGATGAGGTATTAGGTGATTTAGGTAGGATTTGGTGAGGTTTTAATGGCTATATGGAGGGGTGATTTTTCGAGGAGGTCAATGGGTGGCTAGGTAACAATAGACGATAATATAATGATGAAATGGAATAAACCAGAGAAGTATAATGTTTACTTACTTGGATTCTGGTCCTAAATGCCTGTGAGTGAGGGCTGGAGGTGCTGATGAGAGGTTTTGAAGGTTGCAAGTGATCACAAACTGAAGGAAAGCTTCTACATGGGCTGCATGTACATTCCTCTTTGCTTGGTTAGACCAGATCATTGTTGGGATGGTTGTGTAGGAAAATATGCTTGATCTCCTTCCTTGCATGCATGTTCTCACTAGAATTCACTCTCAGAGGATACGATATCTCTTTAGAATGTGCTAATGTTCACCAAATTTTCCAATCTTTTCCAACCTTTTACCAACCTTGAGAATAAGGTTGTTTTGGGGTTAAAAGGGTGACTGATGGTGGTTCTGGATTAACCAGAAATGGTTAGGGGGTAACTGACATCAGTCAAGGTGGGATTTCCTAGGTTTACAAAACTAGGGAGATCCTCTTGATTTTCTTAGATCTTGTGCCGTTAACCTGCAGATCAGATTGGAAGCTTCTTGTAAGCATGTGGGAATGTGGTTAGAGAGAATGTAGGCATTGATTTTTAGGGTTTAGGTAAGTCTGAGATAGTTATGGCAACTTACTAAGAATAGGTCTTAGGATGAATTGGCTTGGTGAGGTGTCTAGGTGAAGTGTATGTGTGGATATTATTTAACATAAGATATTTAAATAATAAATATATTAAGGATAATGAATTGATTTAATTAAATTAATACTAGTGAGGTAAAAGGGGCCATGGCTAGGTGAATGTGATGAAATTTTCTTATTTGTCGAGGGACCAAAGGGGAGTGTGACCTAATTTTAGTGTATAAATTTTGCCCCTTTTTGTTGCGTAGCTTGTATTGCTAAAAAATGCTAATAAAAATAAGATGTGGTTGCCCCATGTGTGGGTGAAGGTGATCTCCTTCAAACCAGAGAAACTGACGAGGCCAAAAGCAAAATCCGTGAGTGGTTTGATAAAAAGGTGAATGTGAGGAAAAGAAAGATGGATAACAGGGGAAAAAAGGAGCAAGGTCTACTTGGGGAAGCTAGGTAATGGGTCTGGGTCAAAGGTAGAAATAGTCAAATGCACGCACACGTATAAAGCTGTAGCACGCTAACCAGGTTGAAGAGTAGGCACAACTCTACATCATCTAAGGTCGAATAGGTTTATCTAAACAAGGTTGAAGTGATTCCGGTATCCAAGGTATAGGAATATGGTCAAGAAAACACAATGTAGGTTAGGCGTAGGAACATGTAGGTATGTTCTGGTACACCCAAAGGTAGGGTCAAGATAAACGGTCATGGCAATAAGGCTAGGTAAGGTCATTAGGTCAACAACATAGGTAAACAGTGCCGCAAGGTTATAGTGAACACATGAGGTCAAAGATTACTAGTGATGGTTCTAGGTCCAAATATCTAGGTAACGACATGGGTAAGGCCAAGGTAGGGGTAGAATAATGAGTCCCCAAAGGAGGAAAAAGGGAGGGGAGTAAATGATGAGGTCAGGAAAGGTGAGGTAAATGGGTAAGGTAAAGGTGGGGTGAGGAAATAAAATAAAAAGGAAGGTAGGGGTAGGGTAAAGGGTGTATAAACACGGGAAATGTGTAGGTGAGGGTGATCGATTCCGTTCAAGGAGAACTGACATCGGTTATAGATAAAACTGATGACGGCTAGGTAGGGGCATGCGACTGAGTGGTCAAGGGTAACCGACGTGGTTAGGTTGGGTTTGTTATAAAAACAAAAAATCCTACATTTTTGTTATTAATTTGTTTTTGTTCGAAGTGAGAAAATGACAAAAAAGAGAGAAAAGTGAGAAAAGTGTCTGGATGGAACAAAACAGTGAGCTGACAGTGTGATCGACGAGTGATTGGTTGGTGAGCAACATGTCCATAGGATCATTGCAAGGGATTCGATTTGGTGGAGGTTGCGGGTAGCTATTCGGTGATGGTAGAGACCAAAGAGGGATTGGGAGGGCCACCAGTACAGTGGCTAGACATGCCACCAAGACGGCGACAACGCGACAAGGTAAGTGCTCTACTCTACGTGTAGTTGATTTGATAGATTAGAGGAGTTTTTAATTGTTGTTTGTAGGTTTTGTTGATTTTTTATTTTTGTGGGTGGTTAAAAAAGGAATTTGGGAATGGGGGGAATAACAGGTAAAAAGAGGAATGGGGAGAGTAATAAATGGGATAGGCTGGTGGGTGGAGGTCCAAGGGTAGTTTAGGTTGTTGTAGGTGGGTAAAAGGGGAAGGGGGAGGTTTTTTAGAAAGGGGGTTTTTGGGAAATCACGGGTTTTTCCACTACAGTGACCGGCGTCAGTTAGGTGGAACCAGTATCAGTCACCAAACAGGTGACCAATGTCAGTTAAGAGATAACCGGGGTCGGTAAGGGTGAACTGGTATCAGTCACCAAACAAGTGACTGATGTCGGTTAAAGGGTGACTGGGGTCGGTTAGGATGAACCGGTACCGGTCGGATTATTGGGCACAAAGGTCCAAAAGTGGTGTGGGCTAGGTAGTTGAGATGGGTAGGATGAAATAAGGTATAGGGAAATGATAATGGTTTGAATATGGATATGTATATATATATATATATATATAAATTAATGTTGTTCTTGTATTGGATGTAAGGGAGAGAACAACTACATATGTGGGACAGGGTTCCACCTCTACTGGTGATAGTGCGTGACACAACTACCTCAGAGGAGCTGCAACATGTGGAGGAAGTGGGCTTGAGTGGGGTTTGTCACTATAGACATGTAGTCCGACAGCCCAGTTTGATGGTCACACTCATCAATAGATGGGATTCCTCAACCAACATGTTCTGCCTGTTGACGGGTGAGATGACTATCACCCTTGAGGATGTGTTTTGGACTCTTTGATTACCCATATTGGGTGCCCAGGTTATTCTATCTCCTTCAAGGCCTCAGAGGAGCTGATTGTTTCTATTTTGGAGAGGGGATGGCCGATCTGAGATTCCATAGCACCAATTTGAGCTATGTAGAGATGTACCTAGCCCATCCGGAGGAGACGAGGCTAGTGGTTCTGTTGATGGAGGCAGTGTACTACTATACACTACTAGATGCAGAGGGTGGATGCTTTCCCTGATCACTGATGGGGGTACTCCAAGACATTATGGTGGATGAGACCCACTTTTCCTGGGCACCAACATTCTTGGTGCAGGCTATACAGGGAGTTGTGGGCATATGGGTGGCTGTGCAGGTTCATCATATGTTGTAGTGTTTTTACTGCACTGTTGGGCATGCGAGCACATAGTTTTTGTGCATCCTATAGGGATGCCCCAAGTAGATGCATTCCCAATGTGATTGTGCGGGTGGGGTGTAGGAGATGGGTGCCAGTGATAGGAGAGTGGAGATCTGAGATGCACACACATGATGGTGGCCCATTCTCTGGTAATTACAGGAGGGGATTTCTAGAGTGGACATTATAATGGAGGCCATATGTGGGATTCCTCTCATATAGGCATATGCATGAGGAGCTAGCTAAGCTCCAGCTAGAGAGATGGATACAAGGTTTTCAATGTCGGGGAGGACGAGATGATCCTGGTGGATAGAGTCTGACGGTAGTTTGGGCTAGTACAGGACATACCTCCACCCTTCCCACAGTATTGGAGAGATGACGTGGAGAGGCCCTTACCTCTACCACAGCCTACAGTGCCCACAGAATAGGAGGAGCAGCCAGTGGACCGGAAAAATATATTATGCCCGATGCACAGACAGGTATAGGAAGTGGTGGGTGCCTTAGTTATGAGCCATACCACCTAGACTGGGGCAACCGAATCTAGTAACCATTATAGTTTAGAGAGACACCCTACAGGGGCAGGTAGCTACGCTCATTACCTAGTTGGCTATACTACAAACATATTTGAAGGGCTCGGAGGCTGAGGGTAGCAGAGTTGCACGTACAGGTGGCTAGTCTTCAGGACCAGATGGCTTATGTAGGAGATGGAGATGGAGAGGATGGGGATGGTCAAGTGGGATCCTTACAGGTTTAGGTGGTAGGTTTACAGGGCCAGTTGGCCAAAACCCAGGCATAGATTGGGGTCTTACAAGGCCAGATACATGCATAGGGGCATGGGCCACCACCATAGGCACTGGGAGCATGTCCCCATTCACAGGCAGGCACAGGGCAGGGTACCGTAAGGTAGGTATAGGAGCTGAGACCTATGGGACCACCACAGACTGTGCCTATGTCTAGGATATAGGATGCCCTGGTGAGGCTAGGTACTATCAGGACCAGTTGATGGCGGTTAGGATAGACTTCATATCCTATGCCGAGTATAGGGAACAACAGGCATCTAGTGAGAGGAAGAGATCCTGCACTCATAGTGTGGAGAGAATAGGGGGTTTAGCGAAGTTCTGACGCCTGATCAGGTAGAGGTGACAAGCACATAGAGACCAGCTCCAGTTGAGGCACCGTAAGGACACTGGAGGCCGAGGGTACAGGTGGTATAGAGATGGAGGACATCCACTGAGATGCCTGATTTGTGGCCACCTGATTTTTGATGTATGATAGTTTATTTTGTGATTATATATTGGTCTGCATGCCGAGAGATAGTGAGGATGTATGAGTGATTGACTATGTTTTGAGCATATACCCAGCCTGTGTGCCGAAGAGATTTTGTATTGGTTCATTATTTTATTGTATATATGAGACTGACCTACGTGCCGATAACATTTTGTATTATATATCAACCTGGTGTTGATGATTTATAAATTATGGACATGATGAGATAGCCATGTATATTTGAGATACACATTGATTTATTTATATGATGAGATACATGGTATTTTTTGATTTGTTGATGTGTTGATGAGATACATGGTATTTTTTTGATTTGTTGATGTGGTGATGAGATACATGGTATTATTTGATTTGTTGATGTGTTGATGAGATACATGGGATTTGTTGATTTGATATGGAGGGAAATTAGGCATGATGGAGTCAGGTTGGTATAGGCGTGAATCGAGTCAGGTTGGTTTTAGGCATGGATCGAGTCAGGTCGATTTAGGAATGGATCGAGTCAGGTTGGTTGAGGCATGGTTGAGTCAGGTTTATAGGCATGGATTGAGTTAGGTTATAAGGCATGGATCAGTCAGGTTATAGGCATGGATTGAGTCAGGTTGGTCAAGACATGGATCAAGTCAGGTTATAGGCATGGATTGATTCAGGTTATAAGCATGGATCAAGTCAAGTTATAGGCATGGATCAAATCAAGTTGGTTTAGGCATGGTTGATTCGAAAGAAGGTGAAGTGGTGATTCATTATTTTATGAAACGAATGATAATATGGGTCAAATGTGAGATGTAGTATAATCTATGTATAGTCATGATAGAGAAATGGTAGGCGTAATAAATGTATGTTGTAATAATGTTTAAAATATGAAACAACTTGGTATGTATGTGGTTTAATTTCCAATTGTAGGTATAAAAGGGCAACTAAGTGAGGTGTGATGTAATGTGAGGAACATGGAAGATGAATTATGTAGGGTAAAGGATTGGCTGAGCTAACCTCTAAGGGCCCCATGCCCTCAGAGTGCTCCCTACATAGTCCCAACGAAAAGGGACCTCAGACCAATGTATTTCTCGCATGAGCTAGGGAAGAATGTGAGGGGGTATGAAAATGAGGTTGGTAGGTTTTTGGGCATGTTTTTGTTTAGGTTTGTTAGGGTGTGGGTATAAAATAGGTAAAATGATGTAGGTGAGGTGATTGTGGCAAAAAAAGGAGATTACCCAAAAGTAAGCGTCGCGGACCATGTCCTATATAAGGTAATCCAAAACATAAACAAAGATAGTTAAAAGATAAGAGGAGGCAATACAGCCACCTGATTGGGTAGGATCATACTGATTACATCATACCTTGGTGGAGGTGATGAACACAAGACCCTAAAGACAGTGCATGATAGACTGTTCTATGGTGAAAGTTAGTCGCATGATCACCAAATGTCAAATTTCTAAGAAGTCCCTTGAGGTAGTTGTAAATTGGAGTGGGCATGGTTTGAAGGGTGAAAAGTAGGTAATTTAGATATGGTATAGGTAGCATGTGTTTTGAGCAAGAGAACCTAGATCACAATGGGCAAGTCCATGACAAAAAGGTTGAGTGTTTTGACTTATAGTTGAGATAGATTGATCGATGCGGGAAGTCTATATGGGAAAAATTGAACTCCTTTGAGGTCTTCGTGAAGCTGATCGATGCGGGAAGCTTCGGTTGCTCTCTCTTTTTTTTTTTGAAGAGCTTTACATAGTTGTCTTTGAGGTAGCAGTCTATTTATAACATCAATTGTTTGAGAGGAAGATGTCCTTTTGAGGGAGTCATCATATTTTTAGTAGAAGTTTGACTCAAGGAGTTTGGTCCCATGTGAGGTCTTTGAAGTCATGGACAAGACCAAGGTGGAGAATAAGATGCTTGTTCAAAAGGAAGGTGAAATGACCACGGGATCTCATTTAAAGGTAGACAAAAATATCCATGAGAATCATGTTATGTGCAGCGCCATGGTACACATATTCAAGAGAAGATAACAAGTGATGGGGTACTCACATGATTCTTGTTGAATCATTGGTGAGGTGTATGGAGTAAAATAGCGCTCAAGGGATAATCGTGGAAAGAGAAAAAAAGTGAGGTAGAGCTAAAAATCAATAATAAAATGGTTGAAGATGCAAGGCATTAAGGGGCTCAGGTTCAGGGTTACCATCGATTGAAGATAAATGATAAGCACTTGATCCATAGTATGAGTCACGATGTATAGTCCAAGCCAATTAGGAGAAATTTTCCCCATTTAATTTTTTCTACTTTGGTTACGTGTTAATTTCTTTCAGGACAAGGTCACTGACTTGGAAGGTTTGGTCATGAACATGTTTGTCGTAGGCACGTTTGATACGTTTTTGGTAAACTTAAAGGTGATCTAGAGCGTTAAGATGACATTCGTCTAATAACTCTAGTTGTGCTAAACGGTCTTGACGAAAGTCATCATCATTGAGCATGTCATAAAGAGAAATGAAGAGTGAGGGAATCTGGACTTCGAAAGGTAGGATTTCCTCTGTACCGTAGACCAGAGGAAAATGGTGTGGCTACAGTGGAAGTGCGAATACTAGTATGGTATGCCCAATAAGGAAAAAGGAATGTGTGTATGCCAATCCTTTCCAGTATCATCAACCACTTTCATAATAATTTTGTTGAGGGTTTTGTTAGGTGGATTTAACTTGGCCATTGGTTTGTGGGTATTAAGGTGATGAGAAACTAAGTTGAATGTTGAAGGCGTCATAAAGTTTTTGCAATGTTTTGTTTTTGAATGTTTTTCCATTGTCAGTGATGAGGTGATGTGGAACACCAAAGTGACAAATGATTGTGGTGGTAATGAACTCACATATTTTCTTAGCTTTCAGGAGCTTGAGTGGGATGGTCCACCCATTTTGTATAGTATTGGTAGCAGTGTGATACAATGAATGGGTTGCTAGGAAGAATGAGGATTGATTCTTGACAAGATCCAAACCACATAGAGAAGAGGCCAAAAGGTCGCAGTGACATGTAAGGCATGGAAGGGGTTGTATGATGAAAGATTGGAATGGGGGGGGTTCTGCTTTTTGGGCTTCTCTTGGGGGGGTTTGTTGGAATTTTACACACATTGACGTAGTCACAACAATCATGTTAAGGGTTTGCCAGTAATAGTAATAGCCCAGGGGAAAAGAATTACAAATTAGCAACAACAGGGCCACTGAAGTGACCTCCAAATATGTCATCATGAACTTCCTTAATGGTATAAGGAATTTTCAGGAAGTTGTGTGAGACATTGTAAAGATAATACCATCAAGCCAAGCTTATAGAGGAGAGGCCCCCAAAATGAAAATGAGGAGACCGTTTAAGCAGGCGTGGTGTCAGTTACAGGTGTGAGATCTTGAGGTAGATAGAGAGAGGAAGGTAGTCAGGAGTATTATTTATACCAAAGGTCACTCAGGTCAGGGGTAGTGTTCGACGGAGTAAACATAGTGAGGTATATAAGAAGGTGATTTGGAGGCATTGTACAGTGGACAAAGATGTTAGATCGTGGGCGAAGCAGGTTTTGGGGAGTTAAGCAGCCATGGTATCTACAAATTTATTGGTTGAACGTGGGATGGTTTGAAGGGTGTACAGTCAACGGTGGTCAAAAGTTTTTATGTCTACAAATATGTTTTTATTTAAAGTATCTCGTACGAAATGGTACATCCATTGACTTGGTTACGACCAATGAGAATCACCAAATATGTT
Organism: Taxus chinensis; assembly: GCA_019776745.2. Classification (NCBI taxonomy): domain Eukaryota; kingdom Viridiplantae; phylum Streptophyta; class Pinopsida; order Cupressales; family Taxaceae; genus Taxus; species Taxus chinensis. The sequence continues at coordinate 606,103,220 of CM034147.1, forward strand.
GATTGATTTGACATCTAGGGCGTAGGCGGCTTGGAGGACCTAGTACGAGGCTTCATATATTCAGAAATATTGTTTGTACATTCAAAAATCTAATTGAACAACAATGGCATGGGTGGTCACCATTAAGAGGAATGAGGAAATCAGCCCATACCCACGCGGAACTTGGAATGGCGAAGAAGAGTGTCATTTGGTTATATGGAGGTTCATCCAGGGATGAGGGTAGCAATGACTCATCTGGAAAGTCAAAATAGAGGGTTGATCCCGTAAATAGGTGCATCAGCCAATTGGTCGGTGTATATTGGCCCTTGATGGAATGTTGATGAAATGAATTCAAGTTAAAGATCAGCTAAAAGCATAAGCATCATGCCAACACACTACGCCTAAGCGACTGATCTATCCAAAAATAAATCCGCTCCGCCACCTAGGAGACAAACTCAATCTGTGCCCCTATCACAATTAAAAACCATCATCGTCATACCCACCTTCCATATTGGGACCCCATCCCTCTACCTTACATCAATATATCATACCTCCTGCGTTTTCTTCAAAACAACCTACGCCTTCCGCACCTATACAGAAATTCCAGGGTATAGCAACACCGTCACTCCGCGTATCCTGTCCACCTATCAACCCTAAACAAATTCCATCATCAAAAGATTGTTTTCAGTCACTCCTATTTCCCCGTGGTTGTTTTCTGATACCACATCATCTGCGGCCTCATCATCCAACATAGCTTCTGCACCAAAAAAAGAAATCACGTTTAGTAAAAAACCATGTATCAACACCCCTCGGCTAAACCACCACCCGTGCGAACCAATCATGCCCAAACATTACCAAAACCCGCACAAACTAATACCCTCATCCTCTTCCGATTTTGACCCACTCAAAGGATCTTACGCCAAAATCCTTGCTATGTTGGTGGAGAATGCGACCATTTCCCTACCTAACTTCACTTAGACCTTATGACCCGTCTAAGCCCTGACCTATGGGTTACGATGAGTCTAAAATCTGCGCTTATCACCGCACACCAGGACATGATGTGGAGGGATGCAAAGCTCTAAAAACCATCCTTTGCCAGTCACCCTCTCCCCTCTCCCGGATAGAAAGATTAAGAAAGACAACTTACGAAGGGAGAGACCTTAGTTTCCATTCCCTCTCCTATACCATCTGTCCCCACCTCACCAAGATCTATCATTATTACAACCCACCTCTTGAAGACCATGAGTTATCCCAACCATCTTCCTCATCTCAGGTCTATGAGATTAATAGATTAGTGTCGCTACTCGAGGGCAGAAAAACAATGGGAAAGCAAAAGAAAAACACACCTGCGGCATCTCTTTCTCCGTCAAACATCCGATTGCACCACCTCCTAAAGTGGTCATTCGCGTACCCGCCTATCCCGTCTCTAATGGCATTGCCCACTGAAATATGATTAAACAGCTTCACCACCAATCACCCGTAAAAATGACATGTATGATCTCATTCAGACTCTGAATCTCATCACAAGCTCTCGTTGAGATCCTTCAAGGGATAGAGGTTTTACCTAATGAAACCTTGACCTGTCGCCTCCATTCTAACACCCAATCATGTTGCTTCTCTCACCAAACAACCCACTGCCCCAACCACTTCTGTCTCTGTACAACAAGCTGCTGCAGTCAGTTTCTCTGAAGATGAAATTGTCGACTTTGGTAACAGAAGACCCTGACCCTGCCCTTTTCATCTCCGCTTACGTCCGGGATATTCGAGTACGTCAGGGTTATGATTGACGGGGGCGCTATCCTAAACATCATCTCTTCAAAAGCTCCTTCCAATAGATGAACATCCCTTCTAGTTGCATGTGTGCCAACCCATCATGTTGCGGTCATTCAATGACGCTATTACTTACCTTAGGCACCGTGATCCTCAACATTCGCGTAGGACCACGTACTTTACCCGAACTCTTCTATGTCTTGGAGGGAGAGTTCCAATATAATATATTGCTGGGTCGTCCTTGGATCCGAGCCATGGTATGCGTTCCCTCAAACATTACATAGATGCATAAAATTGAGTACGAGGGGAAGTCTTACACCGTAAAAGCTGACCCTCCCCCTTTAAACCCTGCAATATGTTATACCGTCCTAACGATGTGCTTATACCAATCAAGACACCCATACATTCAACCCAACCATCCTCCTCAAATGTACCTCAACCATCCACCTCAACCGCGCCTACGCCTTCAATTGATGAAAAACCACCATTGCAAAAACCACTTCCCTTCCCGCAGCTAACATTCCAACCTCCGACCCCTTAGTAGATGTTTTTCAGCGCCTTACGCTGGGGGGAGTACCGCCTATATAACGTTAGTTCTTTCCCTACCCCCCCGCAGGAGTATGGACAATTACATGCACATCCCCTATGACCGTCGCGTGGGGGAGATAATCTCTTACGGACCACCCCATTGCCGCACTAACCTAACGTATGGGGGTGTTGACGCATCCTCCATTACCCTGAACCTCCTCTTGGTGTGGTTCCTTTCCAATCCGATTTTCAATACTTGACAAATCGTCGTTTCGCCCTCACCTTCTTGACTCGCTGTGCTGGAAAGGCTTTGGTTTTGGCCTTTACGAACAAGGCCGACATACACTCATTCCCGTGACTACCCGTAAACACAATGATCGCAGTGGTCTCAGTTTTCCCGAAACACCTACACAGGAGACACCTCCTGTCAGCTGTATCCTGAAGAAGAAAGACGTCGCCCCTACCAAACCATCATCACCCACTTTGCCATCATCACCCGCAGAATCTATAGACCCTGAATCCATCCCTCCTAACTTTTTTTTTTTCATAAATGCTATCTTCATAGGTCCTCTCACTTATCAACGCGATAATGACGACCCATCTTCTTTGCCCCTTCTTTATCCAGACATGATCGAAGAGGATTCGCCTTTGATTAATGGTTTGAATGCCAGGATGACGACTCCATCCTCACTACCTTGGCGCGGATGATTCTTATATTCAACGAGCCTTACCATCTGAAACCCCAAACTATGCTGAACGAATCTACCATAGAAATCAATATCCACCGGACGGAGGAGGATCCTCACATTGTGAAGATTGGACAATCCCTTAACACATCAGAACAAGCCACCTTTACTACCTTTCTCCGTGCTCGCAACCAAGCTTTCGCATGGTCTTACGCTAACATGCCAGGAATTGATCCTACCATCGTCCGTCCATAACATCACCCTAAACCCCGATTCCAAACCAGTCAAACAGAAATTGAGAAAAATGCATCCATGCATTGCTCTCTTGGTCAAAGAGGAGCTCCAACGACTCCTTTCTGTTTCCTTCATCTTGCCTATTGACTATCCTCAATGGATTTCTAACATCGTACCTGTCACTAAAGCGACAGGGGGACTTTGGATATGCACAGATTTCCGGGATCTTAACCTCGCTTGCCCTAAGGATGACTTCCCCTTACCTAAGCATTGACCAACTTGTTGATCTAACTGCAGGTCATGAGATGCTCTCTCTCATGGATGGCTTTTCAGGATACAACCAAATTTTGGTTGCCCCTGCCGATCAACACAAAACGGCCTTCATAACTCCTTGGGGAACCTTCTGTTATCGTGTCATGCCATTTGGCCTTAAGAATGCTGGTGCTACCTATCAGTGGGCTATGACCTACATTTTTCATGACATTATGCACACTATCCTTGAAGACTATGTCGACGATCTTCTCGGCAAGTCTAAACATCGTAGTGAACATCTCGATGTTTTAACCATTATTTTGATCACCTGTTACAATATTCTGTCCGCCTTCAACCGAAGAAATGTGTCTTTGGTGTTCTTTTGGGAAAACTTCTTGGCTTTATCGTCTCTTTGCGTGGCATTGAGGTCGATCCATCTAAAGTCAAAGCTATCCTAGAAATGCCCCACCACCCAAAATCTCAAACAATTGCGTAGTTTACAAGGTAAGCTCCAATCTATCCGACGTTTCATCTCCCAACTCTCGGCTTGAGAGAAGCTCTATTGCAATCTCTGAGTCAACACACACCTGATCTCCACTCTTCTTTCTGACCGGAACCAATTCGCAACCCAGCTTGAATGCTTGATAGGGAATATAATTGTCCGACTCATCAGCTTGTCCACCTCCTTCCTCATGAGAGGCTCCATGTGTGGATTGAACTTCTCGGTTCTCTGCTGACCAGGCTTAGTATTTTGATCCAACTCGATTGTATGATGAGCTAAGTTGGTTTTGAACCGTTCAATCTTCATAGCTCTCAACCAAGCAAATACTCAGGGAATTCTTTACATAAGCTGGATGAATCCATACCTTTCCCTGTTCTAGTTGTCATCATCTTTCCAATTTGCAGTGCTGTCTCTCTATCTTCTACCAAGAAATGGTCCTAATCTTCCCCTCTTGACCTGAATATTTTGCTTCTCCTTTCTCAACTGATCATTGGGTGAAAAATTGACTCAGGTGACAAGTTCCCTTGGAACACTTGTCAGTCTCAGCTGTTCACCTGGTCACCAAATTGCTGTTTCCAACTTCATCTTGATTCTTAGCTGGAACTCAGCTTCTTCCTTCTTTCTTCTTTCAAGACGTGTGATGATTTTGCTGTTCATTCTCGAATACCACTTGCCAAGTGACACGTTATCCGCACTGAAGGCTCCAATCACTTGGATGTTGGCTCTACCTTGTTTTGTTGAATGTTTTTCTACAATGTCAAAAGGCTGCCCCTACGCTGCCACATGTCAGCAGCTTGATTCTCTTTCTGGGAATGGCCTTGATGCCGAAACCCTCGGAAAATCGTCCATGAGGTCCCATACCCTGTTCTTGTAGCCCTGAGTAGGTCATTTTTTGGTATGGGCGGCATGCTGTCCCTTGCCTGATTTACATCAGCTCACTCTCCCCAAAAACTTTGCAAGTTTTTATTTTTTTCTCTTTATGGCCCAATCATCCCTTGCACACAAGGCTCATGTCAGCAGTGTTAATTGGAGCATCGCAAATGAATCTAAAAGCCTGAATAATACTTCCTATACTTTCTCCTTAGGGGAAATAAGCAACGGCTCCACCTCCTGCGCCTTGTCTACTCCTTGATCCATCAAAAAACATTTGCCATAACCCTCGTCGTCATCCCTTGGGGCTTGGCTTGGTGATGCTAGGAATGGTTGACTTTCTTCAGGTATACAATAGGACTCCTACGGCTGATTCTTCTCTTATGGATAATGATCAAAAGCATTCACCTTGCTTGCCCATTCATCCAGAGTCGAAATCTTGTGATACTTCCATCCACCTTATGTTTCAGCTCATCCTCAGTGCAGGTGATCTTCTTGATCAAAATGCTACATTGGTATTAATCGACTTGTAGTAATATGGCTCAATGTGGAAATCTGCAATAGGTTCTGACCTATTGTAGCTTTGATTTTCTAGACCTCGTGTTCTGAACACATTTTGTGACCAATCAGCAGACAATATCCCACCAATCTTGGCAGTAAAGTCCCTTGACAAACAGAGGGCAAAGAGTGGTGGAAGGTCGATCGATATATCTTTTAAACACAACATTTTGGACATGCATCAATGTGAGACTCAAATTTCCTAATCACTCCACTGTGGCTATTGTTGCTGTCCCATCGCAGCTACCTAGACTCCCTTAGCTGTTATTTCATCTGGCGCCCTAACGATCGCTATCTATTTGCGCGAGTACTGATCTACTTGCCCCCGAATCTATCATGATTAATGCACTTAGCTGATTTCCAAGGATACGAAAATAAAAGCGTGGGGGGAGGCTTTCAACATTCTACCTTGTTGATGCATTGCATGTGTTCCTTTCCTTAGGCTGGGCAGTAAGTTTGTGAGTACCTCTCCTGCATTTGGATCTACTGATTCAATGGCCAATCCTTCATTAATGGCAGCTTGCAGCAGATTTCTTTTGGCCTGGGATGGATAGGGATTCCCCCATAGATATATTGAAATTTGTCTTCTTCATCTGGTCATGATACTAAAGGTTATTGAGGATCTCTCTCTGTCCCTTTGTCTGCACCTCTGCTCCTTCTGTGGGCAGCAATCGCTAGCATTTGAGTTGGGCCTAGTGGGCTGTTCTTTCTTGCTGCCCTTGGCTTGAAACGAACTGGTTTTGCTACCCATCATTTGTGAGCTGTGGAAGTTGTGGATTGCTGGGGCCTCAACGACTGTTCTTCACCCAAATTTCTCCTTTTTGACTTTGTGTTGGCAGCAACACCCTTGAGAACTGCTTGATTCATCCACCAGAAATTCCTCTGCTTGCCAATTTTAACCAATGTGGTGTCATTTGGGGTCGATTGCTTGCTGTTGGAATGTTTCTTGTTTGTTGGCTTTTTTTCTTGATTCTTTCATTCACCCTCCACACCAGTAAGTTTGTTAACCATTAAAAGCTTGGTCCATCAACCATTGAAAGCACATGGAATTGATTATGGGGGTCATTACATGAAAAACCATTCAACTCCTGGGAAAATGTTTTTTGTGCGGTCTCAATGCCTTAGAGGCCGAAATTGCGTTGGGATTATGGCTGGAATGGTCTATTGGCAGGAGGCGCTTGTTTTTATTAATATTTGGCAGCTGGATTGGTGGCCTTGAGGCTGATAATGGCCGCCTATTAGGTTGAGCTTGAGGCTGCTACGAAGGTCCTAAAACCTTGAGTTGCTGGTCCTTAAGTGTGACCAGCTCATTACCTAAATTTTTGCAGCTGCTCTTCATACGTCTTGAAGCTCATTTGGTGGGCACTTGCGAGATGAAGTGGAAGCTTCATCATTTGACTCTGATTCCTAGGAGTGGATAGGAGCTACGACAGGTGCTTGGCTATACTTGAGCCTCTCTAAACTTGTATATAATGGCATTGAGGCCTAGGAGCTAGCTTGCCAGCTTGAATCATACAATTTTCATTTCAGCTCTAATGGCATACTAATAAGCAGCAGGGATAGTTGTGCCTGTCCCATAAGATTGAACTAGATTGAACTAACAAGAAATATCGCATTTGTAAAGCTTTAAGGTAGTAAATAGAAAAACACCTTCTGCTGTTGGCTTACGCCCCGGAATTCTAAAATCCCAAGATCTTTGAAATCTGAAGTTGGAAGGAAGTCCGGTTAGTGCTCATTGCAATGGGAGCTCTCTTGATGGTTGTCAGTGCTCCAAAAGAAGACACTTGTCTCCCTTTTCTCTCAACTTGATCAGCAGTGCAATACACAGCTGATTCCAGTTTGTGATAGGCCAGCTTCAAGGTCTCCTAAACCGATTGCAATGCTTTTCCCTTAATGAAGACGCCAACAATTTGACCCTTACTTGTCATCTCTTATCTCATGGCTTGCCTCAAATGTTAGCAATGTCCTGAATGAATCTCTCCAGGAGTGGTCTGATTTTCTCCATTTAAAAATATGAAATGTTCTTCAAACCCTACAACGGTATTGGATTTTGTGCCATTGAGAGCAAGTGGGCTGCTCCTCCTGTGAAGTGACTAGGGGTTTACTGTTGCGCCATTCCTGATTGGTCTTAAAACCCTTGTATATTGAAAGAAGGCCTGTCAGGTGAGGGTTGAGAGGGTTCTGCTTGTTGGAGATGGAACCTTTGAATCCTTCTTCTCTTTGCCTTCTTCTTGGAGATAATTGCATGGAATTCAAATAGCACTTCCTCTTCTCCAACTTCTGGACCTTGTGATTCTTCTCATAACTACTTTTAGCCTGACTGCTGAACATTTTGCATTCGTCGTTGATTCTTCCCTTGGAGTCGCCCGTATGCAATCACTAGCTCTTTTCAGCACGAAAATTTGCACAGCTTACTCAATCTTTGCTGGCAATAAAAATGCGAACCTCTTAGCTCCCCCCCCCCGGCGTGCCAAAACTGTTGATGCAAAATCCAGCCCCCCTGATGTTGATCAGATTCCTAGTTGATCATACTAACATCTAGTGTGATTCATAACATTGAATCCCGTTCTCCAGTGTGGGGACCTTGAAGAGTGAAAGAATCTCCAGAGAAGGCTGGTTTCCTAGTCCTCTGTTCAGGTGGCACATGAAATATTAGAGGTTTCTTTCTCAAATCTAATCTAAACTACAGGAGACAATAGGAAGACGGGAGATAAATGCATATAAATAAACCTAACTAAGGAGGTGATGCACCGAAATGAGAAAATAAAGCATTTGTCAACATAAACACCAGATCATATAATGCAATCCACTCCTGCACAGTACCGAGTGCAATGAGAGATCAGAATGACAACAATGAATACATGAGAGTATTTAGTTCACTCACATAACATATATATATATATATGGCTCAAGGATCGTCAAATACATTGCATGGCAAAGGCAAAAACGGTGTTTAAACAGGCTATAGGAGGTTTGAAAACTCCACCACGAATTTCTCCTAGCAAGCAGGAGAGAAGGGAGGGGTTGCAAAACAGAATGTCAACATTAGAAAGAAGCCCCTGCCCCTCCTTACCTTTATAGGACGAATGAGAGAGAAAAGAGGAGGAATTCGAAATCTGCCCCACCAACCTCCAGATGGCTCTTACTCCTCTCTAAGATGGAGCGGTGGCTCCTGGCCAAAACGGACGGCGATCTGTCTGATAGGCGGGCGAACTGTCTCTGCATTAAGTTGTTAGTTGAGCAGCACTTCTACTTAATTATTTCAATTTCTGCCAGAGCAACTCTGCTTTCTTTCTCACACTGACCACAATGCAAGATTGAACCTACCCTGGAAACGTGTAAGAGATCTCACAAGCTTTCCCGTTGATATACAGAATGCGCAAATCTGAGCTCCTGGATCGAAGTATGTCGATCTGAGTTTTTTAGGCAGGAACAGTGAAAACGGATTTTTGAATTTCTTCCCTCCTCCCCTGGACCCTTGGATTACACGTTGCACGCTCTGATTGGATGGGAATTCTCTTCGCGGCCTCTCCTCTTTTCATGCATTCACGGGCTTCCTTTGAAATTTTTTGACTTTTGATGATGTAGTGACTTTTTTCACATTTTCACATCACCTCATCATTCACCTTTCCTTGGTTCCCGCGCTCCCCCGCCCCCCCCCGCCTTTTGGATACACGTGCATATCTTTGTTGGAGGACATCGCGGGGCTTCCTACTAACTTTTATTACTTTTAAGCCTTTTTGGGGAACTCAACCAAATTCTCTAACTTCCTCCTGAGCTCCGCACTTTACTGCTCTATTGGACATGTGTCCAATTCTATTGGCTCGGGCCAGCGCTTCAAACCTTACCCCTTTGACTTTGTAACCTTTCTCTTGAGACACGTGGTGATTTCCCAATGGTTCTCGGGCCTGCCGGGGTTCTTCCGCTACTTCGCATCCATTCGTCCCGGACGTCCCATTTTGATTTGGACCTTTTGGGACAATTTCGGCCGGTTCGGCCGGTTCGGGTATTTCTGTCCCGCTTTGTCCCACTTTGATTCGGACTGACTTGACTCTTTTCGGCCGGTTCGGCCGGTTCGGGTCCTTTTGTCCGCGCGTCCCGAAATGCCCCTCTCAGCAGTTAGTTGATTTTCTTTCTCGGTCAAACCGGCATTTCGCGCCTGCCGCGTACTTCGTCCCCCTTGTCCCAAATGCTTAGGGGCCGACTGGACTCATTTCGGCCGGTTCGGGCGGTTCGCGTACCTTTGTCCCAATTGTCCCACCTTGTGCTGGACTAGGACTTAGCCGATTTTCACAATTTTTTATAAATCAACCTATTTGCCTTTCTGCCACCTTTGATGCATGTTATCGAAATTTACCCCTGGGGGGGGAAATTTTGATAACACAACTCTCAGTGGATTAAAATTGAATTTAAATTCATGTTGTCCTCTCTTCATGAGCAACTCGACCTCATCCCCTTAAATCATTTGGTAGTCAGGATGAATTGTCTAGCACAAATCTAGAGATGGGGATTATATAGTTAAATCTGGATATAATTCTTACTTTGAGAATATCTAGAGTGAGTTTAATTGGAGAAATATTTGGATGATTGAGCTACCCCTAAAATTAACTTTTTCTTTTGGCTTGTGCTCAGAGGAAGAATTCTTACTAATGATAAACGCTAATGAAGAAAGGATTCATTATGCCTAATAGGTGCCACCTTTGTAAAAAAATATTCTGAAGATATTAAGCACCTTTTTGTCCACTATGAGTATGCTTCAATGATATGGAGTTATGCCTTTTCCAAGTTCAATGTTTTCTGGACTATGCCTAGGATTTCATTCATTTTTGGTGTTTCACTTGATTTTAGATCGTTTCTTTGAAGTATTGACGAAACAAATAGGGTAACGAGCATAGGAGGAATACCAATTCAAATGCTACTTAATGGGTTGTTGCGCACATATGACTTTTGAATCCACGACTGATTGTGAGAGTTTCCTTTTGGCTAGGAGGAACTACCTGTAATCCAAAGCAAGACCACCAGAATGAATTAAACAATATGTGTAGTGAACTACCTAGTGTGTGCTATATCTGGGAAGTGTTGATACTTCCTAGATGGCTATCAATCCACCTTTTTAAAACAATTTAATGTGGTAATAAGTCAATCCTATTACAATTTGAAATGATTTAGGTAACTCACCTAAAAAACAATAAGAAATAGATCTAATCTAACAGATAGGTTAGAATAGGATCCAAAGGTCAAGTAACTGGTTCTAGATCTCTACAGGTCTGATAGAGGTCTCAAGTAGATCACAACTAAATGAGGGTGAGATGGAATTAGGTGGGTAGGGTCACACGTTCTGGGTTTGTATGGACAAATACAGAGATCGATGTCGGTTAATGCTGACGATGGCGGTTAGGTGTTACCAGTGCCAATTAGTGTGGAGTTTTGGGAATGCCACAAAATGAGATTTAAGTCTCCTTTATGATTGCACACATGAATTTGGTTGGTCGGGATGAGGGATAGGTGATTTAGGTAGGATTTGGTGAGGTTTAATGGCTATATGGAGGGGTGATGTTTTCGAGGGAGGTCAATGGGGTTGCTAGGTAACAATAGACGATAATATAATGATGAAATGGAATAAACCAGCGAAGTATAATGTTTACTTACTTGGATTCTGGTCCTAAATGCCTGTGAGTGAGGGCTGGAGGTGCTGATGAGAGGTTTGAAGCTGCAAGTGATCACAACTGAAGGAAAGCTTCTACATGGGCTGCATGTACATTCCTCTTTGCTTGGTTAGACCAGATCATTGTTGGGATGGTTTGTGTAGGGAAAATATGCTTGATCTCCTTCCTTGCATGCATGTTCTCACTAGAATTCACTCTCAGAGGATACGATATCTCTTTAGAATGTGCTAATGTTCACCAAATTTTTCCAATCTTTTCCAACCTTTTACCAACCTTGAGAATAAGGTTGTTTTGGGGGTAAAAGGGTGACTGATGGTGGTTCTGGATTAACCAGAAATGGTTAGGGGGTAACTGACATCAGTCAAGGCGGGATTTCCTAGGTTACAAAACTAGGGAGATCCTCTTGATTTTCTTAGATCTTGTGCCGGTTAACCTGCAGATCAGATTGGAAGCTTCTTGTAAGCATGTGGGAATGTGGTTAGAGAGAATGTAGGCATTGATTTTAGGGTTTAGGTTAAGTCTGAGATAGTTATGGCAACTTACTAAGAATAGGTCTTAGGATGAATTGGCTTGGTGAGGTGTCTAGGTGAAGTGTATGTGTGGATATTATTTAAATTAAGATATTTAAATAATAAATATATTAAGGATAATGAATTGATTTAATTAAATTAATACTAGTGAGGTAAAAGGGGCCATGGCTAGGTGAATGTGATGAAATTTTCTTATTGTCGAGGGGACCAAAGGGGAGTGTGACCTAATTTTAGTGTATAAATTTTTCCCCTTTTTGTTGCGTAGCTTGTATTGCTAAATAATTGCTAACAAAAATAAGATGTGGTTGCCCCATGTGTGGGGTGAAGTGTGATCTCCTTCAAACCGAGAACTGACGAGGGCCAAGGCAGAATCAGTGAGTGGGTTGATAAAAAGGTGGAATGTGAGGAAAATAAAGGTGTATCCCAGTTATAAAAGTAGCAATGGTACTCGGTAAGCTAGTAATGGGTCTGGTCAAAGGTGCAAATATCAATGCACACCCACATTAAACTGATCAACACTAACCATGGTTGAAGCGCAGGAAAAAACGCTACATCATCAAGTGGAAGGTTTATCACACTATGTTTAATTATTCCAGTATCGCAATTATAATGAATAGGGTCAGAAAACACCACCTTAGTTTAGGGTGCAACGTTTAAGATATGTGCGGTACACCCAAAGGTACGTTCAGGATACAATGGTCCTTTAAAAAGTCTAGTTAAAGGGTTCATTTTTGTCCACAACAAAACCGGTAACATGCCAGCAACAGGGTATAAAGGGCGAAAACCTGAGGTCCAAAGGTCACGAGTGATGGTCTAGTTCACCAAATACTATGTCACGACATGGGTAGTGCCAAGTTACGCTTAAATCACGAGGCCCATAAGGAGGAAAAAGGGAGGGGGAGTAAATGCTAGGTTAGGAAAGGTGAGGTAAATGGGTAGGGTAAAGGTGGGGTGGGGAAATGATTAGGGTGAAGGTTGGGTGGGGAAAAAAAGGAGGTAGGGGTAGGGTAAAGGGGTAAAACATAGGGAAATGTGTAGGTGAGGGTGATCGATTCCGTTCAAGGAGAACTGACATCGGTATAGATAAACTGATGACGGCTAGGTAGGGCATGCGACTGATGTTGGTCAAGGGTAACCGACGTTGGTTAGGTTGGGTTTGTTATAAAAACAAAAAATCCTACATTTTTTGTTATTAATTTGTTTTTGTTCGAAGTGAGAAAAATGACAAAAAAGAGAGAAAAGTGAGAAAAGTGTCTGGATGGGAACAAAACAGTGAGCTGACAGTGTTGATCGACGAGTGAATTGGTTGGTGAGCAACATGTCCATAGGATCATTGCCACGGGATTCGATTTGGTGGAGGTTGCGGGTAGCTATTCGGTGATGGTAGAGGACCAAAGAGGGATTGGGGAGAGGCCACCAGTACAGTGGCTAGACATGCCACCAAGACGGCGACAACGCGACAAGGTAATTGCTCTACTCTACGTGTAGTTGATTTGATAGATTAGAGGAGTTTTTAATGTTGTTTGTAGGTTTTGTTGATTTTTTATTTTTGTGGGTGGTTAAAAAAAGGAATTTGGGAATGGGGGGGAATAACAGGTAAAAAGAGGAATGGGGGAGAGTAATAAATGGATAGGATGGTGGGTGGAGGTCCAAGGGTAGTTAGGTTGTTGTAGGTGGGTAAAAGGGGAAGGGGGAGGTTTTTTAGTAAAGGGGGGGTTTTTTGGGAAATCACGGGTTTTTCCACTACAGTGACCGGCGTCAGTTAGGTGGAACCAGTATCAGTCACCAAACAGGTGACCAATGTCAGTTAAGAGATAACCGGGGTCGGTAAGGGTGAACTGGTATCAGTCACCAAACAAGTGACTGATGTCGGTTAAAGGGTGACTGGGGTCGGTTAGGATGAACCGGTACCGGTCGGATTATTGGGCACAAGGTCCAAAAGTGGTGTGGGCTAGGTAGTTGAGATGGGTAGGATGAAAATAAGGTATAGGGAAATGATAATGGTTTGAATATGGATATGTATATATATATATATATATATAAATTAATGTTGTTCTTGTATTGGATGTAAGGGAGAGAACAACTACATATGTGGGACAGGGTTCCACCTCTACTGGTGATAGTGCGTGACACAACTACCTCAGAGGAGCTGCAACATGTGGAGGAAGTGGGCTTGAGTGGGGTTTGTCACTATAGACATGTAGTCCGACAGCCCAGTTTGATGGTCACACTCATCAATAGATGGGATTCCTCAACCAACATGTTCTGCCTGTTGACGGGTGAGATGACTATCACCCTTGAGGATGTGTTTTTTGGACTCTTTGATTACCCATATTGGGTGCCCAGGTTTATTCTATCTCCTTCAAGGCCTCAGAGGAGCTGATTGTTTCTATTTTTGGAGAGGGGATGGCCGATCTGAGATTCCATAGCACCAATTTGAGCTATGTAGAGATGTACCTAGCCCATCCGGAGGAGACGAGGCTAGTGGTTCTGTTGATGGAGGCAGTGTACTACTATACACTACTAGATGCAGAGGGTGGATGCTTCCCTGATCACTGATGGGGGTACTCCAAGACATTATGGTGGATGAGACCCACTTTTCCTGGGCACCAACATTCTTGGTGCAGCTATACAGGGAGTTGTGGGCATATGGGTGGCTGTGCAGGTTCATCATATGTTGTATGTTTTTACTGCACTGTTGGGCATGCGAGCACATAGTTTTTGTGCATCCTATAGGGATGCCCCAAGTAGATGCATTCCCAATGTGATTTGTGCGGGTGGGGTGTAGGAGATGGGTGCCAGTGATAGGAGAGTGGAGATCTGAGATGCACACACATGATGTGGCCCATTTCTGGTAATTACAGGAGGGGATTTCTAGAGTGGACATTATATGGAGGCCATATGTGGGATTCCTCTCATATAGGCATATGCATGAGGAGCTAGCTAAGCTCCAGCTAGAGAGATGGATACAAGGTTTTCATGTCGGGGAGGACGAGATGATCCTGGTGGATAGAGTCTGACGGTAGTTTGGGCTAGTACAGGACATACCTCCACCCTTCCCACAGTATTGGAGAGATGACGTGGAGAGGCCCTTACCTCTACCACAGCCTACAGTGCCCACAGAATAGGAGGAGCAGCCAGTGGACCGGAAAATATATTATGCCAGATGCACAGACAGGTATAGGAAGTGGTGGGTGCCTTAGTTATGAGCCATACCACCTAGACTGGGGCAACCGAATCTAGTAACCATTATAGTTTAGAGAGGACACCCTACAGGGGCAGGTAGCTACGCTCATTACCTAGTTGGCTATACTACAAACATATTTGAAGGGCTCGGAGGCTGAGGTAGCAGAGTTGCACGTACAGGTGGCTAGTCTTCAGGACCAGATGGCTTATGTAGGAGATGGAGATGGAGAGGATGGGGATGGTCAAGTGGGATCCTTACAGGTTTAGGTGGTAGGTTTACAGGGCCAGTTGGCCAAAACCCAGGCATAGATTGGGGTCTTACAAGGCCAGATACATGCATAGGGGCATGGGCCACCACCATAGGCACTGGGAGCATGTCCCAATTCACAGGCAGGCACAGGGCAGGGTACCGTAAGGTAGGTATAGGAGCTGAGACCTATGGGACCACCACAGACTGTGCCTATGTCTAGGATATAGGATGCCCTAGGTGAGGCTAGGTACTATCAGGACCAGTTGATGGCGGTTAGGATAGACTTCATATCCTATGCCGAGTATAGGGAACAACAGGCATCTAGTGAGAGGAAGAGATCCTGCACTCATAGTGTGGAGAGAATAGGGGGTTAGCGAGTTCTGACGCCTGATCAGGTAGAGGTGACAAGCACATAGAGACCAGCTCCAGTTGAGGCACCAGTAAGGACACTGGAGGCCGAGGGTACAGGTGGTATAGAGATGGAGGACATCCACTGAGATGCCTGATTTGTGGCCACCTGATTTTTGATGTATGATAGTTATTTTGTGATTATATATTGGTCTGCATGCCGAGAGATAGTGAGGATGTATGAGTGATTGACTATGTTTTGAGCATATACCAGCCTGTGTGCCGAAGAGATTTTGTATTGGTTCATTATTTTATTGTATATATGAGACTGACCTACGTGCCGATAACATTTTGTATTATATATCAACCTGGGTGTTGATGATTTATAAATTATGGACATGATGAGATAGCCATGTATATTTGAGATACACATTGATTTATTTATATGATGAGATACATGGTATTTTTTGATTTGTTGATGTGTTGATGAGATACATGGTATTTTTTTGATTTGTTGATGTGGTGATGAGATACATGGTATTATTTGATTTGTTGATGTGTTGATGAGATACATGGGATTTGTTGATTTGATATGGAGGGAAATTAGGCATGATGGAGTCAGGTTGGTATAGGCGTGAATCGAGTCAGGTTGGTTTAGGCATGGATCGAGTCAGGTCGATTTAGGAATGGATCGAGTCAGGTTGGTTGAGGCATGGTTGAGTCAGGTTATAGGCATGGATTGAGTTAGGTTATAGGCATGGATCAAGTCAGGTTATAGGCATGGATTGAGTCAGGTTGGTCAAGACATGGATCAAGTCAGGTTATAGGCATGGATTGATTCAGGTTATAAGCATGGATCAAGTCAAGTTATAGGCATGGATCAAATCAAGTTGGTTTAGGCATGGTTGATTCGAAAGAAGGTGAAGTGGTGATTCATTATTTTATGAAACGAATGATAATATGGGTCAAATGTGAGATGTAGTATAATCTATGTATAGTCATGATAGAGAAATGGTAGGCGTAATAAATGTATGTTGTAATAATGTTTAAAATATGAAACAACTTGTTATGTATGTGGTTTAATTTCCAATTGTAGGTATAAAAGGGAAACTAAGTGAGGTGTGATGTAATGTGAGGAACATGGAAGATGAATTATGTAGGGTAAAGGATTGGCTGAGCTAACCTCTAAGGGCCCCATGCCCTCAGAGTGCTCCCTACATAGTCCCAACGAAAAGGGACCTCAGACCAATGTATTTCTCGCATGAGCTAGGGAAGAATGTGAGGGGGTATGAAAATGAGTTGGTAGGTTTTTGGGCATGTTTTTGGTTTAGGTTTGTTAGGTGTGGGTAGAAAATAGGTAAAATGATGTAGGTGAGGGTGATTGTGGCAAAAAAAGGAGATTACCCCAAAAGTAAGCGTCGCGGACCATGTCCTATATAAGGTAATCCAAAACATAAACAAAGATAGTTAAAAGATAAGAGGAGGCAATACAGCCACCTGATTGGGTAGGATCATACTGATTACATCATACCTTGGTGGAGGTGATGAACACAAGACCCTAAAGACAGTGCATGATAGACTGTTCTATGGTGAAAAGTAGTCGCATGATCACCAAATGTCAAATTTCTAAGAAGTCCCTTGAGGTAGTTGTAAATTGGAGTGGGCATGGTTTGAAGGGTGAAAAGTAGGTAATTTAGATATGGTATAGGTAGCATGTGTTTTGAGCAAGAGAACCTAGATCACAATGGGCAAGTCCATGACAAAAAGGTTGAGTGTTTTGACTTATAGTTGAGATAGATTGATCGATGCGGGAAGTCTATATGGGAAAAATTGAACTCCTTGAGGTCTTCGTGAAGCTGATCGATGCGGGAAGCTTCGGTTGCTCTCTCTTTTTTTTTGAAGAGCTTTACATAGTTGTCCTTTGAGGTAGCAGTCTATTTATAACATCAATTGTTTGAGAGGAAGATGTCCTTTTGAGGGAGTCATCATATTTTTAGTAGAAGTTTGACTCAAGGAGTTTGGTCCCATGTGAGGTCTTTGAAGTCATGGACAAGACCAAGGTGGAGAATAAGATGCTTGTTCAAAAGGAAAGGTGAAATGACCACGGGATCTCATTTAAAGGTAGACAAAAAGTATCCATGAGAATCATGTTATGTGCAGCGCCATGGTACACATATTCAAGAGAAGATAACAAGTGATGGGTACTCACATGATTCTTGTTGAATCATTGGTGAGGTGTATGGAGTAAAATAGCGCTCAAGGGATAATCGTGGAAAGAGAAAAAAAGTGAGGTAGAGCTAAAAATCAATAATAAAATGGTTGAAGATGCAAGGCATTAAGGGGCTCAGGTTCAGGGTTACCATCGATTGAAGATAAATGATAAGCACTTGATCCATAGGTATGAGTCACGATGTATAGTCCAAGCCAATTAGGAGAAAATTTTCCCCATTTAATTTTTTCTACTTTGGTTACGTGTTAATTTTCTTTCAGGACAAGGTCACTGACTTGGAAGGTTTGGTCATGAACATGTTTGTCGTAGGCACGTTTGATACGTTTTTGGTAAACTTAAAGGTGATCTAGAGCGTTAAGATGACATTCGTCTAATAACTCTAGTTGTGCTAAACGGTCTTGACGAAAGTCATCATCATTGAGCATGTCATAAAGAGAAATGAAGAGTGAGGGAATCTGGACTTCGAAAGGTAGGATTTCCTCTGTACCGTAGACCAGAGAAAATGGTGTGGCTACAGTGGAAGTGCGAATACTAGTATGGTATGCCCATAAGGAAAAAGGAATGTGTGTATGCCAATCCTTTCCAGTATCATCAACCACTTTCATAATAATTTTGTTGAGGGTTTTGTTAGTGGATTTAACTTGGCCATTGGTTTGTGGGTATTAAGGTGATGAGAAACTAAGTTGAATGTTGAAGGCGTCATAAAGTTTTTGCAATGTTTTGTTTTTGAATTGTTTTCCATTGTCAGTGATGAGGTGATGTGGAACACCAAAGTGACAAATGATGTGGTGGTTAATGAACTCACATATTTTCTTAGCTTTCATGGAGATGAGTGGGATGGATTCCACCCATTTTGTATAGTATTCGGTAGCAGTGATGATCCATTGATGGTGCTAGGAAGAATGAGGATTGATTTCTTTGACAAGATCCAAACCCCATTAAGAGAAGGGCCAAAGGTCGCAAGTGACCTGTAAGGCATGACTGGGTGTATGATGAAGATTGGAATGTTGTTGGAATTTTACACAACATTTGACGTAGTCACAACAATCATGGTTAAGGGTTTGCCAGTAATAGCCCAGGAAAAGAATACAATTAGCAACAACAAGGCCACTGAAGTGACCTCCACATATGTCATCATGAACTTCCTTAATGGTATAAGGAATTTCAGAAGTTGTGAGGCATTGTAAGATAATACCATCAAAGCCACGCTTATAGAGGAGGCCCCCCAAAATGACATAATGAGAGACCTTTTTAAGCAAGGCGTGTTGTCAGTTACAGGTGAGATCTGGAGGTAAGATAGAGAGAGAAAGGTAGTCAGAGTATTATTTATACCAAAGGTCACTCAGGTCAGGGGTAGTAGTTTCGACGGAGTAAACATCGTGAGGTATATAAGAAGGTGATTGGAGGCATTGTACAGTGACAAAGATTTTAGAATCGGTGGGCGAAGCAGGTATTTGGGGAGTTAAGCAGGCCATGGTATCTACAAATTTATTGGTTGAACGTGGGATGGTTTGAAGGGTGTAACAGTCAAAGGTGGTCAAAAGTATGTCTACAATATGTTTATACTTTTAAAGTATCTCGTTACGAAATTGGTACATACCATTGACTTGGTTTACGACCAATTGAGAATCACCAAATATGTTGATTGATTTGACATCTAGGGCGTAGGCGGCTTGGAGACCTAGTACGAGTGCTTCATATTCAGAAATATTGTTTGTACATTCAAAATCTAATTTGAACAACAATGGCATGAGTTCACCATTAAGAGGAATGAGGATAATACCAGCCCCATCCCCACGCTGACACTTGGAACTGTCGAAGAAGAGTGTCATTTGGTATGGAGGTTCATCCAGGGAGAGGGTAGCAATTGACTCATCTGGAAAGTCAAAATTAGAGGGTTGATCCCCGTAAATAGGTGCATCAGCCAATTGGTCGGTGATATATTGGCCCTTGATGGAATTTTGATGAATGAATTCAAGTTCAAGATCAGCTAAAAGCATAAGCCATCATGCAACACACTAATTTTGATAAGGTTTGGCGTACATGAAGTGTAAGGGGTTGGTGTTGGTCACAACATAGATTTTTTGGTTGAGTAGGTAATAATGGAGTTTGGTGGCAACGAAAACTAAGGCTAAGCAAATTTTTTTAGGATGGTTGTATTAGGTTTCATTGTCCAAAAGTGTACGGCTTATGTAATAAAATCCCTACTCCCTGTGTTGTTCATTGCGATGAGCGAGCATGGCTCCCAAGGAATGATTGGTAGCTAATATGTATAGTTAGAAAGGTTGATCATCTTTAGGTGGGATGAGTACGGGTGGTTGGAGAAGGTATTATTTTAGGGCCTTAAAATCCTTTTGGTAGTCATCATCCCATTTAAAGGAGACATCCTTCTTGAGCAGATGATGAAATGGTTGGCACTGATCTAATATTTGTGAAATGAAATGGAAAATAGACTGAAACTTGCCTTGTAGGCTATGGAGTTGTCTTAGGTTAGTAGGCAGAGGAATTTTGAGAATGGCCTTGAATTTAGTAGGGTCAACTTGTATACCATGTAGGGAAATGATAAATCCTAGGAGCTTTCCTGAGAGAACCGCAAAGACACACTTCTTATGCTAAAGTCGGACGTAATATTTAATGAGACGATCAAAGATGGTTTTAAGGATGATTAGGTGCTCGGAGCGGAATTTATATTTAGCCAGGAGTTTTTCCACGTACCAGGGTAAATTTCGATAACATGCATCAGAGTTTTGCAGTTCCAGGCAGGTAGATTGAAACAGGAAAAATCACAAAAAATGGCTAAGTCCTAGTCCTAGGGACAGTCGGGACATTTGGGACGTCAAGGCGCGGATCGGCCGAAAAGCCTCCAGGCGGCCCGCTAGGCATTTGGGACAATCGGGCCAGAAGTACGGCGGGGCGAGAAGCCGATCTGGCCGAAGGAGGAAGCCGACTAACTGCTGAGCGGGAAAGTGGGACGAATGGAGGAAAGCCCGGAGAAAAGGAGAACTTTTGCACTAACTGCTTTGGGACATCTGGGACAAAGATACGCGAACCGGCCGGTTCGGCCGAAATGAGAACAAACAGTCCGAAAGCAGTTGGGACGTAGGGACGCGTGGGACGCGGAAAGGCGGTTCGGCCGAAGGAAAGGAAAATCGAACTGTTTCTGGGACAGTTGGAACAAATAGACCCGAACCGGCCGGATCAGCCGAAATGAGCACAAACAGCCGCTAAGCGAATGGGACATTTGGGCCGCGAGTACGCGAACCGGCCGAACCGGGTGAAAAAGGTCAAGACAGCCCGAAAACAGTTTGGGACATTTGGGACAAATGGACGCGAACCGGCCGGTTCGGCCGAAATCAGCACAAGGAGCACTGGGACATCCGGGACAAAGGGACGCGTGGGACGCGGATCGCCGAAGGAGCCGAAAACCAATGAGAAGCTGCCACGTGTCCTCACAAGAGAAAGGTCCAAAAAGTCAAAGGGGTGAGTTTTCGAGCACTGATCCGAACCAATGGGATAGTGCCACGTGTCCCAGCTAGGGCCCACAAGGAAATTTCAAAAGATAGCCCACCGAGAGGTGGAGGAGAGAGAGTTGCTCAGTGAATCAGAGCCTGCCACGTGTCGTCCAGGTGGCGAAGCGCGGGAAAATATTTCAAAATCCGTCTTGGTCTGTTCCGTGCCCTAAATCTTCAGATCGTCATATCTTTTGATCCAGAGCTCGGATTTGCACGTTCCTTATATCAATGGAAAGCTTGTGAGATTCTCTACACGATTCCAGGGTCAATCTTGCATCTTGGTTCAGTTTGGAGAGAGAAAATCAAGAAACGCCTCTGGCATGAAATAACAAGCAGAAGTAATGCTTCAACAAACAACTTTAATGCAGCAGACAGTTCGCCGCTTCTGTTAGGCAGCCCGCCATTTTGCCAGGATCCGCCGCTTCTGCCATGATGAGATGAATTGAATGCAACCTGGAGGTGGTTGGGGTAGATTTGGTTTTCCCTTCTCTCTTTCCTCTCTCATTCTTTCTATATATTGTAAAGAGGAGCTTCTTTTCAAGGTGGAACATTTTTCTGTTTTGCCTCTCCCTTCTTCTCCTCAGGTGAATTTGTGGAGTTCGAACCTTTCATTTGAACTGTAATACTATTCTGCCTCGTGGCATTCTGTAGTGTATTGTATCAATCTTGGGAGCAAGTAATGCATGTCTGTGGATGATTCTCAGCCCTCTCTGTGTTCATTTTTGCATCCTCCTGGTCTTTCACTGCAGTTTTTGTCATCTGTGCATGATCTTATATCACATTCAAATGGTCTGTGTTTACTGGCAAAATAGATGTTCTTCATTCCTCGGTGCATCACCTCTATTAGCTTAGATTTATTTTATGCATCTTCTTACCTTGTCTCCTTGGCAGATTAGATTAGGTTTTGAGAAAACCCTCTGCATATTTCGTGTGCATCTGAACAGAGGAATAGGAACCAGCCTTCTCTGGAGAATCCTTTCTCATTTTTTCAAGTCCCACACTTGGAGAAAGGATTCAATGTTATGCAATCACACTGGATGCCAAGTGATCAACCTAGAAACTTGATCTGCATCCAGGGGTGCTGTGATTTTGCATCAACAGTTTTGGCACGCCCGGTGGGACCTAGAGGTCTCATTTTTTATTGCAGCAAAGTTGATATGCATCTGCTGCAATTTTCTTGCTTGAAAAGAGCTTTTATTCGCATATCTGGCGACTCCAAGGGGAAGAATCAACTGGTTTCAGCAGCGCAGGCCTGAAAACTTATGAGAAGAATCACAAGGTCAAGAGTTGGAGAAGAGGAAGTGCTGTTTGAATACCTGTAATTATCTCCAAGACGAAGGCAAAGAGGAAGGAGGATTCAAAGGTCTCCATCTCCACCAAACAGAACTCTCTCAACTCCTCCACCTGATCGGCCTTTCATTCAGTATTCAAGAGTTCTTCGACCAATCAGAATGGCGCAACCAGTGAACCCCTATGTCAACTTCACAGGCAGTAGCCCACTTGCTCTCAATGCACAAAATCCAATCCCAGTTGCAGCATTGAAGAACATTCCGTACTTCACTGGAGAAAATCAGACCACTCCTGGTGATCATGTCAAGGACATTGCTAACATTTGTGCAATCCATGAGATTGATGAGATGCAAGTAGCTGTCAAATTGCTGGCGTCTTCATTCAAGGGGAAAGCATTGCAATGGTTTAGGAGCCTTGAAGCTGGCTCTATCACAAACTGGAATCAGCTGTGTATTGCACTTCATGATCAATTTGGAGAGAAGGGAGACAACTTGTCTCTTTTGGAGCAGCTGACAACTATCAAGAGAGCCCCCAACGAGCAGCTGACTGATTTCAACTTCAGATTTCAAAGGTCTTGGGATAGGATTCCAGTAGCAGTCAGGCCAACAGCAGAAGGTGCTTTTCTATATTACCTTAAAGCTTTAAATTCTGATATTTCTATGTTGGTTCAATCTATGGGAGGCACAACTATCCCTGCTGCTTATAGTATAGCCATTAGAGCTGAAAATTGTCTGATTCAAGCTGGCAAGATAGCTCCTAGGCCTCCAATGCCATTATATCCAAGTTTAGAGAGCCCAAGTGCTAGTCAAGCACCTGTCTTAGCTCCTATTCCCACTCCTAGAAATCAGAGTTCAAATGAAGCCTCCACTTCATCTCCAAGTGCCCCAAATGAGCTTCAAGAGGTCATGAAGCAATTGCAAAATCTAGGCAATGAGCTGGTCACACTCAAGAGACAGCAAGCTCAAGGTTTTAGACCTTCGTATCAGCCTCAAGCTCAACCTAATAGGCAGCCATATCAGCCTCAAAGGCCACCTAATTCAGCTGCAAATATGAATCAAACAAGGCCTCCTGTCAATAGACCATTCCAGCCCTATAATCCAAATGCCATATCTGCCTCTAGGGCATTAGTACCAGCACAAAACAACATTGCCCAGGAGTATGATTGGTGTTTTCCATGTAATGAGCCTCATAATCAATCCATGTGCTTCAATGGTGCTTTGACTCAAGCTTTAATGGTAACAACTACTAGTGTGGAGGGTGAGAACAGTCAAGAAAACAGCCAACAACAAGAAACATTCCAACAACAATCAGCCCCAAATGACACCACATTGGTAAATTGGCAAGCAGAGGATTTCTGTGGCATGAATCAGGCAGTTTCTCAAGGTGTTGCAGCCAACACAAGGTCAAAAAGGAGAAATTTGGGTGAAGAACAGCCATTAGCCCCAGCCGATCCACAACCTTCCACAGCTCCACAAATGATTGGCAAGCAAAATCCAGTTTCAAATGCACAAGGGCAGCCAAGAACAGCCCCTAGGCCAACTCAAATACCAGCTGTTGCTGCCCACATACAAGGAGTAAATGTGCAAACCAAGGGACAGCAGAGAGATCCTTCATCACCATTCAGTATCATTGATCAGATGAAGAAGACAAACGTCAATATATCTATGTGGGAATCCCTATCCATCCCAGGCCAAAGAAATCTGCTGCAAGCTGCCATGAAGGATTGGCCAACTTCGAATCAGCAGGTCCAAATGCAAGAGAAGGTACTCACAAATGCTGCCCAACCTGAAGGAAATCATGGAGCACAACAAGGTAAAATGTTGAAGCCCCCCCTTTCTATGTTTCGTTAATCATTGGAAATCAGCTAGTGCATAATTGCATGATAGACTCCGGGGCAAGTAGCTCAGTAATGCCTAAACAGATAGCTGATCAGTTAGGGCTCCAGTATGAAATAACATCTAAGGGAGTAGTGCAGTTGGATGGGACAGCAATAGCAACGGTTGGAGTGATTAGAAATTTGAGTCTTACCTTGCATGCATGTCCAAATGTTGTTGTCTTACAAGATATATCAGTCATAGACCTTCCACCACTCTTTGCCCTATGTTTATCAAGGGACTTCACTGCCAAGATTGGGGGATATTTGTCCACTGATTGGTCACACATGCTATTCAGAACGAGGTATGGAACTAAGGCTACAATTAGGTCAGAACCTATTGCAAACTTCCACATTGAGCCCTATACTCCAAGTCAGATTAATGCCAATTGCTCAGCATTTGATCAAGAAGATCACCCAAACACGGATGAAACTGACACTAAAATTGGAAACATCCCAGATTTGACTCTTGATGAATGGGCAAACAAGGTGCATGCTTTTGATCCTTATCAAGGAATAGAAGAATCTGAGCTAGGAGTCTATTGCATACACGAGGAAAACCAGCCTATTCCTAGCATCACCAAGCCAAGCCACAAGGATGACAATGAGGTATGGCAGCTGTTTTTTGATGGATCAAGGAGTAGGCAAGGTGCAGGAGGTGGAGCCATGCTTGTTTCACCTCAAGGAGTAAGGTACTATTCAGCTTTTAGATTTCAATTTGCATGCTCCAATAACACTGCTGAATATGAAGCCTTGGTGCAAGGGATGCATTGGGCAATCAAGAGAAAAATAAAGAACTTGCAAGTTTTTGGGGACAGTGAATTGATTGTAAATCAGGTCAAGGGACAGCATGCTGCCAAAAATGATCTACTCAGATGCTACAAGAACAGGGTGTGGGACCTCATGGAAGATTTTGAGGGTTTCGGCATCAAAGCCATCCCTAGGAAAGAGAATCAAGCTGCTGACAGGCTTGCAGCAGTAGGGGCAGCCTTTGACATTGTAGAAAACATTCAACAAGATAAGGTACAACCAAACATCCACGTGATTGTGAGGCCTTCAGTGCCGGATAACAATGTCAGTTGGCAGGTATTTGAGAATGACCAGCAAATCATCCACTTCTTGCAAGAGGAAGCTGAGTTCTCAGCTAAGAATCAAGAGAAGTTGGAACAGCAATATGGTGACCAAGTGATACAGCTGAGAACTGACAAGCTGCCCAAAGGACTTATCACTTTGGAGTCCATTTTTAACCCCAATGATCAGTTTAGAAAGGAGAAAGCAAACATTCAGGTCAAGAGAGAAGATTCGGTATCCATCTTGGTAGAAGAGAACAAGCCATTGCAAATTGGAAGGATGACAACTGAGCAAGAAAGGTGTGAGTTCATACAGCTATGTCAAGAATTCCCTGACGTGTTTGCTTGGAGCTATGAAGACTTGAAAGGTTTCAATCCCAACTTAGCTCAGCATACCATCGAATTGGATCCAAATACTAAGCCTGTCAGGCAGAAACAGAGACCAGTCAATCCACACATGGAGCCTCTCATGAGGAAAGAATTGGACAAGCTGATTGAATCAAGAATCATATTCCCAATCAAGCATTCTAGTTGGGTTGCCAACTTAGTTCCAGTCAGAAAGAAGAGTGGAGAGATCAGACTGTGTGTTGACTTCAGAGATTTGAATAGAGCCTCTCTCAAGGACCATTATCCACTCCCTTCCATGGAGCAAATATTGCAGGTCGTAGCTGGTTCAGAAAGGTTTTCACTACTTGATGGTTACTCAGGCTTCAATCAGATTATGGTGAAGGAGGAAGACCAGTTCAAGACAGCCTTCACAACCAAATGGGGCACATATGCTTACAAGAAGATGCCATTTGGACTGTCGAACGCCGGAGCAACATTCCAGCGAGCTATGGATATGGCATTCAAAGGCTTGATCAACAAGATAGTGCTGATATACCTAGATGATATTACTGTCTTCTCAAAGAATGCTGCAGACCATCTCTTTCACCTCAGGCAAGTGTTTCAGAGGTGTAGAAAATTTGGAGTGTCTTTGAATCCTAAGAAGTGCATCTTTCTTGCACATGAAGGGAAGCTCCTTGGCCATATTGTCTCCAAGGAAGGATTAGCAATTGATCCAGAGAGGGTTGAAGCCATAAGAGCTCTACCATTGCCTAGCCACAAGAAAGCCCTTCAGAGTTTCCTGGGAAGGATAAACTTTGTTCGGAGGTTTGTCCCAGATTTTGCAGCCCTTGTCAAGCCCATCACCAAAATGTTAAGAAAAAGCATGGCTTTCAAATGGACGGCAGAAGGCAAGGAGAGTTTTGAAGCAATCAAAGAAGCCATCTCCCAGGCACCCACTCTCATCAACCCAGACTTTTCCAAGGATTTCATCCTCTATGCATTTGGAGGTGATGACACTATTTCTGCCATTCTGGTACAGCAGAACAAAGATAATGATGAACAGCCGATTGCCTTCTTCAGCCAGAGCCTAGGTGACTGCGAAGTGAGGTACTCTTTTATTGAAAAGCATGTGCTTGCAGTAATCAGAAGCTTGAAGAAATTCAAGCATTTAGTCTCAAACAACAAGGTCCAGTTGCTAGTCTCACATGCTGGGGTTAAGGACTTCCTCCTCAACAAGGATTTGAATGAGAAAAGGGCAGGATGGATCACCCGTGTCATGGAGTATGACATTGAGATCAAGATCACCAAGCTGGTAAGAGGCAAAGGTTTGTGTGAGCAGCTCGCTTCCAAACAACCAGACAACCCAGAAGATGAAGAAGACGCTGTCCTGCTATTACAAGATGATCAAAAATAGGAAAATGATGATGTGTCCACTCCCTGTTGGACTCAGAATATGATACATTTCCTACAGACGGGCATGTGCCCTCTAGAAATGAGCAAAGCAAAAAGAAGGTACTTCAGATTACAAGCAGTTCCATATGTACTTATTGATGGTGTTTTGTTTAAAAAAGACATCAACGGTGTTCTATTGAGATGCATTGGGACAGGTCAGATTGAGAGGATCTTACACGAGTTCCATGACGGGGAGGCAGGAGGCCATTTCACCCCACGAGTAACAGCTCTCAAAATCATGAAAGCTGGTTACTATTGGCCTACTGTATTCAATGATTGCTACTCATGGGTTAAGAAATGCGAGAAATGTGCATTATTCACAGGGAAAGGAAGGTTAGCAGCACTGCCCCTTCATCCAATTTCAGTAGATCATCCATTCATGCAATGGGGATTGGACTTCATTGGAGTCATCAATCCCAATTCGAGTCAAGGCCACAAGTGGATTCTTACAGCGACAGACTATTTCACCAAGTGGACCGAAGCAGTAGCGCTCAAAGAGGCAAGTGAGTCTAACATACTAGACTTTTATGAAGAAATAGCAACCAGGTTCGGTGTGCCGGCCACCATCATATCAGATAATGCATTAGCATTCATAGGTTCAAAGATTACAGAATGGGCTGTCAAGAATGGAATCTATTTGAGCACCTCTTCAAATTATTACCCGCAGGGTAATGGACAGGCAGAGTCCACAAACAAGAATTTGCTAAAAATCATCAGAAGGACTCTGGATGAAAATCAAAGAACATGGCATACAAGGCTAAAATCAGCGTTATGGGCTGACAGGATAACACCAAAGAGGTCTACAGGTAATTCTCCCTACAAGTTGGTCTATGGGAAGGAGGCAGTATTGCCTATATCATTAGAATTGCCAGCCTTGGAGCTCATGAAGCAGTTTGAGTTATCTGAGTTCGAACCAATGGAGGTCAGGTATGCAGAATTGATTGAATTAGAAGAAATCAGAGAACATGCAGTTCAGACGATTGAAAAGGATCAGGCCTTAGTAAAAAGATGGTTTGATAAGAGAGCAAGAGCAAGGACCTTCCAGGAAGGGGACCTAGTTCTCAAATGGGATGCAGATCGGGCAAAACCAGGAAGGCATTCCAAGTTTGATGCCATCTGGAGTGGTCCCTACATGGTCACGGGATGCAAAAATAGTAATGCCTTCCAATTGTCTGCATTGGATGGAAAGGAACTTCCGATTCCGGTTAACGGAACCTATCTTAAACATTGCTATTAAAAAAGAAAAGGTTTGCCCTTGTAAATATTAATTAGATTTTCATTCCTCCAAGTGCTTGTGCACATTGTCCTGTTGTAGTTAGGTTTCTTTTTCCCTAAGTGCTTTGGCACAGGTTTTGCTGCTCTCAGGTTGTTTTTTACAGTTCAGAGTGTTGCTGGAGAAGAAGTTGCAGTATCAGGCTCGTTTCAGGTCATTGCTTATGACTCTATGCCCAATGGATCGCTAAAAGGCCACTGATCTTCTACCTAGCAGGCAGGTGACCCCGCTGAGTCGTCAAAACTGTTGTCAAAATTTCACCCCCCAGGGTAAATTTCGATAACATGCATCAGAGTTTTGCAGTTCCAGGCAGGTAGATTGAAACAGGAAAAATCACAAAAAATGGCTAAGTCCTAGTCCTAGGGACAGTCGGGACATTTGGGACGTCAAGGCACGGATCGGCCGAAAAGCCTCCAGGCGGCCCGCTAGGCATTTGGGACAATCGGGCCAGAAGTACGCGGCGAGAAGCCGCGGCCGAAGGAGGAAGCCTAATGAGCGGGAAAGTGGGCCGCAATGGAGGAAGAAGGAAACTTTTGCACTAACTGCTTTGGGACATCTGGGACAAAGATACGCGAACCGGCCGGTTCGGCCGAAATGAGAACAAACAGTCCGAAAGCAGTTGGGACATAGGGACGCGTGGGACGCGGAAAGGCGGTTCGGCCGAAGGAAAGGAAAATCAAACTGTTTCTGGGACAGTTGGAACAAATAGACCCGAACCGGCCGGATCGGCCGAAATGAGCACAAACAGCCCGCTAAGCGAATGGGACATTTGGGCCGCGAGTACGCGAACCGGCCGAACCGGGTGAAAAAGGTCAAGGCAGCCCGAAACAGTTTGGGACATTTGGGACAAATGGACGCGAACCGGCCGGTTCGGCCGAAATCAGCACAAGGAGCACTGGGACATCCGGGACAAAGGGACGCGTGGGACGCGGATTGCCGAAGGAGCTGAAAACCAATGAGAAGCTGCCACGTGTCCTCACAAGAGAAAGGTCCAAAAAGTCAAAGGGGTGAGTTTTCGAGCACTGATCCGAACCAATGGGATAGTGCCACGTGTCCCAGCTAGGGCCCACAAGGAAATTTCAAAAGATAGCCCACCGAGAGGTGGAGGAGAGAGAGTTTCTCAGTGAATCAGAGCCTGCCACGTGTCGTCCAGGTGGCGAAGCGCGGGAAAATATTTCAAAATCCGTCTTGGTCTGTTCCGTGCCCTAAATCTTCAGATCGTCATATCTTTTGATCCAGAGCTCGGATTTGCACGTTCCTTATATCAACGGAAAGCTTGTGAGATTCTCTACATGATTCCAGGGTCAATCTTGCATCTTGGTTCAGTTTGGAGAGAGAAAATCAAGAAACGCCTCTGGCGTGAAATAACAAGCAGAAGTAATGCTTCAACAAACAACTTTAATGCAGCAGACAGTTCGCCGCTTCTGTTAGGCAGCCCGCCATTTTGCCAGGATCCGCCACTTCTGCCATGATGAGATGAATTGAATGCAACCTGGAGGTGGTTGGGGTAGATTTGGTTTTCCCTTCTCTCTTTCCTCTCTCATTCTTTCTATATATTGTAAAGAGGAGCTTCTTTTCAAGGTCGAACATTTTTCTGTTTTGCCTCTCCCTTCTTCTCCTCAGGTGAATTTGTGGAGTTCGAACCTTTCATTTGAACTGTAATACTATTCTACCTCGTGGCATTCTGTAGTGTATTGTATCAATCTTGGGAGCAAGTAATGCATGTCTGTGGATGATTCTCAGCCCTCTCTGTGTTCATTTTTGCATCCTCCTGGTCTTTCACTGCAGTTTTTGTCATCTGTGCATGATCTTATATCACATTCAAATGGTCTGTGTTTACTGGAAAAATAGATGTTCTTCATTCCTCGGTGCATCACCTCTATTAGCTTAGATTTATTTTATGCATCTTCTTACCTTGTCTCCTTGGCAGATTAGATTAGGTTTTGAGAAAACCCTCTGCATATTTCGTGTGCATCTGAACAGAGGAATAGGAACCAGCCTTCTCTGGAGAATCCTTTCTCATTTTTCAAGTCCCACACTTGGAGAAAGGATTCAATGTTATGCAATCACACTGGATGCCAAGTGATCAACCTAGAAACTTGATCTAGAAGCCATCCATGAGTGACAACATCTCGTGACTAGCAGTAAGGTCAACAAGCTAGTCAATACTAGGTAAGGGAAAGTCATCTTTCGGGCATGCTAGGTTGAGGTCATGGAAGTCCATGTAAATGTGGAGTCCCCCTATCGCTTTAGTGATAGGGACAATGTTAGAAATCCAATGAGGATAATCAATGGGTAAGATAAAGGAAATAGAAAGAAGGCACTGAAGTTCTTCTTTGATGAGAAGAGTAATGCGAGGGTGCATTTTCCTCAACTTTTTTTTGATGGGTTTGGCATCGGGAATGGTTAAGATATTGTGGACCACTATGGTGGGGTCGATACCGGGCATGTCTATGTAAGACCAAGTGAAATCAAGGTTATGATATCTGAGATAAGAAGTGATGGCTCCCTATTCAGTAACATCTAAAGATTGTCTGATCTTTAGGATGTGTTGGTCATCTTGAGTATGAATGTTGATCTCGATAGTCAATTCATTCAACATGGTTTACATCTCAGAAGGTAACGAATGATGAATATATGAGTCTTTTGCACCAAGGTAGGTGATTATAGATTCATCATCCTGACATTGAACAAAGTTAATTAAATGTGTATTGTCATCAATCATTTTGGGATATAGGAAGGGAAGAGTGGAACGGGCCTCACCCTCGAGTTGATAAGTCAGAGGCCCTAAGGAAATGGTGTTTATGAAAAAAAAATGTTAGGAGGGATAGATTCACGATCCATCGACTCCGTTGGTGAGGGTGGTGATGAAGGTGGATTGGGTGAAGAAGGTAGAGAAGAGATAATGTCCTTAATGAGTTCAATGTGGGCCTGTTTGGTAGGTGGTTTGGGAAAACCGATACCACTACAATCATTATGTTTGCGGGTGGTACATGGAATAACGGTATGGTGGCCTTACTCATAAAATACAAAACCAAAACCCTTCCACACACATTGATGCAGGAAGGTGTGGGTGAAACAGTGATTGGTAAGCAATTAGAAGTCAGCGGAAAAGGGGTGAGTTTATGGCGGTGGTTTGGATGTGTAAGTGGTAGTATCAAGTCCCCCATAGGTGAGACTAGTACGAAAGTGAGGAGGACCATAGAGGAGGCATTCTTCAATGTGGTTATTGCAGCGAGGGTGTTGGTGAATACTTCCATAATCTTGTGGAGTATGGAATGTGTTCACACTATATAGGTGGTACTCCCCTAGAGTGAGGCATTGGAAAACACCTTCCAAGGGATCAGTGGTTGGTATGTAGGTAGCTGGAATGGATAATGTGTCGGAGGTTGATGCGGAGGTGGAGTTAATAGATTGGGAAGCTGATGGGACATTTGTGGAGGTTATGACAGTGGTAGGAATGGAGGAGGTATGTGCGGTAGAAGCTATGGCTGTATTGGTAAGTGGAAGTGTAGGTGAAGTGGTGGTGGTCATGGAGGTAGACACTTTAATGGGTATGAGTACATCATTGGGTCGGTAAAGCATGTTGCATGTTTTGAAAGGTGATGGATCAGCTGGAATGGTATAGGTGTGTCCTTCATGTTCAAACTCTACACAATGATACAAAGTGGAAGGAACGCAACCCATGACATGAATCTAGGGTCTACCAAGCAACAAGTTATTTTGGAATTCCCCTTCCAAAACATTAAACAATTATGGAACAATGTGGGGGCCCACGTGAACGTGGAGGATGACAGTGCCTAGTGTAGAGGTGATAGCATCATTGAATTAATGCAACATGACCGGATGTTTATGCATGTAATTTTCAGGTATGCACATTTGAGTGAATGCATGGGATGAAATTATGTTAATGCTAGCACCCCTATCAATCATCACATGGCATACCCATATGTCATCGATGTGGATAGAGATGAAGAGGGCTGGGTCTGGGTCATCATTTTGGTGTGATCTCTTCCTCTGAGAAGCTAAGGGAGGTGACTTGGTGAATAGGGTGGGGTGAAGATGAAGGTGGTAATTTGGTGAGAGAGGCTACATGATGGGGTGTGATAATGGAGGCCACGGGTGTAGGTTCATTGGGTAAAACCTCAATAGACTGAAGAACCTCCATGAGAGCTTGACAATGGTATTCCAAGCTTTGGATGAGGTCATATAGGGACATTTTGAGGGGAGACTGGTGTAATTGTTTGAACATGGTGTGATGTGTGACGCTATTAGAAATGGGATAGGTGGGGCCATGGATAGTGATTTTAGGTATGGGTCTAGATGGTATGTTGGGTATAGGATTGGTTGGTGGGTCAATTGCCTTATCTTTACCCTTATCCTTCTGAGCACGTGTAGTGTCGTGTATCATGTTGATATGAGGGGAGTTGGAAAATGAAGGTGGTGTAGGGTGAGTGGTATAATGACATGACAGGAAAAAACCTACCGGAGGAGAAAAACCCTGTGAAGTGAGTTGGGTGCAACAACATTTGGGTGGTGGCGTGGCAAGTTCTCTAATGTAAACCATGTTAACTTTGAATCTTGGGGGTGGCTTTAGGATTTGTGAGGGTGGAGGTTGTGGTTGTTGAGGGGGTAGTGTGGGAATGGGTGTTGGTGAAGCAGGATCCTCGTCGACAAGTTCATCATTGTCAAAGTTGGCTTCTGGGGGACATAGTTGGATAAGGACGGTTTTTAAGGCCTTACATTTTTCCACATCGTCCCTTGGCACATGATGATAGGTGAAAATTTTAGTATCATCAAACCCTTTTGGCTTGGGTTTGAGGGGATCATAAGGCTTGAGTGGCAGTAATGTGATGACAAAATTCTCAAGGAGGTTGGTTAAAAATTTGGCATAGGACCCCTTTAGTGGATCGCAATGGGAAGTGAACGTGGGTTTGGGTAGAGGTGTAGTTGATTGTCAAGAAATGGTCTTTGGAAGAGGAGGAGTGGATCGAGCTGTGATTTTAGGTGTTGGCGTGGTTTTGGGTGTCGGTCATCTTAGCTTAGGTAGGGGTATAGTAGGTGAACGGGTAGGAGGGTGCGTGGTTGTTTTGACTACCTTATCATGGGGTAGTGGAATTTTGTTTTTGGATTCCACCTTCTTGGGTAAAGGTGATATGGGTGTACGAGGTCCAGAAGGAAAGGTAGATGGGGAAATAGGGTGAGTTACCCATGGGGATAATGGGGGTGTTGTGAAGGTAGGTGACGTGGGTCATGCTTGGGGTGCGAGAGACAGTGATTGAAGTGTAGTGGATAGTAAAGCAATAGCTAAGGGTATTGGAGGTATGGGTGGTAAAGATACTGCAGGTGTGGGTGTAAGTTCTGTTGGGCATCTGGGTAGGTTAGAGGTTTGTGAATAAGGAATGGGTTATTGTGTTTTTGTTTTATTGATGGGTGGAGGTTTCTTAACCATGTTGGGAAGCTGAGATCCTAAGACAGACGTGATAGGTGCAGGTTTCATTGGCATAGCTAGGGTATAAGTTCTAAGGGTTTGGTGCTTCTATTTGGGTGTCAAAGTAGGTGTGGTGTTTTCTTTGGAGGATGTAGCTAAATCCGTTTTGATAGGTGGATAAGTAAGGCTGGTAGCCGGGGTGACCCCTAAAGTGGTAATAGGTTTAGTCGAGGATGATGTCATAGGTGTGGGTTTGGGTTTAAATATAGATTGGGATATGGGTAAGGGTGTGGTTTGAGCTATGATAGGTGTCATGGAAGGAGTTTTGATATAGGTAGTTGTGTTTTGTTTGATTGGTTGAAATATTTTTGGGTAGATAGTGGAGGTATCAGCAAGTGATCTCTGCATCTGCGTTGAGACCGGAAGCAGAAGACGTCCCCATATTAGGGCTCTATCCACATAATCTAAGTGATTGGCCAAATGTGAGAATGATATGTTTATAAGTGGATTTGATGAGGACCTAATTGAAATTCTTGTAAAAAATTTCTTAGAGACGGGAAATTGGCTAGCTTCAGCTTCTATGGGTAAGAGAGCCGAAAGTAGGTCTATAGGATTTTGGGTAACGGATGGAGAATGCTCACCAAGAGGAAAAGGTATCTTAACTGAGTCTATGGTAGGTGTAGAAGGTGATGGAAGCTCCTCTACAAGTGGGGGAACATATAGGTGCTCCTCTGTGGGTGGTGGAGGTAATGGGTGCTTCTCTATGGGTGGAGGAGGTACTATGGGTAAAGGTTCTCTAAGTGGAGAAGCCAGGGGTGAGATGGTCTCGATGTTAGCGAGAGACTCCTTTGTAGGTGATGAAGGAGATGAAATATGTTCCTCTATTGGTGAAGGAATAGGGGAGGTTGGTTCTAATGTGGAAGGAGGATCTCAGGCTAGGATTTCCTCTATGGAAGGAATGTGAGGTAATTGGGAGGTGATAGGTACATCATTAAAGATAACGTGAACTTTATGGGTATGGGTATCATGAGTTGAGGTCTCACCGGTTTGATCAGATAAAGGGGCATGGTTGGGAAATGGTTTCTCAAAGATGTGTAGGTTCTGGTTGGCATGTGCATTAGGATTATCCATGGTTAACTTGCCTTTCTTGAGCATTTCTTGGATAATATTTTTGAAAGTGATGTAGTTTCCGTCACTATGACCCTTTACTCGATGATAGTTACAGAAGTCATGTTCTTTATACCATGCGGGCATGGGGCGAGCAGGGTCAAAACCAATGTGTGGTTTTATGGGTGGAAGAGTGATGGCTCTTGCTTTGATAATATTTTCTAAGATATAAGACTAAGGTTCCCCAATTGTGGTGTATTTCTGCTACTCTCATCTGAATTGAAAAGTCTGGATGGGTGAGAGATTAGATGAGGGGGTAGCCTTATTTGACAGATGAGCTGGGCTAGCCTTGAGTACCACTACGTTAGCAGTGCCCTTAGATTTTTAATAATTGGTTTGTGGTTTGGAAGAAGAAGAGGTATCATTCGACTTGAATTCCAAATTCTTATTGCGTAATTGGATTTTCTTCTCTTCGATGGCTCGAATCTCTAACTTTCGTGCCATAGTGAATGCTTCATCGAATGTTTGGAAGGTTTGGACATACAAGGTCAGTGAGATATGTCTAGCACAAGCCCATATGAAGAGCTCGATGAGTTATGTTTGTGGCAGTTGGAAGGTGAGTTGGTTGATCAAGCTACACCAATGAGCGACAAAATCTGTGATAGATTCATCCTCATACTGACGCGTGGAGTATAGGTCAGTCATGGTAACCTTCTTGATGATATTGATAGAGAAATGATCCAAGAAGGCTTGGGATACTTGATTGAATGAGAATATGGAGTGTCTAGGTAACCCACTATACCAATCTATTACAGGTCTAGTCAAAGACATGGGAAAGGTTCTCAAGAGAAAGGCATCATCATGAGCGATTAGATAACACCCATGCTTGAACAACTGCAAATGCTACTGCAGGTCTTCTTTGCTATTGAAATGATTGAATTTAGGCATTTCCCAATGCATGGGGTATGAGTGGATAGGAATGGATGGGTGGATGGGCTTGTTACAAATCTTATCGTAGGTGAGAGTGTTGCGGGAGCTAGAAACCGATGCCTCTAATGTCTGCATCTTGTCAAACATCAATTTGATCAGGTTGTTGGTAGGTTACGATGATTGAGTGCCTCCTATAGCATAAGATGGTTGATTTTGGGCATATAACGGGGGTGGCACTCTAGTGTATGGTGCTACCATGTAATTTTATTGAGAAAAAGGGAGTGAAATAGGCGGTATATACCTAGAGGGAATAATAGATGAAACGGAAGGCTAAGTTGATAGTATGTATATGGAGGTGGAAGGGTCATGGTAACCCTAGTGGAAATGGGGGCTAAAGATTGTGGAATGGAAAATACTATGTTCTGAAAAGGGGTAGGGGTCACTGACACCGGAGGTGGTAGTGTAGCTATGGGTATGTGTGAGACATTAGGGGTGGATGAGGTTGCATTTTGGGTAGTTGTCGAGGGTATGGTGGATGTGGCAGGTGCTATAGAGGTGGCAAGATGCGGTAGTCATAATGGGTATAGGACCTAGCTACAAAACGACTAGAGGTAAGGTAGATGTGGGTAGCACAGAGCCAGATGGAGCTAATGCAGGAGTGGGAGTGAGAGTCGGGGGGATAGATACTGGTACGTTGTATATCAATTGACCCGAGACATCTCGAGTGGAAGAGTGGGAAAGGTAAAAATGCAAGGTGGTAGGGTTTTGGTCAAGGAGTCATGCGAATTCCTCATCTCTTGTAGCGATAGTGATAGGTTGGATGGGATCCATGGCTAGTGATAAAATGGAAGGTGGTGAGGGAATAGGTGGGAGTGGTTGACACTTGACATGAAACACAAGTGCACTTGCTTTTCTTCGGGTTAGCACCATGTGAACCAGTAATGATTAGGTAGGGCTACTTCTCTGTAAATGACACAGAAAAGAGTAGGAATAGGTGAATTTGGTAGAAAAAAATGGATTTGGTACCAACTGGGGGGTTGGAAAGTGAAACGGGCTAACTAATACTGGTTAACGAAAACTGATGCCGGTTAGGGGTAACCACTACCAGTCAATGTAGAAAATGGTCAGTGAGTGAAAAACCAAGTAGATGGTCAAATCAGATAGGTATGTAAAATCTAATGGTGTTTTACAATGTCAATGGGAATGATGGTAGTGATAGGGACTATAAAAAGTGGAAGAAAATGAATAAAATGTCCTTTTGGGTAGGTTAACAAAAATACCTGGAACCGACGTCAGTTGGGTATAACCGATGATGGTCAGAGGTAACTGACGAAGGTTACTGTGAAATTGAAATAGTGATGAAAGAAAAGTGGTTGTGAATTAAAATATGATGTAGAATCAAATCAAGAATTATGATAATGATGATGATATGGCCCAAGCACACTCAGGTGAAGCCAGAATATAGCAGCTATGATGAGGAGTGTGTAAGAATGAACAAGAAAAATGAATAACATGATCTCTCACCTCAAAATGCAAGCCAAGCAGGATCGCTAAGAAAAATGTGATCTTAGAAGTGCCTTTTCTATTATGTTTGTTTAGCTTATGCTATTTAAGGACTGATACATGAATTTTGAAATAGATTTTTTGGTGAGGATGGCTCCTTACGAAGAAGGAGATCTAAAAGGTGAGGTTTCAGGTATGTTATGGTGGGGGCGGGATTTACTCTGAAGTATGACTTGACAGAGAAGTGAGGTGGGGAGTATTTTCCAATCCTCATATCAGTGTGATCATTGAAAGGCATTCCTATGAAAGATGTTTCTTAAGAATATGTGTTTGTTTTGAATTTGTGCAATTTGGCAAGACTCAGAGAGAGAGAAAGAGATGTGCTTTCTACAATTCGTTTATCAACCATCAGCTGGTCATGACTTCCAGCGTATAAATTACCCTGAATTAATGTGATCTAATGCAATAAATCATAATGTAATACACTTATTTTTAAGCCCAAATTGAAGTGTGAAGCTGGATGACATAATAAGATGAAGAGGAAGAGGGATGCTCTTTCACTACAATGCAAAAAACATGAAGAAATGGTTGTTTTTAATTACACCAAAAGAAAAGTTTCCTTTAGAGAAAATAGAAAGAAAAGGTGGGTTACCAAGGAAGAAAATTAATGTGTATGCTTTTTAGAAGGGAAACAAACACACAATTTTTCCTAGGAATGAATGAAATGCAAGGAACCTCGGATGGGTCCCACCGGGCATGCCAAAATGTTTCACCTGATTCTAGATTGTTTCTTTGAAGTATTGATGAAACAAATAGCACAGGAGGAATACCTTTTCAAATGTTGGTTAATGGGTTGTTGTGCACGTATGAATTCTGAATCCACAAATGATTGTGAGAGATTCCTTTTGGCTGAGAGGAACTACCTGTAATGTAAAGCAAGACCACCAGAAGGAATTAAACAATATGTGTAGTGAACTGCCTAGCGTGTGTTAGATCCGGAAAGTGTGAAACTTCCTAGATGGCTGTCAGTCCACTGTTTTAAAAAATTTAATGTGGTAAATAAGGAAAATCCTATTGTAATTTGAAATGATTTAGGTATCTCACTTAAAACACAATAAGAAATAGATCTAATCTAATAGGCTAGGTTAGAATAGGATCCAAAGGTCAAGTAACTGGTTCTGGGTCTTTGCAGGTCTGATAGAGGTCTCAGGTAGATCACAACTGAATGAGGGTGAGATGGAATTAGGTGGGTAGGTCACTATTCTGGTTTGTATGGGAAAATACAGAGACCGATGTCATTTAAGGCTGATTGAGGTGCCGCTTACTATGGAGTTCTCGGAATGCCAAAAAATGAGATTTAAGTCTCCTTTGTGAATGCACAAAGGACTTTGGTTGGTCAGGATGAGGTATTGGGTGATTTAGGTAGGATTTTGTGAGGTTTTAATGGGTATATGGAGGGGTGAGTGTTTGAGGAGGTCAATGGGTGGCTAGGTAAACAATAGACGATAATATAATGATGAAATGGATTAAACCAGAGAAGTATAACATTTACTTACTTGGATTTTGGTCCTGGATGCCTGTGAGTGAGGGTTGGAGGTGCTGATGAGAGGTTTTGAAGGCTGTAGGTGATCACCAACTGAAGGAAAGCTTCTACATGGGCTGCATGTACATTCCTCTTTGCTTGGTTAGATCAGATCATTGTTGGGATGGCTGTGCAAGAAAAGATGCTTGATCTCCTTCCTTGCATGCGTTTTCTCACTAGAATTCACTCTCAGAAGATGTGATATCTCTTGGAATGTGCTAATGTTTGCCAACTTTTCCAATCTTTTCCAACCTTGAGAATAAGGTTTTTTTGGGGTTAAAAGGGTGACCGACGGCGGTTCTGGCTTAACCAACGATAGTTAGGGGTAACCGGTGTCAGTCAAGGCAGGATTTCCTAGGTTTACTAAACTAGGGAGATCCTCTTAATTTTTTCGGATCTCGTGTTGTTAACCCATAGATTAGACTGGGATCTTCTTGTAAGCATGCAGGAATGTGGTTAGAGAGAATGTAGGCATTGAATTTTAGGGTTTAGGTAAGTCTTAGTTTTTTATGGCAACTTACTAAGAATATGTCTTAGGTTGAGTTGGCTTGGTGAGGTGTCTAGGTGAAGTTTATGTGTGGATATTATTTAAATTAAGATATTTAAATAATAAATATATTAAGGACCATGAATTAATTTAATTAAATTAATATTAGTGAGGTAAAAGGGGCCATGGCTAGGTGAATGTGATGAAAGGTGCTTATTTGTTGAGGGACCAAAGAGGAGTGTGACCTAATTGTAGTGTCTACATTTGGATCCAATGGAATCCTCCTTTTAAGCACTGTGTTGTGAGAAGACTTTGGAAACTATTCATGCCCCATATTATTTGGAGGATTTGGAAAGATAGGAAAGATATCATTTTCAGAAACAATAAATAACATTGCAAGTTGAGCTTTGTTAAGATTGTTCATGCTATTAAAGATAATATTGGGAGATTCAAACCTCTAAAAAAATAAGAACTATCCTAAGAATGAAGAATATATTCTTTCCAATTGGAAGATAGGAACTGCAAATTTTTAGATTAGGAATACCTCAAACATTGATAAGTCTTTAATTCATTTGATCCCTCTTGAGATTAACTAGCATAAACTAAAATTTGATGGTGCCTCTAAGGGTAATCATGGTTTTTTTGTTGGGGGAGGTGTAATTCAGGATCATAAAGGCTGTTTAGTTGCTGCTTATGCTGGTAAAATGGGGATTCATATGAATCATTATGTAAAATCCCTCGCTGCTCTATGTGGGCTAAGGGTTTCCAAAGATTATAATATAGAAAACTTAATTTTGGAATGGGATTCACTAAAAATCATCAATCACCAAAGTCAAATTTCTCCTCCTAGATGGATTTTCAAGGACTTTATTATGGAATCCATAAGTACTTGTCAAAATTTCAAGAATATCATCATTATACATACTTATAGGGAGGGGAATAAGGTTGTGGATACCTTGGCCAATGTTGGCATCAATAATAATCTAACCATATCGGATAATGAAAATTACATCCCTAAGGAGGTACATAATAACATTAATGTGGATAAATATGGGATTTCAAAAGTGGAGTAAAAATAATAATGGTATGGAGCAGGCTTTAACGGAGGTGAAATATCACAAATGTGAGAATTATCATCCTAATTACAGCCACATTAATGCCATTGAGCCTCACATAGGTGGATGGGTTATTAAAAACTAGGATAGGTATAAGGAAAAACATATTCAAACGAGGGTTTTGAGCAAAAAATTTGTAAGAATAGCAGGGAGAAGAAGAAAATGGGAGGTGCATTGTGCCAATTAGATCCCTGTAGTGATCTATCCTAGAAGAACAATGAGGAGCTATAGAACCTCTTACACAAGGGTGGCATTTCCAATTTCATAGAGCACATACAGGGTCACGATCAGAATATTTTGGTTCATTTTACAATGGAATGAAAGGATAGAAAGGTGAAATATGGTTGCATCATGTTACTATCAATGAAGAGTTGATTGTTGAGGCTACATGCCTCGAATAGGAGGGTTTCTATTTTTTTAGCAAAAGGATTGACAGGGTCACTGAGGCTAAGAAATTCTCTAATGAGGGAGAGGAGCTTAAATTTTTTTTTGTGGGCATTAAGGTAAGTTCCATTTCCAAGCCATTTGATGAAGTGACAAAAATGATGGTTAGGTATATTTCTCTGGAAGGGTGATACAAAACTATCCCTATTAAACATCTGGTTTTTCTAAATCATTTTAGAAGGAAATTTACGGTCTACTTCCTACACTTCCTACTTAATTCCCTTCAGCACTCCATTTTGGACTTTCAAAAGCACTCCTGTGCTATCCCTCTCCACCAGGACCTCATTTTCCTACTCTATAAGCTTTGTGTCTCCAAATTGCCTAGCTTCCTGATCGCTCCCAATAAACAACATGTCACTACCTCCACTGTTCCCACTCCCATACTAGACACCCCTTCCAAATCCAAGACCAAGAACCCCAAGCTTCCAGAAACTATCACCCCTCACTCTGTCTGGGTTCTCAGAAGCACCAAAGAGTTGGAAGCTATGCAAAATTTGTTGCATATCAGCAATTCTGGTCTAGATATGGCCCTGCATTAGGAGGGGAATCACGTACCACATAGATTGGAGTCTATAGAGAAAGAGATGAAGTAGCTTAAGAAGGACCTGCAGTGCATGGATAAGCAAAAAGGAAAGAGAAAAATTGTTGATGATAATGAAATTGGGAAGGATTAGATTTCTGACATTTATAAGAAGATGAACTCACTGGATAGTAGATTAGGGAGAGAAAAACACAGACATGATCACAACATGGTTATTTTCAAAGCCATTAGTGACTTCTTAGAGTAGCAAGTTCGAAGCATTACCATGCTTAGTGGGACCCCTAACACTATTTGGGGGAATGAAAAAGAGAGGAGCTAGACCATCTCGTAACTAAATGCTTCTGACCCAATGCACATCACCACATTGGTGTTGTTCACCTCGTTGCAAACTATCCAGTCCAAAATCGATAAAGCGTCCAAGAACTAAACTCACTCAGGCTGGAGGGTGTCATTTTGACTGCTGATATTTTTTGGTCTTTTTGCTGTGACTTTGCTACTTTTGTGTTGTTTTGTTGCAGTTTATGTTTTGTTTTATTCTTTTTTGTAATTATATTTTGGTTACTATTGGACATAGTGTTTTATCTAGATTTAGATTATCCTTCATCCCTCCTTTATAGATATATTTGGTTGTTGAGCCCTTTTTGTAACAAGGTATAGTCCCTTTACAACTATTTACCAATAATAAAAAAATTAAGGTTAGTTCAAGTCAAGTTATGTCAAGATTCAATGTTAAAATATTATAAAAATTAAAAAAAAAATTGCCTTATGGACGTATTTTTGGTGTTACCCGGCATCCAATTTTTGGGGAGAATAAGATGAATAATATTACAATTGTGAAGATATTTTTGATGAATTCAAAGAAGGAAAATTTGCTTGGCTTCGGGGACTTTGTCCCTCGACCCCACCCTGTACTATGACAGGGAGCATGCCCAAAGAACTACCTTGGGACCCTATAAGCGGCATTGCCCCTTGACCCTGCTGAGGGTTGTTGTCCCCAAACTCCCGCTTTGGAATTTCAGAACCAAAGAAAATATTTGTGGAAATATGCATCAACAAAAGGTGGTGCAAATTTGAGCTTCAACGTCTAATCTTATGAGTGAGAATTGTGATTCATGGAGGAATGAGGTAATGAATGTTGGAGGTCAATAAACAAATTCTCATCAGTCAGCAACGATGGGTCCGCACGAAACTGTGGTGGCAGTGTGTGTGTGTGTATGTGTGTTTTCTTTTATTTTAGATTTGTAGTATGATTTCAGAGTTCCTGTTTGAGTAAGTGAAATTTTCACATTGAGGGGGGGGGGACTAGAACATGGTCTCAATGTTCAATTTTCCTTATATTGAATTTGTATTCAATAAGAAGTGGTTCCTACATGATTCCCTGAAGGAAATACATAGTGGAGAAATGAAAGCGCAAAGGAAAAGTAACAATGTGATATTTGGGTTGTTGGTTGTCCTGTAAAACCATCCTTATTAAGGTTGTTGGTTTTCCTGAAAAACCATCTAGATCATGAGCATGCATGGGTGACAAGCTACAGAAGGAAGTGTGATTGTTGTTTCTATAATGTCAACATTAGGGGAGTGTATATTGGGAATTAATATTGTTAACAATAGGGGAGTGAATGTTACAAATATATTGTGAAATTATTAAATAAATTGTAATATTATTAATAATGATTTTATAGAACTCATATTAATAATATAGTTGTAATAGTTTTATTATTGGTGAGTTGTGAGAACAACTCATGTAGCTATTTTAGTGTGAGAGATATCTTAGAGATTAGCTAGAGATATCTTAGGGATAAGTTAGAGAGATATGTGGGTTATTGAGGATTGATGTTGATTCCTTGTATTAAGGAGAACATCCTCCTATATAATGTAAACTCTATCGATGTAATTGATATTCGGAATGAATTAATAAGAAGATCATTATTCCATGAATAATAATATTGATTTTTCCTGTGTAAAACTGATCCAAAATTATTATGCACAACCCAAATTTTTTGCAGTGAAGAAACCCCAATTTCCTAGTAGAAAACTTTAAAATATTTCATTCTAGATACTACATTGAGGAAAAATTTCAGAGGTGCAAAAATATCAAAAAAAACCATATCAAAAAACTAGATTTTGTCAAAACCCAAGGTCCAGAAAAAATAGTAAGCCTCTTACATAGGAAATTTTTATTTTTAGTAATTCATCACAAAGAGTATTTTTGGAAGAAGCAGTTTGTACAGGGGTTATATAGAAGGAAAATTTGAGTGATCAGATTTGAAAAGGGTGGAAAAGTTTCATTTACTAAAAATAGTAAATTAACATTTCTTTTGTAGGGAAGTGTTTCACCAGTCATGAATTTCAAGATTCACAGGTCATCTGGAATCGACATAAGGAAATATCAATAGTGTTTTTAAACACTCATTTTATGGTCCATATTGTGTTTGTATCATATACAAGGAAGAGTATGCAATCATCATCATCAAATTATACAGGGCATGCTTCATCAGAAATTTCAACTCAACATAATAGGATTTCAATGGTTTCATCTTCTAAGTAACTGTTCTAGTTTCTCACTCAGGTGTGTAACCAAAAC
Source organism: Taxus chinensis (assembly GCA_019776745.2). NCBI lineage: Eukaryota > Viridiplantae > Streptophyta > Pinopsida > Cupressales > Taxaceae > Taxus > Taxus chinensis. The sequence continues at coordinate 606,147,330 of CM034147.1, forward strand.
AAAGAAGTGGTGACACTTCATGGCCTAGATTTTTTGTTTCATGTTTTAAAAATGGGATTTATTCACTGTTGTCAATGGTTTTCTCATCAGTATTCATTACTTACTCTCTCAATGTGTACAATAAAATGCACCACTCCTATATCAAGATTTATCAGTGTGGTCATGTAGAAACATTCACCAGGGATCAGTTTCTATCCTCAAATTCTTCAGAGTGGACCTCTGTGAGAAAATACCATGGTCATAAAGGAAATCATTTGATAGTGTTTCTAAACACTCAGTTTAAGGTGTCTATACATCATCCGAAGGAGGTTTCTCATGGTGTAAAAGGTTCAAGGATTCAAATTTTGTTGTATTCGAGCATCACAATAGATAATTCAGGTAGCGAGGTGAATAAATGAGGAGGATTATTCAATGGCTTGGTTCTCTCTCTCTCTTATTTATCTCTCTTCTCTTCCCCCCCATTTTCTCTCTCCCTCATGTTTTATTTCTCCATTAGGGGTTGCACTTTTTCATTATGTCTTATTTACTTAAAAAGTGACTTTATGATTATAATGTAGTAAACTATCCCTTAATTTATAAAGGGGGACTTAATTCTCTCCTAAGAATACAAAAAGTCACAATTTTTGTAAGACATGAAATGTCATGTGGGGGTAGGCAAAGAGTCTCTTCTAGTTCTATAAATTGTAAAGGCATCCTCATTCTAAAGGGTTGTCAAAATTTTAAGCTAAAGAGATATTATCACTTAAAGTAAAGAAAATGAGAAAGATAATTTTGTCCAAGTGTCAATAAATAAAGAAGGATTTTAATGCCTTATTTGATGAGAAGATTATTCAAACTTTGTGTTCTTGATCTTACCTCGTCTTGTTGTAAATTACAATTTTTTTTTCTTCTATATCTATGTGTGTTTAAGTACTCTAATTAATGGTTGTAGGCATATGATTGTCTACATATAATATTAATCCTCCTTTTTTTCCCATTCCCTTTCCCACTCTCTCTTTTCCAATTCCTCTCTTACAAGCAATTGCAAGATTTTACCGTAGGGTCAGTGGAGTGTCCCTATTGGATCCCCGACCATCAGGCCACCCCAAATTTTTATTTCACTCATGCATAATAAGTGGAGCTACACCACCCAAGCAAAGGGACCTAGATTCCTGGAGATGTTGGAAAATATCCTTCAATTTGTCCACCTAATAAATTTTATCCTAACAATATAGAATGAGTTCATGTATGATAATTTTTTAATAGTTGTTAATTTTTAATTTTTTTCATTTAGTTTTTATAAAAATATTCTTAATTTTGTTAAGAGTTGATATTGATTATAAAAAAAATCAATTTTAAGCTACGTAGTTTTGTGTATTATTGTGTTTTAGGTGATATTAGGTTTATTATTAATAGACTAAGTATTATAGTATTCAGATATATTTTTTTGTTGTAAAATCAATCTGAATAGTCTATTTATTTGTTTCTAAATGTCAATTATAGTATATTTAATATTTTATTGTCATTGAGTTATCATATTGTGAGTTGTTGTGTCATAAAATAAGAAAAAATCCTTACAAATGCATTTTCAGTGTAACCTAGCGTCTTAGAAAATATTTATTTTCACATTGTGAGAGCAGATTAAATAAAAAATGTAGAAATCATTGAGCATCATGTATTCATCAGATAAGTAAGTAGCTAGTGTACTAAATTTCGAAGGAAATGAAGCATAGAGGGTTATCAATGCCTCTCTCCAGTCACTAATGATGGGGCCGAAATTTGCATTGGTGATATCATTTTTAGTAATGTGTTTTCTTTATGTTGTGGTGTGCAGAATAATATCACAAGTTTGTTCGTGTGTAACGTGTTTTCATTCCTACTATTTTCTCTTAGATTGTTGTAATATGGTGTGAAAGGTGTATTTTATGTTAAAATAGTTGTATAGGAGGGCAATTGACTGTAGTCATACTTTGATTGCTAATATTCTCTGACTGTCATATTTATTCATCGATCGGCCAATGAATAGCATTCACTAGAAGTGAAAGAGGGAACTATTGAGTTATTTTATGTAGTTGTATTTATTGAAGTGTGATCATCTGGTGAGGTATTCACTATGGTGAAGTGGGTGATCATGTGCAATAAGACCCAGAAAACAAGATCTAGACAGTAGTATGTGGACCTAAAAGTATGTGGTGGCATATGATTTTGTTTTCAGTTCTCCTTGACCCATGTTCACATTAACAGGGATAATTTAAGGAATATTATTAGTATGAATATTATTTAGTATATTTATGTGTGGGAATTTATTTAATAATATATTATGAGTTGTTAAGAAATAAATCATTATTATAATACACCAAATTTGGTTTTTATTGTAAGTGAAGTTGTTTTAACAACTTCATGTAATCAGTTTGATTTGTTATAGGAGATATTCAAATATCTTTAAATATAGGAACAAATGTTCCTATATATTTGTAATGTTTACCTATTATATATTATCTCAGTTGTATTTAGAGTTGTTGACTATGAAATTTGAGTAATTTTATTTTTGCATTCTCTATACCAAATTACATACATGTATATGATAATTAAGGATAAAAAAATAGAGAATATAACTCATAGAAGGATAATAAGGTACCAATAAGGAAACCAATCGACTAATATAGAAGTCTTGAAGGTAATGTAGGATGTAAATTGGTAGTTTTAGACACCTAAATGTGGTAATTTATCACTTTATTATGATAGTATTAGCTTAATCCCTAAATCATAACTTATGTGCACATTCTGATCTCAATTTCCTAGCCTTAGCCTTATTGCATGACTTACTCTTTTAATTTTCACTACTCAATCACTCATTAATTTTCTTGCATCACTCCATAGTAATCAATAACCTCCAATTTTTGTCCCCAATTTTTTATATGACTTCACACTAACCAATACAATATTGATAAATAAGGACCAAACAATCCAATGGTTTGTTTTGAAACTCACAATTTCATCACAAGAAAGTGCATAGAGATGGGGGGCCAAAAAGTGGCAAAATTTTCAATTTGAATTAAAATGCAAGCACATTTTTAGAAAACGTGAGCGTATTTTGAATTATTAGGATTGGTCATTACCTAGCCTAAAATGCAAGCGCATTATAACAATCTCATGTTCCTTTTTGATATGTGGTATATGTTTTTTTTAGAAGGGAAATATTTACTAAAATAAATGGTTTAAGTATAATTTTTTCATTTATTAATCTTTATAATTTATTAAGCTTTTAAATTTATTTTAGTAAATATAAGAAATTATGGTCATTATGGACCTTATGGAACTAGTCTCACAGCTCCATCAGTCATGGTTTACAAGATAATTTTTAATATTCTAATCTAGTCAGTACATAGGTATTTTTTAGGATTTCAGAATTCATCCTAAAGATTTTAGGGTTTAAATTCTACAATCGATGTCTATTTTGGGAAAAAATATACTCATTTTTAGGTTTTGGGGCATTTTGGATTATTTACTGACATTTGTAGGAGTGTTAAATGTCTTAAAATTAGAATTTACAAACCTCTCAACTCCCAAAGGTAACAATAATTGATATAATACATGGACTCATGAATTTTCCCATGAGCATGGATTTGAATCCCTAATTTCATCTTAGAATATGGTAGAATCATACTATGGATGAGTACCTACTTTACAAGTTTAGGGAATGCATATTTAAGAGGACCACTCAAGTGATCCGCACGATTAACAATGTAAGGTAGTGACCTTGGCTCCTATGTTGACATGTATAGAATCCTTTGATCCTTATAATATAGATTAAAAACTCCAAAATGTTTTGAAAATTTCTCAAATATACAGACTCATGTATTTCCTTATAACACATAATACATCAAACACCATATGTAGGTTTTTATTGATTCAAATAATCAAGGGAATGGTCATCATGCGGTCTATGAAGGATCTCAAACATCATGAGGAAAATGAGTGCAATCAGAAAAATCATGAGGTATGTGAAAGATCTGAAACATCGAGAGCTTAATCAAGATTCATTTCATCAAGGAATGGTCATTAGGAGCATGATAAGATAAGCTCACCATGAGTGATGGTGACAATAATATCAAGCTCACAAACAAATATTTTATGTGAGTGTATATAAAATCTTAATCAATGCTTGGTAATGACCTCACATCTTGTAATTCAGGGAGGTGGAATTTATAGTGTTTCATTATAGTGTAGAGGTCAAGAACATGGAATTAATTCTCAGACATTCCTCCAAGTTTCATTTAGGGATCAATCCTTTTATCAGGAGGAGAGAACCTATATCCATGAGGAGAAATTTTTCCACTCAGGTGACATCTTGGGTAGGGAGGTGAATTATGAGATTAATAAGAGATCATCATATTCAAAGGTGAAGAGTGAGGTTCAAGGAGTGAATTTATTATCATCATATCCTAAATCTACCATTTTTTCCAAGTCTCTTAGATAAATAAATAAAAATTATCTAGTCAGACTATTGAGGCATCCAAGACCATCGTGTGTGAATGATTAAGAAGTCACCTATTCTAATGAGAGGGATATGAAAAATAAGTGTATGAGAATACTAAATATGATTCCATTCAAGGATTATTTTTAATCTTGGAATCATAAGAGGATGATCTTCATATGGATATTTTTTCATGTGAATTTACTAACCCAAAAATGCAAAACTTAAACCATGAAAACTAATCCACAATGTGAAATATTGCTCCCAAATATTATTGAATCCCTCTCCAAGCCATCCTGCCTCCTATTTTATGATCACCTTTTCCTTGAATATATTCCTAATCCATTTGGTGAACATGTGTAAGTTTTCAATTAAGGCTACCCCTAGGAACAACGTAGAGATGAATGAAGATGATCATGTTGTTGTCAATAATGATTCACTTGAAGATGAAGAATTTGTAGATCGTGTTGGCGAATCCAATATCGGCTACCCAGACTATGAACCAGATGAAGGATATTACACGTATTTTGAATATAGTGATGGCCACACATTTGTAGTATTTACAAGATCCTAAGTGCAACATAGTGGTGAGGATTATTTCAGTAGACATAGGAGAGAAAGAGACGAGCCTAGACCATATGTTACTTTTCTAAAGAGAGGCAGTACACTTCCTTCTTCCTTGGCTCCAAGATATAATCCAGTGAACTCTTCTCCTACTCAAGTAAAAAATATAGGGGGGCAGGTTATTGAAGTTATTTTGAGTGTAGTCATACATTCATTTGAAATTATTGATCATATTAGGAAGATGAGGATCCAAATGTCTGAAGATGAGTATCTAAGGGCCTTTCCTGATCAATTGAACAAGTTAATAAAGTATGTATAGATAAATGGTCCCAATAGTTATTCTAACAATAATTAAAGAGGTATCTTACCTAATCCTAAGAACACCCCTCCTCAAAATAATGTTGCAACTACTGCTCCTACATCATCTAAGAGAATTGAAGATTTTTTATGTTTCATTACTTATTAATGGTTTCAAGATTAGCAATTAGATTTTAGATTCAGGAGATTTTGACAATGTAATGATAGATAAGGTTACAGATGCTCTGCGGATCACATTAAATAAATAGATTGGGAGGTTTTATTCAATGGAAAGACAAGTTCCTATCATTCAAAAAATCAAGGATGCTCAAGTTGGTTTGGAAAATTTCCCAAACAAAAGGTGGAAAATGACAATCTTGGTAACAAATATTCACGTCTCTTATGGAATGCTACTTAGATGAAAATTTTGCAAGGAATTGGGTGGAGAGGTAGACATGGATTGGTGTTGTGCTCACATCCCAATCAAAGGGGTGAATTAAATGTTGGAACCAGAAAATAAATCCAAATATATAGTCTCCAAATTTGACAACCCGAGGTCTCAGATAATTTTTCAAGATCAGATCATAGAGTTTACTATCCAAAGTTAGACAATGAAGAACCTAAATCTGTAATTCATGAATCACATGTAGAGGAAAAAATATTTGGAATCATGAGTTTGATGGTAGTTGTTCTTCTCTCAGATTTGGTGTAGGAGTAGTGTTGATTTCTCCTGAAGGGAAGGTATATTCTCATTCTTTTAAGCTTATGTTTGATAACACTAATATTATAGCAGAATATGAGGCATTGTTGTTAGGAATGAAGCAAGCTAATAAAATGGGGGTAAAATTTCTTCAAGAAAGGGGCGATGTTGAAATCATCATGAAGAAAATACGAGGTCAATATCAAGTGAAAAAATAAAAGTTGAGACATTATAGAGACCATGTGTTTTCTGCCACGATGGATTTTGCATCCTTCTCCATCTTTTATATCCCTAGAGGTGAAAATTATAGGGCATATTCCTTGGCAATTACTACAGCTACTTCAAATATGGATCATCCACCTACCATATTTAGACAAGGTTCTTATAATTTTGAGAAATTATTCTGACCAAAGGTCCCAAATAATGTAGATTAGTGGAAGGTATTCAATGATGAAAAGAAAATAGATTCATTTCTAAATTAGCAATATAACTTTGATGAGTTATAATTTTAAGGAAGTAATTCACTTCCATGGTAGACAAAAATTGGTGAGAATGATCTAAAGCTTAAAGGAAGTCAAGAAATTATTCAGGTGAAAGGAAATAAGATTCCTAAAGGTTTGGTATCTCTTGAAGAGATATTTTACAAGCATGATTATTTTCTACAGAAAAATAAAGAGTATGGAGATAGTTCTTCATCATAGGTGTAGCCATTGACTTTGGGTCCTGAAGATGAACCCAAGATGGTTAATCATGGTAAGTTTTGTTTGTATAAGAACAAGAGGATTTCACAAGGCTTTTGAAAAAATACATTGATGTTTTTGCATGGTATTATAAATACTTACAAACATATCATCATGCAAAATTACATCATTACATTCCGTTGAAGATGGGGAAAAATCCTTTCAAGAAAAAGCTTCAGAGGCATAAGCCAAATATCTCAGGTATAGTCTTTGTTGAAATATAAAAAATTGTTATATGTAAAGATAATTATCCTATTCATCATTCATAATGGTTGGAAAACATAGTGTATGTAAGAAATAAGAATAGCGAGATTCGATTGCGTGTGGAATTTCTCAATTTAAATCAACTTTCGCTGAAGGATAATTATCCTATCCTGATTATGGATTATACTCTCCAATAGGTTACTGGCTCATAGATGTTATCTATGCTTGATGGTTTTTTTGGATACAATCAAATTTAGGTAGTTGTGAAAGATTAGAATAAGACAACATTCACCACACCATGGGAAACATTTTCTTACTAGAATATTCCCTTTGGGTTGATCAATGTTGGAGTTAATTTTCAAAGGTCGATGGATTTGGTGTTTTCTCACCTCAAATATAAAATCATAGTGGTGTACCTTGACAATATGAAAATATTTTATAAAGTGAGAGGTAATCACATTGTTAATTTAGAAGAAGTTTTCATTAAGTGTAGAACACATGGGATCTCTTTAAACCCCAAGAAGTCCATATTCACTGTAACTAAAGGAAATATACTCAGAAATATTGTCTCAAAGGAGGGAACCAAGATAGACCCTGAGAGAGTGTAGGCTATTCATAACTTTCCATTTCCATTTTCTGAAAAAGGAGTTCATTCATTCTTTTGTAAGGTTAAATTTCTGAGAAGTTTTATTATGGATTTTGTTGAATTAACTCATCATATCTCAACATGATGAAGAATACGTAGGAATTAAAGTAGAGTGAAGAAGGAAAGAAATTATTTGAGAAAATTAAAGAAAATTTATCTTAAACACCAATTCTGGTATCACCGGATTTCAGCAAGTAGTTTCTTCTCTATTGGTACTCTTTTGAAAACACAATGTCAACAATTCTGATGCAAAGGAATGAGGAGAACATTGAGGCCCCTATTAATTTTATGAGCATGCCATTAAAGACATATGATTTGAAATACACTTCCATGGAGAATAATGTGCATGCAGTGGTTAAAGCATGAAAGGAATTCATGTACTATTATATTTCTTCACATACTGTTGTATATGTGCAAGATACTACAGTTAAGTCTATTCTAACACAACAAGATATGGGGTTGCTAAGATTCCTTGGGTAACTAAGGTGTAAGAATATGATTTGGATATTAATTCAGTGAATCTGGTCTAAGGAAGGGGTATTTTACAGTTGATGACCGATCATAAGCAAAATGATTCAGATATAGAGGTATTGTCACCTGATTAGAAACTACCTATGGTTCTCTATGTGAACTTGGTTGATGAAAAGTATAGCAAGATCACTTATTTCATCACATATGGAGAGTCTCCAGATCATTTCATGCACAAGGAAAAAATAATTATCAAGATTAAGACAAAGGATTTTGTTCTTTGGGATAATATTTTGTACAACAGGGGATCGATGGTTTCTTTCTTTGATGTGTTGATAACTCTCAACAGGAGAGACTGTTTGAATAATTTCTTGAAAAATCATGCGGAATTCACTTCTCAACAAGGTTTACTACACATAAGATTATTTGAGAAAGGTATTATTGGCCAATTATTTTCCAAGATACTGCTGAATGGGTTTCTAAGTGTCAAGCATGTCAACAATTTGTTGGGTGTGTTAAAATTCCATGGTATTTGACTAGAAATCTAGAGTTAGGAAATTTGAAGTTAAAGACTAGGTGCTCCTATGGGACAAGAATAATGAACCAAATGGAATGCATGGTAAACTTGATTCAATGTGTAAGGGACCATTTATGATTGTGAGGGTTGTTAGAGCTAATAGTTACATCCTTACTAGGATGGAGTGTAATTAACACTGCCATACAATGGGAAGCACCTAAATATTTTCAAGAGTTGATGATTCAGGGTAAAAATTGTATGTATATAAATAATTTTTAGTGTTTAGTGTTGTGTTCTTTCTTCCCTTCTTGTGACTATGGAACCAATGAAAGAGACTTTAAACTAGAGATACTAATATCTCATCTTCATTTATTCCCTTTGGGCGGGATTAAATATGTCCATAGATGAAGCCAACTAGTGTCCCCAAGATTTCACTTAGAAATTTTGGGGTACCTCTTTAAAAAAAATTGAGTTTTCATGTCTTGTCAAGAGTTGTGTTCATGTTGTTTGTAGCTCTTTGAGTTGTTGTTTAGTATGTTTAGGTTGTTTCCTCAACTAATTTGGGTTATATGAATGCATTATAATTTTTTAGGAGGTTACAGGAGGTTTCTTTGGGAAAGTTGATAAAATACTCATGTGTTTAAAGTGCTCTAATAAACCCTAAAAAGAAAATTACTTGTTCTCTTAAGAAAACAAGTTTCACAAAGTTATTTACTTCCAAGTAACAAGTAGTTGATCATCCAAAACCCAATTCACACCGGCCTCCTTCTTTGTGCAAAATAGGAGTTATTCTACTTATAAAAATTGATAAGTCAAGTATTTTGAGAACCCCACAAAGATGGCTCATATCATCATAGTTTTGTGCTAAACTATGATGATTTTATTTCTCATATTTAAGATAAACTGAAATGATTTTACTTCTTAACATTAAGCAAGTAAAGTAATCCTTGAATGCCACAAAGCTAATACCTTCGTTATGCTAAATTGATACCTAACTACTTGTCTTCTTTGCGCTAAATCCCAACTACTTTGATTTTCAAAAGATAAATCAAGTAAAGTAACTCTCAAAGGTTTCATAACTAAGCACTTAACTTATTGTAGTTTTGAGGGTGCTTTACTTCATTAAAATTAATGAAGTTAAGCTATTGTCAAAACTTGTATACAAGGAGAATGCCAACGTGGCATCTATATGGTCATCATTAATGAGATGGAATATATAAAATCATAAGAAATAACACGTCTGTTCCACGCATTGTGCTTACTCAGATAGAAGTTTTGTGATCTCTGAACCTTGAGAAATCACGTGTTATCGATTGGAGATGAATTTTTGCAAACCAAATTTGACCCATTTAGAGGAAAGGTTAGTACTTTATTTTTCGTTCTTCCTTTTCTGGTTTATTTCTTCCTTTGTGTTGTTTATTTGTTTATTTGTTTTCCCTATGGAGTGTTTGTTTCTCTATGTTTTGTGAAGTGGTTTGGAATTAAATTTTTATTGTTAAAGGGGATTAGGATTTTTCTAGTTCCATTGACACATTATTACCTTTTGATGAAATGCCTTTAAATTTTCTACCATTTGCAAAACCCTAGTTTTCTCTTTGTGATATTGTGGGTTTCTGTGGGGTTTTTACTTCTTCCTTCCGAGTATCAAGTAGTAAAGATTTTGCATTGCCTACCTGAGATTCAAACTTCTCATTAATTCCTATGTATTGTGGAGTTTAGGATTACTCTTACTTATAGATTTTGTAAAAGCAAAGTAATTTGGAAACACCACATAACATTTCCTTGTATCATCTAACATTTTTGTTTTCTATATTACTTCAACTTGGGGTTAGGTGTAGTCACTTATTTAAATTAATCACCCTTTGGAACACCACATTACTCTTCCTCTTGTTTTCATGGATTTGAATAGTTGTTACTTCTTATGTTATTCACTGTTTGGAACTACATCTACTTCTCATCCTATTTTTTGTGCTAAACCAATTGCTCATTACTTTATATACATTGCGGTGTTTTGGGTTACTCCTACTTCTAATGACTTGATGGTTTCTACAATTATTTTACTTAAGACTTGTAAGTTGTGCAAAAATGACCCCTTGTTACTTCTTATTTCCTTGCGATTTTTGGATTACTTAATACTCCTAATATGTTTTGCATTCAAATGATGGGTAGTTACTCCTATACATTTCAGGTTTCCAAGGGGCAGCTACTTCCCATATATTGTAGTGTTTTGAAAAGAGTTTACTTATTCTTCATTGTGTAGAATTAAATTGTTCTTGCTTGTTAAACTTCAAGACCTGGGTAAGGGCATCTAAAGAACCCGTAATACATTACAAAATGAGATATTTTTCTTGATCTCTTCCAAGGGAACTTTGAACTCCACTTGTAAAAGGATCTCAATGCATTTTCATGATCAGATTGAATCTGAATATCTACATGGAATTGAAATAATGTAATTTGACTTTAATTCAATATTTAAAGCAAGGACTATTGCTAATATTTCACTAGTTAAAGCACATTGCTTACTTGAAGGAGAGAAGATGTATAAGGGAATGGAAGAGTCACCTGAAGAAAGTGAGAAGTCATTAGAGGAAGAATAAATTGTTTTTATTTGAGAATACCCTAATCTTGTAATTGAAGAACTCCAAGGCTAAGAAAGCTAAAGGAAAGGATAAATCCAAATCAGCCAGTGAAGTAAAAGGGAGTAAGATGAAGTATGAGTATAAAGTTTATCTAGTGGAATCTTCTATTATATCCAAGATTACTGAAATCAGTGACATAGACATGGGGCATGGCTCTATTAGTGAATGGATTGGAATATCTAAAGCCAAAATTCAAACACCTCTCATGAAGGTCGTGACTAGAAGTGGGTTAATACAAGTAGTTTCTTTTCCTAGTATTGCTCAATTTCTTGAGTTTATACTATAATGTGCTAAGCATTATTATTCTCAAACAAGATCAATCAAGGAAGCCTATGGTAATCTAGTAGTGAGGCTTGACACCCAATTCTTTAAATTTTTCTTGAAGATCCTTATTAGAGATAAAGCACTGGGGGTTAGTATGGAGAAGGCTAATGAATATTGGGAGAACAAAATGGTTGATGTCATTAAGATTATGAGCTTAAATTATTTAAAGGAAAATAAACATCTCTTAATATTTCCTAATTCTATTGTAAGATCTAATCTGCTTCAGGAGGTGGATTATATAGCTCAATTATTGTGTAGGATCAATAGAGAGAAGAATGCTAAGAGTTTCTCTAAATGGATGTACTACTTTATTAAAATTATTAAGATTAAAAAGCCTAGTAATTTCATTAACTGGGATGATATTATTAGTAATAAAACTGATATCCAATTACAGGAAGTCATTCAAACACTTGATATCAAGATGAATTCCTATCTTGTATATGTTGAAGCTAAAAATGGTGATTTTTCTAGGTTACAGAGTCAAGGTACCTTATCTGAAATTTTAATTCATGAGTATTAGCGATAATTGGCATTTCCTAGGTATTTCAAGGAGTACAAAAAGGTCAATGATTTCTTTTTCTGTGACATTATTTACATGCGTGATACTGAGCTAAAGGTAAAGAGGGTAATTGATGTTGCATGTGATGGATTTTTGAAATATGGATGTATCTTTATTCATTTATTTCATTTCACTTATTTGAGATTTTGTGGTTTCTCTGGAACTCCACTTCAGCTCCCAAGGTATCCTAGTGATAAGTGGATTTTACTTGAATTATGTAGATAGCTAGTGGAGCTTCATGATTTACACACAGTAATTCATAGAGCAATTATTCATTTTCCAGTTTTCATTGGGAGTTATCATTGTGCCAACATCGACAAAACTCATAATGTTTCCAAATAAATAATCCATAATTACACCTAGAGTCATTACAAAGCTAGAGTAAATTTTGACTTCAGAAATATTACACGGAAAACATTATCATTGGATCACGCACATCTCCTATTATTAGAGGATTTCTAGATAGATTTCCAAGATGGATATGAAATTAGAAGAAGGTATTATAGCAGAATGATAGTGCAACAAATTATAATCTTGGGCTTGGAAAACATTCCTAAAAATATCTCCGACGATGGGAATGGTATTTCAGATGTATACTATGAGGAAGGAGGGGATGATTCTCTATTGGTAGATGTGAGGAATAAGTCAAAAAAATCATGGAAAGAACATCTAGGGTGTTTATTTATACTTATAACTAGATTCTTAGTAAAGATTATTTCCTGGAGGAATTTGTGGTGAATAATATAAGCCAGAAGAGCACTAAGAGAAAAGGACAAGGGGAGAGTAGCGAGGGGGCTACGAATTTACAACTAATTAAGAAACCAAGAATAGAACATGCACCTCTAAAAAACATCAATTTCAAAAGCTACCCCAAGTGAGATTTCTCACTCATTGGTGTCTTCATTTATTATTGCCCATACTGTGTAAATTCCTTCTACACACGAAGAAATTGTGGTGTCACCTTTCAATCCTACTACATTTTGTTTTCCTTTAGTTATGTCAGAAGTTCCATCTCCTCATCCTCCTCTCTTCTCTCTATCAAGAAATCCTCCCCCTTTATCTTCATAATATCAGTCAACTACTCATTAAGAGGAGATACATGATGTTGTTATGGAAGGATCCTAACTTCATGAAGTGTCTCAACCATTAGAGGGAGGTAGAGAATTAACGGAAACTATGGAGATAGAATAAGGAGAGATTGAAAAATAAATTGGAGAGCATATTAATTTTCAAATAGTTCAGGAGCCTCTAGTGTAGGTGGAGGTCAAGAAAGTAAAATAATTTGAATGTAATATTGACACCATAATTGATGAGGAAAAAGAGATTGAAAATCTATTGCTAATTCAGAAGATGGCTAAATTTGAAAAGGTGTTGCTACAAGATAGTACTACTAAAGTACCCAAGAAACAACAAGAAATGCGTGTACATTCATCTAAGGAAGTGACTAGTCAAGAGATGGTGGTCTATTCTGGTGCACTAGTCTCTTCAAGAAAAGACGTTTCTACATGGTTAGCATCAAAGATACTTCCTAGTGCTAAGGAAATGGTCAATTTAGAGGAAATGGATTTACAATTTTTGAAGAGTATCGAGAAGAAGGGAATTAAGTATAAGAAATCCAAGCTGACTTCAAATATTATAATTGAACAAAAATTTTCTGAAGTGTCTATTATAACCAAATTACAACACCCCCAAATTTCCTGAATGTGGGGTGGGGAATTCAATGTAGTTTGTGTAACATTGGATAATATCTCAAGCTGTGGGACTTGCACGCATGATATGAACCTCAAGAGAAGGCTAGTTCTTACCCATAAAATACCTTTCACAAGCTACTCTCAGTGCAGGAAAGACTACCTAATCCAACCTTCCAAGGGAATAGGGAGAGAGAGTGCATAAAATAAAGCCTACACTAACATCAGTGATACACCAGAAAAGAAGGTTGTTGGTCACAATCCCAACTTCTTAAAGTGGAGAGAGGTGAGCAATGGTGAGGATGGAAAATATTCATCATAGACCAAAGATAAAGTCACACAAAACACCACTTCAAATCAACTAAACGTATCTCCCAAAACCTGCAATATAAATCAAGAGAATTCATAATATACCTTGTAATGGTGATAGGCAAGAAGAGACAATAAAATAGAAAAGGATGGAAATGAAGCATCACAAAACAAATTTTATTGCTCCATGAGTTCACACAGTACATCATTAGTGGGAAAGAGGCAAGAAAATGTCATTATAAAGTAGAGAGAGGAGGCTTAAGCTCCACATTCAACCCTAGAAGAGAATGAAGAGAAAGGAGGGAAGGAGAGAAAAATTACCAACTCCTCTACAAATGAGCCCAAGATTACAATTTATAGAATTGAGAAGAAGAGAGAGAATGCAATCCTATATTTTTCTTTTCAACCATTTGTAAGTTATCATAAATGAGTGCAATTGATGGTATGTTGCTTGAAAAATTCTCCCCATGTTGTCTCATGACTTGTAGCAATGAAAAATTCCTTATAATTACATTCCCAACCACCAATAAAATCACTGTCCTAAACCTAACCCATTTTCTTTAAAAATCTTCCCCAAATCTTCATTAATTTGTGGTTTTCTTGATTTCTTTATGACAGGCTTGACGCCACAATTCCAATGAGACAAATTTTACATTATTTTGTTAATAATTTATCTCGTTATGACCTTTTATGTGCATGTGGTTGTTTGGTTTACAAAGGCTTTCCTTCTCTGTCACGAGACTGTGAATTAATTCTTGGCAGTTGGAAATATATTTTGTTTGCACGTGATTTAATATGATTTAGGAATTTTAAATAGCATGGGGCCCATGATCATATTTCTTTTACATTTGATATGGGACATGGGTTTATGTTTGTTTAAACATTTTATAGCCATCTCGGATAGCTTGACTGAGCTGACTCTTCTCTCATGTTATTTTACACATTCTAGGTTCCTCATTTTCGACCCCTCATTAGCTCAGTGTCATAACTGCCATCTCACCCACATTGAATTCTGAGCCTTTTATATACATAGTCGACTTACCTATCTTTTGAAAGCCGAGCCACTCAACGTGTTTTGGCTGCACATTTACCCATGTGCTATTCAGGCCCCAAAATTCTGCATTTTTCAATTCATGTGTTGTTGAGTTCCCCTTCGAGCTCGCGCGACCTACGTTTGACTGGGCCACGAGGGATGTCGACCCTTACATTTTCCGTTCATTTGTCCCATAAGGATGAACCAGATCGTGCCCCCAATTTTTTCCATTTTGGTCTTCTTCTTAAGCCCGTGTGTTCCTTGGGCCACTGATATCTGACATACCCACACCATATTATCCATGGAAAAGGTGGGTCATTTATGCCCATGCATTCCATGTTTCCCTCTGCCCGCGTGCTTCATTTCTTTCCAACATTACCAAAACTTGTTCCTTGTGTCCCGAACATGACTAAGTCTCCCCGAATCAACCCCGCAAAACAATACTTTAGGCTCGGCCTTTGTGACATCACCTCATCACCGCAGCTCAATGACTATTGATCCACCATCATTTGCTTTGAACTATTTTTTTTCCATGAATGGGTTAGCTCAACTTTATTAACTTAGATTGATCATGCTTTGTGACATGCATTTGTTGAGTTTCTCCCCTCCCGAGTTGATCCAAGCTTGAATTATTTTTTTTCCTCGTTACTTCTCCTAGCCATGCATTTTTGTGAATGGGAGCTTGGTTTCATGATCTATCCTTTAGAGGGCTGGATCGATGGGTCTCTTCAATATTTTACATCTTGTGAGGAACTTTGGTTTAGCCCAACATGCACAATTCATAGCTCATTTTCCTCTCTAAATGGCGTGAATATCCTTAAAACACACAAAACTTCCCCAAGTCAAAACTTGTTAGGTTTCCTTCTGAAAAATCTTGGTGCTTTCAGAAATTGTAACTTGGCCCTTGCACCTATGAATCAACCTAGTGATAGCTCAGTAAAATATTGAAATCGGCTCACGGTGATCTCCCAAATGAGCCACTATGATAGTTCGGTGGTCATGATTGGGAATAACTCAGTCTTGTTGTAGATGGCTCAACAGGCATTCCAACACCACCCAATACAATGTGGAGTGGCTTGGCTTACTTAATATGAGCTCATCCATCTATAAAATATTCTCCCTATGAAAAAATCTTGAGGACTCCCTTCATAGCTCGATTCCACAATATAGATCATTACATGACACAAGCATCTCGAAGATTCATAGAGTAACTTGATAAGCCTTAGAAATCAGGCTGGGTAGTGAATTGGAAGTCAGTTAGCTTAGTGAGATATTCTAAAACTGAAAATATTTCCATCAAGGTTCTCACCTTATTTAATATTTCATGAAACTCTTGGAGTTTCCAGGTGCATAAGAGCTCTATGGAGATGATGGAAGATTTCCTAGGTGGACTACCAAATTTGCAACTAAATCCTTGTCATTGTGGTAATATAAACTTCCTCGTTGTCCCTTTTCACAATGGGAGTGAAATGGGATTACAATTTGGCAACTTGCGGGGAAATTTTCTTGCTAAATGGAGTATGACCAGTTTCCTGTAGTAATCCATTGGGCATGGATTTTGCATGATCAACATAGACTAATTTGAACTCTGAAAACCTTGACTCCGGAATAATTGAAATGTCACTTCCTACGTTATGGGACTTCCTTCCACTACTTGCACTCTCTACTTTAATAAGAAAATATTGAAATCAAAATTTGGGAGAGTAGAAAATTGTTTTAAACTTGAATTCCACTCGTTCCTGCAACTACAATCTGTTAAGGTTTAAGGATGATCACTTGTCAATTTCGACATCATGGAACTCTATAAAGTTTTGATTTTCTTTCTTCCTCTAAAATTTCCAATTTCAAGCATGCTAAACTTGTGTGCTTTGTTGAAGGCTAGAGCCAATTTCTGACTTGGGCTACTAGCTAGCCATTATTTTCTTGTAAGGGAACTAAAAGCTTGTTTAAAGTTTTCCCTAGAGAGAATAAAAAAGATTTCCTCAATATATTTTATCTTCTCTACATTTGTCTTGATTTTTAATTTGTAATTGTTACATGCAACTATGAGTTTCTTACTACAATAACTGAAGAGCATGATGCACTGCACTGATTGGAGTAATACGAATAAAATCTAGGTATAAAAGAACAAAACATACATGCCTCATGTAATACATGTAGAGTGTGCACAATAACTTCTTCTACTGAAAAAAAATCTACTTGTATCTTGTACTAACAAGAGGGATGGGTAAATTCAAACAAAAACTACCACCAGTGATGAGAAATAACTTCCCTTTCTTACAATTTGTAGCCATGTGGATGATTTGGCATTGAGTACAGCCAAGATTAAGAGTGAGAGGTTGACTGAAAATTGTTTCTCCACTCCCTTCATCAATGTATCGGCTTGAAATAAAACAAATTCCTCTTCAATCTACTTCTCACTTGGTTCTAAGAGGTATTATCATTGATCCTTAGAACTTTGAGGCTATCCATCATGCTTAAAAGCAAGCATGTCCAGTTGTGGCTTCTCCCTTGGCTCTAATGAAGCCAAGTACATGATAGGGTATGGTCTAGTCCTTCGAATGTGCCCACTACTTTGAAAATCACCTCCAAACCTGGAGCCTTTTTGTAGACCATCTTGAGAGAGGGGATTGTTTGTAGCTTGATCTTCTTCTTCTTGCACATATACATATAACTGATGCCCCTTTTGAGTGAGTAGTATGGTGTATTTGGCATATTTTTTCTCTTTTCATTCCTCTGCATATGGTGTGGCACTTGAAAGATAAAAATATTCCAAATTTGATTCAAGAGGCATGTTGCAAGCTGTAGGTTGCTCTTGCACATTCTCTTTCATGGCAACAGGTTCTCGTTGTTGAAGTATGAATGATGGGGCAATGAAATTTGTAATTTCTATGGGCTCCTCCTCATCAAAACACTCCTCCAATTCTGATAAGTAATCAAACTCTTTGCTATCCTAATGTAACAAGGTATACCCCTCTTGCATGATGGAGTTCAAATCTGCATTATTTTCACCATATGAAGCTTCATATTCAAACATGAAGCTAGTGATTTCAAAATCCTCCAAAAAATCAAAATTTTGGAGAGATGAAGTGGGAGAGGGATCTGCAACCTATTGTGCAACTTTTTCATGATTCAGTGCCTCTAAATTCATCTTGTTCACCTCTATGTGATTCTCTTTAACTGAACTTGGAGTTGGTTGTTCTTCCTCATCTTAGAATGATTGTGTAGCTTGAATTAGATCAACATGTTCTTTAAATAAAATTCCAACATAGACACTGCATTCAGAGAAAACTGATTTATGATCATCTTCTTGTTCCACTACAACAAAATCAACCTTGGACACCACTGGATTATCAAATTTTATTTCCTCCTTTGGCTTTACCAGTAAGGGAATCTTTTCAATTCCAAATTTGAGGGCCCATGTTTTCAATTATTCTATCATTTCTTGTTAATTGGAATATTCTTTTGATTTCCCTTGACTAGATTTTTGATTTTTTTCTCCACAATATGAACTTGGTGATGCAAGAGGAGGGACAAGTTAGGTTATAATATATTTTCAAATTTCTTGTGGTGATGTAGGAGGTATAAATTCTTTCTTGTTAAGAGGGGATGACTGCTTGGAAGGGAAAAGGGCAGAAGAATTGATATGGGATGGAATACTAAAGGATTGAGAAGGGAATTTAACACTAGGGGTAACATACAATGGGCTTAAATCTTGATACTACTGAACTGACAAAGCTTGGGATGGAGAAAAAGGAAAATAAGGAGATGGTGATTGACTTACCCATTGACAAGGTTGTCTCACACTTTTCTCATATGCTTCAATATCCTTGGTCCATTGTGCAAGTTTGGGCAACATTTCAACCATGAAATTAAGCTTCTTTTGTGGGCTATAAGGGACTTCCCATGGAAAAGGTGCCCTAAAACCAATCCTAAAATATTTCATCTATGATGTAGCCTGAGATTGAACCATACCCACCTCCATTCTTTGAATCTTTTCCAGCATATCAGTACTTTACATTTAAATGTTTTCATTATATGCATACCCTTGTTCTTGACAAACCCCATAACCAAACTAGTTTTGACATTGCTCATATGGGTAGGCATAGTGGTTCTCGATCTAATCATAATGTTGATCTGGGGGAGTTGTGAAGCTCATAAAAGGCTGATTGCACTGCTGTAAATGTGATTTCCATTATGGGAATGAAGCCATGATTACACAACTTCATAGAACAAGAGAAAATGAAAGAGATGGAAGAAAGGTCTATAATTTCAGAGATGGGTTTTGGACTATATGGAATTGCTAGATGTGTTTTATGTACTTCCAAAATCTGAAATTCTGACAAGAACACACCTACTTTTTAAAATGAAGTCTACTACAAATTATTGAACTACACACCTACAAATAATCTTAAATTTAACTCTATAGTAGAACACCCTTGAAATATTAATCTCTAACTTCTATGATGTCCCACCGGGAATTCCAAAACTATTATCACCAAATTGCAACACCCCTGAATGGTATGATTGTGGAGTGGGGAATTCAATGTAATTTGTGTAACATTGGATCATATCTCAAGTTGTAGGACTTGTGGGCTTGAGACGACCCTCCAGAGAAGGCTGGTTCCTCCTCCTAAACTACTTGCCACAAGCTACTCTCAGTGTAAGAAAGGCTATCTAATCCTAATATAAATTTCTAAGGGACCAGGGAGAGAGAGTTCATAAAATAAATCCTACACTAACAACAATGATACACAAGAAAAGGAGGTTGTTGGTGACAATCCCAACTGCCTAAAGTGGAGAGTGGTGAGCAATGGAGAGGATAGAAAATATGCATCACAGACCAAAGATAAAGTCACATAGAACACCACTACAAACCCACTAAACATAGATCCCAAAACTCATCAAGAGAATGGACAATATACCCTGCAATGGTGAGAGGAAAGAAGAGACGATAAAATAGAAAAGGATGGACAAGAGGAATCACAAAATAGATTTTATTGCTCCATGAGTTCACACAGTACATCATTAGTGGGAAAGAGAAAATAAAATGCCATTACAAAGAATAAAGAGGAGGCTTAATATCCACATTCAACCCTAGCAGAGAAGAAAGAGAGGGGGGCAAGAGAGAAAAATGACCAACTCCTCTACAAATGAACCTGAGATTACAATTTATAGCATTGAGAAGAAGAGAGAGAATGTAATCTCAGATTTTTCTTTTCAACCACTTACAAGTTGTCATAAATGAGTGTAATTGATGGTATGTTTCTTGAAAAAGGCTTCTCATTCTGTCCCATGACTTGTAGTAGTGAAAAATTCCCACCCATACCTCATAATTACATTCCCAACCAGTAAAATCACTATTATGAAACCTACCCTGTTTCCTTAAAAATATTCAATGAATCTTCATCAATTTTTGGGTTTCTTGATTTATTTGCGATAGACTTAGTGCCACAATTTCAATGAGACAAATTTTACATTATTTTGTTAATAATATCTCCATTTATGACCTTCTATGTGTAGGTGGTTGTTTGGTTTACACATTCTTTCCTTCTCTATCACGAGACTGTGAATTACTTCTTGGAAGTTGGAAAAATATTTTCTCCCCTCTCTAATGTTTACACATCATTTAATATGATTTAGGAATTTTAAATAGTGTGGGGCCCATCATCATATTTCTTTTACATTTGATATGGGAGAGGGGTTTATGTTTGTTTAAACATTTTATAACCACCTTGGATATCTCGACCGAACTGGCTCTTCTTTCATGTTATTTTACCCATCTCATGTTTCCTTGTCGCCGACCCCTCTAACAATCATTAGCTCAACATCATAACTACCATCTCACCCACATTGAGTGTTGATCATTTTTTCTACATAGTCAGCTTACCTATCTCTTACATTCTGAGCCACTCAATGTTTCGGGCCTTCATGTCACCCTGTGGCTGATGTGGATGCATCAAGTTTTGGATACACATTTACCCATGGGCTACTCGGGCCCTAAAATGCCAACTTCTTAGATCCACATCAGGCCCACATGTGTTCTTGATTTTCCCTTCGAGTCTGTTTGAGCTTTCCCACCCTACGTTTAATGGGGTAGCGAGGGAAGTTTACCCCAACCTTTTCTGCATAACCCTTTGCGGTGAATTAGGGCTCATTTGTCCCAAGAGGCCCAACATTTCCTTAAACCTCTTAGGCCCCAAATTTTCTCCTTTACCTCACAATTCCTCCCCTATGGCCATTTCAGTTCTCTTAAGCCCATGTATTCCTTGGGCCACTCTGGCCACCGATATTTGTCATATCCAAACCATATTTTATGTGGAAAAGGCATGTCATTTGCACCCAAGTGTTTCATATTTCCCTCGGCCTACGTGGGTAGTTTATTTCTGACATTTCCAGAGCTTGTTCCTTTTGTCCAAGACTTGGCTAGGTCTCAGCGACTGGACCCTACCAAAGATTACTTCGGGCTCAACCTTTATAATATCACCTTGTTGCTGCAGCTTGATTACTATTAATCCACAATCATTTTCTTTGGAGTTATTTTTTCCCACGAATGGGTGATATCGATTCTATAAACTTGGCTTGATCATGGTTTGTGACATGCATGCATTGAGTTGTTCCTTTCCCGAGCCAGTCCAAGCTCAAATGATTTTGTTGTTCCTTGTTACTTGACCCAACCATGCATTTCCGTGAATGGTATCTCACCCTCATGATCTATCCTGTAGAGGGATGGATCGATGGGTCTCTTTAATAATTTATGTCCTGCGAGGAACTTTGGTTTAGCCCACCATGTATAATTCATATCTCATTTTATTCTATAAATGGGTTGAATCTCCTTAAAACACAAAACTTCCCCAAGTCCTTTATTGATAACTCTCTAGGGTTCCTTACACAAAATCCAAATAATTTCAAAACTTCCAACTCAGCCCTTGCACCTCTAAATCAACCTAGTGATAGCTCGGTCAAATATTGAACCAGCTCGTAGTTATCTCCCAAATGAGCCATTATGATAGCTCATTGGTCATGATTGGGAAGAAATCAGTCTTGCTGTAGATGGCTTGGTAGGGATTCCAATGCCACTCAATGTAATTTGGAGTCACTCAACTTACTCAATACTAGCTCATCCATCTATCAAATCTTCCCACTATGAAAACAACTCGAGACTTACTTCATAGCTCAGTTCCACAATATATCTTGTTGCATGGCATAAACAACTCGATGATGCACAGAGTAACTCGTTGAGCCTTATAACTTAGGCTTGGTAGTTCATTGGAACTTGGTTAGCTGAGTGAGCTATTCTAAAGATGAAATATTTCCATCAAGGTTCTCACCTTCTTTAATATTTCATGAAACTCTTGGAGTTTCTAGGTACACAAGAGCTTTGTGGAGATGATGGAAGATTACCCAGGTGGACTACCAAATTTTCAACTGAATACTTTTCATTGTGCTAATATAAACTTCCCCAATGTCCCATTTCATAAGGGGAGAGAAATGGGATAACAATCTCTACCTCGGTATTAGGTATGGGAAAAGATGAATTAACTAAGGAAGATTTGATGGTGACAAGAGTGCCTCTAGTTGAGGTAACTATGCAAGGCCTTAAGAAAGATACACAAACATTGATTAACAATATTTTTCTTAAGCTTGATGAGGAAAAAGCTAAGAATACCAAGTTAAAAGAGACAAACATCCAAGCTATATGAAATAATTATGAAGGTTGCAAGGTCTTCGGTTCAAGCCAATATTGATAAGAAGAGAAATTGATTCCCCAAGTAACCACTATGATGGACGAAACCGGTGATAAAATTAAGGATATGGATGAATGGATAGCTAATATCACCAAAACAGCTGTGGAGGACTACAAATAAATACTTATGAAAATGAAATAATGCCAAGATAAATGGGATAAACTCAATAATATTAAGACAAGAAACTGATAATGAATGTGCAGGAAGATAGAGCTTAAACTTCAGAGCCTATAAGCAATTGGCTCATTACCAGATAATGTGTTAATTGAAGATCAAATTGCACCTAAAGTGTCTATGTGAAGAAGGGGAAATAAAAGATGATTACTCTTTCATTTTGGAAACATATTCTTCATAAAATTATGGAAAGGATGAAACATGTAGAAGAAGAGGTGGAGAAATCCTTAGATGAACTCTATGATGGCATCTATGATATAACAAATTACAATACTAATAAACCTCCAAAGGACATTGAATATTTCCTGTTCAATTATGTTCAAAAATAAATGAACAATGATATTATTCCCTTCGGTTATATAATCAATGGAAAGATTATCAAATCTTCAAGGATATGTTAATTACCTTGAGTTTAGAACTGGGAAAGTAAGAGGATGGTGTAAAATATTAGAGAAGGAATCACTCTCAGTTTGAGACAGAGATGGAAGCTATTGTAAAAGCTAGATAATAATATAATCGAGATACATGATGGACCAGTATGCCAAGTACCATTAGAAGAACAAGGATGCATAGATGAAGAAGAGGATAAGGTGGAGACCAAAGCATTGTAGTTGGAATAACTCTTCTTCTTCTTCTTCTCTAGTTCTTCATCTACTTCTCGATATAATCAATTAATGTAATTTATTGTATGACTGAAGTAATTAGATTAATCACCATTACTTTAAGTTGGTTGATAAAATCAACTACTTGATGATAGTGGTGAGTTATTTTTTCTCGTTTAAATGATGGAACATTCCAAACTCATATGTGGCATGCAAACATGATTTTGAGGAGAAAATAGCTCAACTCCTCACAATTTTGTAGTTAGAAATTTATGGAAGTATAATAAACATTGTATATTTTGTACTTTCCTAATGGATACTATAAATAGAAGGAGAGACCTACTGGTAAAGGGATGTAGGAAATTTTGGAAAATAGTTGTTATACTTTATACATGGTTATTTCAAACTTTGTGTTGAAATAATTAGATGTTCATTTTGTAAATGGTTGATAATTGAACAGGAATAAGGAATATTTTTTGGAAATTTGTGTCTTCTAAAGTCTTACTATGTGAACTATGAAAGCTAATGGAAATTTTTTCTTTATCATTAAATTTCATCTAAGTGCACTTCTTTTCATTTACTAAAAATTGTGAAAATCACCAAGTATTTATTTATTTCATGTGGTTGTAACTAGCTCTGTTATCTACTCATTGCTATGAAAATTTCCTTTGCATAGTTGTTTCTATTTTCCAAATTCTCTTTATACTTCTCCTAGTAATTTATTTCTCGTACAACTGCTTACTTGCTTCAGAGTTGTTTAGCTATGGTTCATGAGCTGTAAAACTAAATTAATACCCCAAAATATAGACTAGAATGCCATAGAATAAATAAAGAAAGAAAACAAGAGCTTCACCATTAAATTAGGGGGATTTATCACATGACTTCCTAAGTTGTATGTTTAGAAGAGCATAAAATTAAGCCAACATATTTTGGCAACTCCACTAGGGAACAAAATTTAATCAACAACTTGTGCTTATCCTATGGGTGTAAAACATAAATAACTCTAAGTTATTTGTGGTCTAACTTAGGCGCTTGGACTACTTGTTGTGCTTATCATAAAATGGATATTATAATATAAAATATATATAGAAGTTTGCATGCATGCACATCCCTTCTCATGTTAAAGTTACTCTTACTTGTAGTTAGGAGCATATTATAAACTTAGTCTCACATTAAAGCTAGGAACACTTTTTGAGTAAAGAATATTCTTATAAGAAACACATTTTTTGAAGCCCCTCCCCATAGCTTTTTAATATCCTTCATTCTGGCAAGTCATCCGTTTACACATGGGTGAGTTGGGCTCAACATACAACTGATCATTTATTTTATCTATAAGAGTAATTTAATTTTAATTATCCACCTCAAGCCCAAACACGCAGATCAAGTATTTCACCTCTAGGGAGAGTTCGGACTTTGAAAAATCAATTCCAGCATATCCCAGTCACTGGTATAATTCATCTAGTCAATCTTCAGTTGCTTATTCGTTTACAGATGGCTTAACAACTTCATGTTCCCTAGGGATGTGGCCTTCGGTCCTCTAAATTTGAATCCTCCTCTCCATGAATTAACTAAAGGTTCTAGAATTTGTTTTTGAAGTTTTATGGATATGGTAAACAAAATCTAGATGATCATGTAACAAATTTCTTCATATCATGTGGAGTGTTTGTTGTGGAACATGAAGATGTATCTGTCAGACTCTTCAATGAAACACTACATGAATTAGCTAGAGAATGGTTCTACTAACTGGCGTTAGGTACAATAACCAACTGGAATAATATGTGAGATAAATTTCTCAAAAGATTCAAACATATAGTGGATTCAAACACACTAATTACTTAGCTTTCCCAACTCAAATAAGATCCCCATGATCACATGAGGGATTTTATTGCTAGATTCTAGAAAATTTTGTATATAATTCTTACTACCACTGATCTTAGTGATGAGGATCAAAAAGTGTTTTTCATTAACACTTTTCTACTAGAAGTTAGATATAAGTTATGTAAAGCACATCCATCTGATTTGTTGCTAGCATAGAACGTTTCCATTGAAGTTGAAGATGATCTCATCATGGCGGGAAATATTAAACACACAGCTTCTAAATTCAAAGGAATGACTTCAACCAGTACATATGATCCATTGATTCCAATATTAGCTAATAATATACTACAGATAAAGAAGAAGATGACAAAAAGAGGTAATGATACCCCACCTAGAGAAGTCCCTCCTCAGAAATTCAATAACTAGAATCAGAATCGGAATTGTCTTACTACTAAACCACATAGACTGGTAATTGAGGTTGCCCCTAGGAATAAACATATAGATGAATGAAGAGGATCATGTTGGTGTTGATAATGATTCACTTGAAGATGAAGATTTTGAAGATCCTTTTGGCAGCTCCAATATCAACTACCTTGAATATGAATTAGATGAAGGCTATTTTGATTATTTTGAAGATAGTCATGGTCATACATTTGTAGTATTTACAAGATCTCAAGTACATCATAGTGGTGAGGCTTCTTATAGTAGATAGAGGAGAGAAAGAGACTAGCCTAGACCAGATGTTGCTGTTATAAAGAGAGTAACTCCACTTCCTTCTTCCTTGTCTCCAAGAGAGGAAGCAAGTGAACTATTCTCCTACTCAAGTACAAAAGAAATGGGGGAAGGTTATTAAAGTTAGAATGAGTGTAGCCATACCATCCTTTAACATTATTGATCATATCAAGAAGATGAAGATCCAAATGTTTGAAGCTGATTATCTGAGGGCCTTTCTTGATCAATTAAATAGGTTTGTAAAGTATGTAAAGAGAAATGGACCCAATAATTATTCTAAAAATACTTCAAGAGGTATCTTACCTAATCCTAAGAACACTCCTCAAAATAATGTTGCAACTATTGCTATTGCATCATTTGAGAGAATTGAACCTTTTTATGTTTCATTACTTATCAATGGTTTCAAGATGAGCAATTGTATTTTAGATTTAGGAGCTTTTGATGATGTAATGCCAACTAAGGTTGCAAATTATTTGGGGATCATGTTAACTAAAAAAATTGGGAGGTTTTACTCAATGGATATAAAATTTCTTCTCATTGGAAAAATCAAGGATTCTCAAGTTGTTTTAGCATCTTTCCAAGACAAAAGGTTGAAAATGACAATCTTGGTAGTAGATATTCCCATCTCTTATGGTATGCTACTTAGTAGAACATTCTACAAAGAATTGGGTGGAGAAGTAAATATGGATTGGTCTTGTGCTCATCTCCCAATCAAAGGGGTAAATCAAAGGTTGGATCTAGAAAAAAAATCCAAATACACAGTCTTAACATCTGAAGACCCGAGGTCTTAGATACTTTTTTGGGAATTTGATCACAGATTTTACTATCTGGAGTTGGAAAATGAAGAACCTGAACCTGTAATTCATGAATCACATGCAAAGGATGAAAAAGATTTGGATTCTTGATTTTCATGGTAGTTGTTGTTCACTTGGATATGGTGCGGGTGTAGTGTTGATTTATGTTGAAGGGAAGGTATATTCTCATTCTTTTAAAATTATGTTTGATAACACTAATAAAACATCAGACTATGAGGCATTGTTGTTAGGAGTGGAGCAAGCTAAGAAAGTGGGAGTAAAATTCTTCAAGAAAGGGGTGATGTTGAACTCATCATGAATAAAATACAAGGGTCCATATCAAGTGAAAAAGACAAGATGAGACATTATAAAGACCACATTTTTTCTGACACAATGGATTCAACATCCTTCTCCATATTTTATATCCCTAAAGATCAAAATTCCAAGGCAGATTCTTTGGCAATTACTGCAGCTCTTTTAAATCTGGATCAACCACATACTATAATTGGACAAGGTGATTATAAATTTGAGAAAGTATTATAACCAAAGGTCCCAAATAACATAGATTAGTGGCACATATTCAATATGTTAGAGAATAAGAGATAAAATATGTGGAATAATCCCTCATAGAATCACAACAGTAGAAACTAATATGTAGAAATTACTACAGATCTCAAATAAAATTACAGAATAAAATAACACAACACAAAGAGACAATATTTAACGTGGTTCACCCCAATTTGGGCTATGTCCACCAAGAATCACTTGCTCAGATTTTATTACAAGCCACCTCTCTCTCAATACAATACCCAGATCCGTTTGGAGCTGTGCTCAACAAACTCTACAGAATTCACAAACATATCTGCAATGTTTTTCATATCTCTATCATATGCATAAAACCATATAAATAGACAACTGCTTAAGCAGTTTTACAAAACCGTGGGTATCAAAACAATGGGAAAAAAACAAAACTATCCCATAAACCTATGGGTAGCTGAAGAGGCAGTTTTACAAAACAATGGGTATCGAAAAAACCATGGGCCCAAAAACAGCCCATAACGGTTACCCATTACCCATGGGTTAATAAACCACCCATGAAAATTTGCTTCGGGGGCTTCGCCCCCGAACCCCCTTGACTCAATCACCGGCAAGTGGGACCACCATAAAAATACCCGAGTGTAACACATAGAAGGTGTACTAAAATCTAACATGAAAATAGGCTCCACAAACATAACACAATAATGAAAAGAATTTATAGTGCATTTCTAAATCAGCAAGATAAATTTGATGAGTTGTACTTTGAAGGAAATAATTCACTTCCATGGCAGACAATGCTTGGTGAGACTAATCCAGAGCTTGAAGAAAATCAAGATATTATTCATCTGAAAGGAAATAAGATTCCTAAAGGTAAGGTATCTCTTGAAGATACATTTGACAAGCATGATCATTTTTTAAGAAAAATAAAGAGTAGAGGTGCATGCATTAAATTTGGGTGTAGAAGACAAATCCAAGATTTTGAATCTTGGTAAGTGTTGTTCAGATATAGAACAAGAGGATTTCATCAAGGATTTTGAAAAAATACATTGACATTTTTTTATGGTCTTACAAAGAATTTAAAACATATCATCCTCTAGAAGTACATCATTACATTCCATTGAAGCTAGAATAAAATCCTTTCAAGAAAAATATTTGGAGGCACAATCCAACTATCTCAGGTACAATCTTTTCTGAAATACATAAATTGTTAAATGTAAAGATAATTTATCCTATTCATCATTCATAATGGTTGGCAAACATAATTGCTACGAGAAAGAAGAATGGTGAAATTCAAAGGTTGTGTGTGGACTTTCGTAATCTTACGGTCATGTTTCGTTGAAGGATACACTTTCCAATCCCAATGTATGGGAATCGTACTAATCGAAATATGATTATTCACAAAATTATAAATGTCATCCACCTGCTTGATGATAATTGATTCTAACCACGAATGAAAACTACTTCATGACTGTCAATTGCGAATGTTAAATGATCAAAATGCTTTAACATTCACCACACCAGTTTTTGAAGATCTCACTTACCCTAGCAAAATGCCATGTGCACATGATCTAATTTTTGAGCTAAAGGGAAACGGGTAGAGTGAATTCTAACCTGAAATCTGGATAAAATACGTCATTGGTATACCTCTATTATTCCATCAATAAGATCTGAATTGTGCGGTAATCACATGGGATAATTGTAGAAGAAGTTAACATGGATGAAGTGTCGCACACACGGGATCTCTGCTAAGACCCTAAGCATATTTCAATAGTTACACATGTAACTGCACTTGGAAAGCTACTCAAACATATTGTATCAACCGTGAGGGAATCCAAGATAGACCTAATGAAAGTGAATTACTATTCACGATTGAACTTTCACTAATCATCTCTCATTCAATGGGGAAATAAACTAGATTTCAATCACCCTATGATAGATTTTACATCATGTTCTGACAAGGTACACAATCTACGACCTACTTTGATACCAAATGACTCATCATATTTGGCAACATGCTTAAGACCATACGTAGGAATTACAATTTTTTTGAAGATGGTTATTCATATTAATTAGAGAAGATATTTATAAAAATATACACTCCTACATATTAGGAGTTCAACCTCAACAACCCGGATTACTCATTATTCAGTATATTCCCTCGACTACATGTTACTACTATCTGAACAGACAATGTCACTAATTTTTATGTAACCTCGCAAACTAACATATAACCATATTAAGGCCACTATTGAAATAATGAGCATAACCATGTAAAGAAATAATTATTTCTAAGCATACTCCCATGGAGCACACGTTATTGAGCCATGTGTCATTGGTTAAAGCATGGTTTGCACCTTCAAGTACCTATATTATTTCTAAAAATGTGAATATTGTGTCATGTATAAGATCCTTTCATGAGTCTGAAGCCGATTCTAACCCAATCATCAAGGAGTTGGGGATGCTAAGATTCATCTTGGGTAGATAATTAGTGCAAGACTTTGATTTGCATTTTAAGCCTTGATGAACCAATGGTCCTGACTAAGTGGCATTTACCAAATGATAAAAGAGTCAGAACTAAGGTGATTTATATATCAGAATTATATATACACAGATGTAATTAGTCGAGTTTGCGATGCCTCTCTCTCCCCACCTCCCTGATACATGACCATGTTTTAATTTGAAGATAATTTATATGTCCACGACATATTAATCAATGTCCAGACTAAACTCATGACGTTCAATTATAATGAATACTTATTCAAGCTTTTAAGATCCACTAGGATTTTTTGATTTGGGACCCTAATATGTTGTTTGAGACTGGGGAAAAATGACATGGTGTATTTCGTATCAAATCCTTTTCCTAACTCTATAAGTTCATCGAAACATGTATATTGCTTGAAAGAATTTTAAGAAGAGTATACCATGCACAGGTTACTTTTCAACAATGGGTACTGCACAATAGATTCTTCAAGAAAAAAATCCTATTATATTATTTTCTTGGTGTGAACAGAAAGACCTATTACAGTGAACCTATGTGTTACGAACTCTCCAATCATGAAATAAACTACACCGAGTTTATTGAGGAGTGAATCAAAAATCTAGAAGGAAAATTCATAAACGTAGTCTCGTGAATTGATGAAAAATTTACAAAACAATGGGGTAGTTGAATTCAATTAAGAATAACAACCAGGAATGAATAAAAAAATTGATAGTGTAAAATGTTAACAAATGAAAAAATCATCTTATAACTCAAATTGCTTTTGTAAAATGGATCTCAGAAATTTTGATACTGGTAAGCATGCTACTTCTGAATTTGAGGTGATGCAAAGTATTAAAAAAGAGAATATAACTATAAGGTTTGGTGAAGGAAAATAAAATTGCCTGAAGATAATGTCTGGTAAACTTAGGAACTTTGAAGAGAAGAAGTTGAAGCAATTGTTACACTCATGGGACTATAGCTAGAGTCATTACTTTGAATTGCTATCCTCAAGGGAGTTAGTAGGTAGAATCAAGAACACATAAATTATGATACTTAACCAACTAAAGGATGTTGTACTAAATTGAAAATCAGTAGGACTATGGTTTATTCAAAAACATTGTTTGATGCAACAAAGTCAAATGGGAAGATTACTCCTAAGAACTTTGCTTTCAGGCAAAAAAATCCTATTCCAATTGATTTCATGGTAAAAAAGTTGAATTACACATTACTCTATGAGTTTCCTTCCCTCCAAATCACATAATGGCAGATAGAGGAAACAACATATCAAGATAAACTTGATGAACAGATTAAATAGTTGGTTGAGCTCTGTCATAACTAGATGAGAAAGAGTAGTAATGCTTATAAATGGTTTAAGTTGATGCATTTCAACAGCAAGTTAAGATGGTGTTGGAAAATCTATCCGCAAAGTTTATGAGGTATTCCAAATAGCAAAACAATTTGAGAAGTATAATAACATATTGAAGATAAAAATGAAAGAATTCAAAGGGAATGCAACATAACTACTCCCACTACAATAATAGGAACGAGACCATTTATGATTGCGAGTGTTTCTGGAGTCAAAAAAAATCATCCAATGCAAGAATACCAACATGGAGTTGAATAATCACTTCCAAAGAATGGGCAACACCTAAATATACTCAAAAGAAAATGATTACTCAGGTGTTGAAACTGTTAGGAATTGAATGGAGTTCAATCACTATGGATTAATGTTTCCTAATTATATTACCTATGAATAATAAAATTATATATGTAATGTACACTGGTAAAAAAGTGATACTCACGCAAAACATGAGTAACTATAGGTTGTTTGTTAATACTTAGTACAATATGTTGTCATTAACGATGGTTAAATGTATAGTTGTTAAAAGGAAACATAATAGAGTCACAATAGGGAAGATTGTTCTAGTTGAGTTATGCTAGTAGTCATAGGAATTTTATTTCCCCTATATTTGTAATCAGATCTGAAGATTGATAATGTAACAGTGTGTTGGCTAGATTCTTCTGCACAGTTAAAAACCTAGGTAGTCATGAGATAAATCTTCCTCATTTACCGGTGAGGCTCCCGTGTCAAGATGTTTATCAATCTGGTAAGTATGAATCCTAATAACTATTTGTAGGGGGTTTTACTTTAACTTTACAAAGCTCATGAACCATAACTATAGAAATTATGCAACAAGTAAGCAATTGTTTATGAAAGGAAATATTTGTAGAAGAAGGAAAACAATGAAACACAGGGAAAGAAGAATAGGAAGATATGTGCAATTCAACCAATAGATTTACAAAGTTGGTCTACATACACATAGATTAAATAAATGAGATATCATCTCACAATATTCAGAAGTAAGGAAAATAAAATCTTTTAGATCTAAATATCAGATAACATAAAGTTTATCTAAAGATCCACACATAAAAAGCTAAGAAAGAAAATGCACCGTGGTCACAAAGTTCTCTGGAAATATGATCCTTTATATTTATTTGCTTCAAGTGGCTCTCAGGGGTTTCAACACAAAGTCTGGAACACAAGAATGTTGCTTACAAATTCTAATTTTTTAACCTGTAGGTTTTTCCTCTACTCATAACATGTAGAGGGGAAATTACAAATAGGAATCTTTAGTTGAACTGACACATGTGGAAATCGGAAAGGAAAACAACTGGCAATCTCCCTCCTGGAATTCCTCTTTGCATGACATGCATGATTTTCAACTGAAAATAGAACCTTCTATCTACCACCTATCTCCAAGTAGTTGACTTCTTAAAGTAATGGCTTTTAAAATAATCACTTAAGTTGTATAATTTAATTGGTCGCTCAATTACTTTGTCGGAGGAAATAAGAGAAAGAAGAAGGAAGAGGAAAGCTGCAGTCTTTGTCCTTTTTCATATTTTACATGCAGCTGATTCTTTTTTCTTTTGATTCTCACCAAACTGGATTTAGAATCAGTTGGATATGGAAGCAAGTGACTATGATTTGCTTGAGGGTGTTGTTGCTGACATGTCTTCCCTCTTATCCTTGAAGCTTTTGTAGTTTTTCTCCAGCACATGCATCAGTGTAATGTTTTCCGTAAATAACTCATCATTTTTATTTTTAATTGCATATGAGCAATTAAAATTTTTGGAAAGCACTTCAGGTGAATGCAAATTCAATGAAGGCTTCAACTGGAAGATTGCAAGAACATGCACAAGGTTCTGGAAGGAATTCTCCATATACTGACTTCTTCACGGGCTGCATTCGAAATAAGAGGATGAATTTGTTCCAGAAGCTTTTACAATTATGAGATCCTGGATTTAGATCTGTGTCTCGGATGTCAACAAATCTGGAAGTAATACATGATGCCACTAAACTTTCTCATTCATCTTGATTTTCCATGGCTATATCTATCTTTGTTTGAGCAATTCTTTTTCTCTTTATTCTGTCAGAATTCTATACAACTGGAAACCAATGTAGATCTAGAGATTTCTTCAAATTCAGGGGATATGTTCAATGTATTGGACATTGATTTAAGCTCCCTTTCTCTTATAAAAGCACTTGAGCACCTGTACCACTATGCAGATAATTATTCAGACATAAATCAAGCTCCTTCAAACCTAGGCACCAAATTTTGAAGCTTCCAGCAGTAAATACACCTTCTTATGTGCAAAATTCATCTTCAAATGGGGTGCACTTTTTATCTAGGCTGCACTTTTTTGCTATTGAATTAATTAATTCATCCTTATAGAAGCCCTTTCTTATATAACCCTCATCATTATATCATTAATTATTGCCCCTCTTATTCTTGGAAATTAATTAATTAATTAATAAGCTCTTCTCTTCAAATGTGGCGCCTATTTTGTGCATGTTCATGGATGCCATTAAATAAATTAAATTTATTTAATTTTAGCTTTCTACTTCTAGTTAACTTAAGCCTCACAGTATGCTTTGACCTCAGCCACTGAAAACAGGAATTAATTAAATTAAATAATACTTTAAAAAGTATTATTCCTCTCCCAAATGGGGCGCACTTTTTGGCATAAGCAATTTCTATTTTTAAAAACCAATTTTCAATGTGATTATTCACCTTGCACTGCAGCTCTAAAAATCCCATGATCCACTTAAGTTGTTTGAATTTCATAATGGGATTATTTACCCTGTAAGGCAGGTAATAAAATCCCATCAACGCCTTAAGTGTTTTTTCTATTATTTCACAATGGAATTTTCACCCTGCAAGGCAGGTAAGAAATTCCCGCCTGTCTGCTGCCTCTAATTTTCCCATTTTGACTTAAGTGGCATTGATTTCATGGAAAAATTACCTTGCTAGATAGGTACAAAAATCCCACCTGCCTATTGATAACAAAAATCCCATTGTAGCTTTAAAGTCTTCTTTTTCCAAAATGCGGCCTGCTCAGAAGAAGCTTTTTTGTGCATGACTTCGTCCTTTCTGAGAGAACCAGACCTCCAGTGGGAAATTACTTCTAGAATAATGTCCATAGGTGATCTCTAGATACTTCAAGTAAAGAATCAGACCAAACCAGAGAAATTTCATAGAAAATGAAACAAGAAAACACCAAAAACACAAAATGTTGCCAGAAGTCACAAATAAAGCCTAGGATCCATTCCTAGTTAAAAATCTACTATTATATGGGAATATTGACATGTAAGACCATAACAGGGTATAAACCGGAGCACAATTTGCCTTAAACAGGGCTCAAAATAATTAAATAAAAATTTCCCGCAGGAAAACCCTAGCGACAGATATATAACGATTTCGGGCATCTGGGTATTTGGCAAAATTGGCTAATATGGCTCCCTGGGAATATCTTGACACAATACAGACACTTTCTAGTAATTAACACACAAAAATAACCCATTATTTTAAAATAATGATTTTTTTTAACATGGGGTAGTCTCAGATTTCAGGGTGAAATCTGGGGACCACCAGTCGGCTCCGTCTATGGACATCTTTACCTCTGTCAAAATGACAAGGGAAAATATAGGATCCTAGCATCTCTGGTTTCATATATTTTCCTTTGGGCACGGGGTCAAGAAAACAAAAACAACACAAAACAAAAATAAAAGGAAAAACAATAAAGTTTTATTTATATACATACAAGTTTTACCCTGCATTTTTATGTCTGGAAAAGCTTCAGATGTTTCCCGTTGAAAGGCAGTGGTAACTCAATTACATCCCAGTAGGAAAGGAAGAAAGTGTCCATTTTGGTATCTCTTTTGATCATGAAGGGCCCTTTCCAGAGTGAATCACATTTATCGTGCATGCCCTTTGGTTAATATCTCTTGTCCCACCAAAGTATCCAGTCTCCGATCTCGAACTTCCTTTCTCTGGCCTTCTTGTCAAATACCTTGGGAAAGTCCTTATCAAATTCATATGGTGGTGGCTCATCCTTTCTTCTCTCCATGGAGGGTAAGTATGCATCAACTCACTCTATTCCTAGATTTATTTGTTATACTTCTGAGGAAGAACTATCACCATATTCTTTGTTCTTATTCAGGTACTGATCATGCTTGTTAAAAGTCCACCGATAAGAAAACTAAACCCTTGGGGATTTTGTTACCTTTTGGTCAGATTACTCCACTACCTATCATCATAACCTAGATCAAATTTTCCTGTGACTATTTTTCATGGTAGTAATTTACTCCCTTTCAACATGCAGACATGCATATGTTTGTTCAGGGACTTTGGGGCGGTAGACCATCTCCGATTTATAGTTTCCTTGTCTGAATATGGATGGTGGTCTATCCAGATTCAATAGTACAGCCGTGACAACCAAAGAATCTATCTTGGAGTTCTAATTGGTTGGAATGAAGTTGATAGAGAAAGATGCAAAATCCAGTGTGGTAGAAAGCACTTTATCTCTGTAATGCTTCAGCTCATCTCTTTTGATTTTATTTTTCCCTCGAACCTACTTTAATAGAAGTTCAACATCTCCTTAGGATTTGAGGATTTTTACTCCTTTCTTTTTAGCTTGCTCCATTCCTAGAAGCAATGCTTCATACTCTATCGTATGATTGATGTTATCGAACATCAACTTGTAGGAGTATGGGAATATCTCACAATCTGGAGATATTAGTAGAACGTCGGCTCCTGATCATAAAGAACAACATGTGCCTTTAAACTCCAGAGTCCAAAATTTTTCTTCTTCTTTTGCTGGCTTTGGCTCTGGTTGAAGTTCTGGCTCTGGAATGCCTTTATCCATTTCCAAGAAGTATACACCATGGTCAGACCCCTGAAAAAGAATCTGAGATCTAGGATCTTAGGATTTTGTCACCGTGTACTTGGACTTCTTTTCTGGCTCTAGCTTCTAATTAATCCACTTGATAGGAATATGAGTACAAGACCAATCCATCTTTACTTATCCTCCCAGCTCTTTGCAGAAGTTTCTACTTAGCAACATCCTGTAGGAGACAGGAATATCTACAACTAATATTGTCATCTTTAATCTTTTGTCAAGAAAAGCTTCTAGAACAGCTTGTGCATCTTTGATTTGTCTGATTAAAGGGAATTTTATCTCCATGGAGTAGCACATTTTTATGGTCTTTGTCAAGGTAAGCCCAAGAGCATCTGCAACTTTAGCTGTCATGACATTGTCAGAAGCACCCGAATCTAGAATGTAATTGCTTAACTTAAAACCACTAAGAAATAGGGAGACATAGAAATGTTCTACTATTTCAGAAGATAATGAGGGTTTAACAACTACATTTTTGTTCTAGGGAGGAGTATCCTTGGGCTTAGGCAAAAGGCCTTTTGATGTATTAGATGGTCTTGGTGATTGTACATATTTGACTAGCCTATTAAACTGCTCAGGAAATGCTCTCAAGTATTCAGCTTCTGACATTTGAACTCTGGTTTTCTTAGCATGATCAATAATGTCAAAAGAAGAAATAGATTCAGAT
This sequence comes from Taxus chinensis, assembly GCA_019776745.2. NCBI lineage: Eukaryota > Viridiplantae > Streptophyta > Pinopsida > Cupressales > Taxaceae > Taxus > Taxus chinensis. The sequence continues at coordinate 606,184,262 of CM034147.1, forward strand.
ACCTGAGTTGCTTTCTGTGGTTAAGATGAAGAACTTACATGCTTACTTCCAGGAGCTAAGGAATAAGAGAAAGGGATGCCCCTTCTTTGCTCGTCTGTTATTGCTTCAGCTTGGCAAGTTTTTGATCTTGTAAGTACTGCATATGCATGACCATGATTGTCTTCAAGAAGCTCCTCATACTCATGTTTAGATTTTTAGTTTAGGTAATTAATGTTGGAGTCACTAGTAAGACCTACAAAATCATCATTCTCAAGCTGATTAGCGTCAACTTCTAGGTCTTCTTCATTCATTTCCACTTTGTTTCTGGGAGTAGCTTCAATTGCTAATCTTTGGGAACCATCAATGCAGTTCCAATTGTTGTTGTTGAAATTCTAAGCAAGGGAAGTGTTGTTTCCCTTAGCCATTTGAGCCATTTGTTTCTTTATCTTCAACATCTCATTTGCTAAATTTTGTAGTAATGAATCATAAGTAGTAGTAGAGGATGAACTTTCAGCTCTAGAAGTGTTGCTCTTTATCTTTCCAGCCATGATGAGTTCATCTTCAATCTCAATCGCCATATTTTGGGATGCTAACAAGTCAGCAGGACGTGCTCTTCGCAGTTGATATCTTACTTCAGGAAGTAAAGTGTTGATGAATAATAACTTTTGATTCTCGTCATTCAGAGAAGCAGAAGCTGGAATTTTGTAATAAAATCCCACATGTGCTCATGTGGCTCCTTCTTCAACTGAGTGAGATGAGTAATCAATGTAATGGAATCTTCGACTGCCTTGAATCTTTTCAGGAATGCATCTTGCATAGTAGCCTAGTTGGTTATGGTACAAGGATCTAACCGGTAGAACCATTCTCCAACCAAGTCATGTAGAGTCTCTATGAAGATTCTGATAGATACATCTTCATGTTCAACTGCAAACAATCCACAGGATATGAAAAACATAGCCAAGTGGTGATCTAGTTTCTGCTTGCCATCTCCAAATAATTTTAGAAAATTATTTCTCATCCCTTTAGGTAGATCATGCATAGAAGGAGTCAAATTAAAAGGTCCAAAGGCTGCACGCCATGGAATAGGTACTATTTGGTTTTGATTCTAATTCTGCATGATGAATGGGGCACGTCTCCTCCTTGTGTAGACTTGATGGATAATTTCAGCTACTGGAATATGCTAAAGATGATCTGGATTTGGATGTGTTTGAACTCTTCTTCCTGGTGAAATACTGGATCTGTAGCTTCTAACTTGAGGAGGATGATTGAAATTGAATTGCTCCTATAATCGCTAGAAATGATTAGTCCTTCCTTGTGCCTTCACAGATCGGGTGAATGGATGTTCATCTAGGTTGAAAGGTGAATGGGAAACACTCTGATCTAAAAGAGATAATATCTTTGATCTGCAAAGATAGTTATTCCCCAGTGGAATCACCAAAAACTATTGGCTAGATTTTCTACATAGCTGAAAACCTAGGTAGTCATGAGATAAATCTCCCTCATTTATCGGTGAGGCTCCCATGTCAGATTTGTTAATTAAAATATGCTAGTATCTATATGGGGGTTTTACTTTAACTATTCAGCTCATGAACCATAGTTGTATAGCTTTGTAACAAGTAAACAGTTGTTTAAGAAAGGAAATATTTATAGAAGAAGGAAATAATAAAACATAGGGAAGGAATAGGGAAGATGTGCAACCCAATCAATAGATAACAAAGTTGATTACATGCACATAGAAGAAACCAATAGATATCAACACACAAAATTATAAGTAAAGGAAACTTCAGATCTAGATCTAAAATAACACAAAGTTTATTAGAATATCTAAGATAAAAATATAGAAAAAAGATGCACCATGACACAAAGTTCTCTAGAAATATCCTCCTTTATATTCCTTTACTTCAAGTGGCTCTCAGGGGTTTCAGTGTAAAGTCTGGAACAAAAGAATGATGCTTACAAATTCTGATTTTTTAACCTGTAGGTTTTTCCTCTACTTATAACATGTAGAGGGGAAATTACAAATAAGAAGCTTTAGTTGAACTAGCACATGTGGAAGTCGGAAAGGAAACAACTGGCAATCTCCCTCTTGGATTTCCTCTTTGCATGACATGCATGATTTGTAACTAAAAATAGAACCTTCTATCTGCCACCTATCTCCAAGTAGTTGACTTCTTCAAGTAATGGATTTTAAAATAATAACTTAAGGTGTATAATTTAATTGGTCACTCAATTACTTTGTCAGAGGAAATAAGAGAAAGAAGAAGGAAGAGGAAAGCTGCAATCTTTTTCCTTTTTCACATTCTACATGCAACTAATTCTTTTGCCTTTGATTCTCACCAAACTAGATCTAGAAGTAGCTGAATCTGGAACTGACTTAATTTGGAAGCAAGTGACTATGATTTGCTTGTGGGTGTTACTGCTGACATGTCTTCCCTCTTATCCTTGAAGCTTTTGTAGTTTTTCTCCAGCACATGCATCAGTGTAATGTTTGATGTAAATAACTCATCATTTTTATTTTTAATTGCATATGAGAAATTAAAAATTATGGAAAGCACTCCGGGTGAATGCAAATTCAATGAAGGCTTCAACTAGAAGATTGGGAGAACATACACAAGGTCATGGAAGGAATTCTCCATGTATTGACTTCTTCATGGGCTGCATTCGAAACAAGAGGATGAATTTGTGCCATAAGCTGTTACAATTATGAGATATGGACCTTGATCTGGATCTGTGTCTCGGATGTTAGCAAATCTGCAAGTAATGCATGATGCCACTAAGCTTTCTTGTTCATCTTGATTTTCCATGGTTGTATTTTTCTTTGTCTAAGTAATTCTTTTTCTCTTTATTTGGCCGGAATTCTTTACAATCGGAAACCGGTGCAAATCTAGAGATTTCTTTAGATTCAAAGGATATGTTCAATGTATTGGACATTGATTTAAGCTCCCTTTCTCTTATAAAAGAACCTGAGCACATGTACCACTATGCAGACAATTATTTAGACACAAATCAAGCTCCTTCAAACCTATGCACCAAATTTTGAAGCTTCCAGTAGTAAATACACCTTCTATGCAAAATTCCTCTTCAAATGGGGCCCACTTTTTGTTTGAGCTGTACTTCTTTGCTATTGAATTAAATCATTTATTCTTATGGCATTCCTTGCTTATATAACCCTCATCATTCTATGATTAATTATTTCCCCTCCTATTCCTGGAAATTAATTAATTAATTAATAAGCTCTTCTCTTCAAATGTGGCGTCTATTTTGTGCATGTTCATGGATGCCATTAAATAAATTAAATTTATTTAATTTTATCTCTCTACTTCCAGTTGACTTAAGCCTCACAGTATGCTTTGACCTCACCCACTGGAAATAGGAATTAATTAAATCAAATAATACTTAAAAAAATATTATTCCTCTCCCAAATAGGGCGCACTTTTTGGCATAAGCAATTTCTATTTTTAAAAACCAATTTTCAATGGGATTATTCACCCTGCACTGCAGCTCTAAAAATCCCATGATTCACTTAAGCTGTTTGAATTTCATAATGGGATTCACCCTGCAAGGTAGGTAATAAAATCCCATCAATGACTTAAGTGATTTTTTATTTTATTTCACAATGAGAATTTTCACCCTGCAAGGCAGGTAAGAAATTCTCGCCTGCCTGCTGCCTCTAATTTTCGCATTGTGACTTAAGTGGCATTTATTTCAAGAGAAAAAGTACCCTACTAGGTAGGTACAAAAAATCCCACCTGCTTGCTGCTAACAAAAATCCCATTGTAGCTTTAAAGTTTTCTTTTTCCAAAATGCGGCCTGCCCAGAAGAAGTTTTTTTGTGCATGACTTCATCCTTTCTGAGAGTACCAGACCTCTGGGGGTAAATTCCTTTTGGCATAATGTCCATAGGTGATCTCTAGATACTCCAGGAAAATAATCAGACCAAACCAACAAAGGAATTGATCCAGAGAAATTTCACAGAAAACAAAACGGGAAAACACCAAAAACACAAAACATTGCCAGAAGTCACAAATAAAGCTCAAGATCCAATCCTGGTTAAAACCCTACTGATATATGGGAATATTGACATGTAAGACCACAACAGGGTTAAACCGGAGCACAATTTTCCTCAAATGAGGCTTAGAATAATTAAATAAAAAATTCCCTCAGGAAAACCCCAACAATAGAATATAACGATTTCGGGCATCCGGGTATTTGGCATAATTGGCTAATATGGCTCCCTGGGAATATCTTGACATAATATAGACACTTTTTAGAAATTAACACACAAAACGACCCATTATTTTAAAAGAATTATTTTTTTTACATGGGGTAGTCTCATATTTCAGGGTGAAATTTGGGGACACCACAGTGTGAAGAATATTATTGTCTTGTGAATATGTTCAGCTCTTTGATCCTTTATAAAAACCTATATGTATATAAATAAATTTTTAGTGTTTAGTGTTGTTTTTGTGTTTGTCTTCTTGTGACTCTGGACCTAATGAACAAGACTTGAAAATAGAGATAATGGGATCTCATCTTCATTTTTTCCCTTTAGGTGGAAATATATATGTCCACAGATGGAGCCTACTGGATTCCCCAAGATTTCACTTAGAAATTGTCGGGTACCCCTTTAAAGAAAATTGATTTTTCATGTCTTGTGAAGAGTTGTGTTCATGTTGTTGACTAATTTAGGTTGTAAGAATGATTTATAATTCTTTAAAAGGTTAGAGGAGGTTACATTGGGATAGTTGATGAACTACCCTTGTTCTCGAAGTGCTCTAAAAAGCCCTTGAAAATCAATACTTGTTCTCTTAAGAAATTGGGTTTTTACAGAGTGTTTTACTTCTAAGTAACAAATAGTTTTATCATCCAAAACCCAATTCACATAGGCCTCCTTCTTTGTGCTAAATAGGAGTCCTTATACTTCTTAAAATTTATAAGTCAAGTATTTTGACAACCTCGTAAAGATAGATCATATTTCTTAGTTTTGTTCTAAATTATGATGCTTTTACTTCTCAACTTTTCTTTAAATTGAAATACTTTTACTTCTTAACAATAAGAAAGTAAAGTAATCCTTGAACTCTGTAAAGCTAACCCCTTAATTGTACTAAATTGATAACTAAATACTTGTCTTCTTTGTGCTAAATGCCAACTACTTTACTTCACAAAAGATAAAGCAAGTAAAGTTTTTGGTATTTTGAGGGTGCTTTACTTCTTTAAAAATAACTAAATTAAGCTATTCTCAAAACCTGCATATAAGGAGAATGCTGATGTAGCATCTTTATGGTCTGCATTAATGAGCTAGAATATGTAACATCATTATAAATAATACATATGTTTTTTGCATTCTGCTTACTCAGAGAGAAGTTGTTTGATCTCTGAACCCCAAGAAATCTCATGCAATCGATTGGAGAAGAATTTTTGCAAACTGAATTTGACCCATCTGCAAGAAAGGTTAGTACTTTGTTTTTTCTTTCTTCCTTTTCTTGTTTATTTCTTCCTCTGTGTTGTTTATTTGTTTAGTTTTTTTTCCTCTAGAGTGTTTGTTTCTCTATGTTTTGTGAAGTGGGTTGGAATTATGTTATTATTTTCAAAGGGGATTAGGGTTTTTCTTTTTCCATTGACCCGTTGTTACCTTTTGATGAAATGCATTAAAATTTTCTATCATTTTCAAAACCATGGTTTTGTCTTAGTAATCTTGTGAGTTTTTGTGGGGTTTTTAATTCTTCCTTCTGAGTATAAAGTAGTTAATATTTTGCATTACCTACCTAGGATTCGAACTCCTCATTACCTCTTATATATTGTGGAGTTTAGGATTACTCTAACTTCTATATTTTGTGAAAGCAAAGTAATTTGGAAACTCTACATAACATTTCAGTGTATCATCTAGCATTGCAGGTTTTTGTATTACTTCAACTTAGGTTTTGGTGTAGTCACTTCTTCAAAGTAGTCATCCTTTGGAACATCAAATTGATCTTCCTCTTGTTTGCATGGATTTGAATATTTGTTACTTGCTATGTTATTAACTATTTGGAATTACTTCTTCTTCTCAACCTATGTTTTGCACTAAAACAATTACTCATGACTTTATATACATTGCAATGTTTTGGGTTACTCCTACTTCTAATGACTTGCGAGTTCCTACAATTCTTTCACTTAAGACTTGTAAGTTTCACTAAACTGACCCTTTGTTACTTCTTATTTCCTTTTGTTTTTTGGATTAATTAATACTCTTGATATTTTTTGTGCTAAAAATATGGGCAGTTACTCCTATACATTGTAGGTTTCCAAGGGGCAGCTACTTCCCATATAATGCAATGATTTGAAAAGTTTTTACTTATTGTTCATTGTACAAAATTGAATTACCCTTGCTTGTTAAATTTCAAGACTCAAGTAAGGGCATCTAAAGAACCCACAATACATTACAAAATGAGCTATTTTTCTTCATCTCTTCCAAGTGAACTTTGAACTCCACTTCTAAAAGGATTTCAATGCATTTTCATGATCAAATTGAATCCGACTATCTGCATGGAATTTAAATAATGTAACTGGAATTTAATTCTATATTTAAAGTAGGGACTATTGCTAATATTTCACTAGTTGAAGCACGCTGGTTACTTGAAGGAGAGAATATGTCTAAGGGAATGGAAGAATAACCTAAAGAATTTGAGAAGTCATTGGGGGAAGAATAAGTCATTGTTATTTGAGAATACCCTAATCTTGTCATTGAAGAAAATTCCAAGGCTAAGAAAGGTAAAGGAAAGGATAAATCCAAATTGACCAGTGAAAAAAAAGGGAGTAAGATGAAGTATGAGTATAAGGGCTATACAGTGGAATCTTGTATTATATCCAATCTTACTGAAATTAGTGATACAGACATTGGGCATGTCTATATTAGTGAATTGATTGAAAGATCTAAAGCCAAATTTCAAACACCTCTCATGTAGACCTTGACTATAAGTGGGTTAAAAGAAGTAGTTACTTTTCCTAGTATTGTAAATTTTCTGAGTTTGTACTAGAATGTGATAAACATTATTATTCTCAAACAAAATCAATCAAGGACACCTCTGGTAACCTAGTAGTGAGGCTTGACACACATTTCTTTAACTTTTTCTTGAAGATCCATATTAGAGCTAAAGAAATGGGGGTTAGTATGGAGAAGGCTAATGAATACTGGGAGAACAACATGGATGATGTCATTCAGATTATGAAACTAAATTATTTAAAGGAAAATAAGCATACCTTAATATTTCCTAAGTCTATTGTAAGATCTGATCTGGTTCAGGAGGTAGATGATATAACTCAATTATTGTGTAGGATCAACGAAGAGAATAATGCTAAGAGTTTCTCTACATGGATGTAATAATTTAATAGAATGATTGATATTGGAAAGCCTAGTACTTTGATTAAATTAGTTGAGATTATTAGCAATAACATTGATATCCAATTACGAGGAGTCATTAAAAAACTTGATTTCAAGATGACTTCCTATCTTGTATATGTTGCAGCTGCAAATTGTTCTTTTCCCAGGTTACAGATTCAAGGTACCTTATCTGAAAATCCAATTCATGAGTATTATCCACAATTGACCTTTCATGGGTATTTCTAGGAGTACAGACAGGTCAATGATTTATTTTTCTATGAGGTTATTTGCAAGCTTGATACTGAGCTTAAGGAAAAAAGGGTAACTGACGTTGTATGGGATGAAGTTGTGAAATATGGATGTATCTTTGTTTAGTTCTCTCATTTCACTTATTTGTTAGTTTTTGGTTTATCCTAGAGTCCACTTAAGCTCTCGAGGTATCCTATTGATAAGTGGATTTTACTTGAATTGTGTAGATAGCTAGTGGAGATTCATGATTTACATTTAGGACTTCATAGAGAAGTGGTTCATTTTCTAGTTGTCAGTGGGATTTATCATTGTGCCGACATCCAAAAATATCAGAATGTTTCCAAAGAAATGTTCCATAATTACATTCAGATTCATTAGAAATCTAGATTAAATTTTGACTACAGAAATATTGGATGGGAAACAATCTCATTAGATCAGGCACATCTCCCAGCACTGGAGGATTTCTGGATAGATTTCTAAGATGAATATGAAATCATAAGAAGGGATTATAACATAATTAAAGTGCAAAAAATTATAAGCTTTGGCTGGGAAAAAATTCCTAAGAAGCTCTCAGATGATGGGAATGTTATTTCAGATACATATTATGAGGAAGGAGGGGATGATGCTCCGCTTCCATCCGTGACGAATAAGTCAAAAAAAATCATGGAAAGAACATCTAGGGTGTTTCTTTCATATTTTTTGGGTTTGAAATTCCCAAACCATAGGCTTGGATTTGGCTTGGATATCCAAACCTAAGGTTTGGACTATGTAATCCATGAATAAATCTGTATTTGACAAAAAAACATCAAAATATCACATGTACACCCCGATATCTCATGCGTTATAACATAATATTAAAAAATCATACTACGATGTCAAGCTTTATTTTACGTTGGTGATGATATACTTTATACTAAAATTTGATCAGTTTAAGGTTTTCATCCATAATTTCTTTTACTAGTGCCTTGTTTTCTTTCCAAAACTTATGCATACATTTTGGTCACAATTTATGAATTTTTCATCCAAAATTTAGAACAAAAGTGGTTTTTTCTAAATTCTAGTCTACATGCATTATAAAAAAAACAAAAAAATGACTATTTTTCTCAAAGTTACAAAGGTGTACACACAAATATTTCATTTTTGGGATGTGCGCACTTTGAAAATTAGTAAAAAATCATATATTCATCCAAAAATTATGAAAAATTAGTGGGACCTTGTACATGGTATTACATAAATTTATACTAAAGGGATTTGAAAAATGATTTATAGAACTCAAAAAATGTGGGGGCGTACACACAATATGTTCTTATATTTTTGACAAAAAATAGACCTACTTTGTGTGCACACCAAATTTGACCCTTTTAATCTCCACCATTTTCAAAAAAAGTAGTAGTTTAGAAACTATATTCCGAGCTCTATGGTACTTATTCTTATGAATTTGTAAAATTTTCAGCATTTGCATGCCACATTATTAGATGAACTTCAGGTTTCGCTGATTTCAGGAAAAATGTGTCCACTTTTGACCCTCTTTTGGTCCCCCATTTCCATGCACTCATCCTCACAAGCCACCCAAAAATAATTTTATCAATTTTATATCTTTATATGAGATGGTACTTTCCCCATGGGTCAAACTTAAGGAAAAATTAATCCTACAAATCCATATATAAGAAATTCAAATTCACTCATTTATTCACATGGTTATAAGCATTCCTCAAGAAAATATCATCCAAAAAAACTTTCAAAGCTCTCCTAAATTACCATAAAGCAACAACACACATAGGATCATCCATACATAGGTTTGATGCACTCCAAACCAATATTTAAACTCATGCTTCCCAATTAAAATACTATCTAAGACAATTTAAACATAAAGAACACCAAGCCATTGCCTACATTATCAATTGATCAAATTATCAAATCTATTTGAGTCCATATAAATATCACATGATACGTGGAAAACTATATGTGATTTGAGGCCCCTTCAGATTAATTCCAATGTAAGTGGTTTATGAATTGTAATTAAACCCAACCACTAGCATTTTTATAGGGTCTCATACCCATGATTAGGGTTTGAAGATATTTTGGGTTATAGAAATGGTTTTACAAATGATCAATATGTAGGTTTCCATAAATATTTTTTTATAGGTTCACACAGGAACATAAAATTACAAAATGCTATAATATCACACAATATGAAACCAAAAAATCGGTATGAAATAGCCAAATGATATTGTGCAAATATAACAGTTCCATGTGTGTTTATCTTGCACTTGTACAATCATAAATGAAGCACTGATAGATCATTTCTAGTATCTTCACCCTATTTAAAATTTCATGTCATCTTCCTGAGCATTTAATAAATTAATGATATCTCCATTATTATGTCTTTTTTTATTTAGCACTTGTTTCGATATTTCTATCTTTCAAATTGTTAATATATGTATATTCTGATATAAACATTAATACAAACTAGTTAATATGAATATATTTATTATTTAAAATCCTTAATCCAAAGTGAGATACATAAAAAACCTAACAAACTTATTTAATTTTTGGGTTAAATCATTTAGTGAACCCACTTGTTGATCAAATTCTTAACCTAATGAAAACCTTGGCTTCCTTAGGGTTTCCATTTTATTCCCAAGTGCATGATCCTTCTCCTCAATCTAGGATTTATTCACCTTTGTGATTTCATAGCTTATGTAAACCATGTCAAATATTACTGTATTTGTTTTAAATTAACCCTACATGTAAATAGAATCTCTACAGGGCGTTGCAATGAGTAATGATTCCTATTAATGCAGAACCATAATATGTGGAATCTCTTCTCCATACCTTGTGCCTAATATTTTTTTATAAATTATTAATAAATAACTCTTCCCTTCACACTTTTTGACTAGTAAAATACTTGAATATTATATAGTGATTTTCACCAACGCGGATCCTATAAATTCCTAGTAATATCATTCATTAATTAGCTTGTTATTTACTTGTTATTTTTCATAAAATAGTCATTATAATTAATTTTGAATTAATAGAAAGTGATGCATAATCAAAGGAATATTGAACAATGAAAGAGAAAGAAATAAAAAACAAAGAAACATAAGATTACATTAGAGAAATTTATTTTTAGAAAAAATCCGTCAAGAGTAAAGTCATGATTCCTCATATCCCTATATCATTTTTTAAGTACAATTTTTCAACCTTATCAAGGCCTCCATGAACATAATACTATTTTCAAACACTCATATAAGCTACACAATTCACTCACTCAATGTTTCCTTTCACAATCAAGAGGAAAATTTTATTCCATTTAAGATTATAAAGATCCTCTCCATACATATATATTATAATTTGACACTAAATATAGCTCAAATCAGAATCCCAAGAGACTTATAATTTCAAGAGATACCATCTCTAGTTTTTACCCTTCCAAAAACCTTCTCATGTGCTAAAATGATTTCTTTATGTAGTAGTTGGTTGTAGAAAAAGTTACAAAATCACCAAGGAAGTTATGAAGCTGCTAATGATGGTTATAAAAGCAACCCTTTGGATTTATCAATGATATTTTCACCATGGAAATTCCTCTACCATCCAGAGGCAATAAAATTTTCATACAAAATCAAAATTAGATGTTGTTTATTTTTACATTAATTAATTTTTTAATAGGAACACAAACATGAAATAGTAATAGTGTTTTAAATATTTTTCAGCAATTTATAATCTTATTTTAGGTCTCACAATTTGAAAAAATGCTCTTGAACCTTGTTTAATGGTTAAATCTAACAAAGATAAATAAAAAGAGTGTTTCAGTTATTCATAGTCACATCATCATAATAAATTATTAGCTAGCTCATTTAGATAACATTAGTGATCCAAGATTTGGATCATGCCTCCTCAATTGGAGGATTTTGGTTCCAAAAAGCTTCAAAACTGATATGGAATGAATAAAATCACTTCTCTGCCTCTCAAATTCATGTATATGATATTATTGAAACCATGTTCATTTCTTATCCTCTTCATACATATACTATTGCTACATATATTGTGCCTATTTTTATGGGGGCATACCATATCCCTCTTCATAATATTACAATGTTAGTTCCTATGTCTACCACTATTGCTACATATTTTATAGAAACCCATGGGATTCCCACTCCTATTATACTAAAAATTACCTTGAGAATATTGTTCATGATTTACAAGCCCAAATTTTACAATTGCAACAAGGTGCATCTAAGTCTTCCAATGTTATGGATTTGAATCATTTGATTCACACTCTACTTGTACCTAAAGTAGATTCTTATCCTCTGTCTCTTGATGTTTTGTCCCCGAAGATTCCTATATATGAGGGGAAAAGTGATCCTAAGAAACACCTTCAATTTTTTCATGCTAGTTACTTGGGTTATTCTTACAATAATCAATTACTCGCAAATATTTTTCCTAGAAACCTAAAAAACTATGCTTTACAATAGTTTTATGATATACCTTTACATTTTGTCAATGATTTTACTCCTTTTACAAATAAAGTCCTTACACACTTTTCTATCAACATTGGTGATACTATTTCATATGTTCAAGTGAATAAGAGACAATAAGGATCTAATGAATCAATTAGTGGTTATATTTTTTGTTATAAGACCATGCTTACTAAGATGAGAAACATACTTACGAATAATGAGCTTCGATATTTATTTACTCGAAGTATTATATCTCCTTTACAATAAGAATTTATGTTTGAAAAATTATGATATTTCAGTGAGTTATGTCACACTTTAATAGAAAAATAAGCCAAACTCCTTACGTTGAACAAGCTTAAATATTATAGAAACTCAAATTTGGTAATGAAAAGTTTGAAGTTTGAACAACAAATTTGGTAATGAAAAATACTCATATTTTGAGCTACATTGACATGTCATTATCTATATATCTATATATTATGATATTCTAATATCTACACATTAGTTTGTTGTTCATTCATGAAATATTAGTGTTATAAAGTAATAATTTATCCCCAAGCATCATTACACGACTCTAGATCTTTTGTTACTAAATCCCTCTATGAGACTGTACAGAACAGGTCTAGATCATATTATGATCTGGGAAAACCTATATGGTTTAATACCCTCTCTCATAATGACTCTTTTATTGATTGGAAAATATTATTTCCATAATTTAATATTTCCTAGGTTGGCTATATTGATATATTAACCTTTAGAAGCATACATATGTAATTTAAAGGCACTTCATAATTAACATGAAATTTTTAAGTAATCATATTGTAAAATCTAAACAATAAAGCACTTAAGTATCTCTTAAATATTCCTAAAGTAGTTTCAAATCCTTTTAAGAAACCACCACATAGGTCTTAAAACTCAAATCAGATCCAGGGGTCTGGCTTCCTCCATTTCCAAGCACACACATGTCTGAGAGCCATGTATTAACATGAGAAAGTAAATCCAAGAATTATTAAGTGTATTAAGGGAAAGGGGGATCAATTTTATCTTTTGAAGCACATAGAAAAAATCTACTACATGAATAAGTAAATTTCTATTATATCTATAGTTACACACATTATATTTATGTTAAGAGACATGAGGGAAAACATAGGGGTTGACATATATTATATAAACTACTTGCAAAAACACTAAGAGGGAATAGTTCCTAGATTGGTTTGACAGGGGTTGAATACCATGATTAGTACAGCTTCACCCACATATATTTATCCATTTTTTATCTAATCATTTGATGAATTTTGTTGCAAGCATATATAGACACTAAATCACACACTTTGGGTACATTTCTGGGTCCTAATCACATACTTGCATTCATATGATTCATACACGAGAAAAGAACTAATTGAACACTTTATTTGGCCTCTTTTCTTTCTTTCTAGCATCCTTCTTGGCCTTACACACCATATTACCTAGTATGAATTTTGATAATTTAGCTTTTATGAGTCTGGAAACCAGAGCCCATGACCCCTCATCCCCTCTAGACAACCCCAACCTCTTTGTATCTTTCTCACCTCTTTTAGGCCTCTTGTAGCCATTGGGTATATTGTTTTATTATGGGTCAACCTTTTAGTGGTTAATTATGAAATTAAAGCAAGGGAATCATATAAAAACAATGTGATGTGATCATAATAAAGGACCAAGCAAGTGTTAACTATCACCAACTGAGATTTCATCCAAAGTCATTACAAGAGCATGAAAGCATCCATCTAGAACTCATATAAAGGACAAGGGACTGCATACACCCCCAATCCGAGCACACGTGAGGTACTTATGCTACACTCCCTTATCTCGCTTCACTTGATAGATTTTCTTGATTGGAATAGTCAAAGAGAGAGAGAGAGTCTGATTAACGGGTATGATTGATTCAGGTATATCTATCAATTCACCAAATCCTGTTGATTCACCCATAGTTATTCTTGATTTGAGTATTCTATGATCATGTATTCTAGATTAATTTAAAGGGGAAGTTCATTTCGACATCCACACATCTACTTACATTTATACATCTAGCTACTTTCTCACTATTCAAGTGTGTCTGGCACAAGATCCACTTATGGCATGATTCTATATACACACACATAACTACATGAAGTCAAAGATGTAGTGTAGTGCTCAGATGTAAGATCACTCTGTCAGGTGACCGTCAGGGTCATTTCGACTCCCCATTTACATATTTTTATTTTTAATATTTGATGTGTTTTGGGGTTTTACAAGAGATCATTTACTTTGCAAGTTACAGGAGAATCTTATGGTCTTAGTGTAATACACAGGTGATCAACATCGAAGGAAAATGACATAGAAGTGACATAGAAGAAATCAATTTCTAGCCATTTTCGTAGTCACGAGTTCCCAACATCAAGGGTCTAGAGTGCCCCAACCAGAAAACATTTGAAAGACAATTCTATGATTTTCTAGGCATCGTTTGTGATAGTTTTCACTTATGTTTCATCAATTCTATAGCTGATTGTACACTTTGGGATTTATTGTAAATCAACTAATTATTTTTTCTTCAACTCTTGCACTTAGGGTTTTCCATGTTATATGCTTTCTTATTCCTTAGGTCAAATCTGTAATACTTAAATATGTGCTTATTAAAGGTCGTTGTGAATCTGCAATTACAATTTAGTATAATATTTTATGCCCCTAAGATTTGTTAAATCATTTGGTGAACCCATCACTTGAATTCCACCTTATGTTTAGGGTCTTCTTCTTATGCCCATTACCAAGTAGTGGTCTTTTTGGGTCTTTTGAGAAAATTGAGCTTCCTCTATCCTCCCGTAGGGTTTCTAAATCAATGGTTGAATCCGATCACCCTTGTTACAATTCTATAAAATTTTTCTCTTCAAGACATTATGAGACATCTAATAGCGAGCAGTATTCATCAATGATGACAAAAACGTTGATCAATAATAACTTGAAAAGGTCACTAATTTTCATCAAGCTTTGTGCGACAATCCTATGCATCTTCCACATATTCTAGAAAGCTTTGATAGCTACTAAAATTTAGGAGAGATAGTCTCTTATTTCCCTCTTGTAGGTTCTTATTGAGATGTCATGGCCTGAGGAGGGATCAACCCCTTCATATTCTTTCTTCCATTCCCACTACTACCTCTCCCATCATTCAACATAATAATTCTAATGCACAACCTGTATCTTCTTCAAATACTCCTGATTAACTTCTTTATATTAGGATATGAGAGACTCAAATTCTCCAACTTTAACTTACCACTTCTTGTGCATCCCCATGCCTTGACCCCACCTTACATAAGACTTATCAATCCTTTTGTACCTGCCATTTTAGCCTATCCACTCCCTCTAAATTTCATCATCCCTAAGGAATGTCCCATCTTTAGGGATCGAGGCAGATGGTGACCCTTAAGAGAATATCTCAAGCATTTCTTTTGTTGCATTTCTATATCAGATGTGAATGATCACACTTCGAATTACGAAGATAGGTTCCTTACAACCTTCAAGATTATGCAATGTGTTGGTTTTAGTGATCTACCTATCAACTCGGTATCAGGGAATTTTACACATTTTTTCGATGCTTTTCTTGCTCGTTTTTTAGTTGGAATATCAGCTCTAAGATCTCCTACACTCAAGGTGTTAGAAAAAAATTAAGAAAGGATTTAATGAATATCTAGCGGACTACATCTTACGTTATACGAATAGCTTAGCTAATATTTCTAATGTACTCGTGGATTCATAAGCTTCAAGATCTATTTGTCCAAAGTATATTTTCTTTATTATAAAAAGTTTCATCTTCAAGCCATCTCCATCATGTGATCATGTATGTCACACTCTTAAATTATGAGAAGGAAAAATGTATCTACATGGACAAGCTCAAATATTATGTGGCAAGATTCATCTTCAACTTAGTTTCAAATCAAATCAACTTTCAAGCCATATAATAATCCATCTGAAGAAAAAACAACTGTTAGACATTCCCCCCAATTACTCTTGAAAATACTCAATGGCAGCCTCTGAAGAATACATTTACAAATATTTCTAATGCTCTGCTTATTTTATCGCCATGGGACTCATTGAGAGCAATATTATTACAGCCTTTTACCTCCACTTAATCTAGATTTATCTCACCCTAAGGGCCGCAATTCTTAAAAATGGTAAATAAAAATTTCATTATCATTAATGCATTGGTCATTCCACGTTATAAATGTTTAAAGATTAGACATCTGATTCAATATCTAATTGACAATAATGCAATTGATCTTGGGGATCCTTTGGCATCTCAGCTGGTCATGTGGATAATAAACATATAAAAATCTTTAATGATCCTCTTTCTAACCATGATAATAAAGTGCGTTATTCGTCAGCTAATCATACATATTGTAGAGTACCTCCTCCTTCATCAGAGTCCCTTGATTTTATAGTTGTTGTTAGGAAATAAGGGATAAAATATGCGGAATAATCCCTCACAGAATCGCAACAGTAGAAACTAATATGCAGAAATTATTACAGATCTCAAATAAAATTGCAGAATAAAATAACACAACACAAAGAGACAGTATTTAACGTGGTTCACCCAATTTGGGCTACGTCCACCAAGAATCACTTGCTCAGATTTTATTACAAGCCACCGCTCTCTCAATACAATACCCAGATCCGTTTGGAGCTATGCTCAACAAACTCTACAGAATTCACAGCCGAATTCAAAACACATCTGCAATACATTTGCTTGTACATCTATCATATGCATAAGACCATATAAATAGACAACTGCTTAAGCAGTTTTACAAAACCGTGGGTATCAAAACCATGGGCAAAACCCGTCCCATAAACCTATGGGTCAAAAAAAAAACTCGCCCATATGAGAAAAGCACGTTTCTCGATATTTCAGGTGTAATTTTTCGAGGCCAAAAAATTTACGCCTAAAAAAATACTCTTAGTGTACAGTACTCTTAGTGTACAGTCTTCAACACTTTCACACATGAAAACAGTCTCCACAACCTAATAGTTGTACATACTGAACCATTCCCACCTATAAGTACATTCTCTGATCAATACTATCATGCTTCATTCTATTCTAATACATTACATATCAATTCTTCTATTGGATCTCATGTTATAAAAAACACTATGATCATCTCATCATCTTCTCTCTATGTATGTTCTCTAACACTCCTCATTTCTATCAATTATCTGTTGTTGCAAATTTCATATCTAGTTCCTAAATCTTATAGTTATGACATACTTTCTGTCACAATTTTTCCTCTTACCATGCTTGTGCCATTTCTTATGGCACCTTCACTTGAAGGCTATGACCTTCTCTTATGTTTTTCATGGCTTTGCACTACCAATTCTATCTTCACCATCACTCACTTATGTCTTAATTTTTTCCTTGATAAACAAGTTGTCTTTATCCAAGGTGTTCCATCATCTACTCAATTGGATATACCTCCACTTGAGGTTTTCCTTGAACTCTCAAGCCTAAAGTGTAATCTTCTCCTAGCTCTCGTATCTTCACATGACCTACTCATTCTCATCGGTTTACTAGTCCATCACATCAGTCCAGATCCATTATTCAGATGTCTCCTTCACATAGGTGCATATCACCTCATATGTTTCCTTCACATAGGTATACATCTCCTATGCAGTATTCTTCACCTATGAGTACATCACTTCCTCAGTCACCTTTACATAGGTATACATATCCCCCATAGTCTTCTTCACATAGGAGTGCATCACCTCCTCGGTCCCCTTTACATAGGTCTTCATCACCTCTAATGTGTCATACACATAGGTCTCATTCACCGAAACATCATTTATATCATACTCCTCCTTTCTTAGAGCATGGTCACATGCGTTTATCTCTACAAGAATTGGGTGGATGACCCTTGCCCTTCACTTTTATATGATAGCTTATTCACATCACACACGTAAGGTGGGGCATCACACTTACTCTCCCCCCTTATTAAATTCTAAGGTGTATGTTTCTTCTACTCATCATTTGATGCACCCTTATATCATCATTACCCTATTCTAGTCACCTTTCCCTAATCCCTTTAAACTCCAAGTGCATCGGAACATCACCCATCCTTGAATGGGATCTCACTTGAGGCATGTGAGGGCACCGATCCCCTCCTTTATGTGAGCCTTGTAAGAATGCTTCACCATTAATGGAGGAATGTTTGTAGAATAAAAAATACATGCATTTATTCTAGCATAGAATTAAATAAACTATATCTAAGCACATATGCACCATAATTTAAAATTAAACACTACAACCTCATAAAGAAATCAGATTTGAACCATAAGAAATATGAAGAAAACTAGGGTTTAGACCTATAGATAGATATATTCATAACTATCCATCATATTCATTTATTCATAACTATTCACAATAACCATATTACATAAAAAGGGTCATAGCGGACCAAATACATCATGAAATATCATCCTAGCCCTACAAAATGGCTCTGCTCAAAGTTTTCTATCCATTCTCTCTTTTATGCACCCATAATATCTCATTCCTTTCACCACACATCTTCTTCCTCCTGCATTATCTCTCATTTCCTCACAACCCTTCACCATAAACCTATCATACACACCTACACCTCTACCTCTCATGTTTTGGACCCAAGCACATTATTAAAATAGAGTGGGATCTCTCCCCCAATGCCTCAAGATTACTCATGAGAAAGCCACAGGAAAGAGAGATCATGCTCCACCATACTCCAATGTATATTCCATCTTACTAAAGCCATGATTAATTTCCACTTTACATCTCCTTGAGCACAATGATTAACCCTTGATTATTCCATAGAATATTCTTTCCTTGGGACGTAAGTCTTTATACACTAACCTTATCCATTTATCATGCCTACCTAAATCCTCACATGTTTTCCATGCAAAACCATATTCAATAATGCAGATAAGTCTCAAAGCCCTCTTCTAGTTCCACACACGAACCTACATGCACTCCAAGTTTATTGAAGCCTTCCATTCCAGAACTGCTCAACTATTCAAATTAATCACATGCACTTAGTTATCCTTACGCGCTCTTTGTCACATGCCTTCTTCCTATATTTCCTTCCACATGTGCTCACTCTTTGCTCCAAGAATTAGTCATTTCTAGGCTCAACATTACCCCACACTAAATGTTTTGTCCATCCTTAGAAATAATATGATCTCCAACAAAGAATAAATAACAAAAGGAAATAATAACCTATATCTGACTTATGACAAAGAAAAAAGGAATTTTTTCACTATTGTACAACGTTTTGGAAAATTTTAATCAAATATACTTCAATATCATTCCAAACATCCAAATCCTTCTACGCCTAAGTAAAAAAATCCTCTATCAGTGCATTGAATTCATCAAATATCAACTCTTCACCCTTATCCTTTACTGTATCAATGATATTCTCCATCTGCTTGCTAAGGTCATTCAGCATGTCCATCTTATGTGTAACCTGGGGATACACTTCCTTTAACCTATTTTAAACAGAGGCCCTTAGAACTTCAATTTCCTTAGATTTCTTCTCAACCTCCGCTAAGATTTTTTCACGTTCTATCCTATTTCCTTTATTCTTGGACTGGAACTCCTTCATATCCACCTCGTGTGTAGAAACCAACACACTTATCACTTTGTATTTGTCTTCATAGTTGTTTTAGACAACTTTAGCCATGTGCACCATGGTCTTCACTGAAGAAAGGAGCTCAAAGTATCGAGTTAGGGTTTCCTCAATCTTTGACTTTTCCTATTCTTTTTATCGTGCCATAACTTCCTCAGTTGGCTCTAGTGCAAGTGGTTACTTCAAATCCTTCAGGTATTAGAAGGATGACTCATACTTATGTTCAGGGGGGATAAATCTAGGTGCTTTAGAATAATGGAGTCTGATATATTATCTTCTTTCTTGTAGGCTTCATGCACCTTCCCCTTTTCTTCTCTCTCTCTTAAATTTGGTCATAGTTTATGCAACAGGAGAATCAAATCAACACAGAGAAAGAAAAATATAATAATATATTCATGATGTAATTAGAAAACATTAAATAGGCTATTATATAGCCATAGCAATATGAAAACAACTTGCTATGAAAAAGGAAGTGATACAAATAAATAACTTGTAAACTATTTTATGGGTGTAACAAAATTTCACTAATATATTATTGTTAAAACAATATATTATACTAAATAACAATTTAACCAAAATACTAACCACACCATAGTAAAATATATTTACCATTCGGTAAATTCAAACCACATGTGAACAATAAATTCCTAACATTCCCCCCCTTAGTATTTACATGGTAAAACATATATCATTCTTTGATTGTAGTGTGCCACCTTTGTGTGCTCATGACCAACTCCTCAACTATGCAGCATCGGGCATGCACAAAACTAACACATGTGCCAACACACATTTCTTCCTCCACTGATGGTTTTCTCTTTCTTCTACCAACAACATTACCTAATTGGTTTTTTATTTGTACCAATAAAATTTCACAATTTGTTTTACAGGTGTACCAATAACCTTTCACAACTGGTTTTATAGGTTCACAAAACCTTACAAAATTAGTTTTCTTGGTTTACCAAAAACCTTCACATCATGATTGCTACAATACATTTTGATCAATATTCTATAATATTTCTACAAAAAGGGGTTAAATGAGGGATAAACACAAGTGAATAGGAATTTACATTATCTGTTCTTATTTTTCACGCCACACTGAAAAACACAATTGAAACAAATGTCATCATACCAAAAGTACAGCCACATTGTTGATGACTAATGAGAGGTCACTATGTGACGTCCTTCCTCCATTGCCTCCATCCTCCAGTATCACATTGTTCACTCAGCAAATTAGACGTTGAAGCTCGACAATTTCCATATTGTGATTAATCTTTTTCTTCCCTCCTACAATGTGAAACACTTTATTTTTCAGACATCAGATAACACTAAAAATACATCTGTAAGGAATTTTGTTTTTATTTTTACAATTTTTGACAACGACTAAAAAATTTTAATTTTAATTTTTTTTTACATTGAAAATGAGACTACTTTGACAAATTTTGACTCTAAACATGAACACTACAATAACATTAGGAAATTAACAATTATTTTGAGTAGAAATTTCACTTACACAATACAAAATGACTTTGACTATATATTTTTTTAAAAATTAAATAAAAATAGTCAAACAATCAACCCATAAATTTAATAATGATTATTGACAATAATCACATCCAAAACCCAGTTTTAGTGGCTAAGAATTAAAGTTTTTCTCGACTAACACTTACTAGACCAAAATAATACTGGACATAAAAGTTTGATGTTGATAACCTGAACACTACAATAATAATAAACTAAGCATTTTAATACACCAATATAAAAACTCTTGTTTGATTTGACATAGATGCTTAAGAAAAACTTACTATATGCAATGGAATACTTGCAAGCTATCCTTCTGGGTGAATAGATTCATGTGGATCCCAATATGGTTTGACAACCACAAGTGGTTGCATGCATGAAAAAGAACCAATTTTTGCACAATTGTTTATTATAACAGTGAGTACAAGAAAATTCCAATATATACAATGAGAGGGATTTCAAATCTTGGAGGAATAAATCAAGAAAATTCTAGTACAAATTTCAAGGAAGTGAGCTTGAGTGGAAGTATAGATATGTTTTCTCAAGCTAAAAATTACATGATCTAAATACACGCTTTGACAAGAAATATTATCCAGACAAACATCATATTATAATCTCATCAATTCACTTAGATGAAATTGCCTATTACAATTCATACGACTTAACATACATACAAATAGAGTTAGATATAATTGGTGCATAGATCTGTAGATATTATATAATGAAAAGCATATAATGCTCATGTGAATTGCTTTCCACAATAAAATTCAATGGTGGGAAGGTCCACAGTGCAAACCAATAGAACACATACAAAATTTAATTAATTAATTTGGGACAACCATGTCCAAAATAATCTGTGGAAAGATAAAATTCAAGCACATAATATTCAATGTTGATCATTAAGAAATTTATAGATTTCCATTTCCCATGTAAGAGAATCATTATGTGCAGTTATGCAATTTTGATTGGAATCTAGATGTTTCAGGTTGACATCTCCATCAGTAATATAAAAAATAGTCAATTCAACTCCCACCAATACTAGTGATCCTCATGCACAACAAGGTCTAAACAATTATAAGGCACTTTCCAAATTTACACATATTTTGAAAAGAACTTAACAGAACTAGCACACGAAGTAATATGATCTCCAAGGCACCAAATAATGACAAAAAAGGATAAATTTGTCTGATAAAACTTCTACAACAAGATCTTCTCTCTAGAACCAATAATCACTTCCCCTGCATGAAATTATAGACTCCAGATCAACTTGATCACTAGGTTGGAAAGTTTTAATCAACATGCTATGTGCATAACATGCCACATGTACAAAACTTGATCTCAATAAATAGAAGAATTAGAACTACACACAAGTCACATGTTTGACCAACCATGCTCTGATACCAAATCTTAAATTTGGTCACAGTTTATGCAGTAGGAGAATAACATCAACATGGAGAAAGTAGAATATAATAATATATTCAGGATGCAATTAGAGAACATTACAAAGGCTATTATATAGCCATAGAAATAGGTGTTATCCCAAATTTACCCTCGGGTTAATTTGGATAAATCATCATACATGGACTTAGCCATTCATCGTTCTTGGACGTGTGGACAACCGTCAAATTTCAACCCCATTAAAAGAGAAAGGAAGGCCATGTTTTGGCCTGGATGATTTGGTATTTACTTGTGGCGAGCTAGCTTACCATGAAAAATATCATGGTTAGATAGGTCAACTTGATTGGTCGGTACGGAAAGGTTGGTCGGCTGAGGGCTGGATGGTATGGATAGGTTGGTCAGCTCAAGGTTGGAAGACTATAGGTTGGATGGTTGTGGGTTGGAAGGCTATAGGTTGGATGGTTGCAGGTCGGACGGGTCATAAGGGTTGGATGGTATGGCTAGGTGTGTCGGGTCATGGTTGGTTAGCATGGTTGGATGGCTGGAGGTTGGATAGTTGCAGGTTGGATTCCTAGAGGTTAGAAATCATGGTTGGAAGGCTGCAGGTTGGACACTTAGAGGTTAGATTCTTAGAGGTTGGATGATTATGGTTGTATGGCTGCAGGTTGGATGGGTCACATAGTTGGGTGGCTCTTAAATCCCAAGCTAGATGAGGGTGGGTGAATGAATTATAGCTCAACAACTAGATTTAATGCAGTATGGCACCCATATATTCATCTGAGAGAAGTGCCCTCAGTAAGAAAATTTTTATGGGTGCCCATACCTCTTTAATGATGGTGGGTGAAAATTGTCTATAAAATAGCTCGAACCCTTCATTTTTAAGGGAGACATTCTAGGAGCTTGGGGAACTCTTGTAAAATTTTCCCTTGACTCTATTTGAGTTGTAAGCCCTCTCCTATGCCTGGAAAGCATATTTATGCATCTGAGCATCCATGTAATGGTCTGTGCATACTTTAAATAAATTAAATTGTGTTTTGTGGTGTTTCTTCAACCCTAGATCATTTTTATTGCATTTTCTTGCCTCTCCATTTTATGTTTGTTTTATGTGCATGTTATTTCACTTGCAAGTTCAAGATTTTGTATTTCATGGAGTTTTTTATTGCGGATTAGTATCTATGTCTGTGTCACATTTGTATGACATTATTGAGTCCCTTTCTCCCTATTTCATCCTCCCTCAATAGAGTATCTCACCCCTTTTCTTGGCTCTATCACCTCGTTAGTGTAGGATTTCCTTTTTCATGTACTTTCTTTCTCCCTGTCTCCTTAGCATTATTAGGATAGGTGTAGTTAGTCATCTTTTCTACATTAGGAGTAGTTTAGCATTAGGAGTAGGTAGAGGAAGAAGACCTTCTCTAGAGGAAAATTTCAAGTTCACAAGTCCCACAACTTAAGAGATGGTCCCATGTTATGCAGATTACACCGAATGCCCCATTCAAAATCAGGCCATTCGAGGGGTGCTGTAATTTTACATTAATAGTTTTGGCATGCATGGTGGGACATGTTTGAATCACCTTACTACTTCATTTCATCAGGTTGATGTGTTGTTGGTGAGATTCATCCTTTGGAGGCACATGTAAAGCACATCTGGTGACTTTATATGGTCAACAACCCATTCTCTAAGTTGTAGACTTTCCTTCCATCCACTGTCACCCATTTTTCTTTCCAAATATTTCATCTTCTACCATTCATGAAGTTGTGTAGTCATGGCTTCATTCCCATATTTGAATTCACACTTACATCAGTAGCAGTGCAGTCCACCTCCAATGTATTTCTCAAATCCTCCAGATTAGCATTATGAGAAAATCAATAATCACTACACCTACCCCTATCAGTAGTACTAAGATCAGTTCAACTATGGAACACCTACACCTTCCAAGTGGGATATACATGCAGTGAAATCAATTACATTGATAATTCTTATTTGCAGGAGAAGATTCAAAAAATGGAGGCATGCATTGTGAATTCAAGGGCCACAACTCAGATGAAAGCATTCAGAATTGGATATAGGGAACCTTGTCCATGGGTTGGCCCTATGCCAAGACATTTTAGCCCACAATAGAAGCTTAACTTCATGGTTTAGATATTGCCTCAACTTGTGCAATGGACAGAGGGGATAGAGGCCTACGAACTTGGTGTCAAGGAAACTTGTCAATGGGTAAATCCTAAACCATATTCTATTAATTTTCTCTCCATTCCCCAAGTAGCACCATCTCAACTTGAGATTCAATTTCCAAGCTTCCCATCCACTGCTTCCCCCATGTTGATTTCCATTCTCCATCCCCTATTATTTCATCCCATAATTTTTCTACCCTTTTCCCTTCCAAATCCAAGTCCCCTCAACAAGAGCGAAAAGTAATACCTTCCCCTCCACCAAAAATAAACCAAAAAATAGTGGAGATATCACCCACCACTCCTCCTACTTTCCTGAGTCCATGATAGGAAGAGACTCAAAAATCCATCCAAGGGGAGAAGCAAGAAGAAGAGCCAAGAAAAGAAGACATGATTAGAAGCTTGGTGAGCTTGGCTTTTACATTATGGATTGATAAAATCCCGTTGATGGTCAAACCCCTAGAGGAGGCGGAGGTAAAGTTACAAGTGTTGGAAGTTATAGTTACAACAGTAGTGAGAGGAGTAGTTTCTCCAAATCCAAAAGAAGGGAAGAACATTCATGCTATAGAGGAGAACCATACAGTTCCAGAGGCTTCAATTATATAGAAGGCCATGATAGAACCTTAAGTTCTTCCTCCCACTTCATCCCCTTCCATCTCTAATGTCGAAGAAGAGTTTGAGCTTTGAAACTTCATGTTTGAGGATGAGGCGAACCATTGTGAGAAACTTGTAGATCAAGAGGACACCATGGGGGAGGTTGATCCAATGTAGCAGGACAACGAGGAGGTAGATTATCTATTTGATTTGGAGGAATACATCAATGGAGAGGAGCCTGTGAAGATTACCACCTTTTCTGTCTCATCATTCATTCTCCAACATCAAGGGCCCACTTTCATGGGGGAGAAAATTCAACTATAACATCCTACACTTCATAACAGCCCTTTGGAACCAAGGTTGGAGAATCTAAATCTTCTATGTTCTTCATAGGGGGAGGAAGGGAACAAAAATGACACACATTACATATCAGTCATCAAGGCAGAATTCCAGTTGTCTGTAGGTGAGCATCAAGGCCAAGATCAGCCTACAGATAACCACCCATTTCAGAAGGGTCTGCAGGAAGACTCCATTTTTGGAGTTTAATTTTAGAGAAATGGGCGCATCCATCAGATCAGACCATGCCCAATCAAGTACTTGGCTTCATTGGAGCCAAGGGAGAAACAAAAACCGGTCATGACCATTTCAAGGCATGATGATGATATACAAAGCACCAAGGGTCACCATCAACTCCTATAGGATTCCAATGCCAATCATCTTGAGGAGGTATTTTTGATTGATGTTGATACTTTGGTTATATGGGTGGAGGATCAGCCTCATGTTGATGTTTCACTCATAATAACAGCCATGTGAAGTGTTAAATCACATACATGGCTTCCTATTTTGAGAAAGGGAAGCTACTTCTCCCTTCCTGTTTGTACGATTTGTTTGAGTTCTCTTTGCCCTTCGATTAGCATAGAGTAGGTAGGTTTGCTTTCAGTAGAAGAAGTGCTTATGCACACTCTACATGCTCCACTTGGGGTATGTATGATTTTCTTTTTTGTACATAGTGTGTGTTGTGGTGTGTTATTTCTCTTGCACAATCTATTCTTCGGAAGAAACGATGTTTATGGTACAAATCAGATTTTGGGGTGCTTTTATAGTGCATTTTTCAGCCCCAATAGATCAGCTACAAGTCCAGAATCCTCCATGCCCTTGCCTTGGAAAATTTTCAATTTTGGGGTAGTTTACAAGATTCATCCAAAATCCCAAATCAACTTCAGGAGCATGCCAAGGAAAATCCAGCCCAAGTGCTAAGTTGATGCGAATACTAGGGGACAGTTCAAAAGGATCGGTTTTTCAAGGTTAGGCTTGACTCCATGCCCAATGGATACTTCAAGGAAAATGGTCACACATCTAGTACGAAGATGTCCCTGAGAGGCCGCCATTGTTATCCAAAATTTACCCCCAGGTTAATTTAGATAAATCATCATAAATGGAATTAGCCATTCATAATTCTTGGATGTGCGGATGAACGTCAAAGTTCAACCCCATTAGAAGAAAAAGGAAGGCTGTATTTTGGCTCGACCGATTCGGTCTTTACTTGCGGAAAGATGGCGAGCAATGGTGAATCTCATGGTCAGATGGGTCAACCTAGCTGGTTGGTATGGAAAGGTTGGTTGGCTCAAGGTTGGTCAGCTAAGGGCTAGATGGTATAGCCAGGTTGGTCAGCTCAAGGTTGGATGGCTGCAAGTTGGATGATATGGTCAGGTTGGACGGGGTCATAAGGGTTAGATGGTATGACTAGGTGTGTCAGGTCATGGTTATTCAGCATGGTTGGATGACTAGAGGTTAGATGGCTGCAGGTTGTACAACTCTATGTTGGACACCTAGAGGTTGGACAGTCATGGTTGGATGGCTATAGGTTAGATGGGTCACATGGTTAGGCAGCTCACAAGTCCCAAGCTAGACGAGGGTAGGTGAATGTATGACATCTCAACAACTAGATTTAATACGGTATGGCACTCATGTCTTCATTTGATAGAAGTAACCTCAAGAATAGAATTTTTATGGTTTCCCATACCTCTTTAATGAGGGTGGGTGAAAATTGTCTATAAAATAGCTCGAACCCCTCATTTTTAATGGAGGCATTCTAAGAGCTGGGGAAACTCTTGCAAAAAAATTCCTTCACTCCATTTGAGTTGTAAGCCTTATTTTATGCCTAGAAAGTGTATTTATTCCTTTGAGCATCCATGTAATGGTATATGCATACTTTAAAGAAATAAAATTGTGTTTTGTGGTGTTTCTTCAACCCTAGCTCATTTTTATTGTATTTTCTTGCCTCTCCATTTTGTGTTTGTTTTATTTGCATGTTCTTTCACTTGTAGGTTCAAGATGTTGTGTTTCATGGAGTTTTGATGGTGGATTAGGATTTGGGTCTGTGTCACATTTGTCCTAACCTCCCCTTAGCCCCTTTTTCCCTATTTCATTCTCCCTCAACAAAGTACCTCGCCCATTTTCTCGGTGTTATCACCTTGTTAGTGTAAGATTTCCCTTTTCATGCACTTTCTCTCTCCCTATATCCTTGGCATTGTAAGGATAGGGGTAGTTAGGCATATTTTTTTCATTAGGAACATTTTAGCATTAGGATTAGGTAGAGGAATCTACCTTCTTCGGAGGACCATCTCAAGTTTGCAAGTCCCACAGCTTGAGAGATGGTCCCATTTTATGCATATTATATTGGATGCCCCATTCAAACTCATGCCATTTAGGGGGTGCTGTAATTTTGCATTAACAATAGGAAAACAAATTCCTATGAAAAAAGAAGTGATACTAACAAATAACCTGTAAATGATTTTACGGGTTCAACAAAACTTCACTAATATAATGTTGTTAAAACAATATATTATACTAAATATCAATTTTACCAAAATACTAACTGCACCATAGTAAAAATATATTTACCATACGGTAAATTCAAACCAATTGTGAACACTAAATTCCTAATATTCTCAGCTCAGCCCTCAGCTACGTAATTACCGACTCCTTTCCCTTTATCTCCTTATCTCTCTATATGTTTTCCTTATTCTTCTCCTCTAACTCATTTTCCAATGCTTTGATTATGTTATTCCTCCCCAACAACCGTGCTTCAATTTCCATTGACACCTTGTTCAACACATTTCACACCTTCTCATCAATTAGCTATTGTGAATCCACAATGGGATTTACCTCCTTAGAGTTCAGTGTATATATAAATGTGCATGCATTGACTTTGAATTCCAGTTCATCAACATGGGACTCAAAATTCCATAAAAACATCTTCCTGGTGCGTGGGTACAATCTATCTTTATCAAATGATGATCAATATAAGAGTTGATCTAATTTCACCATGCTCTGGAAACACACACGTAGGACCTTGTTTGGATCATCATCATAAGTCATTATGGGCCCTTTAGATGTTTTTGTTACACCCTTGCCACCTATGTGTGCTCCTGTTGTGAAATTGATTGCTAAACTTATTTCTTTTCCCATGCTTCCATACTTTTCCTTTTCCACTTCTCACGCACTGTGTTCCACCTCATGCTCTACCAAGTCCTTAATAATGCCTTCCACCTCCTTTTCCACAGTTTCCTCTAATTTTTCATCGAACAGGTGTGGGGTCTCATGTACCTTGGTCCCCACTTCTTCTTCACTTCTTTCTCCCTCATGAGCACCCTCTGAGGATTCATCCCTCTCCTCATCAAATTTTTGCAAATTTTATAAAAATGTGTTCCTTTCTTCCTCGCGCTCCTTGTCCTCAATCTCACTACCATTCATGCTCTCCATCCTCTCAGAGTCTGAACTTTGTGCTACCTTCTACTTATTTTTCACTAGAGATTTCTCTATCACTGGGGACTTCTCCTTCACGTGATACTTCTTCCTTCAATTATAAGTTCTCATGCCCATGCATAACTCCTATGCTCCTATGGTCTAAACCACACATGCAATTAGTTCCCTTCTTGTTGGAGTTTCCTCCCTATCTCTCTTCACCCCTTTCTTCCTTCGAATAGGGTCCTTAGGGATGGATACATCATCCTTAATGTATGTGCCCTTTTCAAACTTAGGCCTTAGGTGTATATATACCATTGTCTCTATTTTTCTTGCAAGTGGTAATGTTACGGGCCTTAGCATATGTATGTCATGGGAGACACACTTCTCCACATATGCCCACTTCTTAGGATATATAAATGTCCTGCGTAGGATGCGATGCTTTTGATCTACTTCATTTAGATCAAATATAATTTTCTTGGAATCCTTATAACCTGTTGACTGCGCTCTGAAAATAATGCATTGTGAAGGAAAAAGGTAGTTTACACCATGGGCTCTTGGTGTCATCTATCAACGTGAACTTTCCAATGCAAAATTTTTGGTACACTGAAAATTCAGCATCATCCTTCACCAAGGCTAGAATATTCTCTGGAATCATCCACTCTGCTCTAAATGCATCATGCATCCACTTGTACTACTTATCCAAATGTTCCTTATAAGAAGATATCAATTTTTCACAAGTATATGCCTCGAACCTCTTAGCTGGGGAGGGGTTCTCATCAAGGTATTCCTAAACGTAGTTTTTCATCCAATCAGGAACTCCAATATATGAAAATATGAATATTACCATACATAATTTTATCTCCATCATGCACGACATCTATGATATCCTCCACAATGAAGTCCAAGATGTTTTATATGGTCCCTTATAAAATCTTTCTATAAATGTTCAACCATATATTCTTCACTTGAGTCCGCCATTCTTGTCCATTTAACTTGGTGAGCAAGCACGCGGCCATCTTCATACTGGGTCAATGATCTTGGCAATATTGAAGTAGTGTATGCCCTTCTTGTATTCATATTCCTTAGTTGTTTCGATGACAACCTCCTTGTCACCCAAGTCATCATCCAATGAATATCCCATTCAGATAAGCCCTATGTACTTAGAGATCAAGTGTGCAGTTATGTGCATTCTCCTTCCTATGAAGTAAAAGTAATATTTGTGCATGTGCAACATCATCCACTAGTATAACCTTTCTGGTTTTCCAAAAAATGAAAAATCATAGAGTTGAAAAATCCCAGCCTTCTCTAATTTCCTCTTTATGAAGTCATCATACACTGGTCTTTCATCTTTCATTGTTTCTCCAATAGGGCGAATTAGCTCCAATGCCATCTCTTTTTTAGTTGTATTTGTCCTATGGTTATAATATCTTATAGCCATCTTACGTACCTGAGATACCCACTTCATCCCCAATGAAAAACCATTTAGGTATTGCATCTCCGCATACCACTCTTTGTTAAAACTTATTGATGTGAATGGTTTTCCCTTTCTCTTTCCCTTCTTCTTGGTGAAATGGTTTATCCCATCCTTGGTGCCATTTTTCCTTGTCATGTCCTCACCAATTATTCCTTGTGTGTTTCTTTCTTACTGCTCATTCCTTTGATTCCAATACCTCTACGTAACTTCTTCAAACCCATGCCCTAGTTTGGAAAACCCTAACTTGGAAACCCCTTCTTTCACAAGAAAATGTAAATACTCAAAGGAATCCTTCAAAAAAAAACTTCCACGCATGCTCGTGCACTCCATTCCAGTATTGTTTGCAAATTTGTCAAATCCTTCAATTCACACACAACTTTTGTCATATTTCTCGCAAGGATGCCCTAGTTCACAAGATTATTTCAATAAAAAAATGCTAGGTGAAAAATAACATATGCCTGAATTCCTATTTATAGTTTTATAATTTTTCACACTATAATTTCCATGCCACCTACCACTGTACTTACACATTATATTTGACTTTTACAAAACTTTAATCCCTGATGAGTTTTATCTAGCACTTTTTCTTCATCATCCACACAAGTGTGTAACCTCCTCAAACTTATGGTGTGCCAAACTATATCGACCATAGACCCTTACTCATGCTCGTAATGTCGAAGTACATCTTCCTCTACATCTTAAACCTAGTTTTCTCTGTTGCTTCCTACCTCAGTTTGATTTTTGTGTTCATCACTATACATGGTTTTTATAAAGCTTTCTTGACACAATTTCATCTCTAACCCTTATCACTTGTGTTACGTATGTTCCTTATTAGATAGCCTGAGTTTATGTTTTTCTCTCCTAGGAAACCAATCAACATTTCCCCAACCATGTGCTAATTTTGCATTCTCTGCACTCTCCTACCCCACACTAAAATTATGTGTGGTCCTATGCACATGAAAACCTCTTTATATAGTAACTTGCTATAGGAACACAAACACGCTTATTACACAATAAAACCAAACTAAAATATAAAGAATAACAACGATGAAAGGAAACACATTTAAAGGAAAATGCACTTAAGGGAAACCTAAGATAATCAACAACACTTCCTTTTTACAAACACCAAGAATGATTATTTATAGTAGGGCTTTAGCCAACTCCCATTAAAGTAGTCGGGATACTATGTTCCATCAAATTCTTGTAATTGGAAAACACGTGAATCAAGTATATGTGTTATAACACATGTTATTAATAAATTTACTTTGAGTTTCTGAGGATGGCACATAAACTTTAAATCATACAAAATAACCATCTACCCAACCTCAAACTTCTTATTTTTAATATGTTGATCATACCATTCCTTCTACCTAGCTTTCTCCATCTTCTAAATCTAGCTAGCCATGGCTCGCCTTTCATGCAACTTCATAAGTTTATTTATGCCCTCTTCAAGTTCCTACTTATTAGCCAATCATCCTGTACCCACAATACACAGGGATGGTAACATAAAATCAATAGGTGGAATAGCTTCCATGCCGAACACCATATAAAAAGGTGTGGCCTTGTTCAATCTTTTGTAAATCATTTAATATAACCATAATAGTACAGAGACTTTATCATCCCATTCTCTCCTTCTAAAATCATAAATATTAGTCAATGTGTGGCTTAATATCTTTTTAAAGGACTCAATAGTCCCATTAGCTTGAGGGTGATAGGGTGTAGTTTTGTGATGGGCCACCATAAACTCTTCCAATAATATTCTAATAGTCTCATTCAAGAAATGAGTACTCCTATCACTTGTTAAACTCAACAGGCATCCATACCTGTTGATTATATTCTTCCATAAGAACCTAGTTTTTGTAGTCACCGTGTAATCCTTCGAAAGCATTGATTCTACCCACGTCATAAGATAGTATGTACAAGTGATAATATAACACAAACCTATCCTATGCGTAGCTGGGGAAATAGGGCCTACAAATTCAATTTCCCATTTTTCAAACGGCTCTACACTAGTGTTGTCCCCTCAAAATTTCCCTGCTTTTGATAAGTTCAAAATTGAAAATTTTGAGTTTATCACCTTTTCTGTTGTTCTGGTTATGAGAGAAGTCAATATTTTTTTAAAAAATCTACGTTTATGGGTCATTCTGTGTGATTTACGGGTCTGTCAGACATTTTTGTCCCAAGTGTCCCAAGTTCATTCGGGCTCACTGTTTGCCGATCGGCCATTTTACCTGAAGTCTGTTTCTTTTAGGCCCGTTAGACATTTTTGTCCCAAATGTCCCAAGTTCACCCAAACTCAATGTTCACCTTTCATTCAATTCAGCTGAATCACGCACTCCATGTACTTTCGTCCCTCATGTCCTGAAAGCATTTGTGCATCTTTTTCCTGCGTCGCCCGCATCAGCCGAATCGTTCTTTCACGTCCCGCGTGTCCCAAATGAACCAAAGGCCATCCGGGCTCATTTTTCCCACTCTTCCCAAATATCTTGCTTTTCAAGTTGGTAGATGTGTATTTAATGTGCATTTATTACCTTTCTCTCTCCTAAATGACTATATAATGAACTGCCCCATACGCATTTTTGCACACTGCTTTCTTGCTATCTATTGCTCATACCCTCGCAAATAGAATTCCTATGCGTATACCTGATTCTTATATAATTCCATCAAGAGCTCAAGACTGTGACTTTATTTTTCAAATCAACATGAAGATTAAATTCTAGGGTTAGGAACAAGTTTCACTGCTCGAGTCTACCGTTCCTGATATTGGAGACAGTGAAGTTCGCCACCTTGACTTTGGGGATTTCTGGGCAAGGATGAAAAACTCAAACCCCCTCTCCTATGGCACAAATGATTCATGATAGTGGCTTGGAATTCACCACTAGTTTTCCAATCTCAGTGCAATGTGCAGATACAGTACTCACCTGTGGTGTTCATTTCAATCCCGACTTGAGTGAGCTAGCGAATGTGCATGGGGAGCTCATTGCCAAGGTTGATGCTACTGCCATTTACATTGCCCTAAGGATTCTTGATATGGAAAATTCAAAAGTAATCTCTCAAAACTAGGCACAGGCCCTCTTTGATCAAGACAGTGAGAAATACAAGGCGAGGGTGGCGAAGTCTTGGCTTAAAAACCCTAAGAAGGGGGCGTCCCGTCTATCCAAGGTTATGTTTCATGCCGATTTCAATGAGGATGTTTTAGATTTTATAATTCTACTAGCTTGGGTCATGGGATTACCCTCTACCAACGAGTTCCATTTTTGGATGTGCCCCCTTATCAACATGGTGTGTGAAGGAACTCAGAACATCAACTGGGTAGAAATCATCGGCATGAACTTAGTAGAGCAACTGTCCAATGTACAGCAAACTAAGAAGTTCTACATGACTTCGTACCTGATGTATACCATATCAGCATCAAGGAAATGGTTTGGATTCACATACATTGATGCTCATAAGGGTGACCCTGTATATGCCTACTGCCCTCAATTCACCCTAGACACTAGCAATCGCAACTTTAGGAGGGTGAATGATGCTTTCACCATGTATATTGTAAGGCTCCTAGAGAGCGACACTGCAAGGAGATTTTCTGATGAAGCCATGAACCTGATTTCAAAGTATGGTGCCTACTTCATCTAGTTCAAGAAATTATCTTATATCAGGCTTGCAGGCTATGAGAGCACCCCTCTTAGGCTCCCTATGTTCTGCAATGATAAAATGGCCTTGATAGAGATATGGAGGCAATTGGACAAGTTACACAGGACTTGCAGGGATAAGAAAATTACTGGCTTGCACTTCCCCATATCTTTGGGAAACTACACCTGGAAGATGTCTCTAGATGCACAAAACATAGAAAGAGCCCTAGCTCCCATCACTGTCCATTTCTTCAAGCCAAGAACTTTATTTGACTTGAAGAAATTTATTGAACAGAACATCAAAATCAATTATTATCATAGGGCAGACACAGAAGACTATAGGGCTGACTATGTTGATGATTTTGAGGCAAGGAGGTGGCATTATGGCAGGTGTTCTCTCCAACTAATTCAAGAGCTTACCTTGTATCAAGTTCCGAAAGGGTTGCAGGATGATAATTCTGACCTATTTTCATATGAGTATGACACTGTGATCAAACACACTCCCTTGGAAGATTTGGATTGGTTCAAGAAAGAAAAGGATGATCTAGCTGAAATCTCAGCCCCTGTCCTAGTAAGAACCAAAATCTGGTTTGATAGGAGAGTCCGTGAACTTAGAAGGCATTCAAGAGAGTCCTCCTCCAAGGATACTTCAATGCCAAGGAGGGAGGCATTGACACCTAGTTTAGAAGCACCTATGCAGACTCCTCCTGCCTCATCAACTAAAGGTCCTACATCTTCCACTCCTTCCTCATCCACTCAAGTATATCAGAAGAAAATTAAGGAGGTCAAAAAGGAACCAGTTGAAGAAGATCCCATGATGAAGCATTCAAAATTGCCATCAGGTCCAAAGAACATTATTTTTCTCAGTGAAACTGAGGAGAGTGAAGTACCAGTCTCTACAAGCGCTCCAGAGGCTCCAATGGATAAAGAAAAGGAAGTTCAAAGCACTGAGCTCCCGAACACCATCAAATCCTCCGCACCAGAATCCTCGAGTGCCCCACTCATATCTCAACTAGAAGCAACAGAAGTGCACACCCTGAGTGCTATGAGTTCTCTATCTCTTAGTCCTCTTGCCCCACCTTCTTCCTCCTCCTCTTTTGCATGGGTGCAACATGTCATCAATAGTAGGAAGAGAAAGTCCTCTTCTAGAATATCGGGACAAAAATTTGATGCTGTGGTGGCCTTGTTGGGTACTACCCCTCCTACTCTTTCCAAAAAGGCTAGGACCACCTCAAGAATAGTATTTGATGCTGAGGGCCAGCAATGCTTGGAGATAGCCAAGCCCAAAGTAGACAAGCCAGAGCATGATTTGTAAACATCTGATCTAGAGCTCTCAAGGATTCCCATGGGAGATTCCACTCTTGAAGGTGAGATCCAAAATATTTAGGAAATAGTCACCAGGGTCATTGGGAGGGTGGAGAAAGGGCAACAAACCATAGAGCAGCTAGAGGAGCAGGCTCAGGTTCTTACAGGTTTTATCAAGTCTTTGTTGTCCAAGGATAAAGTTTTAGATCCTACCCCACTGACTACTCTTCCACCACCTGTGATTTTTAGCCAAGATGAAGTGCATAGTATCAAAGATATACGCAGATATTCTATCTATGGAAGGGATATGGAGGCCATGGTGGATGATATGCTCATTACAGGGTTGAATTTCATTGATGAAGCTTTCAAACTCAATGAGAAGGTAAAAAATATACAACAGAAACTCTCCTCCACTATGGGAAATATAGATAAAGAACTCAAACTATGGAGCAGTTGTATAGTAGACCTTCACCTTATGGGACAGGTTGATAATAATATTTTAATGGCAAGCAAAGTCTTCGACGATGCAAAAGATAACTTGTCAAAATCATGAGTATGTAATGTGGAATGGAAAATCAAGGTGCTAGAAGAAGCTTTGGGAGACCTGAAAAATAGCTGGTAGAAGGGTGAGGCCTTCAAAACTTTGGTGGTATTTTCTTTCAAAGATATACATTGCCACCTCCATGATGAAACCTCTGGTGTACCCCTCTCCTTGCAAGAAATCAGAGCTCAATTCAGAGATTTTTTCAAAGATAATTTGTTCAAGGAGGATTCCATTTCCAAGGAAAAGATGAAGGAGATCTACTCTCTCCAGTCTACTATTGAAGAAGCAAATAAATATTGTCACACACACGTCAAATTCAACAAAGAGATGGAGAAGTGCCTCAGATTTTGGACCCAGGCCACTGCCAACACATCGGTCCCATGTGGCAGAGACATAGCAGAGGCATTGAAAATATTTAGACAACGGATTCTAAAATCAATGGGCCCCTCTCAATCATGAATGCCTGTCTTCTTCTCCTGTTTCTTCTCCTTTCTTCCTTTCTTCATCTCAGATTTATTGTAATTAGTTGGGGTATTGCGATAAGTGGCCCTTTAACTAAACATTATTTAAAGAAGTAGTTACCCAGGGTAATTAATTTGTAAACTATATAATAGCCTCTCCTCGCCATTTTTGAAGGGGGAACTTGGCTTATTTTTGAAAGTGTAAGAAATAATACGAAAATCAATACAAAAGGATCTTCTTTCTTTGTTCATCTGATTCCTTTATTTCACAGCTATCTGTTAAATATTATTAGGTCATTTGTCTGCCTTATACCAAGAATCTTTGTATTCTTGCGGATGTTATTTATGGAATTATGTGTCCTTCTAAATTACATCTCAGTAATTCAAATACAAATGGTCCAATTCTAATTCATTGTATCCAGGCACTCATAAATAATTATTTTGTCATCTATAATTCTGGAGAATGTTTTTCTGCTTATTTCTGCATCTTCCTTCCTCTATGCTTTTGTGATTGATAATCTAATTTTCACAACGATTTCATGATATCCAATTTCCATATCAAAGTAATGCGTTATACATTTGTAAATAAGTCTTGCTTTAAATAAAGGGAACCTCTCCCATCAAAGAGGAGGGACTTCTTGTCCCCAGACTGTTGCTCTCATTAGGATCTTCTTTTGACTACCAACAACTAGCAATAGGTATTAATGGAATTTCATCTCTTTTCCTTGGATTTTAAAGGCACTGGAAATGGTCATAGGCCTTGTAAGAATGTATACAATACTTATAAGTTTTCTCCCACCAAAGGCCTACTAAAAGGATATTCCATGTGGTTGTATTTCCTACAAAGTGACCACCTAAAATTCTGCCATGAGATTCTTCCATTATTGCAGTACGTTCATGTTCCAGCACACACCAAAGAAAAAACTCATCTCAACCTAGTTTTTATAGGTCTCCACTGATGAACATATAGGGTACAAAACGTATAGCTAACCATTTCTTCTCTAGAGCCTTCATTCCTTCAGGTGCCACACCCATTCATAAGAAAATGACAATATCTTCCAAATCGGATGGCGTTGTTGGAGCCTAAAATATTGGCTAGGTACCAAGAGGTGCACATGTGCATGATTAGTAGATAGAAGGGAAATCAGGAAAAAATGCAAAGGAAAAGGGGGTTTGAGATGGGTTTAAGTGAAATGGGCATGCACGGGAGGCATAACAAGGGTTTAGAGGACTTATCCATATTTGGCATAATGGAGTCACTTGAGGAAAAATGTGAGAACCCAACTAGGCATGATAAGTGGATAAGGTTCCAACCTAGAACCTTGGAGGTAAAGAAAAGAATATTCCACACATGGTATATTCCTAGAGGCATCATTACAGTTAGTGGAAGGTTTGCAAAAATTATAAGCATTTGCCAATGGAGGACCACACCGACATTGTGCACGTGATCTACTTAGGAGATAAGTCATGACAGTGATCGATGATCCTATTTAAAGAGGTACTTGGGACAGTAACATGGAAAGAATGTAGAGAAATACCGAGAGAGAGAGAGATATATGGGTACAGAGTGAAAAGGGGAGCAGAGAAAGGGAGGGAGAGTAACAGAGTGCTGTAGAAATGTTAGGAAATGCTAAGGGTTTGGAGTTCATGGTGCTAGGGTTTAGAGTACTTAGTACTAAAGGGTTGTAAGGGATACCATTAAGAATATGTATGGGTACTAGGATCTGTAATATGGGATATAATGGGGAAAAGTATAGTTGGGATCTTTGATCAAATAGGTTTGCAGGAGTTTAGTCTCGATTATTTGATGTATATAGTGTTAGATGACCATTTTAAATGTAATATGGCTACCAGAACTCTATTAAATCAATATACATGGATCTATTATGTACAACTTGGTTATGGGTGTAAACCCTCATGTTATTATGCTTATCATGACTCATATTTGGTTTCTTATACTTCTTACAATGTTTATTTATCTTCTGTGATGCATTTATGTGTATATATGTTAGTTATATTTTCTACCTTTTTGAGTAGATGCATGTAATTATATTTCTACAAATAATCCTCCATTAATGGAAAAATTCTCTTACAAAGTTCACATAAAGGAGGGGCTCAACACCCACACATGCCTTGGGTGAGCACCCAACGTATGATAGATGATAGGCTGATGCACTTGGGGTTAGAAAGAAGTATTGAGTGTAAAATAATGACTACATATTGGTTCCGTTTCTAGGACCTCTTTTGAAGATATTCTGATTTCTCAAAGAATAAATAATAGAGGTATTGAAATAATTAAAGAATGGAAGGATGGAATAATAGAAGAATATTCTACTGCTGCATGAGGAGAGAGAACTCCTTCACAGATTCCTCAATCTTCTCCCATGCATCTACTTCTCCCTGTGCCTACTTAAGTAGGTCACCCACCAATGCACTTACTTCATACAAACTAAGTTCCTTGCTCTTAGCTTTCAGAGTATCTATAATTCATTCTAGTTGCTTGCTAAGATCTCTTAGTGCATCTATCTTGTGAGTGAATTGGGGGTACACTTCCTTTAAATTATTCTTAATCAAAACCTGCAAGGTTTCTATTGCTTCCAACTTCTTCTCAACTTCGGCTCCACCCTATTGCCTTTATGATTCTTCTAAAATTATTTTAGATCCACCTCGTGTGTAACAAAAAATATTCTTGCTACCCTGTCTCTATTGGAAAAATTATCATACATGGCTTTAGCCATTTGTGTGGTGGTATTTATTATAGAAAGGATCTTGAAGTAATGAGTCACTGTCTTCCCAATCTTTAAATTTTCCTCCTCCTTCTAGTGTGTTATCACCTCCTCTTCTAAATTTAATGTGAGTGGTCACATTTATTTGGTGAGGATGTGGGTCAAGTATTCCAAGAATTGCATGGTTGACTCATATTTTTGCTCAAGCAGGGCTAGGTCCGAGTTCTTCAAGATAATGGCATCTAAAATGGCCTATATCTTCTTATGGACTTTACACACCTTTGCCTTTTCATCCCTCAGTTCACGCCTTAACTGTGCACTGATCAATTCCTTCTGTTTTATCTCTTTGTCTTGATCAATGATCACCTCATTATTTTTCTCAAGCTCTTCCTCTAAGACCTAATTTTTTTTGTTTCTTCCGAAGAGTCTTGCCTCCACTGCCACTCATGTTTTGTTGAGAGCATTGCAAAATTGTTCATCGAATAGTTGTTGGGAATTTACCAGAGGGTTTAATCCCTTAGAATCTGGTATCTCCATCAATGCATCTCAATTTACCTTGAAATTAGGTTAATCCATGTGGGGACTCAAAATCCTAAGATATCATTTTCTTTGTGCATGGGTACGTACCTTATTCATCAATAGAAGACCAAACGAGGAGTTGGTTTTTTGGGCATGGTACTTTGGAAACAAGCACAAAGTACCTTTCTTATATCATTAATGTAAGTCATTTCTTGTTCTTGTGCCATTACTATGCTCTTTCCACCTATGCATGCTACCTTTACGAAGCTTACTACTAAGCCGGGGTCTTCACCCATGGTTCCATACTCCTTTCCCAAACTCACGATTTCCTCCATTTTCTTCAACACTTCTTCGGTGCTTCACTTGACTTCATGCTTCACCAACTATTAGATAATTCCTTCCTCCTCCCTCTTTATGGTAATATCCATCTTCTCCTTGGTTGGGGTTGGGGTCTTTTGATCCTTCATGTTTACTTCCTTGCTCACCCCTTTGTCATGAGCACCTTCCTTGTTCTCATCCTTCTCTTCATTTCCTTCTTCCTCTGACTCATGTACATCATACACATGATGATTCTAATTCTCATTGTGTTCTTCATTGTCTTCATTGCCCTTATCAACCTCCATGCTTTATTTTTCACCTGAGTTTGACCATTTTTTCACCCTATGCTTCTTCCTTATTGGTGATTATAGTTCAGGGGACTTCTCTTTTTCTTCTTTCTCAGACGACTCTCCCATTACCAATGACTCTTCCCTTCTGTGGCGAATCTTCCTTCTGTGGGGATTTTTCCTTCTACGGTGACTCTTTTCTCATGGGAAACGTCTTCTGGTGGACGTAAGTACTTGTGCCCGTGCTTGACTCATGTGCCCCTACTGTATGTATTGTTTGTGTGCTCGGCACATTTTTCTCTGGATCCTCCCCTATGTCGATTTTCCTTTAAACAATATTTTTCTATGTGGAGGGGTCCTCAGGAATGGAGACATCATCTTCAATATAAGCACACTTTTCATACTTAGGCCTTATGCATAAATAC
The DNA here is from genome assembly GCA_019776745.2 of Taxus chinensis. Classification (NCBI taxonomy): domain Eukaryota; kingdom Viridiplantae; phylum Streptophyta; class Pinopsida; order Cupressales; family Taxaceae; genus Taxus; species Taxus chinensis. The sequence goes on from CM034147.1 coordinate 606,225,078, forward strand.
ACCCTCATTGTTGTCCTCCCTGCAATAGGTAATGTTACTAGTTTTAACATGTGCACGTCATGGGATACATATTTCTCCACATAGGCACAATTCTTGGGGTAAATTAGTTTCCCATGTAGCTCATAGTAGTCTTGATCTACTACACTTAGATCAAATCAGATTTTCTTCACCTCCTTGAATCAGTTAACCCCATCCTAGAAGTACTATGTTGTGAAGGAGAAAGGTGATTTACACCAAGGACTCTTGGTTCCATCCACCAAAGTAAATATATCAATGTAAAAATGCTGGTATACAATGAACTCAACCTCTCCTTGCACTAGTGAAGACAACTATTCAGGTATTCTCCATTCAGCCCCGAATGCGTCGCGCATATGCTTATACCAATTTTCCAAGCATGCCTTATGAGTGGTCATCATGGTGTCACAAGTATACTAATCAAATCTCTTGGCAGGGGAGGGGTCCTCATCTGGGTATTCCCAAACAAACTTATCTAGCCCATCAAGCACTCCAATATCTAAAAAGACAATGGTGAGGAGGAAATTACCAAACATAATCATCTCTCTACCGTGTGTGGAATTTATAATCTCTTCTAAAATAAAATATTAGAGGTTGTATATGGTTCCCTCCGAGATCTTATTGTACACATTCAACTAGGCCTTGTTGATCTGTGTCTATTTCTCTTGCCCATTCAACTTTGTAACCAAGCGCGCAGCCATCCTCATCACCAGGTCAGTAATTTCATAAATGTCAAATTAGCTCAAAGCCTTCCTATATTCATAATCCTCCACAATATTTTTAATGGCTTTTTTGTCTTCCAAATCATCATCTAATGAATCTCCTTTACAGATAAGGCCAATGAAATTAGGAATTAGCTAGGGGGGTTATGCACATTCTCTAACCTATAAAATAGAAGTGGTCTTCATGCATGCATGACATCAACCATTGGTATAATCACTTGGGATTTCCATAATAGGGAAACTCATAGAGTTGAAACAACTCATCCTTATCTATCATTTACCTCATCGTCATTGATGGGCATTCCATCTGGTGTCCTCTTCTCTGTAGGGTGAACTAGTTCTATGGTCATTTCATTTTTTGTGGTGGTCGTTCGATGGTTGTAGTCACTGACGACCATATTCCTGGTGTGAGACACCCATTCTTTACCAAGTAATACACCATCTAGGTACTGCATTTCCATGTACCATTCTTCATTGAAATTGATAGAAATGGATTATTTTCCCTTTCCCTTTCCATTCTTCGGTGAAACATTTACTTCTTTCCTTGGTGTCATTCCTTTGTCGGGTCCTTACAAATTCTTCCTCTCTCTTGTTCCTGTCTCTGCTCACCTTTGTAGCTCCAGCCCTTTGCATAAATCCCTTCAAAACCCATGCCCCAACTATACAACCCTAACCTAGAAAACCCTTTTCCCACAAGTTGGTGTAACACCCACGAGATTCTTCCACACAACCTTCTCTACTTACACCCAGGTACTCCTTTCCACTCTGGTTCAATAATCAAACTAGATATGAACACAAATCTTCACAAATATTCTCAAACCTTCTTCACAAGGATACCCTTGTTCACAAGAGATATTTGATAACTCAAAACACAAGGTAGAAAATAACACACCCCAAATCTTCTATTTATAAATTTTTCTTTTCTCCACAATAAATGACATGCTACCTACCAACATACTTTTGCAATACAGGTGGATTTTTCCAACACCAAACTTCAACGCTTTTTCTCTACACTCAATCCTACATGAACACTTCCATAACCTTATGGCACGTAACTTCCTTAACCATAGATTTTTTCATGCTTACTCCCACACCAAAGTCAATTCTTCCTCTATGTCTTGGACCAAGTTATTTCCACTACTTACCTCATTTTTATCCTGCACTTTTTACCCTTGTATGGTGTTTCTAAAATCATTTGGACACCATCCTTCCCTTATGTTCACCTTTTCCACGCACGATCTTTTAATCCACGTGTTTTTTATTTTTCAACCCAGATCATCCACTACCATAGATTTTAGCACTTGTCACATAACTCCACCCCACAAAAAAATGGATGCACAGTCCTCTACATATAGATTTTTTTTGAAACCTAATAAGTGGCTACACAAACGTGCACAAATCAAAGCAACAAGAAAGGGAAACACAAAGAAAGGAAACTGCATCAAGGAAAAACCTAGGCTAAATGAAAATACTTCCTTATTTATAAACACAAAGAAGAATTATTTATAGTAGGGATTCAATCTACTCCTATTGAAATGGCTTGGCAATCATGTTCCATCCAACACTTGTAACTAGAAAATTCTTGAACCAAGTATATAGGATAAAATGTATGACCCCATCCAATGGAATTTCAATTTCCCAGGATGGCACAAAAAATTGGAATCATATAATAAAACCATAGTCCCAACCTCAAAATACTTGTTCTTAATGTGTCTATCATGCCATGCATTTTGTTTGGATTTTTCTATTTTCTGACTCCACTGAGCAATATCATGCTTCTCATCTAACTGCATTACTTTATCAATCCTCTCCTCAAGTACTTGTTCATCATCTAACCCTCTTGTGTGTGTTATAAACAACAATGGTAACATTAATTCAATAGGTAACATAGGTTCTATGCCAAAAACAAATTGAAAAGGTGTGGCCTTGTTCAATCTCTTATAAGTAGTTTGATATGACCATAACACAATAAATACTTTATCATCCTAATCGTTTCTTCCCACATCACAAATATTGGTTAACGTGTGATTTAGAATTTTTTTAAACACCTCAGCAGTCCCAATATATTATGGGTGATAAGGTATAGTCTTGTGACAAGATACCATGAATTCTTCCAATAACATTCTAACTATCTCATTTAAGAAATGGGTACCCCTATCACTTGTTAAGCTCAACAGGCATCGATATTTGCTGATTATATTTTCCCACAAGAACCTAGTTGTTGTTATCATTGTCCAATCCCTTGTAGGTTCCAATTCTACCCACCTTGTAAGGTAATCTATGCAAATGATATAACGTGAACATGTCCTTCACGCAGATAGAGAAATAGGGCTTGCAAAGTCAATTTACCACTTCTCAAATGGTTCTACATTGGCAATAGATCTTAATGGAATTTCATCTCTTTTCCCTGGTTTACCAAGGTGATAGCAGTGGTAACACACCTTACAATACTTGATATAATATTTGTAAACTATTTCCCAAAAATTTCATGCTAGAAGGATCTTACACGCGGTTGCATTCCCAGCATAATGTCCTCCTACAATTCCACCATATGCTTTCTCTATGATTTCAACATACTCATGCTCTAACATGCACCAATGCAAAACCTCATCATGGCCTAGCTTGTATAAGTCTCCACTAATTAATATGTAGGGTGGGATGCATATGGATAACTATTTCCTTTCCAAATTCTTCATTCCCTTCGGTGCCACACTAATTTTGAGAAACACTTGAATATCTTCCAAGTCAGAGGGCATGTGTTGTAATCTAGATAGTTGTGCATTTGACATTATGTCCTTAATGCTATGTGTGTCCTCTCCTGATTCTATCCTTGATAGATGGTCATGCCCCAAATTACTCTTACCCGGTTATACAACAATCATAAACTCAAACTCTTGAAATAGTACGACCCACCGACATATGCACCCTCGTAGAATGAGATTGTTTACCAAGTACTTAAGTGACATGTGGTCCATGTAGAATATAAAGGGTATTACCAATAGATACATCCTAAATTTGTTCAGCTCATAGATCATTGAAAAATGCCTTGTGCTTAGTAGTAGTATAGTTCTGTTCTTTTGAGGTTAGCTTCCTCCTAGTAAAGAACAAGGGGTGGTCAACAATTCCCTCTCCAGTTTATCCTAAGATTGCTCTAATTTTCATTCCTGAAGCATCAACATGTACATGGAATGGATTATCCATGGAGGGAAAGCGTAATATGGGTGTGGTGATAAGCCTATTATTTAATGTGTCAAATTCCATCTTCTGCACCTCTCCCAAATGAAATGTAATTTTGTACTTCAGCAACTTTTCCAACAACACGGTGATCTTGGCATACCCATTAACAAATTTATAGTAATACCCCATAAGCCCAAGGAATTTGTGCATGGTTCTATGGCTGGTAGGCTCCCCCAATAACATAATAATGACAACTTTGGCAGGATCCACTTAAAAACCTTCCTTACATATGATATGTCCCAATAGGGTTCCATAGGGAATAACGAAAACACATTTCTTAATGTTGAGGGATATACTAAAATGAAGACATTTCTCAAACATTAGCCTCATATTATCACAATGGTCCCTCACTAATCCATTTATTGTCTAGTCATCTAGGTTGACTTGTAGAAACTTGTAGATGAAGTCATGAAATTCTTGAACCACAATGCGTGAAAACACAACATGCACATTCTTTAGTCTAAAAGCCATGATCATGTAGGAAAAATTTCCCCATTCAGTGGAAAAAGTTATATTTTATTGGTCCTCCTTTACAATTATAATTTAATTATCCTGATAATCCATTTGTGAAATAATAGATCTCACATCCAACTTCTCCTTCTAGGATATCCTCAGTGAAAGGGGTTGGAAAATGGTCAATGACACATACCGCATTTAAATATTTGTAATCAACACAAATCCTTATCGTTCCATTCTTCTTAATGTTGATGACCATTGGACTTATCCATTTCTATTCTTCAGTAACCTCAATGATGCCTGATGTGATCATCTTTTCAATCTCCTCCTTGAATTTGATAAGTAGATTCAAATTCATTCGATAAAGTCTCATCCGAATTGGGTGCACACCATCTTATAACTTGAACTTCATTTATCCCAAGGAGTGGTGAAATCCATTAAGCTTGTGGTACCCACGTGGAAAAAATTCCATAAATTTGTGCAACAGATCAATGATCTTCAAAACATATTTTTCTATCTAGTAATCTCCAATAGTAGCCTCCTTAGGTTCTGCCTCCAGACCAATGTTAACCTTCTTGGTTTTTAGGGGTTCATGGTAGGTACACTCTTGCTCATTAGCACTATCCATAACCTTGTGCATGCCCAAAATATGGTTAAAATCCAAGTTTTCCACCTCTTCACCATTGATCACATAGACAACCTTTCCTTTCTCTTTTTCCATGCATGCATGCTCAAGTTGTATCTCCTCTGATTCTTCCTCATAAAAGTGTGATTCTAAGCTAGGTTAACCCAATAAATCTAGTATTTTATCCTCCACTATAACACTATCTCCCATAGTTAAGTTCTTAACAACCTACAATGCCTCGTTCACCAATGGCTTCATACTCCAATACTCGAAATATTGAAGGAGATCAACCACCAACTCCTGTCAGTTTCCTATCTAATGACTCAGCTCTGCGTGAATATACCATGTGCACACATAGCCTTGTAAGGTGGAGTAAAGATTATGCACCCATTAAAAAGGTGGTAAGGCTTCTGCGCCTTCTATCAAGGCCTTCTCACATTCCTGGATGTGAAATGAGGAAGGTTATTTCCCACGATAATCTTGTCTAATAGTAGGTGCATTGCTTTAGAAAAACCTAACAGAGAACATGATTCTCACCTCGCACCACTTTAGAAGGTTATCGCAATGGTTCACCCACCAATGTGATGTTGTACTAAGTAAGGTATAGCTAAACATCCTTCTCATTTTGATCTCACATCCCCACTAGGTCTCCATTGCTCACAAGAAGACATCAGGGTCGTCTCCCCTTGTATAACTTGGAAAATTCTTTCCTCCCAGGTGCCTGACTGAGTGGTATTTGTTATTCTTGTCAAAGATCCTCTTAACTACATTTTGACTAACGCATATGTCCCATACTCCCAATTGTTGCATGCCACACTAGTTGTATCACTTATAGATTGAGTGTCCTCCCATTAGAGAACATCTTCTTTTATTGGTTGCACAACCTCAAGGTCCCTGATAGTGTACACATAAATTTTGTTTGTCTTCTTCTCCTAAGGGCTCATTATAGGGAATTTAATTCCCATTTGTCAAAGGAATGATAACATGTTCCTCTTTGTTCTAAAAACTTATATACCCCTTATTGAAACATAAGTCAACATTATTCTTATAACACTAGGGGGACCCAAGTAATGCTAGAAGTTTTTCTACCTCAGCAAGTGCTAATACTTCGAAGTCTTAAATGAATTTCAACCTTTGGATAGTGATAGAAACATCCTTTAAAACACCAATGGACATTGCCTTTGTCTTACTATCCATATACAACACATTTGAAGATGACTGTAATGGGGGCCTTCCCATTTGATTCCAGGCATCTAGGGTGAGAACATTAAATTTTACACCCATGTCAATAAAAATATTACTTAGGAGCCATCCATCAACAAATTCATTCAAGGTAATCTCCTTATCTTCATTAAGATTGTGAATAGGAAGGTTATTATGAAAAACCTTCCTCTCGCACTCTCCTCCAACACTTGGTACTTTACCTATCATCCATTATACTAATAAAGGAATGATATTATCTTCACGTAGCATCTTATACTCTTCTTTAACTTCATTCAAATCCTTTTGTGTAGTCTTAATGCTCTTCTTCTGCTCCAACTTCCTATATTACTCTTATAGACACTGAATTTCCCCTTGAAGATTTCTAATTACGTCTATGGTCTCTTGAAAAAGTTCCTTATGATGCATAGGGTCCAGATACTACCCATATACAACCTCTTCTCTTGTAATTAGTGGTATCTACTTTGGTATTTCCCTGGAAATCACAACCTCAACTTGTGTCGTCATGAGTATAGGTTCTAATTTAGACTCATGTGTCATTCTAGGCATCCACTATTGATCAACATGCTTTACGCTCACCATCCCAGTGCCCTTAATCTTCTGTTGTTTCTAGCTCATGTGTTCAAATAATTCTAGGCACTCCTCACACTTGTGCTTCTTTCCACACCAAGGAAATTGTAGTAGATCGGGGCAATCACACTTATAGTGTTTCGTAGACCCACAATCGTAACAAGTTCCACGCAGGAACTCACTTATTTTGCCTTTTCAGTTTCCATGGCCTCTAAATCCTCTGTGAATGCCTCTTCCAAGATTCCCTTCATTCACGTGCCCTTCATAATGATGACCCTCATCCTTTGAACTACTTGCAATACTAGTCTGGTGCACACTAGTATCAATGGCATCACGTATTTAGTAAATCAATGTACAGTCCTTGGTGTTATGAGTAGCAGAGGTGTAAATTTTATAATAGCAAGACACATTCTTACGGATCACACGTTGTAGTAGCAGAAACCTACTTGCATCATGATATCTGTGGAAAATATCATAGTAAAACATCATCATGCATACCAATCTCTGAGGAAAAATATCCTTTTTATTCCCTTATACCTCATAATCCATACACAATAACCCGCTAAGAGTCTCATGAGCTGAGTTATCAAATAATTTCTCTAGCTAAGTTTTCATTGCAACAATTTGGGCTTCTAGGAATGGACTAACTCTTGTATCAGTGCTTCCTACTACCTCAGTGTGTAAGGTAGCTTCCAAGGCCTCATGCAGATCTGTGAAAGTCTTTTATGAAAGTTCCCTCCTAAATGGTGTGATCAGTCCTCCAACAAACCATTGAGCATGATGTGAAGGGTGAAGGTCATAAGATAAATTAGATAGGAGAGTCTTGAAATGTGCATCATACTCCTACACTCTCTCTGTTATTCCTTACTAAATCTCCTTTAATACACTGATGCTTTTCTACTCAAATTCAAGTATGTGGAACTCCACTAAAAAGGAATTACATGGCACAATGTAATCCACCACTGTCTAGTGAGGGTCATACTTCCTATACTAGCTATGTGCATGTCCTTACAATGTGGTTGCAAACTAGCTTTCCTTCCACTCCATGGCAGTGATTCCCTTCGTGCACCATAGTAACTCACACCTGTGTACATGTTCCATGGAATTATCAACACCCTTGTAATCAAGTAAGTGAAGTGACATCTCATAAAACACCTATTGATGGTGTTGTGGACCTTGTCTGCTAGATCCAAGACCTTGATTCCCTCTAATGTTATCTCTAGCACAAGACCCACTAGATCCACTAGTGCCAATGCCTCCAAATCCACCAGATCATTCTCATGTCCTAGGAAAAGGTCCTAACACAGTTATGCCCTGTGAACCCACCGTCATGTTAAAGTGCATGCCAACAGTTTGTGATAACGAATCACTCCCATATGTGTTTTACGCTCCACTTCCAGACGTGATACTCAAACCTTATGATCTAAAAACTTTCCCAAATGTTGTGTGAGATAAAATAACCCAAAACAAAGGAAATGAATGTGTAGCCATAGATGTACCAAATGAAAAATTATACCTCTTAGGTGTTTCTCAACTATGAATATTGATACCAAATGGATTATTATAACTTATCTCAGGGACTCAAAAACTAAGTGCAAGGGTCTAGTTTCCATGTGGGTTAAGATGCACACCTATAAATCTTCTCCTTTCTTCACATGATGATCTCTCTCCTGAATTCAAGTGGTTTTATCTTCCATGCTTTCCAAGATGGGGTAGTTATGACTACTCATGTTCCATGTCCTCTGCATGAACCTCAAATCCTTCCCATAATGTCTTCCTCTATAAATCCATCACTCCTATAGCCTCATGCTACCTTGCCAACTACCTCTCCTGAGATTCATTGTACTTGAGCCACCTCTCCTCTCTCTCCATTTCTTTTGTAAGGTCTTCCATCCTTATACCATGCTAGCTTTTGTGTCATGTGCCTAACAGGAGTTTAACTAGCCATGGGAAAGGATTCCAAACTTAAAGTAATTACTAGGATCTTGATATAAAATGGAATAACATGAAATAAATATCATCTAGAGTCCATCAAGAACTCAAAATCAACAATCTTTGAGAAATAATACATATAAATAACATATTCCAAGGTATAACTAGTTAGCACTCTACTCCTCCATTGATAAAAAACATGGGTCCATGTAAAATCAACATCATGCAACTATTGATATTCCTCTTGGGTGTAAACACGAGGTCTATAGTACCTACTTATCCTTGATGCATATGTTGATAGCCATTCAGACAACTCTACTAGGAAACAATAGAATAATGTCACATAGAGTTTGTGATACAGGTTCTCCTCCACCCATTTACATGCATCAAACTCAAGTCCATTTTTGAATCGTTGTGAAAACTCATCCTCCATGTTATTAAGCCACGTATTGACATTATCCAAGGTCAAGTGTTCTGTCATCAAGAAACATTCTTACACAACTTTAAAAGAGATATTGGTAATGGAACCAAAATGTAGTCACCTTTCCCTACTCCCTTTAAAACCCCAAGTGTGCCAACACATCACACAGCCTTGACTGGGTGCTCACCCATGGCAGCACGAGGGCGTCGAGCCCCTACTTTATGTGAGCCTTGTAAGAATACTTCATAATTAATGGAGGGAATGTTTACAGAAGCAAAAATGCATGCATTCATTCTAGCATAGAAGTAAAAAAAACTAAATCTAAGCATAGATGCACCATAATGTAAAAGTAAACACTATAGCCTCACAAAAAAAATCAGATTTGAACCATGAGAAAATATGAAGAACACTAGGGTTTTTGACCCATAAATAGAGATATTAATAACTATCGATCATATTCATTAATTCACAATTGTTCACAATAGCCAGATTACATAAAAAGGGTCAAAATATATTGAATATGTCATGAAATAACATCTTATCCCTAAAAAATATCTCTTCTCAAAGGGTTCTATCCATGTTATCTTCTATGCACCCATAATATATCATTCCTTATGTTGCACATATTCTTCCTCTTGCATTATCTCTCATTTCCTCATAATCCCTTCAGCATACATGTCTCATACATGCCTACACATCTACCTCTCCTATTTTAGACCCAAGCACATTCTTAAAATAGAGTGGGATATCTCCCTCACCACCTCAAGATTACTCATGAGCATGCCACATGCAACAGATATCATGGTCCACCATACTCGAATGCCTATGTCAGCTTGTTAAATCCATGATTAATTTCAACTTTACAGCTCCTTGGGCACAATGATTAACCCTTGATTATTCCCTAGAATATTCTTTTCTTGGGCCAAAAGTATTTATACATTAACTTTATTCATTTTATCATGCTTACCCACATCCTCACATGTTTTCCATGCAACACCATATTCCATAATGTGGTTAAGTCCTAGAACCCTCTTCTACTTCTACACACCAACCTCTATGCACTAAGTTCACTCAATCCCTTCATTACATAACTGCTCAACTATTCAAACTATTCACACACACTTAGTTCTCCTTTCATGATATTTGTCATTCTTTCTTCTTCCTATATTACCTTCCGTGCACGCTCACCCTTTGCTCCAGGAATAAGTCATTTTTGGGGTCAACTCCTATGACACGCTCTCGTGCTCAGGTTCATACTTGACTATTGAGGGCATACTACATTGATGAACCTCACATCATTCACATGACATATTTCACACATAAATCATTCACAACACATTACCCTATGATGCAGTATAGTTCCACATTTCATACTCGATTACTGAGAGTTTCAATATCAAATGAACCTCACCTCACTCATACTCTCTATGCTCTATACTTCATGGTCATATATTTCTAGCACACAATTTAATCCATTTATCAATGACGCACTCTTTTTTTTATGGTTCATTCTTGAATGTTGAGGGGTCTTTTATAAATCTACCTTATTGCATGTATACTCATCCAAATATGTTCAAGGGGAATGATGTTCCTATCAAATTCACTTTGTATTCCATTCCATACACATTCATAGCATACTACATAGCTTGGTCATACATACTCTTTGTTACTTATACTTATTACATGTACACTTTGTTATACATGTTAGATAGATATTTTGTATTTCATTATCTTTTATATATACACATGCACGTTCACTTGCATTCTAGTTGTGAATACATACTTTCTATAGATCATTACATACAACACTGATCCTTGGCACAATACCTCTTACTAGTCCTACTATGGGCTTCTGGGGCCATATACTTTTGTACACACTACATGTGTTATTATTTCAATTTATGCTACTTCATATTCTCACTAGTGCACTATTATATTGGATCATACATGCTTTGACATAGTTTTTATATTTCTAACATGTTAAGGGGTTTTTCATGTGTAGCATTTGATTTACAACTCTATTTTCCACCATGGTTGTTTGTTACTTTTCTTTCTAGTATTTTTCATTGTTTTCCATTGTTTATGAGATTTTCCCTTTGTATTATGTGCATATTGTATGATTTTTTCCACTTTAGCCTTGATTCTCTTGCGACATTGTGAGAGAATGTCCCATGTTTTAAACCCCCTTTTTATGTTCTACAGTGTATTCTTACTTTCTATACTACACTTTATTCTTCTGTCTACGTATTTGTCTTGTTTTAATAACACATGGCTCCAACCACTTTTTTTGCATGTGTCTTGGTTTCTAATAAGCACATTACCTCCCACTTGTGTGGCTTTAGTTTCAGATGTACATCGGGTCCTCTTTTGGGCCGCATAATTCTAGCTACATAGCATGCACCTAAAACAAGGGGGGACATACATTGGGTGAATTAGTCAGCCCATATAGTAGTTCATAGTCACAATATAACACAGATCGAGTACTAGAGAAAACACACTCTTAAGTCTCAAAAATGGCCCAGAATCTCACTTGGCTCTTTAGCACAACATAAACACCAATTCCCAAACACATACATGAGCACCTAGGCACCCCTGACCCTTCCTAGGTTTCTTATGACTAGGGGGCGAGTTAGCAATATGTTTCTCATATCAACATGGTTTTCCATCATTTTACACAACTTTTTTCACCAAACATGCACAATCCTCCAATAATTAGCATGCATGCTTTCTCCTTTCTATTCGTGATGGATCAAACTGGATTGAGAAATAGATTGAACTTGTACAAAGCAAGATCACACCATCTGTAGTGTTGTATAAATCATTGGGAATCAGTAAAAGGATGGAGAATAACACTAAATTTTTTCTCCCTATACTTCTTCTGCCATGATGCGAGATCGCCCAAAAAAATCACAATTGGCGTGAGATCACCTGAAAACCTCATTCTTGGCATGATATCGCCCAAAAAAACCTCTTTTCTACGAGCATTTTCAAGATGATTTCTACACTCTTCAATCATCACAGATCATGTGCATGAGTTCATTTTCACATTTTACACAACTTTACATATTTGGATCGATTTTTTTCATATATACAACTTTGACTACTCTTTTTCTCTTCTCTTTTGTAGGTATTTCCTTATGGGAAGCATTAGTCACATCATCAAACACATCAATTGATAATGACAATAGGTACAACATGACATAACACATACATTTTCACCCCTAGGTTCATTTCCTCTTCTCTAGCCTCTATGCTTAATGTTTTATCACTCCACACTTTTTTCTTTTCTCCTCAGCATGATTTTTCCATTGATCTACATGCTTATCAATTATGCATCTCTTATCTACTTTATGTTCTCAAGTATTCACTCAAAATAATAAAGTGGGAGAAAATGTAAACATTGAATCACACACTTTGGGTACATTTCTAGGTTGTAATCACATAATTAAATTCATATGATTCCTGAGTAAGAAAAGTAATTATTGACCACTATATTTGGCCTCTTTTCTTTATTTATGGTTTCCTTATTGGCCTTACACACCCTATTTCCAAGTCTGACTTTTGATACTTCATATTTTCTGACTCTAGACACCAACTCACAATCACCCTCATCCCCTATGGGCACCCACGACCTATTTGTATCTTTATCGCCTCTTTTGGGCCTCTTCTAGCCATTAGGCATATTTTTTTCTTATGGTTATGTCTTTTAGTGGTTAATTAAAAAATTCAAACAAGGGAATCATATAAATACAATGTTATGTTATCATAATAAAGGACCAAAATCTAATCATTTAATATCACCACCTAAGGTTGCATCCAAATGCATTACAAGGGCATTAAAGATCCATCTAGCACTCATACAAGGGACAAGGAACTGCATTCTTTTATATACACACACATAGGAATGGAAGTTCATTTTGACATCCACACATCTACTTAAATTTCTACATCTAGCTACTTACTCACTATTCAAGTATATCTGACACAAGATCCACCAAGGGAATGATTCTAAACACACACACACACACACACACACACACACACACACACACACACACACACACACACACACACACACACACACACACAGAGAGAGAGAGACAGAGAGAGAGAGAGAGAGAGAGAGAGAGAGAGAGAGAGAGAGAGAGAGAGAGAGAGAGAGAGAGAGAGAGAGAGAGAGAGAGAGAGAGAGAGAGTCCTAGATATATTACATGGCTTGGTTGAAATCTCACTTTGTCGAGTGACTATTGGGGTATGTCTAACTCCCCATTTACATATTTTTCTTTTTAATATTTGATGTGTTTTTGGGGTTTTTGCATGATATCATTTACTTTGCATGTTACAGATGAATCTTATAGGATTAGTGTGACACATAGGAAATCAAAAATGAAGGGAATTGATATATAAAATACATAGAAGAAGTTAATTTATATCCATTTTTGTAGTCATAGGATCCTAGTAGGGGTATTCAATGCCCATGCACCCTAGTACTAACATTTATGACAATTCTACAATTTTCTGGGCTCAGTTGCGATAATATACACTTCTGTTTCATCAATTTTCCATCTCTATACATTATGAGAGTTACTTTGAATCATCTAAGTCTTTTTACATCCCTCTTTCACTTAGGTTTTTACATTTATCTTTTCTTATTGCTTCATTCAAATTTGTACTTTATTGCTTATTATTTTGTTGTGACTCTGGAATTAGGTTTTAGTATAATATTCTAGTTTTGTTAAATCAATATCTATGGTTTTCTATTTTCTCATGTTATTACAAGTGGTGACGAAGGTTTGTGATCCCTACCGACAGAAAATGAAAACCATTTTTATATGTAGACACAAAATCACATACTTGGGTCCATTTCTAAGTCCTATAACCATACTAGAATTCCTATGATTCCTAAGAAAGAAAACTAGTAATTGAGGAGTATCTTTGGCCTCTTTTATTTTTCTCTTATTTTGTATTTGGTCTTACACACCCTAAGACCTAGTTGAAATTTTACTTATTTATCTTTCATAGATTCAGACATCAGTGTCCAGCAAGGAAAACAACACCTAGGTGGTCCTATCCCCTCTAGGATCCCTTGACCCTTTTCTACCTCACTCAGTATTTTTGGGTCTCTTTTATATTTTGGACATATTTTCCACTTATGGGTCATAATTTTAGTTGTTAATTACAAAATTCAAACAATGGAATCATAAAATTACATATTAATATGTTCAAAATAAAGGACCAAACACTAAGCATTACTATCATCACCTATGTTTGCATTCAAAAAGAACCTAAAGCACTCAAAATCATCCATCTAGAATCAATTAAAGGGATAGGGGATGCAATAACTCTATGTACATAGCATAATAAGGGGAAGTTCATTCTACTCCATCCACACATTTTACTACATTATTACATTCAAGATACAACCCGCTATCAAGTACAAACTTACACCAGGGTATCCTAGAGCACAATTTCTGTAACATCCAATTTTTATGACTTAGAAATAAGGGGAACTTTTTTTTACATAATGTATTCTTTTATAAATTAATATAATTCAGAATACACATTCCATTATCAATCCATCTCATAACAGAAAACCATATGGAACTGTAATGACTCGATGAAACACTGATCTCTCACTCCATGACTAGGTATTAAACTGATATCTCATGTTAACTTATTCAAATGTATACTAGTATACTTGGTTCTTTTACCCTTTTAGGGTCACTCAAGTGTTATGTATAAGAATCCTATATGAATATATGTTATCAATATTCAACTAAAATCCCACAACTTAGACTAGGTGACATAAGACAACGCAACCAACAATTTTCGATACTTTGGCCAAAGTCTTAAACATGTTTACCATGTTTACAATCCAAGATGGCATACTCGTCAAAAGGAATATTTCTTTCACCACACTCATATAATTATCTATATTGGTCATCCTTGACTACTATCAACCAAACCCGAGTCAAATTTTCACACTAAATAAGGGTGGTTTACATGCACTAGTTTGGAAGAATACTCATGGTGACTAAGGGTACATTGACATAATAAATTTAATTTCATCAATTGGGTGTGTTTAGTTACCCTAAGTCCACATGATTTGATCACTACACTAGTTCATGTGTCTATATTTGTTTATAGTAGAACTATGAACTAAATTTCCACTTATGTCAATCGAGTTAATTGAACGAAGTGGGGTGTTAAAGCATATTTGGTTGCATCACAATATCCTCATAATGACTCTCATCATTATGAGGGTACTCTACTGCAGTCCCTATATTACAATAATGAACTGAGTTCCTTCACCAAACTAACATAATTAAGAATCATTAGATCATTAACCCTTTAATTTATTATCTTATTTAATTTATCGTTAAACAACGCACATAAGGTTTCCTGATGTACAATTGACCCAAAGAAGAGTATGAAATTTGATTTTACACAAGCTGAAGGTATACAAATAAAATCTACGTTCATGCATATAAATAATTTAATCTTAAACCATTATTTTTGTTTATCGATATATATCTAAATTCAATATTGTTGGGCCCCTAATGTAGCTACCAAATCTTAAAGGCGCGTAGGAATGCACGACCAGAGGGAGCACACAAGTGAAGGTGTGTAAGGAAGAATTCAAAATGGGTTCTTGGAGAACTAAGGACATGCACACACGTGAAGAAAAATTTGGGACTTATATGTTTTCGGCCTTTTGGATAGAACACATGAATAACATGTTCTGTTTGGATAAGGTTCTAACCTGGCGGCAGGGTGTCTTGGAAGGAATATACCTTGTGATAGGAAGATCTAAAATGTTAATCATGACATGGAGAGGCATGCACCTGGGGTGACCCATACCTTGACACTTGGGGCTAGATCTGAGGTTGCAAAAGAGTTTGTTAGAACTTAGATGCCTATTTACACACACACCCTTAGCAAAGAACAGAGACACAAGTGAGGTAGCGGAGCTCTACCAAATTACTGCGAGAACTATAGGATAAAATGGGTAAATGATTCTAGTAAGGATGTAATGGGGAAATGGGGAATGAAAATTTTGTTTTATGAGCATACATGTATAGATCTAGATATGGTGTATGACTGTGGTCTGCCACTCTGTGATGTTTTGGAGTAATACTATGAATGAATGTGATAAGGTTACCACTATGTTTATATTAATATCTCCTTCCTGTATTATAGACATGTTTCCACTATGGTTTTGATCTTATATAATCATGAACCTTACTTGAATGTTAAGTATTATTGTGGATTTATAACTTCCTCGTTCTATTAATTCTATTGTGTGCTTTGTTATTGTTATGACTAAAGGGGTGTAGAAGCCGTCCTAATCTCTATAGCTTCTTCATGTCTATTAAATCACTAAGTCAGAATCATGAATTGTGCCTTCCACTAAACTCACATAAAAGAGAGACTCAGCTCCCTCTTGCGCACCTTGGGTGAGTGCTCAGCACCCGCTGGGTGACAGGCCGGTGTGCATGAGGTTCCCTTGTTCTTGGTGGGGTGTAAAAATGACTACATATTTGTTCTGTTTCCGAGACCTCTTTTTGAAGTTGTAGTGGAACATGGCATACATCATGATCTGTGTAAAAAGTGATGGCGGAGCACTTAACACTTAAAGGTATTGAAGATTGGTTTAAAAGCACAGAGGATGAATTCACTGAAAGATTCAATACTGGACCGAGATTTGACACGTGAATATGGGTTGAGGACACTCTTTATCATGAGTTATATGAAACCTTCTTCTGTCGTTTCCCAGTAGAGTTATTTGAATGGCTCTCGGCTTATACATCTAGATCGGGGTGGTATTATAAGTCACAACCTTAGACCCAAGAAACATATCAAAACTTGCAAGATGCTGATCTAACAAGGACCCATGCTATAGATCATTGGTGGAAGGGAGTATTGACTAGCTACACTCTAGAATACACCATTTTCACATATTCCTATCCAGAAGTTGCTGAGTTTGAGTTTTTACGAGAGCCTAGAGGATCATTTCTGTGTACTATCCCCCTGGTAATCAAAATCTTGATGGTAACCATGGGTTTAGAGGCATTTCCTATGACCGGCTAAACCACTCTGAGTGCTTGGTGAGGAATCCATGTTGGGGAAAGATGGCTGATATAACAACTAAGAAGGAAAGGGAGGAGAGAAGGCTCAAGTATAATGAAGCGTGTGAAAAGGAGATCGATAGATAGCAGTGGGATTACAATTGGGTTATGGATCCAGAAATGGTGGAAAGGAGTTAAGGTTCACGTGGAGGATGTGGAACCTGAATAGTCTGTGGTACCCCATCTTGGTAAGCATTGGAGAGGAAACATTTCATCTTCTGATGAGATTCCATCACACAGAGAAAGAAGATTCGTTGACATGCATCTGACCCCACCTTGCAACCAAACCTTGGCACTTGGTTTGTTTGAATGAGGGAAAATTATAGTTTATCCATTTGATATCAATAGAAGCAACCGATCGACACCCAGGAGATACAATTTCTCATTTGGGAATTTTATGGCTTCACACACTATTCCAGTATTTGGTGGAATGTTTAGACAAGGCACATATATAGCTGGTTTTGGAAGTGTGTTAGGAAGTGGTGGAGGAAATACTACTGGGAGTGGTACTAGTTCACAAACTGTTGGTGTGTAATTCAGTTGAATGACGAGAGTGTTTGGCACCAAAAAAATGGGCCATGTGCCTGACACAGGAGGATCTGGAGGTGGAAGTGGTAGAGCTAGTGGATCCGGTGGAGGAGGAAACACTGGAGGAAACCAAGGGACTGGATTGAGAGGACAAGGACCTCAGCCACCTCCTCAAGTCTTTTTCGAGATGTCTCTACACTTACCAGATTACAGTGGGATAGAAGATGCCACGGAGCATGTGCATAAGTGCAAGCTATTATGGCACACAAAGGGGATCACGACCTAGGATTGAAAGGCCAGTCAATTTATGATGACCTTGCAAGGATGTGTGCATAGTTGGTATAGAAAGTATGACCCTCATCAGACTATTATGGATTATACCATGCTGAGAAATGCATTCTTGGTGGAATTCCACATACCTGAGTTTGAACAGAAGAGCATCATCTCTCTCAAAGAAATCTAGTATGGAATGGCAGAGAGCATGCAGGAATATGATGTGTGCTTTAAAAATCTATTATCTAAATTGTCTTATGATATCCACCCTTAACAACATGCTCAGTGTTTTTTCAGAGGGTTGATCACACCCTTTAGGAGGGATTTATCTCATAAAACATTCACGGACCCACGAAAAGCGTTGGAAGCTGCTTTGCACACTGAGGCAATTGGTAGTTTTGACATTGGTGTTAGCCCATTTCTGGAGGCTCAGATTGCTGCCATGGATAAGAAATTGGAGAAATTATCTACCAACACAGTTCCAGAGATTTTTGGTGGGATGTGGTGCATGGATTATAATGTAGAAGGGTACATAAAGGATAATGGTGGGATATGTACTCGGAAGGTGGTACGTGCCATAACAGTAAAATAAGAAATATGTCATGTCATGGAGACCATGATGTAAGTAGGTGCCCCCTGTTGTAGCGTGTGATCCATAAAAATGTGTCTTTTTATTACAAGATATGTACCTCAACCACACATGACACAAAGGATTATAGATTGATTGAACAGATTCATGAGGTAATTGATCTTGGTGTGCGCCAGACTGGCATTGCCAACAATTCCAAAGGATATGAATGTCGGTATGAAGAGCGCGGAGATGGAGGTACACATGGAAGAGGGTTTCGTGGAGGATTTCATGGTTGTGGTAACTACGGGGGAAGGAGTGAGTTCCTGCGTGGGACATTCTTTAATTATGGGGCCACAGACCATTATAAGCACGAATGTCCAAATATTCTATAATGCTCATGGTGTGGAGAAAAACATAAGTACGAAGAGTGCCCAGAGTTATAGGAACATATGAGTCAGCAGTACCAGAAGGATAAGGGTGCTGCCATGGTGAGTATTAAGAAGGATGACGTGTAATGGCTCTCCGCGAGTAGTACGTGAATCAGAGCTAGAGCTTGTTATGGTAACAACAAGGGTGGAGTCCACACATGTAAGAGAAGAACCTAGGTAGAGACCTCTAGTTTCAAGGGAAGAAGTAGTACATGGGAAGTATCCCAACCCGGCTCACCAGAAAGAAGTTTACTAGGAAACCATGGACATAATTCAGAGTTTACAATGGGAGATCCAATGTTTAAAAGAGCAAGTTAGAAAGGATAAGAAAAGAAGAGCGGTAGAAGCACCAAAGGATGACTTGGATGAGGTTAAGGAGGTGTGTAAACTATTGAGGTAGGGTAATGTTATTCCCTTGCTAGGAGCTTGGTTGAGAGAAAAGGTGCCACATGCCAAGGAAGAGCATGAAAGGTAGATCCAACATGAAAACCTCCCACCTCACAGCCTTGATTATGAAAAAGAGATCACCTTGAACGCAGTAGTTGATGGATGGCTACTTTGCAACATCCTCATTGACACAGGTGCGGAGGTTAATGTTATCACTCTGGATGCCTAGCATCAAATGGGAAAACCTGCATTATAGCCATCTTCAAATGTGCTTTATATGGAAAATAAAAAAAAGGAAATGCCCATAGGTGTCTTGAAGGATGCGACCATTACCATTCAAGGGATTAAGTTCACTGGGGATTTTGAAGTCTTGGAACTTGCCAAGGAAGATAATTTCCCAGTGTTACTTGGGCACCCGCGGTGTTATAAGAATAATGTAGATCTCTGGTTTAACAAGGGGTACGTAAGCTTTGAAAACAAGGAAGAGAGGGTGATTATACCACTTGCTGATGGAAAGTCCACACCCTATACTAAACCCTTTAGAGAAGAGGTCTTGGACAGAATATATGTGCACTCTATAAGAGATCCAAATACCATCCACCCTACAGAAGGAGTCATCCAAATTGATGATGCTCAATCTGTCAGTGATACTACCAGTATAGCATGTGATAATTGGGTGCATGAGAGTTATGAATTGATTAGGTGACATCTGAAAGGATTAGTGACCAAGGTAACCACAGTGCATACAGTTCAGCACCTGAGAGGAAAGGCAATAACCAAGTATTCTAGGGATGTATACCCTGAGGAATTTTTGAGAGAAATGGAAGCTCACTAGAGGGAGGAAAAGTGATGAGGTATGCTTAGTTATGTTTTGATAGGAATAATAGTGAGGTGGTGGGCCACGCATAGTGAAAACTTGTTGGAGTGGCGTGAAGTTAGAATTACGCTCACTGTCTGATTCTCAAAGAGCAACATACCCATTGCTATCAAGGATTACAATGGCAATGGACCCACCTCTTCCCACATCCAAGCATGTGAGAGGGTCTGGGGAGAAGGTGTGGAAGCATTACCACCCTCTCTTTGGGTGCATAAGTTGTATTCAACACTACAAGGTTGTGTGCATGCTTGGTACATCAATTTTGAAACATGTTGCCAAAAAAGAAATTGGCAGGAATTGGCGGGTGACTTGGTTCACACATTCGAGTACCAAAGTACCATACAACCGGTTGATGAGGCGTTGCAGACTATCAAACGCCTCACTCTAGGGGATTACGCCATGAAAGAAGATAGGTTAGTAGACTTACTTAGTGGACCTAGCTTAGAAGCGCGGTTCAATGAGGGAGAACTAGAAGACATACAATTCAAGCGTACGTGTCTTGAAAAGGAAAAAGGAAAGATGGTATAAGTTATTGATGGAGAGAAGATGGAGAGCTTGAATGTCAACCGCTCGGTTGGGATGCGCAAAGTAGTTGACAGTGCAGATGCATTTGTATGCGCATATCATGAACCACTCAAAAACAAGAAAGTTAACATCAGCTCAGAGAAGGATCCCAAGGAAGCTATCATTGGGGACTACTGGTCAGACAAGGAAGTATCAAAGATCATTGATCTCTTGTACGAATTTGAGGATTTATTCCCGTGTGGATACCATGAGTTGAAATGTGTCCACCATTCATTGGGGGAAATGAGGATAAAGTTGAAAGATGGTGCGCGCCCATTCAGGAAGAGACCTTACAAGATGAATTCCAACATGCGCGTAAGGGTTAAAGAAGAGCTAGACAAAATGAAAAAATTCGATATCATTAAGGTTGTGGAGGAATCAGAATGGATAATTCTAATGGTGATCAGCATAAAGAAGGATGGGTAGATTAGGATATGTGTGGATTATAGGGATTTGAGTGTTGTTTGTATCATAGATCCTTTTCCCACCCCCTTCAATGAAGAGATTTTGGAGGGAGTTACTGGGTTTGAGGTCTATTCCTTCACGGATGGATTCTCAGGATATCACCAAGTAAGGATTACCAAGGAAGAACAAGAAAAGACAACTTTCACCACCAAGTGGGGAAGCTTGCATACATGGTCATGCCCTTTGGATTAAGGGATGCACCCGATGTATTTTCACACATAGTGGTACAAGCATTTCAGGACTTCATTCACAAGTTCCTTCAAGTATATTTTGATGATTGGACAATGTATGGGTTGGTAAGGGACCATTGTGATAACTTGAGATTGATGTTTGAAAGATTCTGACAATTGAGGATTACCCTCAACATCAAGAAATGTATCTTTGTAACCCATTTTGGAAGTTTTTGGGGTATATCATATACAAAGAGGGCTTACTGGTGGATCTTGTGAAAGTTGCAGTTATTGTGGGGTTAGGGGAGCCTACCAGCCAAAGTGCCATGCGTGGTTTTCTTGGACACATTGGGTACTGCAGAAAGTTCATTAAGGGATACACCAAGATCACCGTGCCTTTGGAAATATTGCTCAAATATAAGAGTTCCTTTCAGTGGGGAGAGATGCAATAAAGGGAATTTGACACTCTAAAAGAAAGGCTTATCACCACACCTATTCTAAAATTCCCATCATGGGATAAACCTTTCCATGTCTACGTGGATGCCTCTGGTACAGTAATGGGAGCCATTCTTGCTCAACCAGGAGAGGGGATTGTTGATCATCCCTTGTGTTTTGTAAGTAGAAAGTTGACACCAACACAATAGAATTATACAGTGACCGAGCGTGAGGCATTGACAATGATCTACGTGCTCCAAAAATTTAGACAATATTTGTTGGCGAATCCCTTCATATTCTACACTGACCATATGGCCTTGAAGTATCTAGTAAACAAAGTAATGTTATAGGGGTGCATATGCCATTGGGTACTTTTATTTCAGGAATTTGAATTCAAAGTGGTGGTAAAACTAGGAAAGAAAAATTGTGGGTCGGATCATTATAGAGGATTGATTCGGGAGAGGACATGCAGAGTATCAAGGAAACCATGCCGGATGCACAACTATTTAGGTTGCGATGTGTGCCCTCAGAATTAGAAGACATTGCTATTTTTCTCAAGGAAGGTGTGGTGCCCAAAGGGATGAATGCTCTGGAAAGGAAAAGGTTAGCCATACGCACCACACCCTTCATGTTGATCAATGAGGATTTGTATAAAATGGGCTGTGATGAGGTTTTGTGCCGGTGTGTATTAGAACATGATCACATAGCTATAATAGAAGAATCCCATGGTGGGATTGTTGGAGGACACTATGCAGGGAATGCAACCATGTGCAAGATCCTAGTCACTGGACTATGGTGGGAGACGATTCACCAGGATTGCATTGATTTTTACAAGGCCTATGACCACTACCAGTGCCTTGGCAAACCGTGGAGAAGGGATGAGATGCCCTTGCACCCCATCACCATTGTGGACCCTTTTGAGAAATGGGCAATAGATTTTGTCGGACCAATCTCACTAGCAGTGTGAAGGACTAACTCGTGGTATATCATTACCTGTGCTGATTATCTGACAAGGTGGGCAGAGGCCACACCCACTAAGGATTGCACCACAACCACGGCTGCTAGATTTTTATGGGAAAACATTATCAGTAGGTATGGGTGCCCATTAAGTTTAACAAGTGATAAGGGCACTCACTTCTTAAATGAAACCATCAAGATTCTATTGGCAGAATTCATGATAGCCCACCATAAGACTGCCCCTTATCACCCTCAGGAAAATGGAACTGTAGAGGCATTTAACAAAATCCTTAGTCACATATTGACTAAGATATGTGATGTGGGTAGATAGGATTGGGATGACAAGGTATCAACAGTTCTTTAGGCATATAGAACAACGTATAAAATATTGAACAAGGCCACACCATTTCAACTGGTGTTTGGCGTGGAAGCAGTTTTATCGGTGGAATTCATGTTACCATCTTTGCGTATAACACACAGGAGGGTTGGATGATGAGCAAGCATTAGAAGAAAGAATTGATGAATTGATAAAGTTTGATGAAAGGCACTCACTAGCAAGATGGAGCCAAACAACTGAAAAAGCTAAGCAAAAGGCATGGCATGAACACCACATTAAGAACAAACAATTTGAGATTGGCTAGATGGTATTGCTATATGATTCAAAATTTCTACACCATTTGGGCAAGTTGAAGGTGCATTGGTTGGGTCCTTATGTAATTTCATACATCCTTGATTTGGGCATGTGCCAATTATAAGCGCTGGATGGAACAAAATTACCTAGACACTTCAATGGGAGTAAGCTAAAGCCCTGCTATAAATATTGCTTCTTGGTGTTTTTAAATAAGGCAGTTTTTCTAGTTAGCTTAGAATTTCCTTTTATGCGTTTCCTTTCTTGTATTTCCCTTTCGCATTGTTGTTTTGCTTTACGAATTGGGTGCCAATAACCTTATTTCTTTCTAAACTTATGAATTCATAGAGGACCACGCATCGATTTAGTGTGGGGTGAGGTGATAAAGGGAATCATGGAGTTATTTTGCTAGAGGATTGGGTTGGTAGACTGTTTGAATTGGCCCTGTTGAAAAAATGCATTAGGAGAAAAGAAGGCAGATGGGTGGAAAAACAAGGTTACATTGTAAATCCACGTACAAAAGAGAAAAATCACAAAAACATGAGGTAGGAAAAAGCAAGAATCATGAGGATGGAATAGGTGCCTTTGGCGTTGGTAACATGCGCGTAAGAGTCTTTTGTCAAGATGGATTGTTTACACGCCAGAAGGTTGGAAAAGTTTTTGCACAAGGATTGAGTGCATCAGGAGAAGTGCTGAAGTTAGGTTTTGTTTGGAAATGCTGCATTAAACATGGTCATATAGTGGTAGGTAGCCTAGCCTTAAATGCATAAAATCAGAAAAACCTATAAATACAAGAGTGGGCATTTCATTTTTTTACTTTGCGAAAACAAAAATAGTGATTTTATTTCAAGAGCTAGGGTTTTGAGAACTGACTTGTGTGAAGGAAAATCCCCAAAACTTAAGCTCAATTGGTCCATTAGATCTACAAACCAAAGCAGAAGTGATTCATGGGTGTGAGGAACATTGTGAAAGAGTGTTGTGATCGAAGGAGGAAAATTAGAGATTAGGGTTTTTGATCTAGGGCACGGGGCACGCAAAGAAAAGTCTCAGACAACTTGAAAGTTAACTAGGGAATGAAAGTAAAGGGTACAATGATGGCCACAAAATTAGTAGGAAAACCTAAAAAACAATACAAGAAGAGAAAGGGTAAAGGAAAAGGGAAGAAGAAATAAGAGGAAGTACCCTTGAATACGAACGAAGAATGGTATTCAGAGATGTAATACCCAGATGGGGTTCTAATAGGGCAAGAGTGGGAGTCCCACATAAGATAGATGACCATGATCGACTACAATCACTAGTCAGGCATAATTGTGAAGGAAATGACGTTGGAGCTGGTGCGCCCCACAACTAAATGAACACCTGATGGGTTTCCAATCTATAGCAACGTGGTCAACATGAAAATGGAGAAGCCAGGGATTCTCCAACTTTATGAGTTTCCATATTTCGGGAATCCTGAGCACTTGTACGAATGGCAGATGACGTGCGTCCATGAATACTTCTTCTGCTTCACAGGGCGTAAAATGCACATAACTCCCCAGTTAATTTCACACTTCACAGGCCTAGACTATGCAGGGGATGCGCTCATAGATGACCTCCAGGATGAGGAGGCAATCAGGGAAACCACAACATCCTAGGAATTGAAGAAGGGATCAAGATACTATGACGTCTTATATATAGGTGATCCAGTGATGAAGATGGCCACACAACTTGTCTCCAAGCTGAATGGACAAGAGAGGTGGACCAATGTGAGCAAGCCTTGACTGAATGTCTGTAGGAAGGTCACAGAGGGCACTGTATACAACAACACCCAGTACATAGTAGATGAAATCATAAGCAGCGTGAAGAATGGGGGAAAAATATTTTTTGGAAACATTTGGTTAACAATTGTGTTCTCAGAAATCGGGGGTGTCAGATGCATCTAAAAATTTGTGTGGGAGTACCCCACTGAAGACCCTTCGCCTACGGAAAGATTCTAGAAATACATATGTGAATCAATGAAAGGAGTACATAAGGTGTGCTTAGAAAAATGGTATAAGCACCTTATGAATACATTTAAGGTTGAATGGCAGATCCCTGAACAACTCCCCCCGACAACTAAAGGAGAAGAAGAGTTCATGGTCTACCAACATTTCTACATCGGAAGGTTCATCTTGGTGGATGGCAGTTGGAGTCCATGGTGAAAACTTCCATTCTCATTTACTGCCCAATTTTTCCAAGCAGGGGTAAACATATACAAGGAATCGAAGAAATTAAATCTGGAGTTGTCCACCCTTGACAGAGAGCACAAGAAGATGAGAAAGAAACTAGTATACCTGAAGAAACGTGCATACGTTGAAAGGTGCATGTCGCAGGATGTGCACATTATAAGGCTGTTGACCTTACCTATTGCTGGGAGCAATTTTGTGAGGATCTACCTACGCATAAGGCCAAAATTTTAAAAGGGTGCATACGTGGAGAATGAGATATCCATCCCGGACGACCCCATGGGAAGAAAGAAGCCTACGCCAAAGCACAAGGAGAGGTAAAAGGAAGAAGAACAAAGGGCAGTGGAGAAGTAGAATGTAGATACTATGGGGCTGAGTACCTGCATCCAGAAGAAAAGGAGAATGGTGGTTAGGGAGAAGACCTGGGAGCTTGCGAAGCCACCATCCCCTAAAGAGCCCTCAGATGAAGAGAGGACAACATCCCTAAATCCAAAGTTTTCTGCAAAGGAAGAAGAACAAGGGATGGAGGAACAAGGGTCTGAAGATAAAGACAACCCAAACGCCTAATAGGCGAAAAGGATGATATGAATGGGAAGATTTAGAGGTGAATCAGGAACCTATTGATGTCCATGATTTAGAGGGAGAGGGAGTAGAGGATACAAATGATGCTTTCATATTTGTAAGGAGGAAGGGCACCCAAGGGGAGGAAGGTGTGCAGAGCGAAGAAAGGAGTGAAGGGATAAGTACCAAGGGGCCATATATGCCCAAGCTCAATCAGGAGGAAGTAGATGAGAAAGCAACAAGGGAAGTAGAGAAGATAATTAATACCTTGGTCGAAGAGGAGTTGGAGCGCAGCGTAGAGCTTGTGCTCGATGAATTCAAAAGAGCAGAGGGAGAAGAGTGTGGGTAGCGCAAAAGGCCCAACTCTTTCAGTAACTGTTCCCAAGGGGGTGCGCATGGGAAGTAAATGCACGGAAGGGGGAAGAATAACAATTGGGATACGTTTATGACCCCAACAAAGTTTTTCACGTTTGTTTCCAGAGTACCGTGCCCACTAAGGAGCTCATCGCCATGGAGTCCTTTGATCCTGAGGGTGGATACCCGCACACGAGGAAGATGCTATCATGGGCATTTAACTCCCACCTCGATGAGCCTAAGTTCGAGGTTAACTAAGGAGTAGTATTAGCGCTGTCTGAAGGAAAAGGGGACAACCCCATTGCAAACACGCAACAAATATCAGATGAGAAAGTGTGTAATGCACTCAACAAGGTCTCCATAGAAATTGAGGCTAGGATCTTCTGCAGAAATGACAAGGTCAAAGTCTTGGAGGACCTATTAGAGAAGAGGAAGGAAGAAGTAGTTAAGCTAATGAAGGACCTCAGCCTTGAGAAATTAATCAGCACTCAACTATATAGGGAGCTTCAGGAGGAAAAGGCCAGGGTATGCAAAGTTTCCAATTAGCTAGAGCTCATCTCCCAGGCTATTATCACAAAGCACCCAGACCTTAACCCTCCCCGCGTAAAAGTATGGATCCTCCCTAGAATTCTTAGAAGACTTGACTTAGATCCTCACCATGGAAAGTCAACCTTTTTCCTTGGAGTTAGCTGAGGAGGTAGCTATGTGCTTGGAGAAGGAGGACAAGCTAAAGGTCATTGCGCTCGTGGATGAATACAAAAATGTGCTCGCTGACGTAAAAATAGCTGCATAAAATGCGGGGGTCACCTACAACCATTGCATGGATCAAGACAAGGTGAAAAACATGCTGCTTACTAGTGACGAGGCCGAGATGAAGGAATTCAGGGAAAAGAATAATGGTAATAGAGTCAAGTGATAAAAGATCCTAGCCGAAGTGGAAAAGAAGTTTGAAGCTATTGAGAACCGGCGAGTCTCAATAAAAACCCGGGTAAAAGAGCTCTATAAGGTCATCACGAGGAAGAAAAATTCCTTGGAGGATCACGCCAAGGAGCTGAAGACTATGGTGGAGACCATTAACACGAAGGGGGAAGGGTTAACCTTTGATGAGGTGAGCACCTTGGTTGGTGATATCTGCACTAAATCACAAGATGAATTCAGTGCTTGGAGTACATTGGAGGCGGATCTGTGACAAAATTTTCCCCTTCTTCTTCTTTAAGTAGTTTTCATTTTATTCTTTCTCTCCCCCATTCTTTATTCTTTACCCTCATTCATTTCTAAGGCAAGGCCTTGCATTCTTTTTGTACTTCATTCTTTGAAAATGTTCCTAAGGGTGGAAAACAGGTGAAGTGTGGGGTAATGTTGGGCCCCTAATGTAGCTACCAAATCTTAAAGGTGCGTAGGCACGCACGACTGGAGAGAGAATTCAAGTGAAGGCATGTAAGGAAGAATTCAAAAGGGTTTCTTGGAGAACCAAGGATACGTGCACACGTAAAGAACAATTCGGGACTTAGCCATTTACGGCCTTTTAGATAGAACACATGAAGAACGTGTTCTGTTTGGATAAGGTTCCAGCCTGGCAGCAGGGCGTCCTGGAAGGAATATACCTTATGATAGGAAGATCCAAAAAGTTAATCATGACATGGAGAGGCATGCACCTAGGGTGACCCACACCTTGACACTTGGGGCCAGATCTGAGGTTGCAGAAGAGTTTGTTAGAGCTTAGATGACTATTTATACATGTGCCCTTGGCAAAGAACAGAGACACAAGTGAGGTAACGGAGCTCTGCCGAATTACTGTGAGAAATATGGGATAAAATGGGTAAATGATTCTAGTAAGGATGTAATGGGAAAATGGGGAATGTAAATTTTGTTTTGTGAGCATACATGTATAGATCTAGATATGGTGTATGACTATGGTATGCCACTCTGTGATGTTTTGGAGTAATACTATGAATGAATGTGATAAGGTTACCACTATGTTTATATTAAGATCTCCTTCTTGTATTATCTGCATGTTTCCACTATGATTTTGATCTTGTATAATCATGAACCTTACTTAAATGTTAAGTCTTATTGTGGATTTATAACTTCCTAGTTCTATTAATTTTGTTGCACGCTTTGTTATTGTTATGACTGAAGGGGTGTAGAAGCCATCCTAAGCTCTATAGCTTCTTCATGTCTGTTAAATCACTAAGTAAGAATCATGAATTGTGCCTTCCACTAAACTCACATAAAAGAGAGACTTGGCTCCCTCTCGTGCACCTCAGGTGAGAGCCCAGTGCCCGCTGGGTGACAGGCTGGCATGCATGAGGTTCCCTTGTTCTTGGTGGGGTGAAAAAATGACTACAAATATTAAGTGAGTAAGATCATTAAGTTTTATTATTATAGTTTATCATTGTAAACAAACTTGATTGAAGCTTATACATTAGACTTAGAGATGTCATAAAGTCTAAATATTCATATTAGCTCTTTTAATCTTTCCTATTTCCATTTATTGTTTACAAATAAGGAGCATACAACCAATCATCCTTTATGATTTAAACATAATCACTTAAAAAGATATCATACTTAGATATTAATTAATGATAAAATGAACCATCCTTTTTGTTCTTATTAAGGATTATTGTCCTATTAGTTAAATCATAAAACATATGTATTAGTTTCGTACTAAGAAATCCACATTCTTCTAAATAATTTATCCATATTCCATTTTCTAAGGATCTATCAATCATGATCAACTTAGTTATACACTTTCCCAAAATGACATGAATCGAAGCTATAAGTAAAGATCCTTATTCCTAGTATTATTTTATACCCTAGAATCCATTAAGTCATGAATGTCAGTATTTAAGTATATCCATAAATTTCCATCATGCATGTTAATATTTAGGAATATTATACAAACCTAAGTCATGTAAGACCTTAGAATAAATCAGAAATCAACAACCCTTCACAACAATTCATTAATAAAAGGAGAGAGATCATTTTACACCCAACTTAATTAATATTCCATAAGTTTATATGAAACATCTTTCACCATTACAAAACTAATTTTAATACAAATTCATAGTTTTTCCAACAAGTACATTTCGAGAGAATTTCAATACATAAGTATCTGAATGAAGAAAAATGATTTCATTAGTAAAAAAAATGTAACTTTCTATAATTCTTTCTCCTTCCACTTTTCACTAAGTCCATCTGTAAAATTTTTAGCATGAGTCAATTCACAAGAACAGAGCATGATAAACACTATAACATTAAAAAAATATTCTTTTATCTAGTTGTTTCATAAAAGGAACCCAGTTGTTAATGAAAAGGTTCCAAGTTCACAAAAATAAGGACATTAGAAAGACTTCCTCTAATAGTCACAAATCATATATAGAGAAGAGTCACTAAATCTACATAAGTATTAATGTTCATAAAATAAACTAATTAAATCATCATAAATTAATTCCATCTAAATCAAAGTTATGATAATCATTTCAACATGATAACATTCCAAAATACAACCAATTAAGAAAATAATTAATTAAATTCATGATCTATCCTCGTCGGTTCAAATTTAATTCTCTAAGAAAATTTCCTCAATAACACAGTCAGATCAAAATCAAGAAAAATAAAATGAATTGATCTACAACATACAGGCTTGACGAGAATAATGTGTTGTTCCATTAATAATCAATTGTGCATCAACTACTAATAAGCCTTAATAGAGTAACATGAAAGATCCAACTTGGATAACAAACCTTCTTAATAACTCTGCTCTCAAAATCCCTACCTTCATTCTAAGAGGATAACTTTAAGGAAAGAACCAACTAGACAATATAGATAATAATAATTGTACAACGTACAGGAGATTTGACTCAAGCCTCACAAGACAAAATAGATACATGATAAAGAGTTCCAGGAGGATCTGCCTTTCACAAGATGATTTCAATACTTGTTTGAACAAAACATAGCCATCACAACCAAGCATCTCAAAAAAATGAAAATTTAAATGCTCATTGTCTTCCACATACAAGATAATGGGAAAGGAAATCAGAACGGTTTCATGAAAAAAAACACAGAGTACGGTCTTACCCAAGAGACCAAAATACAATATTAAAGAAATGAAAACTTCCTTAAAAATGATCAAATCAGACCTTACATCATCAAACTTGTTGAAATGAACTCCAATATGAATAATAATTACAATCAAACCTTAAACTAACCTAAGATGTAGTACAATATCAAGGAGACGTTCGTAGGGTTTAAACATTCAATTAAAAAATACAACATTCAATACGTATAATGTATTTTATAAACACTAATGACCCAAATCACAAGCATCTCTAGGGATGAACATGAGAATATGTAATAGTTATTCAAGATAAAGTTTAACAAAAGAAATGTAAGATGGACATTTCAAAGTATAATACAATGACCTAAAGAGATCCATAATTTTATGGTGTCCAATTCTCAAGCCAACCCAAAAAGGGTAATCATGCAAAGTAAACTCAACCAAAGAGAGAGAGAGAGAGAGAGAGAGAGAGAGAGAGAGAGAGAGAGAGAGAGAGAGAGAGAGAGAGAGAGAGAGAGTTACCAGTCTCTATTTCTAACATAGGTCCACCCGTGAAGGGTAATATAGAACAAAACATATATTAAAATGATAGATATAAAAATCTATTAGACACCCTCATATTATGTACTTACAGTGCTAAAAAACAACCTTCAAGAATACCCAGTATGGGTCGAAACAAGAAATCCATAAAAACAACAACAAAAGATCAATGGTCGATAACCTACTCAACCAATGAAGGATTAAGAACTGAAATAAGAATCCCAACAAGCATTCAAGAACGAGTCGAACATCAATACAACCAAAATGTAAGTCCATCAGCTAAAACAAACATTCCAGTATAGACCCTTCTTTAATATGGTGAACAAAGTCAAACTCAATAATATTAGTCAAACCCCAATTTTACTACAAGATGAGAGTTCCAAGGTTTAAGAAATTTCCACCGAATCCCTACCAAAATGTTTAAATAGTACAAGGATACAACACGAGGAAACATACATATAACAAAACATAGAATCCCTTTAAAGTCATACCCAATTCTTTAAATGAGCAACATGTTTGTTTTCCAAATCCATTCAAATATCACATTCATTAAAATATTTTATATCACAAAACTATTCATATCCAAGAAACCATGTCTGAAATAAACACACACAGAAGCAAAAGAACAATCAACCATTCCAACAAAATAATCTCATAGACATTTTCATGAAGATTAGAATTCTTTTTATGAAAAAAATTAAATAAAAGGAAGATATTTTAATGAGATATGGCGTATCATGCCTGGTAGTGCTCATGTCTTCCTTTCCTTTCCTCAATCCATCATGAAAAACTCCCACAACAATATTTCTATCAATAATGTCAAAACAATCCATTGAAACTTTTCCTGCTATCTTCTTATAGCTTCCATGCTTAGATTTTGCTATTATTTCCGCCATGCAAGGGATAAATTATGCATGCAACTGATTTGAGCTGGAGGTTTGAAAGAATGGAAAAAAACATGTAGATCTCCAAGGCTCTTAAAATCCAAATGAAACAATAAAACCAAAAAACTATTTTTTTCCTCCAACCTCCTTACTATTCCTTAAGAGGTTTTCACTCTTGTCAAGGATAATAAACACCTATAAGACTGACAGATTCCTTCCAAAAACACCTACCCATGCTTATCTTCTGCTAGTTATAACTAGTTGTTAAGAAAAATATTCATTTCAAAATAGCAGAGTTGTCAGCTCGGCAACCATCCACTATCCCCAAGTCTCGGCCAAGTTTGGCGGTACCAAGATTTAAATGTGACATTAAAAATTGTTGATGCCTTTGAAAAGAGTGTCACTTCCATCCCACTCTACTTTCCAACAATTCCAACCCACATCTCCATATATTAGGTTGATGTCAATAGATTTGTTCCCCTTAATATTAGGTTAGAAACCTTAGTTTAGGATCTTAGGTATATTTCATTAGAGATTAGAATTATTTAATGTGCAAAACTTAGGATAGTCTCTCTTTTAGGATTTAATCAACAATTAAAATAATCACATTAACATAGGTTTAAAATAGATCAGTAATCAAACCTTAGATTAATTAGGTCCTAATTAATTAATCAAATAATGTTACCTTCCATAGCTCATTAAAACTTTGAGAAGGTCCCCAAGAAGGGTGGAGTGCGTAGATGCTATAGGACGCCCCCGTGATCCCAGTGCAAGCCTGGGTTTAGAGATTAAATATTCTAACAAATTCAGCCAAGATGTTAAAAACATCAAAGAATCCTAAACATTCCTCAGATCACTAAAATTGATCCAAGGTAATTAATCCTGAACTTTGCAAACATCAGACTGAAAAACAAGTTCAGTATTGCAAACTAGGAAATGAACTCTTTAACTGAATTTATTTCCTTCTTCAAATGTAAATTACAAATAAAAATTTCAACACAAAATTATAAGAATACTTCATTAATAATTTTATAATTTTCATGATACGATGTTATACCATTTTAGAATACATAGTATATCCCCTAGAACAACATGATTTATCTATTTTAAATAGTAAACCATATTTACAATGAAAATCACCTATCAACGTTGTTAATTTACTAACAAAGTGATCAAAGATAACAACCATGAAAGAGGTATTACATAGCTCCCCTCTAAAAAGCATCATCATCCCTAATGATTAACTTAATCCATATTCATAATCAAGAAAAATAATTATAGTTATTATTATTTTATCCACAAAATTTTTCAACTGAAACCAGATTTACAGAAATTTTAAGTTTTTCATAACTTATTATAGCATCATAATTAGTGTCCTAGTACTTAAAAATTATAGAACTTGCCCAAAACTGGAAAAAAAATAAATATAGGTTTCACCAAAGTCTTTAATTGTCTCAAAAATTAGAATTAATTATGTTCAAACAAATGAGGAAAAATTGTTTTCATATCCTTAAGGTTTTCCCATGTTGCACTTTCTTTATTGAATTGGTCCCATTGGACCTTGGATTGCCTGATTTCATGATTTTGTAAGTGCAAATAACGAGTTTCCAGCACTCTTATGGGCTTAACCATGATTATTCTTGAGTCTTGGACCTACAAGGAATCTCAATTTAATACATGTGATAAATCTGAAATGTATTTATTAAGCAAAGAGATATGGAAAACATCATGCATTCGTGACAAAGTGGGAGGTAATGCTAAGTGATAAACTATAGGGCTAATCACTTCAACAATCTCTAAAGGTCCCACAAAACGAGGTGATAATTTGGTTCCCTTGCCAAAGGTAATAGAGCCCTTTTTAGGCTTAACATATAATTTTTTTTTTCACCAAGTTCAAGTTTCTTATCGATCCTTTTTAGATCTATATAATTTTTTTGTCTATCAATTTCTTTTAATATTTCACAAATTATTTTCACTTGTTGTTCCATTTTAGTAAGAATTTTAGGTCTAATTACCTCTCTATCTTCAATGTTATCCCAACTAACTATAGTTCTGCATTTCCTTCCATACAATGCTTTGAACAGGTGTCATTTTTAAAGAGGAATGATAATTATTATTGTAAGTAAATTAAAATAAATGAAGGTTATTATTCCCATTTGTACTATTGATCCATACAGTACATTCTTAACATATCCTCCAAAACTTGATTTACTCTTTTTGTTTGACCATCTATTTTCGGATGGTATGTAGAGCTAAAATTTAGTTTTGTTCCTAAGGCTGTATTTAGCGTTTGCGAGAAACAAGATGTCATTCTAGGGTCTCTATCAGATATAATTAATTTAGGTACTCCATGTAATCTGAAAATTTCATGTACAAATATTTTTTGCTAAAACATGTGAATCATCTTTAATATTACCAACAATACAATGTGCTACTTTTGTTAATTTGTCAACCACAACTAAAATAACATCATGTTTATTTCTAGACATAGGCAGCCTTTGAACAAAATCCATGCTTATTACTTTCCACTTATACTATGGTATGCTATGGGGATATAATAAACCAGCTGGGTGCATATGCTCAGCCTTAACACGTTGACATTACAGGAAATGTGAAACAAAATCATTTATGTCTCTCTTCATCCCTTTCCAAAAATATTTTTTTTTTACATCAGTAAGCATTTTTGTAACATCGGGATTTCCTGAGTAAGGTGAATTATGAAATTCCATCATGAACTTTTTCCTTAACTCATTTCCCAAAGGTACATACACTCTTTTTTAATATCTTAAAATTCATTCATTGTCAAAGTTAAAACCTTTGTATCTTGCATCATTATGATATGAAGCAAGTGTTGTTTTTACCTACTAAAAATACAAATCAGAGTCCATGATACTCTTTACGTCATTCTTAAACTGAGTTCTCAAAGTTATAAGTGTAGAAATATGTTTCTTATGACTTAGTGCATTTGTCACTCTATTTTCTTTACCTTTAATGTAACTTATGTCAAAATCATATTGTGACAAAAACCCTAACCATCTTCAATGTCTTGCATTCATATTTGGTTGAGTAAAAATATACTTCAGCCCAAGGTGGTCATTTTTTAACTCAAAAGGTCTTCCTAAGAGATAATGTCTCCATACTTGAAGTGTTTGAACTATAACAGAAAGCTCTAGGTCATGTGGATCAGAATTCAACTTATGTAACTTGAGTTTCCTACTCTCATAAGCTATAACAAGATCATCTTGCAACAATATACCTCCTAGTCCTTCACCGAAAGCATATGTAACTATAGTAAAGCTTCCATTTGGATCCGGTATAGCCAAAATAGGTGTAGAAGTTAGCTATTTCTTTAAAGTTTTAAATTTTTATTCACATTTATCACTGCACACAATTTTTTTTTTCCTTTTTTTGCAACGAAGTAATCGGGAAGTGATTTTTGAAAATTCATTAACAAACTTCCTATAATAAATAGCAAGCCCCATGAAGCTCCTAACTTCATGTACATTTTTAGGTGCAAGTCATTCAGTTATGGCAATAATATTTGATGGATCAATTGTTATTCCATATTTTCTTATGAAATTTCCTAAATAGTGCACTTGTGTTTCATAAAAAGAACATTTTGAACAACTTATCATAAATTTTTCTCTTTCTCAAAATTTCAAGTACAATTTTCAAATGCTCTTGGTGCTCATTAATGCTTTTAGAATAGATAAAAATATCATTCAAGAATACAAGTACAAAATTTTCCAAGTATTCTTGAAAGATATTATTCATTAAATTCATAAAAAAATGTAGGTGCATTTTTCAAACCAAAAGGTAAAATCATGAATTCATAATGTCCACTTATTCTAAAAGTTGTTTTATGAATATCTTCATCCTTAATTCTCAATTGATGATATCCAAAATAAATATCTATCTTTGAGTATACTGATGCACCACACATCTGGTCAAACAGATCATCAATTCTAGGAAGTGGATATCTATTTTTGATTGTTTCTTTGTTTAACATCATGTAATCAATACAAAGTCTAAGTGTTCCATTATTATTTTTCACAAAAATTACTGATGCTCCCTAAGGTGAGACACCTCAATCTTGTCAAACCTTTAGACAACATTTCTTATAACTATGCCTTAAGTTATGCCAATTCAATGGTATGCATTCAATAAGGTTCCTTAGAAATAAATTCAGTTCCAAGTTTTATTTCTATTGTGAAGTCAAATTCTCGTTTAAACGGAAGAGTATGGTACTTCCTTTGGAAACACATCGCTGAAATCTCTTAACAATGGATACTTCTCCAAGAAATCACTATCATTTTCTATTGTTTTAGAAATTTTTACTACATATAATGTGTAGCCTTTTTTTTTGGCCTTCTTAAGCTGTAGAGATGATAATTTTCTAACTGAAATTTCTTGTTTTACCCCTTGAATTTATGTTTTTTTCTACATATCATCAAGGCATCTAATGTGTTTTAAAGAACAATAAACTTTTTATTTTATGATCAAAAAGCCAATTAACACCAATTATGACATCATATGACCCTAAAGGAGAAACATAAAGATCTACTTGAGTGGAAAAACTTGGTAACTCTAAGACTACTCCAAAAAGACATTTACTAGTAGTATGGAAAAAATTATTACCATGGTGTACAGTCCAAGATTTTTCCATTATTCCTACTTTTATTTTTAAATTTATAGGTAATTTACTAGAAATAAAACATTGCATAGCTCCAGTATAAAAAGTATAGTAAAAGGTGTACTAAATAATTGTCAGGCCCTAAAATATTGGCTAAGGATGAGAAGGCATGTGGGTGTGTAGGAACTAGTTAAATAAGGGCGTGTGGGGTTGAAGGTGTGCATGGAAGGTGATGGGTTTCATTACTCCCTTCATTTAATCAACTTCTTGTTGATGTCATATCGAACCAAGGGTGTGTCTAAAGCTATATGCAACAAGAGTAATCTTATTGATCTAGTAGTTGACTATAGTTATTTATTTGTATTTTCTTGGGGATCTCTTTAATGTCTTAAGGACTTCTTGGTAAAACCTTATTTAAATCATAATATGAAAACTTGTTGAAAGTAAACACTCTAAAATCTTTGCTGAAAGGAAACACACTGTGAAGAATGGAAACACACTTGCTTCTAAAAGTAAACACACTTGCTTTTGGAATTAAACACACTCAATTTAGAATGATTGAAAACAACTGCAAGAAATATAAGAATCTATCTAAACACCTTACAAGACCAAGTATACAACAGAAATTAACTGAAAGAATTAAAACAATACATAATTAATAGATTTAAGCTATTTGTTGAAGAAATAAAAAATAAATAAATGAATATCCTGGTCTTTGGGGGAGTGGGCCCTTGCTCCTCCTCAAATTAGGATTTAACAACTCAGAATTCTCTCAAATAGGAATGGATATTTTATTGATAAAACATTCGGTGTTACAAAACCTACTGGATCTGAGTACTTAGTCTATATTTCTCTTCTCCTATTCTATATCTATCTCATATCATATTCTCTATATATTTATCTACTGTAGGTCTGCTTTTATATACATTTTATAATCATAGCTGTCTCAATGAATCTGATGAAATCAAATCATGCCCAGAATAGATGCTGAGTTAGATTGTGGCTGATCAGATAGCTGTAAGATAACTATCCCTAGATCTGTGTTCAAAAATCTTCTCATCCTTTCCTGATTGAAAGGGTCATAGATGCAAAATCTATGGATGTGGTAAGAATAGATAATTCCCATCAGTTTCAGAACTTCAAAGAAGTTCCAGAACTATAGGAAATCATTAAGGATCAACACCATATGAGTTCTAGAGCTATACCTAGAAGTTCCGGAACTAAGTCTAAAAATTTTGGAACTAAATACTGGAGTTATGGAACTAAGTTTGAAAGTTCTGGAACTAAATGATGACTGTGTGATGGGGTTTTGGAACTATCTTGGAAGTTCTAGAACTAAGATGTGTAGGAACAGATGCTATAAAAAACATATTGAATGCTACCCACTTCATTTCCTCAATTGATTAGACCTGCTTTATTACAAAACTAAATTTCAAACACACATTTTGTCAGGAATTCTATAGCTTTTAATATTAGAATCACAATCAATCAAAAGACAAAAAATTACATCCTAACTCATATCAGATCAACTAAAAGTCATAAAATGTAATCAACTTAATAAAAAGGAGAGTAAGATGAGATCATATATTAGACATTAATCAGACATATTCTGGCCTCATCATTTCTCCCAAAGTTACTTGGTTGTAAGTCCCTTTACAAACTTCAATCTTCAAAAGTGGGGTTATATGTTCTACATTCCATTTGATTGTTCAGATCAAATGGTTGAAACTAGATTTTCCAATGTTTAAACTTTGATGTATTATACCCTACTCCTGATTCTATTTTCCTCTCCCACTCTTCAAATTCAGTAGGATCTTGAGGTTCTCTATTTTTCCAAGGAGACATGGGGGGTAAGAAGTATAGGGGGCCTTATTCACATTCCCATCCATATTTTCCCGTAGGTTTCATTGACTTGGGGGATTATTGTGTATAACGCTTTTTCCCTTTCTAAACTCCAAATCAGATTGGTAGGGGAAATTACTTCCCTTATTCTCAAGGAAACAGTAAGGATTTCCCACCTCTTTGAGCATCCTTCATAAATATCTTCAAAATTTTCCTCCTCATAGGAGGTGAAGGAATCAATACTCTTTTGCAGAATGGTAAGATAATGTGTCTTGAATCTCTCATCAAAGGCATGAGTTCTAAAATGTGTGAGGAAGGCAGAAGGTTTACCATAATGAGATCTCATACAGAGACCTGTTGAGCTAGATTTCAATAAAAATTAAGATTCCCTTTCCTTCCATGCAATTTGGTTTTGCATAACAGAGACAAATGCATTGAGCTGGCTCTCCGCCACATACAAATTGATCATAAATCTTATGTTTTTCTCTAGCATAAAATTACAAAGATAAAATTCACACAGAAGATTTTTCTACTCAGGGCTGGATAGATAGTAAGCTGCCATGAATTCTGATTCATCTTTTAGTTCATGTGGAAGACCACATGCAATCCTTGACAGCTGCCTAGTGAATGAACTGATCTTCTAAAAACACACTATATGCAGGAGAGGCCTCCTACAGGAAAGCAATGTTTCACTCATAATACAGAACATATGAATTTTTGCAAGACATTTCTATTTATTTCCTTCCTCATAAAAATTTTTCTTCCCATTCTTTTCTTGCCTTCATCTCTTCTTCCATCTTGGTCTTCAATTCTTCATTTGATGTTTTGGCTTCTCTGAGTTCCCTGTAAGTGTCATTCCATAGCTGTTTGAGTGGAAAATAGGTTAACTCAGTTTGTGCAGAGATTGTGGACACAACACTCTATTTTCTGAAAGTATGACATTCTTCCACTTTTTCTATCAATTGTTTCTTGGTTGTTGATAATTCCTTAGTCCTGGCTATAAGTTGAGTTGTTATCTCTCCAATGAGAATTTCTCTTTGTTCTAATTTGAGTTTGAGGAAATACAATTCCTCATCCTTTTCTCTGATAATGATCTCTCCTCTAGACAAGAACAGAGCCTATTTAACTTGATGTATTTCTTCTTCCTTTGAAATTACTTGAGGAGTTGGGAATTCTTCCTCTATCAAAGGAAATTTTTCCTTTCCTTCTCCAGGATGCCAACTCTTCTTCTTCATGTGGCAATGTTTATGGTTTATCCAATTCCTAAAAATATTTCTCTTCAAGTCTCTCCTCTCCTCTATCTATTTCAGCTTGACTTGGCTCAGGAGGATTCATGGCCATGCTACCCAAAATGTTAGCAGCTTCCTTTTCCATCATTTCCTGCTCACTTCTTCCCTCTGGGGTTTCCCTTGACTTCTTCTAAATTTTTCTTCTCTGGAGAATTTCAACATGCCCAGCAGTGGATTTCCTTCTAGAGATTCTTCTTACTATTCTTTCTTGCTCTTGCATGGGTGAGATATCACCATCAGAGACAAATATTAGCTCCCCTGAAGCTGTTGCAGAAGAAGGAATTTCCTTTAAAGGTATAAAAGGCTCTGCTATTTTGATCTTTCTCACAGACCTTCTTATTTTTGGTATATTCTCTCTTTCCATTTCCCTCTGTTCTTGTACATGGGCATTAATTTCCAGATTAGTTAAAGGAGAGAATTGGGATGGAATTTTCCTTCTGATAATATTAGGGGTTTTTCTTGAAGCTTACCAAGAAACTTGTCCCAAATTTCTCCTCCATTTTTATTTGACAGAAAATGGTGTTGGCATATTGAATGAATTAGATCGTGATTCCTGATTGTCCTAACACCCCAGGAATACCTTTGAGCCATGGTCTGGATAAAATAAAAAAGAAACCCTGGAAGGTTTATTATGTACTTAGGTTTTGTGGCTCCATACTTCAGATATATGAGCATTTTTAGGACTTCTTTTTCCACAAACCCAAATTGGCCATCACAAGTTAAATATTTCACTATCCAAATCGCAACCGTGTCAAAGGGTTTGGGAAAACTGGCCCTTTTGACCCCTTTTATGATTTTATTTGTATTGTAGATGTACTGGGGTTCAGTTTCTCCTTCTTGTAGTAAGACTTCAACTAGTTCTTTCAAGGTCCCTTTTGCAGGTTGTGGGACTTGCACAATTGGCACTCCAGACATGTTACTTATAGTATTCATAGAAAAAGGAATAGAGATATTTCTCACCTTTATCCTGGATTGCTCTAGGTTTATGAAAAATTCTCTTACCAATTCATCATTATGCTTTGAAAATTTCTTCAGGAACTTTAGCCATCTTACATGCTCAAATATGGATGTTGCTTCTTTATCTACGAGTAGCTAGGAATCATCCTCTAGTTCTGATTTCTTTCTAATCCCCATATCTGCTGGAGTTCTATCTCTTTTGATTTTGTGCAAATTGGTTGCGGGCCCTCTTGCTCAGCTATAGAACTAATGAATTTTGTTGCAAAACCTCTGTTCTTAGCTGTGGAACCTCTATTCTTAGCTGCAGAACCTCTATTCTTTAGTATGGAACACAAACTTAATTTTCTTCTCCTTCCTCAAAATATCTCTGCAACTTATTTCACTTGATTTTTGTAATAATTATTACTAATGATAACCATGCCACCACTTATTCCATCCAAATCATCTTCATGATTACACACTTGTAATCATAATGTATAAATAGATGACTCATCATACATACTTTTAAATTAAGTCAAATCACACATGCAAATATTTAATTGAACCCTAAATAAGTTAAAAGATATAATTACCGTCGTTGATGATGAAACCCTTTTTCTATGATGACTCGTCATTCCTACAAGTGGAACAAAACATGATTAGATAAGACAACTAGAATTCAAAATAATTCCCTTTTATTTGAACTAGCCAAAAAAAAGAGGTCAACCGCCATTTACTGGTTTTTAATTGACCTTTGAGAGAATTTTTTTTTTTTTGTTTAATTTTTTTTTTTGTTATTTTTTATTTTTTTGGGGGGGAAGAAAACACCATTTGCTTGTTTTCATCTTCTTCCCTTTATTCTGGATCTATCATTTGTTTATTTGATCATTTTGGAAGAATTGGGTTCTTCCATATGATCAAATTCTTTATTTACTTCAATCTTTCTCAAGAATTCATCCTTAGTGGGAGGCTTCCTATAGAGTTTTGGCCTATGTCCATTGACCAAGAGTGTTCTACTACTGCCATCAATGGGAAGTAACTAAATAGAACCATTGTCAAATATCTTCTCAATCTGATAGGGTCCTAACCATCTGGTTCTCAATTTTCCCTTGAATTGTTGGTACTTAAAATTGAAAAACAATGCCTAGTCTCCTACTTTGAATTTCCTTTTCTTGATATGTGT
Source organism: Taxus chinensis (assembly GCA_019776745.2). Lineage (NCBI taxonomy): Eukaryota > Viridiplantae > Streptophyta > Pinopsida > Cupressales > Taxaceae > Taxus > Taxus chinensis. The sequence goes on from CM034147.1 coordinate 606,267,175, forward strand.
GTCATGTCATTGATTCCTTTGCTATTTGAATTATCTCTATCTGCTGAAGTTATTCCATCCTTAATTCATCCAACTCATTGAGTTGAAGGATTCTTTCTTTTTGAGCTGCATTCAACTCAATTCCCACCTTCACTGTTGTCCTCAATGTATGAAGTTCAAACTCTATAGGCAACAATGGATTTTTACCATAGAATAATTCATATGGTGAAAACCATGTTGTAGTTTTTTAAGTTGTATTATAAGCCCAGATAGCTTCAGGTAGTCTCTTTACCCAATCTTTTCTCCCAGCTTCAACTATTTTGGGAAGGATGTTCTCCAATTCTCTATTTGTTACTTTAGCTTGTCCATTTGACTATGGGTGGTAAGGAGATGACTTCCTATGATTGATTTGGTAATACCTTATTAAATCTTGGATCATATAAAACATGAATTGTGGTCCCTGATATGAAACTATGCTCCTTGGTGCTCCAAACTTTATCATAATTCAATTCCAAAGGAAATCAACAACTACTTCTTTAGTGGAATTTGTAAATGCCAACACTTCTTCCCATTTTTTCACATAGTCAGTACACACAAGAATATATTCCTTCACTTGTGAAGGAGGATTAAAGGGACCCAAAAAATCCAATCCCCATATCTCAAATGGTTCAACCACAAGTTGAGGTTGAAGAGGCATTTCATTGGTGAAGTTTGGTTGTCCCATCCTTTGACAAGGATCACACCTCTTGATATATCTCTTCACATCCTTGTACAGAGATGGCCAATAATAACTAGTGCCAAGTATCTTATGAGTTGTTCTTTTCACGGAATAGTGTCCTCCACTTTGTTCATCATGACATGCTCTAAGCATGTCAAATATTTCATCCTCTCTTACAAACTTATGCAAGACAAAATCAGGACCACATTTAAATAGCATTCTGTTTAACCATTTGAATTGTGCACTGGTATTAATTAACTTCTTTATTTGTTTCTTAGTGAAAGGAGGAAACTTCCTTGTTGCAAGATAATTTTCCATATCGGAAAACCATGGTGTACTTACTGAGATTGCAAACAGTTGTTCATCTGGAAAGTTATCCTTGACTGGATCTTTCTCCCCTGTGAATGTTAGTCTTGACAAAAAATCAGCTACCACATTAGATTTACCTGGATTATCCACAATGGTAATATCAAATTCTTGCAAAAGTAATAACCATCTAATTATTCTTCATCCAACCACTAGTTTGTTCATTAAATACTTAATTGTTGAATGATCAATGTGTACAAATATCTTGTACCCTGTAATGTAATGTCTTAATTTATTGATTGCATAAATCACAGCAAGAAATTATTTTTCAGTGGTGGTGTAATTATTTTCTGTGGGAGTAAGATTATTGCTAATATAATAAATGGCATGCATCTTTCCCATCTCGTCTTTTTGTCTCAATACTGCACCAATGGAATAATTTGAGGCATATGTTTGGATATGAAATGAATTTTTCCCAATTAGGGTCCTCTCAATATTGGGGCACTGATTAATTTTTTCTTTAATTTCTTCAAAATCTTGCTGACACTTTTCATCCAAAGACAAAATCACAGTCCTTGGTTAGCAAATTAAACATGGGGGGCAGAAATTTTACTGAAATCTTTTATAAAGCACCTATAGTACCCAACATGCCCCTAGAAATGATTTGATATCTATGGGGGTCTGAGGAATAGGTAAATCTAAAATGATACCCTAATTTTATTTTGATCCACATGAATTACTTTTTTTGAAATATGGTGTCCTAATACAATCCCATCATCCACCATCATCAAACAATTTTCATCACTAAGAGACTGGTTGTGTTGTTCACATCTTGTTAACACTCTATCTAAATTTCTCAAAGCATCTTCAAATGTATCTCTGTGTACACTGAAGTCATCCATATATACCTCAACACAATCATTTGTTAGATCAGGAAATATTGCAAGTACAACTCTCTTGAAAGTTACAGGAGCATTGCATAAACCAAATGGTAACACCCTATAAGAAAAGGTTCCCCGATGGACATGTAAATGTAGTTTTGTCCTGATCTTCAGCATTAACTCCGATATGATTTTACCCACTAAATCCATCCATGAAAGAAAAGTATTGTTTACCTAAAAGGTTATGTAGTACTTTTGATCTATGAATGGTAAGGGAAAATAATCTCTCATTGTGGATTTGTTTAGTTCCCTATAGTCAACACATATTCTCCATTTTCCATTATTTTTGGGAACAATTACAAGAGGAGATACCCATTGGTTTTCTGAGATAGGGTAGATGAAACCTACTTGTAATAGTTTTTTCAATTTCTTGTTTGAATATATCCCTTAAAGCTGGGTTAATCCTTCTTTGAGGATGCCTAACTAGTTTAATATTTTCAGTATAGATGTGATGAGTGCATATACTTGGATGAATTCTCTTCATTTCTTTGAAATCCCTAGAAAAAAGCTTTAGTATGATTTTTTAGAACATCAAACAATTTAGCTTCTTCATCATCCTTCAACCAGCTGTTAATGTTTAAAGTTTTACCTGGTTGAATTTCAACATGCTTGGTTCCAATATGTGATGAACTAATTTATGGGAAGGGTTTCATTAAAGTATTTAATGGACATGTATGTGGTAACAAAATATGGTATGTAGAAACATATCCAAAGTAGTTCCTTGAGACAGAATACTTGAAAAAGGACAGTAATGAGAATTATGATACTTATCTCTTCGCAGGCCAAATTCTTTGTCACTACTACTTTCCAGAAATTGTTCACCGCTTCCTAATGTACTTGAAACTAAAGCTATTGATTAATCCTCTCCCCAAGAGAAATCTCATTCCTTTGGAGTGAAATTATTTTCAATCAAAGAGAACTATTGTTGCCTTAGTTCCAGAGAACTATGTTCGCAGGTTCTAGAACTAAGGTTTGCGGGTTCTGGAACTAAGTTCATGGGTTCTGGAACTAATTTCCTAGGTTCTAGAACTATTTATGATTTCCTCGGAGGACAGATTGTTTCTCCTCCAATGGTGGATTAATCATCTCTTATAATTCTCTTACATGATCTTGCAATGTGATCATAGCCAAAGAAGATAAATTTTTCTTATTAGTTTCAGGAAGAATCAACCCACAATTGTTCATGATTGTCAGTTAAAGTTCATGCAGTAGGATATAAGGAATTTTTTTTTAGAGTTCTTACCATTCAAGATTTTCATATCACCTGACCTATAATCTATTAAAGCTAGAAACTGTAGCTAACCATGGTCTACCCAAAATAATGTGATAACCCCAATGTTTTACCATTTGGATGCAGTATAAGAAAGTCAACTAGATATTCCCACGACTCCACCATAACTGCCACGTCTTCAATAATTCCTTTTGGTTTTGCTACATACTGGTCTGCCATCTGTAATATGGTATTAATAGGTTGTATACATGTTAATGGTAATGTTTTCAAAGTATCCACTATCATTACATTGATAGCAGCTCCCAAATATACCAAAACATTATTTGTTGTCCACTCAAAATTTTCCCCACACTTAAAGTGAATTTTCAAAATTTTGAGTTTTGAATGTCTTCTCTGTTGTCTTTGAAAATGTTAAAAGCCAAGAAATTGTAACAGATCTGCATTCCTGGGTCATTTTGTGTGTTTCTCGCGTACTTCACGTATTTTTGTCCCGCATGTCCCAGTTTCAAACGGGCCCCTTTGTTGCATTTTCACCCGAAACACCTGAGCCGCGTACTTCACGCATTTCTGTTCCAAATGTCCCAAGCACTTCGGACCTTCTGTCACGTTTTCACCCGAATTGACCAAGTCGCGTACTTCAGAACTTTTTGACCCAAATGTCCCAAGTCAAAAAATTCCAGTTTCGTTCCGAAACACCTGAACCGCGTACTTCACGCGTTCTTGTCCCAAATGTCCCAATTTCAAAAGTGCGCTCTGTCCCATTTTCAGCCGAAATGCCCGAACCGCGTACTTCGCATGTTTTCGTCCCAAATGTCCCAAAACGCATTTGTGCGTATTCTCCCTGCTTCGCCCGAATCGGCTGAGCCGCGTGTTTCGCGCATTCGCGTCTCACATGTCCCAAGTGAACCAAATGCCATTCATACTTAGTTTTTCCCGCTCTACCCGAATATGTTGCTTTTCAAATTGGTAGATATGAATTTAATGCGCATTGATTTCCTTTCTCTCTCCAAAACGGCTATATAACGAGCAGACCCCCTTTTACATTTTTCACACTGCTTCCTTGCTCGAACCCCTGCAATCTAATTTCTTGCACACATACCCGTTCCCTACTGCAATTCCTTCCCAAGTCTAGATTGCAATTCTCTCTCAACTACTATCAGTATGAAGATCAAATTCCAGGGACAGGAGCAAGTTTCACCACTAGAGTCTGCCATTCTCAACATTGGAGACAGTGAAGCTCGACATCTCGACTTCGGTGATTTTTGGGCGAGGGTGGCAGATACAAACCCTACTCCAATGGCAGCAATGATTCACGACATTGGTTTGGCCTTTGCTGGCGGTTTCCCGATCTCGGTACAGTGTGCTGATACCGTGCTTTCATGCGGAGCTCACTTCGACCCCGCCTCAAGTGAATTGACCAATATACACGGGGAACTCATTGCCAAACTAGATGCTGCCACCATTAGCACTGCTCTGAGGATCCCAGAGACGGATAATGCCATAGTCATTTCCCGGGATCAAGCATAGGCCCTGTTCAATCAGGACATCGACAAATACAAAGCACGGGTTGCCAAGTCCTGGCTGAAGAACCCTAAGAAAGGAGCTTCTCGTCTGACCAAAACCCTCTTGTGGGCAGATTTTAATGAAGAGTTGTCTGATTTCATAACTCTGTTGGCTCGGGTTATGGGCTTGCCCTCCACCAATGAGTTCCATTTCTGGATGTGCCCACTCATCAACATGGTATGCGAGGGAACACAGAATATCAACTGGGTGGAGATCATTAGCATGAATTTGGCAGAGCAGCTGTCCAACGTGCAGCAAACAAAGAAGTTCTATATGACTTCGTACCTGATGTACACTCTAGCAGCATCAAGGCAGTGGTTTGGTTTCTCTTACATAGATGAACACAAAGATGATCCAATATATGCATACTTCCCGCAGTTCACCCTGGAGACCAGCAATCGTAACTTCAGAAGGGTCAACGACGCTTTCACCATGTACGTGGTTAGGCTGCTCGAAGGTGATACTACCAGGAGATTCTCTGATGAAGCTATGACTCTGATATCACACTACGGTGCTTACTTCATCCAGTTCAGGAAATTCTCTTATATCAGGCTTGTCGGCTATGAGGGCACCCCTCTAAGACTGCCCATGTTCTGTAATGATAGGATGGCCTTGATAGAAATATGCAGGCAATTGGACAAATTGCACAGAACCTGCAGAGATAAGAGGATCACTGGTTTACACTTTCCCATCTCTTTGGGAAATTATACCTGCAAAACAGCCCTAGATGCACAGAATGTAGAAAGAGCCCTGGTTCCCATCACGGTTCACTTCTTCAAGCCAAGGACTTGCTTCGACTTGAAGAGGTTCATTGGGCAGAACATCAAAATAGTCTATTATCACAGAGCTGATACAAAAGACTATTGGGCTGATTGTGCTGATGATTTTGAGGCTAGAAGGAGGCACTATGGCAGATTCTCCTTGCAATTAATTGAAGAACTCGGCCTATATCAAGTTCCTGAAGGGCTAAAGGATGACAAATCTGATCTATACTCGTATGAGTATGAAAATGTGGTTAAGCACACTCCTTTAGAGGATGTGGATTGGAACAGGAAAGAGAGGGACGACCTGACTGAGATCCTTGCTCCAGTTTTAGTCAGGACTAGGGTCTGGTTTGACAGGAGAGTTCGAGAGTTCAGGAGGCATTCAGGAGAATCCTCTTCTAAGGACGCTTCAACACCAAGAAGAGAAGCATCTATTCCAAGGTCTGAGACACCAGTGAAGACCCCTCCTGCCTCATCAACTCAGGGACCTGCAGAATCTACTCCTTCCTCATCCACCCAGGTATATAAGAAGAAACTCAAAGAAGTAAAGAAAGAACCTGTGGAAGAAGATCTCCAGGAAAAACAGGTAAATTTTGCCTATAGGGCCAGAGAACATCATTGTTCTTAGTGAAAGTGAAGAAAGTGAAATGCCAACCCCTGCAAATGCTCCTGAAGACCCAGCTGATAAAGATAAAGAAGTCCAGAGCACTGAGCTTTCAGGTGCTATAGATCCTTCTACCACAATTGCCTCCAGTGCCCCGCTCACATCTCAACTCGAGTCAACAGCTGCACAGACCTTGAGCGTCATGAGCTCCCTGTCTCTTGGTCCCCTTGCCCCTCCTGCTGATTCCTCTTCCTCTTTCGCGTGGGTGCAACCTTTGGTCGACAAAAAGAAGAGAAAATTCTCCTCTCAAAGCTCGGGATCAAATTTTGATGCTGTCGCAGCCTTGTTGGGCACCACTCCTTCTCGTGCCAAGAAAGCCAAAGTCACCTCCAGAATAGTGTCTGATGCTCAAGGTCAGCAATTCCTGGAGATTTCCAAGCCTACAACGGATAAATCAGAGCAGGACTTGCAGGCATCTGACTTGGAGCTCTCGAGAATCCCAATGGGAGAGTCTACCCCTGAAGGTGAAATTCACAACCTCCAGGAAACAGTCACAAGAGTCATTGGGAGGGTAGAAAAGGGCCAGCAAACTATTAAACAGTTGGAAGAACAGGCCCAAGTTCTCACAGGTTTCATCAAGTCCCTTTTGTCTAAGGAAAAAGTTTTGGACCCTACCCCCTTGACTGCTCTCCCACCTCCTGTAATTCTAAGCCAAGATGAAGTGCAGAGTATTAAAGATATGCACAAGTATTCTGTCTATGGCAGAGCTATTGAAGCCATGGTGGATGACATGCTTGTTGCTGGGTTAAACTTCATCGGCGAAGCTTTCAAACTCCACGAAAAGGTGAGCAATGTGCAACTGAAGCTCTCCTCCACTATCAATACCATGGATAAAGAGCTCAAAATCTGGAGCAGTTGCATAGTAGACCTTTGCCTTATGGGACAGACAGACGAGAACATTTTGCTGGCGAATAAAGTTTTTGATGATGCAAAGGACAATCTATCAAAATCATGGGTCTACAGCGTGGAGTGGAAGATCAGAGTCTTGGAGGAGGCTTTGGCAGAAATGAAGAACAGCTGGCAGAAGGGCGAAGCCTTCAAGACATTGGTTGTCTCGGCTTTCAAAGATATACACTGTCATCTTCAAGATGAAACTTCTGGTGTGCCCCTTTCCTTACAAGAGATCAAAGCTCAGTTCAGAACTTTTGTAAAAGACAATTTATTCAAGGAAAGCTCCATCTCCAAAGAAAAAATGAAGGAGATCTGCTCTCTTCAATCTGCCATTGAAGAAGCAAATAAAGATTATCATACTCATGTCGAGTTTGATAAAGAGATGGAGAAGTGTCTAGGATTTTGGACTCAGTCTGCAGCCAACACGTCAGTTCCCCGTGGCAGAGACATAGCTGAGGCGTTGAAGAGATTCAGACAGTGGATTCTGAAGTCAGTGGGTCCCTCTCAGTGATCGGCCACCTGTCTTCTTCCCCATTCTTTTCTCTTCTTCCCTTTCTTTTTCCGTTTTCTTTGTAATAGGTTGAGGTACTGCGATTTGGCAGTCCTTAACTATTCTTTAGTTAAAAGAAACGGTTATAAAGAGTAACTGATTTGTAAGCTATATAATGGCCTTCTTTACGCCATTCGGAAGGAGGAAGAACTTGGCATATTTTCTGAAAGTGTAAATAGATCATAAAGAAATCAATACAAAAGGGCTTTCCATTCATTGTCTATCTAATCTCTGTTATCTCTGTGTTTTCATTTAATTTTGTGAAGATCATTTGTTTCTAGTTCGTTAGTCTCACTGATTGCATATTTTCAAATATTGCGAGTATAGTGATCTTGTATAACCAAGAAGGAACTTTGTGTCCTTGATTAATGAATCTGAAGAAGGTTATTTACAGAACTTTGTGTCTGGTAATCTCATCTTGTTCATCCAATGCAAACGATCTTGTTTTAAATTCACTGCAACTTCGTATACATAAAGGATTATTCTGCTATCTATAATTCTGCATGTTTCTCTTCTGCTCATCCTCGTATTCCCTTTCCTCAGTCCTTTTGTAACTGATGATCCTTGTGGAAAACACTTTCGTAATATCCAAGTTCAACCATAAAATCATGTTTTGTATATTTGTAAATAAGTTCGTTTCTGAATAAGGGAACCTCTCCCATTAAAGAGGAGGGACTTCTTGTCCCCTGACTGTTGCTCTTCTTAAAAGTCCTATTTGACGACCAACAGTTTTTGGCGACTCCGCTGGGGAAAATCGCATTCCAGTCCTGTAATTTTTCGATCATCCTTTGATCTGGCGACTCCGCGTTTCACTCGAGGGAGAAGGGCCCTTGGTATTGAAGATTCTCAGTTTCAGCTTTTAGAGCAACAAGGTTTTCCTTTCCTTTCAACTTCAACAAGAATAGAAGGACTCGTTCGACAAGCACTCCACCTGTTCAAGATAGAAGTCCTATGGGTGGTATTCCTTCAGAGCCTGCTAGTCCCAATCTACGAGCTTTGATCCTCACTGGTGTTACAGTTCCTCTCCAAGCCATATTTCCAAGAATGGCGGCACCATTGCCATGGGGTCAACGTGTCGGGCCCCTGGCCCTTACTCAGCCTTTACATGAGTTACCCAGAGGTAACCGGAAGAACTTCCCAAAATTCAAAGGTGATGGCAAAGTACATCCTGATGAACATATTGCAGCCTTCATAGTTGCATGTGGAGTTTTGGGAGTTGAACATGAAGACGTCTCCGTAAGACTGTTCGTGGAGACTTTACAAGATAATGCTGCTGATTGGTTCTTTCACCTTCCGGCTGGTGCTATAACCGACTGGGACACAATGAGAACCCAGTTCGAGAATCGTTTCAAGCCGGCAGAAGATGTACATGCCTTGCTAGCCCAAATCTCTCAGATAAAGAAAGATTCACAAGAGCCCATGAGAGAATTTGTGGCCCGGTTCAACAGGTTGATAAATAAAATTCCAACAAACACTCGACCTGTTGATCGGATTCAAAAATGTTTCTTTCTAAATGCCCAATCACCTAAAGTTAGTTATGCACTAAGAAGGGCTAATCTCGCAACGTTAGCTCTAGATCAAGAACTGGCTGTTAGTGTCGAAGATGACTTGATCATGTCAGGGAAGTTGAGAAGAGACCCTCCCAAATCTAAGTCTGCTGCTTCTTCCTCTTCCACCCCTGGACCTAACACTGATCCATTAGTTCAGAAACTTGCGAATGATCTTATTGCTATAAAGAAACAATTGGCTCAGCATGCCCCTTATGCAGATGTTCCAAGAAGAAATTTCCAGCCCAGGAATCGTTTGCCTGCTTCTCAAACAAGACTAGCACTTGAAGGACCTCCTGTTAAGGTTCCTATGAATGCAACCTGTGAAGTTGAAGAGCCGGATGATGATGAGGATAATGAAGCTTGCGAGGAGTTTGTGGAGGAATTTGATGATGAGGCAGAAGAACTTGAGGGATCTCGAGTTAATTTCTTTACCACCGAGGGTATTGATGATGGAGATGATTATGATGAAGTGGTAGCAGACATGAATAGCGAATCATTTGCTGTCATGACTCGAGAGCAGACACGTCAGAGGGAGAAAGTGACACAGCCTATCAAGAAATCCAAGGAGCAGTCGACAACTATTCCCGTGATTGCAAAAAGAGGATCTCCTATCCCTACTTCGTCTACACCAAAGGTGAGTCCTATCAATCCTGCTACCAAAGTTGCTTCTTCTTTTTCTCCTAAAGTTGATAAGCCTAGAATTTCAAATGATGATGGCCCGTCCACTTCTAGGTCTTTTGATATTGTTGATCACCTGAAAAAGACCAAGGTCCAAATCTCAGAAGCTGAGTACTATCAGACCCATCCCAAAGCTTTTGCCAAGATGATTCAATTTGTTAATTCCCATTCCAAGACCACCTCTAAAGGCCTTTTACCTACTCCTCCTTCTGCACCACAGCCCAGTCTGGTAGCTGCTGTCACCTCGCCTGGTGACAAAATTAAACCATTTTATGTAACACTTCTCATAGCTGGCCATAGGCTCAGTAATTGTGTCATAGATTCAGGAGCCTCAGACAATGTCATGCCAGCTAAAGTAGCTCATGCCTTGGGCTTGACCCTCACTCGTACTTATGGATCTTGCTACTCTATGGAGAGTAAGGAAGTGCCTCTGGTTGGAAGGATTAAAGATGCACAAGTGGCTTTTGCTGCCTTGCCTGAAAAGAAAGTGTTGGCTACCATCTTAGTAGCAGATATCCCTCCTTCATACGGGATGTTGCTAAGTAGGAACTTTTGTAAAGATGTGGGTGGAGAAATTCAAATGGATTGGTCACATGCCCTTGTACCGGTTAATGGACAAATGAAGAAGCTGCTGCCTGAGAAACAATCTGAGTATATTGTGCAGAAGACGGATGATCCTAAAGCACAAATACTCTACGAGGATATGGGTCATGGAAATTACATGATTATGTCCCCTGATGAAATCCAACCCCCCAAAGCATCACCTAAAGATCCTAATGGTGTTTGGATTTTAGAATTTGATGGAAGTTGTTCCTCAGCTGGTTCTGGAGCTGGTGTCCTGCTAGTGTCACCTGAAGGAAGCCTACACCCCTTTTCATTCAAGTTACAGTTCGAGAATACTAATAACACAGCAGAGTACGAGGCTCTCATTCTCGGATTGCAAGTGGCCAAAGAACAAGGTGTAAAGAATCTCCTGGCTCGTGGTGATGCAGAGCTGATTGTAAAGCAAGTCAGAAGCCTTTTTCAGGTAAAAAATGGGAGGCTGAAGCATTACCGGAATCAGGTTTGGGATTCCATTGAATTCCTTGATGCTTTCTCTATTGAAGCAATACCTAGGGAAAAGAACAGCAGGGCTGATTCACTAGCTGTCTCAGGGTCACTGCTGATTCCTCATCCTGATTTCTCTCAGGACAAATTCACCATTGAAATGGTCCATCGGCCTAGTGTACCTGACAATACCAATAACTGGAAAGTTTTCAATGATGATCAGCATTTGCTTTCCTTCCTGGAACTCAAGGGTAATTTTGAACAACTGTATTTTGAGGGAAGTGACAACCTGCCTCGTGAAAGTGTGTCCTTTGACCAAGCTGTCACCCAAGGAGAAGAAACAGATCAGGAAGGGTGCATTAAACTCAAAGGAAACAAGATTCCTAAAGGTTTGGTGAGTTTGGAGGAATTATTTGATAAACATGACAGGTATGTGAAATCTAGAGCTTCCTCTGGGCCTCAACAATCAGCTGAACATGACAAAATCAATATTGGAAGTTCTACTGACCCCAAGCTCGTGAATATTGGAAAATGTTGCACAACAGATGAGAGGAGAAAAGCAATTGATCTTCTAAGGAGGTATAAGGATGTTCTTGCATATTCTTATGAGGATCTGAAAGCCTTCAAGCCAAAAGATATGCAGCATTCTATTCCTCTCAAACCAGGAATTAAGCCTTTCAAGCAGAAACAGAGGCAATACAACCCCAAAATAGCTGACACCATCTTTCAGGAGATTCAGAAATTGTTGAAGGCTAAAATCATCTTTCCCATTCACCATTCAACATGGATTGCAAACATTGTGCCTGTTAGAAAGAAGAATGGTGAGATCCGCATCTGTGTTGATTTCAGGAACCTGAATCAGGCTTCTCTGAAAGATAATTATCCTTTGCCTATGATGGATCAAGTATTGCAAGCAGTAACAGGATCTGAAATGTTATCTATGCTTGATGGATTTTCTGGATATAATCAGGTAGAGGTTGATACTGCAGATCAACACAAGATAGCTTTCACTACTCCTTGGGGTACCTTTGCCTACAAGAGAATGCCTTTTGGGCTTATTAATGCTGGTGCCACTTTCCAGAGAGCTATGGATCTGGATTTTGGAAGCTTGAAAGGGAAGTGTATTGTCATATATCTTGATGACCTGACAGTGTTTTCCAAGACAAGAGCGGATCATTTTGATCACCTAGAGACAGTTCTGCTAAGATGCAGAGAGCATGGAATTTCTTTGAATCCTAAAAAATATGTTTTCTGTGTCACAGAGGGAAAACTATTAGGGCACATTGTCTCCAAGGATGGTATTAAGATTGACCCTGAACGAGTACAAGCTATCCAGAAAATTCCTCTCCCAACCAGTAAAAAGGGCGTGCACTCCTTCTTCGGTAAGATCAATTTTTTGAGAAGATTCATCCCTGATTTTACAGAATTAACTTTGAATATTTCTCAGATGATGAAAGGAAAGCAAACATTTGGTTGGTCTTCTGGAGGAAAGGAATCCTTTGAGGGTATCAAGAGAGCTATCGCTAAAACTCCAGTTTTGGCCTGTCCTGATTTCAGCAAAGATTTCATCATCTATTGCTATGCTACAGATAATACCCTGGCTGCTGTCTTAACTCAAGAAGACTCTAATGAGCATGAACTCCCAATTGCGTTCATGAGCTATATTCTGAAGGATCATGAGTTGAAATACACCATGATGGAGAAGCATGCTTTTGCAGTGGTCAAAGCTGTGAAGCAGTTTCGTTTTTATATCCTCAACTCTCACTCCATGGTGCTGGTTCCAGATACAACTGTTAAGTCGATTCTCACACAACAAGAATTTGGATCCAAGAGAGGGAACTGGGTAGCTAAGGTCCAAGAGTATGACATTGACATCAAACCAACCAAGCTGGTTCGTGGAAAAGGCCTTTGTGAGCTCATTGCTGAAGGAGCCAAACATGAGTTGCTGGAGGAGAAAGTTGACCTTCCTACTGTTCTGTTCCTTAGTTCAATTGACGAATGGTATGCTGACATCGCCCATTTTCTCACCTATGGGGAATGCCCCTCTCATTTAACTTCCAAAGAAAAGAGGACTGTTAAATTGAGGTCAGCGCAATATGTGTTGTGGGAAAACGCCCTGTTCAAGCGAGGAATAGATGGGAGATTTTTGAAGTGTGTGGACAAGGAACAACAGAGAAAGTTGCTCTCAGCTTTTCATGATCATGCATGTGGAGGGAACTTTTCATCAACGGTTACAGCTCATAAAATACTCCGTGGAGGATACTACTGGCCTTCCTTGTTCAGAGATGCATCCAAGTGGGTTGACAAATGTGAGGCTTGTCAGACTTTTGTGGGAAGACCCAAACTGGCCTCTTTGCCTCTCAAGCCAGTTGTGATTGAGGAACCATTTCAACAGTGGGGTTTGGACTTCATTGGTACACTTAATCCTGCTTCTAGTGCTGGTCACACTCATGTGCTAACTACCACTGACTACTTCACCAAATGGGTGGAAGCTATTCCAGTCAAGAGCACTACTTCTGAAGTGGTATGCAGCTTCATCAAAGAGAACATCTTGGTAAGGTATGGTGTACCTAACAAGATTGTAACAGATAATGCTTTGAATTTCTCTTCAGCTGAGATAATGGATTTCTGCTATGGGTATGGTATTTCTTTGGCTCACTCTTCAGATTACTACCCTCAGGGCAATGGGCAAGTAGAATCCACTAACAAAAATCTGGTGACTATCATAAGGAAGTTGGTGAATGAGTCTCAATGAAACTGGCAAAAGAAGCTCTATGATGCTCTTTGGGCAGACAGGATTACACCAGAGAGAGATATTGGAATGTCTCCTTTTCAAGTGGTGTATGGAGTAGAAGCTCAATTGTCAGTGACAGTGGAACTGCCAGCCTTGCACCTAATGAAGGCCATTGAGGATACTAGTTTCAGCGATGCTCTGGATAAGAGAATTATGTACCTGCACAAACTGAATGAGGACAGATTGATGGTTGCTGATAGGATATCTGTTCACCAGCAGAAGGTAAAGGTCCTGTTTGACAAGAAAGCTAGGTTCAGAGATTTCCAAGTTGGAGACACTGTGTTGCTATGGGATAAAAGACATGAACCTCGTGGCAGCCATGGAAAGTTCGATTCCCTTTGGCTCGGGCCTTTCAAGATCAGACACTTTGCTAGTAAGAATTCTTTCTATCTTGATTACATGGATGGTTCTCCCCTCCCACTTCCTTATAGTGGGTAGTATCTCAAGTTGTTCAAGTCCTAGGTGACTAGGGAGTCCTTTGTATATTATGTACAGTGTTTTTGCTTCTCTGCTTTTGGTGTGTTTTCCTTTTGTTGTTTTGGTGTGTTGCCCTCTGTATTGGTGTTCTTTTTGACTCCGTTGCCCAATGGTCAAGGTACTGGTCTGCTTCCTCGAATTTTTCTAAGTTCTTGCCTTGCCTCATTCTTTGAATTTATGCCAAGTCATCCCCAGAAGGAGCCAGCTGTTGTCCACTCAAAATTTTCCCCGCACTTAAAGTGAATTTTCAAAATTTTGAGTGTTGAATGTCTTCTCTGTTGTCTTTGAAAATGTTAAAAGCCAAGAAATTTTAACAGATCTGCATTCCTGGGTCATTTTGTGTGTTTCTCGCGTACTTCGAGTATTTTTGTCCCGCATGTCCAAGTTTCAAAGGGGCCCCTTTGTTGCATTTTCACCCGAAACGCCTGAGCCGCGTACTTCGCGCATTTCTATTCCAAATGTCCCAAGCACTTCCAGACCTTCTGTCATGTTTTCACCTGAATTGACCAAGTCGCATACTTCGGAACTTTTTGACCCAAATGTCCCAAGTCAAAAAGGTGCAAGTCATTCCAGTTTCACCCGAAACACCTGAACCGCGTACTTCACGCGTTCTTGTCCCAAATGTCCCAATTTCAAAAGTGCGCTTTGCCCCATTTTTGGCTGAAATGCCCGAACTGCGTACTTCACGCGTTTTCGTCCCAAATGTCCCAAAACGCATTTGTGCGTATTCTCCCTGCTTCGCCCGAATCGGCTGAGCCGCGTGTTTCGCGCATTCGCGTCTCACATGTCCCAAGCGAACCAAATGCCATTCATACTTAGTTTTTCCCGCTCTACCCGAATATGTTGCTTTTCAAATTGGTAGATATGAATTTAATGCGCATTGATTTCCTTTCTCTCTCCAAAATGGCTATATAATGAGCAGACCCCCTTTTACATTTTTCACACTGCTTCCTTGCTCGAACCCCCGCAACTAATGTCTTGCGCACATACCCGTTCCCTACTGAAATTCCTTCCCAAGTCTAGATTGCAATTCTCTCTCAACTACTATCAGTATGAAGATCAAATTCCAGGGACAGGAGCAAGTTTCACCACTAGAGTCTGTCGTTCTCAACATTGGAGACAGTGAAGCTCGACATCTCAACTTCGGTGATTTTTGGGCGAGGGTGGCAGATACAAACCCTACTCCAATGGCAGCAATGATTCACGACAGCGGTTTGGCCTTTGTTGGTGGTTTCCCGATCTCAGTACAGTGTGCTGATACCATGCTTTCATGCGGAGCTCACTTCGACCCCGCCTCGAGTGAATTGACCAATATACACGGGGAACTCATTGCCAAACTAGATGCTGCCACCATTAGCACTGCTCTGAGGATCCCAGAGACGGATAATGCCATAGTCATTTCCTGGGATCAAGCACATGCCCTGTTCAATTAGGACAGTGACAAATAAAAAGCACGGGTTGCCAAGTCCTGGCTGAAGAACCCTAAGAAAGGAGATTCCCGGCTGACCAAAACCCTCTTGCGGGTAGATTTTAATGAAGAGTTGTCTGATTTTATAACTTTGTTGGCTCGGGTTATGGGCTTGCCCTCCACCAATGAGTTCCATTTCTGGATGTGCCCGCTCATCAACATGGTATGCGAGGGAACACATAATATCAATTGGGTGGAGATCATTAGCATGAATTTGGCAGAGAAGCTGTCCAACGTGCAGCAAACAAAGAAGTTCTATATGAGTTCGTACCTGATGTACACTCTGGCAGCATCAAGGTAGTGGTTTGGTTTCTCTTACATAGATGAACACAAAGATGATCCAATATATGCATACTGCCCGCAGTTCACCCTGGAGACCAGCAATCGTAACTTCAGAAGGGTCAACGACGCTTTCACCATGTACGTGGTTAGGCTGCTCGAAGGCAATACTGCCAGGAGATTCTCTGATGAAGCTATGACTCTGATATCGCACTACGGTGCTTACTTCATCCAGTTCAGGAAATTCTCTTATATCAGGCTTGCCGGCTATGAGGACACCCCTCTAAGACTACCCATGTTCTGTAATGATAGGATGGCCTTGATAGAAATATGCAGGCAATTGGAAAAATTACACAGAACTTGCAGAGATAAGAGGATCACTGGTTTACACTTTCCCATCTCTTTGGGAAATTATACCTGCAAAACAGCCCTAGATGCACAGAATGTAGAAAGAGGCCTGGTTTCCATCACGGTTCACTTCTTCAAGCTAAGGACTTGCTTCGATTTGAAGAGGTTCATTGGGCAGAACATCAAAATAGTCTATTATCACAGAGTTGATACAGAAGACTATTGGGCTGATTGTGCTGATGATTTTGAGGCTAGAAGGAGGCACTATGGCAGATTCTCCTCGTAATTAATTGAAGAACTCGGCCTATATCAAGTTCTTGAAGGGCTAAAGGATGAAAAATCTGATCTATACTCATATGAGTATGAAAATGTGGTTAAGCACACTCCTTTAGAGGACGTGGATTGGAACAGTAAAGAGAGGGACGACCTGGCGTGAGATCCTTGCTCTAGTTTTAGTCAAGACTAGGGTCTGGTTTGACAGGAGAGTTCGAGAGTTCAGGAGGCATTCAGGAGAATCCTCTTCTAAGGACGCTTCAACACCAAGAAGAGAAGCATCTATTCCAAGGTCTGAGACACCAGTGAAGACCCCTCCTGCCTCATCAACTCAGGGACCTACAGAATCTACTCCTTCCTCATCCACCCAGGTATATAAGAAGAAACTCAAAGAAGTAAAGAAAGAACCTGTGGAAGAAGATCTCCAGGAAAAACAGGAAAATTTTCCTATAGGGCCAGAGAACATCATTGTTCTTAGTGAAAGTGAAGAAAGTGAAATGCCAACCCCTGCAAATGCTCCTGAAGACCCAGCTGATAAAGATAAAGAAGTCCAGAGCACTGAGCTTCTAGGTGCTGTAGATCCTTCTACCACAAGTGCCCCGCTCACATCTCAACTTGAGTCAACAGCTGCACAGACCTTGAGTGTCATGAGCTCCCTGTCTCTTGGTCCCCTTGCCCCTCCTGCTAATTCCTCTTCCTCTTTCACGTGGGTGCAACCTTTGGTCGACAAAAAGAAGAGAAAATTCTCCTCTCAAAGCTCGTGATCAAATTTTGATGCTGTCGCAGCCTTGTTGGGCACCACTCCTTCTCGTGCCAAGAAAGCCAAAGTCACCTCTAGAATAGTGTCTGATGCTCAAGGTCAGCAATTCCTGGAGATTTCCAAGCCTACAACGGATAAATCAGAGCAGGACTTGCAGACATCTGACTTGGAGCTCTCGAGAATCCCAATGGGAGAGTCTACCCCTAAAGGTGAAATTCACAACCTCCAGGAAATAGTCACAAGAGTCATTTGGAGGGTAGAAAAGGTCCAGCAAACTATTGAACAGTTGGAAGAACAGGCCCAAGTTCTCACAGGTTTCATCAAGTCCCTTTTGTCTAAGGACAAAGTTTTGGACCCTACCCCCTTGACTGCTCTCCCACCTCCTGTAATTCTAAGCCAAGATGAAGTGCAGAGTATTAAAGATATGCACAAGTATTCTATCTATGGCAGAGCTATTGAAGCCATGGTGGATGACATGCTTGTTGCTGGGTTAAACTTCATCGGCGAAGCTTTCAAACTCCATGAAAAGGTGAGCAATGTGCAACTGAAGCTCTCCTCCACTATCAATACCATGGATAAAGAGCTCAAAATCTGGAGCAGTTGCATAGTAGACCTTTTCCTTATGGGACAGACAGACGAGAAAATTTTGCTGGTGAATAAAGTTTTTGATGATGCAAAGGACAATCTATCAAAATCATGGGTTTACAGCGTGGAGTGGAAGATCAGACTCTTGGAGGAGGCTTTGGCAAAAATTAAGAACAGCTGGCATAAGGGCGAAGCCTTCAAGACATTGGTTGTCTCAGCTTTCAAAGATATACACTGTCATCTTCAAGATGAAACTTCTAGTGCTTCCCTTTCCTTACAAGAGATCAAAGCTCAGTTCAGAACTTTTGTAAAAGATAATTTATTCAAGAAAAACTCCATCTCCAAAGAAAAAATGAAGGAGATCTGCTCTCTTCAATCTACCATTGAAGAAGCAAATAAAGATTATCATACTCATGTCGAGTTTGATAAAGAGATGGAGAAGTGTCTGGGATTTTGGACTCAGTCTACGACCAACACATCAGTCTCTCGTGGCAGAGACATAGATGAGGCATTAAAGAAGTTCAGGCAGCGGATTCTAAAGTCAGTGGGTCCCTCTCAATGACTGGCCACCTATCTTCTTCCCCATTATTTTCTCTTCTTCCCTTTCTTTTCCGTTTTCTTTGTAAAAGGTTGAGGTATTGCGGTTGGCAGTCCTTAACTATTCTTGGTTAAAAGAAATGGTTACGAAGAGTAACTGACTTGTAAGCTATATAATGGTATTTCTACACCATTCGGAAGGAGGAAGAACTTGGCATATTTTCTGAAAGTGTAAATAGATCATAAAGAAATCAATACAAAAGGGCTTTCCATTCATTGTCTATCTAATCTCTGTTATCTCTGTTTTTTCATTTAATTTCGTGAAGATCATTTGTTTCTAGTTCGTTAGTCTCATTGATTGCATATTTTCAAATATTGTGAGTATAGTGATCTTGTATAACCAAGAAGGAACTTTGTGTCCTTGATTAATGAATCTGAAGAAGGTTATTTACAGAACTTTGTGTCTGGTAATCTCATCTTGTTCATCCGATGCAAACGATCTTGTTTTAAATTCACTGCAACTTCGTATACATAAAGGATTATTCTGCTATCTATAATTCTGCATGTTGCTCTTCTGCTCATCCTTGTATTCCCTTTCCTCAGTCCTTTTGTAACTGATGATCCTTGTGGAAAACACTTTCGTAATATCCAAGTTCAACCATAAAATCATGTTTTGTATATTTGTAAATAAGTTCATTTCTGAATAAGGGAACCTCTCCCATTAAAGAGGAGGGACTTCTTGTCCCCTGACTGTTGCTCTTCTTAAAAGTCCTATTTGACGACCAACAAGTCTTGGGGGTACTATTTCTTCCTTCCAGGATTTTTCTCACATAACATTTTTATTAATTTGTTTAATTCTAGAATGTCTTTAATTTCTTGTAACAGTGGTATTTCAATATTCAATTTCCTTAGTTCCTATACTAATTCAGACTCCTTGATTTCTATAGATTCTTTGAATCTCTCTAGAAATAGAGTCTCAGTAGTGTTGTTATCTAGCTTCTTTTCTTTTTTTTCTATATCCTCTTTTGGAATAGTTGTACTAGGAATTTCATTTTATTTTTTCGTTTAAGTGATTATAAGGGGTTGACTGTTAATGATTTTCCTAGATCTAGTTTGAATATTCTTACAATCCATATCATGTAAATCAACTAATTTTTCTAGTTATGTTCCATAAAAAATAGTTATTTGTTTTTTTTCTTTGATTTACTATTGGTTGTGCTGGCGTTTGTGTTTGGAATACATTCTCAGTTTGTGAATTTTGTGCAGGAGATCCCATGATGGCCTATTGATTCTGATTTGGATATGTTCTTCCTTGAGAATGATTACTAGGGTTCCATCTAGGTTGTGACCAAGAACAAGGATTTCCTTGACCAACCCATGGTTGTTGATGTCCTTAAACATACCAAACTTTATTTTCCCAATCTTGAGGATTCGAAGTTGGTCGAGGTACCCAAGGTGGTTGTCCTCGATTTTGTGATACTAACAGAGCAGCCCATGGCATCATCTAGGGGTTAGGGACTGATCTTGGCATAAACTACCCTTGGTTAGGTTGTCTCTGAACAAAATTCAATTATTATGTTGTAGATGAGGCACTGGTTTGTTTAAGATGATTCTTAATAACTAGAAGTAAAGAACAAACATCAATATCATGTTCTTTAGATTCACAGATAAGACACATTTCTATTTTATCCAAAGGACAGTCTCGTAGTGCATGCTTCTTCCTAAATCTAGGACAATACATAGCCAATGGTTCAGTTTTGGAATTTTATTTAGCTTGTAATCCATCCATAGTAGAGATTAATTGCACTAAAATTTCTACTTTAAAGTTTGCACTCTCATTCTTTAGTTTGTTCATATCTAGATTCAGACTTTTCACTGATTTTCCTTTTCTAGGTCCACCTCTTGTTCTGAAATAGCTTCTACAAATATACTTAATTCCATTCATTCTTATCTGATCAATGTCTCCACCTCCTATCAAGTTAAGGGAAGCCCTAGATTCGTCATCCAAGCCTTTAAGAAAAATGGTTTTACTTAACTCCTCTAAAAGCACAAATCCACATCTTTTGCTAACAAAGAGGAATTTGTCTAAATAGTCTTATATGTTTTCATCTTCCTCCTGTTTGATTTTGAAGAATTCTTCCTTCCTATTTATCCCTCTATAATAATCCTAGTATTTATCTAGGAAGGCAGACTCCATTTGTGCCCAAGTGCTAATAGAGTTGGATGGTAATC
The DNA here is from genome assembly GCA_019776745.2 of Taxus chinensis. NCBI lineage: Eukaryota > Viridiplantae > Streptophyta > Pinopsida > Cupressales > Taxaceae > Taxus > Taxus chinensis. The sequence continues at coordinate 606,287,810 of CM034147.1, forward strand.
CCATGAACCATGCCATTTTTACATCCTTTAAAGCTGATGGAAACAACTTGAGTTTTTGATTATCTCTCTTATAATCATAGGTATGACATAGTACCTTAAAATCAAACAGAAATTAGTCAGAATCTTCAAATGACATCCCTCTAAATGTGGGTAAATTTTCAAGTGAGATATTTTTGATTGATGTATCATCATATCCCAATTGGATCGGATAAGTAAAGGTCCTATCAGGTACTCCTTCAGCTTCTCATGCCATTTTAAAAATATTTTCTGAATTTTCCTCCCAATCAATGTGGTAAGTGGTATGCCTTGGGGAAGGTGAAAAATCAAGAGTAGGATGTTGAATACTCAATCGAGAATCGAAACTTGACCTAAATGGACCTTGAGTAATAAGCCTTCTCCTAAAAGTTCCACTTCCTTCGAGTGACTGATCTAAGAATTCCAAAAATGACAATTCTTTTTCTTGTCTATCAAGGAATGATGGTGTCTCCAATTCTTGATCACTTTCCTTACTTTGACCAGAGATGTTACGAATTCTTTTGAAGACATTTTGGGGAGGAATGTACCCTGTGAGTCTCTTGGTCTACTCATATATTTTGTGATATGGTAGGGATGTTCCTTCAACTACTAGATGTATGATTTGTTTCTCTTGCTAACACTTAACTAGAAAGTTCCAACTAGTGTCCATGGCAATGGCACCAAAAATGATGGGTGTCGTTATTCCCTTCATTTAATCAACTTCTTGTTGATTTCATATCAAACTAGGGGTGTATCTAAAGCTATATGCAACAAGAGTAATCTTATTGATCTAGTAGTTGACTAAAGTTATTTTTTTGTATTTTCTGGGGGATCTTTTCAATGTCTTAAGGACTTCTTGGTAAAACCTTATTTAAATCATACTATGAAAACTTGCTGAAAGTAAACACACTAAAATATTTACTGAAAGGAAACACACGGTGCAGAATGGAAACACACTTGCTTCTAAAAGTAAACACACTTGCTTTTGGAATTAAACACACTCAATTTAGAATTCTTGAAAACAACTACAAGAAATATAAGAATCTATCTAAACACTTGCAGGAACAAGTATACAACAAAATTTAATTAAAAGAATTAAAACAATACAGAATTAACAGATTTAAGTTATTTTCTGAAGAAATATAAATACCAAATAAATGAATATCCTGGTCCTTATGGGAGTGGGCCCTTTCTCCTCCTCGAATCAGGATTTAACAACTTAGAATTCTCTCAAATATGAATGGCTATTTTATTGATAAAACATTCGGTATTATAAAACGTATTGGATTTGAGTACTCAGTCTATATTTCTCTTCTCTGTTTTATATCTATCTCATATCATATTCTCTATATATTTATCTACTACAAGTATGCTTTTATATACATTTTACAGTCACATTTGTCTCAATTATTATGATGAAATTGAATCATGCCCATAATAGATGCTGATTCGTATTGTGGCTAATCAGATAGTTATCAGATAAATATCCCTAGATCTGTGTTCAGAAATCTTCTCATCCTTTCTTGATTGAAAGGGTCGTAGATGAAAAATATCCAGATGTGCTTAGAATATATAACTCCCATTAGTTCTAGAAATTCAGAGAATTTCCAGAACCATATGAAATCGTCAAGGATCAACACCATGAGAGTTCCAAAGCTATACCCAAGAGTTTTAGAACCAAGTCTAAAAATTCTGGAACTAAATACTAGAGTTCCAAAACTAAGTCTGAAAGTTTCATAACTAAATGATGATTGTGTGATGGAGTTCTAGAACTAGCTTGGAAGTTCTGAAACTAAGCTGTGTAGGAACAGATGATATCAAAAACATATTGAACGCTACCCACTTCATTTTCTCGAATGATTAGACCTTCTTTATTAAAAAACTAAATTTCAAACACACACTCCATCAAGAATTCTAGAGATTTTAACATTAAAATCACAATAAATCAAAAGAAAAACAATTACATCCTAAATCATATCAGATGAACTAAAAGTCACAAAATGCAATCAACTTAATAAAAAGGAGAGTAAGATGAGATCATATATTATACATTAATTAGACATATTCTGGCCTAATAAGAAGGGTTCTAGTAGTGTTTTGTAGAACACATGGTGCACGCGCATGCAAGGCAAGAAATGTTTTTAACTTGGCCATATTCGGCGTCCCAAGTAGCACACGATAAAAGAATGATCCTTGTGGATAAGGTGCCAACCTTGTGATTGTGGGATTAAAAATGGAATATTCTAGGCATGCGATGGAAGGTTCCAAAAGACATCATTGTAAAGAGTGGAAATCTTGGATCTGAGAAAGCTTTCTCCCATGGAGGACCACTTTTACACTTGGAAACTGATTTATAACTTCATAAAGAAATGGCGGTGGTGGCTAAGGTTATAAATACAAGTGCTCGATGGAAGAAAAGAATGAAGTGGAAGAGATGTGAAGTTCTATAGAAATATAATGGAGGGTTCTAGGGGTTAGTAATTAGGAGAAATTTGGGAGTGATGGCACATTTAGAGGGATTGGTCTACAATCAGTTTTGTAATATGATGAACATAGTGTAGTTATGATGCATGACTTGGCTCATCATTGTAATATGAAGGTATTAAATGGTTTCATGGAATGTAATGTGGCACTTAAAAAATGTTTATATGAATATAAGGCTCTATTGTAAACCATATACATGTTCATGAGTATATTCCTTATGTATTTCCTTTATGTATGAACCATTTTCATATGATGTTAGCTATTACTCTTTTTTGGATGTAATGAGATGAAAACTCATTGTAGGTTATTAGAATGTTGTATAGCTCTTTTCTATTCTCCTGAATTTGATTATCTATCATAAGATGATGATTTCTCACAAGACTCAGATAAAGGAGAGACTTGTCACTCGTGTGTGCCTCGATATTGTGCCCAGGGACCATTGGGTGATAGGTCGATGCACATGGGATTAGACTATTTATCTGAGGGTATAAAATATGACTACATATTAGTTCCATTGTCGGGACCTCTTTTCAAATTTGTTGTGAGAAATGGCATGCATATTTATTCCTGTGATGCGTGATGATGGAATTTCTAACTTTGGAAAGTGTTGAAACATGGTTCAAGAGCATGGAGGATGAGTTTTCTCAAAGATTCAACATTTGACCTGAGTTTGATGCACGTAGATGTGTAGAAGAGAACATGTACCATGAGTTATATGAGACATTCTTCTACTACTTTCCAGTAGAACTATATGAATGGCTTTTAGAATATGCATCTAGATCAAGTTGGTACTATAGATCGTGCATGTGGACCCAATATGACTATTAGAGGTTGCAGGATGTAGATATGACTTGGACACATGTTTTTGATCACTAGTGGAAGATAATACTGACAATTTATACTCTTGAATATGCCATTTCTACGTATTATTTCCCATAACTTGTTGATTTCGAGTTTCTAAGGGATCCCAGAGGATCATTTTTGCATGTTATTCCTTTGGCTATGAAGATCTTGGTCTTGAATTTTAGTTTAGACTTATTCTATGGTCAGCTAAGCTTCTCTGAGTGTTAGGAGAGGAAGATAGGGTGGAGAAATATGGTGGACATTATAGATGAAAAGGAAAGGGAGGAGAGATGACTCAAGTATAGAAAAGCTCATGAAAGGGAGATAACTAGATAACATGAGGTTGCAAGTGTGATGGATCTATGGAGGCAAATGTTACGGGAAGGAGTTGAGGTCCATGTAGAGGATGTGGAACCTAATTATTCTATACCACCCCATCTTGGAAAGTGCAGGAGAGAATCCCCTTCAAATTTTGATGAGAGTTTGTCACATGGAGATAAAAGAGTCATTGGCAAGCATATGAACCCATCTGGTGACCAACCTCTAGCGCTTGGTTTTCTAGATCAAGGGAGAAGGATTTTTAATCTAGTTTGTATTAGTGGGAGTAACTGATCGATGCCCAAGAGACATAATTTCTCATTTGGAACATCCATGGCTGTGCAAGCCATTCCTATATTTGGAGGAATCTTTGGAAAAGGTGCAAGTACATAAGGTTTAGGTATTGCATCATAGAGTGGCATGGGACATACAACTGGTAGTGGGACAATATCACAAACCATGGGTGCGTAGTTTAGTGGGACATTGGAAGCACTAGGCACGACCACTTTAGGTCCTTTGCCAACTGCAAGAGGTGGATCTAGTGGGTCAGGACCTAGTGGAGGAGAAAACATTGGAGGGAACCAAGGCTCTAGATCAAGAGGAAAAGGACCCCAACCACCTCCCCAAGTTTTCTTTGATATGTATTTGCACTTACCAGAATATATGGATATTGAAGATGTTACAGAGCATGTGCACAAGTGTGAATTACTATGGTGCGCAAAAGGGATCACTACCCCAGAGTAGAAGACAAGTCATTTTGCAAAAATGTTGTAAGGATGCGCACATAGTTGATCTATTAAGTATGACCCCCATTAGACAGTGGTAGAATACACCTCATTGAAAAATGCCTTCCTAACAGAGTTCCATATCCCTAAGTTTGATCAGAAGAGAATCAACACTCTGAAGGAGATCCAAGAGGGAATGGTAGAGAGTGTGTGAGAGTGTGACGTGCATTTCAAGACTCTCTTGTCTAAACTATCATATGACATTCATCCTTCTCAACATGCTCAAAGGTTTTTCAGAGGATTGATACCACCGTTTAGAAGGGCTCTGTCACACAATAATTTTATAGACCCACACGAGGCATTCGAAGATGTCTTGTGCATTGAAGCTGTTAGCAGCATTCATATTAGTGTTAGTCCTTTTCTAGAGGCTCAAATTACTACAATGGCCAAGTAGTTGGAGAATTTTTCTATAAACTTAGTGCATGAGGTTCGTAGTGGGATTTGGTGTACAAACTATGAAATGGAAGGGCATGCAAAGGATAGTTTCCCTCAGAAATTAGTACCCGTTATGGTAGTAGACTGTGAAATTTTACATGGGGATCATGATGCAAGTAGGTTCCCCATATTGTTGTCCACAATTTGCAAGAATGTTTCTTGCTATTGTAAGATTTGTACCTCTATAATCCATGATACAAAATATTGTAGATTGATTGATCAGATCCATGCTGTTATTGATCTTGGTGTATTCCAGACTAGCCTTGCAATTAGTTCATAGGATGATGGCCTTAATTATGAAGATCGTGTAGATAGAGGAGTGCATGGAAGAGCTTTTTGTGGAGGATTTCATGGTCACAGTAACTGTGGTAGAGGACGAAGTGAATTCCTGTAAGGAACCTGTTATAACTATGGATGTACAAAGCATTACAAATGTGAGTTTCTTGATCTATTACAATGCTCATGGTGCAGAAAGAAACATAAGTATGAGGAGTGTCTAGAGATTTACAAGAATATGAACAAGCAACATTGGAAATACAAAGGTGCTCGGATAGTGAGCATCAAGAAGGACGATTCACATTAGATGCCATGAGTGGCACGTGAGTCAGGGATAGAACCTATACTGGTGATGACATGAGTAGAGGCCACACACGCTAAGGAGATGACAAGACAAAGGGACACTAATTTCAAGAGAGGAAGTGGTACATTTAAAATATTAGGACCTTGCTCATCAAAAGAAGGTGTATCAAGAGGACTATGGATGTGATTCAAATTTTTCAAGAGAAAGATCCAATGTCTATAGGAGAAATCAAAATAGTTTGAGAAAAGGAAGAGATGTCAAGGCTCAAAAGGGTGACTTGGATGAATTCAAGGAGGTATGTAGCATGTTAAGGCAAGATAATATTATTCCATTGTTATGAGAATGGCTGAGGGAGAAGGTACCACGTACCAGAGTAGATCACAAAAGGAAGGTTTTACATGCAAACCTTCCTCCTCACAGCCTTGACTATGATAAGGAGATTACTTTGAATGCGGTTGTTGATGGATGGCTTCTAAGTAACATCCTTATCAACACAAGAGTAGAGGTTAATGTTCTTACCTTAGATTCTTGACATAAAATGGGAAGGCCCACATTACAACCATATTTGAATGTGTTGTATATGGAAAACAAAACTAAGGCAATTCCCATTGGAGTCCTAAATGATGCAGTTATCACCATTCAAGGGGCCAAGTTCACCAAAGACTTTGAATTCTTGGCACTCACTGAGGTAGACAACTTTCCAGCATTGCTTGGGCACCCATGGTGAGTTACAAGAACAATGCCGACCTGCAGTTTAACAAGGGGTATATCAGCTTTAAGAAAAAGGAAAAAAGGCTGATCATCCCTTTCATAGATGGGAAGTGAGCACCCTATACTGAGCCCTTAGAAGAAGAAGTCCTTAATAGAATCTATGTGCACTCCATCAAAGATCCTGAGATAATTCATCCCATGGAGGTAGTCATCCATTTTAAAGATGCTCTGTCCTTGAGTGATACCACTAGTGTGGCATGTGAAAATTGGGAGCATGGGACCCATGAGTTGATTGGGGAAAAATTGAGAGGATCTGTAAGAAGGGTGCTAAATGCACACTTAGTCAAATGCCTAGGAGGAATAAAATTACCAAGTTACTATGGAGGAGCATATCCTAAAATTTTCTTGTAGGAGATGGAGGATTAGTGAAAGGATGAGGACGAGAGAAGAGGAATGCTCAACTATAACCTACTCAGAAATGTAGTGCACTGGTGGGATAAATATCAGGACATCCCCCTAGAGTGGCTTGAGGTAAAAATCACATTTTCTATAAGGCTCTCTAGGAGCAATGTGCCCACAGTCATAAAATACTACCATGGTAAAGAAACCACCTCATTTCATATCCAAAAATGTGAGATGGTCTAGATGGGGAGCACAAAAGCATTACCGCCTTTGCTATGGGTGCATAAGTTGTATTCCACCTTACAAGGTTGTACACACACATGGTATATTTCATTCAAAGATGCATCTTTAAACACATAATTGGAAGGAGTTGGTGGTTGATCTCATTCAATCTTTTGAGTATAGGAGTAAAAAGACATTAGTGGATAGAGCATTGCAAGTAATCAAGTGCCTTACAATGGGAGATAGTACTATGGTAGAGGATAGGCTACTGGAATTATTGGGTGAGCTGGATTTGGAGATGTTCCTCAATGAAGAAGAATCAAAGGAAGTACATCTTGAGTGCGTGTGAATGGAAAAAGAAAAGGGAAAGATGGTCTATGTAGTAGATGGAAAAGAAATAAAAAATTTGGATGTTAGCCACTCTAAAGGTACGCGTGAATTCATAGAAATCACTGATGAGAAAGTACGCACCTACCACGAGCCCTTAAAAAACAAATAAGGTTACCATTGGAGCAAAAATAGAACCTAAGGAAGCTATCATTGGGGACTATTGGTGGGAAAAAATAAGTTTTAAAGGTCATTAATCTGTTGCAAAAGTTCAAGGATTTGTTCCCTCACGGGTATCATGAACTCAAAATGAGTCTACCTTTCCTTGGGAGAGATGAAGATCAAGTTGAAATAAGGTGTGCACCTAATTCGGAAGAGGCCTTGTTAGATGAATCCAAATTTATGCGTGCGGGTCAAGAAAGAAATAGACTATATGATAGCATCTGGTATCATTAAGGTAGTGGAAGAATCAGAATGGATCAGCCCAATGGCTATTAGTATCAAGAAGGATGGGAAGATAAGGATGTGTGTTGACTATTGGGATTTAAATGCAATATGTGTCATCAGCCCCTTTCCAACCCCCTTTACTGAAGAAATTTTGGAGGGAGTAGCTGGGCACAGAAGTCTACTCTTTCACGGATGGGTTCTCACGGTATCACCAATTCAGAATTACAAAGGAAGACTAGAGAAAGAAAAATTTCACCACTAAATGGAGAGGTTTTTTCCTACACGGTTATGTCTTTTGGATTCAAGAATGCACCTGTTTGTGTTCTCACGCATTATGGTACAAGAATTATAGGACTTCATCCATAAGTTTCTACAAGTTTACCTGGATGACTTGACTGTGTATGGTTTGGTGAAGGACCATTATGAAAATTTGAGGCTGATGTTTGAGAGGATATTGGAAATTAATCATATCCCTCAACATTAAGAAATGTGTCTTTACTACTCCATTTAGAACCCTGTTAGGACACATTAAATGTAAAGAAGGCTTACTAGAAGATCCCACCAAAGTTTTAGTTATTGTGGGATTAGGGGAGCCTACTATTTAAATCACAGTACATGGATTCCTTAGGCATACATGGTATTACAAAAAAATTCATCAAGGGGGTATGCCAAGATCACCACGCCCTTGGAGGGAATTGTTAAAACACAAGAGTGTCTTCCATTGGGGAGAGGCGTAGTAGAAGGATTTTGACACTTTGAAGGATAAGCTTGTCAAAGCACCCATATTACATTTTTCCTTCTTAGGATAAGCCTTTCTATGTGCATTTTTGATGCCTCAAGGACAACTATTGGAGCAGTACTAGCACAACCTGGTGAGGAAAATGTTGATCATCCCTTGTGTTTTACAAGTAGAAATTTGACTACCTGTAGAATATAATTACACAACTGAGCATGAAGAATTTTCTATTATCTATGTGTTGCACAAGTTTAGGCAGTATCTATTGAAAACACCATTTATATTCTATATGGAACACATGGAATTTAATTACTTAGTCAACAAGCTCGTGATGCAAGGGCGCATATGTCATTGGGTCCTATTATTTCAAGAATTTGAATTCACAGTGGGTCGTAAAATCAAGAAAGAGCAATTCAGGGCCTGACCACCTTGTCAAGGATTTAACTCATGGGAGTATGTGAAAAATTATTATGGATACCATGTCAGACATGCAACTATTTAGGTTATGGCATGCACCCTCAGACTTGGAGGATATCACAATGTTCTTAAAAACAGCTGTGGCACCGGAAGGGATGAAGGCTCTAGAGAGAAAGAAGTTGGCTATACATGTTTCACCTTATATTTTGATTAGTGGAGACCTTTATAAGTTAGGTCGTGATGAGGTTATGCACCGATGCATATTGGAACATGGGCACATGGAAATTAAGGAGGAAGTGCACGGTGGGATTACAGGAGGACATTATGCAGGAAATGCTACCGTGTAGAAGATTTTATTGGTAGGGATTTGGTGGGAAACCATCTATAAGGATTGTACTGAGTTTTGATATGCCTGTGACCATTGCCAATGCCTTAGTAAACCTAGAAAGAGGGATGAAATTACCTTGCAACCAATAGACAACGTGAACCATTTGAAAAGTGGGCAAGCAAATTTGTAGGGCTGATTTCTCCAGCCATGTGAAGGACTGGTTCGCTATATATCATCAATTACATTGATTACTTAACATGGTGGAAAGAGGAACCACCTACAAAGGATCTCACTGTAATGACAACCACTAGATTTTTATGGGAAAACATAATTAGCAGGTATGGTTATCCTTTAAGTTTAACAAGTGATATAGGTACACAATTTCTCAATGAAATAGTCAAGATCATGTTAGAAAAAATTATGGTGGTCCATCACAAGACTACCCTCTATCACCCTCAAGAAAATGGAACTTCTGAGGCATTTAACAAGATATTAAGTCACACGTTGACTAAGATCTGTGATGTTGGAAGATAGGATTGGGATGATAAAGTATTAGTCATTTTATGGCATACATGACAACCTATAAGAGGTTAAATAAGGCCACACCATTTCAATTAGTGTTTGGAGCATAGGATATTTTACCAGTTGAATTCATGTTCCCATTGCTACATATAGCATGAGCAGTAGGGTTAGCATATGAGAAAGAGTTGGAAGAAAGGTTTGATAAGTTGACGTGGTTAGAAGAAAGGTGATCACTTGCTAGATGGAGTCAGAAGATAGAAAAAGCAAGAAAAAAGGTATGGCGTGATCGTCATATCAAGAAAAATAAGTTTGAGGTTGGGTAGATGGTATTTTTGTATGATTCTAAGTATTTGAATCATTCTAGAAATTTTAAAGTCCATTGGTTGGGACCCTACATCATCCTCTACATTCTTGATTCATGTGCTTTCCAGTTACAAGCGCTGGATAGGACGAGATTACCATGTCATTTCAATGGGAGTAGGCTAAATCCCTACTATAAATAAGTCCTCTTGGTGTTTGTAATATGGTAGTATTGCCAACTAGTCTAGAATTTCCCTTTATGTTTTTTTTTCCCTTTCTCATTGCTCGTTCCTTTCTTTTTGTTTCTTTTGCACCTTTTGCATCGATAACCATATTATTTTTCCAAGGTTGTGTATGTGTGGAGGACCATGCATCTATTTCAGTGTGGGGTGGAGTAATGCAAAGTATAATCCTGCAATATAAGCTAAATGGCCCAATAGAAGGAAGCACACAAGATTGAGAAAGAGAATGAGGAAACAGTGGATGATAAATTATGGTGTCAAGTAGGCTGTAACAAAGACTATGTATAAAGGATGGAGATTGTAGGAACAACATGAGGTAGGTGAAGGAAAACATTGGGTAAAGGACATAATAAGTGCCTTCGGCATTGTACAAGTGTGCGTAAGAGTCTTCAGTTAGATTGGATTTTTGTGCAACAAAAGGTTGTAAAGTGTTTTTCGTGCAGGATTAGGCATGTGGATAAAAGAGCTTTAAGTTGGTTTTAAGGAAAAATCCACATTTAGTGTTAAGTACAGTGGTAGGTGGTATAGAATTTAATTTTGGAAAGAAGGAAAAGCTATAAATATGAAGTTGAGCACATCATTATTTTACCTTGTGATTACAAATAAAAAGAATCTCTCATGAACTAGGGCATTCCGAGAGATTTTTGCAAAGAAGAATCAGAGAGATCTAAAAGTGCATGACTAGAATAGATCCACAAACCAAAGTGGAAGGAGTACATGGGCATAGGGAAATTTGGTTGAGAGGCTTCGTCTTGTTGAAGGAATTCCTAGTTAGGGGATGGTAGCTAGGGCATGAAGGAAAAATGATTTCTTTGTAAGAGTGAGCTTTGGGATTGAGTAGAGTAGTAGAGAAGAGCAAGGGGAAGGAATTTTAAGTTTAGCCTGACCATAAAATATGGAACCCAAGAAACCAACCATTTCACTAAAGAAAAAAAAGGACAAGGGTAAGGGAAAGCAAACTACTACCTTCATGAGCACCAACAAATAATGGTATATGAAAATGCAGTACCCAAATGGGGTATTGCTAGGAAAATAATGGGAGTCACACTTGCGAAAGATGTCCGTGAATGATAATAACCATCGCATAATCATAATTGAGAAGGAAATTGCATTAGAGTTGGTCCATCCAACTAACAAGAGGATGTCAGACGAAATGCCCATTTATAGCGACGAGGTGAAGGTCAAATTGGAGAAGGCTATATTATTGCAACTATATGAGTTGCCTTACTTTGAAAAATCCTAAGCACCTTTATCAATGGTTGATGTCGTGCATGCATGAATATCACTTTTATTTTGTGGGGCATAAGATGTGCATAACACCACAACTGATATCCAAGTTCACAGGCCTTATTTGTGAAGCAGAGAGTATAAATGATGATCTTAGTGACAAGGAGGCTATCAAGGAGACTTTAGCCGCGTATGACTACAAGAAGGGGTCATGATTATTTTACATCACAAAGATTCTAGACCCTATAATAAGGATGGCCCTGTGCTTGGTGACCAAGCTCAATGATCAAGAATGATGGACACAAGTGAACAAGGCATGGCTAAATGTATGACGAAAGATATCAGAAGGAAAAATCTATAACTTGTCCACTTTCATTTTGGATGAGATCATAAGTAGCACGTAAGAGGGAGAGAATATATTGTTTGGTACCATCCTCCTCACCATTATATTTTCAAAGATTACAGTGCCCAATGGGAGAGAAAAGTTTGTTTGGGAATATCCATAAGAGGATCCCTCACCCGCAAAAAGGTTTGCGAATTACACTTGTGAAATCATGATGGCCACTCATAAGGTGCACTTGGAAAAGAGGTACAAGAGAATGTGTGATGCATTCAAAGCTGAATGGAGAATCCCATAGTAGTTACCAGTGATCATGGATGGAGAGGAAAAATTTTTAGTATACAAACACTTTTGCATTAGTAGATTTAGATTGACAAATGGGACTATGAGTCCATGGTACAAGCTACCCTTTTCCTTCACCATGTAATACTTCCAAGCCAGATTCAATCAATTCAAGGTGGCCAAGAGACTAAGGTTCAACCTTATCGAGGTAGATCTAGACCATCAAGAGCTACGTCGAGAACTCGTCTACCCAAATAAGTGAGCATACATGGATAAATATGTCTCCCATGAAGTACAAATGATGAAGCCTTTAGCACAACTGATTATAGGGAGGACCACAACAAGGGTGTATTTACGTATAAGTCCAAAGTTTGAAAAGGGAGATTACTTGGAGAATGATTTTTCCATTCCTGAGGACCCTACAAGAAGGAATAAATCTGTGCCAAGGAAGAGAGAAAGAGAAGAGGTGTAGGAGAAGAAGGCACCAAGTGTTCAAACTACACAATTGGTGGGCACACTGAAAACAAGCACTAAGCCTAGTACTTACGCGAGGAGAAATAAGTATTCTGTCAAGGAAAAGACCCCAGAAGAAGAAGAACTAGAACATGAATAGCCCCTCACCGATGAGGAATAGCCAATGAAGACATCACCTATCAAGGAGAAAGAAAAAGAAGAATCTTCTATACTGCAATCCCAAGTGAGGAAGAAACAAAAGGTGATGGATGAAGTAGACTTGGAAGAACAGAGAGTCTAGATACCTACATTGGTGATAAGGATGATGATGATGATCTTGAATAAGGTGAACATCATCCAATCTATGAGGTACATGATTCTGAGGAAGAAGGGGATGAGGAGTATAACAAAGAGGATGAAGAGAAGAATGACAAAGAAATAGCTGAGGCTCAAGGAAAGAGGATGAGTGGAGAAGTAAATACAAAGGATCAAAGGACCCCAATCCTCAAAAAGGAACAAATAGAAGAGGCTGAAGAAAGAGAAGTGATAGGAATTATCAAGAAGTTGGTGGAACAAGAGGTAGAATGTAACACAGATGAGGTGATGAAGGAAGTTGAGGAAGAAAGCATAGGAAAATAATATGGTAGCATGGGAGGAGATCCTAGTTTTGTTGTAAGCTTTCCAAGGACCACACACATAGGGAGGAAGATCAAAAAAGTAGCACAAGGTCAGGGAATGTTCTACATCAATGATCTGAACAAGGTGTTGGACATGTGCTTTTAGAGCACTATAACAACAGAATAAATCTTGGCCATGGATTCATTTGATGAGGAAGGTGCATACCCTCAGTTGAGGAAAATGCTATCATGGGCATTTAAGTCCCACATTAATGAGCCCAAATTTGAAATAAGCCAAGGAGCATTGATGAAGGTACCAGAAATGAAAGGATTAAACCCCTTGGTGAATGCTCAAAAATTATCAGATGAGAATATCCGCAACGCGCTCAACAAATTATCAGTTGAGGTTGAATCCAGACTCTTTAGAAGAAATGATAGGGTGAAGTTCCTAAATGCTGAGCTAGAGAAAAAGGAGGAGGAGATCCTTTAGAAAAGAAATGAACTGAATTAGGAGGGGTTAATCAGTGCTCAGTTAAGGCATGAGTTGAAAAACAAGAAGGAAAGGGTGTGCGAGGCATACAAGAAAATAAAGATGATCACGGATGTCATTGTCTTGAAGCATCAAGACTTAACACCACCCACGCAAAAATATGGATCAACCTTATAGTGCCTAGAGGACTTGACCCGTATACTCAATATGGAAAGGAAGCCACTTGCCTTAGAATCCATAGAAGAGGTGTTGGCATGCCAAGAAAAATAGGATAAGATAAAGGTTGTAAAAAAAAATTCTCAGTACAACAAGATCCTCGTTGATGTAAAATCCTCCATGCAAGCTGTTTAGGCTGCCTAAGATAATTACGTGGATAGGGATAGAGTGGAAAGTATCTTGGTTGTCATTTTGTACATGAATTTGTTAGCAATACAAAAAGACTTACAACTAACACCTAGTATTCCTAAAACAAAGTTAAATAAAAATCAATGCACCATCATGCTTAGAGATTAAAATATACTAATCTACTAACATCCTTGCATTAGAACATGAGAAAATATTCAAACTAACATGTTAATCCGTTAATATCTATCTATATTCAATGTTATCCAAATGGAGTGAACCTATTTATATCCTTAGCAATCAAAAGTTTGATTTTATGTTTGAATCCCAAGGTTTTCAAGAATGGAGTCTTGTCAATCCATGGCTACAAGACCATTTGACATATCCCCATATGAATTTAAAACTTGGATGGAGTAATACAAGAAATGAAAGTAGCTAGCTTCTCCAATGAATAATGCTCCAAGATGAAAAAATGGCTATAGCTTAGGCTCTATGCTCATTTAGGTGTGTAAAGGTGTAAGTGTAAATGTAGGAGGGCTCTTTATATAGCCCAATGGATAGAAGAATCTCTACATCCTCCTTCATGTGGGATAAATGGAGAGGTTGGGTTAGATATGGATAAGGAAGGTTTAGAAAGGGTTGAGTCAACCTTAGGAGAGTTTAGTATGTCCTTTAGTGACCCATAGGATTTGAGGGACTTTATTAATTAATCCAAGTGACTAATTAATAGGTGTGTAAGCTTATAGAAGCTTTTTAGAGGAATAATTAGCATGATTTAGACTATGAGAGGGATTTAATCAAATAAATGATGATTTAACGATTTAATAGAAGAGGAAGGTAATTAATTAATAATAATTAACTAGTCTAGGTAGAAAAGGGTATTAATTAATTAGAAATAAGAATTAATCTAGATAAAAAGGGGATCTTATTAATGAAATGTTGTTAATTGGCATCATTGTTGGATAAAGGGGTTAATTAACTAGCGTAATGTAGCTAATTAATGGTGATAGAAGAGGAAGTGTGCCATATTGACAATATGTCATCAATTTGTGGGAAAGAGGATAATTAGCGCAATTTAAGTATTTAAATTGCTCAGGTTAAATTATAGGTGTCTACATTTTACCCTCTTTGATGTGGCTTAAGTGATGCCACTTCAAAGATAGTTGAAATATAAAATTTTGAAGATGTAGAAGAAACATTAGTAGAAGTGAGAGATGCCCCCTTGAGTGTCGGTGGGGTCATGAAAGAAGGCAATTGATGATCGAAAAAGGTGAGAGAAAGGAAATAGAAGAATGGGTAGGAGAAAGATGCCACAGGTGAATAAGAAAAATAGTGGTCATAGGAGAATGTTGTAGAAGAGGAATGATAGATGGAAAGAAAAGAGCAAGCTTTCATCCAGTGTAGTAAAACAACTTATTGTCATCATATTTCCAAAGATCTATGTCATTGGTCCTTATTAAAAATATAAGCATACAACAGAAGTAGGATGACATGAAAAGCCATACGATGAATATTTGTCCATTGCTGAAACACCCACTCAATGCAACATATAAAAAGTAATGCAATATGAGAAGGAAACAAGATCATTTAACAGGGAAAACAAGTACAAACACACATATTCCAAAAAACAATGGTCAAAACAGTTGTACAAATGTTTTGTTATCAAGATGAAGATCCCTAAATGTTCGTAATGGATGAAAATGGTAAAAAAAGATGCCCTGAGTAAGGATACATGCAAGGGAAGATGATGGACCTTGAGTCCAATGAAAAAGTGTATTACACTACGAAACAATACCAAGCAATTGTATGTGCCCCAGAGTACTAATGAAGCAAGAAGGATAGCTTTGTAAATGGTTGTAAATATGATGATCCATGATTCGTTTGATCTGCAAAGATGTGAAATTTCCAACAAGATATGGAAAGAAAACCATGTGCCAGACACGAGTTTCAGCCATTATGAGCTGGTTTACCTAGTTTTGTGAGTTTGAAATATTTTAGTTCCTTTTTGGAGATTTTTTTGAATTTTTTTGGATTTTGGAATATATATATATATATATATATATATATATATATATATATTGGATGGGTTGGATGTGTAAAATAAATTAGAAGAATCATAAAGAATATCCCATATGCAAAAGAAATGCCCCATGGAGAAGAAAGAAGTAGAAGGTGGAAAATAATGCCTCAGCACAACGGAAATATTATTTAAATAATTATTTAATAAAAAATAATTATTTGATGGAGTGTGTAGAAGAAGGGACATTGCCTAGGAGAAATAAAATTGTCCTAGTGAGAAGAAAGGGGTACCAGATGGTAAATGATGCACCGGCACGATGGAAAATGAAAGAAAAATAATTATTTAAATAAACTAATTATTCACAGTGAGTAGAAGAAGAATTAGAGCAACAACGGTGGTCCAAACAAGCTTCCAAAATCATGTCCAGAAAAAATGGCTTAATATACCCCACTTGGGGGGGAGGGACAGTAAATCATCGTAACTAATTCATTTGTTACTGAACGCTACCGAGATTTTACTACAAGACCCCCAATAGTGACGAGGACGATGGTAAGAGGATGATCCCATAGGAGACGTGTCGACTGAGTTCGAGAGTACGCCTAGCAAACAAATGATGGGTTATTTATGAGTAGCTTGACCTACCTCATTAATTTTTGTAATTAATACCACATTTAATGCATTTAATTGTAGGTTAGAGATAGGGTATAGCGCAGGTGCACATGTGCGAGGGCACAGGTACCCCTGAAGCGCTTGTGTGCATTCACAGGTACTATACATGTGTGTGCACATGCGCATACGCCCAAAAAAATGTTTATGCACATTTGCACACATACACATGGCATATGCGCGTATGCACAGGTATCAAAATCCTGGCACACACACATGTGAGATGGAAAATATGGCACAAGTGCCCCTAGGTGTATGTGTGCACCCACATGCACCAAAATGAGGGCGCACACATGTGTGCGTGCATGTGCACATTCCTAAAAGGTTATGCAGGCACCTAGAAGAGATGAACAAGAGGGGAAAATGTCAAAAAAATGACACTTAGAAGAAAGATAAAAATTAGCAGAGGATAGAAGAATAGTAGAAGAACTTAGAAGAAATTGTTAGTGTCTAACACATGCCATATTTTTGCAGAGATGGTTACCATTGTTGTAGATGTGAGAGCAACACACTCACATTGTCGAGATGGAGGGGAGCATGCACCGATGCGACCGTTGTGTGATGATGATTCTATTGGAGGTGGTTGGCCTCAGCTATGTAGCATGGATTTCATCTATTACCTTAGACCATGGCCTATAGAATGATTTGATTGAGTAGTGGCACAATGAGGGCCAGTGTTTCAGGCTCCCTATAGGAGAGATGACAGTCATATTAGAGGATGTGTGGCAGATCTTGCATGTTCCTATTATGGGCTCAAAAATCGAGTATATGAGTGATTTTGGTCAGATTACTACGAAATTAGTGACCTATTTGGATGTGATGAGATACCCCACGAGGGTATGACAAAATCCTGTCATGATTGGATAGCTAATTTGACTCTTCACTGAGGACCACTATACTTGATGGCTCTTATCAGTGGGTTTTTACTCACTGATAAGATAGGGACATCATTTCTGATGGGGTTGATCACATTAGTACATGGGGTGCTTAGTGTAGGGATAATTTTAGTGGTGACTATTCATAATATGCTGAAAATTTCATTTTAGGAAAATTTGAAAAGGTGATTTTTTCGGAGTGAGTCGGTAAATTGTTTGCCTAAAATTTATAGTATATATATTTTTTGGGGTCGGCTTCACCTACATTTGAAAACATCTCCTATAAAAACCTAGGTGATTATCCGGGTAGTATACTATGGTACTACCACAAGTATCTTAGAAAATTACAAATACTGTAAACTCGCATACTCTTAAGCACTAGAGATTGACGCGAGACAAAGAGGTATTGCAGATGTGAGACAAGGAGGTATTGTAGATGTGCGACAAGGAGGTATTGTAGACACATGATAAGGGGTTAAGTAGTTGATGTGCGATAAGGGGTTAAGCAGTTAACGCACGATAAGGGGTTAAGCAGTTGATGTGTGACAAGGGGTACAATAGTTAACACGTGATAAGGGGTAAAGCAGCTAACGCACATCAACAAGTCTTGTTGACGTGCGTCAACAAGTCTTATTGATGCATTTCACCAAGTCTTATTGACTTGTTGACGCACGTCAATAAGAATCATTAATGTATGGATAGTGAATGTGTAATGTAAGTAGCTTGCTGGGTTTTTTGAATAACAATTTTTTAAGAATCTTGATATGGAAATAGTTGGATTTGCTCAAGGTGGGACTTCAATGGAGGGGTTAGGTACTAGAATGCAACATGATTCCTTCCCCATTTCACAATTGAATGATAAAGATATTTTTTTGAACGGACAAAGATACGTCCTAATTGAAATGGCAAGGGATGAAGATAAAATGAAAATTGGTTGGAAGGAGGTGAGTTGCAGGTTGATTATGGGTGCAGATTATAGCACTTTGGCTTCTTTTGAAAAAAGAGATGGGGTACTTGGTGAAGCTACGTGGATGGCAGTGACATTAGCCTTCCTCATAACAATGTTTGGAGTGGTGGAACCACTTAAGATGGCATGATTCCTGTTCAGTTTTGTAGTAATTTTGACTGGACTGAGTTACATGGCATTTGTTGCCATGAAATTCACTTACAAGTAATTAATACTCACTGAGTCTGCTAAATAAAGTACCTTGATAGGGTTATGCGTGTTCATAGCCTTAGGTATTAGGAATGCATGAAACATAACAAAACAACACTCCCCTGATATCCAAATTAATTCTAGGGTTATGCGAGTTGATTGGAATGGATGATTATGTATTTATGTTTTTGATAGTTGTATGTTCGCTAACATTTATATTCATGAATTTTCACCGCAATTTATCATTTTTGTTTTGTGTTCTAAATTTGTTACAAATAAATTGTTGTGTATGAGTACATGGTTGTCAACAAGGATTATTGATGTGTGTCAAAAATCCATCAGTGTTTGCAAATATGCAGTCTCTCTGGCTCCAAAAAAATAGGCAAAAATTCAGTTCTAAAAAATTGCTAAATTCGCCTTTCACTGAAACCGGTTCCAGGGATATCCATAAGGTATTTTCCACCTCTAATTTTCTATGGGTGTCTAAAAATGAACCCTGGTTTAGTGGTGAGTGATACTGTTGGGGCCAGTGCATACTAGCACATCTATAATGGGATTTGTACTTGATTACTTACCACCGTCAGAAGATTGTGGGGCCAACTTCTTTACTACATATCTTGTCCTAGGACCATATAGTGATCAGGTGCCTTATAGGTGCATTATACACCTGTTGTCTCCTAAAAAATTTTGTGTTTTCATAGCCAAATTCAAATTTTTTGAGCTCATGCCCTTCGTTGGTATTGAATCCAAGTTAGAGATTCAAGAAATTAGCAAAATTCGTTCCCTAGAGCTGTTTAAACCTCTGTTTTTACTCGTTTTAAGAAATCCTCCATTTCCTAGTATGTGCACGTGATATCCTCTTTGCAACCTCCATTTTGATCAAAATTTTTCACTTGTTCTATGGCATGGGTCGTTAAATCATTGTTTTACGTCCATGCCTCTAGTTTTTGAAGGAAATTCAAAAATTGGACTCAAAACGATGAAGTTCTCTTCCTCCGTGTATTTTCCACAGTCAGGATGACAGGTGTCTTTTCCCCATCAAATTTTGGCTTCAATAAATGTAGGTATGTGGTCAGATCCTATTGGGTGGGGAGGAATGGGATTTTTGGTGAACTTAACACTTTTGGCAAAAATGGTAAATTTTCCCCATGGCCCTGAAAATCTAAAATTGCCGATTGCGAAAAAAGTGGAAGTTTTTGTCCCAGGCTACACAAGTTCAGTTGGGACACTTGGGACCTGAAAAGTGAATTGGCTGAAAAATTAAAAATCATGAGGGTGGGCTGACAGAGAACT
The DNA here is from genome assembly GCA_019776745.2 of Taxus chinensis. NCBI lineage: Eukaryota > Viridiplantae > Streptophyta > Pinopsida > Cupressales > Taxaceae > Taxus > Taxus chinensis. The sequence continues at coordinate 606,307,685 of CM034147.1, forward strand.
TCAAAGTTTTTAGAATTTTTGCTAAAAAAGGTTAAAAAGGATAAAGGTTCACCGCTTCCCTGAATCCCGCAACCAATCTGAGGATGCCACATGTCAAAAGCCAAATTGAAGCAGTGGGCCAGTAGAGGAATTTGAGTTTTTGAGCCTTTTTCCAAAAAAGGTTAAAATGTTGAGAAAAGAGCCATGAACCTGTCTCCAACCAGAACATGCCATGTGTCATAGTCAAATCGAAGAAGCAGGTCGACAAAGAAGTTTGTGTTTTTGAGCCTCTTTGTAAAAAAGGTGAAAAGTTAAAAAATGATCAACAACCCTGATCATGCTATAAAGGTAAAATTCAAAGTTGAAGCCCACGATGAAAAATTCAAAGGTGAAACCCGTTGTTGAAAAGTCAAAGTGGGAGAGTGGAACGACGAAGGAATTTGAGTTTTTAAGCCTTTTTTAAAAAAAGGTTAAAATATTTAGAAAAGGTCTGCAACCCCATTTCAAATTAGAGGATGCCACATGTCAAGAGTTCAATCAGATCAGTGGGTCGGTGGAGGAATTTGAGTTTTTGATCCTTTGTTCAAAAAGGTTAAAATGTTGAGAAAAGGGCATCGACCCCATTTCCAATGAAAACGTGCCATGTGCCTAAATTAAAAATTTGAAGTGGGGGCACAGGCCAATTTGTTCCAAATTTCTAAATCTCTTAAAAATCATAAAATGCAAAGGGCTTTCCCCTGTACCCACTCCAATCTCTTCCTACCACGTGCACGGCCTGATTTCAAAGTTATAAGAGAAAATAAAATGGTTTGTATTTAAACTGGCAAATCAAATGTAACGTTCACAATACAAGATCTAGTTTTTAACCCGTCAAGAGTGTTTTCTTCACAGTGGAAGAATTTGAAGAGGCATAAATGATTTATGAAGTTGTAACCATTTTTTCATGAGATATAATGGCTCCTCGGAGCCATTCCAAAGGGAGGGAAATTGATTTCAAAAAAGACCAGAGTGCTTTGTACCTAGAAAAGACAAAAAACACCATACTTCTTCTATTTTCCCTTCTCTTTAGAATTTCCTCTATTCTAAAATCTCTATACAAATTCTACTTTAACTTCAATAATAAAAGAAGTAATTTTCACCTTTTTGATCGAGGGATTGATTGGTACTTTGTGACCAATGAATTTCATTTGGTATTTTTCTCTTACGGATTTGTTTTTCTTCTAACTTTAAATGCATGTAAATAAAATTTCTAATTAATGTATGTGGGCATCTGATACTCTACTCACAACATTAGTTTTCTCCTACCTCCATTTCCACTCCCCTTCCCCTTTCCAAGACAATGTTTCTTCTCTAGCAAGAAATTGCTAGCTTTTTCACAGGGTCAGTGGAGTTCCCCTACTAGATCTCTGGTCGAAAGGCCACCATTGAAACCCACCTTTCATGCATGCACCTACAGAAGCTACGCCATTGAAGTAGAGGGACTTATATTCCCATAACATTGGCTTGAAACCCACCAATTTGTCCACAAGACAAATTTTCTCACCAATAGTTTTTGGCACCCACCGTGGGGCATATTTTGTAGTATCTACACCTAAAAATGACCTCTGGGTCATAAGATACAAAAAAAAATTCTAGAAGAAAATTTTCTGGAGATTGAATAATCACACAAACTACATGGATGTAAATCATGGCTATTCTGGGAAATCCTCCTATTGGGAGACCTGATTTACTCTTTCACATCCAAGAAGGCATTACTTTTGATATGAGAGAAGCTATTTGGTATAATAGATAAAGTGGTTATCAATACTTCATTACCATAAGGATTCTAGACTTGGAATAGGAATGTGTTGTCGAATTGGAAAGGTAGAGACAAATTCCAGCACCCCAAAGAAGAGCATAAACTTTCAAGCTGACTGATAGAAGATACACCTGGCAACTGAGGTAAGGAGGACAAATTGATCCCACATTTGAAGAGCTTAAAAGAGAGGTAGTTGCTAAAGAGGAGATAAGGGCTCAACTTGAAGAAATAGAAAGACTCCAAATTGAAGTAGAAGAAAGAGCAGTAGAAGAAGTAGCCTTAGAAAGACTGGAGGATAGAAACAAGAATAGAATGGGTGATCATGAGAATGAGGAACACATGCCTAACATACCATGGGGAAGAAATACTGGTCCATTCTCTTCCACAACCACTTCATGAGCTCCCAAGAGGCTCAAGAAATAACTTCCCAAAATTCAAAGGGGATGGTTCTCAACTCCCCAAAGAACATGTTGTAGCATTCATCACTGCTTGTGGAGTGTTGGGAGTTGAAGATGAAGATGTCTCATTTAGGATCTTTTTGGAGTCACTCCAAGAAAGAGTTGTTGAATGGTTCTACATGTTGCCCCCAGGATCTGTCCCATGCTGGGAAGATATAAGAAGTGCATTTGAACATAGGTTCAAGAGCACAGAAGATTGTCAGGATCTTCTGGTCCAATTGGTTCAGATGAATAAGGAGACCTCTGAATCAATGAGATATTTTATAGCAAGGTATAATAGGTTGACAAGAAGGATCCCAAAAGATGTGGTACCCCATGAAAACAACTTGAAAATGTTCTTCACTAGTGTTTTGCCATTAGAAGTTGGTTTCTTCCTCAGAAGAGCCCAACCAAGAAAATTGAGGGAAGTTCAAGACTTTGTAGTTGAGACTGATGATGATCTAATTCTTTCTAGGAAAGTGAAAGGACCAAATGGGAATAAAAAAGGTTAGAGTTCAAATTCATTCATCACTGATCTGATGTTCCAAAAAATGGCAAATGACCTAGTTGCTTTGAAGAAGCATGTGTCAAAAATCACAATGAGGAATGATCCAAGGAGACAAAATCCTCTTGATAGACCAAGAATTGCTCCATCTCCTCGTAGGCTTTCTCTTGAAGCACCACTAGTCAATGCCGTCTGTGACACTAGGGAATCAAAAGAAGGAACAAACATTGAGGAAACTAAATAAGAAAGCATGGATGACTGTGAAAACTATCTTGAAATTGAAGAGGTTGGCATGCACAATGGCTTGATTGAATATATTGATGATGAGGAGCAAGGTGATGAAGAAGCTCTAAGTTTTTCATCTGCTATTTTCACTCGTGCACAATCCAAGAATGGTGTTTCAGCCTTAGCAGTTGAAACTGAGAGTAGGAAGAATAAAGAAGATAGCTCTTCAAATCCTCCACTAAACAAGATCATTAGCAGGGGATCACCATTACGACTTTCCATGGAATCAGCTATAGAGAAATCAGATTCACCAGTTGTCAAGGATCAGACTGTTGTGCCAAGTAAGTTATCTGATTCTTCTCCCAACTCAAAATCTGTTAAGAGAAATTCTCTTCTAAATGTTGGTTCTGCAAGAATATCTAAATTTCAATCAAAGGCTACACCTCCATCTTCTTCCATGAAAATTTCTACATTTGAAAAGGATAACCCAACACCAAAATTAATAGCACATCTTCCATTTAAGTCCCCATCTACCATAACTTCATTTGACTTTGTAAATCATGCTAGCAAAACCAAATTCCAACTCTCTAAAATTGAATGCCTACAAACACATCCTGCCCAATTTGACAGATTCATCGGCAATCTGGGTGTTAACTCTACATCCCTAATCTCTAATTATAATTCTAAAGGCTTACTTCCCACACCATCTTCTCAAAACATGTTAGCCCTCAGTGCCTCCACCACCAACAAAGTTGATCCTTTTTACCTATCACTTCTCATCAAAGGTTTCCAGCTGAATAATTGTATTATAGATTTTGGAGCTTCAGATAATGTGATGCTAGCAAAAGTTGCAAATTCTCTTGGCCTCACTTTGACCCAAGTAAATGGCACCTACTACTCAATGGAATCCAAACAAGTTCCATTGGTAGGAAGGATTAAGGATGCTCAAGTTGCACTTGTTAATTACCCTGACAAGAAGATACTCCTAACCATTTTGGTGGCAGAAATCCCAACATATTTTGGTATGCTGTTGAGTAGAAGTTTTTGTAGAGATCTAGGTGAAGAAATAAAAAATGGATTTTTCATCTACAACTATCCTAGTGAAAGGAGAAATGAAGAAGATGCTGTCAGTAAGAAAAATGAAGTTCACGGTATGAAATTCTGATGATCCAAAAACAAACATTCTCTTTTAAGATTTTGGGCTAGGAAACTACTTCCTCACATCAGAAAAATAGGAGATCTCACCACTTCTCATGGAGGAAGAAGAAGACTGAATCTAGACAATGGATTTTGATGGTAGTCATTCCAGAGTAGGTTCAGGAGCTGGTGTAGTATTATACTCTCCCTCCAATGAGGTATATCCTTTTTCCTACAAGCTATAATTTGATAGTACAAACAATACTACAACTATGAAGCATTTCTCTTAGGCATGAATGCAACAGAGGACATGGGAATCATGAAGATGAGATGAAAAGGTGATGCAGAGATTGTGGTGAAGTAGGTCCACTAATAATATCAGGTGAAAAATCCAAGGCTCGGGCACTATAGAAATAGAGTGTGGGATTGCATTGAATCCTTTGATGCATTCTCCATTGAATCTATTCCTAGGGAGCAGAATGAAAAGGTTGATTCTCTAGCAGTGTCAACTTCCTTAGTGACACCTCATTCTTATTTTGGCAAGTATAAAGTAACCATTGAGATGGTGTTTAGACCCAGTGTACTAGACAATGCAAATCAATGGCAGGTCTTCAATGATGACAATCAGATCCTAGCCTTCTTAGAACAAAGGGATAACTTCAATAAGATTTTCTTTGAAGGAAGTGAAAACTCACACCATGAATTAGTCCCCAAAGAATAGAAGGAAGGAATTGAGGGAATTGATGAAGAGGGAGTAATCAAACTAAAAGGAAACAAAATCCCCAAAGGCCTAGTTTCTTTGGAAGACCTCTTTGACAAGCATGACAAGTTCATCCAAGAGAAAGATAAACAATCTTCTCGGTGTCCATCTGATTTTTATCAAGAAAATATTGGCACTTTAGAGAATCCAAGGATGGTTAACATTGGTAAATGTTGCTCACCAAAAGAGAAGAAAAAGTTTGTTGCTCTACTAAAAAAGTACTCAGATGTCCTGACCTATTCCTATGATAAACTCAAACCTTTTCATCCAAATGAAATGTATCACTCCATTCCTTTAAAGTAAGGAGCTAAGCCCTTTAGGTAAAAACAAAGGCCCTACAATCCAAATATTTCTGATGTTATCAAAGAAGAGGTGAAAAAGATGCTCAATGCTAGAATCATCTTCTCCATCCACCATTCAACATGGGTGGCTAACATTTTGCCAGTAAGGAAGAAGAATGGGGAAATAAGGATTTGTGTAGACTTCCAAAATCTGAATCAGGCATCATCTCTCAAGGACAACTACCCTCTTCCAATCATGGATCATATTTTACAAGAATTCACTAGATTTGAAATGCTATCTTTGCTTGATGGATTCTCAGGGTACAACCAAATCAAGGTGGCAGAAGAGGATTGCAGAAAAACAACCTTCACAACACCTTAGGGCACTTTTTCCTACAATAGAATGCCTTTTAGTGTGATCAATGTTGGAGCTACTTTCCAGAGAGCAATGGACTTGGCCTTTAAATATTTGAAACATTGCATTGTCATTTACCTTGATGATCTCATGGTTTTTTCAAAGAGGAGGGGAGATCATATATGTCATTTGGAGAAAGTCCTTGCAAGGTGTAGGAAACATGGAATTTCTCTAAATCCAAAGAAGTGCATTTTTGGAGTCACAAAAGGTAATTTGCTAGGAAACATTGTGAACAAACATGGAGCACACATTGATCCTGAGAGGATCAGAGCTATCCAATCACTAGCCTTACCAACCAATAAGAAGGGAGTTCATTCATTCTTTGGAAAGGTAAAATTCCTTCGTCATTTTGTGCCTACATTTTTTGAACTGACTAAGCATATAACTTCCATGATGAAGCCTCAAGAAGATTTCAAGTGGAATAAGGAAAGAAAATCAGCATTTCAAGAGATCAAGAAAGCCATTGCCAAAGGTCCAACTCTTGTATCTCTAGATTTCAACAAGGAGTTCATCATGTATTGCTATGCATTAGAACATACACTCTCTATTGTCCTTGTTCAGAAAAATGATGAAGGTGTGGAAGCACCCATTTCTTTCACGAGATGGGATTTGAAAAATCATGAGCTAAAGTACAACCAATTAGAGAAACATGCCTACGTAGTGGTCAAAGTTGTTAAAAGTTTCAAATTCTACATTATCAATTCCCATATAGTGGTGATGGTCCCTGGAAGTGCAATCAAGTCCATTTTGACTCAACAAGATCCTGGGGATAAGAGAGGAAGTTGGATTGCAAAGACCCAAGAGTATGATTTGGAGATTAGACCCTCTAATCTGGTAAGAGGAAATGGTTTGTGCTAGCTGATTACTAAAGATGAAGCTCTCAGGGCTCAACTGGGAGAAAAATATGGTGTTTTCTCAACCTGTTCAGGAGACAGTCCATAGGCACTCTTTGTCACCACTACTGATGAGTGGTATACTGACATTTCTTTCTACCTCACTTATGGAGAATTCCCTCCTCATCTTGATTAAAAACAAAGAAGGACACTCAAGCTAAAGGTAGCCAAGTTTTTGATCTAGAATCATGCACTTTATAAGAGAGACCTAAATGGTTGTTTTGTCAGGTGTGTAGATAATGAGCAGCAATAAAACTTACTCAGGGCATATCATGATCAATCTTGTGGTGGAAATTTCACAGCAATGGTCACCACACATAAGATCCTTAGAGGGAGATATTATTGGCCCTCCATATTTTCAGACACTTAGGATTGGGTTTATAAATGTAAAGCATGTAAACATTTTTTTGGAAAGCCACGACTAGTTGCATTTCCACTAAGGCCTGTGGTGATTGAAGAACCATTTCAGAAATGGGGGCTAGATTTTATTGGTGTTCTGAATCCTCATTCTAGTGTAGGGCATAATTATGTACTCACTGTAACTGATTCCTTCACTAAATGGGTGGAATCCATCCTAACCAAGAAAGCCATCTCTGAAACAGTCTAAAACTTCATGAAGGAGAATATCATTGTTCATTTTGGAATACCACAGAAAATTGTTGTAGATAATGCCATCTATTTCTCTTCCAAGGAGCTCACAGATTTTTTTTATGGCTTTGGAATCTCCCTATCTCAATCTTCTGGTTACTACCCATAGTGAAATGGGCAAGTTGATTCAAGCGACAAGAACATTGTGACCATTATTTGTAAGCTAGTAGATGAGAATCAAAGGAGATGGCACAAGAAGTTATATGATGCATTGTGGGCTGATAGGATCACTCCTAAGAAGGCAATAGGTATGTCACCTTTACAAATATTGTATGGAGTTGAGGTAGAGAATCCCCTCACAATTGAGATGATAGCTCTCAAGTTGCTGCAAGAACTAGAATATGTTCAATACAAAGACTCCATTGAAAAGAGGATCCTCTTCCTATAAAATATGGAATAAAGTAGATGCCAAGTGGTGGATAGAATTAAAGAGCATCTGTTGAAAGTGAAGAATTTTTTTGACAAGAAGACCAAAGCAAGGAATTTCAAAGTTGGAGATTTTTCCCTGCTATGGGACAAGAGAAGAGAACCAAAGGGAAGCCATGGAAAGTTTGATTCATTATGGCTGGGACCATTCCAAATTCATGGAGCTTGTGGTGAGAATGTTTTTCTCCTCTCATACTTAGATGGAACTCCATTGAAGTTTCCTTGAAATGGGAAATACTTGAAATTGTACCATCAATGAAGGCCTTTGTACCATAGGTGCGTTTTTCCCCTTTCTGTTGTGTGGTTTTGGTTTGGTTTTGTGTTTTCCCTCCTTTTTCCATTCTCTCTCAGAATTGTACATGACTTTACAAGGCCCAATGGATAAGGCACTGGTCAACGTAATATGTTGTGTAACTTGAGATTCTAGATCCTCATGTCATGCCCTAGCCATGCCCAGTTCACGCCATGTCCCAAAGCTAGAGCCAGTTGTTGTCTCTTGAAAATTGATCTACATTTTCATAGCCAAATTCAATTTTTTTGAGCTCATGCCCTTTATTGGTGTTTAAGCCAAGTTAGATATTCAAGAAATTAGCAAAATTCGTTCCCTAGAGCTGTTTAAACCTCTATTTTTGCTCATTTTTAGAAATCCTCCATTTCCTAGTCTGTGCACATGATATCCTCTTTGTATCCTCCATTTTTTAATCAAAATTTTTCACTTGTTCTATGACATGGGTCGTCAAATCATTGATTTTCCTCCATGCCTTTGGTTCGTGAAGGAAATTCAAAAATTGGACTCAAAATGATGAAGTTCTCTTCCTCCATGTATTTTCCACAGTCGTGATGATGGGTGTATTTTCCCAACCAAAATTTGGCCCTAATGAATGCAGGTACGTGGTTAGATCCTATTGGATGGGGAAGAATGGGATTTTTGGTGAACTTAACACTTTTGGTCAGTTTTAGCAAAAATGGTAAATTTTCCCTGCGGCCCCGAAAAGCTGAAATTGTCAATTGTGGAAAAAGCAGAAGTTTTTGTCCCATGCTGCAGAAGTTCAATGGGGACACTTGGAACCTGAAAAACTGAATTGGATGAAAAATTCAAAATTGTGAGGGTAGGCTAACAGAGAACTTCAAATATTTTATTATTTTTTCTAAAAAAGGCTGAAAAGGATAAAGGTTCACTGCTTCCCCGAATCCCACAACCAATTAGAGGATGCCACGTGTCGAAAGCCAAATTAGAGAAGTGGGCCAGTGGAGGAATTTGTGTTTTTGAGATTTTTTCCAAAAAAGGTTAAAATGTTGAGAAAAGAGCCATGACCCCATCTCCAACCAAAACGTGCCATGTGTCCTAGTCAAATCAGAGAAGCGGCTTGGTAGAGAAGTTTTTGTTTTTAAGCCTCTTTGTAAAAAAGGTGAAAATTTAAAAAATGATCCATGGCCCCAATCAGGCTATAAAGGTAAAAGTCAAAGTTGAAGCCCACAGGGAAAAATTCAAAGGTAAAACCCGTCGTTGAAAAGTCAAAACGGGAGAGTGGAATGGCGGATGAATTTGAGTTTTTAATCCTTTTTCAAAAAAAGGTTAAAATGTTGAGAAAAGGGCCACAATCCCATTTCCAATCAGAGGATGCCATGTGTTAAGAGTTCAATCAGAGAATCAAGTCGGAGGAGGAATTTGAGTTTTTGAGCCTTTTGTCTAAAAAGGTTAAAATGTTGACAAAAGGTCTGTGACCCCATTTCCAATGAAAATGTGCCACTTGCTTAAGTTAAAAAGTTGAAGCGGAGGCACGGCCAATTTATTCCAAATTGCCAAATCTCTAAAAAATCGTAAAATTTAAAGGGCTTTTCCCCATACCTACTCCAAACTCTTCCTACCATGTGGATGACTTGATTTCAAAGTTATAAGAGAAAATCAAATGTAACGTTCACGTTGCAAGATTTGGTTCTTAACCCACCATGAGCATTTTCTTCACAGTGGAGAAATTTGAAGAGGCATAAATGATTTGTGAAGTTGTAACCATTTTTGCATGAGATATAATGGCCCCTCAGAGCCATTCCAAAGGGTTGGCGATTGATTTCAAAAAATACCAGAGTGCTCTGTACTTGGAATAGACAAAAAAAGCCATACTTCTTCTATTTTCCCTTCTCCTTAGAATTTCCTCTATTCTAAAAGCTCCATACAAATTCTATTTTAGCTTCAATAATAAAAGAAGAAATTTTTGCCTTTTTGATTGAGGGATTGATTGGTACGTTGTGACCAATGAATTTCATTCGGTCTTGTAGTTTCTCCTGTGGATTTATTTTTCTTCTAACTATAAATACATGTAAATGAAATTTCTAATTAATGTGTGTGGGCATCTTTATTCTACCCACAACATTAGTTTTCTCCTACCTCCATTTCGACTCCCCTTCCCCTTTCCAAGACACAGTTTATTCTCTAGTGAGACATTTCGAGCTTTGCCATAGGGTCAGTGGAGTGCCCCTACTAGATCTCTGTTTGAAAGGATACCATTGAAACCCATCTTTTATACATGCACCTATGGAAGTTGCACCATTCAAGTAGAGGGACTTATATTCCCATAGCATTGGATTGAAACCCACCAATTTGTCCACAAGAAAAAATTTCTTGCCAACAACACCCAAGCACTGGAGGATCCAATATTCATGGCATGGGTCTTCATCGGGGACAATGTACGAGGGCACTTAGGTAGCATTTACTACTACCGTCAAGATTTTGACAAGTTACTGGATAGAGATATCATTTGTAGGCCTTATAGACATATACAGTGGCCTGAGGATGGAGTGGAGCTTAGCATCTATGCATTAGAGAAATTCCTTCTTGGTAATCACAGTTATATTACCGAGATATACAAGGTGGACAGATGTCAGTGATAGTTGGGCATATTTCAGGGCGTCCCTCATCCCGATATGTGGTATGCCCATCGGGATGTAGAGATGCACACTATGGGGTCACACATACAGGTAGCCCGAGCCAGGGCTAGCTTCCTAAAGGTGGTTCCATAGGTTTAGGACCCTACTCGACAAGTTAGAGACCCAGGCACCACACCAGATTATATGGCCTGGTATGTAACTATTTTTCCGCGATGCCTGACCATATCAGATGAGGCATGAGGAGTAGGTGTGCGAGCACCAGCCAAGGTCACATACAGTAGTGACGAGGTTGTAGCTACAAGTCGGGCTGATGATCCATTTGATGGGTAGCAACATGAAGGGAAGGGTCCAGTATAAGATCTTGGACAGAGGTAGCAGGTGCCCTTACAGGGATAGACACATGGCGAGACACAGGGACAAGGTCATGCAGAGGATCTGAGGCCTAGATTACGAGATTAGGGACATGCCCATGACTAGGTACAGGGCCAGGGACATGGACAAGATCTAGTGGTGCCTTTGAGGTTATCTTGAGCCTAGGGTGGAGATGTCGAGGCACAGCTACCTACCCTATGGCATTAGGTGTGGCAGTTGACAGTAGAGAGAGATCAGGCCTAATATCATATTCTAGCCATGATAGTAGAGCAGGACCAGGATAAAGTATAGGATGGTTAGGGGGGAGATGGTGCCAAAAAATTTCAGTATATACGTCAGATGGCCTCTTATATGGCTCAGGGGATGAGCCTATTATAGCAGGTCTAGACCTAGTTACAGCCAGCAATAGTCGAGATAGATCGTATTTACGTAGAGTGAGTAGTAGATCAGGTCAAGGTTGCACAACTAGCAGTGGAGGTAGCATCATTTTGACACACAGACATGATAACAGTGAAAACTCGCACTCATTGCGACTTGGCTACATTGGAGGGCAGAGCCTCGTATTATCGGTTGCTCTATTATGAGGTAGTTCCAGCTTGACAGTGGGCACCTACCTATAGTTAGTAGTCAAGTGGATCAACAAGATCAAATAGGCCACAGGTATAAGTGGATAAGCCATGAGGTAAGTTGACAATGCCACGTGGGACATAGGTTATGGGTCCTCCATTTCATAGACCAGCCACTACCTCTGAGGGTTCTAGTTAGCCCTAACTCTCATTGTATTTATAACATGATATACAAGTCTCTTACGAAGGTGTTATACTTGAAATATGTATATGATGTACTAGTTTATCTTATTCACACCGTTGATGAAGGTATTTTTATGAGTTGTGCCCTTTGATGGCCCATTTTGTATTGATGATGTATATCTTTTGTGAGACAAACATTTTATATTTTTATATATGGACATTTTGATGTGGCACCGTTGTTTATGAGATGATGGAATTTTATTGTTTTTTATGATTGATTGCATGGATTATAGATGGGTCATGATGTTATATGATTTGATTCCACATTGTGTGTGTATCATGATGATAGTTGAGATGTTTGCACAACATGTGTTTAATTTTGATATGATGGATCCATAGATGATATCCATTGATTATACCTGTGATGCTCTAGATTAGGGGATGGGATGACATGATGATATTGGTGTGGGGGGGATATATTTTTATATTTGTGATACCTCTTTCCCCCATTTGATGATATGATATGTGATGATTAGCTTAGAATTCATGTATGATGTATACTTATCCCTTTTTATTAATATGATGTATAGATTATGTTAGAAGTGATGATATTGATGGAAATATGATGATGTGATAAAAAACTATGTACATGTGACCAGAAAATACAATCAAATGTTAAAAAAATACACAATTCCAACCAACATGAATTAACACAACTATATACAATTATTTACAAAAATGCAAAAACACACTACATATGTACAAGTAAGAATGAATCTAATCTAAGAAAGAAAAGATGAATCTTATCAAAATATTTCTAAACAACAAACTATACAATGTACAAACAAGAAGCAACTATACAAGAAAACAATGTACACAAACAAAGATAGAAATAAGATAAAGTAAGTAAACTAAAGTTATGTTTTTTCATGACTATTTTGTTAAAAAAAATTTATTGTTTTTGTGATTTTCTAAACAATTTTATATTGTTTTTTTGCTTTTCAAACGTTTTTGAATGTTTTTTTGATTTTCTAAGGTTTACCAAATCTATGCATGGGTAACCGAGAAACATGGATGCCCCCAGCATTAGACAGAGAATATACAAGGGCAAACACCACGTGTTATAAAAAGGAAGGTGAATTAATAGAAATGCCCCCAACATTAGATGGGGAATATGCAAATACCATCTCTTCACAGACTAACAAGAGGAGAAAAATATAGATCAAGGCTTGACATGATAGGTTCATAGGGAATCTCAGATGCAGACGCGGAACTCACCCTAGGCTAAGTAAAAGGACCCTCTAGATGCAAAATTCTTGTGAACAAAAAATCCTCCCAAGGTGATGGAAACTGGTTTTCACCAAGGGACTTATCCAATGTGCCACAATTGCATGGTTTTCACATATGGATGACCTGTTTTCTCTTTTTCTTTTTTCTCTTATTTTTATTTTTTTGTATTTTGATCATTTTTACTCTTTTTTTATATTTTTTTCTGATGTTTGCGTCATATTTAAGCATATAACCACTTAAGCTACCTGGAATTCATAGGTTCATCAATCTCATTATCATTGGGATGGGTAATTTTGTATGCTCCCGTACCATATTTGGTCACAATGACGTAAGGTCCTAACCAATGTGGTTCAAACTTTCCTTTCTTCTCTCTTTCTACCCTTGTGTTGAACCGATTTTCTTTCATGACCAAATCTCTGACCTCAAACTGACAAGGTATGATCCTTTTGTTGTAATTTCTAGAGACTCTGTTCTGATACACTTTGAGATGGTTAATGGCACAAATGCACTTTTCATCTAGGAGTTCTAATTCTTCCATCTTGGCCACTATGTAATCCTCATCCTTGTCTAGATAATCCCTAAGAGATATTCTCAAGGAAGGAACCTCAATTTCTAATGGGATGATGGATTCAGTTTCAAATACTAGGGAATAGGGTGTCACACTAGTAGGAGTGTGAATGGAGGTCCTATAAGCTAAAAGGGATGGGTGAATTTGTAAATGCTAATTGCGACCTATCTTACTCACCATATTTTCCATGATTCGAACCAATGTTTTTTTAGTGGCTTCATCTTTCCCATTACCTTGTGGATAATATGGTGTAGACCACTTCAATTTTATTTGAAATTGATGAAAAATGTCCTTCACTGTCTTGTTCTTTAATGATTTTCCATGTTTAGGGAATGGTTCTTTGTATATTCCCATCTTTTCATTAGGCATCTGATTTTTCTCTGAGTTGTCCACTCCTATCTCCCCATTGTCAATGAGGTCTTGGATGTAGTGACGAATTTGTAGACATTTTTCTATTTTGTGTCCCTTGACATGATGTAATTCACAATATTCATGCTCTTTTTACAATGATGGTTTTGGAGCATTTTCATCAAAGGGTTGTGTCATGGGATGAGTCACCATGTGAGCTACATCCAATTGTCTCAATATGAACGACAAAGCCTCATTAAGAGAAGTGAACATTCTACATTCAGGTGGGGGTTAAATAGGTCCTTTAATCAGTTTAAAAGGTTGACCAATCTTAACCGTTTGCATGCATTTGGAATTTGTGATTCTGTCTCCCACCATGTTCTTGTTTGTATTGAATATTTTCAGCATTTCTGTAGGTTTTACATTTTAGTTATCCTTAAAATGAGGTTTAATGGTTCCTTTGGCAATAATGGATTTCTCTATTTGAATTCCCTTCTTAATAATCTCTTTCAAGGTATGAACACAATGCATTTGTAGATGAAAAGTGATGTTTGGGTTGAGATTGGGCATAAAGATACTCACAAGTTGTTTTTTAGGGAATGTACAAGGGAAGCGAATGGCTATCCCTCTCCATCATTGTAGGAAGCTAATGAATGTTTCATTGGAAATTTTTTTAGTGTCACATAATTTCAACATGGTGATGTCACTTTCAATATTGTATGAGAAGTGTCGTATAATTTTTTTGTCAGTTCGGGCCATGTAAAAATAGACCCATGAGGTAAGTGAGTAAACCATTCTAAGGTTTGCCCCCCTAGACTCTTTAGAAAGAGTTGTATGAGGTAATTTTCATTATAGGTCATTTCTTTGAATGCCATGTAAAAATATTTTACATGGTCTCGCGGGTCACCTTTCCCTCTATATTTGTCAAATTTCGGCATGTCAAACGTTTTGGGGAAGGGTTTGAAGCGTCATAGTTTTGTCAAATGGATAGGGACATAGCTCTTCATATTTATATTTTCTACTATTCACCACAGTGCTCTCTTGGAGGCTTGTAAGTGTCACTTTCATAGATTGCATCTCTTGAGTGAGTAATTTTTATTTGATAGGAGAAGTAGGGATGTATACACGATGGTGTTCCATATTGTCTTCTCGTGATTGTCCAGTTTAAGTTCACTTATATTGACCTTAGTTTTTGTCCTTTGTACATTCTTGTTTGTTTCTTTTTGCACATGAGATGTTAACAAAGAAAATTGTTGACTAATTTTTATAAATTTTTTTGAATATTGACTTCTTATTTGAGAGGTTCCTCTTCTTCTTCTTGCTACGGTGGTTGTTCAACATTTTTGTGTTCTATTCTGACTTTACGTGGTACTTTAAGAAAATTTATTCTGTATCCCATTACATTGTTGTTTCCCACGTTAGAAGTAGAAGCATGTCCATGTGTTAGGATATCATCCATGTTAATAAGGGGTTTAACCTCTTCAGTAACATCATTTTTAGGTGGGATTGCCTCTTTTTTTATAGGCATTCTGGCTTCCAACTCCACAACTTGTGCTGGTAACCGATCTTTGTTTTTAAAAATAAATTCATCTAAAAAGGTGGGGTAGAAGTAAAAATCTGTATGTGGGGATTCTAACTCATCACCTCTATGATCTATCATTTATTCTACTTCTTTTTCCATGGAAACTAAAGGCCCCAGATCATGGCCAATAAAAGGGTTTGATCCTTGTTTGTTTGAGGCTTCCCAAGTTTGCACTTGTCTGGTTTACAAATCCTTTCTTTTGAGTCTTAATCATGTTTTAGGATCCATAATGTGTAATAGGTTCACTAAGGTATATGTGAATGTGTTCACATAATTTTATCAAACCTAAGTGAAAAGAATGATTGTCAAGAGTATTATGATTGTTAAAGAAACAATGTGACATAATGATTTACAAACAAGAATCATTCACACAATGTTGAGTTTCAAACCAAATGATAAAATGTCCCTACTTATGTCGAGTTCAAATAAATTAAAAAGGCATAAGTAATAAAAAATAAGTTAGCTTGACCTCCAAACAAAGTATACTAGAAACAAACCTAAATTCAATCAAGACCTACATTCCAAAGGGTGTCAGTTATGATTATGGGTGACACAACAATTTCACCAAGATATGTTAACCAAACTTTATGATAAAGTAAGGTATTAATATCAAGATGATATTGATATAAAACTCACAAGTGGTAATGTTTAACACTCTTCAGAATCGAGGTAATAATTGAAATCAAACTAAAGCAATAGTATACCTAGGAATCATTAAAGTGTATACGTCGTAACCTTACAATATAGATATTTCAGCCAAGTTTACAAGAAACAAGACATAAACACCAAAATTATAGTGTCACAATATAAAAAAGATAACCATTCAAAGGAGAATCAAAGTGATGAACCAAGCCTAACTACGATGATGATCTTGACTTAGGTATCAAGATTAAAAAGGATACTAATGATATGAAAATTTCTCCACACACTTTATACATTTAACAACCCATCCGAAAACATGGATGGGCATAAACGAACAAAAATGTGGCAAAAACATCAATTGATAACACTAAGAAATTCACTCCTCTTTTGATCACCAAAGTGTCAAAATAAAGTGAAGGAATTGGATCAACTGGGGTTGAAAAATGTTGGCTTCACTTCAGCATAGTTTTGCCTCACCTTAGGGTAAGTGAAAAACTAAGAAAAATTAACGCTTCACATATTTTGTGATGAAAAATAGCATTTAAATCAAATTGGCTTTGATGTGGTCCAAGTGGGCTCCTGGTCAAAGATAGATTCTTGGGTGGTTCACTCAACTAGGTGTCACAAGTCATCTAAGAGTGATCTCAATTTACCCAAAAATTCACACTGACTAATTTGGGAGTATCTTTTCTTTACTTTACCCCCTTCAAGCACAGTGGGAAAAAAATGCATCCATTGTGTACTCTCATTGGGGTCGCAATACAGATGACTTTTGATGCTAAATCTCACTTGTATACCAGTCAAGTAGGTTGTGTGGAGAACTTCCTATTTCATCCATAAGGTTCCCTCTTTCTTGGACTACTTTGGGGTTCCTAGGATCACCCCCATTGTTGTAGCTTAAGGCTTATGCCAAAGGGGTTATGTCCTATTTTTAAGTGGACGGGACATACCCTTATCCGAACCTATAAATATAATGTGTTGATTATGGTGTGTTTTTTTATCTCTTTCAAATTGGATGTGGTTTTCTTGAACACCTTTTGGCAACCTGCATGGAAACTATATTAGTAATTTGGTTTTGTTTCAACTCCACCCTTCTTTGACAATCATTTGTGGTTCATCACAATGGATTAGTAGTTTTTTATAAAAAGAATAAACATCATTTATGATTCTCAAGATCACCCTAAGACGTAAGAGAGACGCATAAGCAATGCAAAATCCAAGAATTCAATAAATGGAAACACTTAATTCATACGTGAAATATATATTTTCTCGATTTTAGACATTCAACATATTCTTAAAGCAACAAAAGACATAAGAATCATTTCTAATTCCCAAGATCACCCCAAAAGACACAAGGAAAGTGCATACGCGATATCACTCTTATAATTAACATGCAAGGTATATTCCATGTCTAGTCTAGCATACCCATGTAAAAAATAAAACCTGCAATGATGTTAGTACCTTAGGAAATAATTTTTCACAAATATGAAAGTAATATGCCAACTCAGACTGAAGCACCTACATGTGGGTTAGGACATGTGCATGTGGTTTATGGTGTATGTGCCCTCTACGTAAATCTAAATCCCCAGTGTGCTTGTGCCACTTGAGAGATACATGCATCAGGATATAGGTGTGTGTGTCAGGGTTAGCAAAAATTAGGTATGAGAACTTAGGCAGTGTGCCTGCACCACCAGAGAGATGCAATGTGCCAAGATATGGGCAGGTGTGCCAGGGTATAGGCGTATGTGCCAAGATTAGAAAAAAGGTAGCATAATAATTCAGACAGTGCGTTTGTACCACCCAAAATATTCCTGCACCAGTATTACGGTATGTGCACTAGGGTTAGGGTATATGCGCTAGCCTGACAGGTTTCCAGTAGTAGTGAAGGTACAATACAAACAGAGTGTGTGCGCACTAGAACACGTGTCTACACTAGGATTAGTGTGCTTGCACTAGGTTTAGTGTGCCAGCACTAGGGTTTGTGTGCCTGTGCCCCTCCTACAGTCAAAATATAGCCAAATACACCAAAACATCTCAATACACTCCAAATTTTAGTATGTTAGCTTGAAATTGACAACAACCCATTAGAGTTAAAGATCTAAATGAGATCGTACACATGTAATATTAGAAAAATATTAAGAAATTGAACATTATTTTCCATATGTGTATATCAAGGGTTAGCCAAAAACTTGAAATAATAATAAATTTTGAGCTAGAATGTTAAGGGCCTAAGGACCCATCCCACCTAGTAGTCCAAAAACAAAGTTAAATCAAAATCAATGCACCATCATGCTTAGAGCTTAAAAAAGACTAATCTACTAACATCCTTGCATTAGAACATGAAAAAAATATTCAAACTAACATGTTAATCTGTTAATCTCTATCTCTATTGAATGATATCCAAATGAAGTAAACCTATTTAGATCCTTAGCAATCAAAGGTTTGGTTTTATGTTTGAATCCCAAGGTTTTCAAGAATGGAGTCTTGTCAATCCATGGCTACAAGACCATTTGACATATCCCCAATCTGACTTCAAAACTTGGATGGATGAATAAAAGAAATAAAATTAGCTAGCTTCTCCAATGAAGAATGATCCAATATGAAAAAATGGAAATAGCTTAGGCTTTATGCTCATTTAGGTGTGTAAAGGTGTAAGTGTAAAGGTAGGAGGAGGGCTCTTTATATAGCCCAATGGATAGAAGAATAGCAACATCCTCCTTCATGTCGGATAAATGGATAGGTTGTGCTAGTTGTGGATAAGGAAGGTTTAAAAAGGGTTGAGCCAACCTTAGGAGAGTTTAGTTTGTCATTTAGTGACCCATGGGATTTGAGGGGATTTATTAATTAATTCAAGTGATTAATCAATAGGTGTGCAGGCTTATAGAAGCTTTTTAGAGGAATAATTAGTGTGATTTAGACTATGAGAGGGATTTAATCAAATAAATGATGATTTATTGATTTAATGGAAGAGGAAGCTAATTAATTAATAATAATTAACCAGTCTAGGTAGAAAAGGGGCATTAATTAATTAGAAATAATTAATTAATATAGATAGAAAAGGGGAGCTTAATTAATTAGAAATAATTAATTAATCTAGATAAAAAGGGGAGCTTATTAATGGAATTTCATTAATTGGCTTCATTGTTGGATAGAAGGGTTAATTAATTAGTGTAATGTAGCTAATTAACGGTGATAGAAGAGGAAGTGTGTCATATTGACGATGTCATCAATTTGCGGGAAAGAGGATACTTAACACAATTTAAGTATTTAAATTGCTCGGGTTAAATTATAGGTGTCTACAACCACCCATGAAGCAAAACTCAAGGAATTTTAAGAAAATAATAAGGGGAATAGGGCTGAGTGAGACAAAATCCTAGCCGAAGTGGAAAATAAATTAGAGGCCATTGAGACCTTGCATGGCTCAATCAAGAACCAATTGAAATAATTATACCACCAAATCACTCAAAGGATGGACACGCTCGAGGATTTGGGAAAAAAATTGGAGGGTGTCGTGGAGACAATGAGTGCTAAGGGATAAGCGCTAAGCTTTGAGGAGGTAAGTGCCCTGGTAGGTGACCTTTGTCAGCAAGCTCATAACAAGGTTGAAGCTTTGGGAAAGTTAGAAGTAGAATAAGGGAAGGATTTCCCTCTCATCCTCCAGTGATAAACAAGTTCCCCATTCTCTCATTATTTCCCCCATTTTTTCATTTCTTTATTTTTCCATTCCAACCATTTGTAAGATCCCATTAATTCTTTTATTCATTGAAGAAAGCTTTTTTGAGGACAGAGCACAGGCATAGTGTGGGGTGATGTTGGGCCATAGAATATTGGCTAAGGATGAGAAGACACGTGGGCATGTGAGACCTAGTTAAAGAAGGTCACGCGGGATTGAACGTGAGTAGGGAAGGGTTCTAGCAGTGTTTCCAAAACACACAGTGCATGCGTGTAAGGCAGGATAGGTTTTGGACTTATCCATATTCAGTGTTCTAGGAAGCATGCAAGAAAAGTGTGACCCTTGTGGATGAGGTGCTAGCCTGGTGATTTTGGGATCAAAAATGGAATATTCTAGGCATGTGATGGAAGGTTTCATAATACATCATTACAAAGAGTGGAAATCTTAGATCTGAGAAGGCATGCTCCCATGGAGGACCAATTTGACACTTGGCAACCGATCTATAACTTCAGAAAGGCATGGCGATGGTTACTAAGGTTATAAATACAAGCCCCAAGTAGAAGAAAAGAATGAAGTGGAAGAGAGGAAAAGCTTTGTAGAAATATAATGGAAGGTTCTAGGGATTAGGAATTAGGAAAAATTTGGGAGTGATGGCACATTTAGAGGGATGGGTATGCAATCACTTTTGTAATATGATGAACATTGTGTAGTTCTGATGCATGAATTTTCTCGACATTGTAATATGAAGGTCTGAAATGGTTTCATGGAATGTAATGTGGTACTTAAACATGTTGATATGAATATAAGGCTATATTATAAACCATTTACATGTTCATGAGTATATTCCTTATGCATTTCCGTTATGTATGAACCATTTTCATATGTTGTTATCTATTACTCTTTTCTAGATGCAATGAGATGACAACTCGTTCTAAGTTCTCATAATATTGTATAGTTCTTTTCTATTCTTTTGCATTTGATTATCTGTCATAAGATGATGCTTTCTCACAAGACTCGCATAAAGGAGAGACTCGGTGCCCGTGCATGCCTTGAGTGAGATCCCAGCACCTGTTGGGTGATAGGTTGGCATGCATGGGATTAGAATATTTTTCTAAGGGTATAAAATATGAATACAATAATTTATGTGGCACTTCTATAGGTGTAACTTGTTTTTCAGCTTACTTATCATCTACTGCAACATGTATGCTATGTTGGTGATTGTTGTCATCTTTCTTTAGAGGGAAATGGTTTGCATAGTGATCCTTTCCACAGTTGAAACACCGCCCCATAGGTCCTCTTTTTTGTTCAAAATTATTTCAATTTTTGAATCTACTATTTTGACCTCCATAAAATTTCTACCCATTATTGTTATTCTTCACAAAATTATTTATAGTGTTCACGACACATTTATTTGTTGTTATTTTCTTATTGTTATAAGTCACAAACTTGTTTTTGGCTCCAAAATTTTTCCATGCCACCTTCTTAGGTGCAAGTGACAAAGAAGAGTTGGAAATACTCTTTCGATTTTATTCTTTATGAGCAGAAATTGCCCTCAATTTTTATTCTTACCTTATGGATTTTTCTACAACCCCTTTCATAGTGGTTGGGTTGTGCACATCTACTTCTCCCCCTATGATAGGTATAAACCCCATGGTAAATTTTGTATCCTTAACTTATTGTCAGTTTGATACTAAGGAATTCATTTAATAAGTTTGGTAAACCTTTCCTAGTACTCAGTTAAAGTTAACTTTCCTTGAATTAAATTATGAAATTCTATCATTTTCTAATCATTATAGAGTTGTGGCAGCTAGCGTTGCCTAAATTAGCTCTTAAATTGATCCCATGTAATGCTTGATTCATCAATGTTTAGTTTAGCCTTACGGTTGTCCCACTAGGAGGATGCCTCATGGGAAAATTGATAAGCTCCCCATACTGCTTTTGTTTCTTCCGAGAAGTTCCATATTGCAAAGTAATTCTCCATTTCACTAAGCCAATTCTCATCCCCATCCCTTAGTGTAGTTTCATCAAAATTTGGCGGACTTATCCTCTTTATGCTATTATAAGTTTAACTTTTAATTGCCTTCTTGTTTTCAGGTAGATTAAGTACATTTGCATTTGCATTTACATCATTATTATTGAAATTTGTAACATTGTTATTTGTTGCATTATTATTATCGACACCCAAATTTCCAACATTGGTGTTGTTTCTTGGATGTGGTTGATTGTTATTATCAGCGTCATCTTCCTCCTCATTACTCATTATTTGTTTTTTAAGTAAACTAAGATGATCTCTTGTGTCCAACAGGATAGCAAGAATCTCATCAAGTTTTTGTTTGGTAGCTTCCTCTCCACCTAGAGATGGATTATTTGCAGCACCTCTCCTTATTCTAACCATTTTTTGTTAATAAGAAATTAATTTTAAATTATATATGGACTCAATAGGTCCAAGAGCTACCACCTTCAGCTTTGATACCAAAATGTAACATCCACTTTTTATGACTTAGAAATAAGGGGAATTTTTTTTGTTATTTACATAATGTTCTCTGTTCTAAATTAATATAATTCAGAACACACATTTCTCTGCCAATTGATCTCATAATAGAAAACCATATGCAGTTGTAATGACTCGGTGAAACACCAATCTCTCATTCCAATACTTGTTACTAAACCGATCTCTCATGTTAAATTTTTCCAGTGTATACTATGTATACTTGTTTCTTTTACCATTTTACAGTCACTCAAGTGTTCTATCTAAGAATCCTATCTGAATATCTGATACCGATATTCATCTAAAATCCTATAACTTAGAATAGGTAACATAAGACAATGCAACTAGCAGCTTGCGATACTTTGGCCAAAGTTTTAAACATGTTTACCATGTTTACATTCTAAGATGACATACTCATCAAAAGGAGTATGTCTTTCACCAAACTCATAAAATTATCTAGATTGATCATCCTTGACTAATTTCAACAAAACCCGAGTCAAATTTTCACACTAAACAGGGAATCTTACATGTAGTAGTGTGGAAGACTACTCGTGGTGAATAAGGGTACATAGACATACACAATCAACTTTCGTCGATTAGTGTGTGTTTAGTTACCCTAAGTCCACATGATTTGACCACTACACTAGTTCATGTGTCTATCTCTGTTTGGGGTATAAATATGAACCACATTTCCACTTATGTCAATCGAGTTAATTGAATTAAGTGGGGTGTTGAAGCATAGTTAGCTGCATCATAGTATCCTTGTAATGAATCCCATCATTATGAGGGTACTCTGTTGTAGTCCCTATATTACAATAATCAACTGAATTCCTTCAAAAAAACTAACATACTTAAGAATCATTATCATTAACCCTTTAATTTATTATCTTGTTTAATTTATTGTTAAACAATGCACCTGAGGGTTCCCGATGTACGATTGACCCAAAGAAGGGTACGAAATGTACTTTACACAAGTTAAAGGTATACAAATAAAATATGTGTTTCATGCATAAAAACATTTTAATCTTAAACCATTATTTTCACTTATCGATATATATATGAATTCGATATTAAGTGAGTAAGATCATTAAGTTTTTTTACTATAGTTTATCATTGTAAAAAAATTTGATTGAAGATTATACACTAGACTTAGAGATATCATAAAGTCTAAATCTTCCTATTAACTCTTTTAAGATTTCTTGTTTCCATTTATTGTTTACAGATAAGGAGCATACAACCAATCATCCTTTATGATTTAAACATAATCACTTAACAAGATATCATACTTAGATCTTATTTAATGATAAAAGGAAGTATCCTTTTCTTTCTTGTTAAGGATTATTGTCCTATTAGTGAAATCAAAAAACATATGGTTTAGTTTTGTAATAAGAAAGCCACAACTATTCATATTCCCTTTTATGAGTAAGGATCCAATAATCATGATCAACTTAGTTATACACCTTCCCAAAATGAAATGAATCGAAGCTATAAGTAAAGATCTTTATTCCTAGTATCATTTTATACCTTAGAATCCATTAAGTCACGAACATCAATATTTAAAAATATCCAAAAATTCCCATCATGCATGTGAATATTTAGGAACATTATACAAACCTAAGTCATGTAAGACCTTAGAATAAATCAAAAATCAACAAACCTTCACAAAAATTCATTAATAAAAAAGAGAGAGATCACTTTACTCCCAACTTAATTAATATTCCATAAGTTTATAAGAAACATCTTTCACCTTAGAAAACTAATTTTAAAAAATCTTCAAAATTTTTCCAACAAGTACACTTCGATAAAATTTCAATACATAAGCATCTGAATTAAGAAAAATGATTTCATTAGTAAAAAAATGTAACTTTATATAAGTCTTTCTCCTTTCACTTTTCTTGAAGTCCATATACAAAATTGTTAGCATGAGTCAGTTCACAAGAAATGAGCATGATAAATGCTATAACATTAAAAAATTCTTCTTTTATCTAACTATTTCGTAAAATGAACCATGTTGTTAATGAAAATGATCCAAGTTCACAAAAAATATGGATAATAGACAGACTTCCTTTAATAGTAAAAATCAGATATAGAGAAAAGTCACTAAATCTACATAAGTATTGATGTTTATAAAAGAAACTAATTAAATTATCATAAATTAATTCCATCTAAATCATAGTTATGCTAATCATTTCAACATGATAAAATTCCAAAATGTAACAAATTAAGAAAAGAATTAATTAAATTCATGATTTTTCCTCATCAGTTCCAATTTAATTCTCCAAGCAAATTTCCTTAGTGACACAATCAGATCAAAATCAATCAAAATAAAATTAATTGATCTACAACATACAGACTTGAAAAGAATAGTATGATGTTCCATTAACAATCAATTCCGCATCAACTACTAATATGGCTTAATATAATAACATGAAAGATCCAACTTGGATAAAAAACCTTCTTAATAACTCTACTCTCGAAATCCCTACCTGCATTCTAAGAGGATAAATTTAAGCAAGGAACCAACTAGGAAATACAGGTAATAATAATTGTATAGCATACATGATATTTGGCTCAAGCCTCACAAGACAAAATAGACACACAATACAGAGTTTGAGGAGGATATGCCTTCCACAAGCTAAGTTCAATACTTGTTTGAAAAACTCATAGCCATCAAAACCAAGCATCTCAAAATAATAAAAATTTAAATGCTCATTTTCTTCCACATATAAGTTAATGGGAAAGAAAATCAAAACAATTTCATGAACGAAAATGCATAGTAGGGTCTTACTGAAAAGACCAAAATCCAAGATTAAAGAAATGAAAAATTCCTTAACAATAATCAAATTAGAACTTAAATCGTCAATTTTTTTGAAATGAACTCCAATACGAGAAATAATTACACTCAAACCTTAAACTAACCCAAGATGCAGTATAGTCTCAAGGAGAAGTTTGTAGGGTTTAAACATTAAATTAAAACATACATCATTCAATACTTATACCGTCTTTTATAAACACTAATGACCCGGATCAAAAGTATCTTAAGGGATGAACATGAGCAGATGAAAGAGTTATTCGAGTGAAATTTTAATAAAAGAAACGTAAGATGATAATTTCAAAGTATAATACAATGACTTGGAGTGATACATACTTCTATGGTGTCCAATTCTGAGGCCAACCCCAAAAGGGTAATCATGTAAAGTAAACTAAACCAATAAGATATATATATATATACCAGACTCTATTTCTAAAATAAGTCCACCTTTGAAGGGTAATATACAAAAAAATGTGTATTAAAATGACAGAGAAAGAAAAATCTATCAGACAACCTCATAGTATGCACTTACAATTCTTGAAAACAACCTTTCAGAATACCTAGTATGGTTTGAGACAATATCTCTATAAAAACAAAAAAATATCAATGTTCAATAACCTACTCAAGCCAACGAGGGATTAATAACTGAAACAAGAATCCCAACAGGAATTCAAGAATGAGTCAACCATCAATACAACCAAAAAAGTAATTCCATAAACTTAAATAGAATTTCCTTTACATATCCTTATTAATATGGAGAACAAAGTTTAACTCAATAACATTAGTCAAACCCAGTTCTACTACGAGCTGAGATTTCCAAGGTTTAAGAAATTTCCACTGAATCCCTGCAAAAATGTTTAAACACTACAAGGGTACAACACGAGGAAACATATGTATAATAAAACACATAAACCCTTTAAAGTCATACCCAGTTCTCTAAATGAGAAACATGTTTGTTTTCAAAATCCATTTGAATCTCACATTCATTAAAATAATCTATCTCAAAAAACTATTCATACCAAAGAAACCATGTCTAGAAGAAACACACATAGAAGAAAAAGAACAATCAAGTATTCCAGTAAAATAATCTCAAAGATGCTTTCATGAAGAGCAGAGTTTTTTTTATGAAAACGTTTAAATAAAATAAATATATTTTAATGAGATAGGGCCTATCATTCATGGTAGTGCTTATGTCTTCCTTGCCTCAATCCTTCATGAAAAACTCCCAAACCAAGATTTCTATCAATAATGTCAAAACAGTCCATTGAAAAAATTCTCACTATCTTCTTATAGATTTCATGCTCCTATTTTTCTATTATTTCCACAATGCAAGGGAAAAATTATGCATCCAACCAATTCAAAATGGAGGTTTGATAGAATGGAAAACAACTCACGGAGCTCTAAGGCTCCAAAAATTCAAATGAAACATTAAAACCAAAAACTGTTTGTTTTTCCTCTAACCTCTTTACTATTCCCCAGGCGGTTTTCACTGTGGTCGAGGATAATAAATCCTACACAACTGACATATTCCTTCGAAAAACTCCTGCCAATTCTTATCTTTTTCTATTTATAACTATTCATCAAGACAAACATTCCATTTGAAATAGCAGAGTTTCCATCTTGGTAACCATCCACTATCCCTAAGTCTCGGCTAAGTTTGGCGGTACCAAGATTTAAATTGCCACATTAAAAATTGTTGGTGGCATTAAAATAGTGCCCTCACCATCCTACTCTACTTTCCAACAATGCCAACCCTAATCTCCATAGATTAGTTTGATGTTAATTGGTTATATCTCCTTAATATTAGGTTAGAAACCTTAGATTAGGATCTTAGGTATATTTAATTAGATTTAGGAGTATTTAATGTGCAAAACTTAGGATAGTCTCCCTATTAGGATTTAATCAATAATTAAAATAATCACATTAGAATAGGTTTAGAATATATCAATAATTAAACCTTAGATTAATGAGGTTCTAATTAATTAATCAAACATTTTTACCTTACATAGCTCATTAAAATGGAGAATAGGTCCCCAAGAAGGGTGGAGTTTGTAGATGCTACAGGATGCCCTCGTGACCCCAACGCAAGCCTAGGTCTAGAGATTATATATTCTTCCCAATTTAGCCAAGATGTTCAAGACATTGAAGAATCCTAAACATGCCTTAGATAATAGAAATCGATCCAAGGTAATTAATCTTGAACTTTGCAAACATCAAACTAAAAAACAAGTTCAATATTGCAAACTAGGAAATGAACTCTTTAACCAAATGTATTTCCTTCTTCAAATGCAAATTACAAATAAAAATTTTAGAGAAAAAATTATAAGAATACTTTATTAATAATTTTAGAATTTTCATGAAATGAAGTTATTCCATTTTAGAAGATATAGTATATCCCCTACAACAACATGATTTATCTGTTTTAAATATTACACCATGTTTAGAATGAAAATAACCTATCATCGTTGCTACTTTACTAACATAATTGATCAAATATAACACCCATGGCCAAGGTATTATAATTTCTACACAGACTCACAAGAACTACATGGATTCTAAGATGTAGTACAACACTCAGTTGTAAGTTCAATCTCAGGATGGTTGTCGGGGTCATTCTGAATCCCCATTCTACATTTTCCTTTTTAGGTTTGATGTTGTTTGTGGGGTTTTGAAGGTGAATATATATTTTATAGGTTATAGGTACCCTTAGAAATCATAGTGTGACTATCAAGTGATTAATAGGGAATAATTGTGATACCCTTGTGACACATCATAAACTAGATCTAGAGATTTTGCACATTCATGGGTGCCTAGATCTGGTCATTAGTGCCCAGGTGCCCCTATCCTATTGTGGGTTCCCTTGTCCATCATTTTTCATGAGTTACACAATTTACAAAGATCAATTGTGACATCTTTTCATATTGTTCATCACTTCTCCCTTCCAAGATCAATTCGATATTATGTGGATATCAGCTAAGTTCTTTTATCTCCCTTTATTACTTAGGGTTTTGTACTTTACATGTTATTTTTCTTGTGTCATTTCTATATTTTAGAATTCATACAATAAGTTACTATTTGATTAGATTTAATTCAAATTAAATTAAATAACTAGAACAACTAAAGATAATGAAGTTACAAATCTCCACCATTTGTAGGTTCAAAATTGTATAAATCAAGAATAAAACATATTATGGCTCAATAGGATATGTATAGTTCCATATAGAAACATTTTCCAAGAACACTCAAAGAAAAAAACACTTCTAGGTTAAAATCCATCTTTCTATCCAATATGTACACTAAATACATTTTTGTACATCTATACACAACTAAGACTTTATCCCTTTTTATTTTCTATGCTATCATTTCAATATTACATTTGTGTACCAAATATTTAAAACTTATTCAAGCAATTTATTCTTGTATTGTGTCTTACAGACCTTTGCGGTATATTTTTTGTGCTTCATGGTTTTTCATGTGTTTCCCCTTCCTTTTTTGAAATTTTCTTTGTTTCGTAGACTTATAGTGTCTCGCATACTTTCCTTTATTTTGTGGACTTTTCTTTGTTATGCAGACTTCCAGTATCTCACATAATTTTCTTTGTTTCAATAACTTATTGTCTCAATTAATTTCCTTTATTCCAAATTTTTTTTCTATGGAATATTGAAATCCATAGAACATTGTGTTTATGTACCATGTCATGCAAATTTCTTCAAAATGCTATAACTTTCTTCTTAGTTCCTCTTATCCTCTATCATTTTTTCCTTAGTATTGTGTGGTCTTCCTTCTTGGTGTTATCACCATGTTTTATTTTTTTTATCCTTTAATTTTTAATCCATTGTAGTTTTATTTCTTTATACCATGGATCTCTGCAACTTCTAAAAACCTGCCTAACACTTTATTTTTAACAAATTTTTTTAAAACGGAAAGTTCTTCTATTGTTTCCATGGATAAAAATCGACTTTTAAACAGGTCTAATTACAATATTTGAATAATTAGGATTAAGCATATCCTTATGGATATAAATCTATGGAATTTAGTTAGTGGTGTTGAGAAGAAACCCACTGGGAGACAAGATAAAATTGAAAACTTGAGTGTTCTCTCCCAAAAATCTAAAGAGACTGTGTCAATCCTATTGTAAAGCATCAAGGATAATGGTTTTTTGTTTATAGGTCAATCAAATCTCGTGATAATGCATGGATGAAATTTCAAACTATGTATGAAGGTATCTTCCTCTCTAAAATAATCAAGTTGATCATGGAGTTTTTCACAAATCCTATGAAAGTTGATGAGAAAATTGTTAACTACTTATCTAAAATTAAGAACATTAAAGCTCAATTGGATGGATATAATTGTGAATTGTTTTAGAATAATCTAATTTACTTCATTATCTAGGATAATATTCATGATAAATGTAGAGACTATTAGTCCATTTTGAATTTTAAATACAAAAAGGAACTTGATTTACTTGATTTATATACATTGTCTTCTCTCCTTATCCAAGAAAAGAGTGTCATGGAGAAATTTGAATCAAAAGATAATGCCTCTCAGGCATTATTCTCCCAAAATTAGAAGTATTTTTAAAATCATAATAATAACCATATAAATCATAAATTATACTTTTGATTTAATTTAATTTGAGTTAAATATAAATATTTTACAATCACTACTGAACCAAATGATGTATAAATGTCAAATAAATAAATGACACAAGAAATCTAAGATGTAATATTTGAAACCCTAAGAAAAGAAGAAGGAGAGATTACTTAACTAATTATCCCATTGTTTGAGACTGATCTGGCCTGCAAAAAGTGTTGAACAAGCTGGGAAAAATGTCACAAATGTTGTCTATAAATTTTGGATTGCATTGTGTAGGTGTTACATTGTACCTATTTTTATAGCTTTTGATTTCTTAATCTTGTAAGGACAAACCTATAAAAATAAGAGCAAGAATGTATTCAAAGTCTTGCATATGATAAATCATAGAAGATTGTCTACAAGTATGTAAAATTATTGTAAAAGTGTGTAAAAGGAAATCTTGCACCTGATGTAAAAGAGTGTAAAGGTTAGAAAAAGTGTCCTGAAACTATTGTGAAGAGTAACATTTTTGGTCGATCTCATGCCAAGAGCATTTTTTTGGGTGATTTCACACAAAGTGTGAGTTTTTTAGGTGATCTCACACCAATTTTTGGGATATTTTATGCCAAGCATGATTTTTTTTGGCGATCTCATGCTATAGAGAAAGTGTTCAGGATACAAGTCTATTGTTCCTCTCCATCCATGACTCTTCCCAATAAACACAGCTACAGTTATTGTGTCCCTATGTTTTTTCCTATTTTCCCTAATTTGTTTGGAATGTACTAATTATTCTAATTAAAATGGATATTGTATGTATTTTTTTGCTAGAGGATTGTTCTTGATATTATCAAACTACTCTGTAGGCTTATTTGAACTATTTTCATTTGAGAAAATGACTTTGTGTGCCCCCTAGAACATTAGCGCTAAGGGGAGGACACAGGTGTCCAGGTGCTTATGTCTAGGTCTAGGCACTGATTTTTATGCTGTGATTTTGACCCAAGTCTGATTTTGAGACAATGCTATAACTATAACCTATGTTGATTATGTGTTGTACTATGTTGTGTTGTATCTCTGAGGTGTTGTATGTGGTGATTTTTTCAACCAATGTATGCCCCCCTCATTTTGGGTGTATGCGACATTGGTACGAGTATGCGGTCCAAAGAGAGGACCTGATGTTAATCTAAACCATATCCCTCTAGGGGGGAGGGGACATGCATGGTAGAAACCAAGGCAGATGCAAATAAAGTGGCTAGATACATATATTAGTAGAAAAAGTAGCAAACATGCCATAGAAAAATAATGTAACAATAATTTTTTCATATAAGATAAACCACAAAAAGTGGGTTTCAAACATGGGACATTACTCAAAATTTCATAAGAAAATCATAGCCAAAGAGGTAAAAAGCATACAATAAATTATCAAACAAGATAGAGTGCATAGCCCTCAAACAATGGCATATAATAACAAATAATGTCAAATAAGATGTAATATAAAACCATGGTGGAAAATGACCCTGCAAGGAAAATGTTGCACATGAAGCACTCATTAGAATTTTAGAAAGATAAGAAGTATGTCAAAACATGTATTTATCAATGTAAAGTAATGTGCTAGTAAGAATAGGAATTAGTATATACTGAAATGATAGCACCTGTAATGTGTGATAGTATAAATTGAATATTCCCCTAGAGCTGTGGTGGGACTAGAAAAGGGTACAGTGTCAAGCATCATTACAACATGTAATAACATGTATGAATTCTACATTCACAACTAGATAACAAGCGAACGTGCATGTGTATATAGAAAATATATGGACATACTAAGTATCATTCTAGCATGGGAAATAAAGTGTACAGATGTAAGTATAAACAAACAAGATTAAGTGCAACCAATATATGAAAAATGTTGTGTATGAGTGTGATGGAGTGGTATGTAATGTGAATGTGATAGGATAATAGTTTTCCCCAAAAAATGTGTATGAGATGAGGTTTATTTATAAAATACCCCTCAAAAATCAAGAATGACCCATAGAACAAGATTGAGTCATGGGAGTAATGGTTTTAGAAAACATGTGCTCAAAAAATAGATCATGAAGCATATAGGGTGAAGTGTGAATGTTGGAGAGGTTTATTTTAGATTTATACTCTCAACAGTTGAGTATGAACCATGGAACTAGAGTGCATCATAGGGTAATGATGATATAAGGGCATGTATTAAAATGTTGGAAAGTGCTAAGAAATATGAATCATGAAGTGTATAACATTAAGTGTGATAGTAGATGTTAGAGACAATTGATATTACAAGAAGGGTGGAGAAGTGCAATGCCCCCCAAGTGTTCCAATGATGAAGAGATATGTGGTGATGTGAGAAGGAACATGCTATGGTGGAAGATCTTTAAATGTGTTTTGGCCATCAATATAAGGACTATTTTTTTTAAAAGGAATTGGATATGCAAGTGGAGTAGGATGGGGAGGGATCTTGAATGGTGGTATCTTATGTGGCATTGATAACATTGTAGAATAATTGTGAGAAGAAGTGGCTAGATTAATTTTGAGAGGAAGTTTCTTAGCTGGAGTTGGTGATGCGGTATAAGACTTGAGACGAGGAGGGAATGGACTGATTTCGAGAGTAATTTTCTTATTCAGAATGGGTTGAACAGGTGGATTTTGATTTACTGAAGTAGGAAAATTAGAAATTATGGAATGATGCTCACTATACATAGATGGAAAATATTTAGGAACCCAGTGGGATTTATCAATTGGAGATGAACATGTAGTGGCATTTTTTGTAGAAAATGAAATGAGACCATAATGATTAAGGTGTCCAATTTTTCATTTTAGAGCATATCAATCATTTTCATCATGTCCATTAATTTTGTGATAATTGCAATATGGGTGACCTTAGTATTTTGTAAGCCGATATGGAGGATAGCAATGAGTAGTTGAAAATTTGATCAATTAATGAGTGAGAAGCTGAGTAATAATATCATGTTTCTTTAACATTGAAATAAAATTGGAGAGGTGTGGGGGTTCAAAAAGACTTAGGTTACACTAATATGAGCACATGTAGAAGTCATAGAAGTATAATGAGATGTAAAAGAAGAACTATCATGGTCTTGAGAAGCATCCTTGAGATGTATTTCATATTTAAGAGATGTATTCATTGTTTCCATAGATTGAATTTTTGTCTTAAAATAAAGAATACAAATATTGAATTGAATCTAAGATGGATTGATTGGATGGAGTATTAGGACTGATAGAGTCATTATATAGATGATAAAAAATGAAACTTACTTGAGCGGGTGATGTAGTGTGAGGTAGATACATAGTGTCTAGGGATTTCTGGAGAACATCTCTATAATGTGGGTGCATTTGAAATAAGTTGTGCAAGGAGATTAGAGGATTTTTATGAGCCACGAAAGAAGAAATGTTGGAAGAACAATAGACTAAGAGGGGGGTTGAATTAGTCCTATAAATTACTTGGGTAAGTGCACCAATATGGGGGCCAAAAGGGGGTCTTAAGTGGATGCACTTTTCAAAAAATAAAAAACTTCAACTTGTACGAGTTTTTTTGAAATAGTTACACTCAAAATTAGAATATGTTGTATAAGCATTGAATCATAGAATTTTGAGTCTAGTTTCTAAGATACTAAATTTTATTGAAAATGGATAAGTTTAAGTGGGTAAAATAACTGAAATACCAATAGGTGCTCCTGTTTTTGTTGAAAAAACATAATATAGTGACTTTCGTGCCCCCCACCAATTTTTGCATGCCATTTAGTATTTTTGAAAACCCTTTAGTAGAAAAATAGCTAGGAGTATTTAGTTTGGGCTCCATTTTTTTATAGATTTTTGTGTGAGTATTTTTTAATGATTTTCTAGTATAAAAATTTAAAATTTAAAAACATAATGGAGCTCCGATCATGCCCCCCCCTAAATTCCTTAAAAAATATCAAAAATTAGAATTTTTTTTTTAATATGTATAGAATTAGGCCGATTTTGGGCTAGTATAGTTTATTTTCAATTTTGATGAGCCAAAAAAAGGATACACGACGAAAGATAGACATGTTTAAACTTTAAAAAATAGCTATTAAATGCATAGTTAGAAAATAACTAATATGGAAACCTTATATCAGTAAAATAAATTGAAAAATATATATTTTTAGAAAGATGAAACTCTACTCTACATCGTGGTATTTTTTTTTAAAGAGATTGATCGTTTTATGTTGATTTATCATTGCAGAAGTGACATTTTTGCATTTTCCTGCCAAAACACGTTGTTTGTTGTGTTTTTACAGGTCATGCCTCAAGCTTGGAGATCTAAAAAGGATCCAAGCATTAATGCATGGCTTGAAAAAAGGGGAATAGAATAACTCATATATGTTATTATCTTTAGATATTTATGGGCCCCCAACGTATTTTTCTCCTTATTCATGGGTTTCCTGTCTAGCCTGTATATTCTTATACATTCTTTTCGAATTTTGAGTAATTCATCTTATACCCCTACCCCACAATATATTTATTCTACAATCATGGGATAAAAATGATGACGTAAGGGACAAGAATAAAGTTAATAATAAGACACCGGAGCAATTGGAAGAAATGATAATTAAGAAAGTGAAGAGGGGTGCAATAACTTTGTACAAGGAAAGGTAAATTGAATTGAATCATAATGTTGGTATGGATGAAGAAATTGATATGAATTCAATTTTTGAACCTTTACCTGACAATCCAAATGTTAATCCTGAAATTTGTATGGAAACACTTAATGAAGAAAGTAGCCATGTTAATGAATATTCACCTCTTACAACATATCCTTCCATTTTGCAAAGAAAACCAATTCACTTAATCGAACCTGATGAAAGCATTATAAAATAAATGCCTAAAAATGTCTAACAAAAATGTGAGAAGAAAAGCTAGGGGAATTTGGGATAATTACTTTGATAATTTAAAGGACACATAAAACATGTCAATTATTTGTTAGATTGATGAAATTAATTAAGATGAGAGCTACAATGAAAACCCTGTGGTTAAGAACATCTAATGTTGTTGATTGAAATGTGTCAATTGTTGAAAATATACATAAATCATACCAAATTGTAGGTGCTAACAGACGTACCAAAGATAGTAATGCTACACGGCATGAACTTACTAATTGTATAGTAAGTGATAAAACAATTAATAATTTTTTTTATTAGAAAAAAAGAAGAGATTTGATGCTAAATAGAAAAAACACTAATGAAAGCAATAAAGAGATGAAAAATTCTTGATTTAGTCAATAAAACTGACTATTGGGATTTCTCTAGCAAACCCCCATGGAAAGACAAGAAAATGTCTGATATTTTAAAAGAATTAATTGTAAATTTTTGGAAGGATAACACAAAGATGCCGCTGAATAGAAGAGATACAGTAAAAATAAAGAATAGGTTATTGTAATCATGAATCGGTGTGCAAAAATTTTTTTAGATATGAATCAAACACAATTCTTCTCTAAGTTTAAGAATGAAAATCCACAAATTAACATTAGCCAAACTTTCTTCGAAATGAGAAAACACTTTTATGTGAAAATAAATCACTCACGTACCACTTGTTACTGGCAGGCATCATGTTGAATTTTCAAAACATTATGATGTTTATATCAAATACGTTGTGTTTTTGCATACTGACATCATGTTGCAGGAGTGTGCATTAAGTTTCCTACCAAAATCTTCAAGGGAATTTATTCCTACAATATTTTATGGAAAATTAACTAGACAATTTTCTTATAATAAAGCATGTTTGGATGGAACGTGCAACGTATGTGGTGGCTTGCCAAAATTAAAAATTTGTATCCATGAGGAGGGTAAAGAATCAATAGGAAATGATTGGTTGGTTTCATAAAATATAAATCAATGGCATATCAATTAAAAGATGGAAAATAATCTAAGAGGTGTGAGCTTGTTACAGAATAGTTACTTGTATCATAATATTTGGTCAAATTCAGAGAGGAAATTTTTTTATGGGTATGAAAAGAACACACATAAATCTCAATGTATTGATGAAAAAATTCAAGTTAAGAAAGGAAACATTCCCACTTGGCACTATGGTTTCAGTAATTGACTTCACAGATAATTACACATTGTAGAATTACACTATGGTTTTAGTAGTTGACTTCACAGAGAATTACAAATGGAGATTTAGTCTCAATACTATAACTCGGTGCTAGTTGATATTTTTTTACATATATAATTCATGCACTCTCTAGAAAGAATTGAGAAAGATCAAAAATAATTAAGAGAGTATCATTTCTACATCGGTGATGATCGAACATATTCTACAGAATATGTGTAAGGGTGTTTCCAGGTGTTTTATGTGAATTTGAATGAGAAGAACATTTTATTCAATCAACATTACATTTTTCAGACAACTATACATCACAATTCAAGAATGATTGGATGTTTGATTAGATAATAAGGATTAAAAAAGAAACATGTGTACACAATATCTGGATTTTTACTGAGGCAGGACATGGGAAAGGAGGGCATGATGGTACATGAGCATGTGTGAAAAGATCACTTACAAGACAAGAGTTAAAGTTCAAGGATGGTACTAAATTTATAGATGAAAGAATAATTTTTGATTGGTGTGTCAAGAACATGGG
Organism: Taxus chinensis; assembly: GCA_019776745.2. Classification (NCBI taxonomy): domain Eukaryota; kingdom Viridiplantae; phylum Streptophyta; class Pinopsida; order Cupressales; family Taxaceae; genus Taxus; species Taxus chinensis. The sequence continues at coordinate 606,343,811 of CM034147.1, forward strand.
CTCTCAAGATAGTTCAACCGTTCGTAGATATTTCTAGTTGATAGAGGAACAACATTTGGCAAGCTATGAAGAGTGTATGATAGTTTCAGGATCAAGTGACATGCACTCATTTTTTAGTTTAGATGCAAGTTCTTGGACTCTTTATACTAGGTGTAGGCATGTTTTTATATATCACATTTATTTTGTGTAGAATGAATCTGAGTCAAAGCATTGGGTGGATGAATAGACTTGTATACCTCTAATTCCACTCGACATAGATCAAGTTCCACGAGCATTACAACTTGTTGTTTCTTTAGATCATGTGAAAACATCACTTGAATTTAACCAAGTATTTGATTTAGTGCAACAAGGTACATATGTATGTCATGTTTTAGATTTATAAATTATTAAATGATCAACTCTTAATGTATTTTAGATTTGACTTGAGTTTTACTTTGTGATGTAAGGCATGTTTTTGTAATTACTGCGACAAAATTTAACAAAGAGGTAACAAAATACTTCTTGTCTTGTTGTGTAGAGGGAACATAAATTTCTACATTCATTGATGGTGAAGGCCTTGAGTGTCCCAATGGGTAAGTGGTAGTCACTAAAACTTGGATTCGACAATATCCTATCAAAAATTCAAACACATGGTTGTTTGAAGACTATGAAGTACATCAAAAGATACTTCACTATTCACATATGTTTCTTGCAACAAATATTAAATAGATCAAATATCAAGGTAAGCCATTAAACAAGAATCTGTGGAAGGTTCATGAATCATATCATGAAGTAATTCTTGCTACTGTCAAGAGTAGATTTGAACCTTTTGGTTCATTGGATTGAATTTGCAAAGGTATATTCTTCATGAATTTAATTTGAATATTTAATTTAATGATTTTATTTAAATTCTTTAGGATTTAAAATTCTATTTAATTACTTAGTAACATGTTTATGTAGGTTAGTGGTGCCAAAAAATCTTCCACCTTCACATGGTTAGCACTGTTAGTAGAGAATTTATTATTCTCAAACCTAAGAGAAACTAAGGGAAAGTAAATATTAGAAAGGAACAATAAACATAAATTCTTATTTCACCACCTATATTATAAAAATATCTTATTAAAATTCTCATTTCACCACTTATATTGTATGAACCACCTATATTATTCACGTGGTTGGTAATAGCAAGCCTTACATTGACTCAAACTGGACTATTTGACGCTTTTGCAAATAATAGAAAAAAGAGAGGAGCAAATTTAAATGGAGAAAACCAAGATGATATTTTGTAGATGGTCCCTACACAAAGGTGTAGGATCTGAAGGGACCTCTCTAGGTGCCATGGAGTCCAAGTAATCACTTGTCAAAGTTATAGTGTTTTCTGGTCTCAGATCTCTTAAGAGATTACGCCTAGACAAAGTAGCCCAAAAGAAACGACACTGCATGACACCAAAACGATGCCTCCATTGGTATTTAATAAGCCATACCAACATGTGTGCATAATCGTTTGGGTCTCACAAGCTTTCATTTGCAAAATATAGCATTAGAAAGCCTTACACTGACTCAAACTGCATTATTCGGTACTTTTGCAAACAATAGGATAAAGAGAGGAAAAAATTGAGATGGAAAAAACTGAGATGTAATTTCATAAAGGGTACCAACATGGACATTTATGATCTAACGGGACCTCTCTAGGTGCCACAAAGTCCGTGATATCACCAGATGAATTTATATCCTTTTTTTGTCTTAGGGCTCTTAAGGGACTATGCCCAAACAAAGTAGCCTAGAGGTAATGACACCTTCTAGCACTAAAATGACACTTCAGTAGATTTTACCATGACATCCCACGGTGTGTGTGTAGTTGATTCAGTCCCATGATATTTCATTTGGAAAAACACAACATTGGACAGCCTTACGATGACTTAAACTATACTATTCGGGACTTTTGCAAACAATAGGACATCGAGAGGACCAAATCGAGATGGAAAAAATTGATATGGAATTTTGTATAGGGTACCAACACAGAGGTTTAGGATCTATTGGAATCTCTCTAGGTACTATAGAGTTTGAGTAATCACCCATCAAAGTTATAGCGTATTTTGGTCTTAGGCCTCTTAAGGGACTACGCCTAGATGAAGTGGCCCGGAGGCAATGGCATCATCGAGCACCAAACAAATTCCTCTACTAGCATTTAGCAGGACATACCAATGTGTTTGCACATTCAGTTTGGTCCCATGAGATTTCATTTACAAAATATAGCATCAGACAACCTTACGCTGAATCAAACTGTATTATTCATAGCTTTTGCAAATGTTGGGCACCTAACTTTAGCTTCCAAATCTTAAGGGCGCGTAGGCACACACGGAAAGAGAAAGTGTGCAAGTAGAGGTGCACAAGGCAGAGTTCAAAAGGCTTCTTGAAGAACCCAAGACATGCATGTCGCATGTGAAGAACAATCTCAGGAATTAGCCATTCTTGGCCTTTGGGACAAAACACATAAAGAATGTGTTCCATTCGGATAAGGTTCTAGCCTGGTGATAGGGTGTCCTGGAAGGAATATACCTTGCGATAGAAATATCCAAAAAGTTAATCATGACACGGAGAGGCATGCACCTAGGATGACCCACACCTTGACACTTGTGGCCAAATCTGTGGCTGCAGAGGAGTTTGTTAGAGCTAATAGGCCTATTTATACGCGTGCCGCTTGAAAAAGAAAGGAGAGATAGAAATACGAGGTAGTAGAGCTCTGTAGAATTACTGCGGGAACTATGGGATGAAAATGGGTATAGAATTCAAGTAAGGGTATAATGGGGAAATGGGGAGTGAAATTTTTTTGACTTGCGAGAATACATGTATAGATCCACATTTCACGCATGACTACAGTCTTCCTTCTGTAGTATTTTATAAGTAACATGCTATGAATGAATGTGATAGGGTTACCATGTCAAATGTGTTAAGAATCTTTCCTCTGGATTACCTGCATACTTCTATTTTACTATCTGTTCATATATAATCATGAATCTTACTTGAATGGTTAAGTATAGTAGTAGATTTACAACTCTTAGTTCTATTATATTCTGTTGTGCGTTTTGGTTTTACTATGACTGAATAGGTATAGAATCCATCTTGATCTCTATAGCTCTTTATGTCTGTTAATTCACTAAGTCAGAGTCATGAGTTATTCCTTTCCCTAGACTCACATAAAATAGAGACTCGCCTCCCTCTCACGCGCCTTGGGTGAGCACCCATCACCCGCTGGGTGATAGGCCAGTGTGCTATGAGGTTCCCTTGTTTTTATTGGGTGCAAAAGTGACTACATCTTGGTTCCATTGCCGGGACCTCTTTTCAAAGTTATAGTGGAACATGGCATATATCATGATATCTATAAAAAGTGATGATGGAATGCTTAACACTTGAAGGTGTTGAAGATTGGTTTAAAAGTATGGAGGATGAATTCACTTAGAGATTTAGTACTAGATCTGGGTTTGATATGCGAAGATGGGTGGAAGACATTGTTTACCATGATTTGTACGAAACCTTCTTCTTGTTGTTTCTTAGTAGAGTTATTCGAATGGCTCTCGACTTATACATCTAGATTGGGGTGGTGTTATAGATCATACCCTTGGACCCAAGAAACGTATCAGAACCTGCAAGATGTTTATCTAAAGTGGAACTGATGCTATAGACCATTGGTGGAAGGGAATACTAACTAGCTACACTCTGGAATATGTCATTTCCACATATTCCTGTCCAGAATTTGTTGAGTTTGAGTTCTTACAAGAGCCCAAGGGATCATTTTTGTGTACTATTCCCCTTGCAATCAAAATCTTGATAGTAACTGTGGGCTTAGAGGCATTCCCTATGGCCGGCTAAACCACCCTGAGTGCTAGGCAAGGAAGCCAGGGTGGGGAAGGATGGCTGATCTAATGATTGAACATGAAAGGAAGGAGAGGTAGCTCAAGTATAATGAAGCACATGAAAATGAGATCGATAGATAGTGCGTAGGGTTATAAGTGGGTTATGGAGCCAGACATGGTGGAAAGGAGTTGAGGTTCACATGAGAAGGATGTGGAACCATAACAGTCTGTGGTACCCCATCATTGGTAAGCACAGAAGAGACAACCTTGCGACTTCTGATGAGATTTCATCATGCGTAGAGAGAGAAGAGTCGTTGGTGCACATCTGACCCCACCTAGGGACCGGACCTTAGCGCATTTGGTTTTTTTGAATGAGGGAAGAGTACAGTTGATCCATTTGATATCAGTGGAAGTAACCTATTGGTCCCTAGAACATAGTATTTCTTATTTGGGACTTCTATGGCTGTCACACACTATTCCGTTATCTGGTGGAATGTTTAGACAAGGCACATATATGGCTGGTTTTGGAAGCACGTTGGCAAGTGGTGGAGGAACTACTGACTGGGAGTGGTACTAGTTCACAAAATATCGAGTGCGTAATTTAGTGGGATGACGGGAGCGCTTGGCAACATGATAAGCACAGGCCCTGTACCCAACACAGGAGGATCTGGAGGTGGAAGTAGTGGACCCGGTGGCTCAAGAATCTAGTGGATCTGGTAGAAGGAGGAAACACTAGATGAAACCAATGGGACTGGATCAGAGAGGGCAAGGGCCTTAACCACCTCCTCAAGTCTTTTTTGAGATGTCTCTACACTTGTCAGATTACAATGGAATACAAGATGTCACGCAGAGCATGTGCATAAGTGCGAGCTGCTATGGCATGAACAAAGGGAATCACAACCCAAGATTGAAAAGGCTAGTCAATTTGTGATGACCTTGCAAGGATGCATGTGCATAGTTGGTATAGAAGAGTATGACCCTCATCAGACTGTTGTGAATTATACCACGTCTAAGAAATGCATTCTTGGTGGAATTCCACATACTTGAATTTGAACAGAAGAGCATTAGCTCTCTCAAGGAAATCCAGCAGGGAATGGCAGAGAGTGTTTGGGAATACGATGCATGTGCTTTAAAACTCTTTTGTCTAAGATATCTTATGATATCCACCCTTTACAACATGCTTAGTGGTTTTTTGGAGGATTGATCACCCCCTTTAGGAGGGCCTTATCTCATAAAACATTCACGGACCCGTGCAAAGCATTGGATGTTGCTTTATGTGCTGAAATAGTTGGTAGTGTTGACACTAGTGTTAGCCCATTTCTAGAGCCTTAGATTGATGCCATGGCTAAGAAATTGGAGAAATTGTCTACCAACACAGTTCTAGAGATTTATGGAGGAATGTGGTGCAGGGATTATAACGTGGAAAGACACACAAAGGATAATGGTGGGTTATGTAATCGAAAGGCAGTACGCGCTGTGGTAGTAAACTATGAGATCATGTCATGAGGACCATGATGCAAGTAGGTGCCTCCTATTACAACGCATGTAATCCATAAGAACGTATCTTGTTATTACAAAATATGTACCTTAACCACTCATGATACCAAGGATTATAGATTGATTGACCAGATTCATGAGGCAATTGATCTTGGTGTGTGTTAGACTGACATTGCTAGTAGTTCCAAATGAGATGAACGTCAGTATGAGGAGCGTAGAGATGGAGATGCCCGTGGAAGATGGTTTTGTGGAGGATTTCGTGCTCGTGGTAACTGTAGAGGAAGAAGTGAGTTCTCCGCGTGGGACTTGTTTTAATTGTGGAGCCACAGACCCTTATAAGCATGAATGTCCAGATCTTCTACAATGCTCTTAGTGTGGAAAGAAACATAAGTATGAAGAATGCCCAGAGTTGTATGAACATATGATTCAACAGTACCAGAAGGATAAGGGCACTGTCATGGTGAGTATTAAGAAGGATGACGCGCAGTGGCTTCTATAAGTAATACGTGAATCAGAACTAGAGCCTATTATGGTAACAACGAGGGTGGAATCTGCACGTGCGTAAAAGAAGCACCTAGGTAGAGACCTCTGGTTTCGAGATAAGAAGTAGTACATGGAAAGTATCCAAACCTAGCTCACCAGAAATAATTCTACCAAGAAACCATGGACGTAATTCAAAATTTACAAGGGGAGATCCAATGCTTAAAAGAGAAAACTAGAAAAGATGAGCAAAGGAGGCCAGTGGAAGCACCAAGGGATGACTTGGATGAGGTTAAGGAGGTTTGTAAACTACTGAGGAAGGAGAATATTATTCCCTTGCTAGGGTCATGGTTGAGAGAAAAGGTGCCACACACCGGGGAAGAACACGAAAAGTAGATCTTGCATGCAAACCTTCCACCTCATAGCCTTGATTATGATAAAGAGATTACCCTGAACACAATAGTGGATGGATGGTTGCTTAGAAACATCCTCATTGACATAGGTGCAGAAGGTTAATGTTCTCACTCTTGAATGCCTAACATCCAATGGGAAGGCCTGTATTGTAGCTATCTTCAAATGTGTTGTATATGGAAAATAAGTCAAAGCCAATGCCCATAGGTGTCTTGAACGATGCAACCATTACTATTTAGGGGAATAGGTTCACTGAGGAATTTTGAAGTCTTAGCACTTGCCAAGGTAGATAATTTTTGAGCTCTACTTGAGCACCCGTGGTGTTATAAGAATAATTCATGTCTGCTGGTTTAACAAGTGGTACATAAGCTTTGAGAACAAGAAAGATTGGGTAGTTATACCGCTGGTTGATGGGAATTCCACCCCCTATACTGAACCCCTTGGGGAGGAAGTCCTGGATAGAATATATGTGTGATCCATAAGAGATCCAGAGATGATCCACCCTACATGGAAGGAGTCATCCATTTTGATGATGCACAATCTGTCAGTGATACTACTAGTATAGCATGTGATAATTGGGTACGCATGGGACTTATAAATTGATTGGGCGACATCTAAAAGGATTAGTAACCAAGGTAGACAATTGTGCGCATATAGTTCAGTGCACCTGGGAGGGAAGACAATAACAAAGTAATCTGGGGATGCATACCCTAAGGTCTTTTTGAGAGAGATGGAAGCTCGATGGAGGGAGGATGAGCAGTGAATTATGATAGGTTATGTTTTGATCGGCACAATAGCAAGGTGGTGGGCCACACATACTGAAAAATTATTGGAATGACATGAATTTTGAATTGCACTCACTATCTGATTCTCAAAGAAAAAAATGTACCCACCACTATTAAGGATTACAATGGAAATAGACCTGCCTCTTCCCACATCTAGGCATTTGAGAGGGTCTAGGGAGAAGGCGCGGAAGCCTTACCACCCTCTCTTTGGGTGCATAAGCTGTATTCAACATTACAAGGTTGTGTACATGTGTGGTATATCAATTCTGAAACACATCTACCAAACGGGAAGTTGGCAGGAATTAACGACTAACTTGGTCCACACATTCAAGTATCTGAAGTACCAAGCAACCAGTTAATGAGGCGTTACAAACTATCAAGTGCCTCACTCTTAGGGTATTGTGCCATGGTGGAAGATAGGTTAGTAAACTTACTCAGTGGACCTAGTTTATAAGTGTGGTTCGAAGAAGAAGAACCAAAAGACATACAATTCAAGCGCACGTGTGTTGAAAGGGAGAAAGGAAAGATGGTATACCTTGTTGATGGAGAAGAGATAGAGAACCTAAATGTCAACCATTCGGTTGGGGCACGTGAAGTAGTTGACAATGTAGATGCATGTGTGCATGCGTATCATGAACCACTCAAAACCAAGAAAGTTAACATTGGCTCGAAAGAGGAACCCAAGGAGGCTATCATTGGGGACTATTGGTTAGATAGGGAAGTATCAAAGATCATTGATCTCTTACACAAATTTGAGGATTTATTCTTGCATGGATACCATGAGTTTGAAGGGTATCCACCATTAATTGGGGGAAATGAGGATAAGGTTGAGAGGATGGTGCGCATGCCCAGTCAGGAAGAGGCCTTATAGGATGAATCCCAACATGCACGTAAGGGTTAAAGAAGAACTAGACAAGATGATAACATCCGGTATCATTGAAACTGTGGAGGAATCAAAGTGGATAAGTCCAATGGTGATTAGCATAAAGAAGTATGGGTAGAATTAGGATATGTGTGTATTACATGGGAATTAAATGTTGTTTGTATCATAGATCGTTTTCCCACCCCCTTTACTGAAGAGATTTTGGAAGGAGTTGTTGGGCACAAGGTCTATTCCTTTACAGATGGATTCTCAGGATATCACCAAGTAAGGATTGCCAAGGAAGACCAAGATAAGATGACTTTCGCCACCAAGTGGGGAAGTTTTGCATATACGGTTATGCCCTTTGGGCTGAAGAATGTGCCCACTGTATTTTCACACATAGTGGTACAAGCATTTAAGGACTTCATCCACAAGTTTCTTCAGGTATATTTGGATGATTGGACAGTGTATGGATTGGTTAGGGACCATTGTGATAACTTAAGGTTGATGTTTGAAAGATGTCGGTAGTTGAGGATCTCCCTCAACATTAAGAAATGTATCTTTGCAACTCCTTTTGGAACGTTATTGGGGCATATTGTATTTAAAGAGGGCTTACTGGTAGATCCCACGAAGGTTTCTATTATTGTGGGATTAGGGGAGCCTACCAGCTAGAGCACCATGCGTAGATTTCTTGGACACAATGGGTACTACAAAAAGTTCATTAAGGGATATGCCAAGATCACCGTGCCTTTGGAAATATTGCTCAGACACAAGAGTAAATTTCAGTGGGGACTCGGGGAGAGGCGCAACAGAGGGCATTTGACACTCTAAAAGAAATTCTTATCACCGCACCTATTCTACGATTCCCATCATGGGATAAACCTTTCCATGTCCAAATGGATGCCTCTAGTACAACAATAGGATCCATTCTTGCTCAACCAGGAGAGGGGATTGTTGATCATCCTTTGTGTATTACAAGTAAGAATTTGACATGAGCATAATAGAATTATACAATGACTGAGCATGAGGCATTGTCAATGATCTACGTGCTCCACAACTTTAGGCAATATCTGCTGGCAACTCCTTTCATATTCTACACTAACCATATGGCCTTAAAGTATCTGGTAAACAAAGCAGTGTTGCAAGGGTGCATATACTGTTACCTTATTCTATTTCAAGAATTTGAATTCAAAGTGGTGGTAAAACTGGGAATGAACAATTATGGGCTAGATCATTTATTAAGGATTGATTCAGGAGAGGATGTGCAGTGTATCGAGGAAACCATGCCAGATGCACAACTGTTCAGATTACAGAACCTACCCTCAGAACTATAAGGCATTGCTATCTTTCTCAAGGAAGGTGTGGAACCCGAGGGGATGAATGCTCTGGAAAGGAAAAGGTTAGCCTCACGTGTAATGCCCTTCATGTTGATTAATGGGGATTTGTATAAAATGGGTCGCAATGAGGTTTTACACCGGTGTATACTAGAACATGAAAGCATAGCTATAATAGAAGAAGTCCATGGTGGGATTTTTAGAGGAAATTATATAGGGAATGTAACTGCGCTCAAGATCCTAGTCACTAGACTATGGTGGGAAATGATTCACCAAGATTGTATTGAGTTTTGCAAGGCCTATGACCACTGCCAGCACCTTGGAAAACCTAGAAAAAGGGACGAGATGCCCTTGCACCCCATCACCAGCACGGAACCTTTTGAAAAATGGGCAATACATTTTGTTAGACCAATCTTGCCAACTACGTGAAGGACTCACTCACGGTATATTATTACCTGTACTAATTATCTGACAAGGTGGGCAGAGGCCGTGCCCACTAGGGATTGCACTACAACCATGGCTACTAGATTTTTGTGGGAGAACATTATTAGCAGGTATGGGTGCCCATTAGTTTTAACAAGTGATAGGGGCACTCACTTTTTAAATGAAACAATCAGGATCCTATTGGCATAATTCATGGTAGCCCATCACAAGACTACCCCTTATCACCCTTAGGAAAACGGGACTTCAGAGGCATTCAACTAAATCCTTAGTCACACATTGACTAAGATATGTGACGTAGGAAGGCAGGATTGGGATGATAAGGTGTCAACAGTCCTTTGGGCATATCAAATAACGTGTAAAAGGTTGAACAAGGCCACATCATTTCAACTGGTGTTTGGTGTGGAGGCTATTTTTCCGGTTGAATTTATGCTACCATCGCTGTGTATAGCACACGTAGGAGGGTTGGACGATGAACAAGCATTGGAAGAGAGAATTGATGAGTTAATAAAGTTGGATGAAAGGTGATCACTAGCAAGATGGAGCCAAACAACTGAAAAAGCTAAACAAAAGGCATGGCATGAACGCCACATTAAAAACAAATAGTTTGAGGTTGGCCAGATGGTATTGTTATATGATTCTAAATTTCTACGCCATCCTGGAAAGTTGAAGGTGCATTGGTTGGGTCCTTATGTAATTTCATACATCCTTGATTCAGGTGCATGCTAGCTATAAGCGCTAGATGGAAAAAAATTACCTAGACACTTCAATGGGAGTAGGCTGAAGCCCTACTATAAATAATGCTTCTTGGTGTTTGTAAATAAGGCAGCTTTGCCAATTAGTTTAGAGTTTCCTTTTATGCTTTTCCTTTCTTGTTTTTCTCTTTCGCGTTGTTGTCTTGTTTTGTTCCTTGGGAACCGGTAACCTTATTACTTTTTAAACTTATGATTATGCAGAGGACTGCACATAGATTTAGTGTGGGGTGAGGTGATGAAGAGAGGCATGAAGTTATTCTGTAGGAAGATTGAGTTGGCAGACCGTTCGAACTATTCCTATTGAAAAGATGCATTAGGAAGGCAGATAGATGACAAAATAGGGTTCCATTGGAAATCCATGTACAAAGGAGAAAAAGTGCAAAAACACAAGGTAGGTGAAAGCGAGAATCATGAGGATGGAAGAGGTTCCTTTGGTGCTGGTAACACACACGTAAAAGTCTTTTGTCAAGATAGATTGTTTGTGCACCAGAAGGTTGAAAAACATTTTGCGCAAGGATTGGGCATGGGTGAAAAATGTTTCGTGCAAGGATGGTCGCGTAAGGAAAAACACTGAAGTTGTGTTTGTTAGAAAATGCCACATTAAATATTGTTGTACGGTGGTAGGTAGCCTAGCCTTTAATGCATAAAAATGGGAAAAACTATAAATACAAGGATGGTAAGTTCATTATTTTACTTTGTGAAAACAAGGAGAACAATTTTCTTTCAAGAGCTAGGGTTTGAGAGCTAACTCGTGTGAAGGATAATCTCATAAACTCATGCGCAATCAGTCTAGTTGATCTACAAACTAGAGCAGAAAGTGATTTATGGGTGTGAGGAAAGTTGTGAAAGAACGTTGTGATCGAAAGAGGGAAATCAAAAATTAGGGTTTGTACCCTAGGGCACAGGGCGTGTGAAGAAAACTCTCAAACAACTCGAAGGAAAATAAGAAATGAAAGAAAAGGGTAAAATGACAGCCACGAAACTAGTTGATAAGCCTGCAGTACAATCCCAGAAAGGAAAGGGGAAGGGAAAAGGAAAGAAGAGAGAAGATGAAATCCCCCTGGATACTAATGAGGAATGGTACTCAGAGATGTAATACCCAGATGGGGTTTTTCTAGGGCAAGAATAGGAGTCCCACATCATACAAATGACAGTAATCGATTACAATCATTGGTTGAGTATAATTGTGAAGGAAATGGCACTAGAGCTGCTGTGCCCCACAAATAAATGAACATCTGACGGGATGCCGATTTACAACGATATAGTCAAGGTGAAAATGGAGAAGGCAGGGCTTCTCCATCTTTACTATTTGCCCTACTTTGGAAAGCCTAAGCACCTATAACAATGGCTAATGACACGGGTGCATGAATATTTCTTCTACTTCACAGGGCACAAGATATGCATAACCCCATAACTAATATCACACTTTACAGGCCTAAGTTGTAAAGGGGAGGTGATCCTAGACGACCTCCAGGATGAGGAGGCAATAAAGGAAACCATCGCATCCCAAGATTATAAGAAGGGATTGAGGTACTATGACATCATGGATATCAGTGATCCAGTGATGAAAATGGTTATGCACCTCATTTCCAAGATAAATGGACAAGAGAGGTGGACCCAGGTGAGCAAGCCCTAGTTGAATGTCTGCAAAAAGGTCACGGAAGGCACCATGTACAATATCTCCCAGTACATAGTAGATGAGATTATAAGCAGCGCAAAGGATGGAGGAAAGATATTGTTTGAGAACATTCTACTTACCATTGTGTTCTCAGAAATCGGGGTGTCAAATGCATCTGATAAGTTCATATGGGAGTACCCCAATGAAGACCCTTCACCCACGGGCAGGTTCCAAAAATATACTTATGAGTCAATGACAGGGGTACAGAAGGCACGCTTGGATAAATGGCATACGCACCTTAGGAATGCATTCGAGGTAGAATGGCAGATCTAATAGCAACTCCCTGTGATGAATGAAGGAGAAGTAGAGTTTGTGGTGTACCAGCACTTCTGTATTGGAAGATTTATCTTGGTGGATGGTAGTTGGAGTCCCTGGTGTAAACTCCCCTTCTCATTTACTACCCAATTCTTCCAGCCAGGGGTAAATAGATATAAGGAGTTGAAGAAGTTAAAACTCAACCTATCCACCCTCGAAAGTGAACAAAGAGAGATGAGGAAGAAGCTGGTCTATCTAGGAAAGTGCGCATATGTTGAAAGGTATGTGTCACAGGACGTGCACATCGTAAGGCCGATGACCTTATCAATTGTTGAGAGTGCTGCTGCCAAAATTTACCTATGCACAAGGCCAAAGTTTAAGAAGGGTGCGTATGTAGAAAATGAAATATCCATCCCAGACGACCCCATGGGAAGGAAGAAGCCAATGCTAAAGTGCAAGGAGAAAGAAGAAGAAGAGGAAGAAGAAGGGGCGGTGGGGAGGTAGGATGTAGGTACCACGGGGCCAAGTACCTATGTCCAGAAGAAGAGAATAATGGTGGTCAAGGAAAAGACCCCAGAGCCTATGAAGCCACCATCCCCTGAAGAACCTTCATATGAAGAAAAGACAGCATCCCCCACTCCAAAATTTTTGGCCAGAGAAGAAGAACAAAGAACTAAGGAACAAGGGTCTGAATACATGAACGACCTGAACGCCTATGTAGGTGAAAGGGATGATAATGAAGGGGAGGAGATAGAGGTGGATCAAGAGCCAATTAATATCCATGACTCAAAAGGAGAGGAGTCTGAGAATGTAAATGATGCCTTCATTTTTGTAAGGAGGAAAGATGCCCAAAGGGAGGAAGGTGCACGTAGTGAAGAGGGGAGTGAAGGGGCTAGTACCAAGGAACCAGATGTGCACAAGCTCACTTAGGAGGAGGTGGATGAGAAGGTAACAAGAGAGGTAGAAAAGATAATTGATGCCTTGGTAAATGAAGAGTTAGGGCATAGCACAGACCTTGTGCTCGGTGAGTTCAAGAAGGAATAGAGGGAGAAGAGTGGAAGTAGCATGAAAGGACCAACTCTCTCGGTAACTGTTCCTAAGGTCATGCGCATGGGAAGTAAACGTGCAGAAGGTGGAAGGAAAATGATGAGTTACATTGATGACCCCAAAAAAAATTTACACGTGCGTTTCCAAAGTACCGTGCCCACCATGGAGTCCTTTGACCCTAAGGGAGGATACCCATGAACGAGGAAAATGCTATCTTGGGCATTTGACTCCCACCTTGATGAGCTTGAATTCAAAATTAACCAGGGAGTAGTATTGAAGCTGTCTAAAGGAAAGGGGGACAACCCCATTGTAAACATGCAGAAACTATCAGACAAGCAAGTGTGTAACATGCTGAACAAAGTCTCAGTGGAAATCGAGGCTAGGCTCTTCGGTAGAAATGATAGGGTTAGAGCCTTGGAGGACCAGTTAGAGAAAATGAAGGAAGAAGTGGTGAAGTTGATAAAGGATCTCATCCTGGAGAAATTAATCAGTGCGTAACTACAAAGGGAGCTTCAAGAGGAAAAGGCTAGGGTCCGTGAAGTTTCCAAGAAGGTGGAGCTCATCTTCCAATTGATTATCATGAAGCACCCGGACCTTAACCCTCTTGTACAAAATTATAGATCCTCCCTGGAGTGCCTAGAGGACTTGACTCGGATCCTCACCATGGAGAGGCAAGCCTTGGCTTTAGAGTTGGCAGAAGAGGTAGTGATGCATTTGGAGAAAGAAGACAAGTTTAAGGTCATCGAACTCATGGCCGAATACAACAAGGTTCTCGACGATGTAAGAACAGCCGCACAAACCATGGGGGTTGCTTACGAGCATTGCGTAGATCAAGATAGAGTGACAAGCATACTACTTACCAATGACGAGGCCGAGTTGAAGGAATTCAGAGAAAAGAATAAGGACAATAGAGCCAAGTGGGAAAGGATCATGGCCAAGGTAGAGAAGAAAATTGAAACCATTGAGAATCGATGAGTCTCAATCAAAACCTAGCTAAAAGAACTCTACAAGGTCATTACAAGGAAGATGGATGCCCTAGAGGACTAGGCTAAAGAACTGGAGACTATGGGAGAAACCATTACCACACAAGGGGAGGGGCTAACTTACGACGAGGTAAGCACCTTGGTTGGTGAAATCTACACTAAAGTGCAGAAGGAAGTCAGTGCTTGGAGTATAATGGAGGCTGACCTCCAACAAAACTTTCCCCTCCTTTAGGAAATTTTCACCCTATTCTTTCTCTTCCCTTTCTTTATTCTTCCCCCCCCCATTATTTTCCAAGGCAAGGCCTTGCATTCTTTTGTATTTCATTCTTTGAGAAGGTTCCCAAGGGTGGAGAACAGGTGAAGTGTGGGGTAATGTTGGGCCCCTAATTTTAGCTTCCAAATCTTAAGGGTGCGTAGGCACGCACGGTAAGAGAAAGTGCGAAAGTATAAGCACACAAGGAAGAGTTAAAAAGGCTTCTTGAAGAACCTAGGATGTGCACGCCACGTGAAGAACAATTCAAGACTTGGCCATTTTTAGCCTTTGGGACAGAGCACATGAAGAATGTGTTTCATTCGGATAAGGTTCCAGCCTAGCGACAGGGTGTCCTGGAAGGAATATACCTTGTGATAGAAAGATCCAAAAAGTTAATCATGACACGGAGAGGCATGCACCTGGGGTGACCCACACCTTGACACTTTGGGCCGATCTGAGGCTACAAAGGAGTTTGTTAGAGCTCAGAATCCTATTTATACGCGCGCCCTTGGCAAAGAAAGGGAGAAAAAAATTAGGTAGCGGAGCTCTGCAGGATTACTGCGAGAACTATGGGATGAAAATGGGTATAGAATTCAAGTAAGGATGTAATGGGGAATGAATTTTTTTGACTTGTGAGAATACATGTATGTATCCACATATGGCACATGATGACAGTCTTCCTCCTGTAATATTTTATAAGTAAATGCTATGAATGAATGTGATAAGGTTTCCATGACAAATGTATCAAGACTCTTTCTCTATATTATCTGCATATTATTATTGCACTTCTGTTCTTAGATAATTGTGAATCCTTCTTAAATGGTTAAGTATAGTATTAGATGCACAACTCTTAGTTCTATTATTTCTGTTGCACGCTTTGGTTCTATTATGGTTGAAGGGGTGTAGAAGTTGTCATGAGCTCTATAGCCCTTCATGTATGTTAAATCACTAAGTCAGAATCATGAGCTATGCCTTCCACTAGAATCACATAAAAGAGAGGCTCGGTTCCCTCTCGTGTGCCTCAGGTGAGTGCCCAGCACCTGCTAGGTGATAAGCTGATGCGCATGAGTTTCCCTTGTTTTTAGTGGGTGCAAAAGTGACTACAGTAAACAATAGGAAAATGAGAGGAACGAATCAAGATGGAAAAAATGAGATGGAATTTTGTAGAGGGTACCAACATGGACATGTAGGATCTAATAGGACCTCTTTAGGTGCCTCAAAGTCTGTGATATCACTTGAAAAAGTTATATCCTTTTTTGTCTCAGGGCTCTTAAGGGACTATGACCAGAAAAAGTATCCCAGAGGAAATGGGACTGTCCAAAACCAAAATGACACCTCTAATAGCATTTACTAAGCCATCTCAATGTGTGTGCACATTTGGTTCAGTCCCATGAGCTTCCATTTGCAAAATATAACATCAGACAACCTTACACTGACTTAAACTGCACTATTTAGCACTTTTGCAAACAATAGGACAGTGAGAGGACCAAATTGAGATGGAAAAAATAAAGATGGAATTTTGTAGAGGGTACTAATGTGGAGGTGTGATTCTAATGATACCTCTCTAGGTTCCACGGAGTTTGAGTAATCACCCATCAAAGTTATAACATTTTCTGGTCTCAGGGCTCTTAAGGGACTATGCCCAGATGAAGTTTCCCAAAGGTAATGACACATTCAGGCACTAAAAAAAACCTCTAATAGCATTTATGAAGCCATACCAATGATTGTGTGCAGTCGGTTTAGTCCCATGAGATTCTGATTGAAAAATATAGCATCAGATAACCTTATGTTGACTCGAACTGTACTATTCAGTGCTTTTGCAAACAATAGGACAACGAGAGGACAAAATCAATATGGAAAAAACCAATACGGGATTTGGTAAAGGGTACTAATTCATATGTGTAGGATCTTACAAGACCTCTCTAGGAGCCACAAAGTCTGTGATATCAACCGGTGAAGTTATATCCTTTTTTGGTCTCAAGGCTCTTAAGGGACTATGCCTGGATGAAGTAGCTTTAAGGCAATGACACCATTCGGCACCAAAACAACATCTCCAGTATCTTTTACAGGAGATCCCAACGTGTGTGCACAGTTGGTTTTGTCCCATGAGATTTTGTTCTTTCTTGTTTAGTTCTTAATGGGAGTCAGCTGGCCTATGGCTTAATGACCTTCCATTCATTGATAATTCCTTCTATGATAAACCCATGGATTCTTTCAAAAGCACCTTCAAAAAGATAGGGGTAGCCATAAAGCCTAAGGAAGGGTGTGATGTGATTTCCAAACAACTTAAAATTCATACAAATTTAGAGGTCATAACATGAATCCTCTAGGGAAACATTGGGGTAATTCATCTTGGAAAATAAAATTGAACCTCAGAAATTCTCTCAAATTATCAGTCTAGGTCCTGGTCTAGGTCGTGTTCCTGGTCTTGTTTCTATTATTGGTTCTTGTTCTGGATTTTCTCATCGAATACAAAAAAAAGAAAACAAAATTTCCTGGAATTACTTATGAAATGCATTCCTCCGCTTCGATGTTATCTTTATAAATGCAATTCGGCTTTCCAATTACTCCATATTTATAGAAATTGGGGTGAATTGATATTCTGCACCTCTGAAAGCGTGAAGAAAAGCACGATTTCATTTCCCCCAACCTTTCTTGAACCAAATTTAAATGAATTGAAATTTGGAATTTGGAGGTGACATGTGGTAAACATTGATTGCCTTTCCACCTATTTACTTATTGATGATTAATTGTTATTAGTTGGATTTATTTGTCATTATTATGACAAGTACGTTTTTTAGATTATCAAATCATTGTCAGGTTTATTCATAAATATACAATTATTATTGTGGCATGAGGGAAGTAAATCCTTAAAGTAGTTGGTTTGGTCCCACAAGCTCCCATTTGCAAAACATTTTGCTTGAAAACCTTACACTAACTCAAAGTACAGTATTTGATGCATTTACAAACAATAGGACAACAAGAGCACCAAATCAATATGGATAAAATCGAGATAGTATTTTGTATAGTGTCTATATGCAGAGGTGTAGGATCTAATGAGATGTCTCTAGGTGCCACAGAGTTTGATAAATCATCCGATGAACTTATACGGTGTTTTGGTCTCAGGGTTCTTAAGGGAATATACCTAGACGAAGTATCCTGGAAGAAATGACACCATCCCACACTAAAACAAAGCCTTCTCTAGCGTTCACAAGACATATGGATTTTTTGGCATAGTCATTTTGGTCCCACAAGTTACCGTTTGCAAAATATTACGTTTGACAGCCTTACACTAACTCAAACAACATTATTTGGCATGTTTGCAAACAATAGGACAACGAGAAGACAAAATCAGGATGGATTAAAGCATGATATACTTTCCTAGAGGGTCCCAACATGGAGGTGTATGATTTTTATGGGACCTCTCTAGGTACCACGGAGTTCAATATATCACCTAATGAAGTTATAACCTTTTTTGGTCTCAAGGCTCTTAAGGGACTATGCCAGGACAAAGTATCCCGAAAGCAACGACACTGTCCCGCACCAAAATGAAGCCTCCAATAGTGTTCATAAGGCCATTTAGATGTTTTGAAGCAATCATTTTGGTCCCAAGAGCTAGAATTTGTAAAATATTTTGTTTGACAGCCTTACACTTAATCAAAGTATAATATTTAGCGTGTTTGCAAACAATAGGACAACAAGAGCACCAAATCGAGATGTAAAAAACTGAGATATGATTTTGTAGAGGGTCCCTATGTAGAGGTGTAGGATTTAACAAGACATCTCTAGGTGTGACATAGTCTAATAAATCACCCGACGAACTTATACAATTTTTTGGTCTCAGGGCTCTTATGGGACTACGCCTAGATGAAGTATTCCGGAAGAAACAACACCATCCCCCACAAAAAATAAACCTCCGCTAGCATTCACCAGGCCATCCATACATTTTTTTGCATTTAGTTTGGTCCCATGAGCTACCATTTGCAAAAATTGCATTTGATAGCCTTACACTGACTCAAACTATAGTATTTGTCATGTTTGCAAACAATAGGATAATGAGAGAACCAAATTGATATGGAGTAAACTGTGATAGAATTTTGTATAGGGTCTTGATGTAGAGGTGTAGGATCTAATGGGACTTCTCTAGGTGCCATGGAGTTCAAGATATCACCCAGTGAACTCATAGCCTTTTTCGGTCTCAAGGTCTCAAGGGACTACGCCTGAACATACTAGCCAGGAATAAATGACACCATCCCGCACCAAAAATAATCATCCACTTTCACCATGCCATCTAGATGTGTTAGCGTATTTGGTTTGGTCCCATGATCTACCATTTACAAAATATTGTGTTTGACAGCATTACATTGACTCAAACTACAATATTTGGCATGTTTACTAACAATAGGACAATGAGATGACTAAATCGATATGGATTAAACCATGATATATTTTTCTATAGGGCCCTCACGTGGAGGTGTAGGATCTAATGGGACCTCTACATGTTCTAGAAAGTCTGAGATATCACCCAGTGAACTTACAACCTTTTTTGGTCTCAAGGATCTTAAGGGGCTATGCCTAGACGAAGTATCATGGAAGAAACGATAGCATCTTGCACTAAAAAATCCTCTGATAGCATTCACAATGCCATATGGATGTGTTGGTATATTCAGTTCAGTCCCACAAGCTACCATTTGTAAACTATTGTGTTTGATAGCCTTATAATAACTCAAACTACATTATTTCGTGCGCTTACAAATAATAGGACAGCAATTGCACCAAATCAAGATGGATACAAACAATATATGATTTTGTATAGGGTCCGTACATGGAGATTTATGATCTAACGACACATCTCTATGTGCCACAGAGTCTGAGAAATCACCTGAAAAACTTATACGGTTTTTTGGTCTCAGGGATCTTAAGGGACTACACTCAAACAAAGTAGCTCAGAATTAACGACACCGTATTACACCAAAGTTAAGCCTCCAAAAGCATTTACCTGGTCACCCACACATTTTTTTGCATTCGGTTCAGTTCCATGAGCTACCGTTTGCAAAATAATGGATTGGACAACATCTCACTTTCTCTCTCCCTCTCATGTTTTCTTCCTCTCTCTCTTTCTCACAATCTCAATCTCACTCTTACTCTCTCTCCCTTTATGAAACAAATTTCACATTTATCGTATTTCCATGTATGGTATTATGCAATCCATATTAGTTAGAAGACAAAGTTTGAATTTTCAAGTTACAGCGATTACATTGACAGGGAAGCTGGAGGCCATATTAGTCTTGTTGATGGTATTAATTACCCATGAAATATAATTCTCTATCTTTCATTTACTTTCTTCATATTCCACTTCATACTGATAAAGAATTTTCTAGGGGAGCTTCCCTCTTCAATGGTGATACACCAAATATGAATATTATTCTCAAGAGTCAATCCTCGTCCAACCATAATACCAGTACTCTCTCTGTTGTTGGTAATGTTGCACAGTCATTGTCCTTTTTGTGGATATGCTTTTCTTAACATATATGTTCCATATTTTCTTATACATTTGTTGTAAAGACATATACTTATTGAGAGAAATGTTCATGGACGTAGAGGAAAAATGGTGAAGCTGAGTTCAATGGAGAGATTATGGACAAGTTGAGGAAGTGAAACAGGAGGGCCATTACCACCAAAATATTCCAAGGCTTTGGGCGACATGGAAATTACAATCATAGCAATAGGTAAATGGAAAATAACACACAGGGGTTATCAATCACCCAGTAAATCTTTCTTGTTTAGTTCTAAGCAAGAAGAAGCTCAAGTAAGGTAAATACACATATACACATTGATAAATTGAATGAATAATTACTCAAATTTGGTAACTCTTTATATACATACATTATATAAATATTTATTTCCAACGTTTGATGCATATTATACATTAAAAACGCTAGTACATACATCACCAATAAATGAAAAAAATATCCATAATGTCTTAAATATTTTCAGTTACACATCATATTAGTTTCATACAAAAAATAATCCCAGAAATGTAAGGTCTCATACAAAAATATCAAGTTCCAAATAGTATTAACGTCCACAGTAAATATTAAAATGCACGAATAGGTCAAATAATAACAAGTTCAAATGCCATATAGGTGTACATACAATGTCATGCACATAGGCATACAAAAAAAAGATCATGTAAGACATATATATATATATATATATATATATATATATATATATATATATATCCTAATCATCCAAATCTATCCCTCTTTTCCTTACTTGAAGAAGAGCCCTCTCTTAGATGAAGATGGAGATATGTGAGATGACTTCAGATTGTCTGTGCCCATGCTATGAGTTATCTTTTGCTGAAGATTCACATGTAGTAGAACTTGTAAATTCAAACAATTTTTTTTGTCAAAACTTAATTTATATATGTTTTCAACATGTATTTAAGACCATGCTAATGAAATTATTTATATAAATACAAACACTTACCGTAAGACTCGGTCAGTTATGCTGAATCTACATCTCGCACTCAGATGAGTCACTCAAGAGCTCTTTGAGCACAAACATGGATGTATCAAAACGATGAGCTCGAGGAGTCCATGCTCTCGAAGTAAAAATGGAAGGGGTTGAAGTTCCCTACATACACATAACATCACAAAATCAAACATCAAAATTAGCCAACATAGAACTATGTTAACAATAATTTTTTTGAATGCAGATCAAAAAAATTACGGCCAACTATGTACATGTATGTGTAATGACAATATTTTAACTAATTTTATCAATATACAACTATTTTTTTTTACCGCACCATGTCTATGAATCAAAAATGGAGAAGAAGGGTTGTTACCTATTCGCAAGTAACTCCTGTGTATGCACAATGAAGGACATTATTAACATAATTTAATAATGCTACAATGAAGGACATTATTAACATGTAATTTAACATAATATGAATTACAAAAGCAATTTAATGAAAATACATGTTGTTTTCAAATACCTTTGGTGAGTTTTTACGCAGATGAAATCACAGCGGCAACACCTTTCTCTACTCATCACAGACATGGCAGGGTTTCTAGCGAGGTCATCAACTTTATCAAACATATATCACATCAAGTTAGTTGAACATACAAGAAAATACATATATTTGAGTTCATAAAGTTATATATATATATATATATATATATATATATATATATATATATATATATATATATATATATATATATATTCATAGATGAAAATTTTATACAATTAACATTCTAAATTACCTCTATGAATGTATGTGTAGACATGGTGCTCACAACCTATGGTCGGGATGGTGACACCCCTCTCGTGCGTTGTAATATCAATGCATACATGTACAAATACAATTATTTCAAAAATTTAACATATATAAGTAAATAAAGTACTTTGATCTGTTTGTAACGCATATAATAAAACATAACAAATACATACAAAGGTTACACCAATGAATGTAATCCAAATGTCTTGCTCAAAAAGGCATCTAACATAGTGGCATTACTATTTACACCTCTAGCAACAACTCCACCAAAACCAGTATGCATGAAAGTATCATCCTCCTCAGGCCTGAAACATATGACTACCCCATGTCAAGAAAATATGTGGCCTCATGTTAGTACTACCTAAGGGAATACTCAGTGTACCTCCACAAAAATTTGGATAAGAAATCTCCCTCGTATCTTGAAAAAAGGGTATCAAATATCCCCTTAAGCACATGGAGTGTATCAATTTCTACTTTCTCCTTCACTATTAGAGGGACAATATTATGGTTATGGGGTCTCTATGTGGGGACTCTACCCTCTTGAATAGGTGCACATTATGCACCTGGTCGATGTTGTGTAGAGCCTTTTCCTTGGCCCTAGAAATCTTGGAAATCAAAATAGTTCGGGATCTCATTGAGGATAAAATTACAATAGAGTTTCCTTAAAAATTATAGTGGCACCTCATTTTTATTACAAGGTGTAAAATCAAACACCATCCACCATTAGTCTAAAAAAATTATTTTTAATCAAATCATTATTGCACTAGTGGATGGCAAACTGTTTGCATGGTAATGGAACTTGCAAATTCATTCGGGGGTCCATGAATAAGGCACATATGAAGTATTTTGTAATTTATTTTTTATTTACTTCTGCATATGACATTTTTTTTGGAATAATAAACCCTTCAATGCTCTCTATAAGATGTCCAATGATCAATTTGACTCATTTTTGTGTTAACTTGAGCCACCTATGCCTATAATGTGTTTACAAGAGAGGTGCGCTAGAGGGTTTATAGAATGTGCATCCCTCATTATTTTGATTAAATCCTCAATTTCAATCTTTTTTCCACTATATGGGTTGCTAAATCTTCTTAACTACCAAGGGGATGTTGAGTAATTTAGGAGGGCTATAAGGTATCACAAGAATTGTAGGGTTTGGTTTTGGTTGATTGCATTGACGTGGAGCTGTAACAATAAAAAAATATGTATTCAATTCAAATTCTACTTTATAATTACCAAATTTCAATGCAATTTTGAGAAAATAATTGTGTCTACCTCTTCTCTATGGCACCATAATTGATTCTGATCTTTGAGTCAATTCTCAAACAATCATTTGAGTAAGATCTAGTTGAATATGAAACAAGAGGGCGTGGTTTTGTTGTACAACTCGCATTTGGGGGAAATGAAAATCAATAGGGCTTGGGGTTTTTTTGTTTATAAATTAACATAACACGTATGGGTTATATACTCTTGATTCACCAAAGAAAGGAAAACATTACGTGATCGCATTATTATAGAATGCGTGCATGTTTTTTCTGTTTTTGTTATTTTCCCACTTTTTTACCCCCCGAATTGATGTACTTACCCACTTATTTCATTTACCATTTATCACAACATACATTAACATTCATCCATTAAAAACATTCATCACAAGATTATTATTTGTGTACAATACATTCAAATAACCATAACACATCAAAGAGATCTTATAGACACAATATTTAAGAGGGAAACCCTCACGGGAAAGAAAACAAATTGAAACATAAAAATTATATTTCCATGCTTCAAATTTAGTGAGGCACCAGACCCATAAGAAGCACCAACCCCTATTTTAGTAGAGAATTTAGAGAAACACCCACTCCAAAAGGAGGCTAAACCCCCCCAAGATGACTAAGCACCAAATCAACCACCTGAATATGATGATCTCTAATTTTTTTCTGCAATAACTAATGGAGATCTCTAATTTAGCTCTAAAACCCTAGGCCTTCAAACTTTCTCCATATTCTTCCTTCTCAACTTGTCTTGCACATAAACACTTTATGTCATGCCTTCAATTATTATTCAATCTAAAAAAATTCTAATCATATTTGAAAACATTCCCTCATATACGCAATCCACTCTCTCCTAGGTTGCACTTTTCACCCATGCAAGACTAGCCCACAAATGGACTTAAAACATCAGCTATATAGCCTTCTCTTCCTTCTAACCCAATAGATGTTGGTCCTAAACATTTTATTCAACCCATACATATTCATAACATTAAAATAAACTCATTACAATGGTCACATACGACCCATATAGGTTGTTCATGCCAAAAACCACTCATCCTGTACCAAAATGCCTTAAAACCCTATCGCTAGGATGAAAAAAATCCACTCATACCAATACCATGACTTTTTAAGATCCCACATTCACCAAACATGATTAATATAGCATAAAAAACATCATAAATTTGTGCACATTTTTTTACCAATCAAATATTTCATTAAATGGGCCCACTGGCTCATATCCTTCACAAACCAATTCCTCGTAGAATCCTAATTTCACCTTTGGGCCTCAAGACAACCTAATATGATCTAAACTATGGAATTTTACCACTATATGGAAACCTAATAACCTTTATAACACACATAATAAATTAATACGTCATGAAACATCCATTTTCTCAAACGATAACAACTTTACACTTCACCAAATCAAGTTGCCTAAATACCTATTTTACAAACTCAACTAGTTTTCACCCTTTCTGCCACTTACAACACCTTCAAATGTCTTCAGAAGGAAAATATTTCATCCATATTCACTTTATAGGTGATATAAAGCATCAACTAATCCATTCATTCGTCAACTAACTCAATGTTATAGCCTAAGTAAACTTGTCCTGAAAAATTCAGCTACCTTCTTCACAAATCAACCTAAAAGAGATATAAAATATCATCATAATAATATAAACCTATACCAATAGAAATATATTTGAATCCTATTTCTATAACATATTATAACTCATTCCAACCTTAAGTGGAAGGCCTTCAATCAAGCCAATCTCTGCAAATTGCTTCTTATGCCTTCTTGGACTCAAGAATTGATCATTAGCCCAACTTGCTCCATCACCACAAAACCCACTTATAATATTAACCAAGGCATGGAACACACTTTTAGATGATTTTTAATCACTCATCAACCTTTAACAATCTTTAACAACTTAGAATCATCAACTTTACCTCATGTAGCACTTAGCCACCTACTAAAATAAACATCCTTGAAACTTGACCCTCAAAGAACAAATCATAACTTTTGAATACCTTATCAAATCATATAGTTTAGTATACCAATGTAAATCCCTCTGAACCATCTTCACAACAAAACTTTAATAAGCTCCTAAATCCTCTTGTAGTTCCTACAATGTCAATTTTAGTGCAGACTACTCCAAACGGCCCCAAAGACTAGTCTTCAAAAATAGGGCACACTTTGAACTTTTTCACCTCAAACATGACCTTAAACCTTCCTCAAAATAAATAAAAAATCAAGGCATAAAAACTATGTCAATTTAATCTTTACCTTCTTAGAAAAAATTGTTCACAGACTGAAACTCTTCAAAAACAAGAAAATTTAGGTAGGGCCCACATATCACCACATGCTCTAATATTCCTTTATAGAAACTTGGAATAGTAATATACATCTTATTATCATCACTTTTGCACTAGAAATAAAAAAACTTGTTATACTCACATTTCTCCAAGCTACTCCTAGCTAGGGTTTTGTTAGGGTTTCAAATCACTTTATGTTTTTAACAATCGTTAATAAAAATGTGATGATTAAACCACATTATTATTTTTGTGAGAGATTAATAATTTAACTAATAATATATTCTAAATATCTCAGGTCCACATGTAAAGAATACAATTTAGAACGAACACCAAAAGGTTCATATTTTCTTTAAAAACATGATGTAACTTACCCGGTTTTACCAAAACTTGCATATCTTCAAAAATCTTTAGCAATTTGACCTGAGAATTATCATGAAGCATTAATACAACCGTATATAACTTTAAATACTCACCATATATCACAAATATTATTACAAATTTCCATCCACATCAACTTACCTATGCTTACTTGCTTGTTTCTCACTTGTATGCTTCCCAAGGACCTTGAAACACAACCAAACCACTGATTACTAACCTAAAACTCACCATAAACCTAAAGAAAACTAACACCATGTTGTTACCATAATCTCAAAAGATTGATCAGCTATGAATATCATACTTGTACCTCATTTTGCATG
The DNA here is from genome assembly GCA_019776745.2 of Taxus chinensis. Classification (NCBI taxonomy): domain Eukaryota; kingdom Viridiplantae; phylum Streptophyta; class Pinopsida; order Cupressales; family Taxaceae; genus Taxus; species Taxus chinensis. The sequence continues at coordinate 606,370,001 of CM034147.1, forward strand.
TTCTATGACTAGAAACAAGCCTAGAATGACCTAACTCAATGCTAACAACCCATGAACTGACCATGATGACCTTGTGCAAACCCATATACACCTGAAACATACATCATGGACCATGTGTGATCACATGAAAACCTATAACCAACTTTGGATGACTCATACTATGACTCAGCTCAATAGACCCACCAAGACCACATTGAACACTCCAAATCTTGACACTACCAATCAACCTTCATGTTTAACATCTAATTGAAACCTCATATAGAATCATACCATGCCATGACACCATTTTCCATCAATGGATTTGAAATCAATGACAACAAAAACACACAATGGCAAAAAATCTCCCACTTTGTCATTGATGGCAATCACCTTCAGAAACATTGATGGCAACCAACATGAACAACACAACTACTTAACTCTTTTCCATGTTTCAAATTCCTCTCTCCCCCTTTTCCATCTATGAAAAAGGATTTACTTGACTAATAAGAATGTAAAATGACAACACGTGATTAAAAAAATTAAAATGATGCAAACACCAACTTACTTGACTCAATAGCTCCCCTTGTGACTGAAATCCCTCCTTTTTGACTCCTTCAACAACATAAGAAGATCCTATGGAGCTATAAAAATCTCTCCCTAAACTAATACTCCTCATATTTTCCCTTCACAACCATTCTTTTCATCATATTTTAGGACTATACCATGCTAAAAAAGACATCATTTTGTCTCTAAGGCTATTATATCACACTCTAGGACCATTCTCCCCTTAACACCATATTCAGTGCATTTTTGACCAACTTATCAAAAATTTTACTCAAATCAATCAAGAAAAAAAATATCTAAAGACCTCCCCCTAGTTTCATAGCATCCATCTCAAGTAGATAACACAAAAACTTTATCTCTTACCATGTATGCATGCCTTGAGAAATGAGATCAAAACATTTTACCTCTCTTAAATGAATACATTAGTCTTTTTAGCATATTAAATGCCCCAACTAGTGCTCTCCCCTATCTAAAATATTCTTCTCAGACCTATATCTTCATTGGACCTTCACTAAGGTGTGTCACATATTTTTATTCTCATTTTCATCTCATAGAAACCTAAGAGATCTTAATCAGACCCTTAGACATGCACTGAGGCCATTGTCCTACATAGGCTCATTTAGAGATTGCAGGCACCACCTTATACATTGTCACAGACCAAAAGATAACTACAAAAAGAAATGTCTACATTAGTTCATAATTTTAGGTTGACTTTTACTCTTTTTTTATCATTTAAGGACCTTAATAATCTTACAGATATGAATACACTTATGGAGCAGTCACATTGTAACTTAGTCTTTACAAGGATCAAAAAAACACATCTTTATTCATACAAATGACTCTTAATCTTTCTGTAATCATGATCCAATTCTTCACTACTTCCTTGCATACCTTAACATCGAATTAGAAACTTATATGTTCTACTACAGAACTTAAATCACCTTTCCAATTACATTTTAAGAATCAAACACACCAGCCAAAAATCATGTCAAAACCTGACACTACAGACCTGCTCTCACATCTTTTGACTTCATGACATTCATTTCAAAACATCATACATATATCCTTCTTGCCACACTTTCTCAATGCTGAGTCACTTTTACTTCAAATCAGATCCAAAATCTTATTTTATTTGCTAAAGACTTCAATTTTATCATTACATACCTACTCTGAGTCCTCAACACCAACGCTAAGACTTATGACAATTCAATGCACCTTGATCCTAAAAAATACATGCATAAATTACCCATAGTGTTTTTCATCTCTCAGAATCATAAAAAAACTCTCCTTACCTTAAATATGCACCATAGTCCTATTGAATACCTTTATCATCTCATAATCCTTTTATAACACCCTTGTCTCATTCAACTTAGAGTGAAGAAACTCACTCTTACCATACTTAAGGATATGAAATGGCTCAAAACTTCAATCTTAGTCTTGGGTTAGAGCTTGAATGGCTGATAAGAACATATGATCTTCTTCCAACAAGTGAAAACATACTTCCTTGACCTTGGTTTATGATCGATGACCTTATTTTCCATATTGATAGCACGAGAATCCTCTTTCTTTACAAACCTCATTATATTAGCCTTCATTATATGCATCTTAGACTTTGAATCAGCCTCCTTGACACTTTTAACTTGAGCAATATCTTTCTTGACCATAACGAGAGACCTTACAATGAAACCTCTTATTTCTTTGGAAAAAAATTTCAATATCACCTGATTGTTGAAAATTGAAGAAAATAACACTTGTATTTCTTCTTGTCTTAAAACACAATTCCATCCACAAATCCTTGGCTCCTATATCCATACTCACAGCATGAATGAATATCACCATTAATGAACCCTACACCATTCCTAGGATACCTCTTCTTGCAATCTCTAGCTCTATGACCAAGATCATGACAAACAAAAGACAACATCCATTTAAGTATCATACCTTACAGAATTAGGGTTGTCTAGTAGTATTATACCTTCTCAAATCAGCCCCTTTTTATCACCTTCTTATCATATTTATAACTTTTAATAGATTCACCATCATTCTCCACATTTTTTCCTTCAAACTATAGGTCTGCTTTGTCTCCTGTGGCTTTTAGACCTTCTACAACCACATCAAGATCTTTGGAGCTCTTCTCAAGCCTATCATTACATCCATAACCTTCTAGATGCACTCTCCAAATCTAATTCTAGGGCCTTAAACTTTTCTTCATACCTAAAACAAGAGTCTTTGTTCTCCTTTAGGACTTTTGACATACTTTCAACCTATGATTTCAAATCCTTGATGACTTGACCATGCTCATTTTCCCATATCCTTAACATGATCTTGGTAGGCATTAATCACTGACTGGGCTACTTCATTCCTCCTTTTTAAGATAGCCTCAATATCTAAAGATTTTCCCATTTCTTATGCTTCTAGGATCTCCTTCAAGCTTCTACACTTACTTCTCAAGGAGCTTCTCTGATACCGATTTTTTGAAGCACGCTAGAATGAGGGGGTGAATGAGTCCTACAAATTACTTATTTCATTTACCATTTACTGAAGGCATACATAAACATTCATCCATTCACAAACATTCATCGCAATCTTATTATGTGTGCACAATACATTCAAATAATCATAACACATGAAAGAGAGATCATAGACACAAGATTTAAGTGGGAAACTAATCCAAAACTAGATCTATAAATACCCAATTCTATGTATTCTCCATATTTAGTACTTGATCTATAGGTTTCTCAGTTGTTTCTTTCTTCATGACATGGTCCATTCAAGATGGGGGTGATCTGAATACCTCCAAATGATTTTTCAGGACATTATTGTTCTATTTCACGTATTTCACAGTTGACGGTCACGTAACTGTCCTAGTGGTTACATAATTGCCACTCTGTTCAGAGTGGCGGTTTCATAGATTGTCAGTATACATTAATCATCGGTCTTATACATGATGGCTCTAGAATTCAAGATCTCAACAGTTGTAAATGTTTGATCTTCCCAATCAATTCAATTCAGATTTCTCACGCGTCCTTGAGTGGAGAAACTATAAATACAAGGTTTTGTAAAGCATTCAAGAAATTTATTTTGGGTGAATTTTATTGTTATTAAATTAGGAGTTGTAATTATTTCTTGTTTTGTTCATTTGAGAAGAGTTCTTCATTTTTTTGAGAAATTTTGAGGAAGTAGATACAATTAGATGGAGTGTTAATCCTTCTTAAAGGAAAATTATTGGTAGTAAGTTTTATTATTGCAGAATTACATAGTGAAGGGGATAAAATTCGTTCACCCTCTGGAGTTTTCCCCACATTGGGTTTCTTGAGTATAAACCCTTGTCTCATTTGTCCCTCTTTTCTCAATTTTACAGTATAGTTTTGGTTTATTATTGTACATTATATTTTATTAACAAATAACTTAACATATTTCATTAATTTTTTATGAGCATAGTGATCTATTTATTATTAGAAATTCAGTAGTTTATGGATTAGATTGGTATCATAGCAGTTAAGATTTCAATCTTTGTTTGGTTAACTTGTGTTGAGATTGCAGATAGATGCCCCCTTACCTAAAAGGGAAAATAAAGAGGTTAAGATAGAATTATTCATTTTGAAGCATATATTTCCACAAGGAAGTGGAAGTGAGGAATTTGAGAGATGTCTCATAGATAAGATGTAGATGATAGTAGTGAAGATTTTTTCTATAATTTGGAGGTATGTGGTAAGTCTATCCAAATATGTTGGTAGTATTTTCCTTGTCTAATAGGGTAAATTGGATTCCATCATGGGGACTACTCATGGAGAAACTTGGTGTTCCAAATGAGACTCCGAAAGACCATGAAGAAGATTTGTCACATTCCATTCCCACACCCTCCTCCATTTAAATCAGGGGCCAAGATATAAAATTCAACCTTATGATGGGAGACGTGAATGCTGAGAAGGTAGACCATTGGCTAAACTCAACTAGAGGTATATTTTAGTTTGCATAAAAATGAAAGTTAGCATATTTCCTTTTCTCAGTTAAAATTGACCAAACATGCTTTAACTTGGTTTGAAATTCATGTTCATATGTTGGTTGTTAAGAAGCTTCCCTCTAATTACTAAGTGGGTTGTTTTTAAGAAGATTAATCAAAAATAATTTTTATCCTATTTGTTATGAGGAAGATAGTTCCATGTATTGGCAGTATCTTAGGCACAAATAAGGCTAGAATGTGTAGGAGTATAATAGTGAGTTCCTGAAGAAATATATTCATATGGGAAAGGAAGTAGAAGACTAGGACATGTTGATGAAATATTATTCGTGGAATTCATAGCCACTTCAGGAGACCCATTCTCTTTTCCAAGCTGGTGGATGTAGATGAAGCTTGTACATAAGCTCACTACTTAGAGATGGAAAATAAAAAGAGTTTATTTACCTCTCAACATGCTTTCAACAAGCAAAGGTGGACACAAGGAAATAAGATAAAGAAAAATGAAAGTGTAAGAAAAATTATAGTTCTATTTCTAAAAACAATACTAAAACTTCATTATGGGCATTATGATGTTGACACTCATTCTGAAGAAAAATGTTGGAAGCTCTGTTAGGAATTACATCCCTTCAAAACCAAGAAAAATAAGAAGAAGGCCATGGCTGCCATCTAGGGAGAGGAAGTATTTTGCAGCAAAGAGGTGGATGATACTGTGTTGTGCCTTCATCTGTGGAGAGGTATGTTTGGGTAGGAATAGTTTTTGTTCAAGAAAATGAACTAACACATCTTTTTCATTTAAAAATTAAGGGAATAAAACTAAGGTGTATCCTCTTTTTTATCCATGTTCTCAAGCTAATTTGATTAGTAAAGAGTTAGTGGAGAGGTTAAAAGTTATAAACTTAAAAATCACCCAAGTCTATATTATTTGGGTTGCGTAAAGAAAGGTGTAGAAGCAAGTTACTAAGCAGTGTAAGATCACTTTTGGTATTGACAAAAAATTTTATTGATGAAGTTATTGTCGATGTTGTTCCCCTTGATTTGTGTGGTGTAATATTTGGAAGACCATATTTGTATATCAAAGATGTTATCTTTGTTAGGAGATCCAAAAAATTTCACTTGGTGAAGGATGGTAAGAGCTACATCATTTTATCTAATTTAAGAGATTTGAAGATATCTTTGGTAAGTGCCAGTGAAGCCCAAAATCTTATTAATGCTAGTGGTAAATTTTCATTACTTGTTTTGAGGGATATGCTAAATGATGATATTGTTACATCTAAAACCACTTGTAACATGTTTTCTAATAAAGATTAGGAAAAGATAGTAGATTTTGTTAAGTAGTTCAAAGAGGTCTTTTAGGAACCTACATGGCTTCCCCCAGTTAGGGAAATTGAGCACAAGATCCACTTGCTACCCGATAGTCCACTTCCGAACTTGGGATTATACAATTAATCTTTGAAATATTCGAATGAGGTAAAGCAACAGTTGTATTCTTTGATTGGACAAGGTATAATTTATCCTATCACTTCTTCATATGGTTATCCTATTGTTTTAGTACCTAAGAAAGATGGTTCATGGATAATGTGTGTTGATTATAGATCTTTAAATAAAATAACCATCAATAATAAGTACCCTCTTCCTCACATTAATGATTTGTTACAGAATGCTAAATATTTTACTAAGCTTGATTTGAAGGTTGGGTATCATCAAGTGTGGATCAAGGAAGAGGACATCCAGAAGACAACCTTCAAGACTAGGAAAGGGTTATATGAATGGTTGGTGTTACTATTCGGGTTATGCAATTCACCAAATACCTTCATGAGATTGATGACTGAGGTAATGAGGAAATTTATTGATTCATTTTTTATTGTGTACTTGGATGATGTTTTGGTTTTTAACAGAACTTTTGAGGAGTGTATTGATCATTTGTGTCAAGTTTTGTAAGTTCTTAAGGAGAACCGGATTATGTTTGATGACAAGAAGTATGAGTTTGCACAACAGTTGCTTGTCTTTCTGGGACATGTGGTTAGAGATGGAGAGCTAAGGATTGATCCGGAAAATATAGAGGCCATTCATAATTGGCCTACACCATCAATTTTGACAGAGACCAGAAGTTTTGTGGGATGAGTTCAATATTTATTGAAGTTCATTAATAAATTCTCTTTTATAGCAGTGCCACTAGATTCAGTGATAGTATGGGGTAAGAAATTTGATTGAGGTAAAAAAATGGCAGATTGCTTTTGAAACATTTAAATATAAAATTAGTCATGCTCCAGGTTTTTCCTTACCTAACTTAAATCTTCCCTTCGAAGTGGAAATTCATGTTAGTGACTATGCTATGAGGGTTTTCCTACTTTAGGGAGGTAGGTCATTATCTTTTCACTCTGAATTTTTTTCATGGTGTAATTATGAATTATTGCACTTATGAAAAAATAAGTGTATGCTCTTGTTTAAGAAGTCAATAAATGGAAACATTATTTTATGGGTAAGGAAACTATCATCCACAAAGGACTATCAACCTATCCAATATCTATAGGGCTCAAAGAAAACTTCAGCAAAATAGACACTATAAATGGATGGGTTTCTTACAAAAAATTCATTTTATTATTAAATAAAATAAAGGTGTGACTAATAAGTTAGATGATATGTTATCTAGACCTCCTTTGATTTCAGCTATGGGAACATTAACTTTTTCTTGAGATTTGTATGTGTGAATCATATCAGGAAGATTATGAGAAGGATATGTATTTTGTAGATATTTTTTCAGAAGAAACCTCCATGCGAGGGATTTACACTAAGAGGATAATTACTATTTCCATGATGGTTTTTCTCTATAAGAATGAGAAAAATTTCGTGCCTAAGGGGGAAAGAGTGTAGTCAATGAGAGAAGCAAACACTTCTAGAGTAGCTGGTCACTTTAGTGTGACAAATACTATAGCGCACTTATAGAGGTATGTTTATTGGCCAAACATGTAATCTGAAGTTGCTAAATTCATCATGGGTTGTGTTTTATGGAGATTAAGAAATCCTGATATCAAGAATATGGGGGTTTATATATGTCATTTTCAGTTCCTTCCCGGCCGTGGGAAATTATCTCCATGGATTTTTTGGGTGGTTTCCCTACCTCCAAAAAAGGTCATGACTATATATTTGTAATTGTAGATCGATTCAAAAAATATGTATTCTTATTCCTTTAAAACATACCATTAAGGAAAATGATGAAGCTGAATTATTTTTTTTTAATGTGTGGGTTCACTTTGGTTTGCCTAGTTCTATTATGTTTTAGACAGGGACTCACAGTTTTGTAGGGAATTCTTGGTCTAACTTATGGAAAAATATGGATATGAAGCTAAAGTTTGGGTCTACCACATTTCATCCAAAAATAGATGGAAAAAGAGAGGTGGTGAATCATACCTTGGTCTAGCTCTTGATATGCTACAGTAGGAAACATCCAAGGACCTAGGATGAGAACTTGGTGTATATCCAACATTCTTATAATAGAGTAGTTCATGCTTCGACTAGTAAAAACTCCTTTTGAAGCATGTTTTGATTATTTTCCTAAGAGTTTCTTTTTATGTTGTTTTAATATTACCATGTAGAGACAATGAGAAAGTTGGAACTCAATTTCCACAAGGATGAGAAGTTCATTGAGAAAATTCAGTAGATACACCTTTTAGGTATAGAAGAGGTTGACAGAGTCTTAGGACCAAGTACAAAGGCATGACATGATTAGCAGAGGACTGGTCATTCATTCCTTTTTGGAGACAAGGTATGGATTTGTATTTGAGCCATGATAAGCTACAAGGAAAAAATAGGAAACTAAAGCCTCTTTCAGTATGACCCATTTGGAGATTATGGAAACATATGAGTAAGGATGCATTTCACTTAGATTTGTCTTCATAGATGAAGATCAATTTATTTGTGAACTTTGAAAACTTACATATTTTTGAGACCTCCATGTTGGATGATGAATAAGGGGGGGTATTTATTCCATATATTGATGATATCAACCCCAGACATTAAGTTGGAATTGGAGGAAGATTTGTTTTTATAGTGGAAAGAGAGGACAACACAGAGAGGGGTGTATGATAGGTGGTTGATTGGGTTGAAAGGATAGTTTCCTACCAAGTCTATGTGGGTATTCTAAAGAGGATGTGGGGAAGAAATTTCCTCACCTTGTTAGTTGTTAAAGCTTTTAGGGACTTAAAATCCTCAAATTGAGGAGGTATGATCCAAAACTAGATATATAAATACCCAATTCTATGTATTCTCCCATATTTTTTATGTGCTTTATAGTTTCTCAGTTGTTTATTTCTTCAATGAGATGGTCTAGTCCAAGTTGGGGGTGATTTAGAAAACCTTCAAATGATGTTCCAGGCCATTATTGTTTTGTTTCAAGGATTTATCAGTTGATGGTCCATACAACAGCCCTGACAATTACATTATCATTTCTTTATGTAGATCAGTGGTTACGTAACCACTGGTCTATGTTAAGTAGAGGTCATGTGCGTGATGGTTCTAGAATTTGGGATCTCAATATCTATAAATGTTTGAGCTTCCCAATGATTTGATTTTCCTTTCCATGCATCCCTGAGAAGAGAAACTATAAATACAAGGTTTCATAAGCATTCAAGCAAGTGATCTTGGCTAAATTATATTGTGATCAAAATTAGAGAATTTTTTGAATTATGTTAAGTAGAGGTCATGTGCGTGATGGTTTTAGAATTCAGGATCTCAATATCTATAAATGTTTGAGCTTCCCAATCTATTTGATTTTCCTTTCCATGCATCCCTGAGAAGAGAAACTATAAATAAAAGGCTTCAGAAGCATTCAAGCAAGTGATCTTGGCTAAATTATATTGTGATCAAAATTGGAGAAGTTTGAATTATTTCTTGTTTATTCATTTGAGAAGAGTTTCTTCATTTGTTGAGAAATTGTAAGGAAGTAGATACAATTAGAGGGAGTTTTAATCCTTCTTGAAGGATAATTATTGGCAGTAAGTTGTATTACTAGAGAATTACATAGTAAAGGGGATAAAATTCACCCACCCACTGGAGTTTTCCCACATTGGTTTTCTCTAGGATAAACCATGTTTCCTTTGTCTCTCTTTTCTTAGTTTTATAGTATAATTGTGGTTTATTATTGCACATTAAATTTCTTAACACAAAGAACTTAACATATTTTCATTCATTTTTCATGAGCATAGTGATCTATTTATTATTATAATTCAAAACTTTATGGATCAGAAACCCTCATGGGGGAAGAAAAACCCACCAATACATAAACATTATATTTCCATGCTTCAAATTTAGTTAGGTACCAACCCGACAAGGAGATCCAACCCTTAGTTTAGTGGAACACCAACTCTATAAGGAGCACCAACCCCTAATTTAGAGAAGTACCCAATCCACAAGGAGGATACAACCACCTAATATTAATAAGCACCAACTCATTCCACCTGAAGATGATAATATTTTGTTTTTTTTCTACAATAACTAATGGATATCTCTAATTCAGCTCACAAACCCTAGGACTTTAAACTTTCTCTATCTTCTTCCTTCTCAAATTGTATTTCTTATAAACACCTTATCTCATGCCTTAAATCAGTATTAAATATGAAACACATATTATCATCCTTTAAAAATTTCCCTCATACCTGCAATCCACTATCTCCTAGGTCGCATACTTTTCACCCATGCAAGACTATCCAAACAAACAGACTCAAAACACTAGCTTTATAGCTTTCTCTTCATTCTAACCGAAAGAAGGTGGGTCCTAAACCTTTTATTTGACCCATACATCTTTAAAAACTAAAATAAACTCATTACAATGGTCACATATGACCCATTTAGGTCTACCATGCCAAAAACCACTCATCATGCACTAAAATACCTCAAAAAACCCCATCATTAGGATGAGAAAAATACACTCATATAAAAACCATGCTTCTCCAAGCTCCCATATTCACCAAAAATAGTAATATATAATAAAAAAATCATACATGGTTTCACATTTTACTTTTACCAATCAAATATTTCATTAAATGGGCCCACTAGCTCATATCCTTCAAAAAACAGTTGCTATTAGCATCCTAGTTTCACCTTTGGGCATCAAGACCACCCAAGATTATATAAACTATGGAATTTGATCACTATATGGAAACCTAAAAAACCTTTAGCACATCTAATCAAATTATACATCATGAAACATTAATTTTCTCAAACCCCACAACAACTTTACACTTTATTGAATCAAGCTTGCATAGAAACTTGTTTTGCATAAACTCAACTATTTTGCACCCTATCAAAAACTTAAAAGAACTAAAATATAATTAAATAGGAACAAAAATCATTAATATTAAATTTTTAGGTGATATAAAACATCAAATAATCCATTCCATTCCTCAACCAACTCAATCTTCTAGCATGAGAAAAAGTTGTCCTAAAAAATGCAGCTACCTTTTTCTTCATAAATCAAACATAAAAAGATACATCAAATATCATCATCAGTGAGACAAAACATATACCATATAAATCCCTCTGAATCCTCTTTCCATAACATATTATAAATCATTCCAACCTTAAGTGGAAGGCCTTCAATTGAGCCAATCTCTACAAACTACTTCTTATGCCTTCCTGGACTCAAGAACTGATCATTAGCCCAACATACTCTATCACCACAAAAAAAACTTCCAAGATTAACCAAATCATGGAAAAAAATTATACATGATTTTTAAGCACTCGTTAACCTTCACCAATCTTGAACAACTCATAATCATCAACTTTAGCTCATGCAACACTTAACACCCTATTAAAAAAAAAGCATCCTTAAACTTAACCCTTAAAGAACATCACATAATTTTTTCATACCTTATAAAATCATCTATATTATCATACCAATGAAAATCCCTCTGAACAATCTTCACAAAAAAAAACTTGAATCGGCTCCTAAATCCTCTTATAGCTCCTACAATGTCAATTTTAGTGTAGACTACTACCAAACTGCCCCAATAACCATTCTTCATAAATAGGGAAACACTTTGCACTTTTTCACCTCAAACATAACCTTAAACATTCATTAACATCTATAAAAAATCAAGGGATGAAAAAAAATTTCAATTTAGTCTCTACCTTCTTTAGACAAATTCTTCACAAACTAAAACTCTTTAAAAACAGGAAAATTTAGGTGGGGCCCACATATCACCACATGTTATAATATAACTTTTTGGAAATATTAAAGATTTCTCGTACCTCATCCAATCATCACTTTTTTCCTATCAATCAAAACAATATTTGTATACTCACTTTTCTCCAAGCTACTCCTAACTAGGGTTTTGTTAGGGTTTCAAACCACTTTAGCTTTTTAACTATTGTTCATAAAAACGTGGTGATAAAACACCACCTCATTATTTTTATGAAAGATTAATAATTTACCTAAGAAATATATTCCAAATATTTCAAGTCCTCATTCAGAGCATACAGTTTCATAATGCACACCAGAACGTCCATATTCTATTTAAAAAACACACTATAACTTACCCAATTTTACCAAAACTTGCATATCTTCAAAAATATTAAGAACTTTGACCTATAACTTTTCATGAAGAATCATAATAACCTGATATAAACTATCCATATTCACCATATAACTAAAATATTCCTTAAATTTTTCCATCCACAACGACTTACCTATGCTTACTTACTTATTTCTCACATGTTTTCTTCCCAAGGACCCTAAAACACCACCAAACAACTGAGTACTAACCTGCAACTCACCATACACCTTAGGTACACTTCAACCATGCTTCTACCATTAACCAAAAATATTGATCAGCTCCAAAATATCATACCTCTACCACAGTCTACATGTTTTTTATGGCTAGAAAACAATCTTGAAATGACTTGACTCCCATGCTAACAACAAAATTAAATGAACATGATGACCTCATGTAGACCCCATATACACCTACAACATACCTCATGGAATATGTGTGACCACATGAAAACCTCAAACCAACTTGGGAGGACTCATATTATGACTCAAATCAGTAGGACCATGCACCAGGACCACATAGAACACTCCAAATCTTGACACTACCAATCAACCTTCATGATTGACATATGATTATGTTATCTCATTTTTAGTGATTTCAGCTAAAATTGAGATAACCATAGAAATTTTTTGATAAAATCCCCTAAAAATGCCCTTTGAAGGAGATTTTCATGGGTTTTCGGGTTTCCATCACATGGAAACATATCCTTGCATGCTTCTTGTCAATTGTTTCCCAAAACTTGAAACCCAATTATGAAAGCCATTGTATTAGGTTTTCAGAACTCAAAAGCATCAGAACATACCTTGTAAAAATGTGTGCTTCATGTCGCTTGGTTCCTGAAACCCTGAAACCTGAATGATCCTTTGTGTCATGGGTTTTCGGAACTTGATAACATCCAAACATCTCATGCTTCATGTCAGTTGTTTCCTGAAACCTGATTTGATAGTAAAACCTTTGTGTCAGGTTTTCAGACACTCTGAGCATGATGACATGGCATTAATGTCGAGTTTGTTAGGTAGTTGGCACATGTGTCGGATGAGGTGTAATTAATGCTAGGGCTTTATAAATAGTTCGAATTTACATTTCATTTTTACCTGGTATATTTTTTGCTGCATGGATTTTTCGTGCATGTTCCTTCAACCTCCAAACCCAACTGAACCTCTTGATCAATTTCGTGATCCGTCTTCGACCATTTTTCAAATTTATTGAAGGTATTTTTCTCTTCTTACCGCTTTGAGGTCTTTGGGGTTGTTTTTGAGGTATTCATTTGGCATTTTTCTTCTTTTCTTTTTCTTCCCTCTAGGTTTAGGGTTTTGGGTTGTTTTCTTCATTTCCTATTGTATTCCTATGAAACCTCTTGTTTGGAATTTACCCTTTGGGTGTTTTCTTATTTTTCCCATGGGATATACTCTTTTTGATTTTTGAGATGAATCTAAAATCCTAATTTATGAACTTGGCAGGAATTTTACTTGTTCTGACATCTCAGAAACCCGACACCTTTGTTTCAAGTTTTACAGAGTGGTTAACATCATCCTGACTTCCATAGTCTATCAAGTTTTACAGTGCTTAACATGCCCTGACACATAGTCTTCGGCAGTTTCAGGTTTCCCCTAACTTCTAGAGTGCTTAACATCCCCTAAGCTTTCCACCTGAGCTCCACCTTTGGGTCAGGTTTCACAAAGTGTTCAACACAACCTAATTTCTGATATACATTGCAGTGTGTCAGGTTTCAGAAAGTGCTTTGTAGGTCCCAAAGTCTGGTTAGTGTGGCGGGTCTGTAGGGTTTCTCAACAAGCTTTCAAGCCTGATTGTTCAACCAGAGGTCATCTAGGCATTCTTTCTTCAAAACTTCTCATGTCGGATCCAAGACAATCTAAGGATAAGTCAGACAAGTCAGGAAAGATGAAGTACAAGTACCGGAAGATGGAATCCCCTTCCTACATAGATTTCAATTATGACATCTGAGACATGGAGCTTGGTAATATAGACATGGAAGACTTTTGGAACATAATCAAGGATTTTTCTCAGAGTCCCTAGATGAAGTCAATAGCCGACAGTGGCCTCCCTCTTCTAACATGATTCCCAATATATTCTCAATGCCCTGAGTTCATTCTGGCCTGCACTTCCAATTATGACTCAGCTTCTCGCCTCAGTGAGAAATCAATCAGGATAAACCATAGTGAAGTTGGACGGAGGTTACTTTGATGACCTCTTAAGATTGCCCAACTTTGCAGAATATGTTGATTTGAACCTTCAATCAGTGTAGAAGGCCTGGGAAAATGATCAAGAAGATTGCATCAGGCATGTAAACAAAAATTTCTTAATCAAGGCCAAGCCAGCCATCTCTAGGTTTCCCAAGTTTGTCCCTAGGAGTGATTTTTTCCTTGAAATCAGTGATATCATCACCCTGCTAAGTCGAGTATTTGGACTCCCCGAGTCGAGAGACTTCCAAGGGTGGATGTATCAATTCATGGTCATCATAAAGAAGAACGACCAAGGAATCGATTGGAGCAGTCTTATAAGTGATGAGATAGACTCCCAGATGAAAACCAGTCTTGACTACTGGAAAGTTCTATATGTCATCATACAGTCACCTATGTAGCAGCTGGCATGAGAAATTATCCAGGGTTGGATGCAAAGGGAAATAGGGTAACAGAACATATATATCAGTATTTCCCTCAGCTGACAATGAAGGGGTCTGAGGATCAATTCAGAAGAGTGAATGATGCCTTCTTTTATGAAAACATCTGCATGCTGAACCCTGATTTAAGGAAGAGAAGATTCTCTGATGAGGCATGGGCCGAAGTATCAAAATGGGGTTGTATCTTCTTACAATTCAAGAAGTTCACATACCTTCAGGTGGTCATGTACCCGAGGTGATCTTTCCATTTTCCCAGGTTCCCAGGTGATAAGCTGATCCTGATGGAGTTGGTTAGACAATTGTTGGATTTTCACAAATTCCACCAGAGTAAGCACAAGGCTGCCATCTCCTTCCCTATTTCCATCAGAAGGTACACGTGCTCAATAGTGGTTAAAGCCAAGAATGTGGTGCACGAGTCTGCAGGATAAGTTAAAAAATCACATGAAGCACAGAGATGGGTTTGATTTCCAAGGAGTCCTTAAGTCATATGGGACCTTATATCTACATGTGCCCAGTGTAGAAGACATTTGGGTTGATCTTTCAGGATGAAGTTTCCATCCGAAGAAAGGACAATAGTAGGTTAACACTTGAAGAGATTCAGATGTTAGATCTATCTGACATCCTAGAAGGCACCATGGACAATGAAAGTGTCCTTGACGCCTCGTATGATGGGTTGAATGAAGACCAGTATGTATTCCCAACCATTGATTGGTCCATTACTGAGAAACCTTCTATTATAGGAAGAGCTTCTCAAATTCTTTCCCGTACTAAGGCATGGCTCATTTCTTTGGGAATGAGTTATAAAGAAAATTTTTTTCAAAGCTAGCTACTTTGGAAGCGGGACCCTCCAAGCAAAAAAAGGAAAAGGATAAGGACTCTTCCAAGAGGCCAATAAAGGTTAAGTTTTTCAGAATGGGAGAAGAGAAAGTGACCACATCATTGGCCACTATCCCACAAATGGTTGAGATACTTGATTCACCTCCACCACCAGAACAAGGAAATATTCCTTCAGGAGAAGAGGTTGGTCAACCTCTCATTCCCCTTTTGGTTGGTAGTTCATCAGAGGTAAGTCTTCCTCTTACCTCTCAAGCTTTAATTTAAGAATCATTGCCTCCTCCCATTCAACCTTCCTTGCCTCATATTTCTTCACCAAATTCCTCAGCCATGGCCAACATCTTCTCTAGCCTCTCACCTCTCCCTGCTGGACCCAAGTTAACCATGGATATGCCTCCTCCTTCTGTACCTTCATTCCCTGAGTCCATTTCCAGGGACACTACACTCTCAAAGATTCTCCACAAGCAAACCTTCCTCCACCTGAAGATGTGACTGTAACACCTACAATGGGAGCAAAAATTATTCATAGTATGCCTCAATGGTTAATATATCTGACCCCAAGGAAGATTAAAGGTGGTATTCTCCCCTACTAGCCTTTGATTTCAGTTCCCTCAAGGTCACTCTTGCCAAGTCTACCAAGAAACCCACAATGGTTTCAAGGGTTTCATTGATGCCTCAGAGGATAAGTTTGCAGAAATTTCCAGGACACTCAACTGAAAAAACCAAGAATGATATAATGGTCACTGATTATCAATCACAAGGGTTGATCTAGGAAAAGTAACAACAAAGGGAGGAAAATGAGGATGCAGGGCAATATGCCATGAACGTGTTGTCCAGAATTTTGAAGGAAATAAAGGAAAGTAGAGATGAGCTAAAAGAGAAAGTAGAATAGCTGACATAAAGTATTATGTCAAGCTCTCAAAGCCTCCTAAAGTCGACACTTTTTCATCCTCTACTCATATCAGGTTTGATTTCTCATCGGTCTCCATGATTGAGAAGATTAATGAGAAGGGGAGAATGGTCGATGAATGGATCCAGAGGCTACTTTCCAAGGAAAAGAGGTCATTGATGACAACCGTGGAAGTCTACAAATCCTTGGAGGATATAAAGATTTGATGGTTGAGAAAATTGATGATGAGAACTTTTGAGCAGAAGTTGGGAACCTAGTGTTATTCTTTTGAAGCTCTCAATACGCTGAAACAATGTTTTGTCCCACATCTTGGTCAAAGAAAGAATCAGTCCACATGGGGACAAGCATTTTTAACTGACCAAAGCCATTAGATTCAGAATAAATATTCTCAATGAAGCTCGTTGAAAATTGAGGGAATCAAGAGATCAATTTGTTGATGGCATAAATGACATATAAGAAGAGATAATCAAGATCTACACTAAATTGTTGAATGAAAGCTACGAGTATTCTGCCTACTGACAATCCTTTACAAGTAGATCCAAGAATAAATTCAGCTTTTTGATCCAAGCTTATGGCTTTAGCCTGGAAATCATTGATAGGTTCGTGAAGATGGAACATGCTTTAGAATCAATGAGGAAACTCAACAAGAGATTGTAAGAAACTTCTTCTGTGTAACATGAGAGAATACTCAAGAAACATGTGAAGTCTTTGAGTGACCATTCCATCCCATGTGCCTGATGAAGATGAGATGCAGGTCATAATCCAAAAGTTCCAAGAATTTTGGGACAACTAGGCTTTGCTGGAGGGAGACAAAGATGATGGAACAGAATAAGCATAATGTTTCATGTCATTTCAATCCTGAAATCGACATGTCTTTTTCAATTTTGTTTTTTCATGTAGGAAGCAAATTTTGACTTTGTCTCCTACGTGAGACATCAAGTCAAAATAGGACTCTCATTAATAGACTATTTCCTAGGATTTATCCTATTTTCTCTCAATTCTTTTTATTATAAATAAGGGATACTTATGCATTCCAAAGGGTTGATATTTTTGGAATATTGAGAACTATTGTGAAGAAGAAAAACTTTGTGTTTTCTTTTAATCATTTGAGGAATAGAAAACTGATGCTATTTTTCAAACTTTGTGTTGTGAGATTTGTCTCTCTTAAGATATTATTCTTATGTTCAGAATCTTAAGATATTCTTTGTTTAGCATTCTCAATTATTTTAATTATTTCAAACATTACATTTGTTAACTAGAACTCGTATGATTATTTCGTGATCTGTGTTTTCTCGAAATAAAATATGTTCCTCTCATTTCCTTTCCATTGTGTTTCTTCCATAATAATAATTTCCTTTTCAATCCATTCCTGTTTATAAACTGTAACATCTTTATCTTGTGTGGATATGGATTTCGGGATTCTCTCCCAACCCCAATGGTTAGAATAGTGTGAATATTGTATATACTCTTTCTCCATGTGTTTTAGATTAGTAATAAATTCCAGACCTAGCCTGTACCTACTCTTTGAGGATCAAAAGGATTTATTAACATGTACTGTAGTTGAACCTCATATTTTGGCTTGAAAGAAGATCCTATTATTTTTTATTTGGCCACTCTCACTAGCTACATACGGATTGAGATAGAATATGATCTTATTCTATTGCCAAAAAGATCAGAAGAGACTTCGATACAAGCCTAAAAATTAGAGTTCTTCAACAGAGTATCTACTGATCCTATGATTCAAAAGATGGCCAGAGTTGATCACTTTAAAAAAACAAATGTCCCAGCCAGGGGTGACCAACTGCTCCTTATCTTTGATATTCCTCAGATGAACATTTCAATAATATAAATGGCGCTCCCGTAAGAGACAGGAATCAGTTGATCACTACTCCCACTAGGCTAGTCAGTTCTTCGAGGAGGGTCCAAAGAACTCAGATGATCATGAAGGACTTTCGAAGCTTCAAGATATGCTACCATGCAGTCTTCTTGTCATGATACTCAGCTGGTCACTGTATGCATTGGGTACATTCAGAGTATGATGGAAGACACAAGGTGAGCCATGATGTGCAAATCATTTGTAGTCTTTCACTTGATTCCACCATCTACAGAATCCTACCACATGGGTCTCATAAGAATATTCCTAACGTTCAAAAGTGATGGGAAGCAACACCCATGGTTATGGCTAAAAGATTGCTCTCCCATCTCAGTGAAAATTGTCAAAAGTGAGACATTCTAAGAAGGTAACTTCATCTTCTGAAGACGTCTCTTTTCTCCTTCCCTCAAGGCCAGTACATTCGGCTCATGGTAGTGGCAGCCAAAACTGAGCACTACCATCTATTCGAATTCATGTATTACCAACTTGACCATCTATGTGATTTGTATACAAAGAAAGGTTCAAAATCCAAATGAAGAAGCTGAGTACCTTATTAGTCACAACCCTGAGCACATTTCATGAAGAATTACCAAATTCATTATGAACCCAAGCGCTACCATTCCTAGTCATCTTCAACAAGCTGATTTGTAAGATCCTAGCCCCACTAGCCTTTACCTCAGAGTAATATGACCTCTGGTACTTGTTTAGGAAATATCGAACCATTTTATTTATCCTTACTTATAAACGGTTTTAAACTCAGCAACTACATAATTGACTCCAGAAGCCTCTGATAACGTAATGCTTGCAAAAGTAGCTCATGCCCTTGGATTCACCTTGACTAAATCTTATGGGCAGTGTTATTCCATAGAAACCAAATAGGTCCCCTTCATTGGCCAAATCAAGGATGCACAATTTTCATTTGTTGCCTTCCCTAAAAAGAGAGTGAAAATGACTATCATGGTTGCTGATATCCCAGCAGCTTATGGCATTCTCTTAGGAAGAGGTTTTTGTAAAGATGTTGGAGGAGAAATACAACATGGATTGGACCAAAGCTAAAATTCTAGTAAACGGAGGTCCTCGTGTCCTTTACCCTGAAGCACAAGCAAAGTACCTTGGTCACTAAATCAGATGATCCTAAGGCTCAAATTCTCTTTGAAGATGTAGGATTTGGTAATTATTTCATGACATCTGAGGTGCCCTCCATAGAATTCAAAGAAGAAGATCCTGATGCTGTTTGGACCCTTGAGTTCAATGGGAGTTGTTCAACTACTGGTTCAGGTGCTATCGTGGTTCTTATATCTCCATATTTCAATATTTTTCCCTTTTATTTCAAGTTACAATTTGATAATACTAATAACATAGCCGAATACGAAGCTTTTTTATTAGGATTAGAAATGGCAAGAAAAAAAGGAGTCTGAAATCTTAAAGTTCAGGGAGATGTTGAATGGATTGTGAATCAAGTAAGAGGGACCTATCAAGTATAGATGATCACCTAAGACATTACAGGAACAAGGTTTGGGACAACATAGAATGCTTTGATGATTTTTCCATTGAGGGAGTCCTAAGAGATTACAATGATAATGTTGATTCTTTAGCCATATCTCCATCTCTTGTCCTTCCTCACCCAAAGTTCAAATAGGACACGTATACCATTGAGATTGTATATCGTCCAAGTGTTCCAAATAATTCAGCACATTGGCAACTATTTAATGATGATCAATAGGTATTGTCTTGTCTTGAGAAAGCTGATAATTTTAGTGAGCTTTATTTTGAAGGATCATAATCAACTTTTCTAAGAGTCCGTCTCGAATTCATATCAAGAAATTGATGGTGAATTCATCCAGCTTAAAGGCAATAAGATTCTGAAGGGATTAGTTTCTCTGGAAGGTCTGTTTGATAAGCATGACCATTTCATTCAGGATAAAAAGCAAGTTGAAGGTCCTTCCTTATCAGAGATAGATCAAGTTAACCTGGGCTCCACTGATCAACCACGGATGGTAAACATCAGTAAATGTTGTTCTCTGGAGGAAAAAGAAAGATTCTCTTCACTCCTGAAGAGATATATGGATGTCTTAGCATGGTCATATGCAGGTCTAAAGTATTTCAAGCCCAAGGATGTGCAACATAGCATTCCTTTAAATCCTGAGGTTAAACCCTACAGACATAAGCAAAGGCATTAAAACCCAAAGATCTTAGGGACTATCCTTGCTGAAATTTAGAAGATGTTATATGCAAGGATTATCTTTCCAATCCATCATTCCACCTGGGTTGCTAATATTGTTCCCATCAGAAAGAAGAATGGTGAAATCTGTATTTGTGTTGATTTTTGGAACCTCAATCAATCTTCATTAAAACAAAATTATCCATTTCCCATCATGGACCAAGTATCACATACTGTTACTAGATCAGAAATGTTATCCATGTTTGATGGATTTTCAGGGTATAATCAGGTTGAGGTAGCTGTTGAAGATCAACATAAAATTGCATTCACCACCCCACGGGGAACCTTTGCTTACAAAAGGATGCCTTTTTGTTTGATTAATGTCGGAGCCACGTTTCAAAAAGCTATGGATTTAGCTTTCAGAGATTTTATGGGCAAGGTCATATTTGTGTATTTGGATGACTTGACGGTCTTCTCTAAAAAGTGAACTGATCATTATGATCATCTGGAACAAGTACTCTTAAGGTGCAGGCGTCATGGGATTTCACTAAATCCCAAAAATTTCATGTTCGGAGTAACAGAAGGAAAGTTGCTTGGTTATATCGTGACTAAAGAAGGAACCAAGATCGACATAGAAAGGTTGAAGGCCATCCAAAGCCTTACCCTACCCACAAGAAAAACTGGGGTGCACTCCTTTTTTGGGAAGGTCAATTTCCTAAGAAAATTTGTAGCTAACTTTGCCGATAAAACCAAGGATATCCTTAGGATGATGAAAGGTAAGACTCCATTTTGATAGAGCACTGAAGAGAATATTTCTTTTAAAGAAGTCAAAAGAGTGATTACTCATGCTCCCATTCTGGTATGACTAGACTTCAAAAAGGATTTCATCATGTACAGCTATGCTTCTACACATATAGTATCGGCCATCCTAATGCAGGAGAACAAAGAAGGAATTAAAGCTCCCATCACTTTCATCAGCTATCCCCTCAAGGAACATGAATTTAAGATGTCGCAAATTGAAAATCATGCTTATGCAGTGGTGAGAGTAGTGAAACATTGGTAGGTATTATGTGTTAAGTTCCCACACTCTCGTTCTTGTTCCTAATACTGCAGTTAAGTATATTTTGACTCAACAAGAGTTGGGTAGTCAACGGGGGTAACTGGATAGCCAAAGTCTAGGAATATGACTTGGACATCAGACCTACCAAGTTGGTATGGGGAAGAGGCCTTTGCCAATTGATCGCAGAAAAAAATGCTGAGACAGAATGCAAAGAAACTGAAGGTACTTCTTTGGAATTACCCATAGTGCTTTTTATAAGCACAAAATATGAATGGTACACAGATATTGCTTTCTTTTTAACTTATTGAAAATTCCCTCCACATTTAAGCCAAAAATAAAAGAGGACAGTTAGGTTAAGGTCTGCAAGATACATTCTTTGGGATAATGGTATATACAAGAAGGGAATTGATGGTGTATTCATGCGCTGTGTTGATAAGTCCTCAGCAGGTAAGGTTGCTAGAATCCTTCCACAATATAGCATGTGGAGGACATTTCTCTTCCTCCGTAATGGCTTACAAGATCTTACGGGCTAGGTACTATTGGCCTACCCTCTTTCGAGATTCAGCTAAATGGGTAGCCAAGTGTGAGGCTTGTTAACATTTTTTTGGTCATCTTAAGCTAATAGCTCTTCCCTTGAAACATGTGGTGATTGAAGAACCTTTTCACCAATGGGGGATTGATTTCATTGGAGTGATGTATCCTGCCTCTAGTGCCAGTCATAATTATGTGCTCACCACCATAGACTATTTCACCAAGTGGGTGGAAGTTGTGCCAATCAAGCAAGCAACCTATGAAGCTATGTGTAACTTCCTCAAGGAGAATATAATTGTTAGATTCAATGTGCCTCAAAAGATCGTTGCTGAAAATGCTTCCAATTTCTCATCCCATGAGTTGAAAAAAAATTGTTATGGCTTTAGGATCACATTGGCTCACTCATCTAATTATTACCACCAAGGCAATGGTCAGGCTGAATCAAGCAACAATAACCTGGTGACCATAATCTAAAAGTTGGTCGACGAGAATTAGAGGACATGGCACAAAGCATTATATGATGCATTATGGGCAGATCGGATTACTCCTAAGCAAGCTATTAGAATTTCCCCATTCCCAGTGTTGTATGGGATTGATGCTGAGATTCCTATCTCTGTAGAAGTGCCAACCTTACAGTTGGCTAAAGCAATTGAGGATGAAACTTTTCAAAGTTCCATTGAAAAAATATTAATGTACCTAGCTAGGTTAGAAGAAGAATGGAGCAAGGTGGTGGATTGCATTGTAGATCATCACAACAAAGTCAAAAGGATATTTGACAAAAAATCGAAGCAACATGATTTCTAGATCGGATATCTAGTACTTCTCTAGGACAAGAGAAGGGAACAAAAAGGAATGCATGGCAAGTTTGACTCCTTATGGAAAGGTCCT
Source organism: Taxus chinensis (assembly GCA_019776745.2). Taxonomy (NCBI): domain Eukaryota; kingdom Viridiplantae; phylum Streptophyta; class Pinopsida; order Cupressales; family Taxaceae; genus Taxus; species Taxus chinensis. The sequence goes on from CM034147.1 coordinate 606,392,950, forward strand.
TTCAAAATACATCAACTGAATGGTGAAAATAGATTTTGTCTATCGTATCTAGATGGAGAGTTTCTCCCTCTACCTTTCAGTGGTCAACAATTGAAGTTGTTCCATCAGTAATGCAAGATGCTCTCTTACATTGTATCATTATTCATTTTCTGTTGTGTGTTTTCTTTCTTTTCTTTCTTTCTTTTTTTGTTTTTGGTTTTTATTCTTTAGTCTCCATAGCCCAATGGATAAAGCCTTCTGATATATGAGTTCCCTTCCTTTGATGTCTCAAAGAAAGTCCCCAACTGGAGCCAGTTGTTATCTCATTTTTAGTGATTTCAACTAAAATTGAGATAACCATAGAAATGTTTTGACAAAATCTCCTAAAAAATCCCTTTGAAGGAGATTTTTGGGTTTTCAGGTTTCCATTGCATGGAAACATATCCTTTACATGCTCCATGTCACTTGTTTCCTGAAACCCAAAACCTGAAATGATCCTTTGTATAGGGTTTTCGGAACTCAGAAGCATCAGAACATACCTTGCAAAATGCATGCTCCATGTTACTTAGTTCCTGAAACCCGAAACCTGAATGATCCTTTGTGTTGGGTTTTTGGAACTTGATAACATCCAAACATCTCATGCTTCATGTCAATTGTTTCCCGAAACTTGATTTGATAGTAAAACCTTTGTGTCGATTTTTCAGACACTCCAAGCATGGTGACATGGCATTAATGTCGAGTTATAGGGTAGTTGGCACGCATGTCGAACAAGGTGTAATTAATGCTAGGGCTTTATAAATAGTTCAAATTTACACTTCATTTTTACCTGGTATATTTTTCACTACATGGATTTTTCATGCATGTTCCTTCAACCTCCAAACCCAACTGAACCTCTTGATCAATTTTGTGATCCGTCTTTGAACACTTTTCAAATTTATTGAAGGTATTTTTCTCTTCTTACCACTTTGAGGTCTTTGGGGTTGTTTTTGAGGTATTCATTTGGCATTTTTATTCTTTTCTTTTTCTTCCCTCTAGGTTTAGGGTTTTGGGTTGTTTTCTTCATTTCTTGTTATATTCCTATGAAACCTCTTGTTTGGAATTCACCCTTTGGGTGTTTTCTTATTTTTTCCATGGGATATACTCTTTTTTATTTTTGAGATGAATCTAAAATCCTAATTTACGAACTTGGTGGGAATTTTATTTATTCCAACATCTCAGAAACCTGACACATTTATTTCAGGTTTTATATAGTGCTTAACATCCCCTGACTTCCACAGTCTATTGGGTTTCACGAAGTGTTCCATGTCATCCTGTTTCCACTTATATCAGGTTTTTGTGAAGTTCTTAACATCCCCTGAGTTCTTCCTTTGGGTCAATTTCACAAAGTATTCAACATGACCTAATTTCTGATATACATTGAGTGTGTCAGGTTTCAGAAAGTTATTTGCAGGTCCCAAAGTCTGGTTAGTGTGGCGGGTTTGTAGGGTTGCTCAACAAGCTTTCAAGTCTGATTGTTCAACCAAAGGTCATCTAGGCATTATTTCTTCAAAACTTCTCATGTTGGATCATGGAAAATCTAAGGATAAGTCAGAAAGGTAAGGAAAGATGAAGTACAAGTACCAAAAGATGGAATCCCCTTCCTACATAGATTGCAATTACGATATCCGAGACACGGAGCTTGGTAATATAGACATGGAAAACTTTTGGAACATAATCAAGGATTCTTCTCACATTCCCTAGATGAAGTCAATAGCTGGCAGTGGCCTCCCTCTTATAGAATAATTCCCAATGTCTTCTCAATGCCCTGAGTTCATTCTGGCCTACAGTTCCAATTATGACTCAGCTTCCTGCTCAGTGAGAAATCAATCAGGAGAAACCATAGTGAAGTTGGATGGAGGTTACTTTGATGACCTCTTAAGATTTCCCAACTTTTCAGAATATGTTGATTTGAACCTTCAATCAGCACAGAAGGCCTGGGACAATGATTAAGAAGATTGCATCAAGCATGTAAACAAAAATTTCTTTATCAAGGCCAAGCCAGTCATCTCTAGGTTTCCCAAGTTTGTCCCTAGGAGTGATTTTTTCCTTGAAATCAGTGATATCATCACCCTGCTAAGTTGTGTATTTGGACTCCCTGAGTCGAGAGACTTCCAAGGGTAGATATGTCAGTTCATGGTCATCATAAAGAAGAATGACCAAGGGATCGATTGGAGTAGTCTTATAAGTGATGAGATAGACTCCCAGATGAAAATAGTCTTGACTACTGACAATTTCTATATGTTTTCATACGTCACCTATGTAGCAACTAGCATGAGAAATTATCCAGGGTTAGATGCATATGGAAATAGGGCAACAGAACCTATATATCGGTATTTCCCTTAGCTGACAATGAAGGGGTCCAAGGATCAATTTAGAAGAGTGAATGATAGTTTATTTTATGAAAACATCTGCATGATGAACCCTGATTTAAGGAAGAGAAGATTCTCTGATGAGGCATGGGCCGAAGTATAAAAATGGGCTTGTATCTTCTAGCTATTCAAGAACTTCACATACCTTCAGGTGGTCATGTACCTGGGTGATCCTTTCCATTTTCCCAGGTTCCTAGGCGATAAGTTCATCCTAACGGAGTTGGTTAGACAATTTTTGGATTTTCACAAATTCCAATAGAGTAAGCACAAGGCTGTCATCTCCTTCCCTATTTCCATTCAGAATGTACACGTGCTCAACAGTGGTTAAAGCCAAGAATGTCGTGCACGAGCTATAGGACAATTTGAAAAAGCACATGAAGCACAAAGATGGGTTTGATTTATGAGGAGTCCTTAAGTCGTATGGAACCTTATATCTACATGTGCCTAGTATAGAAGACATTTGGGTTGATACTCGGGATGAAGTTATAATCCAAAGAAAGGATAATAGCAGGTTAAAACTTGAAGAGATTCAGATGTTAGATCTATCTGACATCTTAGAAGGCACCATGGATAATGAAAGTTTCCTTAACGCCTTGTATGATGGGTTGAATGAAGACTAGTATGTATTCCCAACCATTGATTGGTCCATTGCTAAGAAAGCTTCTATTGTAGGAAGAGCTGCTCAAATTCTTGCCCGTACTAAGGTGTGGCTCATTTCTTGGAGAATGAGTTATAAAGAAAAGAGTTTTTAAAAGCTAGCTACTTTGGAAGTGGGACCCTCCAAGAAAAAAAAGGAAAAGGACGATGACTCTTCCAAGAGGCCAATAAAGGTTAAGTTTGTCAGAAAGGGAGAAGAGCAAGTGACCACATCATTAGCCACTATCCCACAAATGGTTGAGATACTTGATTCACCTCCACCACCAGAACAAGGAAATATTCCTTCAGTAGAAGAGGTTGGTCAACCTCTCATTCCCCTTTTGGTTGGTAGCTCATCAGAGGTAAGTCTTCCCCTTACCTCTCAAGCTTTAATTTCAAAATCATTGCCTCCTCCCATTTAGCCTTCCTTGCCTCAGATTTCTTCACAAAATTCCTTAGCCATGGCCAACATCTTCTCTAGCCTCTCACCTCTCCATGTTGGACAGAAGTTAACCATGGATATGGCTCCTCCTTTTGTACCTTCATTCACTAGTTCCATTTCCATGGACACTACACTTGCAATGATCACCACTCCATAAGAAAACCTTCCTCCACCTAAATATGTGACTGTAACACCTACGATGGGACCAACTTCTTCTAGTATGCCTCAATGGTTAGTAGATTAGACCCCAAGGAAGAGGAAGGTGGTAGTTCCCCTACCAGCCTTTGATTTTAGTTCCCTCAAGGTCACTCCTACCAAGTTTTCCAAGAAACCCAAAATGGTTTCAAGGGTTTCAGTGGATGCCTCAAGGAATAATTTTACGGAAATTTCCACTCCCGCGGCTGACAAAAACAAGAATGATAAAATGCTCACCAATTATCAAATCACAAGGGTTGATCTAGGAAAAGTAACAATGGAGGGAGCACAAAAAGATGCACAAGATGCCATGAATGTGTTGTGCTAGAAGTTAAAGGAAACAAAGGAAAGAAGAGATGAGCTAAAAGAGAAAGTAAAGTAGCTGACAGAAGTACTACTCAAGCTCTCAAAGCCTCTTGACTCAACACCATCATCCTCTACTCCTATCATGTTTGATTTCTTATGGGTACCCATGATTGAGAAGATTAATGAGAAGGGGATAACGGTCGATGAATGGATCTAGATGCTACTCCTACAAGGAAAAGAGTCCATTGATGACACTGTGGAAGTCTAAAAATCCTTAGAGGATATAAAGAAGGATGGAAAGAAAATGGATGATGAGTTTTTGGAAAAATTCGGGAACCTAGAGTTAACTTTTGAAGCTCTCAATACGCTGAAACAAGTTCCATCCCACATCTTGGTCGAAGAAGGAATCATTCCATGTGGGGAAAAGCATTTTCAAATGACCAAAGACATTATATTCAAAATAAATATTCTCAATGAAGCTTGCATAAAATTGAGGGAATCAAGAGATCAATTGGTTGATGGCACAAATGACATAGAAGAGGAGCTAATCAAGATCTACACTAAATTTTTGAATGAAATATTGAGTATTCTACCCAGTGATGATCTTTACAATTAGATCCAAGAATCAATTCAGCACGAACAAACTTATGGCTTTAGCCTAGAAATTATTGATAGGTTCATGAAGATTGAACATGCTTTGGAATCACTAAGGAAACTCAACAAGATACTGAAGAAACTTCCTGGTAATGTGAGTGATACTCAGGAAACGTGTGAAGTCCTAAGTGACCATTTCACCGTGCCTGATGAAGATGAGATGTAGGGCATAATCTGAAAGTTCCAAGAATTTTGGGACAAACAGGCTTTGCTGGAGGAAGATAAAGATGATGAAACAGAATAGGCATAATGTTTCATGTCATTTCAATCTTGAAATCGACATGTCTTTTTCATCTTCGTTTCATCATGTAGGAAGCAATTTTTGACTGTCTCCTACGTGAGATTCCAACAAAATAGGACTCTCATTAATAGACTATTTCCTAGGATTTATCCTATTTTCTCTCAACTCTTTTTATTATAATTAAGGGATACTTATGCATTCCAAAGGGTTGATATTTTTTGAATATTGAGAACTATTGTGAAGAATAAAAACTTTGTGTTTTCTTTTAATCATTTAAGGAATAGATTCCGATGCTATTTTGAAAACTTTGTGTTGTGAGATTCATCTCTCTTAAGATATTGTTCTTATGTTCAAAATCTTAAGCTATTCTTTGTTTAGCACTCTTGATTATTTTAATTGTTTCAAACATTACATTTGTTATCTAAAACTCATATGATTATTTCGTGATATGTGTTTGCTCAAAAGAAAATATGTTCCTCTCATTTCCTTTCCATTGTGTTTCTTCCATAACAATAATTTCCTTTCCAATCCATTCCATTTCTAAAACTGCAACATCTTCAGCTTGTGTGGATATGGATTTTGAGATTCTATCCCAACCCTAATGGTTAGAATAGTGTGAATATTGTATATATTATTTCTGGTGTGTTTCAGATTAGTAATAAACAGTCATCCTCACTTGTCTTTGAGGAGGGATTTAATCCCATGTACTGTGGTTGAACCTCATATTTGGCTTGAAAAAATATCCAACCAACAAATTGACACCTCATAGAGACTCATATCATGCCATAACACCCTTTTCCATCAATGGATATGAATCAATCACAACAAAAACACACAATGGCCAAAAATAAAATACAATATCCAAGTGTATGATCATGAGTAGGGTTCACCAAATGATTTAATTTAATTTGAATTAAATATAAATATTTCAAAGTCACTACTGAACCAAATTATGTATAAATGTTAATCGTGACTATCAGGATATCAACATGAAGAAGTAACAAAAATCTTATGAATCTATAGAAATAAAGTTCTAAATATTTTCACAGTCATAGGTGCTTAGAAGAGGTCTCTAACACCCACGTGCCCATATCCTTCTATGGATACCCGTGTCTGGCCTTATTTGTGCAATCTAGAATTTACAGATAGTATTTGTGACATTATTCCTAGCTTTTTCAACACTTTTCCCAGGTCATATCAGTCTCAGACAGCACGGAAATCAGCTAATTCCTCTCTGCTTCTTTGTTTAGGGTTTCAAATATTATATCTTAGATTTCTTGCGCCATTTATTTATTCAACATTTATACATATTTTTTTCATCATTTGGTTTAGTATTTACTTTAAAATATTTATATTTAATTAAAATTTAATTTAATCAACTTTAAAATAGGAATAATCAAAAGTTTAAAGTAAATATTGATGGAAATTGTACCAATTGGTCATAAAGTAGCTAATTTTCAGTCTAACAAGTCTAATAACAATGCTAAGAATAATAAATTCAACAATAAAATTTAGAATCATGCTAACAACCAAACCAATAATGTTGAGAAAACTATTTCTCTTTATATTTCCCTTTTAACTTCTAATGGCAGTGACTGGATCCTAGATAGTCGTGCATCTATATGTATGACATACATGCATGATATTGTATCTGATGTTGTTGACTGTCATGAAAATATCTTTCTAGGTGACAATTCAGCCATCAAATCTAAATGTTATGGAAATTTTAAGTTAGCAAATGACATCATTAAGAATGTTTTATTTGTTCCTAACTTAAAGAAGAAATTTTTATCTTATTCTCAATTAACTAAATAAAACTATAAAGTTGTGTTATTACAAGATAAATGGTATGTTACGAATGAATTTGGTAAAGTTGTTGTTATTGGTTCAAAAAAGAATGATTTGTACATTTTAATGGATTTGTTGTTGAATCTTTTCTTTCTTCTTCCTCTTGTGATGTTATTCAATTTTGGTGTGGAAGGATTGGGCATGTATAGTTAAATATTTTGTATGATATGTCACACCTTAACCTTTTTAGTAGATCTTCCTAAGATAAAACTAGACCATAGAACTTGTGAAAGTTGATTTTTTGGTAAGAACATGTTCAACCATTTCACAAACATCATGATTCCAATTCCTATTTCTTTTTTGAGTTGGTTCATAGTGATGTAAGAGGTTCTTTGGAAGTTCCTTCTCTAGGTGGAGAATTATATGATGTTAGTTTTGTTGATGATTTCTCAAGAATTACTTGGTCCTATTACATTAAGAAAAAGTATGATGCCTTATCTAATTTTTAATATTTTAAAACCTTTGTTGAGAAGATGTCTAATATGATAATGGAGGTGAGTATGTTAATAAAAAATTTGATGAGTTTTGGGTGGCTAGTGGAAATCAAAGGGAGATAACCACTTCTTATTCTCCTCATCAAAATGACATATCTAAAAGGAAGAATAGAAAAATAATAGAAATGGTTAGGACCATGCTTCATGACTCTAATGTGCATAAGTTTCTTTGGGTTGAAGCTATGATCATTTTTGCTCATATCCTTAATATAATTCCTAATAAAGATTTGTATTAAACCACACCTCATGAAGTATGGACTAAGAAAAAACATTATATCTCTCATTTAATAATATTTGGTAGCCCTGATATGGTAAGTTCATGGAAATGGGGGGCCAAAAGGGGATCTTAAGTGGACACTTTTTTATAAAAATTAATAAAAATCAACTTGTACGATTTATTTGAGATAGTTAAACTCAAAATTTGAATATGTTATAATAACATGAATTGTAGCATTTCAAGTCTACTTTCTAAACTCCTAATATTTTATAAAAATGGTTAAGTGTAAGTGAGTTAAATCTATAAAAATTCAATAGGTGCTCCCCATTTTACAAAAAAAAAAAAGTAGACATTCGGTCGTGCCCCCCACCATTTTTTGAGCACTATTTATTATTTTAAAAAACCCTTTGGTAGAAAGATAGGTAGGAGCATCTAGTTTGGGATACAATTTTTTTTAGATTTTTTTTATTGAGTATTTATTTTTTATGATTTTTCAAGTACAAAGATTTTAAAAATTAAAAATTAAAGGATAACTGACTGTTCCCCCCCTAAATACCTCAAAACATATCAAAAATTAGTTTTTTGTAAATGTTTATAGTATTAGTCCTAGTTTAGGACTGTATATTTTTTTTCAATTTAGAGAAGTTAAAAAAAGATACATGACAAAAGGTAAACATTTACAATCACTAAAAATAAAGGTATAAAAGACATAGTTTGAAATAAATATAAATGGAAACCTTAGAATAGTCAGAAAAATATTAAAAAGTATATATTTGGAAAGAGTTTAATTTTCTTGACATTGTAGGTAATTTTTTAAGAAATATAACAATCGTTTTTGTAGGATTTATCATGGTGAAAGGTGAGTTTTTTCATATTGTGTCAAAAAAACATAGATTGTTGTGTTGTTACAGGTCTAAAGTGCAGGTTTGGGAAAACAAAGCAATACTAAGCCTGTTAAATATTGGTTTGGGTACTTAATTAAGGGAACATGTACACGTTTCATATAATATGGACATTATATGTGTTTGTGGGGGCTTATAGTTACAAAAAAAGTTTTAAATTTAAATTAAAATGTGGAACCTTATTATTATTTATAATTTATTATTTCTTATCATTTTAATTTATTTTTGTAAATATAATAAATTAGGGTCACTCTGCACCTTATGGGACTAGTCTCACAGCTCCATGAGTCACAATTTATGAGATATTTTTTTATAATCTAATATGGTTAGTACATAATTAATTGTCAAGATTTCAACATTCACCCTAAATATTTTAGCGTTTAACTTCTGTAATCAATGTCTATTTTTGGAAAGAATATAATCATTATTTAGGTTTTGGGGACTTTTGGATTTGTTGGACATTGTGTCTTGTTGTCATTGATTTCAAGTTTCATTGATGGAAAAGGGTTTCAAGGTGGAAAAGTAGTCAGTATGAGGTCTAATTCATAATAAAGTTTGAATTTTGATTGGTAGTGTCCAATTTTATTATTATGATATGTTGTTTTGGTGTCATGTCATGGTGTCCTAGTTTGCATGCATAGTTTACATGCATGGGTCTAGCATGAAGGTGATTGTAGGTGTGCTCCAAAGGTTGTTTGATGTCTCTAAGGAGTCAAACATGTTTAGTAAGGTATTTTAAATTTGTTAGAGTGTATGTATGGTGAACGCAAGATCAATTTGTGTGAAGCATGGGTTGAAACTAGCCATTCTAGGCCTAGTCGTAGACCTAGTTCATAGCAGGTGATATGGTGGCATGAATTTTGATGTAGATTAGGCTTATGTGAGTATGTGATATGTGTTTTGAGATTGCATGGCATGTGTAAAAGTTGTCAAAGGACATTTTGTAGGATTTTAGTGCATGTTCTAGGTCCTTTAGAGGCATGTTCTTAAGGACAAGTCTAGAGTACATGGGAAAATGAGATGACATGGTAAGTTGCAGAAGTATCCAAGCATGTATCAGCATTGGAGATCATTGAGGAGGTCATTAGAGTGTTGTGTTCCAAGTTTAAGGACATGAGGATGAATAAAAAACTAAGATAAGTCATGCTTAGCTCTACTGAGCTCTTAGAATACTCATTCCTAGCTCGAAGTCCATGTCATATCATTTATGAAAGATTGTTAAGAAGCATATTTGGTCTAAACCCTCCCCATAACCCTAGTTTATAGTGATAGAGAAGAAATTATTTGTATGGTATCCAAATGGCATGGAAAAGTAAATGTGAAGCTTTAGGGTTGTAGAGAATTTTTTTAAGCTCCTTTTAGTGGTGGTTTCATGCTCAAGGTGTTTTGGTAAGTTGAAGAAAAACCTTTTTTTGAATATATTTAATGGTAAAAATGTGTGTTGTAAGTTTCATGATTACATACCTTATGTGGGGTATTTCTTGGGATGTTTTCCAAGATATCATGAAGATACATGGGCAGGTTATATAGAGAAAACAGGTGCAACTTGTCCTCTTATATGCCCTACCATTAACGGGTTTGTGAGTGAAGAACCAGTCATGATGATATGAGAGTTTGTGTGTCATTTTTCATGATATAGAAGGGGTTTTTTTTACTTGAATTTCTTGGTATGGTCTGACATTATGTGTTTGAAGTATTGTTTTGATCTGAAGAGGTTATTTCTTACTTAATCCCTAGTGGCCTAATAAGCCCTATTAGGATTTTCAAGAAGCTATTTAGAAAAATTATATTTATGAGGTTTTCTCCATGTTAATTATGGTTGTGAGTGCTTAAGCATGGTGGTAGGGATTCCCTTGAAGTGTTCCATGTGGTGGAAGAGCTTAGAAGTGAAGTTTGACATGTTATTTCATTTTTGTCTCAAATTTCACTAAATTTCCTGACCATGATTGGAAAGATCATAATATTAATGGAATAAAAAATTCTAAGATCAATGGAACAACTTTCAAAACTTGATTTTTCCTGAACCTAAAAATTTAGGTCCATGTTTGTCTGGAACCAAAAGGGATAGCCACATTATTTTGAAATTCTCCATGAAACCTTCAAGGCTTAAAGAAAATGGATGTCTCCAATATGTAGGGGATTTATATAGCTTTCCAATTCCTATTTTTATACTCCTAAATATTTACATATCTCCTGGAATCTTTTGGAGAAGTCAAGTTTCACCATTAGAGTGTTTGTTCCCTACACCTAGAAAACCTGTTGTTAAGTAGATAGTTCTTAAATGAGAAAACCTTTGCTAAATATTCCTAAATTACCACCAAAACTTCCAATATTCCCCAACATCACTTCTGGATGCTTAATATCTTTCCTAAAATCTCTCGAAGGGTGCTTGATTATCTCCAGAATTGCCAAAATAACTAGAATGAAAATTGAAAATTTTGAAGCATGATAATTAAGCGCTTAATTTAAAATAAGGATTCTCATTCATTGTGTATCATTCCTATGGATATCATGTTATCAGTTAAACCTTTACCTTATCTCAAAGGAAATTCCTAATATATGATTTAGTGTGTTTTATTGTGTAGGGAATAGTGTTTAAGGTGATTGATCAACTCATTTAGTATTGATGAGAGACTAATTCTGTTGAAGGCCTAAGAAGGCCATTTTTGGCCATTCTGTAGCTAATTGCACACCCTCCAGAAGTGTATAGATAAAATATAAATAATATGAGGGTGATTTCATATATAATTAAATATGTTTAAGTAAATTAAGGAAAGTTTAGGAAATAAAATCTCATTCAGGAGAAATTTGTTTAAGACTAGGTTTTTAGATGCAGGGAATGAAAGATAAAATGGTGAAAGATGACTTCTCTAGATTATTCCAGGAAGGAATTAGAAAGATATTATAATACTCTAAAAGGTAGAGTAATCAATATTTATTTAATGATTGAATACTTCTTTAGGTACATCAAAAATTTGCATTTTCCCTTCCCAGATTAAAAATGAAATCGGACCTAAATTTTGAGTTGCAAGTAGAATTAGATTTTTAGAATAGTTTCATTTATCATAAAATTTGATTTTCAATTTTTCATTGAAGTATTTATTTTAAGAAAATATAACTCGTCTTAAAATTTCATCTAAGGATTCATCACCTATATGGAGGAGGAAACCCATTTCCATGAGGAGTAACTTGAGGAAAATGATGCCCGAGTACCTTGAGCATACTTCCACCCAAGTGTCATCTTGGTCAATAAATTTAATTGTGAAGGAATCATCATGTTCAAAGGTGAAATTTGGAGCTCAATAAGTTACTTGATGATCATCATATCCTGAAACTGTCATTGTACCCAAATCTCTCCAAAGAACAAGCTATAATGAGCTAGTCATGCCACCGAGGTATCCAAGACCATCATGTGTGAAGTATCAAGGCATAATCTATCTCCATGAGAGATATATGATGAAATATGCGTATGAGGATCATGAATTTTATTCTATCAAGGGATGGTTTTAGAGCCATGAAAGGTGAGGGGATGATCTTCATATGGAGCACCCTATTTCTAAGAATGACCAATCATCTCAGTTCACTTGATGTAACTCACTTGGTGTATTTTTCTTAAAAAATCATTCAACACCTAGTAGTGTTATCACACCTTAAAGAGGAGGCACATTATAATCACCTCATTTTGGTCATAGGAAAAGAATCCCATTCAAGGAGCAATACTCTACCAAAAAAGTGAGGATCTTGTTTCAATACGAAGTAAACAAGCATCATAGCATTTATTTGTGGTCACTAAAGTTGATTGTGGACCAAATTTCCAAATTGGTACCGATTCGAGAAGTGGTAGGGCCAAAATCCAATCCATAAGGTAAAAAAACCTATAAAATTACTATATGTTTTCCAAAAAAATACCAACTATAATATATATGCCCTGAAATATTTAGGTCCTTATGATTAAGTAAAAGTGAACTAAGGGAAAGGAAATATTAATCCTAGTTAATCTAATTATGAGGACTACAAAATTGTATAAATGAAATAAACAACAGTAAAGTAGATGTAAATAAATATTCTAAGTAAAATGAAACCCTAGATGTACAAGAGAGTAGAGAGAAATGTCTTAGCTAATTGGCATTAACTGTCATAGGTTATCGAATAAAATTTAGAAATGCAGATGAACACTCAAGGACCCTACGAAGGATATATTTGAAGGATTTGAAGTGAAAGGGGTGCCTGGGAGTGGAATGGGGTGCCCTAGGGTTTCCAGGACTGCAATTTGGGTGCCCTAAACACTGTAAATGCTCAAAACCTGCAGCTGGTATGGTCACAAGTTGGTTCCGAACCTTCCCTGTTTATCATGTTGAATCTATCAGATGAGTTGGAAAATGACCTACAATGTAAAGGGAAGGTATCAAACCCTAGAAAAATAAAATATACAAATCAATGGGTTAGACTGACCTCAGCCACCAAGCTAGTGGACTTATCACTGAGCACTACACTATATTTTGGATCTGGATGTAGTTCTGGTGAGTGTGTGCATGTCGTGCCCTAGGTGCTCTCGTGTCAGTCGCACTTTGTGAAGTAGCAAGCAATAGTAATTATAGAAGATGCAAATATTATGTGTACATGGAATATAATAGAATCCATCCCCCTATGAAATGTGTGTGATAGAGATCTCTAAGCCTTGATGCATAGCACTATGTGGATGTAAGTGATATAATGGATGTAGCTCTAGATGGAGTGATAGTAGTGGTCTAATACTCTGAGCTAGAACCCTCACTATGGTCTTATAAATTTATATTTATAGGGCTCTCAAGCTTAATTTGATGATTAATCCTGACAAGGCTGACTTAGAAAAAGATAAAGAAGACCAACAGCTACAAATGACCCAAAAAGAAGTGAAAGGCGGTTTACATAGATCGGGGCACCCAGGGTAGGGCTGCAGTGCCCTGGGGTGCCCCAATATAGGTTGGGGCACCCTAATTTATGGATAGAATGTTGGGGAAGTTTGAAACGGGTAGATAAGTGCTGGAAAATACATGGGAACTATGACATAAAATATAAAATAAAGATGACCAAAAGGTGGGATTAATTAGTACTTTGTACACTTGAGAACCTTATAAATAGTAGTATAAGATCGGGCCAAATTATGTGTAAAGTGTATAATTTTGTGTCTACACCTTGCTGAAATCCTAAAAATGAGTAAGTACTAACCATATTGGAGTTTGAAAAACTATCTTCTAGATTATAGTTGTTGGAACTACATGACCACTTCCATTAGGTGTGGAGTGACCATAATTTCTTATATTTAGTAAAAAAAATTAAAGTATGATATTTCTTTTATTACTTCTTTATACTTTTATTATTATAATAAAAATATAAATAAATAATAAATAAATATTATATCTAACCTTTATTTTAGTAAATATGCCCCCTTCCCCCTTCTAAAAATCATAAAACTAGAAACGTGTATGCATTTTGAATAAACTAAAACACGTATGTGTTTTAGGCTTGGTCATTTTAAAAACCCATACGCATTTTATCTATTTTTGGGATTTTATCCACATAATGGTCCCCCATTTTAGTGCACTTACCTGCTACTCTTATTCATTCCTAAATTTAAAAGACAAAAATTGATTTTTCCTCCCACTCTTGCACTTTTTTTGGGTATGACGATCACACAAAATGATTAAGAGTGTATAATATAGTTAAATAGGTTATCATAGAGAATTGGAATGTTCATATTCTAGAGAAAATCATTGTGTCAAGCTTCCTCTCTTCCCTCCTCTCTAGTTCCTGAATCTGAATCTCTTCAATTTCACAATCCCTCCTCAGACAATATGGAAACCAATTTGTAAGATACAGATCATCCTTCTTCTGGCATAATGGATGTATACCTTGAGGGGGAATCTTCCTTTGTCTCGGTTAAAAAGTTCCTAAATGGACTAAAAATCTAGTTTCAAATTCTTAGTCTAATGATTTGAGAAAGATGAACCATAGTCAACATTATTACCATGTCTTGTCAATTATTTATGAGGTTGAACCTCTATACTTTGAGGAATCCAAATTATATGAAAGATGGGTTCCACCCATGGGAGCTAAGTAAAATTCTCTAATCAAGAATAAAACTTGGGAATTAGTCCCTCTTCCTCATAAAAGAAGCATGGTATGTTCTAGATGGTTGTATAAAATTAAATATAACTCTGCTGGTAAAATTGAAAATTTTAAGACTATATTAGGTGTTAAAGGGTTTACTTAAAAACTTGGTTTGGATTATTTTTAAACCTTTTCCCTGATGCAAAAATGAGCACTGTTAGAATTCTTCTAGCTCTAGCTACTCAATGTGGTTGGGAAATGCACCAAATGGATGTCAAAAATGCTTTTTAAATGGTGTCTTGAGAGAAGAACTTTATATGCATCAACCTAAAGGATTTGAAGAACCTGGAAAAGAATTATATGTTTGTAAACTTAAGGAATATTTGTAAGGTATTAAACAAGCTCCTAGATCTTGGTATGATAAGATAAATAGTTTCTTTCAAGAGCTTCATTTCAATAACTACCTTTGTTGATAATGATCTATTCGTTAAAACTCAAAACAATCATGTTATTATCATTATATTATATGTGGATGATCTCTTAATTACTAGTAATGATAAGAATTTAATTCTTAAAATCAAAGAGAAATTAAGAAAAATGGTTGAAATGACCGATTTATGACTATCAAATCATTTTCTAAGCATGGTCATTTGTCAAAGTCACAAATCTATTATTGTATGTAAATCACAATATGTTACTAATCTTCTTAAAATATTTAATATAATCTATTGTAACATTGTCTCTATTCCTATGGAATTTAGTGTTACATTATATCCATAACCTTCTAGTGATAAATTTGATCTTACTTTATATAGATAGCGTGTTAGTAGTTTGATTTATTTAACTATCATCAGGCCTGATATATCCTATGTAGTTGGAATTGTTTCTAGATTCATGCAGGATCCTTATGAGGACCATTAGAAAATGGAAAAATAGGATTTTAAGGTATATCAAAGGTACAATCAATTATGGTTTGTGTTATTCTTCTTGTGATAATACAATTTTATTTGGTTATTATGATTCTGACCATGTTGGTGATATTATAGATAGAAAATCTACTTCTGGATATGTGTTCAATTTGGGTGCAAGTGCAATAACTTGGAGTAGTAAGAAACAGCCAAGAGTATCTATCTCTTCTAATGAAGTAGAATATAGGCATGTTATGGAAGCAACCAAGGAAAATATGTGGCTCAAAAAACTATTGGAAGAAATTCACATGAACATCAAAGGAAACAAACTTCTTTTATGTCACAACTAAAGTTTCATTGTTCTTACAAATAATCAAATCCAGCATTAAAGAACCAAGCATATTGAGATCCATATGCACTTCATCCAGGAGAAGGTTCTTAATGGTGATATAAATCTTGAGTTTTTCTCCACTGAAGAGTACGTTGTAGACATTTTTACCCTTGCCATTATGTGCTCCAAAGTTCTAAAAATTCTATGCTATATTAGGAATTTAATATTTTATCTCTTATGATCATGTGAATGATGTTGATCTTCACCTCTGAATCATATGATTTTTGGTCTTTTAGATCTTCCCTTGAGGGGGAAATAAGAAATGAGCATGTTGCATATTTTTTCTTGTGTAATTTTGTCTCTTAACGACTTGATTGTGTGAAAATTGGATACTCCCTAGAATATTTCCGTTTTGTTTGAGTAAATTGTCATGTTATGTGAAGTTTACTTATAATCCCCAATGAAGCATTAGATATGAGAGGTTTTTTAAGTAAAAAATCCATGATCTTATGTAATACTTCATCCTTAATCAATTTATCTTGAGAATTAGTTTTTTTGCAGTGGACTTTGGTTCTTACAAAACCCGCAAGATACTTATTTTTTTGTTACGACTTACAGAAGTCTACAAAGCAGTAAAGTAGTTTACCATGGATTTTCTAAAACCCACAACACAATTTCTGTTATTCACGGATTTCTTAAATCTGTGGGTTAATATGGTAGTGTAATTTCATTGTTGAAAAACCCATGGAACATTATAATAGTGCACTATATAGTTGTAAAATTTGTGGGACAGTTGAAAAACCTATGAGACACTACTGTAGTGGACTGCGAGACTGTAAAATATGTAGAACACTTACATTTTTTTCGTGGCTTGTTTAATTCCATAGAATACTACAACAATGAACCACAGTTCTTAAGTAGTATACCACATAGTCACAAAATCTGCATAACAAATGTTTTGTTGCATGCTAGCCTAAATTTTTTTGATGATTTATGTATTGTAATTCTTTTTGTACCAAAATGTGAATTGACATATGTTATTTGGAACAAACTTTATTTTTGACTTGGAAAGGAAAATTTTCATGTTTCCCTACTTAACATTAAGGGGGTTTGGGTTTATAATATTAAGTGGGAAACTAATTTTTTAAAAACCCACCAAAGATTATATGTTTTAGGTTTTTAGATTATATTTAAAATATAAGCATGGTGGATCCACTAATGCTATCAGTATTATTTAAAATGTGAGAGTGATAAAAAAAATTTCAGCCACCTTATACAAAACAAGGTGATCTCATTAGAGATCAGTGATGGAAATACAAGTCAAATATCTGGTGTGATATATGTTACACCCTTAATCTAGTTGCTCTATAATGGTATATGATTAGCTAATATGTGGCTAGCATAATCTCTCCTTGGTCTTGACACATCTTTCTATGCTTTCATACTATAGTAGGGTTGGCATATGGATTAACCATTGCCTAAGTAAGATATATATATATATATATATATATATATATATATATATATATATATATATATATATATATAGAAAGTAGGGGTATTACTTGATGATCATATTAAGCATTATAATCTTATTGTAAGGTCTTGGAGGATGCCCCATCAAAGTGGTTGAGTTATATAAACTATTTTATTTTGTTTTTCATTGATAATTTTGGTATTATCTGTGATATGTTATTGATAATATCTAAGAAGTTTCATCACAAATGGTATCAGAGATTCAATCTGGAAAGATTCTCTCTGGTGATTTTTTTTCTGGTCTACCAACAAATGGTGGTAGAGAAAAATTAGTTTCAATTTCAAAACTTTAAAAAAAAAATCCATCACCTTAGTTTTGCTCGAAATTTTTATTTATGAAAAATGAAGCGTTACAATTTTTTTTTTTAAAAAGAGTCCAGAAAATTTTTAGACCCTTCACAATATATAAGTCATTGGTTTTGTCTCGATGTGAGGATCACAATGGTACCATTCTCCCATAACCTTTTTTCCATTTTAACTATTTTTTCTATCACCACCACTAGTCTTGTTTCTAAAATACCTTCACAACTATACAATCCATCAAAGACCCTATTTTTACCACCCTAAACCCTAAACTTGAAACCCAAAACCCTAAACCTAAAAGCGTAAACCCTAAACCATGAACCTTGAACCCTAAACCTTAAACCCTATTGGTCTAGAGAAATTTCCTAATTCTTAAGAGGGAGGTAAAATGCGTAGGTGTGTACAAGTTTTGGTTAAGAAGGGCACGTTCAAGAGGATGACCAGTTTTGGACTTAGCCATTTTTGCATGGTACAGGCTAAAAATAGTAAAAGTTGATAGAGTTCAGATCAAGAAAAGATAAGGCAAAAAAGACTTCATTACTAAGAAAAGTCTATTTTTGGAACAAAGTGGAAGAGAAAAGGTCATGCATGGTTTATACTAATAATAGGATTAAGATAAAGTTTAATTATAGATTAATCTATTATTATCCTTCTTGTAAAATCATGTAGTTGTTGGCACATGACTATTTTGACCATGCAGGCTAATTTTGAGATGCATGGGTGATGAAGGGAAAGTCCCCACCCCTATATATATTAGTTGATCTCCATAGTTTTGGGGACCATGTATTAGACATTGTATGTTGTGGAGTTATGTTGCATTAATGTTCTAGCGTGCATGACCCCATGACATTACTATTATGTATTCATCTTCTTTTATGTAATTTTTTTGGTTATTAATGGTGTATTGTGGATGGATTATGGTAATTGATATATCTGATCAGGTGGTTATATGGCTAATTTGATCTTAGTTCTAGTTTGATTTGTTATGATCTATGCTTGTAATCTGATTCATGTTATGCCTTACACCTAGCTACTTCATCTGTTAAAAGTTAATATGATTATGTATGCTAACATCTTGATAAAACAATACAAAGGAGGGGTCTAGTAGGATTTGCGCACTTCGAGTGATCATTTAGATCTATCTGGATGAAGTTCCAACATGCCTAGGCATTTGAGTGTGAAAATAAAACTACAATTTGGTTCCATTTCCGATACCTTTTTTCAAACTATTTACCATGATGTTGTATGATGATGGCGTATCGATTGACTCTTGTGGCCATTGAAAGTTGGGTAGACGAAGGAAAAGATCAATTATGGTGAAGATTTGGTTATGGACCTGATTTCAATGTGCACAAATGGGTGGAAGATAATCTATATCATGAGCTCTATGAGACATTTTTCAACCTTTTCCCTTTATAATTATACGAGTGGTTGTCATCATATACATCAAAGAAAAATTGGAGTTACAGACCTAGGGTTTGGACACAAGAAGATTATCAGACATTTTTTTCTTTAGATGAACCTTAGACGCATGTTGTTGATCATTGGTGGGCTAGTGTTGTGCACACTTATAATTTGAAATTGTTCTCCTCTCAATTGTTCCCACCCTTTCAAATCTAATTTCATGAAAATTGTAGCCCTGCCATAGAAGAAATTTGTGTTTTAAACTCCACAGATGCTCGTTTCCATTTCCCATGACATTTTTAATCAAAATTTCCTCAGTATGTTGTCGTTAAAACATTTTTCCTATTTTCAATGGATGGGAAATGTTTCTAGTTCTTCTTTTATGCATTTGGAATGTGTGGGACCTTGCATATTTCATTTTTAACCTTTTTACACAGAAAGAAATTCTTCATCGAGAGCAAAAATGGCATTTTCCCGCAACTTCCTACGTTCTTTTCCCCATCAAATTATTTCTCGGAAAAGTGAAGCTACACATTTTATTCCCATTGGATGCAACCGGATGGGCTTATTTTTGAACTTATCACTTTTGGTGATTTTGGAAAAAATGTCATATTTTGCCCGCATCCCTGTCGGTCCCTGATTGGCTGGAGCAATTTGGGTGGAAGTTCAGGTGAACGGATCCATTTTATTCTCTAAGGCATTATGGGAAAAGGGAAAAAAGTTCTAAAATGACCCACGGCCCCGCCCATGTGAAAGGAAAAATTCCAAGTTAAAGCCCGCAGTCAATCGTGGTGTGCCATGTGTTTACGTTGAAAAGTCAACAACGACAGCATGCACTTTTGGGGGAAAAGTTAGAATATTTCCCCTTCTAAAAATAGATAAAAAAGTGAAGCACATCCCCATAATACATCAGGTGATGCCACGTGTTGAAGAATCAGAAAGGGACACGTGGCCTTTTTTCAGCCCATATGCACTTTGGCAGACCGACGGAAGACTTTAGGAATTTTAGCCTTGTTTCCACAAAGGGCAAAAAGTTCTAAAATGGCCCATGGCCCAACTCATGTGAAGGGAAAATTTCTAAGCTGAGGCCCATAGCAAATCTTAAAAGGACACGTGGCCTATGTTTAAAATTCAATGACGGGGGCATGGACTTTTAGGGGAAAGGTTGGAATTTTTCTCCTTTTCAAAAGTGGATAAAGTATAAAACTGAAGCACATCTCCGCAATCAATCGGGTGATTCCACGTTTTGAAGGATGAAATTGGAACAGTGAGCCCATGGAGTAAATTGAGAATTTGAGCATTTTTCAACAAAGGGTTAAAATGTTGCAAGTTGAGCAGTGCCCCCCCTTTCCAATCAAGGTGTGCAATGCATCCATGTTAAAAATTCAAAGCGGGGCAGCATAATTTTTTGAGAATTTGAGATTTTTGTTAAAATATTTTAAATGGAAGATTTGAACCACATTTCCTCAACCACTCAAATGGCACCACGTGTCCAACCTTTGACGGAGCTATGAAGGGCAAGAGAAAAATGAGAAATCACGCTTTTTCTCCCAAATGTCAAGAAATTTAGTTTTCTCCCCTAGGGCCTTCGTTGCTTAGATCTTTCCACGTGTAGGGTCCAAATTTGAAGGTAAAAGGGGGAAAAGATAGCCAAATGCACTCATCTGGTTTTTAGCACCATTAACGAACTAGAGCTCTGGAAAACGCAAAAATGGATCATTCTTCATTCTTTTTCTCTGTATTCTTGTCATTTCTCCATGAGATGCATTTTTGGTTTATTATGGAGCCAAATCGATAAGTTTAAAGGAATGTAAATTTGATCATTAGAAAATGGATTTCATCAGGCATACGTGATAAAAAGTGGAAAACTTACCAGTAAACACTTGAGTGCTATGAAAGTGGTTAAAAGTTGAAAATGGCATGACCACATAAAAAAAATCATGAGATGCCCCCTACTAAAGTAATCATGCTCAAACACCTGAAATATTCACCTTTTTGAACCTCTAATTTTCATGAGTGTGTTTTTTTCATGTCACTTTCCAAAAGCGGATCAACAACAAACATTATTCCTTTCAGATATTATTTTCTTGGGGACAAAGTATGGATGTATATGAATTGTTATAAGAGCATGGTTTCAGCCATGGAAAAGGGATTCTAGTTTTCTGGGAAGGTTGTAAATTCTGAAGTAATTCAATACAAAATTTCTTTCTTTCTGATTTTTCCTCTATTATATCTCTCTCTCCTTACTCGATTCAATGGATCATCTATTTTTCTTTCAATAGAAACTTTGTGTTTTAGTTTGTGCAATCTTTAGAACTTTGTGTTTGAAAATTTGCATCGGTGGTGAAGTAATTGATCCTTTTCTATATTTTCTTGGTTCAATGTGAGTACGGAGATACTCTGTTATCTATATTTCCCAAAAGCATTGTTTTTTTCTTCCTTCTCCCATCTCTTTATTCTTCCATTCCTTCTTATTGATAATATTTTTAATATGAAAACATTCCAGAATATCAGGGTCCAAATATTGAGAGTTTTATATTTGTACATTTGTTTTTCTTTCTTTGAATAAGGGAACCTCTCCCATTAAAGAGGAGGGACTTGTTTTCCCCTGACCATGGTTTCAACCCATGTTCCATTCTGAAATCCAACAGTTTATCACAACTCCGCTGGGGAATTCATTACAAATGGATTCCAATTTTTAAATAACAACTTCTTGATCATGTTTGATCTAGTGACTCCAAGATACACTCAGGGTAGAAGAACCCTTGGGGAAGAAGACCCTCATTTCCAACTTTTGGATCATAAATGTTTCTCTCTCCCTTCATCAATAAGAAAAAGAAGAGGAACAAGATCTACAAACACTCCTCCTACTAGAGACAAAACTTCTTGGAGTGACATCCCTCAAGATCAAATCAGTCCTAATTTGCATGCTTTGATTCTCATTGGTGTTTCAGTTCCTCTCCAAAAAATATTTCCAAGGACGGTAGCTCCTCTTCCTTGGGGCAAAAGGTTTGGGCCTCTTGCTCTTCCCCATCCATTGCATGAATTTACTAGAGGCAATAGAAATAATTTCTCTAAATTCAGAGGTGATGGGAAGGTTCATCCTGATGAACATATTACGGCCTTCATTATTGCTTGTGGTGTTCTCAGATTTGAACCTAAGGATATCTATGTTATACTTTTTGTGGATACATTGCAAGATAATGTTGCTGATTGGTTTTACCATCTCCCTACTGGATCCATCACCAATTAGAACACCATGATGACCCAATTTGAGAAGCATTTCAAACATGCTAAGGATGTACATGCCCTCTTGGCCCAGATGTCTCAAATCAAGAAAGATTCACATGAGCCCATGAGGGAATTTGTGGCCATATTCAACAGGATGGTTAACAAGATCCCACAAAACATATTCCTTGTGGATCATATTCAAATATGTTTCTTCCTTAATGACCAACTACCTGAAGTGAGCTATGTACTTAGAAGAGATAATCTTGCCACTTTAGATGTTGATCAGAGATTTTTTGTCAGTGTTGAAGATGATATGATCATGTTTGGCAAGCTAAGGAAAGAATCATCCAAATCCAAATAATCTCCCTCTTCCACATCCTCTCCTGGAGCTAATGCAGATCAGTTAGTACATAAACTTGCTAATGATCTTATTGCTCTCAAGAAGCAGTTTTCACAGCATGCTCCTTATCATGATGTTCTTAGGAAGAACTTTCAACCCAGGAATTGGTTTCCCTCTACTCAAACCAGATTGGCAATTGAAGGCCCACCTGTTAAAGTTCCAGTCAATGTAACATGTGAAGTGTTAGACCCTGATAACGAGGAGGAGAATGAAATCTATGAATAACATGAAGAGGAAGATGGTGAAGAATTAGAATATTTGAGTGGAACTCATGTCCATTTTATCACCACTGAAGGTATAGATGAAGAGGATGATTATGAAGAAAGAGTTACAGAGATGAACAATGAATCATATGTTTTCATGACTCGTGAGCAAGCCAACAAGAAGGATAAAGTGGTGCAGACTACTAAAAGATCTAAAGAACCTCTTATGGTCATTCCAGTGATTGTAAGGAGAGGAGCTCCTATTCTAACTTCTTCCACACCCAAGGTAGGTTCTGTTGTTCCTTTCTCTCTTATTTCTACTCCTAAAACTTGTTGTCCTTCAAATGATAGAGTTGATAAGGAAAAAGTTTCATCTACTCTTATCAATGATGCTCCATCTACCTCTAGTTCTTTTGATATTATTGACCATCTCAAGAAAACTAAGATCCAGATCTCAGAAGTTGAATTCTACCAAACCCATCCCAAGGCCTTTGCTAAGATGGTAGACTTTGTAAACTCCAAATCCAAGCCTTCATCCCCTAGTTCTAAAGGTCTCTTGCCCACTCCTTCTCCTTCATCTTAACCAAGCCTTGTGGCAGTAGTCACCTCATCTGATGAGAAGATCAAGCCATTTTATGTCACTCTCCTCATAGTTGGCCACAAACTCAGCAATTGTGTTATTGATTTTGTTTCTTTAGATAATGTGATGCCTGCTTAGGTAGCTCATGCCCTAGGCTTATCCCTAACCCAAAATTTTGGTTCATGGTACTCAATGGAAAGTAGAGAAGTGCCATTGGTTGGAAGGATCAAGGATGCACAAGTAGCCTTTTCTGCTTTTCCAGAGAAGAGAGTTTTAGCCACCATTTTAGTAGTTGATATTTCCCCTTCCTGCGACATGTTTCTGAGTAGAAATTTTTGAAAATATGTTGAAGGAGAAATCATGATGGATTAGTCACATGCTCTTATTCTAGTGAATGGGAAAATTAAGAAGCTACTTCCTGAGAAACAAACTGAATATATTTTGTAAAAAATAGATGACCCAAAGTCACAGATACTTTATCAAGACATTGGTCATGGTAACTACATGATCATGTCATAAGATGAGGCCAACCACCCTAATGAAGTACTTCTTGATCCTAATGGCATTTAGATCTTGGAATTTGATGGGAGTTTCTCCTTAGCTAGTTTTGGAGATGGTGTGGAGCTTATTTCTACTGAAGGGAAAATTCATCCTTTCTCCTTCAAGATCCAATTCAAAAACACAAATAATACAGTTGAATATGAGGCTCTCATCATCGGTTTAAGCATGGAAAAAGAGATGGAGATCAAGAATATCCTTGCTTGTGGAGATGCAGAGTTGATTGTAAAATAGGTCAAATATCTTTTTCAAGTGAATAATAGAAGGTTGAAACATTACAGGAATCTGGTTTGGGATTCCATTGAGTTCCTTGATTCCTTTTCAATTGAAGCCATGCCAAGGGAAAGAAACACCAAGGTTGATTCCTTGGCTGTCTCAAGGTCTCTATTGATCCCTCATCCATATTTCTCACAAGATAAATTCACCATTGAGATGATTCATAGGCCTAGTGTTCCTGACAATGCAAACAATTGGCAGGTCTTTAATGATGATTAGCACTTGCTTTTGTTCTTTGAACTCAGAGATAATTTTGACCAGTTGTACTTTGAAGGAAGTGGAAATCTACCTAGAGAGTGTGTGCCCCCAAATGAAGAAGATAACAAATAAGAAATGGATCATGATGGCTGCATAAAACTAAAAGGTAATAAGATACCTAAAGGGATGGTAAGTTTGGAAGAGTTATTTGATAAACATGATAAGTACATCAAGTCCAAAACTTCCAAAAGAGCTCAGCAGTCTACTGACTATGAAAAGATAAACATTGGGAGTCTTAATGAACCCATGTTGGTAAACATTGGAAAGTGTTGAACATAAGAGGAGAGGGAGAAAACAGTGAATCCGTTAAAAAGGTATGTTGATGTTATTGCATATTCTTATGATGATCTCAAGGATTTTCAGCCAAAAGAGATGCAACATTTAATTCCTCTAAAACCTGGGATCAAGCCCTTTCGAAAAAAGTAGGGGTAGTATAACCCTAAAATTGCTAATACAATCTTTCAAGAGATCCAAAAGTTATTGAAGGCTAAGATCATTTTCCTCATTCACCATTCAATGTGGATTGTTAATATTGTGCCTATCAGGAAGAAGAATGGTGAGATCCAAATTTGTGTTCATTTTAGGAATTTGAATCAAGCCTCTTTGAAGGATAATTATCCTCTCCCCATAATGGATCAAGTGTTGCAGGTTGTTACAAGTTCAGAAATGTTGTCCATGCTTGATGGATTCTTAGGATATAACCAAGTAGAAGTGAGTGTTACAAATCATCATAAGACTTCCTTTACTACTCCTTGGGGCACCTTTTCTTACAGGAGAGTGCCTTTAGGCCTCATCAATGCTAGTGCCACCTTTCAAAGGAAATGGACCTGGTCTTTGTCAGTCTCAAGGGAAAATCCATTGTTGTATACCTTGATGATCTGACTATGTTTTCAAAAACTAGAGTTGATCATTTCCAACACCTTGAAACTGTCCTCCAAAAGTGTAGAGAGCATGGCATCTCCTTGAATCCCAAGAAATCTATATTTTGTGTCACCGAGGGAAAATTATTGGGACACATTCTCTCCAAGGAGGGAATCGAGATTGATCCAAAAAGAGTCCAGGTAATTCAACAGATCCCTCTCCCCACAAGCAAGAAGGGTGTACACTCTTTCTTTGGTAAAATAAACTTCTTAAGAAGATTCATACCTGATTTTGCTGAACTTACTTTAAACATAGCCCAAATGATGAAAGGAAAGAAGAATTTTGGTTGGTCCTCTCAAGGAAAGGTTGCATTTGAAGACATCAAGAGAGTTATAGCAAAGAATCCAATCTTGGCATGCCCTGATTATAGGAAATACTTCATTATCTATTGTTATGCTAATAAAAGTACTCTAGTTGTTGTGTTAACTCAGGAGAATGCTGAAGGTCATGAACTCCCCATAGCGTTCATGAGTTATATTTTGAAATCCCATGAGCTCAAGTACATCATGATGGAGAAACATGCTTTTGTAGTGGTCAAAGCTGTGAAGCAATTTCATTTTTACATCCTCAACTCTCATTCTATTGTGCTTGTACCTGATACAACTATTAAATCCATTCTTACACAACAAGAATTTGGAGCCAAGAGAGGTAATTAGGTAGCCAAAGTTCAGGAGTATGATCTTAACATCAAACCCACCAACCTAGTTTGAGGAAAGGTCTTATGTGAACTCATTGCTTAAGGAGTTGATGCCAAATTGTCCAAGTAGGAAGTTGATATCAAATTCTTTCTTAAGGAGTTAGAGATGATGCATAAATTTCTTTCAAAAATGGCATTTTCCCACAACTTCCTACATTCTTTTCCCCATCAAATTCTTTATTTGAAAAGTGAAGCTATGCATTTTCTTCCCATTGGATGCGGCTGGATGGGCTTCTTTTTGAAATTATCACTTTTGGTGATTTTGGAAAAAATGTCAGATTTACCCCCGCATCCCCACCGGTCCTTGATTGGCAGGAGCAGTTTGGGCAGAAGTTTGGGTTGACAAATCCATTTTATTCTCTAAGGCATTACGGTGAAAGGGTGAAAAGTTCTAAAATGGCCTGCAACCCCGCCCATGCGAAAGGATAACTTTTGAGTTAAAGCTCGTTGTCAATCATGGTGTGCCACATGTTTACGTTGAAAAGTCAATGGCAGGGGCATAGAATTTCAGGGTAAAATATAGAATATTTCCCCTTCTCAAAACAGATAAAAAAGTGAAGCACATCCCTGCAATCAATCAGGTGATGCCACGTGTTGAATAATTAGAAAGGGACACGTGGCTATTTTTCAGCCCATATGCACTTTGGCAGATAGGCGGAAGACTTTAGCAATTTTACCCTTGTTTCCACAAAGGGCGAAAAGTTATAAAATGGCCCACAGCCCCACTCATGCAAAGGAAAATTTTCAAGCTGAGGCCCGCAGCAAATTAAAAAGGGACACATGGCCTATGTTTAAAAGTCAACAGTGGGGGCATGGACTTTCAGGGAAAAGGTTGGAATTTTTCCCCTTTTCAAAAGTGGATAAAGTATAAAACTGAAGCACATCCCCACAATCAATCGGGTGATGCCACGTGTTGAAGGATGAAATTGGAACAACGGGCCCGCGAAGGAAATTGAGAATTTGAGCCTTTTTTCACCAAAGGGTTAAAATGTTGCAAATTGAGTCGCACGGCC
Organism: Taxus chinensis; assembly: GCA_019776745.2. Lineage (NCBI taxonomy): Eukaryota > Viridiplantae > Streptophyta > Pinopsida > Cupressales > Taxaceae > Taxus > Taxus chinensis. The sequence goes on from CM034147.1 coordinate 606,419,981, forward strand.
TCTTTCCAATCAAGGTGTGCCACGCATCCACATTGAAAAGTCAAAGTGGCAAGTGAAAGTTTTTAAGAATTTGAGCTTTTTGTTAAAAGAGTTTAAATGGCATATTTGAACCGCATTTCCTCATCCACTCATATGGCGCCACGTGTCTGGCCTTTAGCAGAGTTGCAGAGGGGAGGAGCAAAATGAGAAATCACGCTTTTTCTCCCAAATGGCAGGAAATGTAGTTTTCTCCCCCAGGGCTGTCATTTCTTAGAACTTACCACATGTAGGGTCCAAATTTGAAGGTAAAAGGGGGGAAATATAGCCAAATGCACCCATTTGGTTTTTAGCGCCATTAACAAACTAGAGCTCTGCAAAACGAAAAAATGGATCATTCTTCATTATTTTTCTCTGTATTCTTGTCATTTCTCCATGAGATGTATTTTTGGTTTATTATGGAGCCAAATCGATAAGTTTAAAGGAATGTAAAGTTGATCATCAAAAAAAATATTTTATCAAGCATATGTGATAAAAAGGGGAAAACTTACCAATAAACACTTGAGTGCTACGAAAGTGTTTAAAATGTGGAAATGGTAGGACCACATAAAAAAATCATGAGATGCCCCCTGCTAAAGTAATCATTCTCAAACACTTAAAATATTCACCTTTTTAAACCTCTAGTTTTCTTGAGTGTGTTTGTTTCATGTCACTTTCCAAAAGTAGATCAACAACAAACATTATTCCTTTCGAATATTCTTTTCTTGGGGAAAAAGTATGGATGTATACAAATTGTTATAAGAACATGGTTTTGGCCATGGAAAAGGGATTTTTGTTTTCTAAGAAGGTTGTAAATTCTGAAGTAATTCAATACATAATTTTTTTCTTTCTGATTTTTCCTTTGTTATATCTCTCTCCTTGCTTGATTCAATAGATCATTTGTTTTTCTTTCAATAGAAACTTTGTGTTCTAGTCTGTGTAATCTTTAGAACTTTGTGTTTGTAGATTGCATCAGTGGTGAAGTAATTAATCATTTTCTATATTTTCTTGGTTCAATGTGAGTAGGGAGATACTTTGTTATCTATATTTCCCAAAATCATTTTTGTTTTCTTCCTTCTCCCATCTCTTTATTCTTCCATTCCTTCTGATTGATAATATTTTAAATATGAAAATGTTCCAGAATATCAGGGTCCAAACATTGAGAGTTGTATATATGTACATTTTATTTTCCTTCTTTCAATAAGGGAACCTCTCCCATCAAAGAGGAGGCACTTGTTTTCCCCTAACTATGGTTTCAACCCATGTTCCATTCTAAAACCCAACAGGAATACATTGTTTCTACTTATTCTTTTCTGGAAGTTATTGATTTTAAATTTTTGTGCAAGCCCAAAGGATCTTACATCCACACTATTCCTTTTGTAATTAAGATCTTGATGGTGGTGCTAAGTTTATAGTGCATACCTATGGCTAGCTAAAAATACCACCATGTGTAGGGGTAGGAGAAAGTGCGGTGAAATATTGTTGACCTTTTGGAAGAAATACAATGAGAAGAAAGGTGTTTTAAGTATAATGAAGTGCATGAGAGGGAATTGGTGAAGCATCATGATATTGAGGATTCTATAGAGTTACATAGCATGATGTCTCGTGAAGGATTTATAGCTCACGTAGAAGACATGGATCTAGAGCATTAGGCTCTCCCCCACTTAGGAAAGCATGGTAGAGATTCCCCTTTGGATTTTTATTAGAGCACATCAGAAGAGGGAATATTGAGGACCGTGGGCATGTATCTTATCCCACCTGGTGGCCTAGCCCTTTCCCTTAGTGTTCTAGTTATTGAAGTAATCATTGAAAAGTAGGCGAGTGTAGGCAATCTAGTAGCTTCAGGTAGATATCATTTTCCTTTGAATACTGAAGTACATCGAACAACACATACATCTATGGTAGGAAAGATGACATCATCTTTGTTTGGGGGACCAATTAGAGGAATATTTTTTGGCACGTCATCAAGATAAAGTGTGGGCACACAGAACATTAGAAATAATTATGAAAGTACTAAAATTTCATAGACTTTGGGAGTTCATTTTAGCACTATAGTTGTGACACAAAGAAGTATATCCACTGGCTCATTTCCTACTTCAGGAGGAGGATTAGGTGGATAAGGAGGCTTGGGATCAAGTGGGCTAAGTAGCTCTAGAGGTGGAGGAAATACTAGTGGGGGCTCTGGTGGATAATTTCCACACCCCCATCAACCACATTAGGTGTATTAGGAAATGTATCTTCACTTGTTAGAATATAGAGGTATTGAATATGAAGTAGAAAATGTACAAAAGTGTGAGTTGTTATGGTGTGCTAGAGGATTCATAACCTCAGATAAAAAACAAAGTCATTTTTCTACTACTCTTCAAGGGCACGTGCCTAGCTGGTACAAAAAATATGACCCACATTAGACTCCATTGGATTAGGATACTTTTTGTTTTTCATTCCTACTTGAGTTCCATATTTCAGAATTTGAGGAGAAAAGTATCGAAACACTTAAGGACATCAAGCAGGGCTTATCAGAAAGCATGCATGAGTATGACGCGTGTTTTAAAACTTTATCATCAAATTTGTCTTATGACATAAATCCTAATCAACATGCACATTGGTTTGTTGGTAGATTGTTGACTCCATTTAGATGGGCTCTATCTCATAAGACTTTTGTGGATCCGTGTGATGATTTGGAAGAATCTTTGTGTGCTGAGGCAGTTGCGAGTATGGATACTGGATTAATTCCATTCCTAAAAACATAGATTAAAACTATGGAAAAACATTTGGAGAAGCTCTCTTTTAATTCAGTTCATGAGACGCACATTGGAATATGGTGTACAAATTACGAGGTTGAAGGACACACTAGAGATAGCTATCCTCACAATTCGGTGCATGCCATGTTGTTGGATTGTGAAATTTTTTATTTGGACCATGATGTAAGAAGATGTACCCTCTTATAGTGTGAAATCTAGAAGAACGTGTCTATGTATTGTAATATTCACAAAACCCATACCCATGACACCATTGACTACAAATTGATTGATCATATTCACAAATCCATTGAGACTAGTGTGTGCCAGAATAGTGTGGCAAGTGGATCTAAGGAATAGGGAGAGAAGCGTAACAAAGGGTGAAATAATGGGGATAACAAGAATAGAGGATTTTATGGAGGATATAGAGGTTGAGGGTCACAGTCGTGGCAGAGGATTATTTCCTATAGGAACTTGTTATACTTGTGGATCACCTGATCATTATTAGTGTGAATGTCCTCAGAATGTGGTTTTCTCATGGTGTGGAAAACAAAACAAGTTTTAAGACTTATATGAGCACATGAGCAAGCATAACAAGCAAGATAGGAGTAAAATAATGATTAAGGTACAACACGTAGTTGACAATCAATGGATGCCAAAGGTAGCACATACCCCTGAGTTATAGTCTATTTTAGTTACTACACGTGCTGAGGTTACACGTGCATGTGAACATCTGAAGTATAATCCAACTATAACAAATCAATAAGTGATAAATTCCAAGTACCTTAATGTTTCACATCAGAAAGAGGTTTACTAGAAGACTATGGACGTTATCCAGGATCTGCAAGGAGAGATTCATAGTTTGAAGGAGTCATCACATTTGATGGAATGAGAAAAGAAGGATGAACTCCCATAAGAGGATGTAGATGACTTAAATGAGGTATGTTGAATGTTACTTCAGGAGAACATCATCCTTTTCTTAGGAGAGTGGTTTAGAGAAAAGGTACCGCATGCAGGTATTGAGCACGAGAGGCATATACTTCATGTAAATATTCCCCCACATAATTATGAGTATGATAAGGATATTCCACTCAATGTAGTCATAGATGGATGTATTCTAAGAAACATTATGATAGATAATAGGTGCGGAGGTTAATGTACTCATGTTAGATGCATGTAATTAGATGGGAAGATAACCATTATAGCCTTCTTTGAATGTGTTATATATGGAAAATAGGACTAGGGATAATCATATTGGAGTACTCTAGGATGCAACTATTATAATTTATGGAGCCAAGTTTACTAGGGACTTTGAAGTATTGGAGCTAGTTGAAGCAGATAGCTTCCCAACATTACTTGGGTGCCCCTAGTGTTATGAGAATAATGTATATTTTTACTTCAACAAGGGGTACATTAGATTTGAGAAAAAAAAAAGGGTGTATTATTATACCTTTGACAGATACAAAGGCTAATTTGTATGTTGAGCCTTTGAGTTAAGAATACTTGAACATGATATATGTGCGCACCATCAGAGACCCTAGGTTAACTGGGACATCTAAGGAAGGTGTGATAAAATGGGATGATGCTCAATAAGTTAGTGATACCAAATTATTTCTTATGACAACTAGGCACATGGAGCCTATGAAGTAGTTGGGCAAAAGGTTAAGAACATAGTTACTCACATGATCAGGCCATACATGGTTAGGTTCTGAAGTTATAACCAAGTACCTCAAGTATACTAGTGAACGTAACCCTGATGTATTTCTACTTGTCATGGAATTCCAGTAGAAGAATGAAGGAGACATGAGAAATATGCTAGTATATACTCTACATAGAACATCCATGCATTGGTGGGAAACACATAAATATAACCTATTGAAATGGTGAGAAGTGAGAATCACCTATTCTACTAGGTTCTTAAGGATAAATGTACCTTCTCAGATATGTGAATTCCATGGGAAGTCCCATGCCTCGCATCATGTTCAGAATTGTGAAATACTTTGGGCGGAGGGGTAGGAGGCCTTGTTACCATCACTCTAGGTACATAAGTTCTACTCCAATTTAAGCATTTACACGTGCATGGTATGTTCATGCAAAATTGACAAGAGAAGTAATTAATTGGAAGGATATGACCTCAAGTATGATTCATACTTTTGATAAATTTTCTACTAAGCCTCCGATCAATGAAGCACTGCAGATTATAAAGTGTATTACTTTGGGAGATAGTGCGAAGGCTGAGGAAATCCTATTAGATATTTTTGGAGATTTGGATTTAGAGGCGTGCCTCGACCTTGAATATACTAAAGAAGAATAAATGGTCCTATGCTTAGGAAGAGAAAGAAAAGGGTAAACTGGTATGCATGATAAATGATGAAGATTATGAGGAAAATATCTTAGATGTTAACCACACTGAAGATACATGTGAGGTGATAGACACAAGAGATGAAAATGCAAGCACATATCATGAGCCTATGAACACAAATAAGGTTAACATTGGAACATATGTGGAGCCTAAATAGGCCATTATTGGTGACTACTGGTCAGAGAAGGAAGTGGATAATATTATTGAACTTTTGTAAAACTTTCGAGGCTTGTTTTTGAGGGGTTATAATGAGTTAAAGTTAGTACACCCTTCTTTAGGTGATATGAGAATCAAACTTAAAGAAGCCACATACCCAATTAGGAAGAGTCCATACATGATGAATCCTAATCTATGCATCAAGGTAAAGGAAGAAATTGATAAAAATTCTTAAGTTTGGTCTAATTGAGCCCATTGAAGAATTTGAATGGGTTAGCCCCATGGTCATCAGTATTAAAATGGATGGGAGGATAAGAATCTATGTGGACTATAGAGAATTAAATTCTTCATGTGTTATTTATCCTTTTCCCACCCCATTCATAGAGGAGATCCTTGAAGGAGTTGCTCGGTGTCACAAGATATACTCTTTTACATATGGGTTTTCAGGATATCATCAAGTGCACATAGTGAAGAAAGATCAAGAAAAGACAACTTTCACCACTGAGTGGAAGAATTTTTGCATACACAATGATGACCTTTGGACTATTGAAGAATACACCAATGATGTTCTCGTGCACATTATAATTGTACAAGCATTTCAGGACTTCATTCATAAGTTTTTACAGGTGTATTTAGATGATTGGACAATTTATGGCTTAGTTAAGGACCATTGTGAGAATCTAAGGCTCATGTTTGAGAGGTGCAAGAAATTTGAGCATCTCTCTTCATATTAAGAAGTGCATCTTTGCAACACCTTTTGGCACTTTACTTGGGACATATTATTTGTAAAGAAGGGTTGTTTGGTGGACCCAACCAAGGTAGTTGTGATCTTGGGTTTCGAGGAACCTAATAATCAGAGTGAAGTGTCATGGATTTCTTGGACATATAGGGTATTACTGAGAAATTCATTAAGGGTTATGCCAAATATTGTTGCACCCCTGGAGGAACTTGCTAAAAGATAAAGGAAAATTATATTGGTATGATGTGTAATAACAAGAATTTGAAACATTGAATGAAAGGATTACTACTATGCACCTATTTTTTTCTTTCCTTCATGGGATAAACCCTTTCATGTTCATGTGGATGCTTCCATGGGATGGAAATTGATCCAGTGTTTGCGTACAACTAGGAGAAGGAATTATGGACCACCCTATTTGTTTTTCAAGCAGGAAGTTGACACCTGTGGAACAGAATTATATAACTACTGAGCATGAGGATTTTTCCATGATCTATGTGTTGCACAAGTTCAGACAATACTTATTGGCAACACCATTTATCTTCTTTACATATCATATGGCACTTAAGTATTTGGTCAATAAGCCTATTTTGCAAGGGCACATTTGTAGGTGGATACTACTATTTCAGGAGTTTCAGTTTATAGTGGATTATAAAACCAAGGAGAAAATTAATTCATGACCTGACCATTTGTCAAGAATTAATTCTGGTGAGGATGCGCATAGCATTGAGGAAATAATTGACTGATGTGCAATGGATTTTAGATTAAATTCACGTGCAACCACAAAACTAGAAGATATTACAGTATTCTTGTGCACTAGATATGGCACCTGAGGGAATGAAGACATTAGAGAAGAAGTACAACTTGCAATATGTGTCAACACATTACCAGTTGATAGGTGGAGATTTGTACAAGCTAGGTCATGATGAAGTTTTACACTAGTGTGTTCTAGAGCATGATCATGAGGATGCTATTATGGAAGAAGCTCATGCAGTGGAATTATAGGAGGTCATTATGCATGCGGATACCATGCCATGTACACACAATATTCTGATGGCTAGCATTTGGTGGGAAAATTTGTACAAGGATACTAAAGAATATGTCAAGGTGTGTGACCATTTTTGAGTGCCTTGGGAAGCCTGGTAACATAGAGATGAGATGCCTTTTAGGCCTATTGCAAGCATTGAGCCTTTTGAGAAATGGGATATTGAATTTGTAGGTCCTATTTCCCCACCCACGTGTAGGACTGATGCGTGATATATTATAACTTTTATAGACTATATAACAAGGTGGGAAGAAGTAACACCTATAAAGGATTGCACAACCGCTACAACATCATGATTTTTATGGAAAACATTATTAGCAGGTATGGATGTTCATTGAGTCTAACAAGTGATAGGGGCACTCATTTCTTAAATGAGACAATTATGATTTTATTGGCAGAGTTTATGGTGGCACACCATAAGACTACACCCTATCACTCACTAGCCAATGGTACTGCTGAATCTTTTTAACAAGATTTTGGGACAAACACTTATGAAAATATTGTGATTTTAGAAGGAAATACTGGGATGATAAGGTCTCTGTTGTACTTTGGGAATATAGGACAACATATAAAAGGTTGAATAAGGCCACACCCTTTTAGTTGGTGTTTTAGTGCAGAGGATGTATTTCCTGTTGAATTTATGTTGTCATCCCTACGTATTGTGCACACAAGAGGACTAGATGATGAACAAGATGTGGAGGAACACATAGATAAACTAATGTAGTTAGATGAGTGGTGTGTTATTTCATGATGGATCAAGAAGATAAAAAAAGTGAGACAAAAGGCCTGGCATGATAGGCATATTAGGAATAAAACATTTGAGGTGGGAAAGATGGTTCTTCTGTATGATTCAAATTTTGCACGTCACCCATGGAAATTGAAATTTCATTGGTTAGGACCTTTTTGTAAAAAAGATATTGGATTCAGGCACTTGTCAGTTACAGGCGTTGGATGGCACTTTATTGCTCAGTTACTTCAATGGGAGTAGGTTGAAGCCCTACTATAAATAAGGCTTCTTGGTGTTTGTAATAAGGTAGTATTTCAACTTAGATTATGATTTCCCTTAATGTATTTTTTTAAGGTGTTTCCTTTCATCATTGTTATGCTTTGTCAATTTAGTTCAGTGTTTTGTTTGTCCAAATAAGCGTGCTTGCACACCAGAAGCTTAATACTATCTTTTGAGTTCATGCACAGAGGACCATGTGCATACTTTTAGTGTGGGGTGGAGTAGTATACAAGTGTAAATTATAGGTACATGTATGGGTATGGAACTTGAACACTCCTCTATGAAATATTGGTGTACTTATAAAATACAAACAATGTTACAGGTGCTTGGATTGAAGGTGTTTTTAAAAAATTGGCTCAAATTGAAGACCACATGTAGAAGGATGATCACACAGTGTAACATGAGGTAGGAAACAACATGGGAAACTACTTAGGATGAGGCACAAAGGTTGATGTACTTTAGTGCATGGAGACATGCATGTAAGGATATTTGTGGTTCGAGAAGTAGTAGGTGCACAGCTAGAAGGTTACAACTGGGGACATGAAAAAATAAGTAAAATGCATAGAAAAAACAAGAAAGTTATTAAATGTTGAGTATGGTGGTAGGTGAGGAGAAATTAATGCAAAAAATTTTACAAATTTATAAAAGGGGTGCTTGCGAGTTCATTTATACCTTGCATACTTTGATTTTTTGAGATGTGAAGTGTATTTTGAAGAGTGATTTGAAGTGCAGAGTGAAAATGGTCATTTAGAAGAAACAGTGAATAGTTGATATTTGAAAATGGCCATGTGAACAAAGCTCCATTGGAAGGTTGTTTGAGCTAGTAGAAGGCATGTAGAAGGAAGTTTCATGGAGCTAGGGTTTGAAGACAGAAATAGAATTACAGTTAAGGCACACTAGGGCACACGGATTTAGAGTTGTAGAGGTCAAACAAGCATAAGGAAGTCATTGTAAAAATCATAATGGCACCCAAGAGAGCACCTAGAGAAGATACTTAAGGTAAGAAGAAGAAGGAAGTGGAAGTGGAGGTTGAGGGATGCACCTAAGAGCATATTTTTAGAGATGTAATACCCTAAAGGCATAATTATGGGGCGATATTGGGAGTCACATATTAGAAGAAGCAAGGTGAGTGATTACAATCACCACACCAAGATGAAACAAGGATGAAATGGACAAGGCACTGGTGACGAAGACTGATTTGTGAATAAGGATGGATAAGCCCATCTATGATGATGCAGGGCAGAATGATGTTGGATAAAGTTAGATTTTTGCAAGTATATGAGTTATCATACTTTGGCAAGCTAGAAAAACTATACCAATGGTTAATGTCTAGATTCCATGAGGACTTTATCTATTTTGACAAGAAGGCAGATGCACCTCACTGCACCCTTGATCAGAAAATTGATAGGATTGAGGAGTTCAGGAACTAAAATTGGACGTGACCTTAATGATGATGAGGGTGTGGAAGAAACTTATTTTTGAGTTGGAATATACAAAAGGAGGGCATGCTATGGAAATTGAGAAGTTGGAAGATCATCTCTATGATCAAGATTGTTGCACACCTCCTCACCAAGTTAAATAACCAGGAGTGTTGGAGCTAGGTAAATAAGAATTGGCTCCATATCGCCAAGAAAATGTCTGAGGGAGTTGTATATAATTTTTCTAGCATTCATAGTAGAAACCATAATTGAAGAAGCACACCAAGGAGACAAGATAATTTTTTTGGCTATTATGTTATCTATTGTGTTTTTGGAGATTGGGGTGCCCGATGGCCAAAGGAAAAGATATGGACAGTTTCCCTGAGGATAAGAAATCACTTGAAAAGATATTTTTAAAGTACACTTGTGAGGGGACTATGAGTGGTCCATATAAATAAGGCTATAGCTTTGGTAAAGTGCATGCACAAGGCCTTTGAGCATGAATGGAGAATACCAAAGGACCTACCTATCATGTTGGAGAATAGGCACAATTTGTAGTTTTTCTAGCATTACTACATTCAGTAGATTTGGGATGAAGGATGGGAAGTGGATCCCTTGGTGCAAGCTCCCTTATGCCTTCACCATGTGGTACTTTCAAAGCTTCTGTGAATATATTTTCAAACCACGTGCACAGGTTAAGATTTGATGCAGACAAGGTGGATTGTGAATATCATACTCTTCGGAAGACATATGTGTATCTAGGTAAGTCTACGTATATTAAAAAATTGATATTGATAACATTAATATCATTTCCATGAGTTTGGAGGTTGGGAAGCTTGATGTGGTTAAGGTATATATTTACCTTAAGCTCGAAATTGGTCGATGGAAGATATATTGAGAATGAATTTAAGGTCCCTGAGTTTCCCAAAGGGAAGCATATGGTTGGACCTTTACAGGATGATGAGCCCTCTCCCCCTCATATACGATGAGGAATAATTACAGGAAGAGGAGGATGAAGGAGGATAAAGTGGTGGATTGGATCATGGTAGCATGGAGTAAGCCAACTACAGGTCAGAAGAGGCAGCGCGAGAAGCTCCCCTCCCAAAGAGGAAGAATAAGTGAGAGAATGAGACTGGGTGTTGAGGATAGAGAAGGATGAGGGTGTGCACTGAAGACTAAGGCTTCAAGAGATTCTTGAGAAGAAAAAGGACAAAGGGAACTGGTGTGGGACCCTCTCAGCCACCAAGGAGATCACCGAGGACATCTCCTATAAAACCAAGCCCATACAAAGAAGGTAAAGAGAAGGCACAAGTATGTTCCAAGGAGAGAAAGTCAAGAAGAACTTTTTGATGAGGATATGCATTATATAGGACATGCTAGATTTTGGATGTAGAAGGAGAAGAGGATCCTAGAAAAGGGACCCAAATCACATGATAGAAGTGCATGGTGAGCATGATGAAGAAAGAGGCCCCATGGGTGAAGAAGAGGAGAAAGAAAATAATATAGGTGAACCATCAAGTGAGCCTACTAGAGGAGCATGAGGGTGCAAAAAATTGAAGGCCTGGTTCATGATATGGAGAGATACATATTCCTAAGGGAAGGTATTCTGGGAGACATAAGGAAGAAGAGATGTATAAGATGCCTAATTTGGGGTATGTAAATGACCCTTCAAAAATAATTCACTCCAGGTTTCAGAGTACACTTGATCCTGAGAAATTGTATGGATGGGAATTGATGGATCCACAGGATGGAATATATGCACAAGGAAGTAATTATCTTGGAGCATGCAAACACACATGGAAAAGTATATAATTTTATGTAAAGGAAGAATCATGCATCTGAATGAAAATGAATAAGGTTCCCAAGCCATGCACACATGACCATGAAGCCAACCAAATTCATTGATGAACAAGAAAGTAATGCCTTAACTAATGATGGTGATTGAGTTGGTGCACAAAGAATTTAGATAAATTGGCCACTCTCATAGTCATTACTCGAAGATAACAAGAATATGAAGGAACAAATTGAGAAATTGACTATTGAGGCACGCAAGAAGGATAAGGAGCGGAAACAACAAATTCTAGACTTTACAGCAGAACTTGTGGGAGAAATTTTAGAAGCACATCTAGAGTTTGATGAGCAGAAAAATCAGACCTACCCCTCATCCTTGCACTTTCTATAGGAGTGTGTCCACATTTTCTCAAAAAGAAGTCAACTACATAAGAAGAGACACAAAAAATGTTTTCATGGCCAAGAAGGAAAGGAAAAATAAATTTATTTGCACTGCAGAATTGTAGAGTATGATGCCATACTCCAGAAATTGAAGGAAGAGTTGCAGAAAGTAGGGATGTTGGTAACTGAAGATATCTGAGGAACCTTAAAAATCCTTAGAACAAGGACACTACAGGAAGAAAATGAATTCTTACAGCTAAAAAGGATGAGACCATGGGTCAGGAGGAAATATTAGTTGTAGTAGAAAAGAAGTGTGATGCACTTAAAGCAACCTAGGGATGCCCATGAAGAGAAGATAAAGGAGTTGGGGATGCTAGTCCCAAGAATGAGATTTTATGGATGTCTATTTCAGGGCTAGCTGGAGTAATAAGGTAACTAAATCACATGGGGGAGGACATGACCTTGGAGGAGATGGAGTAAGTACTTGGTGATTTGCCTAGTAAAGCCAAGAAAGGGCTAGGTGAATGGAATGAGTTAGAAGGTAATATCAAGAAGGAACATACCCGAAACTCATTCTTCCAGCAAAGGAGTGAGTGCAGTGATCATCCTTCTATTCTTTTCATTGAATATTCATAATTCATTCTTTATTCTTTGATTCTTTGGAGAGACAAGATGAAAAACCCTATTACTGAGGGTTGTAAATATCATTAGTGTGGGGTAATGTTGGGCTAGAGAAATTTATTAAGTATTAAGAGGGTGCACACATGGGGTGCATAGGTAGGCACGCATAAGAGTCAGTGATAAGAAGGGATTACACCAAGAGGAATACCAAGTTCGGGAGTTATCCGATTTTTTGCATGATATGGGCTAAAAATAGGAGAAGCATGATGGATTGCAGATTCAAAAAAATATCAATAACAAGAAGACTTCATGGCTAAGAAAAGGCTTTTTTCAGAGACAAAGTTAGAAGAGCGAAGGTCATGCATGGTTTATGTTATTAATATGATTAATATAGATTTTAATTATAGATTAATTTATTATTATCCTTCTTATAAAAGCATGAAACTGTTGGCTCATGGCTATTTTGAGGATGCAGGATATTTTTGATATTGCACGGGCGGTGTAAGGGAAAGTCACCACCCCTATATATGTTAGTTGATCTACATAGTTTTGACTAACATGTATTGGACACCGTATGTATTGAAGAGTTATGTTGTCATTGATGTTCTAGAGCACATGACTCTCATGACATTACCATGATTATGTATTCATACTTTTGTTATGTAATCTTTCTTGTTATTAATGGAGTAGTGTGGATGGATTATGGTAATTAATGTATTTGATCATGGTGGTTATATGGTTAATCTGATATTAGTTATGGTTTGGTTCATTGTGATTTATTGGTTGTGATTTGATTCATGGTATGCTTTGGACTTAGTTACTTCCTCTATTAATGGTTAATATGATTATTTATTCTAATATATTGACAAGATAGTAAAAAGGAGGGACCTAGTAGGATTTGTGTGCTTTGGGTCAGTGTTCAGATTTATTTGGATAAAGTTCCAAATCACCTAGGCATTTGAGTGGGAAAATAAGACTACAAACCCTAAACCTTGATCTATATACCCTAATCAATGGAAGGAAGATCAAATCTTAGTAGTGGTAAAGGATCTAATATGTCAGGAAAGACACAAAGTAAGGAAGATGTAGAGTCTGAGTCTAATTTGTCTACTATAATAGTTTAAATCCATATTGATATTCAAGATATGGTGAAGAAATATGATTTTCACTAGTCTACATTAGAGTTTCATGATAGAAAGGCACATATACATGCACAAATTTCCTCTCTCGCTGCATCAGTTTCCATTATAGGAAATAATGGATCTTCTAGCAACCCTCCTCTATATACACCCTTGCCATCAAGTCATAATTGAGTATTACGTAACATGATATGAAAGGTGGAGATCCGTAAATTTGATGGGAAGGATCCAGTCACTTGGATCAACCAAATCGAGAAGTTTTTTGATCTACACCAAACCCCTGGTGCATAGAAGGTGATTGTAGCATCCTTATACCTGGAACCAAACAAATTCATTTAATATTGTTGGTTGAGTGCACAGAAATAGAAAAAGGATTGAATCTCTCTTGGTTATCATTCCCAGATGAAATTCAGTTATACTATATGTCACTGAGAACTACTTTAGTTAGCTTTCCAGATTACAGTAAACAGGTTTGGTCAAGGATTACATTCAACAATTTCAAAATTTATCCTTGAGAGTGGAGGATATCACTAACGAGAACCTTAATGAGTTGTTTTAGGTAGGTCTCAAGGATAACATTTAGCATGATGTTCATATTTTTAACTCGAATTCGATCTCTGACTCTATGGTCCTTTCTCAAAGAATGGAAGAAGGGGATTTTCCAAACATCGGGTATTCATCTCAGGTTGAGAATGACATATGCCAAGACCATCATTCTCCCAACCCATTCGACTGACTCCTCAACAAATCAAAGAGAAAAATTCCAAAGGGTTATGCTTCAATTGTGATAGAAAATATATTCGAGGTCAAAAATGTGCTGAGAAGAAGTTGTTCTACATTGAAGGAGAAGAGGAGGATGAAGAGGAGGAGAACAACACAGAGGAGGCGGAGGAAGATCCTGAGAGTAGCTAGGAAGAATCTCCACCAACCATTTCATGTTATTCTTTATCTGAAATTAGCACTCCACAAACCATCAATGTGGTGGGTTTCCTCAAGAAACAAAGATTCGCCATATTGATTGATTCAAGTAGTATACATAACTTCATCAACCATAAATTGGCAGCAAGATTGAAATTCTTTATTTATCCAGCCCCTAAATTTTAATTCATGATTGTTGATGGGGGCACAATTAGTTCAGGAAAATGTCATAGTATCAAGCTATCCATGGGTGAGTAAAAATTGGACTCTCCTATGTTTGACATTCCTATGTGTGGTTCCAATATTATTTTTGGAGTACAATGGCTCACAAACTTGGGGAAAATTGAGATGAAATTTCAGGAATTGTTCACGTGCTTCTAATCTGAGGGTAATAATTTTTTACTTTGGGGATTATGGGAAACAGCCCCTCAACTGGTTAGCTCCCATAAGATGCAAAAGCTATTACCGAAGGGTGGTGATGGGTTTGTCACACAATTGTTCTCCCTCGAAGCAGGATAGGTGAAGACCGATAGCCCTCTAGATTTATAGCTCATTCTAGATAACCACTCAAAGGTTTTTGGTGATATGCCAAAAGCTCTTCCTCTAAAATGTTCACATGATCATATCATTCATTTACTTCCAAGAAGTCAACCACCCAACATCTACCCGTATAGGTACCCCTATATCCAAAAGAGTGAGATTGAGAATATGGTACACAATATGGTGGAAGAAGGTATTAAATGCCCTAGTCAGATTGTGTATTCTTCTCTTGTGGTGATGGTGGGTAAGAAGGATGAAAATTGGAGGATGTGTCCAGATTACAGAGATATCAACAATAACACAGTCAAGGATAAGTTTCTTATTCATGTAATTGATGATTTTTTAGATGAGTTACATGGTGTTGTAGCTGGATCTTCATTTGGGTTATCATCAAATTCAAATTAAGGATGAAGATTTCCATAAGACAGCTTTCCAAACCCATGAGGGTCACTATGAGCTTCTAGTGATGACTTTTGTCCTAAAAAATTCCCCCTCTACTTTTCATAGTCTGATGAACACCATCTTTTGGTCATTTCTTCATAATGTTTTTTGGGTATTTTTTGATGATATCTTAATTTATAGAAATACCTGTGAAGATCATTTGTAGTAGGAATATTAAGTTCTCTTAACCCTAAAAAAAAATTAACTTTATGCCACACCATCCAAATGCTCTTTTGCGGTGAATGAAGTGGAGTATTTAGGTCACATTTTGTCACATGAAGGAGTAAAAGTGGACCCTCAGAAGATCAAAGCCATGATGGAATGGCCCATTCTAAATACATTGAAATAGTTACAAGGATTTTTGGGATTAAAAGGTTACTATAAGAGGTTTTTCAATCACTATGGGCATATAGAAAGACTCTCACAGCTCTCTTAAAGAAATATTACTTCCAGTGGAATGATGTTGCTACTATGGCTTTTGAACAACTCAAAGAGGCTATATGTACTACCCCAGTCCTGGCTACTCTAGAATTTTTGAAGAATTTTATTGTGGAATGTGATGCATATGGATATGGAATGGGTGTAGTGCTCATACAAGAAGGACACCCCATTAATTTTAAGAGTTTCCAACTCACAGGGAAGAACTTTCTCAAGTCCATATATGACAAGGAAATGATGTCTATCCTCCATGCTATAAAAAAATGACAACCCTACCCACAGGGTAGGAACTTCAAGGTAAAAAACCGACCATGATATTCTTAAGTATTTCCTAGAATAGAGGTTATCATTTGAGGAACAACAAAAATGGTTACTAAAATATTATGATTTGACTTTGAAATAATTTACAAGAAGGGGAAGGAAAATGTTGTTGCAGATGTGCTCTCCAGAAAGGATGAGCCCATTGAAGCACTACTTTGTGCCATGTTAGTACTACAACCAAATTGGATAGTAGAGGCTAGGACTGAATGGGAACATGATGCACCAACATAAGATCTCATTCCCATATTAGTAAATATTCTAAAGTGTTAGACAAATTTGTATGAGATGGTGTTACTCTTTAGTATAAGGATCATTTGTACTTGTGTAACAATTCAGTACTTGAGTATAAGATCATTCAAGAATTACACCCCTCTCCCATAGGTGGGAATTTTGGATTATTGAAGACACATCATTGAATAAAAAGGGGACTTAATTTGGGAAGGCCCTAAGGGGGATGTACAGAAACTTGTTTTTGAATGTATGATATGTCAGCAAACTAAGGGAGAAACAGTTAAGGCATGTGATTTTTTACAACCCCTATCTATTCCAAGCCAGCGGTGGGAGGAGGTTTCCATGGACTTCATCGCAGGGCTTCCCAGGCCAGATGGTAAGAATGTCATCATGGTGGTAGTTGATAGGCTCACTAAGTATGCTCACTTCTATGCATTATCACAACCCTTTACAACTAGTACAGTGGCCTCTTCCTTCATGGACATAGTTCAAAAACTCCATGGTACTCCTAAGATCATTTTAAGTGACAAAGATCTGATATTTACTAGTAAATTTTGGACTGATTTCTTTTCAGTTCTAGGTACTCAAATAGCTCATAGTTCATCATATCACCCCTCAATGGGATTGTCAAATATAGGTAGTCAACAAATGCCTTCAGGGGTATCTACAGTGTTTTGTGTCTGATCAACATGGAAGTTGGGCTCAGTGGCTACCTCTTACAAAATGGTGGTATAACACATCCTTTCATTCCTCTTCCAAGATGTCACCATTTGTGGATTTATATGGGTATGAACCACTCTCCATCATGTCCACTTTAAGGATAAATCATAAGGTTAGTGCAGTGGAGGACCACATCTAACATCAACAGGAAATCCTAGCATCCCTCAAAGAAAGTATGGCTCTCTCACAAAATAGAATGAAATAAAAAGTAAATCAACATTGAAGTGAAATACATTTTGAATCAGGTGATTGGGTATTTATAAGACTTTAACCATATAAACAGATGTCACTTGAGATAAAAAACAGAAGGATAAAATGTTGTCTCCCAAGTATTATGGTCTTTATCAAGTCTTACACAAGATTGGCACTGTGACATACAAATTGGACCTACCCCCTTCAACCAAAATACATCATGTATATCATGTCTCCTACTTAAAGAAGGTAATTGGAAAATGGGTACCCACCCAGATAGAATTACTAGAGCTGGATGATGAAGGGCGTATTATTATGGAACCTAAGTCATACCTTCAAATACATATAAAGAAGTTGCGTATCAGGGTCCTCCAGCAATAAATGATCAAGTAGAAGAACCTGTTAAATGAGGATTCCACCTAGGAGTCCATGAAGAATTCATGCAGAAGCATCCAAGATTACTCACCATTAAGGACAATGTTGGTTTCAAGGGAAGGGGAATACAATGCCCTTGATTTGCTTGCTTTGTAATGGGATATGATTAGTTGACATGTGGCCAGCATAATCTCTCCTTGGTCTTGTCACATCTTTCTCTGCTTTCATATTATAGTAGGGTCGGCATATGGACTAACCATTACCTAAGTAGGATATATATAGAAGGTAGGGGTAGTACTTGAGGATCATCTTGAGAATTATAATCTTATTGTAAGGTCTTGGAGGTTTCCCCTTCAAAGTGCTTGAGTGATATAAGCTATTCTATTTTGTTGTTCATTGATCATTTTAGTATTATCTACGATATGTTATTGACAATATCTAAGATGGTTCATTACAACATATGAATGTGAGCTATATGTGCAAGTTGATTATAGATACATGATGTGAATGGTAAAAAAAAATGAGCTAATGTATGATGTGTTTTGAAATCCCCTTTTGAAGCTATGACTGCAAGGGGGTCTTTGGAAAAAGCGGGAGTGTTGGGTGAAATTGAATTCTCAATAAAGATGAGTGATTTTCAATGGATTTTTTTACCTTTCACGGTTTTTTCCACTGATATCTTGTGTCTCTATGTTCATTTAATTTATGTATCATGTTGTTTACATTATTTAATGTGTAATATAAACATCTTAATTTATGTTTTAATTACTGCACTTCATAAACTATAATTATCGGCAATTTAATGTGGTAGATCTATAATTTGTAACATTATGTATCCCTTAAATTTCCTAGCATTTATATCATGTATATCCTTTCAATGCAACTGCAAAGCTAGGGTATGTCTTCCACTTACATGTACACAATTTTTTTTACATCACCATTCATTGTTATTAATATGTATATATAACTTATTAGTAATATATATTTACTATAACATTTTGTTGTGGATTTACATTTTTTTAGATCATGAAGACAATGAGAATATAAGACCTCTCAAAGTTTTGGATAATTGTAATATTCTTTCTATGAGTTCCAATGTATGCAGCCTATTTTTATTAGTAATATTTAAATTTATCAAATTTACTATGACCTTACTATAAGTGTCAAAATTTATTACTAATATACCATCCTTTTTCTTTTTAAAGTATTTCTTATTTTAATAGCATTGACACATTATTTTTTTGTATTAGTTCAACACTTATGCCATTAAACACACATAATAATGTAATTGCAGTAATCCAAGAATGTTTCAAATGCATTAAAAAAGTAAGGATGTCTAGGTTGGCCAAAAGTAAGACATATTTTATACTCAACAAAGATTGCATTAAATAAGAAAATCATATATATTAGTTATTCATATGTAAATTCATAACGAAAATTTTATATTTTTATCGTAATATTGGATGTTTTCAATTATTTAAACTCATGCACATGATTAACCGTGGTTATCAATATAAAAATTTTATTTGGCTTTCCTATAAGATGATTAAGACGATATAACATTGGTAATAATTAGGTTAATTTTTTTTTGTCTAGCTTACGTTTTGATTTATTTATGACTCTTGGTTTGTTAACACATAAATTAACTTATTAACAAACTTATTTTTATTTGATGTTTGTGTCTACATCTTTTGTACATTTAAAATTGGCATTTAGGTAACATTTTAAAAAATAATAATAATAATTAAAATTAAAATTGTTTTGCTTAAAGAATTTGAATGTTTCTTTTTTAATTTTTAAGTATACATATGTCTAGACAACATCACAACTACTATTTAAATTTGCATGTTAATGTGATCTTTGATAGATGGTAAAGGGGTGGATTTCAGTTGTTGGGGGCTTTCAACTAGGGCTGACCATCTTCCCTAGCTTGTCATGTTTTATTCCATTCGAATCCACTTTCACTGTGCACGCCTTGTGCCATGCATGAGAGGATAAGAAACACTCTAAAATCTATCATCATATGCTAACAATAATTTTAAAGGGTGGACATTCTAATGATCCCTCCTCCATTGCCTTCAACAAAGTTTTAACTGAGAGTGTCATTGAACAAGACATTAGTGCACAAGAATATTTCCATATGTTTGTAGAAATTGCAACTTGTTCTTTGTAGTTGTCCGTTTGTCTCATTGAATGCTTGGGAGGTAGTTTTGCACAAAGAATCCCAGAAATCATAAAATTATCTTGACACTTCAACTTCATTAATGATTATAAGAAATGACCTTCCTCGTTATATTCTCTCTCGCTCATTGAAGATGCCCACTCTTGGTCTTATGGCAACAAATGAACCAACAATACATTATTTTGTTGTATTAGTTCTACGCTTATGTTATTAAAACACATAAAAATGTAGTTACATTAATCTCATTAATTTATTTTCTTAAGGATTGTGTGTTTGCATGATCTTTGATAGATTATGAACGAGGGTTTGAGTTGTTGGGGTCTTTTAACTAGGTTGACCATCTTTTATGGCTTCTCTTGTTGTGTCCACTTCAAAATCATGTGCAATGTGTTGGCCTCATGTTGTGCATGAGAGGATAAGAAATGATTTGAAACCTATCATCATATACTCACTAGCTAATTTCAAAGGGTGCACCATTATGATGATCCCTTCTCTGATGCTTTTAGAAAAGTTTTAACTGAAAGTTTTGTTGAGCATGACATCAGTCCACAAAAATCTTCCCATGTATTTTTAAGAAATTGCAACTTTTTCTTTGTAGTCACCCATTTGTCCCATTGAACATTGGGAAGGTAGTTTTCCACAAAATATCCCATTAAACTTTAAATCCTCTTGACACATCCACCTTCATTGACTATTACACGACATGCCCTTCCTCGCTAGATTCTCTCTCATTCATTGAAAATGCACACTCTTGGTTTTATGACAAAAACGAACCAACAATAAATGAGAAAAAGTGTTTGCCAGGTGTTGTGCATGTTTATTTTCGTTACTTTGAGGTCCCACCCAAAGAATCTCCTTTGTACAAAGGGTTTTGTTGGAGCAATATTCTCTTGTACAAACTTTTCACAACATACTTGTTGATATTGGCTCATCCACAAAAGAAATTATTGCTAATTGGGAGTCAATGTGCCTCTCCTACCATACATGGCATGTTGTTCGCACACACCCTCCACATTGGCCCAAGATTTTAACGATTCTTGTTATGATCATGGTCATATCAAAGACTGACTTCAACTAGATGAATGGAATCTCTTGTCCCTAACTCCATCCCAATAATTAATAGACACTTGATGAACTAAACATGCTTAGCCATCGTGATTTCAATATCCACTACAATTGGACTGACAATGATGTTGCACTTCCCTTGCAAGAGATTACATCGTCTTTCATTGAGTTTAATGAAACTTCAATGACCTTCGACCACATGCATTATTTTGTCTCTCCAATAACAACCCTCTTATGACCCTAACTAACACTTGACACTGTTCTCAACACTTTAGAGAGTGCTTCGAGCTGATATTAATTCTATTATTCCTTTGGTGGCCTTTCCCACACCACCCTTTGATACCTATAGTTACCACCATCGCGAACATGGTCTAAAATAATAAGCTATTTTTTACTTACACTGATCGCCTTGTGCTTCCGATCACCTTTCCTTCCCAAAATGCAACGTAGGCGAGAAGCAGTTAAGGAAATGTCAATCGTCGGGCGTACTTAATAGGTAAGTACTCATCCGGAAAATGAAAAAGAATTTGTTGGTAGAAATGCCCCACCCACAGATGAATGGAAACATGTTGATACGTTGTTTTAACCTAGAGATTACTCTAAGTACCGTCAAGGCGCCAGCTAAGAAAATGATTCACTCACCTAATTCAAATCGCTGTGCAGCGAAATGTCGCCAATGCCATCGTCACGTCTGCCACCTTCTTCCCTTTATATTGGAAACCCTTCATACCCGTGATCTGGGTACCGGAAATTGTTGTTGATATCGATCTGAGTATTTGAAACTGTTAGAGAATGAGGGAAATATTGCACATACAGGGCGGACAATGTGGGAACCAGATAGGGGCCAAGTTCTGGGAAGTGATATGTGGAGAACATGGGATCGATCCCAAGGGGTCGTACAGAGGGTCATCAGAAGTGCAATTGGAGAGGATAAATGTGTATTACAATGAGGCGAGTGGAGGGCGTTTCGTGCCAAGGGCGGTGCTTATGGATCTCGAACCTGGTACCATGGACAGTGTCCGTTCTGGTCATTATGGTCAGATTTACAGGCCTGATAACTTTGTTTTTGGACAGAGCGGCGCGGGGAATAACTGGGCCAAAGGCCATTATACCGAGGGCGCCGAACTCATTGACGGGGTTTTGGATGTTGTTAGAAAAGAAGCTGAAAACTGCGATTGCCTCCAAGGTTTTTTTTTTCCTTTAATTTTATTTTATAAGTTTCTTTTCCTTTTTTTAAAGGTGTTGCTAAATTATTTTCTCCTTTTTTTTCGGGGGAAAAAACAAAAACTTATTTGTCCTTAAAAGGAACATTTGTGTTTGACCTGGCTGGGAACTTGCATTGCTAGAATTTGATGTTTGATGTTTAATGTTATATGTAGCAAAAAAAAATTAGTGACGGTTCAAATAATTATTTGAATGTTATTCGATATTCAAAATTTAATATCCACTTTAATAATTGTATATTAATTATTAATAAATACATAGAATAATTTAAATTTTGTTTTTAAGAGATTGGAGATAAACAATTTGTTTTATAAATCCTTGACTTTCTATTGATGATCTATATGTATTCAGAGAACAATCCTTACACTTTCATGAACAACAATCACCCATCCCATTGTTAACCTAAAAAATGTCTATTTAATCATTCTTACTCTTATTATTTTTGTAGAGAGAACAATAGCTAATTGATAATAATAAGTTAAAGTTGCAACCAATGTTAATATTTATTAAAAAAAAGCTTTTACATAAACTTTTATGGTCAGTTTTTCTCCACTCTAGATTCCAACTTTTATATTTTCTAAATTACATTATAATTATAAATCTATGTGGGATTTTTTTAATTGATTGAATTTAAATGATTTTTAAAAACTTAATCTTTATAAATCTTTGGGCCTTTGTTGTACAATTATAAAATTAAAAAAAAATTAAAAAAAACAAGGCTACATTAATCAATTTCATAGTTTATCAGAGATATAATTTTTTTTCATAAATATCCATGTTCTACTAATCAATTGGATCTTCATTAATCAAAATGAAAAATCTAGAAATACCTTTAAAGCATTTAAATGCTATTTTAAATTACAATTAAAAATAAAAATATTACAAAAAAATGAAAGAAAAGACTAGCTAGGGCAAGCTTTCAATTCTATTAAAAATGAGTTTTGACTTCCAAATTTCAGACCTAAGAGTTCAACCTTCAAGTTTCACCTTTCTTTAAGAAATCTCAAATATAATGTTTGTAATTTAATTTATATTTGTAAGAAATCAAACAAAAAAAAATCAAAGAAAATGAAATCAAAACTAATTAAAAATGAAAACTAGTAGATGTTTCTATTTTATCAATGAGATATTAAGATGTTTATATTTTATTAATAACATATTAAGATATTTTTATTTTTTTAATTCTAAAGTTTCTATTTGTATTGTTATTTATTGTCATAAATCTCACAAATTCATAAGATATAGTGTAATATTTAATTTGACAATTTTATATATATGTGTGTGTGTGAAAGAGAGACAGTTATAAATTTAACATACATGTCATATTAACATTTAAATTATATTTTCACCTATCAATTATGAGGGTCATATTTTAAAAGTGGCTGTATTTTGATATCTAAAATAACTACCTAAAAACATTTAAACACCCCTGCAAAATCCAGCAGAGGTCTGACATTTGTTTTCCAGCTTTGATGTTTCGATTCAAACTTACAGCGGAGTCTTATGTAAGGGGCTACAGCTTCTATAATTTTGGTAAATAAGGTTTCATAAAAAATAAATGAAACCTTATGTAAAGTTCTTCCTCAAATTTCCGAGCAGTGACTATTTAAGAAATGATTTTTCCGCTTGCACTGGCTTTTTTCAACTTTTTCCCTGTGAAATGGCTGTCAGTGGTTAGCTTTTTTTTTAAAAATAAAAATAAAAACTGGGACAGATTACAGTTAATCCAAATTAATCTATGTAATTTTTTTTATTAATCCATAACTTTATTTTTTTAATTTTATCATCCATTGGACCGCACCTCAGCAAATCTGGCCTGATTTTGTCTCAGCAGCAGCAGCTCTAAATTTTAAGCGAATTATAGATTGTTTTACACTTGGTGGATTTGAATTAGATTGTTTTTAACATCTACTGTAGTCTTGTTCAATGATATTAACCGAGATGCTCTGTAAATGATTTTGTTAACATTTCTTAGCATGTGAAGAAGAAATGTTGTGATTGCCATTGGTGTGAGTGATAGTTATTTGTATGTTGATAATATGCAGGATTTCAAGTATGCCACTCTCTTGGAGGAGGAACGGGATCAGGTATGGGAACGCTATTGATCTCGAAGATAAGGGAGGAGTACCCTGATAGGATGATGATGACATTTTCTGTTTTCCCCCTCACCAAAGGTGTCTGACACTGTGGTTGAGCCCTATAATGCAACTCTCTCTGTGCATCAGCTGGTGGAGAATGCTGATGAATGCATGGTTCTTGATAATGAAGCTCTCTATGATATTTGCTTCAGAACTCTCAAGCTCACAACTCCTACATGTACGAGTCATATCATCAACTTTACTTCACTTAATTGTATCCATTTGAGACTCAATTTATGTTAAAATGATTTAATTATTTGAATGTGGGAGTGTGCAGTTGGAGACCTGAACCATCTGATTTCAGCAACCATGAGTGGAGTTACTTGCTGCTTACGTTTCCCAGGTCAGCTCAACTCCGATCTGCGTAAGCTGGCAGTGAATCTGATTCCGTTCCCTCGTCTTCATTTTTTCATGGTTGGGTTTGCACCCTTGACGTCAAGGGGGGTCCCAAGTTTACCGGGCGCTGAGCGTGCCTGAGTTAACCCAGCAAATGTGGGACTCGAAGAATATGATGTGTGCGGCGGACCCCTCGTCATGGTCGCTACCTCACAGCCTCCGCCATGTTCAGAGGAAAGATGAGCACCAAAGAGGTGGATGAGCAGATGCTGAATGTGCAGAACAAGAATTCCTCCTATTTTGTTGAGTGGATCCCAAACAATGTCAAGTCAAGTGTTTGTGATATTCCTCCCAAGGAGCTCAAGATGTCATCCACATTCATTGGCAACTCCACATCCATTCAGGAGATGTTCAGGCGTGTGAGTGAGCAATTTACAGCTATGTTTAGGAGAAAGGCTTTCTTGCATTGGTATACTGGTGAGGGTATGGATGAGATGGAGTTTACTGAGGCCGAAAGCAACATGAATGATTTGGTCTCAGAATACCAACAATACCAAGATGCCACTGCAGATGACGAGGGTGACTACGAAGACGAAGAAGAACAGCTTGCCAATTGACCATTAAACATGAAACTGGGACTTGTGGTGCGGTAGAGTTACAGAGTGTTGTATGTCTGCTGATCAACGTACAGTTGTAGAGATTTCTGCATTTTGGAGACAACTTTCATTGTAAGAGTGATTGTTTTAATTGTTGTGGATTGTATTTAATATTCACATGCAGAGCCCCATTAAAGGTTAGGAGACCTTAAGCAATAATTTGAGTGGATAATTTTAGTTGATAATTTATTCATGTCGAGTAAATAATTAAAAGCTGCCTACATTCTTGTATATTGAAGTTTGTATAGGGTTATAATTTTATTTTTTAATAAAGAAACTACCATATAAATACGATCAAAAATATCTTATAAAATTATCACAAAAGGATGAGAAATATTCTTAAGGATGGGGAGAATTAATCACACTAGCTATTCAAAATGCAGCAAATACAATTTTTTAATACCTGAACAAAGCACCATATTTTGATTGCAAGTCCAATTTACAAATATCAAGTATGCGATGGAACTCAAACCTGAATAAAGCACCATATTTTTTGCAAAACAATAAAAATTCTATGTAGATCGCATGGTTTTGTGAATAATGGTATTTGGGAACAAGCCTACTAATTCATTCATATAAAATAATAGACATGTCTCCCAAGAAAATAGGAATAGAGAATCAAATAGTTTTTCCTTCAATTATAGTCATCTCTACTGGCTACATCATTGACATTATGAAAAATGCACGAATCATTTTATAGAAACAATTACACACCTGCATAATCTGGACCAAAGAATGTGTTAACATTAGCAAAAAAGTCATATGAGCTCACAAATGTGTTGTATTTATTTTTACTTGCAAATATATTTATAGTACATTTTTATGTGTATCCCTTAAATTTATGTTATTAAATAATAATATCAGTAAATTGTTTTAATGCTAAGTTCTAAAAATAGCATAAAGTAAAAGAAAATTTAAAATTTAGGCACCCCCCTACCTATTAGTGCCCTAGGCAACTTCCTAGTTTGCCTAGGGCTTAATCTGGTCTGTAAACTCTTCAATTTTGGAATTATCCACAGAATCACAAGTAACGGCTACTATTCTACTTTCTATTAGAAAATAACAGAGATAGCTAGTGAATGAATTATACTTGTGCTTAGAATCAACAATTTGCAGAAAGGGAAAGAATATAGACTCATACACCAACAATTTTATCCTGGAAAACCTCCAGACGAGGAAAAAACCAGTCGGGAAGGGAAATTGTCCTTTCTTCCCACTTTTATTGGCCAATTCAATAATAAGTATAGAAATTACAATAAGTATGAAAGAGAAGTAGATAATATCTCACACTTCCTCCCAGTTACTTGCTTGCTTTGTCTCAATTACCTCCTTGCTTCTACAAATCACAATTCCAACACTAAGAGCTTCTTACTCACTTGCTTCATGCTTCGATGGCTTTGTTCTCTTCCATAACATGCCTTTATAGCCTTTCTCATGTTCTCCTGTGCACTGGAGAATGGGAAAGGTCATGCAGAAGAAGAGACATGGACACCTTTTGGAATTATGGGACTATTCGTGTCATAATTTATTTTCTGTCTGCAAGAGCTAGGACCACCACCCAATGCAGACTGGCAGTCCCAGGACCGCTGCCCTGCACAGGGCGGTGGTCCTGTCACTAAACAGACAGAACCTCTGTGTATCATTTTTTTCTTCTTCGTGTTGGCTGATTTGATAAAGTAGAGTCATTTTGGATCCCTATCGATTACACCTCCCTTGCTTAGGCGGATTTTGGTCCCAAAAAAGCTTAGTTGGGGAGTAGATGAGGAAATAATTCCCTCACTTGCTCCTTCGAGTACCATCCACGGGGGGTTCACTTAGTAAAAGTATGGTATAGCACGTGCGTTCGAAGGGTATTAAAGAATACCCTTAATTCTAGTTTCTACCTCTAATTATTCAATTGATAATACCCCCTCATGTTATATTATTATATTTAAAATACCCCCTATTTTTTCCATGTACCTTACTTACCCATTTTTCAATTACAATGTTATTTACCCCTTTTTATTTCTACCCTAATATATTAGACAAAACATATATTATATTTCTCACTCAATTTTTTTTAAGATGCATTTCCTCTCAAAATATAGTTTGAAGCCATTGAAGACCTATTATAAATCACCTTAT
This sequence comes from Taxus chinensis, assembly GCA_019776745.2. Taxonomy (NCBI): domain Eukaryota; kingdom Viridiplantae; phylum Streptophyta; class Pinopsida; order Cupressales; family Taxaceae; genus Taxus; species Taxus chinensis. The sequence continues at coordinate 606,447,290 of CM034147.1, forward strand.
ATATGTTAAGCTTTAATCATTTATCAATAGTTCTTCGAATAATTAATATGGTGAAATAATATCACTTGTGTTGAAAAGCATACACAATCCTGCTTTTCTACCATCTTAATATTTCTTTGGTTAAAAATCTAGATTTCTCTATTAAAAAAGAGATTATAATTTAATTTATGACCACACTCCTTTTTCAATTTTAAGGTATTTACTTTTAAAAACTAGGGTTCAAATGTTTTAGTTTTATATTACAATTAAACCTCCCTTTCCTTTGGCCCACCTCTCCAACTTACCCCCAATACTTGATTCAAAACATTAATAAATTAAACCCTTTCACCCCCTCATGTCTACCGGTATATTGACTTTAATTTTATTAATTTTAATCACCTCAATATGAACCCACGTGCTAGGATATTGCCCAGATAATGAACCCCCTGTGGTACCATCAGGCCTGCCTTGGTGTTTTTCCTTTCAGTATAATCTGCCAAGACTCCTGCGGACCTCTCCGAGTCTCTCTAACCTTCTGCTGCAGTACTACATCCTCCTCCAATTCACCTTGTGAGTCCAAGATGCAATCCTTAATGGAAGGTAGCAACTATAGTTCTTCTTCTTCTTCTTCTAGCATGGATGGCTCATATAGGTGCAAGTTCTCACAGTTTACTACAGAGTACATCCTCACGAATGACGAAAAATCAAGTCGAAAGGCATTTTCTCCAACCTGCTCCAATATGGTGAAGGGTCCATATCGTAGTGGCTTGAGCTTCCGTGCTTGACCTTGTAGTCTCTCTTACTCAAGTAAAGCCAAAATCTATCTCCAACATGAAGCTTATGTTCCCTTCTATGTTGATCGTGCCTAGCTTTATACTTGGCCTGAGATTTCTCTAGTTATTCCTTGACTTTGAGATGGATTTTCCGGATCCTCTCAATGAATTTGTTTTCTTTAGTCACCTCTGTGTTTCATGTATCCTTCTCATCATGTTGTCCAACTACTATGTCCAGTGGATTTGTAGGTAGATATCCCAAGCATGCTTCAAACGGTGACTTCATAGTGGATGTGTGTACTTCCAGGTTATAGGAATGCTAAATGTAGGCTAAGGACTCATCCCAAATCATTGGGTATTTCCTGTTATACCCTCTGATCAATTATACCAAAGTCATGTTTACCACCTTTGTTTGTCCATCTGTCTGTGGATGGAAAGTCGTGCTCCTCTGTAACTTGGTATCTATCTTGTCCCACAAAGTAGTCCAAAAATTCCCCAAAAACTTGGAATCCCTGTCAGAGACAATAGACTTTGGCAAACGAAAATGCACCCATACATTAGCAAAGAAAAGATCTGCCGCCTCATGTGCTTTCACTATCTTTTTACATGCCATAAGAATACACATTTTACTGAATCTATCAACAACAACATAGAGATAGTCATGGCCATGTTTAGACATAGGTAATCCTCCTACAAAATCCATAGAAATGTCCTCCCATGGATGAGTAGGTAATGGTAAAGGCATATACAAACCTTCCTTCCGAGTTTTAGGCTTGCTAGAACAACAAAGTTTACATCCACGAATAAATTTTGATACTTCTTCTTGCATGTTAGGCCAATATACATACCTTTGCAAGTGGGATAGGGTCTTACCAACACTGAAATGTCTCGCTACTTTCGAGGTATGTGCTTCCCTCATTAATAGAATTCTAACTCTTCTTTAGGCACACAAAGTTTCCCCCATCGGTATAGCATCCTCGTCCTTGAGATAACAATCTTCAATTCCCTATCCTTTTCAGCCCCTTGGGACTGCAACTTCCGAAATGTTACCCCAAAGTCTATGTCTTGGGCATATGCCTCTCTATAATCTTCCTTCATGAAGGGATCGATCTGACAGATAGTAGCCAAACATGAGAACTTTTCCTGTGTGGGTGGCCTAGACAACATGTCTGCCACCAAATTTTTACTACCCTTATTGTATTTGATCAATAGATGGAACTACTGAAGAAACCCCATCCATTTGTAGTGCATTGCCTACTACAATTTAGATTGTGCTTGCAAATACTGGAGAGGTTTGTGGTCAGTGTGCACAATAGTTTCTTTACCCAACACATAATGATTCCATTTTTTAATTGCTTGAACTAGTGCATACATTTCTTTATCATATATTGAATATCCTTTAACTACTGAAGTGAAGGTTTCAGAAGGATAACATATGGGTTTACCTCCTTGAAGGAACACTACGCCCATAGCGTAATCATTGGCATCTGTCTCTACTTCAAAAGGTTGCTGCAAACTAGGAAGAGAAAGTACTAGAGCATGACTACTCTTGTATTTTAATAACTCAAAGGATTTGTCTTGTTCCTTACCCCAGTCAAAACCCTTACTCTTTGTGGCCATTGTGTGTAGAGGTGTTGCAATCGCCGAAGAAACCCAGAATGAATTTCCGCATGTATTGTATTGCTCCCACAAAACTTCTAGTCTCTGTGGCTCCTATTGGTGTTGGCCAATTTGTGATGGCTTCCAAATTCTTTGGATCCACTCGTAGCTATCCTCCTCCAACCACGTGCCCAAGATAGACAAGTGACTGTTTGGAAAATTCACATTTCTTCATATTACAAAGTAGTTGTTTCTCCTTGAGAACTTGCAAGACTTGCTATGCAAATGCAGTTAGATGTTCTTCCCATGTGGCACTAAAAATCAAGATATCATCTAGATACACAATGACACATGAATATATGAAATCCCGCAATACATCATTAATCATTATCATAAATGTTGCAGGTGCATTGCACAATCCAAAAGGAATTACTAACCATTCATATAAACCCTGTTTTGTTTTGAAGGCAGTCTTCCATATATCCTCCTCCTTCATCCTGACTTGGTGATAACCTAACTTGAGATCCAACTTCATAAAAAATTGGGCATGCTAAAGCTAGTCCAAGAGATCATCTATGCGGGGAAGTGGATATTTTTTCTTTATGGTGATCTTGTTCAAAGCACGGTAGTCGATGCAAATTCTCCAAGAACCATCCTTCTTTAGCACCATCACAATAGGTGAATTGCATGGTGAGGTGCTCGGACGTATCACTCCTTGATCTATTAGTTCCTGGAGTTATTTATTTACTTCAATACTCTCAAGAAAGGATTTCCTATACAACCCAATTTGTTCGGTAGAGGTGACTCTGGCAGTAGCTTGAATCTCATGCTCTACTTCCTGTTTTGGTGGTAATCCTGTTAGGAGCCTGAAATACTTCTTGAAAATACTAAATAATACTATCCAAATCTTGTTTTCCTTGGTTAGAAATCTCTGAAACTTCTACCCCATCTTGTTTATCCTTTAACAAAAGTAAACAAAACTGATTATGATTTGATCCTGAATAAGCCATTTTTCTTAGTTAGCACTTACCATAGTAACCCGTGTCTTACGCTGGTGTGCATGGATGTTGTAGCTGATCCCATACTTGACCCATCTGTACCGGTTTTCCCTTCTCATAAATATAACATCCCTAACATACAAGTAAGGGCTTCTCGAATACAACATCAAAAGCATCAAGTGGAATAATGTCAGCTTCAAAAACATATATATATATATATATATATATTGGTAATTTATCCCAAACTTGACCTTACATCTTCTTATTACCTGAATTTCAACACCCTTCTTCACCCAACCCAAAGGATAAGGGTGCAGATGCTCATAAGTCTCAAGACAAAGCTTCTTTACAACTGCCTCATAAATCAAGTTAGATTGAGAACCGGTATCAACCAAAGCATTTACCTTAGTCCTGTTGATCTGGATTTTTGATTTGGAATAGTCTACTCTTCTCCTCTTCCTGGCTATCCATGTTGGTGGCCATGCATCCAAGCCTTTCGTCTACATCAGAGTCATCTTTGATTTCCACCTCCCCTTCTGTCTTTCACAGCTATCATGGACTTCTTGGATTCCTTGGTTTGGTTCTTCGGATGTAACTCCGGATGTAACTTCCAACATGTAGCGTTAGTATGACCATTGATATCACAATTCTTGTAAAAATTCTTGGGATCTTTACAAGTATTTAAAGTAGTGGCAGCTTGTTTACCTTTCCCTTTCAACTTACTCTTGCTCACTTGTTTGCCCATAACTCATTTCTTCTGCTGATTTGTTGACTGCTTTACCCTCAGCTTTGCTTCTCCTTTCTTTCTTCTCATCATCTATGCAGTACTGCTTGTACACATGCTTCATTAAGATCCTTGGGCTTTGTGGAGATGAATTTTCTTCGAAGGTGAGTGTGAAGTCCTCCCAAGTATTTGGTCAGAATATCCTCATCCTCCAAATCCATGTTCAAGCAACATGGCTTGCCTCTGAAACTCCGTAGTATAGTCCTACACACTTTGACCATTGCCTTGTCTAAAATACTGCTATTTAATCATTTGGTCAGTTTTATGGCCAATAGGATAGAAGTTAGCTCTAAGTAATTCCTGTAAATTCTTGCCAAGATTTCACAATAGGATGCTTCTTCTTTTCACAAGTAGTTAGATGAGTTTCTCACAAAACTAGAGCATGTCCCTCCATTTTGAGACGTGCAAAGGTGATCCTTTGTGCCTCAGTGACATTATGGACACTAAAATAGACTTCTAACTATTTCAACCATTTATCAAGTAATTCTGCATGTACTTGTCCTTCAAAGCTTTTGATTTCGACTTTAGTCTCAACTTTAAAAGGAGTATGTTCAGATTTTATCCTTTTCTCTTGTATTAGAAGTCTCTTCTTCATGCTCTTCCCCATAATCTTTCTTCATGGTGGCTCCTTGCCTATACCAAATTTTTCGGCTAAGCCTCAGTACCACCGAGTCCATGGAGTCTTGCTTGACGGAAGTTGTCTTCTACAAATCTGACAATTTCCTCTTGCCTTCTAAACATCCTATCCATCATGGTCTCCAGCATCTCAATTCTATGGACCAAGTTCTCTTCCTCCATTTCTCTCTGAGATTCTCTGTTTCCACTTCTTTGTAGAAATATCCGGATCACAAGGTAAAGCTTCTTCGCCTTTAGATATTGTCACTGTCATACAAATTCTAAGAATGAAATACCACATTCCTAGATACTTGTTAGCTCTGATACCAAAATGATCTGTAAACTCTTCAACTTTGGAATTATTCACAGAATCACAAATTAATCATTGTTGTTCTACTTTCTATTGGAAAATAATAGAGATAGCTAGTGAATGAATCATTACTTGTGCTTAGACATCAACAATTATGCAGTAAAGGGAAAGAATAATAAGACTCCCCCCCCCCCCCCCATAACACCAACAATTTTATAATGGAAAACCTCCAATGGAGGACAAACCAGTCGGGAAGGGAAATTGCTCTTTCTTCCCACTTCTATTGGCCAATTTGAATCAACAGGTACATAGAATTTACAATAAGTAAGAAAGAGCAGTAGATAATATCTCAAGACTCCCTTTCACTTACTTGCTTGCTCTGTCCCAATTACTCCTTTCTTCTATAAAAATCACAATTTCAAGCACCAAGAGCTTCTTGCTCACTTGCTCCCATGCTTCAATGATCTTCTAGTACATTCTTTATTGTATCACGTAAATTTATAGCCTTATCTCATGTCCTCATGTGCACTGGAGAATTTTAATGGAAAGGTCTATGAATGAGCATAGAGAAACTAACATCAATTTGAAATTTAGGCAGGTTGTACCTATTAGTGCCCTAGGCAACTTCCTAGTTTTCCTAGTCCGTAATGGCCAGGACCATTTGCCCTATGCAGACTGGCGGCCTTGGGATTCTCAAGCCCTAGCTATTGGGCCAAAGTAAAATTTGTTACTGTCGGTCAAACTGGGTGACAAAACTCTCCATTTTATTGTTTTCCTTCTTTGTGTTGACTGTATTTTGATGAAGTCGAGTTAGGGTTGTTGGATCCCTGGATCAGGAAATGCTATGGAAATTAGCTTGTAAAGTGGACTACTATAGCCTAAGCGTGATATCCACCTGGTGTGTTGCAAGTCTAATGAGTGATGATTTAGCCCTAAGTGTATATCATTATGAGATGAAGGAGTGGATTTAGGGTGTACGATTTATCCTATTAGCATATATCACTATATGATGAATAAGAAGGGAGTGGTGATGTAATTTAAGGTGTATGCCACTAGAATATGTTAAAAGGAGGGTGGTGATTTAGCCTAAAGTGTATACTTCACGTTTACAAGGTGATAAGAATGTGTTAGACAATTTAAGTACTAAGGTGTATGGTTCACTAGAATGTGTGAAATGCTGAAGTGACGGAAAATTTCAAAATGGTGACTTTTGTACCATTCTTCCATTGGTATTGGATAAACTCCTCGGTAAAGTCGCACCTATGATACTGAGGAACTGCACAGCGTGTCATAGAAATGGTTAGTGCAGTGTGTAAAAAACATGACCTAGGTACAAATGCCCAAGGTATGTGACATGCACAATGTACATTTTTTGCAATGTATGAATGTGACAGTGGGAGATGTACATGTGTTCCTATGTAACTAAGTGTGGAGATAGACCATAGGATGGTGAACAACATGATCGATAGGTTCAAAACTCAGACCCATTGTAGCATAAAGGAAATAATAGTGTAGCATGTCAGACAACAAATAGGATGTATGAAATGCAAAGTGAGTAAATGCACACGGGACTGCATATGCAATAGGCGTATGAGTAGCATGATAGTTTTATGGGCATAAGGGAATGATAGATGGGAAACTAGACCCATCACTATATGACGGAAGTCTCAGTGTAGGGTATAAAATGGACCAGGATGGATAGATGTGCTATGTGATATATAGAAAATGTTAACATCAAGGTATGATGTGTAGATGATGCAAGATGATGCGATCACAATGTAGTGGTCTTAGAATATGATAGTGCTTGAGAGGTAAAGCGAGACCACTGATATATAGATGCTAGACTTACTCAGTGTAAGATCCCAATAGAATGTGTGGATGAAATATAAAACTAGATTCATATATAATGATGACTAGTGTAGCGTGTATGAGATGAATGATGGAGCAAAATTTGATTCCTACTTAGCCACAATGAGGTATGACATAGGATGATAACTAAGATGTGAGCATACTGTATAGAGACTAATGATAAAATGTAGAGATGCATGATGTATGCTAATAGACATATGACAATGTGTAGAACCTAATATGTGAAGTGTATGGGGTTCAGTAGGTACTTGGTAATACTTTCAACAGTCTAATTATGTGAACTCAAAGCACAAGAGTGTGTCATTGTTGGTAACAACCTTTTCTAGATAGGTGTACAGAAGTATACGTATGTGATGAAGCAATCTAACGTCACCAAGAGTAGGGGTGCAACTAATGCTATTATGTAGTTTTGAAGGGGGGAGTGTGTAGTGATTATGCCCCATTAGTGATTAGGAAAGGTGAGTCAACTAATAAGACTTGGAGGGATAGAGGGCCGTTGACTGTTACTGGGGATAAGGAAAGTGTCTGACCATGATCTTACGAGGGAGGATATAGTAGATAAGATTCCGTGTATGTGAAACTACACGTATGAAAATAGGATGACTGGATGACTAACAATTATCTGAGGTGGTTGAATGTACGCAGGAGAGAGTGTCTCCAAAAAAATTGATGTGACCCTGAGTAGTTCTACGAGCCAAGCAAGCTGGATGGGTGGATACGAGGAGTAAGATGGGGTGGTGGAGAAATGAGAGGCATCCTAACTACTGGAGATCACGAATAATATGGTTCAAAAACTCTGACACAAGTCAGTATGATGCCGGTGATGAAATCTGATGGTAGACCTCCTAAAATGGTCTGATCTACAATATTGGTTTATGCTTGTAGATAGACCTAGTGTCTTAATTGTTTCCGATTAGTTCTGTTGGGAGACTAAGGAGTTGATGATGACAGAATTTTGTCACCAAGAATTCCCTTTGGTGTAGCATTGAAGGAAAAATAAGAGGTGGAGGGAATGGTATGACTAGTGGATCAATGTGGGGACTAGTAGGGGATATGTCTTTAAAAACCCAGAGAGTCCGCCAATAGGTGAGGCATGTAGCTCTACAAGAATCTTATGCTTCAACTCAGAATCTTTACTCAAGTATAACATGTCCTTGTACCATAGGGCATTACCTTTCCACTCAAATTTATTAGATGTCATAGATCCTTGCTTGATATTCTATATTAGATATTGTATATCCTTGTCTTGATCCCATTCCAATCTTGCTTCATCCACCCTATCGGCCGTCAACATGGACATTCCACATAGTAAGGCATCTGCGGAAGTATCCCTTCTAGACAACACATCAGCTAATACATTTTCTTTACCCTTTTTGTATATGATTTCAAAATCATAACCCAACATTTTTGTTACCCACTTTTGTTGTTCCTCAGATGATAACCTTTGCTCCAAAAAGTATTTGAGACTATCATGATCAGTTTTTACCTTGAGGTGTCTACCCATGAGATAGGGCCTCCATTGCTTGACCACATGAAGAATAACCATCATTTCTTTCTCATAGATAGGTTTGAGTGGATCTTTTCCTTTGAATTGGCAGCTCTCAAATGAAATTGGTCTTCCTTCTTGCATTAGAAATACTCCCAATCCTGATCCTAAAGCATCACATTCAATAATGAAGATTTTTGAGAAGTTGGGAGTATCCAAAACTGGGGTGTTGCACAAGGCTTCCTTTAGTTACCCAAAGGATTTAGTGGCTACATCTATCCAATGGAAGGCATCCTTCTTTAGCAATGCAGTGAGTGGGGTTGCTATTCTACCATATCCCTACACAAATCTTCTGTAGTACCTGTTGTCAAAATTCCCCCCCCAGGGTAAAATTTCGATAACATGCATCAGAGTTTTGCAGTTTCAGGCAAGTAGGTTGATCCAGGAAAAATTGTGAAAATTGGCTAAGTCCTAGTCCAAGGACGCAATTGGGACATGTGGGACAGAAAGACGCGGATCGGCCGAAAAGCCTCCAGGCGGCCCGCTAAGCATTTGGGACAATCGGGCCAGAAGTACGCGGTGGGCGCAAGAAGCCAATCCGGCCGAAAGAGGAAGAAAAATTAGCTAACTGCTGAGCGGGACAAAAGGACCCAAACCGGCCGGATCGGCCGAAATGAGAACAGACAGTCCTAAAGCATTTGGGACAAATCTGGGACAAAAAGGACGCAAACCAGCCGAACCGGGAAAAAAGAGTCAAGTCATTCCGAAAGCAGTTGGGCCTTTAGGACGCGTGGGACGCGGAAAGGCGGTTCCGCCAAAGCTGAAAGGAAAATCGAACTGTTTCTGGGATGAGGGAACAAAAAGACCCGAACCGGCCGGATCGGCCGAAATGAGCACAAAAAGTCTGAAACAAAGTGGGACAATGGGACAAAAAGACGCGAAGGAGCCGAAAGGGGCGAGAACCAGCCAGATCACTGACACGTGTCACAAGGAGAAAAAAAGTCAAAAGGTCAAAGGGGCGAGTTTTCGAGCACTGAACCGAACCAATGGGATAGTGCCACGTGTCCCAGCAAGGGCCCACAAGGAAATTTCAAAAGAAAGCCCGCCGAAAGGTAGAGGAGAGAGAATCACGTGACCAATCAATGCGTGCCACGTGTCATCCAGGTGGCGAAGCGCGGGAAAATATTTCAAAATCCGTCTTGGTCTGTTCCGTGCCCTAAATCTTCAGATTGTCATATCTTTTGATCCAGAGCTCGGATTTGCACGTTCCTTATATCAACGGAAAGCTTGTGAGATTCTCTACACGATTCCAGGGTCAATCTTGCATTTTGGTTCAGTTTGGAGAGAGAAAATCAAGAAACACCTCTGGCGTGAAATAACAAGCAGAAGTAATGCTTCAACAAACAACTTTAATGCAGCAGACAGTTCGCCGCTTCTGTTAGGCAGCCCGCCGTTTTGCCAGGATCCGCCGCTTCTGCCATGATGAGATGAATTGAATGCAACCTGGAGGTGGTTGGGGTAGATTTGGCTTTCCCTTCTCTCTTTCCTCTCTATATATTGAAAAGAGGAGCTTCTGTTCAAAGGTCGAACATTTTTTGTTTTGCCTCTCCCTTCTTCTCCTCAGGCGAATTTGTGGAATTCGAACCTCTCATTTGAACTGTAATACTATTCTACCTCATGGCATTCTGTAGTGTATTGTATCAATCTTTGGAGCAAATAATGCATGTCTGTGGATGATTCTCAGCCCTCTCTGTGTTCTTTTTGCATCCTCCTGGTCTTTCACTGCAGGTTTTGTCATCTGTGCATGATCTTATATCACATTCAAATGGTCTGTGTTTACTGGCAAAATAGGTGTTCTTCATTCCTCGGTGCATCACCTCTATTAGCTTAGATTTATTTTATGCATTTTCTTACCTTGTCTCCTTGGCAGATTAGATTAGGTTTTGAGAAAACCCTCTGCATATTTCGTGTGCATCTGAATAGAGGAATAGGAACCAGCCTTCTCTGGAGAATCCTTTCTCATTTTTTCAAGTCCCACACTTGGAGAAAGGATTCAATGTTATGCAATCACACTGGATGCCAAGTGATCAACCTAGAAACTTGATCTGCATCCAGGGGTGCTGTGATTTTGCATCAACAGTTTTGGCACGCCCGGTGGGACCTAGAGGTCTCATTTTTATTGCAGCAAAGTTGATATGCATCTGCTGCAATTTTCTTGCTTGAAAAGAGCTATTATTCACATATCTAGCGACTCCAAAAGGAAGATCAACTGGTTTCAGCAGCGCAGGCCTGAAAGCTTATGAGAAGAATCACAAGGTCAAGAGTTGGAGAAGAGGAAGTGCTGTTTGAATACCTGCAATTATCTCCAAGAAGAAGGCAAAGAGGAAGAAGGATTCAAAGGTCTCCATCTCCACCAAACAGAACTCTCTCAACTCCTCCACCTGATCGGCCTTTCATTCAGTATTCAAGAGTCCTTCGACCAATCAGAATGGCGCAACCAGCAAATCCCTTTGTCAATTTCACTGGCAGCAGCCCACTTGCCCTCAATGCACAGAATCCAGTTCCAATTGCAGCGTTGAAGAACATTCCATTTTTTACTGGAGAAAATCATACCACTCCTGGTGATCATGTCAAAGACATTGCTAACATCTGTGCAATCCATGAGATAAATGAAATGGATGTAGCTGTCAAATTGCTGGCATCTTCATTCAAGGGGAAAGCATTGCAATGGTTTAGGAGCCTTGAAGCTGGCTCTATCACAAACTAGAATCAGCTGTGTATTGCACTTCATGATCAATTTGGAGAGAAGGGAGACAACTTGTCTCTTTTGGAGCAGCTGACAACTATCAAGAGAGCCCCCAACGAGCAGCTAACTGACTTCAACTTCAGATTTCAAAGGTCTTGGGATAGAATTCCAGTAGCAGTCAGGCCAACAGCAGAAGGTGCTTTTCTATATTACCTTAAAGCTTTAAATTCTGATATTTCTATGTTGGTTCAATCTATGGGAGGCACAACTATCCCTGCTGCTTATAGTATTGCCATTAGAGCTGAAAATTGTCTGATTCAAGCTGGCAAGCTAGCTCCTAGGCCTCCAATGCCATTATATCCAAGTTTAGAGAGCCCAAGTGCTAGTCAAGCACCTGTCTTAGCTCCTATTCCCACTCCTAGAAATCAGAGTTCAAATGAAGCTTCCACTTCATCTCCAAGTGCCCCAAATGAGCTTCAAGAGGTCATGAAGCAATTGCAAAATCTAGGCAATGAGCTGGTCACACTCAAGAGACAGCAAGCTCAAGGTTTTAGACCTTCGTATCAGCCTCAAGCTCAACCTAATAGGCAGCCATATCAGCCTCAAAGGCCACCTAATCCAGCTGCAAATCAGAATCAAGCAAGGCCTCCTGCCAATAGACCATTCCAGCCCTATAATCCAAATGCCATATCTACCTCTAAGGCATTAGTACCAGCACAAAACAACATTGCCCAGGAGTATGATTGGTGTTTTCCATGTAATGAGCCTCATAATCAATCCATGTGCTTCAATGGTGCTTTGACTCAAGCTTTAATGGTAACAACTACTGGTGTGGAGGGTGAGAACAGTCAAGAAAACAGCCAACAACAAGAAACATTCCAACAGCAATCAGCCCCAAATGACACCACATTGGTAAATTGGCAAGCAGAGGATTTTTGTGGCATGAACCAGGTAGTTTCTCAAGGTGTTGCAGCAAACACAAGGTCAAAAAGGAGAAATTTGGGTGAAGAGCAGCCATTAGCCCCAGCCAATCCACAACCTTCCATGGCTCCACAAATGATTGGCAGGCAAAGTCCCGTTTCAAATGCACAAGGGCAGCCAAGAACAGCCCCTAGGCCAACTCAAATGCCAGCTGTTGCTGCCCACATACAAGGAGTAAATGTGCAAACCAAGGGACAGCAGAGAGATCCTTCATCACCATTCAGTATCATTGATCAGATGAAGAAGACAAACGTCAATATATCTATGTGGGAATCCCTATCCATCCCAGGCCAAAGAAATCTGCTGCAAGCTGCCATGAAGGATTGGCCAACTTCGAATCAGCAGGTCCAAATGCAAGAGAAAGTACTCACAAATGCTGCCCAGCCTGAAGGAAATCATGGAGCACAACAAGGTAGAATGCTGAAGCCTCCCCCTTTTTATGTTTCGTTAATCATTGGAAATCAGCTAGTGCATAATTGCATGATAGATTCCGGGGCAAGTAGCTCAGTAATGCCTAAACAGATAGCTGATCAGTTAGGGCTCCAGTATGAAATAACATCTAAGGGAGTAGTGCAGCTGGATGGGACAGCAATAGCAACAGTTGGAGTGATTAGAAATTTGAGTCTTACCTTGCATGCATGTCCAAATGTTGTTGTCTTACAAGATATATCAGTCATAGACCTTCCACCACTCTTTGCCCTATGTTTATCAAGGGACTTCACTGCCAAAATTGGGGGATATTTGTCCGCTGATTGGTCACACATGCTATTCAGAACAAGGTATGGAACTAAGGCTACAATTAGGTCAGAACCTATTGCAAACTTCCACATTGAGCCCTATACTCCAAGTCAGATTAATGCCAATTGCTCAGCATTTGATCAAGAAGATCACCCAAGCACGGATGAAACTGACACTAAAGTTGGAAACATCCCAGATCTAACTCTTGATGAATGGGCAAACAAGGTACATGCTTTTGATCCTTATCAAGGAATAGAAGAATCTGAGCTAGGAGTCTATTGTATACACGAAGAAAGTCAACCTATTCCTAGCATCACCAAGCCAAACCACAAGGATGACAATGAGGTGTGGCAGCTGTTTTTTGATGGATCAAGGAGTAGACAAGGTGCAGGAGGTGGAGCCATGCTTATTTCACCTCAAGGAGTAAGGTACTATTCAGCTTTTAGATTTCAATTTGCATGCTCCAATAACACTGCTGAATATGAAGCCTTGGTGCAAGGGATGCATTGGGCAATCAAGAGAAAAATAAAGAACTTGCAAGTTTTTGGGGACAGTGAATCGATTGTAAATCAGGTCAAGGGACAACATGCTGCCAAAAATGATCTACTCAGATGCTACAAGAACAGGGTGTGGGACCTCATGGAAGATTTTGAGGGTTTCGGCATCAAAGCCATCCCTAGGAAAGAGAATCAAGCTGCTGACAGGCTTGCAGCAGTAGGGGCAGCCTTTGACATTGTAGAAAACATTCAACAAGATAAGGTACAGCCAAACATCCACGTGATTATGAGGCCTTCAGTGCCGGATAACAATGTCAGTTGGCAGGTATTTGAGAATGACCAGCAAATCATCCACTTCTTGCAAGAAGAAGCTGAGTTCTCAGCTAAGAATCAAGAGAAGTTGGAACAGCAATATGGTGACCAGATGATACAGCTGAGAACTGACAAGCTGCCCAAAGGACTTATCACTTTGGAGTCCATTTTTAACCCCAATGATCAGTTTAGAAAGGAAAAAGCAAACATTCAGGTCAAGAGAGAAGATTCGGTATCCATCTTGGTAGAAGAGAACAAGCCATTGCAAATTGGAAGGATGACAACTGAGTAAGAAAGGTGTGAGTTCATACAGCTATGTCAAGAATTCCCTGACGTGTTTGCTTGGAGCTATGAAGACTTGAAAGGTTTCAATCCCAACTTAGCTCAGCATACCATCGAATTGGATCCTAATACTAAGCCTGTCAGGCAGAAACAGAGACCAGTCAATCCACACATGGAGCCTCTCATGAGGAAAGAATTGGACAAGCTGATTGAATCAAGAATCATATTCCCAATCAAGCATTCTAGTTGGGTTGCCAACTTAGTTCTAGTCAGAAAGAAGAGTGGAGAGATCAGACTGTGTGTTGACTTCAGAGATTTGAATAGAGCCTCTCTCAAGGACCATTATCCACTCCCTTCCATGGAGCAAATATTGCAGGTCGTAGCTGGTTCAGAAAGGTTTTCACTACTTGATGGTTACTCAGGCTTCAATCAGATTATGGTAAAAGAGGAAGACCAGTTCAAGACAGCCTTCACAACCAAATGGGGCACATATGCTTACAAGAAGATGCCATTTGGACTGTCGAACGCCGGAGCAACATTCCAGCGAGCTATGGATATGGCATTCAAAGGCTTGATCAACAAGATAGTGCTGATATACCTAGATGATATTACTGTCTTCTCAAAGAATGCAGCAGACCATTTCTTTCACCTCAGGCAAGTGTTTCAGAGGTGTAGAAAGTTTGGAGTGTCCTTAAATCCTAAGAAGTGCATCTTTCTTGCACATGAAGGGAAGCTCCTTGGCCATATTGTCTCCAAGGAAGGATTAGCAATTGATCCAGAGAGGGTTGAAGCCATAAGAGCTCTACCATTGCCAAGCCACAAGAAAGCCCTTCAGAGTTTCCTGGGAAGGATAAACTTTGTTCGGAGGTTTGTCCCAGATTTTGCAGCCCTTGTCAAGCCCATCACCAAAATGTTAAGGAAAGGCATGGCTTTCAAGTGGACGGCAGAAGGCAAAGAGAGTTTTGAAGCAATCAAGGAAGCCATCTCCCAAGCACCCACTCTCATCAACCCAGACTTTTCCAAGGATTTCATCCTCTATGCATTTGGAG
The DNA here is from genome assembly GCA_019776745.2 of Taxus chinensis. Taxonomy (NCBI): domain Eukaryota; kingdom Viridiplantae; phylum Streptophyta; class Pinopsida; order Cupressales; family Taxaceae; genus Taxus; species Taxus chinensis. The sequence continues at coordinate 606,462,308 of CM034147.1, forward strand.
GTGATGACACTATTTCTGCCATTCTGGTACAACAGAACAAAGATAATGATGAACAACCAATTGCCTTCTTCAGCCAGAGCCTAGGTGACTGCGAAGTGAGGTACTCTTTTATTGAAAAGCATGTGCTTGCAGTAATCAGAAGCTTGAAGAAATTCAAGCATTTAGTCTCAAACAACAAGATCCAGTTGCTAGTCCCACATGCTGGGGTTAAGGATTTCCTCCTCAACAAGGATTTGAATGAGAAAAGGGCAGGATGGATCACCCGTGTCATGGAGTATGACATTGAGATCAAGATCACCAAGCTGGTAAGAGGCAAAGGTTTGTGTGAGCAGCTTGCTTCCAAACAACCAGACAACCCAGAAGATGAAGAAGACGCTGTCCTGCTATTACAAGATGATCAAAAATAGGAAAATGATGATGTGTCCACTCCCTGTTGGACTCAGAATATGATACATTTCCTACAGACGGGCATGTGCCCTCTAGAAATGAGCAAAGCAAAAAGAAGGTACTTCAGATTACAAGCAGTTCCATATGTACTTGTTGATGGTGTTTTGTTTAAAAAAGACATCAACGGTGTTCTATTGAGATGCATTGGGACAGGTCAGATTGAGAGGATCTTACACAAGTTCCATGACGGGGAGGCAAGAGGCCATTTCACCCCACGAGTAACAGCTCTCAAAATCATGAAAGCTGGTTACTATTGGCCTACTGTATTCAATGATTGCTACTCATGGGTTAAGAAATGCGAGAAATGTGCATTATTCACAGGGAAAGGAAGGTTAGCAGCACTGCCCCTTCGTCCAATTTCAGTAGATCATCCATTCATGCAATGGGGATTGGACTTCATTGGAGTCATCAATCCCAATTCGAGTCAAGGCCACAAGTGGATTCTTACAGCGACAGACTATTTCACCAAGTGGACCAAAGCAGTAGCACTCAAAGAGGCAAGTGAGTCTAACATACTAGATTTTTATGAAGAAATAGTAACCAGGTTCGGTGTGCCGGTCACCATCATATCAGATAATGCATTAGCATTCATAGGTTCAAAAATTACAGAATGGGCTGTCAAGAATGGAATCTATTTGAGCACCTCTTCAAATTATTACCCGCAGGGTAATGGACAGGCAGAGTCCACAAACAAGAATTTGCTAAAAATCATCAGAAGGACTCTGGATGAAAATCAAAGAACATGGCATACAAGGCTAAAATCAGCGTTATGGGCTGACAGGATAACACCAAAGAGGTCTACAGGTAATTCTCCCTACAAGTTGGTCTATGGGAAGGAGGCAATATTGCCTATATCATTAGAATTGCCAGCCTTGGAGCTCATGAAGCAGTTTGAGTTATCTGAGTTCGAACCAATGGAATTCAGGTATGCAGAATTGATGGAATTAGAAGAAATCAGAGAACAGGCAGTTCAGACGATTGAAAAGGATCAGGCCTTAGTAAAAAGATGGTTTGATAAGAGAGCAAGAGCAAGGACCTTCCAGGAAGGGGACCTAGTTCTCAAATGGGATGCAGATCGGGCAAAACCAGGAAGGCATTCCAAGTTTGATGCCATCTGGAGTGGTCCCTACATGGTCACGGGATGCAAAAATAGTAATGCCTTCCAATTGTCTGCATTGGATGGAAAGGAACTTCCGATTCCGGTTAACGGAACCTATCTTAAACATTGCTATTAAAAAAGAAAAGGTTTGCCCTTGTAAATATTAGTTTAGATTTTTCTTAATTCCTCTAAGTGCGTATGCACATTGTCCTGTGGTAGTTAGGTTTCTATTTCTCTAAGTGCTTTGGCACAGGTTTTGCTGCTCTCAGGTTGTTTTTTACAGTTCAGAGTGTTGCTGGAGAAGAAGTTGCAGTATCAGGCTCGTTTTAGGTCATTGCTTATGACTCTATGCCCAATGGATCGCTAAAAAGGCCACTGATCTTCTACCTAGCAGGTAGGTGACCCCACTGAGTCGTCAAAACTGTTGTCAAAATTTCCCCCCAGGGTAATTTCGATAACATGCATCAGAATATTCAAGTCCCAGGCAAGTAGGTTGATCCAGGAAAAATTGTGAAAATAAGCTAAGTCCTGCTCAAGGACGCCTTTGGGATGTGTGGGACAGAAAGACGCGGATCAGCCGAAAAGCCTCCAGGCATCCCGCTAAGCATTTGGGACAATCGGGCTAGAAGTATGCGACGGGCGTGAGAAGCCGATCCGGCCGAAAGAGGAAGAAAAATTGGCTAATTGAGCTAACTGCTGAGCGGGGACAAAAGGGCCCGAACCATTTGGGACATTCGGGAAAAGAGTCGAAGTCAGTCCGAAATCAGTTGGGCCTTTGGGATGCGTGGGACGTGGAAAGGCGGTTCGGCCGAAGGAAAGGAAAATCGAACTGTTTCTGGGATGGTTGGAACAAAAAGACCCGAACCGGCCGGATCGGCCGAAATGAGCACAAACAGTCCGAAACAAAGTGGGACAAGTGGGAAAAAAAGACGTGAAGGAGCCGAAAGGGGCGAGAACCAGCCAGATCACGACACGTGTCACAAGGAGGAAAAAGGTCAAAAAGTCAAAGGGGTGAGTTTTCGAGCACTGAACCGAACCAATGGGATAGTGCCACGTGTCCCAGCTAGGGCCCACAAGGAAATTTCAAAAGAAAGCCCACCGAGAGGTGGAGGAGAGAGATTTGCTCAGTGACCAATCAGATGCCTGCCACGTGTCATCCAGGTGGCGAAGTGTGGGAAAATATTTCAAAATCCGTCTTGGTCTGTTCCGTGCCCTAAATCTTCAGATTGTCATATCTTTTGATCCAGAGCTCGGATTTGCACGTTCCTTATATCAACGGAAAGCTTGTGAGATTCTCTACACGATTCCAGGGTCAATCTTGCATTTTGGTTCAGTTTGGAGAGAGAAAATCAAGAAACACCTCTGGCGTGAAATAACAAGCAGAAGTAATGCTTCAACAAACAACTTTAATGCAGCAGACAGTTCGTCGCTTCTGTTAGGCAGCCCGCCATTTTGCCAGGATCCGCCGCTTCTGCCATGATGAGATGAATTGAATATAACCTGGAGGTGGTTGGGGTAGATTTGGCTTTCCCTTCTCTCTTTCCTCTCTATATATTGAAAAGAGGAGCTTCTGTTCAAGGGTCGAACATTTTTTGTTTTTCCTCTCCCTTCTTCTCCTCAGGCGAATTTGTGGAATTCGAACCTCTCATTTGAACTGTAATACTATTCTACCTCATGGCATTCTGTAGTGTATTGTATCAATCTTTGGAGCAAATAATGCATGTCTGTGGATGATTCTCAGCCCTCTCTATGTTCATTTTTGCATCCTCCTGGTCTTTCACTGCAGGTTTTGTCATCTGTGCATGATCTTATATCACATTCAAATGGTCTGTGTTTACTGGCAAAATAGGTGTTCTTCATTCCTCGGTGCATCACCTCTATTAGCTTAGATTTATTTTATGCATTTTCTTACCTTGTCTCCTTGACAGATTAGATTAGGTTTTGAGAAAACCCTCTGCATATTTCATGTGCATCTGAACAGAGGAATAGGAACCAGCCTTCTCTGGAGAATCCTTTCTCATTTTTTCAAGTCCCACACTTGGAGAAAGGATTCAATGTTATGCAATCACACTGGATGCCAAGTGATCAACCTAGAAACTTGATCTACATCCAGGGGTGCTGTGATTTTGCATCAACAGTACCCTGTTAGTCCTAGGAACCCATGAAGATTTTTGAGATTTTTGGGCCTTGGCCATTCCACCATAGCTTTGATCTTCTGAGGATCAACTTTGACGCCTTCATGGGATACAATGTGACCCAAGTACTCTACCTCTTGTACACCAAAATAACATTTGGATGGCTTTACATAGAGAGTATGTTTCTCCAAAACTTCCAACACTTTATTTACATGTTGTAAGTGTTCTTCCCATGGCTTATTGTAAATCAATATGTCATCAAAGAAAACTAATACAAATTTCCTTTAAAATGGCCTTAAAATAGTGTTCATCAAGCTTTCAAAGGTTGAGGGAGCATTGTAAGACAAAAATGCAATACCAAAAACTCATAATGGACATCAGTGAGTCCTAAAATCCATTTTATGAACATCTTCCTCTCTTATTCTAATTTGATGGTACCCCGAACGAAGATCTAATTTTTTGAAATAAATAGCACCGTGCAATTCATCAAGTAAATAATAAATTACTGGAATAGGAAACCTATCTTTGATGGTGTAGCTTGTTGAGTTATCAGTAATCTGGACACATCCTCCATGTTTCATCCTTCTTATGTACCATGACCACTGGTGAAGAATATGCACTCTGGCTATGTTTGATGATACCTGCCTTCAACATTTCCTATACCATTTTCTCGATCTCACTTTTCTGGGAATATGGGTATCTGTATGGTCTTATGTTAGGTGTTTGGCTCCTTGGAATCAACTGAATGGCATGATCATGATCCCTAACTAGTGGTATTCCCTTTGGAATTGCATCAAAAATAGATGAGTGAGCATCAACAATCTTCTAAAGATCGGGTGGCATTGAAGACTCTGTATTTTGTACTTCTATGGAAAATAAATTTGCTATAAATCCATCTACTCCTTTTCTGAGAACCTTCTACATCTAATGAGAGATAATAATCTGTGGAGACTTAGCTACCATCCCATTCAATTGTATTGTCCTTCCATCTGAAATGAAATTGCATGAACAATTCTTGGAAATTCATCTCTATAGTACCTAAGGTTGTGAGCCATTGGACACCCAAAACAATATCTACCCCTCCCATAGAAATAACAAACATAGGTGAGTCTAACATGTAGTCTCCCATGGAAATCTTGATACTATGGCACTTTCCTGTGCACTTGACTATCCCACCATCTACAATCATAACTTGCATTTCTGGAGCTGGGTAAATAAAACAATTGAGGCAGGAAAGCTAACTTACTATTTATGAAGTTATGAGTACTCCCCGAGTCAATCAACATTGTCACCTTCTATTTTTTGAGATATCCAATAACCTTGAGTGTTTGAGGAGTACTAATACCTGAAAATGCATGGAAAGAAATTGTAGGTTGGTGATCCTCTACTTCATCTTCTATTGGTTCCTCATCCTCTCCTATAATTTCAGCTTCCTCATCATCCTCATTACCTCCGTCAATATAGAACAACTTCTTCTTAGCACATTTGTGTCCCAGTCCATATTTTCTATCACAGTTAAAACATAATCCTTTTTCTCTCTTTTCTTCCATTTGTTGAGGAGTCAGTCTAATTGGCCTAGAAAATGAAGGGGAAGAGATACTATGGTCTCTGGTGTTAATGAAAGGTGGCCTCCTACTATGCAAAGAACTTTTTCCTCTGCTCGACATGCCATGATAATAGAATCAGAAAGCTTGAGTGGATTAAACATACATACCTCATGCTCGATGTGGTCCTTAAGACCCCCAAGAAATAGGTCATTCAGATTCTCTTCTGGAATATTCTCCACCCTTAAGGATAGGTTCTAGAATTGATACACATAATCTTTGACTGATCCTATTTTTCATAACTTTGCTAATTGACTAAATTAGTTCTCTGAAACACTGGAACTATAGTGTAATTATAACTCCTCGGTAAAAACTGTCCAAGTGACACCAAGACCATTCTTCTTCCTCTGAGCACATAACCATCGATACCAAACAAATTGGTCTGGTTCAAGATACAGGGATGCCAATGTCACCTTTTGTCTTGATGGTGTTTGATGTAACTCAAAGAAGTTCTCCATTTGATTTATCTAATTCAGGGGATCCTTACCATCAAATTTGTGCATATCCACTTTCGGCATCATGTTTCTTGGTTGCGAATAAGTTGGATTCTGATTGGGCTAGAAAAGTGATCCAACATGGTTATTTTTTCCATGATTTTGAACTGAAGATCCTCCTTGGTTGATATGGGCCAGATTTGGGCCATACTATTTACCCTTTACATGTTGCATGATATCATCCAACCGATGATTGATTTGGGCTATGTCTCCTTTAGAGGCCATCTCAAATTGTACATTTTGTAGCTCATACTCAAGTTGGCTCACCTTATGATCAACTGAGGTAAACCCTAGTGCTGAGGAATCTGTATTTACCCTTTCTTACTCCATCTCTTCAATCACTACCCCATCTTTATTTGGGGTTTTACCCAGAGTAACTGGATTCTTTTTTTCTCTTGTGGAAGGCCCCGTCATGATGTCAAAAATTAGGGTTTAGGGTTTTGAATACAAATTCGGTTGAATAGGAAAAAACACAGAGAAGATACTAATACTATTTTTTGAGATATTTCCTGAAAATGTAAAGAACATGAAAATTTTACAAATTTCACCCTAGGGAGCAATTTTATGAAAAACCCTAAATTTGTAATAACTTTGTGCAAAATAAATCAAAAAAGACTGAAATTTTCAGGTAACCTTACTTGAAATGTTTCAAAACTCTGGTAAAAATATCTCCCACCAATTCTCTTTGGTTCATAAATATATTACGGAAACAAAAAACTTAGGGTTTTTTACCCTAATTTTGGCCCAGATCGCAGCTCTGATACCACTTGTAATGAAATTACTGTATAATTCAGATTATGAGCAGAAATAGAACACCAAATAACACAATATTTCAGAATAATGATCTCAATATGCAATTAGAATAGCTTCTCCACTTCGAGGGGGCAACCTCCAAACCATATAATAAGACTCAAATGCTCAAATGATAATGAACTACTACCTACAATCCCCTATATATACTATTCATATGCTATGGCCATCACCAAGGCTGACCTATTAAGCATGAGAAAGTATAAATGATATAATAAAATGATATGGTAAGCCACAAGTCATGGCTACTCATATCCTAATACAAGAAATAGGTTAAGGGTGTAGCACAATGACACCCTTGTCACTAGGTAAAGGTCTCATTGTTACAATTGACCGCACTTCATGTAAGAGATTTTTTTTACATGACAGTCTAATTTGAAATGGCCATTATGCATGGTGATTACAATAACCCAATGATCAAACTGGACTCATATCAGGTGATTCAAAGGTAAACCATTGATTAGAAGGAAAGTTGAATTAAGCACTTATCATTCAAAGCACACAACACATCATGAGCTTTAGACAAAATTTAGTAAATGTACCTTAGATCCCAAGTAGAAGGTGGCGAATTCTTAGGTATGACAAGAGTGACGCGAATGGTGAAGAGGATGGACATTATTATGTGTCCTTCAAATCAAGAGGCCAGATGAAACATGCTTACAAGGTGGTGCCTTTCCCTCCAGCTAGTATGGAGACCTTGGCTGTATGGATTGAATAGATGAAAAATGTGAAGAAGTAGAAGCTCTTCTACCAAACATCCCTGAAATATAAGCAAGGAGGATATATCAACAGGTATAATAATTAAATCATGTTCTAGATTAATGATCCTTATAGCACATATGAGTTAAATGATTCACATGTGATACCCAAATATTGTAACTATTCCTTTAAAGAAGGATATCAAGCCAAAAAAATGTTTATAAATTACATCTCTTAATACATGGGGTGGGATTACTTATCTGATATCTACAAGCATTAAAGTGTAAAATGTAGATCCTTAAATAAGGTTTTGTCTTTCCCCTGATGTAAGATACATAAATGATCATGTGTGACGCTATAAGAATCCATTTTTAACATTAAGTTGTAATTTGATAAGAAAATCAAGTTTCCATTTCATAATCCATGTATTGATATGATAGAAATACAAATGAGTATACCATTCAAGTAGCTTCATCAACTAGACTATAAGTGAAGAAGGATTTTAACAATAATCCTTGATTTCAATCATTCAAATAATAAGACAAGCTAGATGATAATACTTAAGATGTAGAAATGGATTTCTAGAAGTCAAAGCATGAAAATGTGGGCATGATTAAATCCTTAGGAAGATGTTGAATTTTGATTTTCTTTACAATCATATTAAAGACCATGAAGATAATTATTATCTTTAGAAGCATAGCAAGGAAATTTTATTTCAAGATGGACTTTCCCTTGAACTTGATATTTCAACTAGCCAACAACTATGCATGAGTGATTCTTCAATTTCAGTCTATTCAATGGAGGGCACTTATATCCAAGATGTAAACTGCAAGTCACATTGAGAGGTTAAGATTTCCATTATGAGTGATCAAAGGAATTCAGAATACCAAGAAGTGGAATCTTCTACTATAAAATGTTATTGGCACATTAGATGTTCCTTTAGAATAAATGGAAGGTGAGATACTAGGAGGAGATACCCACATGACCTTTCTGATTGAGAGGTGAAGAAGAGGAAATAAGCTGAAGAATAACATGGAATTTTAGAGGAAATACTAGTATGTATTAATTATGAAGAAACCATAAGAGGTGAGCTATAGGATTGAAATAATTGACCCATGCATTCCTTTCAACTATGGACTCATGGCTGGCAACAAGAAATTTTGTTTCTAGAATCTAAACATCTTCATGCCATAGGGATCCATGGACATGCTTGGATGTCAGTTTGGAGCAATAGTATGGCTCTCCTTCCATAATCCAGTGTTTCACAAATCACCTTTCAAAATAAGTCATTCCTACATGGATTGGCTTCATGTATTCACTTGTTGTCTATTAAATAATCCCTCCAAGAGTCTCAAAATTCATTTCCACATGCACACACTTAGATCTCAATGAGAAAACAGTTGATTGCCAATTATGTTTCCAAGTGTTGTTTTTGGACATTTTTTAGAACACTTTTTTTAGTGCACTGTCTTGTGACATGATCTGCATTTTCTTGCGGTTAATCACCTTTTCATCTCCAACATTCTAGTACATTGCCACCATTGACATCATTCTTAATAAAACAATCTTACAAAACTTCCTTTCTTAGATGCATTGCTACCTTGTCAGGCCAAGAAGGTAACATAACCCAGTATCATCCTTGTGGGTGATAAATTCCCGTTGAACTTCATGTACCTGGATTATGTTGTTCCATTCTTATAGGTTGTAACATTTTAGTCTATATTTGGTTGCACATATTATCCCCCTTCTTACGCGTGAAGATTAGATGTCTTTTAATACTCTCACCTACATCATATGGGGCATTTTTACATCTTCACATTCTTATGCATGTGTGTGGCATTCTACCCTTGTGCATCCCTAAGAGAATCTTGATGGGTAGCATCCACGATTTTTTGTCTTCCTATACATTACCTTAAATACAAATTCAAATAATATGAAAATAATAAAAATCATCCTACAAAATGTCACTTTTTGATTCATACCTATTCATGTGTGTGAATATTCTGATCGTCTAGGACAGATCTACCATTCATTACAACAAAGCTAGTTTTACAAGAATATTGGCAATAATTGGGAAATCATGTAATCTAGGGCACAACGAGTAGTTGCTTGGTACTGTTGATCAGGTAGTGCATCTGATTGCTTAGCATAGGACCAAAGGAAGCTTCATTATCCCCATTTCTTGGGGAACTACTTTTAATCCTTGTCATTAATTCTCATAAGTTGAAATCAAAGGAAATAAAAAACAAGCTATCCATTATGGGACTTAGCTCTATTAAGTTGGGGTTTATTTTCTGAGATAGCGTATTGAATTATCAAGATTGCATGGAATTACTTGAGGACATCTTTTACTATTTTTGTATTGCATTGCATTGTGTCTACTGTGTACATGGAGTGGGTGTAGCATTTTGAGCTAATGGAAAATTGTTTGTATTATGGATTTTCATTCATTTACACTTCTTGCATGTATGCATATATTTTAATAAGGACCGATGATGCGATCGCATAAGATAAAATGATGCAATACAATTTTTTTTTACAGTCTCCAAGATGATAGATATTTCCATATCCCTTCATGTATTAAATTTTTTTTCTTCCACATCACTCTCCTATGTTATGAGCCACTTTTCTTCCAACAGAATCTGTTGGGCACATAGGGATATTCTTTTGTTTTTGATGTCTATCTTATGTTCTTTCGTCTTTATTTATCATTGATTGACCTCTTTCATCACCCCATGGACTTGGACTCGAGGTGGGCATCCTTCATTCTACTAATTTTTCTTATTATCCCGTCTTTCATTATAATAGGTTGTTTACAATTTTCTAATATATTTGAAGATCATAATTTGACACACCCCAAAGAGGGGAAAATACTTAGACACCTAAAATTTGCTAACATACTTTACTGCTAAGTCTTACACTAACTATCCTCTTTTCCAAAAACTGTCGTAGATAATTAGCATTTTTCTGCTAATTACGTGAACATTTCCTCTCCATGAGGGGTTCATTAATTAATTATTGTTTTTTAATTTAGGCTCATCCATTGGTTCCTTCAAGAGGACCTCTTTTTAATGTTAGTTTTCCATTAATTAGTGTCCATTCCTATCCAACTTAATTAATTAATTGACTCTTAGCAAGTTTAATCAATAAATCTTCAAGATCTGGAATGAAAATTTCTCTTATATCTCTCAAATCATATTAGCATGGATTCTGAGTTTAATAAGCATTCGTATAAGGTACACCCAACTATTATTTAATCAATCTTGATATAATTAATATCACCCCCCTTAGGTCTCCCATGAATCACTAATGATATATCTAATCTCCTCTAAAGTAAAGTTAAAGTATGAATTATCCATTACTACAACTAGCTTTTCTATTATCCCACATGTCATAGGATATAAAAGCCTCTTAATACTATCTTATTTTCAATCGTGTTGGATATAAATAACCATCCTCCTGACCTTTCTTAGTATAGATTTGCATGCATATAGCATAAAGATATATGGCATTTTCATCTTTAAGCATCCTCCATTATTTTGGATTAAGCTTTTCATCTTGCATCCATACATGTTCAAAATTGAGTAATATGGGAAGATCCAAAATGACCTTGTAGTCATGTCTTGGTGAGATGTCCATTCTCAATTCTTGAGATCTCCACCATTCCATTTTGATTGCTTATGTTCTTAATAGGTTCATAGTTTATATTTTAGCATTCATAGAGAGTATGAGATTTAATATTTAGCATGTTAGTTTGGTTTTATTCAGAGTTTACATCATGTTGATAATGTTTAATCTCTTTAATCCCATAGCATGATGGTTCATGTTTAGTTAACTTTATTTGGAACTAATGTAGGATTGTTTTAGTTTCAATTCTTTATTTTAGACACCTATAACTATGCCCAAACAATTTAAATACTTAAATTGCACTAATTATCCCCTTTCTCGCAAATAAACCGACATATCGTCAAAAGTGCAATCACATTCCCTCTTATTGTCATTAATTAATTACAATATGCTAATTGATTAAGTCACCTATCCAACTGACACCCTAATTAATGACCTTTCATTAATTAAATCACCTCTTCTATCTAGATTAATTAATTATTATTAATTAATTAGTCTTCCCCTTCATTTAACTAGTAAATCAATATTTAATTGATTTAATCCCCTCGTAATAACCTAAATCATACTAATATTCCTCTAATTGGCTTCTATAAGCTTACGCCTACCTATTAGTTAATCACCTTTGATTAATTAAAACACCCCCCCAGCTCCCATGACTTGATAGAGCATATATTAAACCCTTCTAAAGTAAGGTTACCTTTAATAAAGCAACCTTATCCATTCCTAATCATGTTTTACCTTTATCCCACATGCAAAGGGATGAAGTGCTTCCTCTATCCATTGGGCTATATAAGGAGCCCTCCTTATACCTTTACACCTACACCTAATTCCCTTGAGAAAGCAAAAGGAAAGCACATAGTCTTGCACTAAAATCCTTTTTCCATTCTCAAGCCCTTCCACCATCCATCTTGAAGAGCTAGGCCTCACATCCAAGTATCCATTAAAGGATCAAAACAAGCAATATTGTTGATTTCCATTGGACTACATAGGTCCACTTGATTTAATTAGGCAATTAGAAGAATAGAGTACTTGATTTGCATTATGCTTGATTTCATTATTTCAAAGTTATAATGCTAATGTAGGCCTTGTTCATTTCTTCATCTTGATGGGACTCTCTTCTTGTTTCTATCTAGGTTAGGGAACTATTTTAGGTGGTAGTTTCTTGCTTTCAATCTAACCTAGGAAAAAGGATAATTTTACACATTTGGCACACTCGGTGGGACACGTAGTCCCATGGCATTTTAGTTTAAGTTTCATTTTTTTTCACTAAATTTTGATATGCACATGTAGTAATTAATGTCCATTTTCTTGGAATTTTTGCTCATTTGATATGTGTAACCTCATGTTCATAGCCATAATTTTAATGGGTTATTGCCATTCTTAAGATAACTTGTCAAAATTTGAGATAGTGTGAGTTTTCTTGTGTTTGTTTCCATATTTTGGTTGCAAGTCTAGTGCAGGCACATTTTTAGGGCGCACAGGTGTGGTTTTCATGGCACACATGTCTCTCTGGTCAGGGCACATGCGCACTGGTAAAACATGTTACTCTATTTTCCGACCTCTGGCACATGCACGCTAACCCTGGCACACACACCCTAACCAACATGCAGATGTACACTAACCTGGGTGCAGATGTCATTTTGTACCATACTTTCACTGCATTTTGAAACCTCCGTCAGATTGGCACACATACCCTAACCAAAGCACACATGTTGTTTTAGTGGCGCAGACACGTTTTTTTCAGTAACATCCTTGTTATTCTGTCTATTTTTCTCGGGAGTGGCGCATACATTGTTTTTGTGGCGCACACACCTCTATGGTGGCGCAGGTGCTTGGTGAGTCAAAAAAATCCGCAAAGTGGCACAGGCACTATTTTGTGGCACATATACTATTTTTTTGGAGCACATATCTCTCGGGTGGTGCAGGTGCACTGTGAGCCGAAACAACGTTAAGTGTCACATACATCCTAACCCACGCGCAGGCACTAAAAAAGGTGTGCAGGTGTCTGTTTGTATTTTTTGAAATTAAAGTGTTGATGTGCTAACATTCTTGATGCAGGTTTATCTAATCATATATTTGTCTTTAAAAATAGGCTATTTTTACATGTTTTCAGTATTTGATTAGGTAATATTTTGCATTGTTTACTTATAGGAATAAGGGTCACGTATGCTCTTCCCTCACGTCCCTTGGGGAAATCTTGGGAATCAAAAATGATTCTTAAGTCCTTTTGAGGCTTTGAGGTTGTTAGGAGTATTTGAGTTGGAATTGGTTAATTTGGCATAGTTGAATTAAAGTGTTTTTCCATTTGATATCTTTTTGGATTTTTGAAGACAAATCACATATGCTCTTCTCTTATGCCCTTGGACGATCTGGAGAATCAGAAATGATGCCTTCTCTTTTAGTGGAAAACTACTAAAAATCATCATACAGGACCAAAACGCCATCGCTTGTCAAAGAACAAGGTGGAATCAAAACAAAAGTCAAAAAACTACTAATACAGTTGTTATACAGGTTACCAAATGGTGTTCAATTAAACCACATCTTAATTAAAAAAGATAAAATGAACAACATATTCAAAACATTGTATTGCAGGTTTCAGAAAAGGGTACATTCCTCTCTGCTCAACTGGAACATAACCCCTTTGGCATAATGCCTTAAGCTACAACAATGGGGGTGGTTCCAGGAACCCCAAAGTAGTCCACACAAGAGGGAACCTTGTGGATGAAATGGGAAGTGCTCCGCACTACTTATCTAACTAGTAAATCATTTGTGAGATAGAGCTACAAGTTGTCCCTATGCGAACCCTTTTAAGTACACGATTGGATGCATCTAATTGCCCACTGTGCTTGAAGGGGGCAAAGTCGAGATACTCCTAAACTAGTCAGTGTGACTTTTTGGGCAAATCATCCCGCTCATGGATAATCTTTGTAGCACCTAGGATGAGAGAACCACCTAGGAAGATATACTTTGGCCAGGAGCCCACTTTGACCATTTTAAAATAGTGTTGAGTTGTGAACCATATTTTCATTGTGAAACGATGTGACGTGTTACTTTCGCCTAGTTTTTACTTGCCTTAGGGTGAGGTGAAACTCTGTCAAAGTGAAGCCAACATTTTTCATCCTTTTTTTTATTTACTTCCTTCACATTATTTTAACACTTTGTTGATCAGAAGAAGGGTGACTACCTTTGTGTTACCAATCGACTGTTTATGTCACTTTTATGTCTGTTTACGCCCATCCATGTTTGTGGCTAGGTAAGTTAAATATCCAAAGTGTGCGGAGGCATATTCACGTCATTGGTAGCCAATGTGATCTTGATAACCATGTCAAGATCATCATTGTAGTTAGGCATGTTTCATCACCGTTCGGACTTCCTTAGAATAGTTAGCTTGTTTGTATCGTATCACTACAATTTTGATATTTACGTCTTCTTTCTTGTAAACTCGACATAAATATCTATATTGTAAGGCTACGCTACACACATTTTTAACTATTCCTAGCTATACTTTGAGCTTTTTAGTTCGATTCTATTATTAACTTGATTTCGAAGAGTGCTAAGAGTTACCATTTGTGCGTGTTATATCAATAGCACCTTGATATCAATACCTTATTTTCTCTTAAAGTGGGTTAACATATCTTGGTGATATTGTTGTGTCATTCGTGAATTGTAATTGGCACTTTTTGAGATATAGGTCTTAATTGAGTTTGAGCTTGCTCATCATATATCTTGATTGGGAGGTCGCATTGACTTCTTGTATTTACTTACGTTTTGTTCATTTCCTTGAACTTGGCATAAGTGAAAACATCTTATTAATCATCTTGCGACGTGCAACTAATTTTTGAAATATAGTCTAGCAAGTACTTCGTTTAAAAAAATTTCGATACCAAACGCTTGTGTCACTAGTGATTTATCACTCTATCACATTGGTATTCCCACATTGTTGACTTATTCATACTCTTAACAAATACATATTACATCTCACTTAGAGGTTCGTCACTAAGTTTTGAACACATTTACAACTTACCCTAGTGAAACTATCACAAAAACATGGCTCCTAAAACATGTCTAGGATTAAAGAAATAGACATATGAAGAAAAACAAGCACAAGCTTGGGAAACCTCTAATAGACAAGGGTCAAACCCCTTCATTGGATATGATCTAGGACCATTGTTTTCTATGGAAAAAGAAACAGAAGAGATGGTCGATCATAGTGGAAATGAATTAGAATCACCCACATGCAGAATTCAATTTTGACCCCACTTCTACTAGATGAGTTTCTTCTCAAGAAACAAAGATAGAGTGTTGGCACGGGTCGTAGAATTAGGGGCCAAATTTCCCACTGAGAATGAAACAATACTACCTGTAAATGACACTACTGAGGAAGAACGTCCCCTTATCAATATGGAAGATATTTTAACACATGGACATGCTTCCACTTCTTATGCACAGGGAATGATAAAGTGGTGGGGCATAGAATACCCTTTATCAAAGTGCCATGAAGAAACAAGATAGAACATGAGACGGGTGAAGAACCTCCACAATACGAAGAGGAGGAACCTTTAGAAGAAGAATAAGCCACAATCCAACAACAAATTAGTAACCTAAGATGACAACTAGCTTTTCTTACCTCCCATGTATAGAAGGACACAAACAAGAACATTCAAAAATTTGAGGCCTAAGGTTAAGATCAATGAACTCCATTGAGAAAACCAAGGAGAAGAAGACACAGGGTATCATCGTGTATACATCCCCACTTCTCCCACTAGAGAACAATTGCTCACACAAGAAGTGTAGTCTATGAAAGCAACACTTCATGAGCTTACAAGAGAGCAATATAGGGAGCATTAGGAAATATCAATATGAAGAATTATGTCCCTATCCTTTTGACAAGACAATGACCCTTCAACCCTTTCCAAAGAAATTTGATATGCCAAAGTTTGAAGAAATATAAAGGGAAAGGAGATCCATGGGATCATGTTAAATATTTCTACATGGCATGTCAAGAGGTGTCTTATAGTGAAAATTACCTCATCATAACTTTTTCCCAAGAGTCTCGGAGGTCAAGCCTTGGAGTGGTTTACACGCTTACCATGAGGATCAATTTTCACCTGGCCAGAATTGGTAAAAATATTCATGTGTCACTTCTCGTATAACATAGAGAGTGATGTCACCATGGAAGACTTATGTGGTGCCAAGAAACACCCGAATGAGACTTTTTCCAGCTTCCTCCAATGGTGGAGAGGGATAGCTAGTCGCTTCCCTTGCACTTTCCCTGAAAAACATATCTGGTTAGTATTTTCATTCCCAATCTCAACCCGGATATAGCTTTCCACCTCCAAATGCATTGTGTTCATACTTTTGAGGAGGTTATCGAGAAAGGGATTCAGATAGAAAAATCTCTCATTGCCAAAGGCACCCTCAAAACCCAATCTAGAGACAACCAAAATGTCAAACCCATGGAAAAGTTGAAGATCTTTAACAAAAACAAAATTGTGGTGGGAGACGGAATCACTTGATTCCAAATGTGTTCAAATGGTCCAAACTGGTCAACCTTTTAAATTAACCAAGGGCCCAATTTAACCACCACCAAAGTGAAGAATGTTCACCTCTCTTAATGAACCGTTGTCAGTTATACTAAAACAATTGGATGCGGCCCACATGATGACCTATCCTATAATGCAACCATTTGACGACAATGCTCCAAAACCTTCATGGTATAAGGAGCATGAATATTGCAAAATGCATCGTGTTCAAAGGACATAAGAAAGACAAATGTCTATGGCTTCATCATTATATTTCAGGACCTCATTGAAAATGGGGAGATAGAGGTGGATAACCTAGGTAAAACACAAACACCTAACCAGAAAATGGGGATATATAAGGAACCATTCCCCAAGCATGATAAGTCAGAAAAGTCAAATTCAGATCGAGGAGAGTCATCCCAAACTTATAAAGCTATGGATTACTTGTACACCAAAAGAGACAATAATCATTATGATTTCGCTTATTGGATGTATTTACTCTCCTACTGACCGTGTCAATACCATCCGGATCAAGGGAAAGGACTGCACTGCGGTAACAAGGCGTGCCTGCCTCGTGATTCCAAACCCTCTCTTTGTCGACCCCGCAAACCGGTAAATATAACCTTTTAGAACAACTTGAAAAGACTTCTGCTAAGATTTTGATCTTAGATCTTCTCAAGATATCCAATGTGCATAAAGACATTCTGTACCAAACTCTTCAGGGGTCAGGAGTGCCTTTAGAATTCGATCCTGCACACCTTTAAGCCACGGTGGCAAACATTGTACCAAGTGAACATCTTACTTTCAACCATAGGGAGATCCCTACTAAGAATCCAACACATAATCTTCCCTTATACATTGAGGTAGTTGTCACCCGTAGGAAGATCAAACGGGTGCTTGTGGATAACGGATATGGGTTGAACATTTACACGATCAAGTTGGTTAAACAGTTGGGACATACAGAGGAAGATCTTGAGTCCCATATTATCACTATCACTGCATACAAAAACATGGAAAGGGATTCAGCAGGCACCATCACGCTGCCCATGGAGGTGGGTCCCACTTGCCATCAGACAAAGTTTCATGTCCTAGACTTGGAACTTCCATATAACATGCTTCTAGGCCGACCATGGATTCATGCCATGTAGGTCATGCCATCAACATTTCATCAATGCATTAAGTTGAAGCATGAGGGACATACCGTTACAATACAAGGAGATTTAGAGCCCTTTGCTCATTGTAGAGCTCTCAATAGCTTTGCACGAAAGGGTACATATGCATGTCCCTCTACAGCTATAGTTGTCTCTCTCCAGTCTAAGGCCATGGAATCCCAGGTGGATTCAGATTCTCTTAGTTCTTACGCTCATGGTGCGTCTACTTCAACATCTCCATTTGATTCATGGGAGATGAAAATCCTTGAATATGGCTCCAGGGAGTATAATGTACAACAAGCACTCTTGGTTTCAGACCTCTCATTGTCGCCCAAGATTAGAGGTCGACCCAATTACCACTTCAGAAGACCTAGAGAGGAACACACTATTGGGTCATTCCTACCTGGAGGCTTATTAGCTAAGGAAAAATTGCTTGATCCACCTACAACTTAGGTCCCTAAGGATACTCAGCCATCCTGTTATCGAACCTCGGAATATGAAAAATCTAGTAAAATGATGTACTATATGGGCTACAAAGGCCTAGGATGTGGGAGAAATGAACAAGGACAAAGAGAATTAGTCCCTCTTCCACATTTCAAAATAGAAAGATATGGCATTGGGATTCACCCTTATGGAGCACACCCCAATGATCAAGATGCTAATTTTTTTGTGCGTGAGGATAGCTCTAACTATCTAGACAGTGATATGGATTCCCATTATAGCCAATATGAGGATTGGCCTCCACAAACCTTTTCATGAACAACGCTATCCTAACCATAACCGCCATGGAACCAACCCTTGACCTTGTATACCCTTCCCTTATAGAATGGGACCAACAACGTCACATGCCACTAGATTTATTTGAGAATGATGAAGTTATCGTAGAGTTTATGGGAATAAGGGATACAATTCCCATTGCAGATCACAAGAAATTTTTCTTTATCGAGTTAGATACCTGCATCTACTTCAGCGAGGAGGCTGAAATTCATGGTCAGAAAAACTTAAAGAAAAGTGAGGGAAACAGTTCTAAAGAAAAGCCTTGGAAAAAATTAGAGTCCAAATCGCACAGTGAAAACCTCTTTGAGGCACTGGTTGAAAAACAAATAAGAAAATAAAAGGACAAAAAAGTGACCACACTAAGGATGAAAATCTCGTGGAGACATCCTTGGATGAAGATCTCAACCTAACTCCTAATCCTATGCGTATGGAGGACTTATCAAAATTATTAGTCGAAGAAACCATTGATGTCAATATTGGTACAAAAGAAGATCCCAAGATAGTAAAATTGGGAGCATCACTCTCTGCTAGAGAACAAAATTAATTCACTATGCTGCTGCAAGAGTTTATTGATGTGTTCGCATGGTATTACAAAGACATGCCCAGCTTAGATCCGACTTTAGTCGTGCACAACCTAGTCATGCACACAAACGCTAAGCCTATCAAATAGAAGCTCCAAAATATGCACCCAAGAGTGGCCTTGTTGGTTAAAGAAGAGTTGGAAATATTGCTTGCAATGGGATTCATCAGGTGAATTGATTATTCTGAATGGATATCGAACATTGTTCCTGTCTAGAAAAAACCTATCGGTACCCAAATCTACACAGATTTTAGGGACATCAATAAATCTTTCCCTAAAGATGGTTTTCCACTGCCCAACATTGACATGATTGTTGATTCAATAGCAGGGTATGAGATGCTATCACTCATGGATGGATTTTCAGGATATAATCAAATCAAGATAACTAAAGAAGACTAACACAAAGCAGCTTTTACGACTCCTTGGGGAACTTTCTGCTATCAGGTAATGTCATTTGGCATTAAAAATGTAAGAGCTACCTATCAGCGGGAAACGATAGTAATTTTTCATGATATGATTCATGATATTTGTAGGACTACGTGGATGACATCCTGGGAAAGTCTAAAACAAGAGAGGATCACCCTGTCATTTTGAGACGTATCTTTGAACACTTGCATGAGTACAAAGTCAGGATGAATCCAAAGAAGTGTGTCTTCGGTGTGCTATTAGGGAAACTATTAGGCTTCATTATGTCAAGATGAGGTATTGAGGTAGACCATGTTAAAGTGTCTGCTATTATTGAAATGCCTCCACCTGAGAATATCAAGCAACTACACAGCTTACAGGGGAAAATTCAAGCCATTCACCACTTCATCTCCCAACTTGCAGATAAATGTCACTCATTCACCCACTTGCTTAAAAAGGACGTCACTTTCATCTGGGTACCTGAGTAACAACAAGCCTTTTCTTTGCTTAAATAGTACTTGGCTAATCCACCTATCCTCATGCCTCCCACTCCTGGAGAACCACTCTTGCTCTATATTTTTGCTACATAATTTGTTATTGGTACACTACTCACCCAATACGACCTTGGTCATAAGGAGAAAGTGGTGTACTATCTGAGTCGCACCCTCATCGCCTATGAGCTCAATTATCCTCAAATTGAAAAGGCTTGCTTGGCCGTTGTTTTTACTTTTCAAAGACTTCGCCATTACCTGTTGAATACTAAGACCAAGCTAATATCCAAGGTAGACCCACTCAAGTATTTATTGTCCAAACCCACCCTCATAGGTATAATGGCTAATTGGATCATTCTATTAAGTGAATTTGACATAGAATTTATCCATCAAAAATTGGTTAAAGGAAAAGTACTTGTGGATCATCTAATAGAAGCACCTTTGCAAAGCATAAAACCTTTGAATCTAGATCTGCCAGATGCCTCCTTGCTCTACATTGAAGAATTTGTCATATGGCAGATACATTTTGATGGGTCCCTTACGTTTCATGGTTCAGGGGCAGGAGTGGTCCTTATTACTCCTTCTTGTGATCCTATACTATAGGATTTTCGCTTGGGCTTCCCTTACACAAACAACATTACAGAATATGAGGCTCTTATTATGGGAATGAAGCTAGCAATCAAGTGGAATGTTCATCATGTCAAGGTTGTAGGTGATTCGTAGTTAATCATAAAATGAATATAAGGTTAAAAAGTTAGTAGAAACTCTAAAGGAGTACTTTGTGCGCATTACCTTTGAAAAAATCCCAAGAGCGCAGAACAGATTGGTAGATGCCATGGCAATGGTGGGGTCTATTCTTCGTATTCTACCTGGGAATAATGACATTCCGTTCTTTGTAGAAAATCTATGCCAGCCCACATATGACATGCCAGAATCTTTCCTGGCTTGTGAGGTTGTTGGTTCCAATTCCCCATGGTACGAACCCATCTTCACCTATCTTAAGGACAACACATTTTCTCCCGATATCTCCCATTCTGAAAATCAAATCCTGATTCACCAGATAGCCCATTACACCCTTTTAGGAGGTACAGTTTATCGTCATGGCTACGATGGGAATCTATTACATTGTCTAGATGTGACGGAGTCAATCTAGGCAATCAAGGAAGTGCACGAAGGGGTGTGTAGAGAACATACAAATGGAATGGTCTTGGCCAAGAAATTGTTGATAGTAGGTTACTATTGGCCTACCATGGAAACTGATTGTTGCAATTATGTCAAAAAATGTGTACTTTGCCAAAAGTATGGAAATTTCATTCATGCTCCGTTGCAACCATTGCAACCTATCACTACCCCATGGCCATTCTCCAAGTGGGGACTTCATTTAATATGAAAACTTACTCCTACCTCATCTAATGGTCATACACATATCATCATAGCTACAAAGTACTTTACAAAATGGGTGGAGGCTGTCCCTTTAACCTTTGTCACAAAAGCCCAGATTTCTAAATTTATCATGAATCACATTATTTGTTGATATGGTATTCTTGCAACCATTGTTACAGATAATGGGAATTCATTTAAAAACAAAACTGTGAAAGGTCTTTGCCAATGGTTCCAAATCAGGTTAAAATGGTCCACACAATATTACCCTCAGGGTAATGGATAAGCTGAGGCAACAAAAAAGACTCTGGTAAGGATAATGGAGAAGATGGTCAACAAAATAGGTCAAAATTGGCACCTACAAATCCATCCAGCCCTTTGGGCTTACTGAACATTCATTCACACTCCTATGGGTGAGACACCATATTCCCTAGTGTTTAGGACATAATCTATCATCCCTTTAGAGATCAAACTTCCGTCCCTGAGAATTTCTCTTAAGGAATATCTGGATAAGGATGAGGATTATCGAGTGGCAAGACTAGCCAAGTTAGAGCTCCTAGATGAGAGGCGCATTTGCGCTCTTAATAACCTGAAAGTGTATCAACACAGAGTCTCCAGAAACTACAACAAGAGAATCATCCCTCGTCAGTTTGAGGTTGGTGATTTAGTCATGAAGGAGAACCAGTTCAACACCAGAGCAGAGTGAGAAAAGAAAGGGAAGTTCGAACCAAATTGGTTGGGACCTTATGTTATAGTCACCAAGTATGGCACAAGGGCATACAAACTGGATCACCCCAATGGTGATGAGCTCTGGGAGCCCATGAACGCCATGCATCTTAAGCGGTTATATGCTTAAACATGGCGCAAGGAGGTTAAAAAATCACAAAAAAATCAAAAAAAAAAATAAAAATAAAAAATCAGAAAAAGAAAAAGAGAAAACAAGTCATCCATTAGTGAAAACCACGTAATTGTGGCACTTTGGACAAGTCCTTGGGTGAAAACTAGTTTCCGGCACCTCGGGAGGATTCGTTGTTCACAAGCATCCTGCATCTAGAGGGTAGTTTTCTTTGGCCTAGACTTGGTTCTGCCTTCAAGATTTCCTATGTGTCCCATCCTGTTAAGCCTTGATCCGGATTTTCCTTCTTTTATTCGTCTATGAGGGGTATGGTCTTTCATTATTTCCCATCTTACGCTGGGGCAACTCAACAACTTCACCTTCTTGTTCATAAGCGTGTGGCTTCTACCCTCGTATATTCCCCATCTAATGTAGGGGGCATCCACGCTTTCTTGGTTGCCTGCACATAGCTCTAAAAAACCGTTAAAAAAATAAAAAAACAATAGAAAATTGTTTCAAAAAAATTGTTTCAAAAACAATAGAAAATTGTTTCACAAAAACCTAAACAATAGAAAATTGTTTCACAACAACCTAAACAATAGAAAATTGGTGCATGAAAAAAAATCTTACAAAAAAAATTATTTCCTTGCTTTACTTGTTGCTTGCATATTTATTTTTGTGTTTTTGCTTATTGGGTTGTTTATTGCTTGGGCATACTTTGTTAGGATTCTTCTTTTCTTGCTTAGATTAGATTTATTCTTGCTTGTGCATCTTATGGTATGTTTTTGCATGCTAGTGAATCTTAGGAAATCATGATGTAATGTGTTAATTCATTATGTTCTTTCTTAGCATTTGATTGTGTTTATTACATATTAATAAAGCGTAGTGAATCATGGTGTATTGTATTATTTCATGGTGTTCTTTGTTAGCATTTGATTGTGTTTATTGCATGCACATTGTTTTTGTTATCACTAACATCACATTACCATTATTATCATCACATCTAACATCATCTATACATAATATATAAACAAAATGTTAAGTTTTACATCATGCATGTATGCTAAGCTAATCATCACATATCGTATCATTAATGGGGGCAAGAGGGGTTGTACATGATAAGAAATCTAGCCCCCCACACTAATATCATCATATCATCCCGTCTATATACATCTACAAAAACACATGAGAAATGAATTTGATATCATCTAAGGATCTATCATCTAACATCTACAGCATGTGTATACATCAAACATCGAAATTAGATACATACAAAGTATAAAATCAAATAACATCATAACGCATCCATAAGTGCTGAATCAAAACAGGCAACATGCAATGAGAATCAACATAGAGTAATATCTGAAAAGGGTATTTTACATCATAAAATTATCCCACTCGTGTCACATACATCAGGATGCAAAAACAATAAAGTACATCATCTCATAAACATTTGTATTTGAGCCCAAAAATTAATCCTCATATATATACATGTGTCATATACATCTGTATCAACAAAACTGGATACAAATTAGTGCTCTATATCAAAAATGCCTTTAGTTGAGGCGTATAAAGATGCTACATCACAAATGTCTATGAAAATATACAATGTCCAGATCGGTACTCAATATAATACATCATCGATACACAATGCCATAAAAAAGGGGGCATGTATCAGAAAGAATCAAGCCTTCATCATGAGGCATCATCAAAATACAAGTATACAAGAATGTACATCAAAATCGGCCTTCATAAGAGGCATGCATACAAATAATCTGTACATAAAAAATGCAAAAATCAACCGTAGCTCTTGCCCTCACCGGGGCTCCCAGATCTATCATCTGGTTGACAGAACACTGAAGGCTAGGATGGCGCTGGTCCAACTGGCTGCTCTGGCATAGGCTGACTCACTGATCTCATGGAATGGCTTGATCTCCGTGATAAAGAGCCTGATGCGCTCAACCCTAACTATCATGGAAGTGCTACTCACTGCTCTGGAGGAACTATCCTGTAATAGGAAGTCTTGTAAAATAAGGCCTCACCACCAAGCCTGGTGGCGTCACGTATCAGGTCAACATCTCTGGAGGTGAACGCTACCTGAAGGGTAGTATATTACTCACCTATCACTCAGTCTAGATCTTCCTCAGCCTGTCTAGAGGAAGTAGCTTCTTGGTATCTCTCTGTAGTAATAGTCTGCAGCTCAGCGTAGGCCTAGTCCCTCTATGCAAGGAGTGCCTGTGATCGTGCGTATACATGATCTCTCTGCGTGAAAACCATCCACACCTGTGACTAGGAATTATGAAGAAGGCTCAATATCTAAGCCCCCTATGTCACTATCTCCTGAATTTGTCTCTGCCATGTCACTCTATCATCTCCTGGGCCAGCCTGGGCCCAATCCTGATCCTGCTCTAAATGTAAAGTAACAATATGGGCTTGGGCCTCATCACACTCTGATAAAGTAGTCAAACACCAGCCTCGAGCCTCATCTCTCTCCACTCTGGCTGCATCTCTCTCAGCTATGACCTACTGTAACTGCAATGGTACTATGGCTATTTGTGCCACTGGCTAGGAGACTGTGTGTGCCTCAGGGACTGGTCCCTGAGGTGCTCATGATGACTGTCCCTACTCTAGGACCCTACCTCTGGATGGCTGCACTGTTGCCTATAATGGGCCATGTGGCCTTGGTCCCTATGCCAATGAGGCACCCTATCCATCATGTGGAATACCATCGAAAGGATCCTCTGGGTCTGGCCCCTGTGCCACTACCCTCACCCTGTGCTCTGTACCATGCCATATCTCTACAGGTGGGAAAATTCCTACTGCCCAAGCCTCCTCTGGAATGGTGAGATGCCGAGGTAACACTGTAACATACCAAGCTGCATAGTTAGCTGTGGTCCTTGGATCTCTTACCTGTCGTACTGGGTCCCATACCTGTGGGACCACCTACATGAAACTCACCCTAGCTCAGGCCACTAGTATACGAGGCCCTATAATATACCTCTCTAAATCCCTGCGTGCATGCCAGATATCTAACTGG
This sequence comes from Taxus chinensis, assembly GCA_019776745.2. Taxonomy (NCBI): domain Eukaryota; kingdom Viridiplantae; phylum Streptophyta; class Pinopsida; order Cupressales; family Taxaceae; genus Taxus; species Taxus chinensis. The sequence continues at coordinate 606,487,401 of CM034147.1, forward strand.
GGGACCCCCTATACCTTGCCAAGTTGCCGCTGACACCTGTCTACTTGATACAGCTCCATAATATAACTACGGCTGCCAATGATAAAATGCTCCACCAGGCACATGTTGAGCTCTGTGGCAACCTCTGACCACTAGAAATGCCTGGATGGCTGCCATATGACATCTTTCTCTACCATCTCATAAAAATATCACCTATATTTGAATAGGCTGCCAAGATGGCCACATACATCCCCACCAGCTGCTACCCATGCCATATACGATGGCTCCTTAGGATCTCAGACATGAAAAGGACCCATAGGGCATCTGATCACAATACGATCCCATCACCATATCTATAATAAGGAGGTTAGACCCATGGTCTTCTGACCGTGGTATGTGATCAAGTGTAAATCCCAGTATAGGTGGGATAGTATGCACTACCCCCAGCAATATCTCTCACCGCTATAGATGTCATGAACCAAGGGCAATAGTCCTCTTGGGAATGAGTTCCCTGTTTTATCAGTGAGTAAGAACCCACTAATAAGAGACATGATGTAGAGAGGCCCCCGATGCAGTGTGGGGCTGGAGATGCACTCATGCAACGCTATGGTCATCCCGTCGTGCGGTATATAATTAACACCAAAAAGGGCACTACAAGCTACTCTAATCAACCCTACATCAGAACTGTACTCAATCAAGGTGCTCATCATCGACACATGAAGAATCCGTCATACATCCTCAATGGTGATGGTCATCTCTCTTGTCAGCAGTCTAAAGCACTGAATCTCACTATGCCATCGCTTAGCTAATGCAAGCAATAGGCCATGATCTAGTATGATAGAAGGCATCTGAGACACGGGGCCTAGTGCTACCGCCTCGAGAAATATCACCATGGCTCGTCGATCATGCCGACGCATACTACCCTCTAGCTTGGCTATCTGGGTATGTCACTCCTGCGTCTCTAACACTGGTAATCATCTCTACAAAATAACAGGTTGCTAGTTAGTTCCTAACATTTCTTCTAAAAATCTATCTCCCCTTTTAGGGTTAACCCAAAAATCCTAAAAATTCTTCTGTGTCATGTTTTTGACACTTTCCCATCTTTTCTCCACCTGTCTAGGGAACCTGCGCACCCTTTTGGGCATGTGCACCACATTTTTGGTGCTTGCACTTGTGTGCGCATGTCTTTTGGTGCTTGTGCCCTCTTTTTGGTGCCTGCACGCCCTTTTTGGCATGTGCGCCATGTATTTGGTGCTTGCGCTTGGGTGCATATGCTTTTATGTGTGTGTGCCCACCTTTTCATGCCTACGCCATGCTTTTATGTTTGTGTATGTGCGTGCACATGAGTGTGTGTTTTCTGTGCCTACACGTGCGCACGTATGTGTTTTGGCCCATGCGCCCCCAAAAGGAAACTTGTGCCCCCTATCCAACACCTGCGCCTGCATGCCAGCATAATTTTCTAGGGCTAAAGGCCTAATTTAATGCATTAATGACCAAAATCACTAGGCTAGGGTTCAATACTCATAAAGGGGCCATCGTCTGCATGTTGCTGGTACCCCCAGACTGCATCTACGTGCCTCAATCGATTTTGTGTGATCACCATGGTTCTCCTCAGTATCAGAGCCTCATGGTAAATTTTCTAAATAGCTCAGTTAAAATTAATTGGTCGCGATGTTTTTACCCCCCTTGGTGGGGTATATTAACCCATTTTTCACAGTTAGGAGGGCCGGGAGGCCCATTTCGATTGCCACTTTCTCCTCTGTTCACTATGGAGTAATTATTTTTCACTGTATTGGGTCATTTTTTGCTATTGAATATCCCTTTCTTCTCCCTTAGACAATTTTATTGCTTCGTGACCATTTTTATTCTTCTCCACACTCTTGTAAATAATTATTTTTCAAATAATTATTTTTCAAATAATTATTTTTTCTTAATTTTTCCACTAAACAAGGACATTATTTGTCATTTGTTTCTTATTTCTTCCACCTAGGGCACTTTATGTTTCCCCTAGGCCCTTCGATTTCTTCTTCTATTTTCTTCTACTATTTACCACAATTTGGAAAGCAAAAACAATAAAAATGGTTATATGTTAAAAATCGAAAAACAAGGCAAAATTTTTCAAAAAAATCCTAAAAAGTAGAAAACCCTACAAAAATGGTAACTTGCTTATTACGGCTGAAACTTGTGTCTTGCGCATGGTATTTTCTACATATTGTGTTGGTTTGTCTCACATCTTCCTCGATTAATATGACTCACAGATCACCGGATTCACAACCATTCACAAAGTTAGCTACTTGCTTCATCTATACTCTGGGGCACTTTTGTTGCCTGGTGCTATTTCGTTGTGCACAAACACTTTTCATGGACCCCATGTCCATTGTCATTTCCCCTTGCATATATCCTTGCTTGGGGCATCATTTTTAACCCTTGTTGTCAATCACAAACTTGTGGATCTCTTTAGCACTAATAACAAAAACATTTGTACAACTGTTTTGACTATTGTTGGGTTGGATATGTGCGTTCGTACTTGTTTTCCCTGTTAAATGAGCTTGTTTCCTTCTCGTATTGCATTACATTAATGTATGTTGCGTGGAGTTGGTATTTTCAGCAATGGACAATTATTCATAGTATAGCTTTTCATGTCATTCTATTGTTGTCGTATGCTTATATTTTTCATAAGGACTAATGCGTAGCTCTCATGGCAATATGATGACATCAAAATTGTTCCAATATACAGTGGCTAAAGGATAAGCTCTTCCCTACCCTCCTCCATATTTTCTCTCACCAGATCATCCTGCCTCTTCCCCATTCTTCTACCTATCTCTCATCTTTTTTGATCGTCGATCAGCTTCTTTCATCACCCCATCAACACTCGAGGGGGCATCTCTCCCTCCTACTAATTTTGCTTCTATCCCTTCAAAATTTTCTTCCATCTACTATCTTTGAAGTGGTGTCACTTATGCCACCCCCAAAGTGGGGCAAATGTAGACACCTATAATTACGCCCAAGCAATTTAAATACTTAACTTGCGCTAATTATCTCCTTTCTCACAAATTGACGACATATCGTCAAAAACGCTCATATTCCCTCTTGTTGTCGTTAATTGATTACAATATGCTAATTGATTAAGCCACCTATCCAACTAATAACCTAATTAATGACCTTCCGTTAATTAAATCACCTTTTCTATCTAGATTAATCAATTATTATTAATTAATTAGTATTCCCCTTCATTTAACTAAAAAATCAATATTTAATTGATTTAATCCCTTCCTAATGGCCTAGATTGTACTAATATTCCTCTAATTGGCTTCTATAAGCTTAAACCTACCTATTAGTTAATCACCTTTGATTAATTAAAACACCCCCAACTCCCATGACTTGCTAAGCATAAATTAAACCCTTATAAAGTAAGGTTACCTTTAATAAAGCAACCTTATCCATTTCTAATCATGTTTTAACTTTATCCCACATGCAAAGGGATGAAGTGCTTCCTCTATCAATTGGGCTATATAAGGAGCCCTCCTTCTACCTTTACACCTACACCTAATTCCCTTGAGAAAGAAAAGGAAAGTACATAGTCTTGCACTAAAATCCTTTTGCCATTCTCAAGCCCTTCCACCATCCATCTTGAAGAGCTAGACCTCACACCCAAGCATCCTTAAAGGATCAAAGCAAGCAATATTGTTGATTACCATTGGACTACATAGGTCCACTTGATTTAATTATGCAATTATAAGAATAGAGTTCTTGATTTGCATTATGTTTGATTTCATTATTTCAAATTTATGATGCTAATGTAGGCCTTGTTCATTTCTTCATCTTGATGGTACTCTCTTCTTGTTTCTAGCTAGGTTAGGGAACTATTTGAGGTGGTAGTTTCTTGCTTTCAATCTAACTTGGGAAAAAGAATAATTGTACACATTCACGCAGAAGATGTGGAACCTGAGTCTTAGGCATTCCCCTATTTGGGAAAGCATGATAGGGAATCCTCCTCGGCCTCACGTAGAAGTGCACCAGCAAAGATGACCTGGGTCATGGGCGCGCATCTGAATCCACTTGGAAACCTTTCCCTTGTACTTAGTTTTCTAGAATCTAGTACAAAAAACATTGGGATTAGGTGTTACCCATCCTATTTAAGGATGTGAGTATCATTATGAAGGGGAGGTATGTATGATTTGAGTCTTCTACTTGGTAGAGGTATATTGGAGGTGTCCCCCTCAAAGTGGATTCCCATCTTGAGAGATTGTGGAGTTACTCCTTCCTTAAGGAGCATTGTATGGTGTTGCCCTACCTTAAGGGTATTATTCTACATATATTGATTATTAGGGTATCTTGGCCCCCCATATATCTTGTGTTGTGTTATCTTCTATAATTTATTGATTTATTATATGCAAGGTTCTTATCAAGTGGTATAAGAGCAGTGATCTAGGCAATTTGTGGGATGAAACCCTAATGTTGGTGATTCATCTATATCTTGATATTGACTTAGATTTTTTTAGATATTTTTTTTGGGGAGTGGATACATAGTTCAAGTGATCTTCCCTCTAAATTTCAGATTTTTTGGATCTATTTTACAAAAGTTGTGTCCGTTTTAGGATTGAAACCCTAATTCTAAGGTATCATCTATATCTTCTGAATAATGTTGAATTAGGAAATAATTTTTTTGGGTTGTTGGTAATATATTAAAGGTGATACCATTGAAATTTCAGAATTGGTGGATCTATTTTGAAAGATTTATTTTAGTTTTATTTGTTTTCACTATTTTTCTCCACAGACCGCAATTTGAGGAATTTTCCTAAATTTCTTACATTTTCGGAAACCTCTCAAAAATTAAATTGGGGTTTGTGTTATGTGATATTTGATTTTTTGCCGACCTTTAGCTGAAAAGGTTAGAAAAAGTTTTGATCAAAAGGGTCTATTCCTAAAACCCTAGTTTTATGGATCATGGGGATGGTAGCTTTTTTTGGAGATGGCAGGATTGATGCTAGAGAATGGTGGAACAAATTTAGGGTTAAATTCTCTAAAACATCAGATATTTGGTTATTCAAGTTGTGGATTAGTGGCCCTACACAGATTTGGTTTTCTGAGTTAGAAAAGGAAAATTCTAATTGGTCTTTGGAGGAACTGGAACAAGTTTTCATGGACAGATGGGCAACAAAAGAAGAAGAAGACAAAGTAGAAGAAGAAGAAAAAAAAGAAAAAGAAGAAGAAGAAGAAGAAGTAGAAGCAGAAGAAACATTAGAAGTAGAAGAAGAAGAAGAAGAAGAAGAAGAAGATGTTGATGATGAAGCTGCTGCACAGGATAGTGCATCTCCAAGGAAGGAAGCTTCAATATTTCAGTTTGAAGGGTGCATTATTAGAAAAAAGGTAATTGTTTCCATAAACCCTAACAGCCACTATAACTTCATCAATATGGATGTAGCTCACAATCTACATGTGCAAGCAAAGCATATTCAGGAATCTCAAATGGATGGTAAGAAAATTCAAGTTTTTGAAGATTTAAAGCTTTCTAAAGATAAATATGTTTTACATTCAAATTTTTATGCTTTAGATATGGATGACATTGATATTGTTCTTGGATATCCTTGGTTAGAGACATTGGGAACAATTAATATTAATGTGCAAAAGAAATTCATGAAATTATGGTACAAGTGAAAGAAAATTACATTACAAGATATCACACTTAGCAAGGAAAAAAATAATGTAAAATTGGATCATGAAGATGAATTTGAAGATGGTGAAGAAGGGAATAAGGATGAATCAGAAGGAGAGGATGATGAAAAAGAAAAGAAATAATTTATCTACTCAAGAGAAAAAAGAAATAACAAACAAGTTTGAAGAGGAAAAGAAATTAGAGGAAAAGATTGATAAGGTTGCACATACTAAAGTTACACCATATAGACACCCATATCATCATGAGAGGAAAACATCATGGAGACATGCTCAGACACATGAGGTCAGAAATCTATATGGATATACAGGGAATTGGAGGAGTAATAATTTTGGCTATACATGGAATCAATGGAACAATAATTGTATGACATGGAATCACATGAATAATCATTATGGATATGCATGGATGCCGAGGAGGAACACATATGGACCAAGATGGAATCAGTCAAGCACAATGGAATATGGAATCAGGTTTGGAGCAACATCACCCACTAGGATTTCATATGGGTGGTTGGATGATCGAGCTTGGCGACAAGTGTGCAATAATTTAAAGCACACTCATTATATGGCTTCTTCTTATGTTTCAAGGACGAAACATGTCAAAGAGGGAGGCAATGCTATGTACCCTGGGATATGATAATATAATATATATGGGTTGATGGAGATGCTGACATGTGGCACACATCCCCTTAGTTATATGTATGGGTTCACATGGGATATGATAATATAATGTATATGGGTTGATGGAGATGCTGACATGTGGCACACATCCCCTTAGTTAGTTATATGGGCTCACATAGGAATTAATTATATTGGGTAATGGGTCAGCCTACATTGGGATTATGTGTTACCCATCCTATTTAAAGGATGTGAGTATCATTATGAAGGGGAGGTATGTATGATTTGAGTCTTCTACTTGTTACAGGTATATTGGAGGTGTCCCCCTCGAAGTGGATTCCCATCTTGAGAGATTGTGGAGTTACTCCTTCCTTAAGGAGCATTGTATGGTGTTGCCCTACCTTAAGGGTATTGTTATCCAAAATTTCACCCCCCCAGGGTAAATTTGATAACATGTATCAGAATATTCAAGTCCCAGGAAATTGACTGATTCAAAGTAAAAATCAGGTTTCTAGGGTCCCTTCAGGAATTTTTTTAACTCTCCTGTCCAGGTTGAAAAGAGCAAGCTCTGAGAAAATGTGAAAAAAGGTTGCAGAAAGGCAAGTAGGTTCATCCGGGAAAAAGTGTGAAAATTGGCTAAGTCCTGATCAAGGGAGCAACTGGGACATTTGGGACGTCAAGGCATGGATCGGCCAAAAAGCCTCTAGGCGGCCCAAATTGCATTTGGGACAATCGGGCCAGAAGTACGCGAAGGGCGCGAAAAGCCAATCCAGCCGAACGAGGAAGAAAAATTGGCTAAGTGTTGCTCGGGACGTTTGGGACAAAAAGACCTGAACCGGCCGGATCGGCCGAAATGAGCACAGGGAGCACTAAGTGTTTGGAACATCCGGGACGAAAAGACGTGCAGGACGCGAAAGAGCCGGAAGGTCCGAAAACCAATGAAATGGTGCCACGTGTCCAAGTTGGGGCCCACAAGGAAATTTAAAAAAAAGACAGCCCGCCGAAATATGGAGGAGAGAGAATTACTCATCCAATCAGAGCATGCCACGTGTCATCCAAGTGGCAGAGCGCGAGAAAGATTTCAAAACACGTTTTCGCCTGTTTTGTGCCCTAAAACTTCAGACCTCCATAACTTTCGATCCAGAGCTCGGATTTGCACGTTCCTTATATCAACGGAAAGTTGGTAAAATTATCTACACGATTCAGGGGCCAATCTTGCGTTTTGGAGTAGTCTAGAGGGAGAAAATTGAGAAACGGCTCTGACGCGTGTGCACGGCTAGAAGTGACATTTCAGCGGCCAAATTAATGCAGAATGGGTCGCATTCTCCTCCAAATCGGTCAAAGATTGCAGGGTATGGGTTGGTAAGGTATCCTATGTCATTTTAATGCGTTGGTATTCAATGAGGAATGGGCTTACATGTTTTCCCATGTTTCTGTCCCCTGGGCTCGACCCATGCATATGTGTTAAAAGTCAGATTAAGAGCTCATTTAGATAAACAGTTGTCCATTATTGCAGCTAATCTACTCCCTTCTAAAATGGTCTAGGGTTGAAAGTGGGCATTACATGAATGTGCTCCCTAGTTCCGCAAAGGTGGTGAAAATAACGTCACTTATTGATGTCAATGATGTTCTGTGCCACCTTCTGAAGCATACATTACGTGTTTAACCATGCCATCTGTCCAACATTTCTCGTATGTGATCCCAAGTGAATTTCATTTTCACTATGCCTCTCATTCATTGCAGGTATTTGTGCAAGTTGGAGAAGAAACTCAAATAACCTAGTGTTTTCAGCTGTCGTAAAAAACTAAAACTGGAGTTTTGGGAAATATTATCTATGTGAAATTTTATCTATTTATTTTTGTAAATGCATTATTTTCATCCTTTGAATGGGTTACCTGATTTTTTTTTGGTTCCAGTAAAGCAGTTTTGATAGATGTCCAACATATCTCCTTCTCTGGTGTACCACATATGCTTTAGTGTAGGCTTTTATTGATAAAATTAATTAACTTCACTCAAACTCTGTGATCTTTTTTGAATGGTTCGATTAGGACTTAGATTAGCTTGCATATAACATGAAATCCAAATTGTATCCAGGTATTTTTTAGGAGCAGGGACCAGCCTTCTCTAAACATGATTCCTCTCTCATTATCTTCCCTTAAGGTCCCAAATTTATGTACATAGGTTATTAATAAATTGTAAAATCATATTAAAAAAATGCCTTAACAACAACCTAGAAGTTTTAAGAAAAAATAATATGAGTGATAAAGAAAATGAAATCGTGTTGCATTAAAAAATTAAGACATGCCCGTATGGGACCAAAAACATTATGAAAACGTATACAAACCTAGATAATGTTTACAGGTTCATGTGTTCACTGTGGGGATTACAGCTCAGTTGCAGTGGGCTAGCTAATACACATACTGGCAACTATTTATTTTCCTGGTCATACCCCCAATCATCTGAACTACCAATAAAATACATTCCATTCAAATCCATCTAAATTTTAAATCATCCTTCTTAGATCCATAACTGTTCATCCAAAATTTGCCATTCCAGGGTAAGTTTTGATAACCATGCACTTAAATTCTCCATCATGGAACTCACATTTACAACAACAGCAGTATTTTCCACTTCCAACATGTTTTACAAATCCTCTAGATCAGCATGCATACTCATATGAACAGCAGTGCCAAAGTCAGTTTGGAAATGAAGATTCCCAAGAGCAAGAGTATGCATACAATGAAGACCATCAGATCCAAGATGCTGGTCTGTTGGAGAAAATCCAAAAGATGGAGGTGGAGATGTTGCAGTCCAGAGCAACAGCTCAAATGAGAGCTTTCAGAATTGGTTGCAGGGAATCCTTGTCCATGGGGAGGCCCTTTTCCAAGACACTTCAGCCCTCAAGAGAAGCTGGACTTCATGATAAAGATGCTGCCCCAACTTGCACAATGGACAACAGAGATAGAGGCCTACAGACTTGTTGTTGAACAACCTTGTCAATGGGTAAGTTCTACACCATCATCTGGTTTTTTTTCTTTCCATTAATCAAGCAGCACCATCTCATTTAAACTCCCCATCTGCTGTCCCAAGTATTGAATCCATGTCTCCACCTCTCAGTCTTCCACCACACCTCGATTCTTCTTTCCTCTTCCCTTCCAAACAGTCATCCCCTCCACAAGAGCTAACAGAAATACCCCCTCCTCCAAAGAAACAAGAGGTTTCACCTCCTCCACCACCACAAAAAAATGTCAAATCAGTTGAGTTTCAATCTATCCCTCCTCTTGCATCCCCAATTCCATGTGGGGAAGAAGAAATTGAAAAAATCAGTCATCAAGGACAACAAGAGGAAGAGCCAAAAAGAAAAGAAATAACAGACGACTTGAAGGTTTGGGCTTCCAAGTTTGGGATGACAAGGATCCCCTTGATGGTTAAGCCTACAGAAGAGGCTAGGGTTGGAGAAAAAATGGTGTTCAGGACTGATTTTGTTGCAGCAGAAGAAGAAGATCTTGCAGCATCCCAACTTGCCCTCTAGAGCAGAGCGCAGAATGAAGAGTTTGACTTGACAAACTTCATGCTAGAGGAAAAGTTTTATCAAGAGCAAGATTCTCTTCAAGTAGTAGAGGAAGGAGAAGCTGCTCTAAATCCAAGGGAAGAGGAGCACAATCTAGTTGTGGAGGAAGAGAAAGGGCAGAAGGGTTCTACCATTGCTTCCACACCATCCATTCAAGGTCTACAAGAAGACTCCATTCTTGGAGTTGAAAATCAGAGCTATGGGCATATCAAACGGATCATACCTTTCCCAATCAGGTATTTGGCTTCATTCGAGCCAAAGGAGAAGCCACAACCAGTCATGCTTGCTTCTAAACATGAGGATGAGCTACAAAGTACCAAGGATCAGCTGCCATACCTCTTCAATCTAAATGCAGAGAAGTTAAAAGAGGCATTGAAATTTTCAATTGATACTTTGATGATTTGGATAGAAGACCAGCTTCTTGTTGATTTTCCATCCATCCAAACAGCCATGATCATTGCCAAATCAATTGCATGGCTGCCAATTTTGAAGAAAGGAAGCTACTTCTCACAACCAGTTGCAGGGTTTGTTTAGCTTGCCTTTGCTTCCAGTTAGAGTAGAGTAGCCAGGTTTGTTTTTAGCAGAAGAAGTGCTTGTGCACACTCTGCATGTTCCATTTGGGACATGTATGATTTTCAGTTCTGTACATAGTTTTTGGTGTTGCTGGTTTTGCTCTTGCACAGTTCATTTCAGTGGTTTTTGGTGAGAACAACTCCATGCCCAATGGATTGCTTCAGGCTACTGGTCTTTTCATCTAGCAGGCAGATGACCTTGCTGAGTCACCAAATTCTTATCCAAAATTTCAGCCCCCCCAGGGTAAATTTGATAACATGTATCAGAATATTCAAGTCCCAGGTAATTGACTGATTCAGAGTAAAAATCAGGTTTCTAGGGTCCCTTCAGGAATTTTTTTAACTCTCCTGTCGCAGGTTGAAAAGAGCAAGCTCTGAGAAAATGTGAAAAAAGGTTACAGAAAGGCAAGTAGGTTGATCCAGGAAAAAGTGTGAAAATTGGCTAAGTCCTGCTCAAGGGAGCAACTGGGACATTTGGGACGTCAAGGCACGGATCGGACATGAAAAGCCTCTAGGCGGCCCAAATTACATTTGGGACAATCGGGCCAGAAGTACGCGAAGGGCGCGAAAAGTCGATCTGGCCGAAGGAGGAAGAAAAATTGGCTAAGTGTTGCTCAGGATTAGTTTGGGACAAAAAGACTCGAACCGGCCGGATCGGCCGAAATGAGCACAGGGAGCACTAAGCGTTTGGAACATCCGGGATGAAAAGACGCGAAGGACGCGAAAGAGCCGGAAGGTCCGAAAACCAATGAAATGGCGCCACGTGTCCAAGCTGGGGGCCCACAAGGAAATTTCAAAAAAAGAAAGCCCGTCGAAAGACGGAGGAGAGAGAATTTCTCGTCCAATCAGAGCATGCCACGTGTCATCCAAGTGGCAGAGCGCGGGAAAGATTTCAAAACACGTTTTCACCTGTTTTGTGCCCTAAAACTTCAGACCTCCATAACTTTCGATCCAAAGCTCGGATTTGCACGTTCCTTATATCAACGGAAAGCTGGTAAAATTCTCTACATGATTCTAGGGGTCAATCTTGCGTTTTGGAGTAGTCTGGAGGGAGAAAATTGAGAAACGGATCTGACGCGTGTGCACGGCTAGAAGTGACATTTCAGCGGCCAAATTAATGCAGAATGGGTCGCATTCTCCTCCAAATCGGTCAAAGATGGTAGGGTATGGGTTGGTAAGGTATCCTATGCCATTTTAATGCATTGGTATTCAATGAGGAATGGGCTTACATGTTTTCCCACGTTTCTGTCCCCTGGGCTCGACCCATGCAATGTAAAAGCCAGATTTGGCTCGTTTTGAAAAACAGTTGTTCATTCTTTCTGCTCTGCTCTCCCTTCTTTTATTCTCTAGGGTTGAAAATGGAGTTCAAACCTCCTCCCTTGCTCTGTAATGGCATTTTTGCCTCTTATTAATGGAATGATGTTCTGTGCAAACTTCTGAAGCAACAAAACATGTTTTGTGATGCATCTGTCCATCCTTTCTCATTTTTGCTTGTTTTCTTCTTTCCTCTCTTCATTGCAGGTATTTTTGCATGTTTGAATGTTCATTGCAGGTCTGGAGCTGTGTTCATGGAGTTTTGGGACATTTTCTGTGTGAAATCTATCCTTGGGCCTGTGATGCATCTGTTCATCCTTCCCATTGCTCACCTCTCTTTGTCCCATGGCAGTTTTGATAGATGTCCAATATTCTCCTTCTCTGGTGTATCACCGTTTTAGTGTAGGCTTTTGCTGTTTTTCCCTTCTCGCTCTCTCTCTCTCTGTCTCCTTGGCATGGTTAGATTAGGATTAGATTAGCTTGCCTGCACTGGAATAGCTTGTGGCAGGTAGTTTAGGAGCAGGAACCAGCCTTCTCTGGAGATTCCTCTCTCGGTTTCACAAGTCCCATGCTTGGAGAGAGGTTTCCATGTTGTGCAATCACACTGGATGCCTGAACATCAACCTAGAAGCCTGATGTGCGTCCAGGGGTGCTGTGATTTTGTACTAACAGGTATTATTCTACATATATTGATTATTAGGGTATCTTGGCCCCCCATATATCTTGTGTTGTGTTATCTTCTTCAATTTATTGATTTATTATATGCAAGGTTCTTATCACCACACCAACCCAAAAATATTTACATGGAGATGTCTCTTCATCTTCCAGAATATAGAGGCATAGAAGATGTTTTTGAACATGTGCATATGTGTGAAATACTATGGCATGCAAAAGGAATCATGGCTTCTGAGCGTAAGGAAAGACAATTTTCTACTACATTACAAGGGCACGTACATAGCTGGTACAAAAAGTTTTACCCTGATCAGACTTGCATAGACTATACAACTTTAAAAGATGCATTCCTTAAAGAGTTTCAAATTCCTAAGTTTGAGCAGAACAGTATAAGTGCACTCAAGGATATTAAGCAAGGCACTACTGAAAATGCTAGAGAGTATGATGCCTATTTTAAAACACTTTTATCTAAGCTTTCTTATGATATACATGCAAGCCATCACGCACAATGGTTCGTTGGGGGCTTGATTACCCCTTTTATGAGGGAATTATCACATAAGGCATACATTGATCCACATGAAGCACTTGAAGCAACCTTACACACTAAGGCTATTGGGAGAATAGAAACTAGGGTTAGCCCTTTTTTATAAGCATAGATCAGAGCTATGACAAAGCAATTGGAGAAACTATCAGCAAATTCAGCACATGAGATGCACATAGGGATTTGGTGCATGGATTTTGAAGTAGAAGGTGACACAAATTATAGTTTTCCTTGCAGATAAGTGCACTCATTTCTATTGGATTGTGAGATATGTCATTTAAACCATGATGCTAGCTGATGTCCCTTACTACAACACATGATAAGGAAGAACGTTTCAAGCTACTGTAAAATCTGCAGGTCCACGACTCATGACACGAAATAATTTCAGCTGATTGGTCAGATCCATGATGTTATAGATATTAGTGTATGAAAAACAAGAGTCTCAGATCACTCTAAAGGAAAGAACTAGCATCAGGATCGGGATCATAATTAGGCATGCTATGATCGGAATAAGGGGCATTTTAAAGGTGGTCAAGGATACCATGGTGGATTTAGAGGATGAGGTTGTGGTAGAGGAAGAGGTGAGTTTCCTCACGAAACATGTTATACATGTAAATCTCCTAACCACTACAGGAGTAAATGTCCTCAAAATATTACATGTTCTTTGTTTGGAAAGAAACATAGCTATGAGGAGTTCCCAGACTTGTATGAGCATCTTAGTAAGCAGCATAAACAAGAAAACAAATGCAAGGGATGGTTAGGATACATCACACTGTGGAAAATTAGTGGATGCCTAAGTTGGAAGCAGAGTCTGAGGCATTGCAAGTGAGGATCACGACCCATGTTGAGGCGGCACACACCAGAGAAGTATTGCAGCAGAAGCCTACCATCACTAAGGAGGAGGTTCTTCATGCACGATACCCAGAACCTGCCAATCAGAAGGAGGTTTATCAGGAAACCATGGAGGTACTAAGGAATCTTTAGGGTGAAATAAATTATTTAAAGGAGAAATCACGGAATACGGAGCAAAATAAATCATTAGAGATGGTCCATACTGATGTAGATGACTTAAGAGAAGTGTGCAAATTGTTGCACTAGGAGAATATCATTCCACTGTTAGGGAAATGGTTAAAAGGAAGCACTACGTGCACACGTGTTGAGACTGAACGACAGATCCAGCATGAAAATCTTCCCCCTCATAGTCTATATTATGTCAAGGAAATCACTCTGAATGTTGCTATGGATGGGTGGTTATTGAGTAATATATTGATTGATACAGGTGCAGAAGTCAATGTTCTTACTTTGGATGCATGGGTATAAATGGGAAGACCCCTATTACAACCATTCTCTAATGTATTATTCATGGCTAATCAGACTAAGGCCACTCCCATCAGAGTTTTGAAGGATGCATCCATTACCATACAAGGAGAAAATCTCACTGGGGATTTTGAGGTTTTAGCGCTGGCAGAGTCAGATAGCTTCCCAGGTCTATTGGGACATCCTTGGTGCTATGCAAATAATGCTGATATTCAATTCAACAAGGGTTATATCAATTTTGAGAACAAGGAGGAAATAGTTATTATCCCTTTAACATATGGAAAATATGCGCCCTATGTTGAGCCCTTAAGTGAAGAAGACCTAAATAGGATTTATGTATGTGCCATCCAGGATCCAAAAGTACTTGATCCATCTAAAGAAGGAATAATTCAATGGGAGGATGCATAGTCTATTAGCGATACTACAAGTGTTGCTTGTGATAATTGGGCTCATAGCACTTATGAGTTAGTAGGAAATGAAGTCAAGAGCATATTTCCTAAAGGAAGAAAATCATGTTATGTCAGGAGGATAGGTAACAACTCAGTACCTTGTTACCCCGGAGAAGGAGATCCTATGGTATTCTTGCACTCCATGGAGGAACAGTGGATAGACCCATTGGAAAGAAGGAATATGCTAGCATATACACTACGTGGGATAGTAGCACGCTAGTGGGTGGACCACAAAAATAATCTTGTAGGATGGAATGAAATTAAGATTTCTCTTGCTACTAGGTTCTTCGAGAGCAATGCACCTACTCAAATATGAACTTATCATGGTAATAAACCTATTCAGCACCATGTTCAGAAGTGTGAAAGACTTAGGATAGAAGGGAAAGAAGATTTACCACCCTCCTTATGGGTGCACAAGTTTTATTCCACTTTACAAGGATGCGCGTGTGCTTGTTATGTATATGTAAAACTCCATAGAGAGACTAGAAATCGACAAGATTTAATTGTAGGAATGGCCTAGACGTTTGACATATTCTATACAAAGCATTTGGTGGATGAAGCATTAAAAGTTATAAAGAACTTAACTATGGGAGATATTTTCAAGTCCAAAGAACTCCTTCAGGAGTTATTGAATGAAGGAAACTTAGGAGCATGTCTTATTGAAGAGATAGAGGTGGATGCCAAACTAATTCAACATGTTTGCCTTGAGAAATAAAAAGGAAAAATAGTCTACTTAGTGGAAGATAAAGAAGTAGAAAATATAGATGTAAACCATTAAACAAGTAGGTGTGAGGTTTTGGATAGTGTAGATAAGACCACGCATGCCTATCATGAACCTATAAAGACAAAGAAGGTGAATATTGGAATAAATATCTAAGCTTAAGGAATCCATAATTAGAAGACTGCTGGTCAGAATCTGAAGTGGCAGAAAATTATAGAGTTACTAAGGGATTACCAGGACTTATTCCCTTGGGGGTACCATGAACTTAAAGGCGTGCATGAATAATTAGGGGAGATGAAGATAAATCTTGAAGAGGGTGTGCTCCTAGTTAGAAAGAGACCCTATACAGAATGAACCTCAAATTGTGCGGAAATGGTCAAAAAAGATATTGATAAAATGTTGAAGTATGGGATCATAAAACCCTTTGATGAGTTAGAATGGGTTAGTCCAATGGTAATCAGTATCAAGAAGGATGGATGGATTAGGATATGCATGGAATACAGGGAGATGAATGTTGTATGTGTAACTGATCCATTTCCTACGCCATTTACTAAGCAAATACTAGAAGGCGTTTCAGGGTGCAAAATATATTCATTATATGAATGGGTTCTCTGGGTATCATCAGGTTAGGATTTCCTAGGAGGATCAAGAAAATACTATGTTTACTACTGAATGGGGTAGCTTTGCCTATACTGTAATAACTTTTGGTCTGAAAAATGCTGCATGCTGTATTTTCACACATAGTTGTTCAAGCATTCAAGGAATTTATTCACAGCTTCTTACAAGTCTATTTAGATGATTAGATGGTGTATGGATTAGTTAAGGATCATTGTGACAATCTGCGTTTAATGTTTGAAATATGTAGACAGTTGAGTATCTCTTTGAACACCAAGAAGTACATATTTTCTACACCATTTGGGATACTGTTAGGACACATAATTTGCAAGGAAGGTTTTTTGGTTGATCCATCCAAGGTTGCAGTCATTATAGGCCTAAGAGAGCCTACTAGTCAAAGTGAAGTGCATAGATTTTTGGGTCATACAAGTATTATAGAAAGTTTATTAAAGGAATTGCCAAAGTTTACACACCGTTGAATGAGTTATTGAAAGGGAAAGTTACGTTCTACTAGGGATAACCATGAAATCGCACCTTTGAGACATTAAAGGAGAAACTTACTACCATGCCTATTCTACATTTTCCTTCATGGGACCAACCATTTCATGTACATGTGGACGCCTCTGGCACGACCATTAGCACAGTGCTAGCTTATTCTAGAGAAGGTATTATAGATCATCCTATCTATTTTTCTAGTAGAAAGCTGGCTCTTACAGAACAAAATTACATAACTACAGAGCACAAAGTTTTGTCAATTATCTATGTGCTACATAAATCCCGACAGTACCTACTAGCTACACCAATCATATTTTATAAAGATGACATGGCATTGAAGTATTTGGTAAATAAGTCCATTCTACAAGGGCACATATGTATATGGTACTCTTATATCAAGAATTTGATTTGAAAATTGTGGTAAAACCAAGGAAATGTAATTCTAGACTAGACCATCTATCCAAAATACAGTCAGGAGAAGAATCACAAGCAATTGAAGATACCATGCCAGATGCATAGTTATACAGGTTACAATGAGCACCATCAAAACTAGAGGACATTGTTGTCTTTCTACGAATAGGTATGACACCAAAAGGACTGAAATCCTTGGAGAAGAAACAACTTGCTATATGCACATCCCCCTACATGTTGATTAGCGGTGACCTATACAATTTAGTCTAGGATGAAGTATTGTGTCATTGTGTATTGGAACATGAGCGTATGGATATTATGGAAGAAGCTCATGGTGTTATTGTAGGTGGCCACTATGTCAGTGATGCCATTGCATGTAAGATTATACTCACTAGATTATGGTGGGAGACCCTATATAAATATTGTAAGGAATTTTTTTAAGGCTTGTGATCATTGTCAATGTCTGGGAAAACCAGGTCAATGAGATGAAATATCTCTAAGACCCATTACTAGTGCCGAACCATTTGAGAAATGAGCTATAGATTTAGTGGGTCCTATTTCACTATATGTGTGCAAAAATGGATCCCGCTATATCATAACTTCCACAAATTATCTGACAAGGTGAGAAAAAGCAACACCTACAAAGGATTGTACATCGGTTACAACAGCCAAGTTTCTATGGGAAAATATTATTACAACTTATGGATGCCTTTAAGTTTGACAAGTGATAAGGGCACACATTTTCTTAATGATAAAATCATAATTTTATTGGATGAATTCATGATTACACACCATAAGAATACACCCTATCATCCTTAGGAAAATAGAACTATTGAGGCTTCAACAAAATTTTGAACAAAACATTGACAAAAATGCTGTGATGTCAGAAGAAAGGATTGGGATGATAAAGTATCTGCAGTACTTTGGGCATATCGAAAAAAAATATAAAAGGTTGAAAAAAATCCACACCATTTCAGTTGGTGTTTGGCATATAAGCAGTTCTTTCTATGGAATTTATGTTACCTTCTTTGCATATTACCACACGCTGGAGGTCTAGTTGATGAGAAAAACTTAGAAGCATGAATTGAAAAGTTAATTAAGCTAGATGGGCGATGAGCCATAGCACGTTCAAGTCAAAAACAAGAGAAGGCCAATCAGAAAGCATGGCATGACAGGCACATCAGGGATAAAAAGCTTGAGATAGGATAACTGGTGCTCCTTTATGATTCTAAGTTTTTGTGCCATCCAGGAAAACTCAAGGTACATTGGTTGGGGTCCTATGTTATCACTCACATACTCGCATCAGATGCTTGTCAATTAAAGGAACTTGATGGAATACGGTTTCTAGGTTACTTCAAATGGTTGAAGTAGGCTGAAGCCCTACTATAGGTAAGTCTTCTTAGTGTTTGTAATCAAGGTAGTGTTGCCATTTAGATTAGGTTTTAAATTTTGTATTTCCTTAATGTATTTCCTTATTTTTTGCTACAAGCTACTGGGGTGTCAATTTAGTGGTGTATTTGTGATAATAAGAAGATTTACGTGTCAGAAGCTAATTACTATTTGAAGAATTTAACATGCGTAGAGGACTACACATACCCTTAGTGTGGGGGTAGCAATTATTGAGATCCAAGTACATGACTGTTGAAAATAGGTCCACATAAAAGGAACTATCTACGGTGAGCTATTCAAGGCAGAGGATTGAAAAAAAAGGATATTTCTTGTGTGGACACAATGACCATAGATAGAGAGGAATCAAGAAAGTGCTTTCAAGTATAACACAAGGTAAAGAAAGAGCTACCGGGAAGACTACCCAGCAGATCTATTGTTAGGCACAATGTGTGAGCTAATCAGTGATCATGGACGCACGCTGAAGATAAGTCTACATGCCAAAAGGTAGGAGGGTGCACTAGAAGGTTATATCTTGGGCCAAAAGATGTACCGCATAGAAATAATGATCCCATGGTCGATTAATGAGAGGATTGTTAGTAGGTGGAGGAGCACTAAATGCACTAAATGTTTTGAGTGATTTTATATAATGTTATGCTCCCAATGTGAGTTCATTTTTACTTATTGTAATTGAGATAATTTGAAAAGGAGTTAAGTGCGAATGAGACAAAAGATCATGTATGAGGTGTGAAGAGTGTGAAATTTCAGACGTGGAGAGAAGGGTTATGTGTAGGAGAAGGTTGTGTACTCTACAGCTCCTAGATGAATGGTTTGAGCAAAGCAGATGCATTAAAAATGAGCTCAAAGTGCACATGATTGGTAGATCCACTAGGGAACATAAATTTAATAGTAGGTTTTCAACTTTAGATGAGATTACAGAGGGAATAAAAGAGATCTTTGAAATGGTGCACCAAAGAAAGCACCCACAATAGTGAGATAAATGGAGAGAAGAAGGTTCAAGTGCAAGAAGAAATTTCTCTCGAGTAAGTAATTTCTCATAAATGTAGTATCTATAGGGCATGATTGTAGGTGACTAGAATGGTGATTCCCATATCCACCAATGTAAAATCAATGATTACAACCATCGAACATCAGATAATAAGAATGAGTTCGATACGATTGTTGAGCACAAAAATGAACAAGCACACACTAGATGACACATCGATGTACGATCAAGCAGGTGAGAAGTTGCTTTGAAGCAAAATGGAGATATATCAGTTGTATGAGCTGCCATAGATTTGGAAATTATGAACCATTGTATTGGTGGTTGATGAGAAGAGTCCATGAGGACTTCTTTGGGTACTTCGTCAAATAGAGGGTAAGATATCACAACTGCTTTGATTGGGTCAACAGTGACTAGGACTAAGGGCCTCAGGGTTGGATCTTGATAGTGATTTAACTGATAAGGCCACTAATCCTAGAGATGAGCTTTGGAAGGATTCGAGATATACCAAGGGTCCGCGAGAAAGGACATTGACAAATTGAAAAATTACCTAGTAGTGCAGGTGAGTTTCACATCAAGTAACAAAGTTGAATGATCCAAAGGTGTGATTGGTCGCAGCTATACACAATGGTGGTTACAGGTCGGAAAGAAGATGATCTCAAGGAGTGGTACATAATATTTCAAATGAGGGTTAGCAAAGAAAATCATTGAAGAAGTGTGAACATGTGAAAGAATAAATTTTTGTGTTGTACTATTGTATTTAGTATTTATGGAGATTGGGGTGCCTGATGGACCCAAAAGAGAAGATTTGGGAGAACTCCGCATAACACAAGTCACCTGCAGAAAGATTTGGCAAGTACTTATGTGATGGTTCAATGAGTGGACCATTCAAGCAGAGGGTAGAGATGTGGTATGATATACTCTGCACAATGTTCGAAGAAGATGGGCAGATACCCAAGGATTTTCCTTCGATGGTGGGTAAGGCGGTTCAGTTTACGGTCTACCAACATTTTTGCATCACGTGATTTGCGATGAAGGATGGAGTTTGGATCCCATGGTGTAAAATTCCATATACCTTCACAGCAAGATACTTCCAGCATCAATTCACCAATTTTCAGATGCACACTGCCTAACCTTCAATGCAGATAAGGTATATTGCAACTACCACACTCTGAGAAAGAAATATGTCTATTCAGGGAAGAATGCCTACATTGAGAGGCTTATTTCAGATATTATACGCATGAAGCCTATAATCTTGGTAATTGGGAACACTGGAGCAGCACTTGTATACCTACCAACTCAAACCCAAGATGGAGAACACTAAGTATGTGGAAAATGAGTTCACGCTCCCAGGGCCACCAAAAGGTAGGCATACAATGGAAAATATTCTAGTGCCTAAGCCCACATAAATAATTCAAGTAGACGACGAAGAGGAAGAGCATGAAGATAGTGGTGGTTTGGAACACAAAGGTAGAAGACAACCTCCAAATAAGGAATAATCTGAGTGTGTAACTACACCACCTCAGCCACAAGAGGAATATGATGTTGACTTGGATGCAGTCCAAGGAGAGCGCCGTTTACAAAGAGTATTCAAGGGAACAAGGGCCCCAAGGTGCTACTCTACAAATAATGCGCAGATTTCCTCAACTCTCTCCACAGAAGGAGACAACTAAGAAAAGTAGATGGAAATTAAAGTTTGAATGAGGAAGCGGAAGAGTCTAACGAAAGTGCGCACAATTCTCCTACACCTCTAGAGAATGTGGAAGAACAACAAGACAAAGAAATGAAGGATGGAGAAGATGGATAAAAATGAGTAGATGAGATGGAAACTGAGACAACTCAGGACATAGCAACACAAGTTCCAAATCTTGAAGCCCAAGTCCCTAAGTAGCCTAGATCAAGAAGAATAAGTGGGGAGTATATTTCACTAGCCATGGGCTATGCCGAGGACACAGGAGATTTTTTTTGCACCCGTTTCCAAAGCACAATGACCCAAAATGAGTTGTATGGATGGGAGTTAATGGATGAAGATATGGAAACAGTGCACACAGGGAAGCTACTTGACAAGCTATTAGGTGCAGATGCCCATGGATGAGCTAGACTTTGATGTGAGCTCCTAGGGAGTGATGCATGTTAAGGTGAGCTCCCAAGTGATGCTACTTAGGTGATCTCCCAGGCAAGGTCCCTAATGACCTGCTCAGTGAGCTCAGATAAGTAAGCTCAAGTTAACCTACTTTGGTGAAAGCTACTCGGTAGAGGGTGGGTATGATGGAGTATGGTTAGGAGATTGCAACAATTAGGTGCAGCTAAGCTAGTCGAGCTCCTAGCGGAGCTACTTGGATGAGCTACTCAATGAACTCTGATGTGAGCTACTAGGACAGAGACTTAAGGCACAAGTTCACAACGGTGAGCTCCTTAGCGAGCATGGCAGAGGTGATTGCTGACAATGGCAAGCTGATAGGGGAGCTCCCATGCAAGTTAGAGCCAAAGGTGAGCTATCACATGATGCTCTCATGTCGAGTAATACATTAGGGCGAGCTACTATTGGTGACAAATCACAACACCCCTGAATGTCTGTAACTCGATGGGTTGAGACTCTCAGTGTGATTGCATAACATGGAGGTTTTCCCAAGTGTGGGACCTTGTGAATCTGGGAAAAGCTCTCCGGATGAAGGCCGGTTCCTATTCCTCTGTTCAGATGCACATATAAAAATGTAGAGGGTTTACTCAAAAACCTAATCTAACTTGCCAAGGAGACAAGGGTAAGAAGATGCATAAAAATAAACCTAAACTAACAAAGGTGATGCACCGAGGAATGAAGAACACCTGTCTTGCCAATAAACACAAACCATTAAAATGTAATGCAAGATCATGCACAAATAACCAAATTTGCATTGAAAGATCAGGAGGATGACAAATGAATATAGAGAGGGTTGAGAATCATCCACAGACATGCATTATTTTCTCCAAAGATTGATACAATACACTACAAAATGGCCAAGAGGCAAAAAAGTTGCATTACAGTTTTAGATGGGAGGTTTGAAACTCCACAAATTCACCTGCCAAAGAGAAGAAGGGAGGGGAAAAAATAAGAATGTCCAACCTTTAAGAAGAAACCCCTCCTTAAAATTTATAGGAAGAATGAGAGATGGAGAAGAGAGAGGAAATCCAAATCTACCCCAACCACCTCCAGGTTGCACTTAATTCATCTCATTATGGTGGTAGGTGAGAACCCTAGCAAACCCAAAAAGTGGCAAACTGTATTTTGCATTTTTAAGAAATTGTTCTCCCCCAATTAAAGATATCCAGTCTGTAGTTGGGCAGAGGACCTCGTAAGATTTCTGAAAAGTCCAACCTTGCATTAATCTGAGCTCCCTGAGGAAAAGTTATGGCCATGTGAATATCTGATGTTAGGGTTTTCTTCCTGTCAACGCTCAGAATGTTGCGCCTCCTAAAGGTGTGCCATAGGCGCATCCATATTTGTGTTGACATCCTCTTACATGCACCATAGGTGCATCCATATTTGCATTTGACATCCTCTTACCTGCACCATAGGCGCATACATATTTGTGTCGACATCCTCTTACCTGCGCCATAGGCGCATCCATATTTGTGTCGACATCCTCTTACCTGCGCCATAGGGGCATCCATATTTGTGTCGACATCCTCTTTACGCCATAGGTGTCGGGTTTGTGTCTAGACCCTTACCTATACCATACATCCATATTTGTGTCAACATCCTCTTTGCACCATAGGTGCATCCATGTTGACATCCTCTTACTTCATAGGTGCATCCATATTTGTGTCGACAACCTACCTTACCTGTGCCTCAGGCAAAAATTTCTTCATGTTGACACCTTCCGTCATGCTCTTTCTATGCCATTTACCTATGCCTTGGCGCGAACCTTTTTTCAACTCTTTTTTACTTGTGCCAAGGCTGTTGGTGACGTAATTATCTTCTGAGTTTCTTTTTTCCATATTCTTCCTTGTCTATATCTACCCGGGGGAAGATATATACAAAAATTTGGTGACTCAACGGGGTCACCTACCTGCTAGGTAGAAGATCAGTGGCCTTTTAGCAATCCATTGGGCATGGAGTCATAAGCAATAACTTGAAACCAACTTGATCTTTAATCCCGAGGCCTGATACCGCAACTCCTTCTTCGAGAGCATGCTGAACTATAGAAAACTCAACCTGAGAGCAAAAAAACCTATGCCAGAGCACTTAGGGAAATTGAAACCTAACTACAACAAGACAATGTGCATACGCACTTAGAGGAATTGAAATCTAGGCTAATATTTACAAGGGTAAAACTTTTCCTTTTAGTAGCAATGTTTAAGATAGATTATCGTTTACCAGAATCGGGAGTTCTTCTCCATCCAATGTAGACAATTGGAAGGCATTACTACTTTTACATCCCGTGACCATGTAGGGGCCACTCCAAATGGCATCAAACTTGGAATGCCTTCCTGGTTTTTCCCGATCTGCATCCCATTTCAGAACTAGGTCCCCTTCCTGGAAGGTCCTTGCTCTTGCCTTCTTATCAAACCATCTTTTTACTAAGGCCTGATCTTTCTCAATCATCTGAACTGCATGTATTCTCTTATTTCTTCCAATTCCATCAACTCTGCATACCTGGCCTCCATTGGTTCGAACTCAGACAACTCCAACTGCTTCATGAGCTCCAATGCAGGCAGTTCTAATGATATAGGCAATACTGCCTCTTTCCCATAGACCAACTTGTAGGGAGAATTACCTGTAGATCTCTTAGGTGTTATCCTGTCAGCCCATAATGCTGATTTTAGCTTGGTATGCCATGTCCTTTGGTTTTCATCCAGAGTCCTTCTGATGATTCTTAGCAAATTCTTGTTCGTGGACTCTGCCTGTCCATTACCCTGCGGGTAATAATTTGAAGAGGTGCTCAAATAGATTCCATTCTTGACTGGCCCATTCTGTAATCTTGGAACCTATGAATGCCAATGCATTGTCTGATATGATAGTGGCTAGCACACCGAACCTGGTCACTATTCCTTCATAAAAGTCTAGTATGTTAGACTCATTTGCCTCTTTGAGCGCTACTTCTTCGGGTCCACTTGGTGAAATAGTCTGTTGCCGTGAGAATCCACTTGTGGCCTTGGCTTGAGTTTGGATTGATGACCCCGACGAAGTCCAATCCCCATTGCATAAATGGTTGGTCAACCAAAATTGGGTGCAATGGAAGTGCTGCTAGTCTTTCTTTTCCTGTGAAGAGTGCACATTTCTTGCACTTTCTTATCCATGTATAGCAGTCATTGAACACTGTGGGCCAATAATACCCTGCCTTCATTATCTTGAGAGCTGTTACTCGTGGGGTGAAATGTCCTGCCAGAATCTCCATCGTGAAAATCTGGTAACACCCTCTCAATTTGACCTGTCCCAATGCACCTCAATAGAACTCCATTGATGTCTTTTCTTGAACAAAACACCATCAACAAGCACATATGGAATGGCTTGTAATCTAAAGTATCTCCTCTTTGCTTTTATCATTTCTGGAGGGCATAGGCCTACCTGTAGGAAGTGTATCATATTCTGAGTCCAACAAGGAGCGGCCACATCATCATTTTCTTGTTCTTGACCATCCTGTAGTACCAAGGCAGTCTCTTTTTCATCACCTGCTTCAACTTTATGACTCAAAGCTAGTTGTTCACATAGTCCCTTTCCATGCACTAGCTTAGTGACCTTAATCTTGATGTCATATTCCATGACATGAGTGATCCATCCTGCATGTTTCTCATTTAGATCCTTGTTTAGAAGGAAGTCCTTGACTCCCACATGAGAGACCAATCAATTGGATCTTGTTGTTTGAGACTAGGTGCTTGAATTTCTTTAAGCTTCTAATCACTTCATGAGGACATGTTTTTCAATGAAAGAGTACCTAGTTTCATATTCCTCCAAGCCTTGACTGAAGAAAGTGACTAGTTGTTCTAATCCTTCTTTGTTTTGTTGTACCAGGATTGCCAGAAATTGTGTCTCCACCACCAAAGGCATATAGCATGAAATCCTTGGAGAAGTCTGGATTGACGAGAGTCGGAGCTTGAGATATAGCCTCTTTTATTGCCTCAAAACTTGCCTTGCCTTCAGATGTCCACTTAAATGCCATGCTCTTCTTTCAACATCAACATGTTATTGGCTTTACGAGAGCTACAAAGTTTGGAACAAACCTGCAGACAAAATTGATCCTTCCTAAGAAGCTTTGAAGAGCCTTCTTATGACTTGGCAATGGCAACAGCTTGAATTGCTTCAACTCTTTCTGGGTCAATCGTCAATCCCTCCTTTGAAACAATATGGCCTAGAATTTTTCCTTCGTGAGCCAAGAATATGCATTTTTTGGGATTCAATGATACCCCAAATCTTCTACACCTCTGAAATACCTGCCTTGGATGAAAGAGGTGATCCACTGCATTTTTGGAGAATAAAGTGATGTCATCAAGATATATCAGAACTATTTTATTGATCAACCCCTTGAATGCCAAATCCATTTCCCTTTGGAAAGTGGCTCCAACATTTGCTAGCCCAAATGGCATCTTCTTGTAGGCATAGGTGCCCCATTTAGTGGTGAAATCCATCTTGAACTGGTCATCTTCTTTCACCATTACCTGATTATACCCTGAGTAGCCATCTAGGAGAGAGAATCTCTCCAAACCGGATACCACTTGCAATATTTGTTCCATTGAAGGAAGTGGGTAATGGTCTTTGAGAGATGCCCTATTGAGGTCTTGGAAGTCCACACACAACCTGATTTCTCTGCTCTTCTTCCTGACTGGAACCAAGTTTGCAACCTAGCTTGAGTGCTTGATTGGGAATATAATGCTTGCCTCTATTAGCTTATTTAGCTCTTTCTTCATTAGAGGATCAATGTGAGGGTTGACTGGTCTTTGCTTCTACCTGATGGGCTTAGCATCTGGATCTAATTCTATGGTATGTTATGCCAACTTTGGATTGAATCCTCTCAATTCTTCATAGCTCCAAGTGAAGACATCTAGAAATTCTTGGAAAAGCTGTATGAAATCTGATTTCTCCTGCTCAGTGGCCACTTTACCAATTTGAAGTGTTTTGCCTTCCCCAACCGGAATTGGCCCTGAATCTTCTCTCTTGACTTGTATGTTAGCCTTTTCCTTACGGAAATGGTCATTAGGGTTGAAGATAGACTCCAATGTTACTAAACCCTTAGGAAGCTTTTTTGTCTATAGCTACACTACTTGATCCCCATACTGCTGCTCTAGTCTGTCCTGATTCCTAGCTGAGAATTCAGCCTCTTCTTGTAAAAAATTGACGATATGTTGATCGTTCTCAAACACCTGCTAGATTGTGTTATTATCTGGAACTGTTGGCCTCACAATCACATGGATATGTGGCTGAATTTTTTCCCTTTTGATGTTGTCAACCACATCAAACATTGCTCCAACTGCTGCGAGCCTATCCGCGGCTTCATTTTTCTTCCTGGGTATGGACACGATGTTGAAAGCTTCAAAATCCTCAATGAGGTCCCACACCCTATTCTTGTAGTGCTTCAGCAGGTCATTCTTTGTAGTATGTTGTCCCCTGACTTGATTGATGATCAGCTCGCTATCCCCGAACACCTACAAGTTCTTTATGCCCTTTTTCCTGGCCCAATGAAGTCCATGAATCAAGGCCTCATATTCAGCTGTGTTGTTTGAATAGGAAAATTGGAAATGGAAAGCTGAATAATATTTGATGCCTTGAGGTGAAACAAGCATAACTCCTCCTCCTGCACCCTGCCTACTCCTTGATCCATTGAAAAATAACTGCCATACCTCATCGTCATCCTTATGGTCTGGTTTGGTGATGTTAGGAATAGACTAGTTTTCTTCATGTATGCAATAGACCCCTAGCTTAGATTATTCTACTTCTTGGTAGGGATCAAAGCATGTACCTTGCTTGCCCATTCGTCAAGAGTCAAATCTGGGATGCTTCCAACTTTGGTGTCAGCTTCATCTGTGCTAGGATAATCTTCTTGATCAAATGTTGAAAATTTGGCATTGATTTGGCTTGGAGTATGAGGCTCAATATTAAAGTTTGCAATTGGTTTGGATTTGATTGTGACCTTAGTACCATATTTTGTTCTGAATAACATGTGTGACTAGTCAATAGATAAGTAGCCTCCAATTTTGGCTGTGAAATCCCTTGATAAGCATAGGGAAAAGAGTGGTGGCAAATCTATCACTGACACATCTTACAAAATAGTAATGTTGGGGCATGTATGCAAGGTAAGATTTAAACCTTTAATCACTCCCACCGGTGCTACTGTTGTCCCATCCAATTGCACTACCCCCTTTTATATGACTTCATATTGGAGACCTAGCTGATCAGCTATTTTCTTGGGCATGACAGAACTACTTTCCCCAGAATCAATCATGCAATTGTGTACTAGTTTATCTCCAATGGTTAATGAAACATAGAATGGAGGGGGTTTCAAAACTTTACCTTGTTGTCCTCCATGATTCCCTTCAGGATGAGCAACATTTGTGAGGAATTTCTCTTGCATATGGACATGCTGGTTTGAAGTTGACCAATTCTTCATGGCAGCTTCTAAAAGATCTCTTTTGCCTGGGATGGATAAAGATTCCCACATTGATATAATCACATTTGTCTTCTTCATTTGATCAATGATGCTAAATGGGGGGATGAAACATCTCTTTGTTGTCCTTTAGTCTATGCATTCCTTTCTTGTGCATGGGTAACAACAACTGGCATTTGAGTTGTTTTAGAAGGTGGTTTAGGCTGTCCTTGTGTGTTTGGAACTATATTTTTCTTACCAACACCTTGTAGAGTAATGGAAGGTTGTAGATCACTTGGAGCCAATGACTTCCCTTCACCAATATTCCTCTTCTTTGATCTTGTGTTAGTTGCTACACTCTAAGAAATTGTTTGATTCATGCCACAAAAATCCTCATCTTTCCAATTCACAAGTGCGGTATCATTTGGAGTTGTGTTTTGCTGAGATGTCCCTTGTTGCTGATTTGTTTCTTGATTCACTTCACCCTCTACGCCAGTAGTTGTCACCATCAAGGCTTGGTTCAAAGCACCATTAAAGCACATAGATTAGTTGTGAGGCTCATTGCATGGGAAACACCAATCATACTCTTGAGCTATGTTGTTTTGCACTGGCACTAATGCTTTAGAAGTAGATGTAACATTGGGGTTATAGGGATGAAACGGTCTATTAGCGGGAGGCCTTACTTGGATTTGATTTGCAGCTGGATAGGGTGGCCTATTGGGCTAGTATGATTGCCTATTAGGTTGAGCTTGAGGCTGATAAGAAGGTTTAAAGCTTTGGGCTTGTTGCCTCTTAAGTGTAACCAGCTCATTTCCCAAATTTTGTAATTGTTTCATGACCTCTTGCAGTTCATTTGCAGGATTAGAGGATGAAGTAGAAGTTTCACTTGAACTTTGATTTCAAGGAGTGGGAATAGGAGCCAAAGTGGGTGCTTGACTAGTATTCGGATTTTCTAAGTTTGGATATAAGGGCATGGGAGGCCTAGGAGCCAGCTTACCAGCTTGAATAAGACAGTTTTCAGCCCTAATGGCAATGCTATAAGCAGCAGGTAAGGTTGTGCCTCCCATAGATTCAATTAACATAGAAATATTAGAATTCAAAGCTTTAAGATAATATAGAAAAACACCTTCAGCTGTTGGCCTAATGACCACTAGAATCCTATCCCAAGACCTTTGAAATATGAAGTTGAAGTCAGTCAGTTGTTCATTGGGAGCTCTCTTGATAGTTGTCAATTGTTCCAGTAGAGACAAATTATCTCCCTTTTCTCCAAACTACTCATGGAGAACTATGCATAACTGATTCCAACTTTGGATAGAACCAGCTCCAAGGTTCCTAAATCATTGCAATGCCTTCCCTTTGAACGAAGATGCCAGCAATTTGACAGCAACATCCATTTCATTTATCTCATGGATTGCACAAACGTTAGTGATGTCTTTGACATGATCACCAGGAGTGGTATGATTTTCTCCAGTGAAAAATGGAATGTTCTTCAATGCTGCGATTGGAACTGGATTCTATGCATTGAGGGCAAGTGGGCTGCTGCCAGTGAAATTGACAAAGGGATTCGGTGGTAGATGTGCCATTATGATTGGCCTAAGAACTCTAGTTGATGCGAGAAAAGGTCTACCAGGTGGAGGTGTAGACAAATTCCGGTTAGGTGGAGATGGTGATCTTTGTGGTCCTCTTCCTCTCCTTCCTTTGCCTGGTGATAGCTGTAAGTGGACAAATAACCCCTCTTCTCGAGTATCAGACCTGGTTCGAATTCTTATCATGCGCCTGGGAAACTATTGTTGCTAAAACACTGAATTCTATCCCCTTCAGAGTCACCAGATGTGTTAGATAATGAGCCTCAAAAGGCTAGATTCTACCAAGTTACACACCAAACTTGACAATATTAAAAAAATAGAATTTAAAAGCTTGAAGGACCCAGAAGATATAGTTCTTCAATTTGGTTATCGGATTTTTTTTGTGTAGCTACTAATCCCCAAAAGGTACAGACAAAACTTAGGTCATGTAAGGCAACTTACAAAACCTGAAATACACCGTGTCGGAACTTAGGACATGCTCAACACCTGGGAAACCCGAAATACTAAAAACCATGAAATTTTGAAAGTCAAAATCTCAAAAATATAAGAATACCCTTTTGAAGATTATCCCCTGATCTATCAACTGGTGAAATTTTGACTTTTTTTGAGCAAGTTAAGCCCTTGAAAATTGATTTCAAAGTTCAGCCTAGAAGGTGAGAAATCTTGAAATTGTAAAACCTGCAATTTTTTAGTCCAAATTTCTTGAAAACTCCTTCAAATCTTGTGGAATGACCTCTTGTCCCATCGGGGTGTGCCAAAAATATTGATGATGAATCACAACACCCCTGAATGTCTGTAACTCGATGGGTTGAGACTCTCAGTGTGATTGCATAACATGGAGTTTTTCCCAAGTGTGGGACCTTGTGAATCGGGAAAGCTCTCCGGATGAAGGCCGGTTCCTATTCCACTGTTCAGATGCACATATAAAAATGTAGAGGGTTTACTCAAAAACCTAATCTAACTTTCCAAGGAGATAGGGTAAGAAGATGCATAAAAATAAACCT
Source organism: Taxus chinensis (assembly GCA_019776745.2). NCBI lineage: Eukaryota > Viridiplantae > Streptophyta > Pinopsida > Cupressales > Taxaceae > Taxus > Taxus chinensis. The sequence goes on from CM034147.1 coordinate 606,517,889, forward strand.
AAACTAACATAGGTGATGCACCGAGGAATGAAGAACACCTGTCTTGCCAATAAACACAAACCATTAAAATACAATGCAAGATCATGCACAGATAACCAAATTTGCAGTGAAAGATCAGGAGGATGCAAATGAACATAGAGAGGGTTGAGAATCATCCACAGACATGCATTATTTACTCCAAAGATTGATACAATACACTACAAAATGCCAAGAGGCAAAGTTGCATTACAGTTTTAGATGGGAGGTTTGAACTCCACAAATTCACCTGCCAAAAAGAAGAAGGGAGGGGAAAAACAAGAATGTCCAACCTTTAGAGAGAATCCCCTCCTTACAATTTATAGGAAGAATGAGAGAGGGAAGAGAGAGGAATTCCAAATCTACCCCAACCACCTCCAGGTTGCATTTAATTCATCTAATTATGGTGGTACGTAAGAACCCTAGCAAACCCAAAAAGTGGCGAACTATATTTTTCATTTTAAAGAATTTTTTCTCACCCAATTAAAGATATCTAGTCATAGTTGGACAGAGGACCTCGTAAGCTTTTTGAAAAGTCCAACCTTGCATTAATCCGAGCTCCCTGTGAAAAGTTATGGCCATCTGAATATCTGGGCTAGGGTTTGTTTCCTGTCAGCGCTCAAAATGTTGCGCCTCCTGAAGGTGCACCATAGGCACATCCATATTTGTGTCGACGTCCTCTTACCTGTGCCATAGGCACATCCATATTTTTTTTGACATCCTCTTACCTGCGCTATAGGCGCATCCATATTTGTGTCGACATCCTCTTACCTACGCTATAGGCGCATCCATATTTATGTCGACATCCTCTTACCTGTGCCATAGGTGCATCCATATTTTTGTCGCCATCCTCTTACCTATGCCATAGGCGCATCCATATTTGTGTCGAAACTCTATGTCATGCACCCTTTACCTGCACCAAAGCATGAATTTCTTCATGTTGACACCTCATGTTGTGTGCCCTTTACCTGTGCCAAGGCACAAATTTCTTCATGTTGACACCTTGTGTCGTGCGCCATTTACCTGCGCCAAGGTGCAAATTTCTTCTATTTTTTCCCATATCTACCCGAGGGGGAAGATATATACAACAGTTACATTAGTAGACTTAGTGCTTAAAGATGAACCTTTGCGCATACCAGAACCAAAGGATCCAACATAGGAAGAAGAACGGGATAAGGCTTCAACGATGCGGAAGATTCATCATATGAAGGGTTTCTTCAAAGCTTGCAGGAGGAATTAAAGAAGACAGATCAAGCGCTTAATATTTGTACAATGCCGAAATCCGTTACCAAAACCATTTTAGAAGATAATGAGGTCTTGAAGGCCATGAAAGATTAGACATTGGGCTGTGTAAAATTGTTAGCGCTTGTTAAGAAGAAGTGTGAGGTCCTTACAAAAGCTCAAGAACCACACAAGGAAAGGCTGGATGAGCCTGGGAAGCTCATCACGTAAAATATGGACCTGTTAGAAGGGAGAATGGCTGCCATGTCCAACAATGTGTTGGTCTTGCAGAATGAGAAGGGAGAGCTTACAAGGGATGAATTAGAGTCAATTGCAGTGGATATTCTAGAGAAGGTAGAGGCTATGCTCAATGATAGGAAGACTCTAGAGGTGGAAATAAAAGAAGAATATCCCAAATTGATTATTCAGGTTGAAGCATTAGATACTGTAGGATAAAGACATTCTTTTATTCATCAAAATTCTTTCTATTCTTCTATTCATATTCTTTGATTCATTTTATAGACAACCATTGTTAGGGTGGCAATGCAACTAGTGTGGGGTGATGTTGATTAGTCAGAATCAGGAACTTAGAAAAGGAAATACATAAGGTTCATGTGGGAGAGAAGAGCACATTCAAAGGTGCGGGAGTATCGGAAAGGATCACACATGAATAAGAGAGACAGGTTCGGGACTTAGCCATTTTCATGATGAGGATTTGTTTTTGGAGATAGTGTGCAGAGAAATCAAACCTATTGGAGACTTGCGTGACATGCATTGGCTATTTTTGGATGATTGGCTACGAAGCGATTTGCATGGATGCAGGCTAAAGATAGAATTGCGAACTGATAATTGACTAAGAGAGATGTATTGTTAGCATTGTTGCATGTAAGCCTTATTTTGTAACGATGCATGGCTAATAATAACATGCAACCTATTTTGGGATTGGATAAGCAGTGAAGGGAAAGTGCCCACATTTATAAATATGTAGTAAACTGTGTAGTAGAGAGAGAGGGCGTATAGGTACGAGAACTATGTTATAGTGAGGTTATGCTGACAAATTTGTTACACGCATGAGCATATATTACTATTATTGTAAGGAAGCTTTATGTGTATTATTGTATTTAATATAATGGAGACTATGGACTGATTCAAGGTGTTATCATGGTTATAGTTCAATATTGCATGTTTTATTCCATTTATGGTTATCTATTAAGTCTTCTATTTTCTAGATCTAAATATGAACATGCACTGTAGAAGGATATATTAGTCATAGAACTAAATTCTTAAAGTCTTCATCATGCTAACATCCTACAATAGCAACCCTAAAGAGGGTCCTGGTACCTTTGCATGCTTTGGGTGAGTGCTTAGTCTAGGATGAGTGATGTGCCAGCATGCCTGGGCTTGTATTGGTGAATTCTAGGCTACATCATTGCTTCTTGCAGCAGTCAGTCCACTACCTTTGTGTTTCAGGGTTTATTTAGGTATCTAGTCCTTTCTTTTGGTTGTTATGTTCTTGCTACATCCATATTTTGAGCCTGTTTGTATCTCGGGGGTACGGTCCCCTAAAAAAAAACCTTTTACCAATAATAAAAAATAATTCCTTTCATCTTTCTATAATGGGGGGTACTGTATAATAGTATTAAAAATGGGGTCAGACTGAATATGCACACCTTAGATTGTAAATTGATGTAGATGTGGAACTTAGAAGGTGGTATTCCATACTTTATATGAAGTATAGGGTTTCAAACCTTAGACCTAGAATGTAACACTTATATTACGCTTCATCAAACTAAGGGATTTTTTTTTTATAACAACTCATTAATTATAGTTAACACCTTCACTAATTTTAACACGCAAAAATTAAAATCCAACATACAATATTTTATAAATCCCCTTAATTTATTTTACGCTAAAATGAATAAGATCATTTATAATCCATCTAGACAATATATCCATCCAACATTAATTAATGTTCACAATCCGTCTAGACAATATATGATAACCATGTACAACTACAAGGGTTTACAGATCCTTCTCAATCCCCCCTAAAACACTCTTTACGAGAAAATATACCTTTCATGTCATTTGGTTAAGCCTTATTACATGTTGTGATAACTTGTGAGTCATCTCAACATCCTTTAGAAAGTCACTGCTGTAACATACATCCAACTCTAAACACCCAAACAAGAAGACATGGTGAAGAGAAAATGCATTCATTCATATGCACTAATGTGGCCATAATTATTTGATGTTGTGTTAACAAGCCGGTTCCAAGACTACACATATGCTTGTGAAAATTATCTTCCCTTCATCACACAACCATATCAACATATTAATATAGATTCATTTCTGTTGTTTAGAACAATTTAGTTTATAATTAATCATCTTAAGTAATCATGTATATTTATTAATAAGATCAAACACTGAAGCTATAATTATCGTAACTCGACATCCAGGTCATGCGACTCATTCCAGTACCACTTTGGGATCCCTACAGGAAAATATATATTCACGTAATTACCTAAGTCATTATGTGTCCATTCCTCTCCCTATAGCCATACTGAATTGATACGTGTATGACTCGCTTGGTCACACGAAAGTTATGTCATGATTCCTGTAATTGGTTATTATTCATTAAGTTATCTAATTCATGACATAGGTATGTAATGTTCTCATTGAGTTACTATATAATGTATGTACCGCTTTTACATGTCAATCAACTATATCAATTTACAATATAAGGTTATGTTTAGTCAAGTACAAGATGTAGAAACAAAATCACAGACTTTGGGTAATTATTAGTCCTGATTACATACTACTATTCATATGATTTTTGAATAAGAACAATACTAATTAATCCATGTCTTTGGCCACCTTCCTTTTCCTTCTGTTTCTACTTAAAGTCTTATACCCTTACTTGCTTAGTCCTCACCATTTTTCATCTTAGACACCAATGCCTAGACCAAAACGCTAGAGTTACGTGCCCTCATCCAATCTAGGTGCCCCTATCCTCTTTGTATTTTACTCACACTTTTTGGGTCCTTTATAGCCATTTTAACATCTTATATTTATGGTAGTCAACCTTTTCAGGTTTAATTACAAAATTCAAGCAAGGGAATCATATAAAAATAAAGTTATGTGATCATAATAAGTGACCAAGCACTAAGCATCTACTATCACCACGTAGGGTTGCATCCATTAAGGCATTTAACAAATCCATTACATCCATCTAGCCCCATCACAAGGGACACAAAGGTTAGTTTTCTAAACCACACTTCATAGGAGGGAAGTTCATTCTATTCCATGCACACATTTATTACATTCTACATATACCACGTGTGACCGACACAAGAGAAACCTAGGGCACAATTCCACACACACACACACAAAACTACATTGGGTCTAAGATTTAGAGCAATGCTCAGTTGTAATTCCACGTTTGTGGCGATTGAGGACAATCTGACCTCTCATTTTACATCTTTATTTTTTAGGATTTGATGTCTATTTGAGGGTTTAATAGTTTCATTATTCATTGCATGTTTCTGGCAACTCCAACGATCATTGTACGAATCCATAGCGATAAAATGATAGCATCAATGGACATCTTGAGACCTTGAGAATTATGGTTATTGAGTGTTTCCAAAAACCTAAGCACACAGAATCAGTAACTGGGTGCCTGTGAGTACCTCTATCTATCTCTAGGCATCCCAGTCCAACTTATCTATCCTAAACTTCATTAATTTGTGCTCCATTGTGATGGCCAGTGCCTTGGATTTTTTCAGTTTCTAGTCGTGTACAACTTCAAAAACATTGTGAATCAACTAAGGAATCTTATCCTTCTTTGCACATTAGGGTTTCATTATTTATTGCTTAGGTTTCTTTGGTATTTTTATGTATTTCATTACATCATTTATTTACTACTACTATAACATCTTATTAGGATTAGATTTTACATTTTATCTTAATGATTTTGGTGAACCCACTCTTGGAATTGGAAACTACCTTCCACTTAGAACCCTTCTCCTCTTATTACTATGGCTCAATATTCTGAATAATTTATCGAAGCCCATCTCAAATTCCTTAATGATCATATCGCTAAACATCCCCAAGACATATAATTTCTTTTATATGTTTCTCATGAGGGATTTACGAACCTCATAGAGCTTAATCCTTCCACCGTTATTCCCACAACCGTTGCTACTCAACCATTTACTTCCACTCTTTCACCCATTTCCACCATTCCTGTTTCTTGTCCTTACTCCTACTAATCACTTTAATTCACCTCTTGTTTCTCATACGCGGAAAGCTCCTTCTAATGACACCCAAGATTTATCCTCCCTTTATCAAGACCTTCAAGAGTAAATTCATCAATTATGGCAGGCTTCTTCTCATGCATCTCCATCTTTAGATTCCAATCTATTATTACTTACTCCATTCGTACCATCCATATCCACTTAATTCCTTCAACCTAACATTGTCACCCCTAAGCTTCCCATTTTCAATGGGCATGGTGACTTGCAAGAGCATCTCTGAGCATTCCATGTGGCTTGTCTATATTTTGTGGATGATCACATTCTCCTAGCTAAGCTCTTTCCTCATAGTCTTCATGATTATGCAATGCATTAGTTCTATGACCTACCTATTCACTTGGTAACCTCTTTCATGCATATATACAACAATTTTCTCACTCACTTCTCTATTTATATCAGATCTAAGATCTCTTATGCTCAACTTGCACAACTTAAACAAGGATCTAGCGAACACTTAGTGGACTATGTTTTGCGATACAAAAAAAACTTAGCTAAGATGTCAAATGTGCTTACGGACTCTGAGATTCAAGACTTATTCAATCAAATTTTATTACCACCTCTTCAAGAGAGTATTCTATTTGATACATCTCCTTCATTTGATCACTTGTGTCATACTCTTAAAGTTTGCAAAACTAAGCTCTTATCTATAGGAAAACTTAAATATCAAGATCAAACCTCATCTTCTACACATTTTCAAAATAAATCAACATTCAAACCATCAATAACCAAGCCAACTGACACAAAAATCACTATCAACATAGTATCCACCACCAGAGAGATTCAATTGCAACTGCTTAGGTGTACATTTAAAAATTTAACCATTTCTCCATAAATTATATTACAACTATGTTAGGAATAATATTAGGTTTAGTGCTCACATTATTATTTGTAAAATTTAATATTTGCATATTACATTAGTGAGTTAGTGTGTTAGTGAGAAATTAATATTGTTATATTAATTTCTTATATGTGTGGAAAAATCAAAGATTGTAATATTATTAATATGAGTTATTAATCAACTTGTTATAAATAATATAGGATATTTGTATTAGTTGTGAGTTTATTGAATAAACAAATCACGTAGTTATTTGAGTGTTGTGTGAGAGATTGATGGATTTGGGAGAAATTATAGGAGAGATAAAATATTATATTATGGGATTGAAGATTAGAGTTGAATCCTTGTATTAAGGAGTTCATTATCATTTATATTGTAATTTTACTCACTATGTAATCCGCTCAAGCATTATTCAATCAATATTATATTGTTTTTGTTATAATTTGATCTATGCAACATTATTCAATTTTGCATTCATGTTTTGTACAATTATATAATGTAATTTTTCCCTATTTAGATTAGTTAAGCTATATATTCCATATCATCTAGTATTAGAGCATGTTTCCTTCTGCAAGTGTGGAAGCAAAGAAGAAGATGGTTAAAAGAATCACGTGAGAAAATTTCCAACAAACACCTTACAGTAAAAAGAATGTAGTGTACTCATGTGAAATTGTATTGATGTCTCATTTTTTTTTTCTGGAAAGATAAGGACAAGATGCACAATATTGCAGTTTACATAATATTCATATTCGTCTTTTAGGTGTGCGTAAATGTCTGTGTAAATTGAGTGAAAGTTTTTTGTTGTTTCAAAAAATCAACTGATAAATTGAATATATATAAAAAACCCAGACTCCAAATATTGTAAAAAATTTTGGGCTGGTTTATGTAATCTATAGAAAAATTTTACCAATATTTTATAAAAAATCAGTTCCTATTTTAAGAGAAATATGAAAATCAAAACAAGGATTTGAAACAAAAAAAGTGGTGCATAGAACATTTATACATTTTTTCAATAATTGGATGCATTTTCTCTTGTATGCGGTGTCCACTTTATGGAGGGTATTTTTTGAGCTTCATGATCAAATTATCTAAGTAACTAAAGCAAAAAATGATGGAGGATGGAGGACATGGAGGAAGGAGGTTAATCAGTGACCTCTAGCCAACCACAAGCTAAGGGGCCACATAATGAATTTGTGGCATTTATTTTTGTTATGTGTTTTAATTTCTGTTGTATGCAAATAAGAACAGATGGATCATACTTTTTCAAATATTTTAATGTGTGAGATATTTATTGTATTTTCCCTTGAACGTAGAAATGTGAGTGGGGAAACATGTACACTACTATGAAGTGGTTAGTGGTCCACTTGAAAACAAATTTTAGAGTTTTTGAATCTCTTAGAAAATCACATACAAAGTGGTTAATGGTTCCACTAGAAAACGTGTTGTAGTTGATGGTACTCTTTGAAAACCATCGTATCAAGAGAATGTACTAGATAACACTCATCCATGTTCCCACTAAGGAAGGGAATGCTAGGAATAATCTTAGGATTAGTGCTCACAATATTATTTGTAAAATGTAATATTCATATATTGCATTAGTGAGTTAAGTGTGTTAGTGAGATATTAATATTGTTAGATCAATATCATATGCGTGTAGAAAAATAAAATATTGTAATATTATTAATATGAGTTATTAATCAAGTCATTATTATTAATAAAGGATATTTGTATTAGTTATGAGCTTGTTGAATAAACAACTCACGTAGCTATTTGGGTGTTGTGTGAGAGATTGATGGGTTTTGGGAGAGATTCTAGGAGAGATAAGAGAGTATATTGTGGGATTGAATATTGAAGTTGAATCCTTATATTAAGGAGTTCATTATCCTTTATATTGTAATCTTACTCACTGTGTAATCTGCTCAAGCATTATTTAATCAATATTATATTGTTTTTGTTATAATCTGATCTATGCAACATTGTTAAATTTTTCATTCATGTTTTATACAATTCTATAGTATAATTTTTCCCTATTTAGATTAGTTATATTATATATTTCATATCAACCTGCTTCAGAGAAACCTTATTACACTTCCTTCTCTGCTTGAATTAGACCCATCTTGTTAAAAAGTTTGGAATTACAATGAGAAATTTCGATGCAACTATCATCAATGTGTGGGACACGTTACAAATAGGCGTTTCAAACTTCACACCATCATCCAAGAAATTATCAATGACAAACAACTTGAGCTTCCAGAGCCTTCAGACTCTGAACCAGTAAATGAAAATCATAATATCAAAATATTTAATAATCCTCATCCAAGACATGACAAGAAACCATTTGAATCCTCAGCTAATCATACATAGGGTACAGTGCTTCCTTCTACATCAGGGGCTCTTGATTTCCTATTTGATCATACTGACACTTCTCCACTCGTTATTTCTTTCGTTGACCATGATTATCATACAACATTATCATCTAATCACTTACACATCCATAACTCTATTGGATCTACCTCTATAAATAATACCAAGGTTGATCTGTCATTGCCCATCAATGTGTGTTCTATTCCACTTCTTTTTTCTATGGGATATCCTCTTTCAAAAATTTCATATCCAATGAAAAATTCCTATGGTGTTGTTAAGCTTCATGTTACATTCTGTCCTCTTATTATTCTGGTGTCCTTCCTTGTAGGACAAACAGTCAATGGGTGTGACATGATCTTAGGTCTCAATTGGATCCGCTGGTTTAAGTCTATCATCTCCGTGGATCATTTGTGTTTAAAATTCATCAACAACAATCAATTCATTTATATCAATGGTGTGCCTCCATCTACTCCATGGTCACTATCTCCTCTCGCGGTTTCCACTACATCACCGATTCCATCTAGTGCGTCAAGGCATTTAACACTTAAATAACAATTTACTCCTAGCTCACCTTCTCGCACACAAACTACACGAGCTCATCGCTCTGGCATTCCAATGCATAAGTGTAGGCCCATTAATAGGAAAAATCCCACATCTAGACACAAGTCACCACCTCATTTTATTCCAAGTCATTTTCCATCACTGCCACACTCTGCTTTACATACGTCTCCATCACATACAAATTTTATTACACTATGATGCCCATAATATACTCATCAGTCACATGCATATAGAATTCACTCACCTTCACATCATTTATCTCATATACCACCACTCTTAGAGCATGGTCACACACCTTCATCTCTATCAACATCTAGTGGAGGGTCTTCATCCTTCACTTTTATCATATAGTGCACGCTCAATCGCATGCTTAGGGGCATCACACCTATTATCTCCCCCACACCCTTTTTCATCATATCAACTACGATACATCTTACACACATCAAATATAGTATTTTACAATCATCATGCATATTTGCACACATTTCTATCGCCATTACCCTATGATGCCATACTGTGTTACTTGACTGTTAAGGGCATCCTATATACATGAACCTCACACACTGCATCATCGAAAATACGCATCACATCTTCACACATCATAAAATTTTCTACATATATGATCTTATATATATTCTACATCATTCGCACTTTGTGCTTTATATATCTATACATCATACACATTCTATACCCTAAACTATTATACATTTTACATCACATGCACTTTGCACTTCCATGCTTATATAATCTACACATATTTCGTTGCACACTACAAATTTTACATTACACATTACCTACCTTACACATCACATGAAATTTTCTCACCACCACAACTATTACACATATTACACATTTTATTCATCTACTTTTACACACTGCACTCACTACCCGATGACCCACTCTAGTTTCATGGTTCATACTCGAATGCTGAGGGTATAAATCAAACTTGAACCTCACATCATCACACTTACATAATTTCTTCAAATTTATTCAATCGATCCTTCTCACACATTGTGTGACATTTTTCAAAACCATTTTATCCATACGTTTAGTGATAGACACTTTAGGTTAAATCATCACGTTGACCCATACAATCAATCACTCACATATTTTCGACCTATTTCCCAATGACATACTCTCATTTACGGTTAATTATTCAATGTTGAGGGGGAATAAATAAATGATACTCATTACATACATAAACATCCACTTAGGGGGCACATTTCCCCTATCATCCACACTGCATTCCATCCCACCTCATCCACAACATATTGTATATCTTGGTTGCATTTACTCTTGATTACATTTACTTGATACATGTTCATCTTATTAAAAATTCGAGATAAATATCTTGTACGTAATTATCTTTATCATATATACATTCGTGTTCACTTGTCTATCTAGTTATGTTCGCAGAGAATACAGATCCATTACACGCAACATGGATGCTTGGAGCAATACCTCATACCAGTCCCACAGTGGCTCCTGGGGGTATCCACTTTCGTACACTATAGGTGTTATTGTTTCATTTTGTTTCATAACATTATCAGATTATACAAAATTTGATATAATTTTTATCTTTCTAACATGATAATGGGTTCTTCAAGTGCAACATTTGTTTTTCAAGACTACACACTTCCATGGTTGTTTGTTACATTGTTTTCCATTGCTTTCTCTTTGTATGCTCTTATTTGTGGGATTTTCCCTTTGTCTTGTATGCACACTTGTCTATTTGCGGCCATTATGGATTTGATTTTATTGTGACATCATGAGTGATGTCTCATGTTTAAAACCTTCTTTTTGTAGTCTACATTATCTTTTTCTATTTTTTCACATTGTCTGCATAGCTTACATTTCGTCTTATACATGAGTGTTTTTATTTGATTGTACTAACATTTGTTTTTCCTAGCCATTTGTTTGTGTGTTCTTTAGTTTCTACCAATAATATTCCCTTCCCCCTACATAGCACAATTTCAATACAACGATTAGTCCTCTTTTAGGCCACATACTCCTTCAACGATGTCGCATACACCCCAAATGAGGGGGGCATCATATGGGTGAATCATTTACCCCATACAAAGTTACACACAACAAGATACCAATACAACATAGTTTCATTTGTAAAAAGGGCTCAAAATCAGACTTGGGTCCTTAGTACACAATGAACTTCCCTGAGTGCCAGTAATAGGGGAAATTACATAGTTCTTCGATATGTCAAAGAGGATTTTGATTGGTAAGAGAGTCCTTTAACACTACGCATTTACATAATGGATTTTACAGTGTAGAGAGTCCTTACAACATACACACCATTTGTAGTGGTGTTTTACATAGTGGAAGTAGTTAAAGGTTGGAGGACAACACCAAATAATTCTCCCTACACTTCTTTCATTACATTGGCGTGAGATCGCTTGAAAAACTTGCACATCGAAATCATCTTCAATATCGTTACCACACCCTTTTTCTCATCATGAATCAAGTGTACATGTTGTTTTATCACATTTTCACACTTTACCTACTTTTCTTACACACTTTTTACATATTTTGATCATATACATGCATATTTGACTTCTCTTTTGCAGGTCCATCCATATGGGAAGCGATAGTCAACATCAAAACAACAACACCAACAAATTCACACACATCGACATCGACAACAGGTACATCATGAAACCTACACATGCATTTTCCACCCTAGGTTCATTTTCATCACTTTTTGCACTTTCTCCTCCTTAGCATCCACACTTCACATTTTTATCACTCCACACTTTATCTAGTCCCTCGACATGTTTCCTACATCGATCTACATGGATATCAAGTACACATCTCTATCTAATTTATTTTACTGAGATTTCCACTCACCAACATAAAGTGGGGAAAATTTAGACACAAAATCACGTACTTTGGTTAATTATCTAGTCCTAATTATGTACTACTATTCATATGATTCTTGAGTAAGAACAATACTAAGTAACCCATGTCTTTGGCCATATTTATTTTCCTTCTATTGCTACTTTTAGTTTTACACCCTTATTTTCTCAGTCTTCCTTTTAAATCTTTTCCATTTTTCATCTTGGACACCATCATCCAGACCAAGACGTTAGCGTCAAGCTCCCTCGTCCAATCTGGGTGGCCCTATCATCTTTGTACTTTAATCACACTTTTTGGGTCCTTTCTAGCCATTTGAGCATCTTATCTTTTTGGTAGTCGGTCTTTTTGGGGTTAATTACAAAATTCAAGCAAGGGAATAATATAAATATAAATTTATGTAATCATAATAAGTGACCAAGAAATAAACATCTACTATCACCACCTGAGGTTGCATCCATCAAGGCATCTAAGAGCTTCATTACATCCATCTAGCTCCATCACAAGGGACACAAAGGCTAGTTTTTTACATCATACTTCATAGGAGGGAAGTGCATACAAACATTTATTACATTCTACATCTAGCTACTTGTTCGTTATCCATGTGTGACTGGCACAAGAGAAACCTAGGCCACAATTCTGTACACACAAAAATACATTGGGTTTGAGATGTAGTATAATGATCTGTTGTAAGTCCACATTTGTGGTGGATGAGGACATTTAGACCCCTCATTTTGCATCTTTCCTTTTTAATATTTGATGTATATTTGAGGGTTTTGCAGGTCCGTTCTTCATTGCAGGTTTCTGGTGACTCCAGCAATCATTATGCAAGTCCGTAGCGAAAAAAGGTGAGCATCAACGAACATCTTGCAACCCCGAGAATTCAGATTTCTAAGCATTTCTGCAGACCCAAGCACCCATAATCAGTACCTAGGATCTCCTTTCCTTTTCTAGGAACCCCAGTCAGGCTTATCTATCCAGATCTGCATTTTCCTGTGCTCCAATGTGATAGTCATTGCTTCCGATTTTTCCAATTTCCAGTCTTGTACAGCTTTGGAAACATTGCAAATCAACTAAGGAATCTTACCCTTCTTTACACATTAGGGTTTCATTATTTATTGCTTAGTTTTATTTGGTACATTTCTATATTTCATTGCATCATTTATTTATTTCTACTATAACATCAGATTAAGATTAGATTTTACATTTTATCTTAATCAAAAGACTTAAAACCATTTCATAGCATTAATTAAATTTCATTAATGCCCATTAGTAGATACCGGGTCTTTTTTAGTTTACTTAACAAAAATATGTACATATGTACTACTTCATGAGTTTTCAATGTACTTGCATATCTTGCTTCATAATTTTGTATCTTCTTTCACAATGTAGTATAGTGGAAACAGTTTTGTCCATATAATGTATATATTTAATCTTAAAGATATATGTTGTCATTATTAAAAAGGACCATAGTTTATTTGGTGTTGTTTCTTACATATAATCCAACTATTATCATATGTTCTATCTGTGTTTAACATATTTACATATATTTTAAGTTCACTTCATATCTACCTGTCTACATCACTGTTTTGTTATATATTCATTAGTTTATAAAGATACCATAAAAACAATTGGTATTATCATGTTTAATCATCAATTTATAGTAAAATTTTAACTCTTAAAAAATGATATTTAAATGTCATAAACACAATAATATGAACCATAACCCTTTATATTTATAATAATTAACCTCATTACATTTTCAAAACTAAATTATCAAAGATAATATTTTAATATAGTTGGCACATTTTCCTTACACAATTGTGGGTAATACTTCTGCATGATTTAGATACAATAAATACAATCACACAAATTAGTACAATATCAATCAATGCATGATCCAATATTTAATCCTTTTGCTACTCTTTTCCAACTTGCAATTTGAAAATGATTACTTATACATGGTCAGCTCAAAGGAACTGGCATGATTACACAACGCTCTACCTAATAGTTTCAATACGAAACAATGGAATAACAACTGTCTTGATTTAATGATAAAAAATTAAGTATCATTTATATAGCAAAGCATATAAAATCAAACATAGTGATCCAAAGGTATTAAACAAGTTCCTTTCATTGACAGCTTGTTTATATTTCCAATTTATTATAACCCAATAAAAAAATTACATCTTAAGCTCAAGACACATCCTATAAAACCACCTTCTTCTCATCATTAATAAAGAGAAGTTAATGTATCTAACATATCATAGTCATTCAGAAAGCTTACTTGTTGATACACATCAGAAAGAAGAAAAGATTTTTCCTTCGTAACCCATATTTTCAAGATATTAACTCATGCACAACATTTTCATAGCCTACTTTCTATATCAAGAGTTTCTAACTAAACTAGCTATTGTTTCTGTTTATAATGCCATTTGCACTTATTTCTTCTGTAATATAAAAACACACAACTATAAGTTTAACAACTAATCACTAAGAAATACTCCTACTGAGCATGTAACCAACTTCCAATCAACAATACAACCTTACTAATGATCATAATAAAAGAGAAACATTATTCACAACATTACCTTATTGCTCACGAGTACACAATTTACAAACATGCAAGACATCATCCAAACAGTAAACCGTTACATTAATTCTTACTTAAATAAAGCATTGTTACTTAAGCATAAGAATTACATAGTAGCCTTTACCCATACCACTATTCGGTATCTAATGAAAACCAACAATCACATATCTTATAAAAATAAGATCAATAAAAATGATATAATTTCCCTTAAAAGAAACACATTACCAGAATTGAGAAGTCGCAACTTGAGATCACCGAAATTATTAAGGTGAGTTATAACCTAGTCTCATCGTCGAATGAAGGGAGAAATAACGAGTGTATATAAATTGTGACAGTCGTATTTGGGCTTACATAGAAAGAATTTACACAATATTTAATCGAGTAAGGATGTACGAATTTTTAATTCCCCAACTGGTTTACATCGAGACACAAAGTGTCGATGTGTAAGAGTGAAATTAAATGTCACAGGTTCACATCCAGTAAATCGACACCTCCATGACACCCTAGACCCGTGGTGCACAAAATAATCATACGGATTTTAAATTAGGAAATCGTATTTTAACCAGCAGAAGAAAGAATAAAAGACGATGCACATTCAAACAGTTCGAACTGGGTTCAACTCAGAAAAACAACATGACCCTGCTAAGCATTATAATGCAAATACTCATTTCGTATTTCGATGGAAACATTTAACAAATGAAGACACAGGTTTGAAAAAGTATTCAGGGCCATGGATCAAGCAAACTTCCACTATAACCCATTTTCAAAAAAATGACTGAAAAGAAACACCCTGTTGCAATGATCTTACCGACCACACTGCTATCCACATAAGACTCCAACTATCATTAAAAATCACCCAGAAATTATTCTATCGATTCGTATGAAAAAGTAAGATATAATGAATGAATGAATGAAATTTTTTAATGACGTCCACGAGACCGAGCAGTCTATGGGACCCAAAGGTAAACACGAGTAAGACATCTAAACAGTAAAATATGCCCAAGAAATCCACTACTTCAACCTTTCTTCCAGCTCTTTGTTAATTTTGCTTCATCTGTTATGAATTTTTATTAGGAAAACTGCTATCTTTGCCACCCTTTCCTCTTCAAACAACGCTGTAAGATCAGCCCTTGTTAAAATATCCATGCAATTTCTCCTTATGTCCCCGTAAGCAACACATTCCATGATGAAGTACTATTCTGATTCCACTGCGCCCGACTTGCAAAATTGACAAACCCTTTCAGACCACTCCTCCTTGGGCATTTTCCATCTCTCGGTTTCACACCTAAGGTGACATGAACTAGTTTTTAGCTGTACAATTAACATTTTAGCCTTCCACTTTATTGTCACTCCAATGTAGTGCTTTTTCCCGTGATCACTAGTGGGATTAAAATTCTTGACGTAATATTCTCTTTTTCGACCAAGTTGCTTATTCCACATGGTATTTCTGAACTTCTCTCTTACATACTTCTTTATTTCTTCATTAGTGCTAGGGCACTCCTGTATGCTAATGCCCCATTTGCTCATCCACTCACCATTTTGCTTCATCCAGGTTTTCTTCCTCATGTTTAACTTTTCCTCAATTGCTATTTTAGGCCACCGGGAATCCTCCACGATTTCCACTTTTTTGAAATATCCTAATAGTCAGGTCATCGTCATCGCTTCCACCGGAAAGGCTCCGACCTCTGCTAGAATGATTTCATATGGGACTGTGGTTTTTATTTTGAAACTACTTGTAATTAGATGCTTCTGAATTCTTTCTATTTGCTTCCATTTCTTCATGGATGTACTGCTGCCCCAAATCTCACAATTGTATATCATTATCGGGATTACCAGTAACTCAAAAAGGTTCAAACGGGTCTTCCAGTCCCATAATTCTGATGTTCTGCATCTGTTTTGGAGCATATATAGAGCTTTCCACCCTGGATTCTCTTAGCTCTACAAGTTTTCCAGCTGAGACAATTGTGAAAGTCCAGTCCCAAATATTTGTACTCCTTGACAACTTGCAAGGAGTCCCCATTGAAGTCAAAGCTTACTTGTCTTCTTTTCTTTTTAAGGTAAATATCATGATTTTGGTTTTACCAATGTTCACTTGCATTCCCACCTCTTGGAAAAATAGCTCTAAAGCTCTCAAATGCTCATGTAAGGCCTACTCTGTTTTAGCCATTAGGATAAGATCATCTGCATAGAGCAACAATTTCACTACATAGGAAGCTAGATGAATCCTGCCTCTGCCATTTTTGTCAATCCATTCTTCTATCTTGTCTATATATAACCCAAACAAGGTGGGGTGACATCGAACAACCTTGGTGATAGAGAAGAGGAATCGATAGAAAAAGTAAGATAGAGAAGAGTGTAACAATGCCTGTCCAGATGGAAAGTTCATCAATTTTTGTGTTATTCTCTTTTGAAATTTCCAAGTAGGTATAGCTAACTTCTCTAAGTTTTATCCATGTTATTCTCAAGAAAACCCTCAAACAATACTCCCACGATTCATGGAAATAATAATTCCATATTCAAAATTAAAACCGGGTTTATATCCTCTTCATACCACCATTAATAGATCCCAAAATTTTCTCAACCGACTGCAGGAAAAAAACCCATGCATAATAAAATAGATCTCTCGAAAGTGGAGCTCGAAGGGAGAAAGGGCTTAGAGTTAGAAACAAAATAATAAAATATAATAACATGCAATCTAGATTGATAGCTTCTCTAAGAAGCTTTGAGATTTTTGAGAGAGTGAGAATGCATTAAATGCATTCACTTCTCGTCGTGCCACATAGTGGCTATTTTTAAAATGCAATCAATTCCCTCCTAATATGGTGGTGGTGGAGTTTTAATAGGTCGAAGACCAGTTTCTAATAAAACTTAAACAATAACCAATAACTTTGCATGTTTGGTGTGCTGAGTCCATAGAAAAATCAAATAGTATTTTACTTAATCCAGCTCACTCAACACTAGCATGCTAAGGTCCATGCCATGATATTCCAATACAAGCCAAACCATTTAACACCTCTGCCAAGTTAATGGCTTTGTAAACATTTACTATATTGTCAACATCAACCTCAATATTTCCATGATACTTGGCCAAGGGAGTTACTCTAGATTTTATAATTTTATCAGCAATACAAAGGCCATCAGCTATTGTTTTAGACCATTTTAGATTTAAAACTTAGATATAGGTTTGACAACAAAGAATTGACTAAGTAATGTCATCCATTTAGGGTCCATGATCGCATAATATCGTTATATAAATATTTTTCAATCCTTTCATATTTAAATGGTAACATTAATGCTCTAAGGTGTTAGACCCAACTTCATCGATACATTAAATGATAAACAAATTATGAAAATAACATGTTTACCTTATCACAAACCTTAAGCATTTTCATCACCCAAAGGAATATTTTTGTAATACAGTACGACCCTTGACCGATATAATCAAACACTTGTAATATTAGACATATAACAACACTGTAATCATTATTTATCAATAATGAAATGATGCAAGCATAATGTAGACACCAAATTTGTGTCTTACGACCCCTTGTGACCCGCATCTCATCTCGCAATCTAACCTCATTACCTAAACTTTACACAATTATTTATTAACTACCTTGTAATTGATAAATCCACATCACCTTACCCGCCACCTCACTTTGCCACCTCATCATGACCTAGCCCTAACCCTAAACTAACCTAATTAAGACCTATGACTTGGTCTAGACTCACATCCATAACTAATGCCTCCTTACTCGCACCCAAAGCCGACCTTCTAGCCACTTGACCAAGCCCGCAACTGATCTCTCGGGAGAAAAATAGGGAAGGCGGGCTATTTTACTAAAAATAGCCTACTTTTTCCTTACCGATGCCGGTTCCTACTCGACCGTCGTCGGTTACGTAACCGCCATCGGTTCCCTGTAAATGGGCTTCCCAAACCAAAACAACGGATCGGAATTTCATTTTGGAGATCAGTCGAAGGATTTTTGAATCAAAAGGAGAGTCCAAAGCGATTTGCAGGGTCGAGAATTTCACTTGACCAAGCAGAGACGAGTGAAGAAACCAGAAGAGTTGGCAGCCAAGGAGATCAACTGGCATCTTCGTCAAAAACCAGTAGTCCTTCCCAGACAAAAAGGAGTTCTCCGCAGTCAACCTGATCTTTCTCTACGGTACGCGCACATCATCTCGACATTATACAGGTATTCCTCCTAACCCTAACCTTATCTGTTTCTATAAGGAACGAAGCATTTCTGAGTGAAACATTTTGGCACGCCCGGTGGGACCCATTTTGGGTTTTTTATTTCTTTCTTGCTTTCATTATAGGGAGCATACTTGCTGTTTTCTTCTTCTAAAATATTCACGAGGTATTTTATTATTTTGGTAAAGGAACTTGCTTTGTTTTTGCATCTTGCATTAGTGAAAGTCATCTCTTTTGCTTCATCAAATATAATTTTCGATTTGGGTTTTAAAACACATGCATTGCATTCCTGCCTGTTGTTTTTCAATTCTAGTGAACATAGATTAAGTAACAGGTCGTACATGTGGGGGTGATATCCACGGTATTGACAGGAAATTAACCTTAGTTTCACTGCACAACACATACCGAATCACTTCACAATTAACACAACAGCTCAAACATCCCCCCTTTTCCACGGTATTCCTCCGCCCGATTGAGGTAACCTTATAAGCCAAAACAAACTTGACATTTCCCCTAGGTCTTGTTGTTTAGGATTCTGACATCATCTTACGTCTAAAGGCATAAGCCCACGATAACTAAAATTAACCCTAGGGTTAGTCTCTAGATTTGCGTGTGCCTCTTGCTTGTTTTCAAATCCTGTTTTCTCTGTCATACTTTGTCTTCTGTGATCAATAAGTTGCTAAACATACTCAACGTTACTAAAATCAAATCAGCAGCCTTTTATATCTTCTTATCCTAGACTTTTGACACCGCCATCGGTTAAGGGACCGACGTCGTTTTATCTGTGACCGACACCGGTTACTAAACCGATATCGGTTACTGTCTCTCTCAGCTCCTGACAAACCAGCAGCTTGCCAAATTCACCATTCAGAGGTTGTTTTTGTTCTTGATAGATTGAAACTTTCCTGGGTGTTCTAGTCTATGGTTGTCATCACTCGGAAGCAAGCCGCCGCCATGGTTTCACATGCCTGCTCTGTGTCTTTGCCTGAATCACCCCCTTCACATTCTATAGGGAACCCTACAGACACCAGTGAGATCCCCCAAATTCCTGTAGGAGACAAGGACTTTGCCAAATTTCTGGATGCTAATCCCAGCGCTGTACAATACTATTTGTCTCATACCCCTGACCGTACGCCTGATGGTCAGCTCCTTATGGGCATGCCTATTAGTATAGCTGCTCATTTAGCTCCTACTCCTCCTGATAACAATACCTTACTTCCTGCATCACTAGCCCCATCTCCCAATCCGACAGCTTCAGAGGTTCATACGACCCCCGATTATCTTTCCTTTGGTTAACCTGGGGCCCCACGTATCGCTACCACCAACTGCCCCTATCTCATCTCTCTTTCAGACCACTCCATTCATGACTTACTCTCTGCCACCTATTCAAACGAGCTTTCCTTCTCAAGTTCCGCCTACCTTTTCATTCCCATACACGTATCCAGTAACCTCAACACCTTATATGGGACATCCCTATTCTGTGGCACCATCATCTCATCCAACCACAGATTTCATCAAGCAAATGATGGACAAAATGCAAAACCTGGAGGCTTCCGTTTCAGGAAGTCGTAGCGCCTTGACATACGAGCAAGTTTGTCGGGAGCCCATTCACCCTTCTGTCCCCCTTCATTCATATCCTCCTCAATGGGAGTTGCCAAAGTTTACTCGTTTTTAACAGTAAAGAGGATCCTCAACAACACTTGCGATCATTTAGACATGTTTGTTATTTGATTGCCCATGATGATGCCTTGTTACTCCGCACCTTTCCCCATGTCCTTATCAGGGCCTGCCTTGGAGTGGTACAGTGCTTTAACCCAGCACTCAATCTTCTCTTTTAACCAACTAGCCCAATCTTTCTTGGATCATTTCTCCATTAACATTGCCAAGAAAGTATCTATCACTGACCTCTATGCCATCCGACAATTCGAAGACGAATCTATCGCAGATTTCGTTGGACGATGGCGGGGGCCTTATCAACCAACTTACGTATGCCTTGCCTACAAACCGAACTTATCGAACTGTTTACGCGGGCCTGCGCTAAGCACATCTCCCCTACCCTCCAAATTTAAACTTTCCGTACATTCGACGGAGGCCTTTACTATGGCTCGAAAATTAGAAATTCGAGCCTTAGAGGAAGAGAAACTGCGGGTTGCGCAACAAGAACTCCACTTTCCGAACTCCTGATTCTACCAATAAACCAAATACCACCACTCCTCACGCGTCCACCTCTTCTAAATCAAAAGGAGCTGTCCACGCAGTGATGGTCAAATCCCAACCACCATCCAATACTCCACCAAAAACCACCTATAAATACAAAGCCGAACCCATCAGCTACACTCCCTTGGGAGAAACCTATGGTGTGGTATTGGAGAAATTGCTCAAAGCTGGGGCTATCACCTTGCCCCCTGTTAAACCTCACTCTGGGTTTGACTCCACCCGCGCAATACCTTCCTGGTACAAAGAAAATGACTTTTGTAACTTTCACCGCGTAAAAGGACATAGTCATGAAAACTGCAAGATGTTGAAAAACATAGTGCAGGAAATGGTTGATGCAGGGGATATAACACTCGATAATCCTAACGCCCCTGCTAACCGAAATCTGAAAATTTTCAACAAGCCATTCCCGAATCACTCGTCCAGCAGCAACGTAAACCAAGATATCTTAGCTGAGGAGAGTGTTCATGAGATCCATGCAGTCTTCGATTCTCAGCCAAAAGCCTCTATCGAGAAAATTTTGAATCAGACCTCTTCACTAACACAGGAGCCCGAACCTCCTTTACCACCATCAAGCCAAAGCGAAATCGTTCCTTTACCCATAGAAGAGTTAACTGCCCAGGCTTCTCTTCCCATCAATGAGTCTTCTTACACCACATCCCTACAAGACTGTGAGCGGATGCTATCTAATTTATCTATTTCCCAAACGTCCCCTTCTACCACTCTTGCTACACAAGAGGAAGGCTCACCACTCCTTTTGACATCCTTAGACGAGAAATCTCTTACACTAACATCACCACATTCTTTTAATGTGACAGATCTCCTCGAACACGCCCTCCTACCTATTAGTCCCTCATCGCCTAAATCTTTTCAACGACCGGTTGACCTCCTAACATCTATTGATACAGTGCCTCATCTGCCTCCTGTGTCACACCCGCAATGGACTGGAATTACAACCCACCTTTCTTCCGTACCAAAATTACAAATCACACCTGGAGACTGTCATTCCACAGAAGATAGACAGGCCCTATGGGAACGTTTGAGTACCCCTTTTTTCTACTCAAATGCAAATGACTGATCCTGATGTCTCCACCATCTACCCGAAGTGCTTACAGAAGCTTAAAATGTCCCTGTTCTCGCCTTCACCCCCCTCACCTCTACCAAATGCCCCGTCCACTTCTATCAACTTAACCAGATCTTCCCCTACGCTTGGGACCTCACCAATGCCCAATCTGACACACCCGCCTAAGCGACTCGATCTATCCAAAAATAAATCCGTTCCGCCACCTAGGAGACGAACGCAATCCGGGCCTCTATCACAATTAAAACCCTCATCGTCACACCCACCTTCCATATTGGGACCTCATCCCTCCACATTACACCAATATATCATACCTCCGTTGTTTTCTGCAAAACGACCTCCTGCCTTCTACACCTATACAGAGATCAAAGGGTATCACAACATCGTTACCCCGCGTATCCGGTCCACCTATCAACCCTAAACCAATCCCATCATCAAAGGATTTATTTTCTGTCACTCCCCTTTCTCCGTGGTTGTTTCCCGCTACCACGCCATCTGTAGCCTCATCATCTAACCAGCTGAACGTAACTTCTATGTCCAAGAAACCACGTTTAGTGAAAAACATGTGTCAGCACCCCTCGGCTAAACCATCACCCATACGAACTAAACACGCCCAAACATTACCACAACCCACACAATCAATACCCTCATCCTCTTCCGATTTTGACCCACTCAAAGGATCTTACGCCAAAATCCTTGCTATGTTGGTGGAGAATGCGACCATTTCCCTACCTCCACTTAGACCTTATGACCCGTCTAAACCCCGACCTATGGGTTACGATGAGTCTAAAATCTGCGCTTATCACCGTACACCAGGACATGATGTGGAGGGATGCAAAGCTCTAAAAACCCTCCTTCGTCAGTCACCTCTCCCGGATAGACAGATTAAGAAAGACAACTTACAAAGGGAGAGACCTCTAGCGTCAATTCCCTCTACTATATCATCTATCCCCGCCTCACCAAGATCTATCATTATTACAACCCCACCTCTTAAAGACCATGAATTATCCCAACCATCTTCTTCATCTCAGGTCTACGAGATTAATATGATTAGTGTCGCTACTCGAGGACAGAAAAACAATGGGAAAGCGAAAGAAAACACACCTGCGGCATCTCTTTCTCCTTCAACCATCCCAATTACACCACCACCTAAAGTGGTTATTCGCGGAGCCGCCTATCCCGTCTCTAATGGAGTTTCCCACCGAACCATGATCAAACAGCTTCATCAATCGCCCGTAAAAATGACACTATATGATCTCATTCAGACTTCTGAATCTCATCGACAAGCTCTCGTTGAGATCCTTCAAGGGATAGAGGGTTTTACCCAACGAAACCCTGCCCGTTGCCTCCATTCTAACACCCAATCACGTTGCCTCTCTCACCAAGCAATCCATCTCCCCCACCACTTCTGTCTCAAAACAACAAACCGCTGCGGTTAGTTTCTCGGAAGATGAAATTATCGAATTTGGTGCAGAAGACCCTAACCCTGCCCTTTTCATTTCTGCTTACATCCGAGACATTCGAGTACGTCGGGTTATGATTGACGGGGGCACTAGCCTAAACATCATCTCTTCAAAAGCCTTCCAACAAATGAACATCCCTTCTAGTTGCATGGTGTGCCAACCCCATCATGTTGCGATCATTCAATGACGCTATTACTTCTACCTTAGGCACCGTGATCCTCAACATTCGCATAGGCCCACGTACTTTTCCCAAACTCTTCTATGTCCTTGAAGGAGAGTTCCAATATAATATTTTGCTGGGTCGTCCTTGGATTCGAGCCATGGGATGTGTTCCCTCAACATTACATCGATGCATAAAATTTGAATACGAGGGGAAGTCCTACACTGTAAAAGCTGATCCTCCCCCCTTCAAAACTTGCAATATGTTTATACCGCCCAAACGATGTGCTTATACCAATTAAGACACCCATACATTCAACCCAACCTTCCTCTTCAAATGTACCTCAACCATCCACCTCAACTGCACCTACGCCTTCAACTGATGAAACCACCTTCGCACAAACCACTTCTCTTCCCGCAGCTAAGATCCCAACCTCCGACCCCTTAGTAGATGTTTTTCATCGCCTCACGCTGGGGGAGTACCGCCTATATAACGTTAGTTCTTTCCCTACCCCGCAGGAGTACGGACAATTACATGCGCATCCCACCTACGACCGTCGCGTGGGGGAGGTAATCTCTTACGGACCACCCCATTGCCGCACTAACCTAACGTATGGGGGTGTTGACACATCCTCCATTACCCCTGAACCTCCTCTTGGTGTGGTTCCCTTCCAATCCGATTTTCAATACTTGATAAATCGTCGTTTTGCCCTCACCTTCTTGACTCGCTGTGCGTGGAAAGGATTTGGTTTTGGCCTTTACGAACAAGGCCGACATACACTCATTCCCGTGACCACACGCAAACATAATGATCGCAGTGGTCTCGGTTTTTTCCAAAACACCTACACAAGAGACACCTCCTGTCAGCTGTATCTTGGAAAAGGAAGACGTTACCCCCTACCGAAACATCATCACCTACTTTGCCATCATCACCCACAGAATCGATGGACCCTGAATCTATCCCTCCTAACTTTTTTTTTTTTTCATAAATGCTATCTTCATAGGTCCTCTCACTTCTCAACGCGATAATGAGGACCCATCTTCTCTTCCCCTTCTGTATCCAGACATGATCGAAGAGGATTCTCCTTTGATTAATGTTGTTGAATGCCAGGATGACGACTCCATACTCACTTACCTGGGTGCGGATGATTCTTATATTCAACGCGCCCTACCATCTGAAACCCAAACTATGCTGAATGAATCTACTATAGAAATCAACATCCACACGGAGGAAGATCCTCACATAGTGAAGATTGGACAATCCCTTAACACATCAGAACAAGCCTCCTTTACTACCTTTTCTCTGTGCTCGCAACCAAGCGTTCGCATGGTCTTATGCTGACATGCCAGGAATTGATCCTACCATTGCCGTCCATAACATCACCCTAAACCCCGGATTCCAAACCAGTCAAACAGAAATTGAGAAAAATGCATCCACGCATTGCTCTCTTGGTCAAAGAGGAACTCCAACGACTCCTTTCTGTTTCCTTCATCCTGCCTATTGACTATCCTCAATGGATTTCTAACATCGTACCTGTCACGAAAGCGACGGGGGGACTTCGGATATGCATGGATTTCCCGGGATCTTAACCTCGCTTGCCCCTAAGGATGACTTCCCCCTCCCAAGTATTGATCAACTTGTTGATCTCACTGCGGGTCATGAAATGCTTTCTCTCATGGATGGCTTTTCAGGATACAACCAAATTTTGGTTGCCCCTGTCGATCAACACAAGACTGCCTTCATAACTCCTTGGGGAACCTTTTGTTATCGTGTCATGCCATTTGGCCTTAAGAATGCTGGTGCTACCTATCAGCGAGCTATGACCTACATTTTTCATGACATTATGCACACTATCCTTGAAGACTATGTCGACGATCTTCTTGGCAAGTCTAAACATCGTAGTGAACATCTCAATGTTTTAACCATTATTTTTTATCGCCTGTTACAATATTTTGTCCGCCTTCAACCGAAGAAATGTGTTTTTTGGTGTTCTTTCGGGAAAACTTCTTGGCTTTATCGTCTCTTTACGTGGCATTGAGGTTGATCCATCGAAAGTCAAAGCTATCCTAGAAATGCCCCCACCCAAAAATCTCAAACAATTGTGTAGTTTACAAGGTAAGCTCCAATCTATCCGACGTTTCATCTCCTAACTCTCGGATCGGTGTCAACCTTTCCATCACCTCCTTAAAAAGGATATTGCATTCCAATGGAGCGAAGAATGTCACCAAGCCTTCGAAGCTCTCAAATCTTATCTCTTACAGCCACCCGTGCTTATCCCACCCCAAGACAACCGCCCTTTCTACCTTTACCTTTCCGCCACCAACCACGCTGTAGGAGCCATGCTTGCACATCGTGACTCTGAGAATCACGAACAAGCCGTTTATTATATAAGTCGTACTTTGGTGGACTATGAGACTAGGTACACACATGTAGAAAAATTGTGCCTTGCCCTATCATTCGTTGCCACCAAACTCCGACACTACCTTCTAAATCACAAGACTTTCGTCATCACCAATACAGACCCCATCCATTACATGTACGCCAAACCTCATCTGAACCAACGCATTGCTAGATGGCTCATGCTTCTCGCCGACCTCGACCTTGAGTTTATCCACCAGAAATCAATCAAAGGACAAACCATCGCAGACCAACTTGCGGACGCTCCTGTACCGGGGGAACAATTTACCAATTTCACATTTCCCGACGAACTCATCGCTACTCTTTCCCTCACGGAGGAGTCGTACCCAATGACCCTCTTCTTCGATGGATCTAAATGCCAGCGCGGCGGAGGAGCCGGCGTTGTTCTCATTCCTCTCAACGCTGAACCTATGCCTCTTTCATTCCGACTTGATTTCCCTTGCACTAATAATACAGCGGAATACGAGGCCCTTGTTCTAGGTCTCCAAGTTGCGTTACACTTAGGTATCAAATCTATCAACATTTTTGGCGACTCTCAATTGGTAGTCAATCAAGTTATGGGCGTCTACCAATGCAAAAACGAGGAACTTCAAAAATACAAACACTATGTGGATTCACTTCTAGCTTTATTTACCCACTATTCTATACAAACCATTCCCCGCTCCACTAACAAATTTGCGGATACTATGGCTTGCTTAGCCTCGCAAATTCCCGCCACGCCAACTGACTCTGAATTATTCTTCGTGGTCCAACAACTTTTTGCCCCATCCTATTCAACCCCGGTAGTTTGTATGATAAATACTGTGTCTACTAATTCACAGGATACCTGGTACCACCAATTTCACGACTACCTTACAATCTCTGTCCTCCCACCTGATCTTACTAGTAACGGCAAACGTGCTTTTCTTAAAAGTGTTTCGCGTTATGTTGTCATGGGGGGACTCCTCTATAAACGTGGCTTTGATGGTATCCTCCTTCGCTGTCTAACTGGCATGGAGGCCACTCATACCATCCAACAGGTCCATGACGGTATTTGTGGTGGACATTTTAGCGGCCTTGCCGTGGCCAAACGAATCCTTCGCCTTGGTTATTATTGGCCTACTCTCAATAACGACTGCTACGAATATGTTAAGCGTTGTGTTATGTGTCAGCAACATGCCAACCTTCAACATACTCCTAGCCACCCGCTCCAGATCGCTCGAGATCTTTGGCCTTTCTCACAATGGGGTTTAGACCTTATTGGTGAGATTCACCCAACCTCTTCACAACGTCACCGTTGGATACTCACGGCGACCGAATATTACACAAAATGGGTGGAGGCTATTCCACTCATTTCAATCAAAAAAGAAAAAATTGTCGAGTTCATTAACCACCACATTATCTGTCGTTTTGGTGTTCCTCACCGCCTGATAACAGATAATGGAAAATCTTTCAAAAACAAGTTGTTGCGAGACCTTTGTGACAACTTTGGTATCAAACTTAGTTTCTCATCACCTTACTATCCACAAGCCAATGGGCAAGCCGAGTCTTCTAATAAAACACTAACCAAAATCCTCATGAAAGTTGTCAATGAATCTGGAAGAAATTGGCACGATCACATTCCCTTTGCCCTTTGGGCTTATCGTACTAGCATTCGTACTTCTACTAATGCCACACCTTTTTCTTTGGTATACGGCACCGAGGCTGTTTTGCCTCTCGAAATACAAATACCCTCCCTTAGAATATCTCTTCAGGATATTCTCACCAACGATGATTTCCGCCAAGAGCGGTTAGCCCAATTGGAGCTTCTTGACGAACGCCGTCTTACAGCTCTTGATCACCTTCAAATCTATCAAAAACGCATTAAACGTGCTTATGATAAGCGACTTCATGAGCGTACCTTTAAGGTTGGTGATCTTGTCCTCAAAGAGAATCAACATGTAACCAAACTAGAAAAGAGCAAACGTGGAAAATTTGCTCCCAATTGGATTGGGCCTTATATAATCACTCACATCTATGGATCGGGTACTTATCGTTTAGCTTCGCTTAATGGTAAACCTGAGCCTGAGCCCCTTAATGCCTTACATCTTCGACCATTCTATTGTTGAAATTAGTGTTATATCACTTCTTATCCGCCTACTGCTCATCCCTTGAGCTCCCATACCACCACATGCACTTGTTTCCTACATCTCGAAATAAAATCAAGCTCACCTCTCACCTCCCCTTAACGATGCCTTCCCCTTTTTAGTCTAGTCCATGACTTCAACGTATTAAAATAAGCCGTACTCTTATGGGATTTTCTTGAGTTAAACTTCCTACTAAACTAGATGCTTCACACTCAAAAGAACATCTAGTCATCTAAATTAAATATAGACTGCTCCCTCGAAGGACAGCTATATGCCAAATTATTGCTGCTATTCTCTATAGACTGCTCCCCTGAAGGACAGCTATGCACTAAAATCATATCTGCTACTATAAATAGACTGCTCCCTCGAAGGACAGCTATACACAGTCAGCCTCTAGTAGAAGCTTCTCGCATCGATCAGCTTCGTGAAGACCTCAAGAATAAAACAATCAATATCCTGGGTAGACTTCCCGCATCGATCAGTCTATATTCAATAAAATAAAAGCCTCATTCAGAAGAACTTTTGAGTCATGGACTTGTCTATTTAGGGTAGGTTCTCTTTCATCAGAATAATCACCTTGTCAAAATCTCTCAGCACCCCCGCCTATATCAACCACCTCACCTCACCATTTGTCAAAGCAACAAACCTCAAGGGACGTGACGTATATCCGATATGATGTGATTATACAACTCTTTTCACCTATCGACTTCTTGCCTATGCAAGGTACCTAGGGATTCAAGCTCATCCTATGTTAATATGTGGTTTGTTTGGCTCTTCTCAACTACGGGACACCCTTTCCTCTTTTCCTCGAATCTAGGATTATGTGTTGATCTTAATCAAGACATGGTTCCCTACTCACTTGGATAGGCTAACTTTCGCTTCACCTATACCTACATCCACATCGCCCATTACCCTACCAACACCAACAACATTACCCTACCAAC
This sequence comes from Taxus chinensis, assembly GCA_019776745.2. Taxonomy (NCBI): domain Eukaryota; kingdom Viridiplantae; phylum Streptophyta; class Pinopsida; order Cupressales; family Taxaceae; genus Taxus; species Taxus chinensis. The sequence continues at coordinate 606,547,236 of CM034147.1, forward strand.
ATCAAATTTTTACCAACCAACAAATTGCCTAAGCACGTACCAAATTGCCTAATTTCACCTCTCCCTGGTCCTAAGGGAGAACTACATCGGTCTGAGGCCCCTCCTTGCTTTGAGCAATGGGCTATGTAGGCAGCACTTTGGAGACATGGGGTCTCCCAAGGTTAGCTCGACCATCCCCTACCATAACCTATCATGTGTGGTAAATATAAATATTTTTTTGTGTATTTTTATTTTATTTAATCACATTCCTCTTTATCCTTTTTTTTTCAAAACACCGAAAATCAAAACACAAACAAATCTTATTATTATCGCAACTCAAATCAACATACATATTCAGTTTTATTTAGATGTTAAACAAATACATCTTCTCTATCATCGACACGCAGGTCGGTACTCCTTATTTATTCTTATACCTTGCTAACATTTATTTAGACCCTCACGCCTCATCCCGAACTAGGTGATGATCGTGATTGTCGACCCCTCTCGCCGGGCCTCTCTGTCCTCAAGGGTACCACGGCTATTGGTACCGCCCACTGATCTGCCAATCTCTCCTCTAACATGTGAATACGCCCTCTCGCATGGAGGACTCCAGCCTCTAGTCTCCCCGCCCGTGACTCCGCAACCACTAACAATCCTCTTGTCTCATTCACCTGCGTTTGGAGCTGCTGAACCAAACGTTGCAGACGATTCCTCTCTGCTGTAATCACCGCTATGTCAGGGCGCTCACGTGCACCTCGCAGTTCTGCTACCCACCATAATCTATAGGCCTCTGTCGTTCCCGCATCCATTACCCTGCGATCGGCTGCTACCTCTTCAGGCCCTTCTGGAGGTGTTGGCCGGGGAGGTGAGAATGCTGCCTCGGCGTCGATCCTCATATATGGTCTATAAGCCAGGGGTATATCCTGCACAAATCCAAATTGTCGCCGCACGCGATCTATAGGAATCCTCTCATACTCACCCGGCCTGTGCCCTGCGATCCACCTCAACCGCTCAACACCCCTCAACTCCTCAGCTATGTTCTCTGTTACCATATAGTTTCCGTAGGGCCTCCAACAGATATCCGCAACTGTCACTCTCTCCCATACCTGCCTGTAATACTCAATGTCACCCGGCACGGCCTGAGATCTTGCCTCTTGTTCTGTCTGGACCCATCGTCGGAATCCCAACCTCTGTACCCCGGTCTCTCCTGCCTCGGATGGATCGGCCTACTGGTCGCACACAAACAATGTGCTCATAGGCCCAACAGTGTAATAAGTATGAGCAATCCAGTGTGTCCTGTGATTTCGCCTACAAGCCCATAAACCCCTGTATAGCTCCGCCAAATATGCAGGTGCCCATGCAAAAGTCACATTCCTTTCTATCATCTCCCAAATAACACACATCAATGCCTTTGGAAATCTTCCCCCTTCTGCCCTTGGTAATGCATAATACCCTACCGCTATCATTAATAGCACTGCTAACCTTGTCTCCTCAGGGTGTGCTGCATACATTACCCCATACGTAAAGGATAAACCTCGTTGTGTCAAATCTCGTGCGTATGGACCAAATACTGCAGTTATCGCTCCCCGTGCTGCGCTAGGTAGTGCCTGATATACTGGTTCTCCTGTAATAGGGAGTCTCAAAATACGAAACACATCTTCCAATGTTACTGTCATTTCACCTGTTGGCAGATAGAAGGTATTTGTCTCGGGATTCCATCTCTCAATCAGCGCCTGTAACATACCATGGTTTCGTGCGATTCGTGAATAATAACGGATTCCACTTAACCCCAAACGATTTATCAATGTCCATTCCGCTGGTGTTACATCCGCTCGGATTCGCGACAACAGCGCTGGCACGCTATCATTCATCCTCAACCCTGCCTCTGCCTGCATACACCAAAACGACAAACAACCATTCAATCCATTAGGGTCTTTTTCAAACATTCTGGAAATTTCTCCAGTAACCGGTACCGGTTATACATAACCGATATCGGTTGAGTAACCGATACCGGTTCTCCCTAACCGCTACCGGTCACTGTCAATTATATACACCTTCCCTAAAAACAACCACCTACGACAATAATTTGCTCGTTTATTCCTTTTTATACATGCAAACATACCTGAAACCCCTGATTGCCTACCCTGTAACACTTACCTCACCTGCAACCCTTGTTATCATGTTTTCTTTCTCATATCTACCCACCTACTCTCCCCCATCTTATTCACAAAACATGCAGTAGTTAAATCACAAACAAAATGATACCTCTTGGGTTGCAGCAGCTTGAGGTGGCCCTTGTCTTCCCTCCTGTCCTTGCCTGCTGGATGCTTCTCCTCGTTCTGCCATGATCACCACCCTTTTCAACTTTGTCTTTCTGCCTTCTGAACCTCGGATCACATTTACTTTCCTTGTCTCTTTTCTCCTTCTCACCCAAATCTCTCATGCAAATCCCTGTCTCAGTCGTCAAAAAGCGTCGCGTTCGCGTATTTAACCTCTTGCATGGCTCTAAAATTAAAACTTAAGTTGCCACCCTAGCTTTTCTATTTTTAGAAAAGCTCATACCTAAATAACCGGTATCGGTTAGTTAACCGATATCGGTCTATAACTACCGATATCGGTTCCCTAACCGATATCGGTTACACACCTTCCTTTTTGAAACAGGGTTCTTTTCTTCATTTCTCCTCTAAATTTTTGTCGCGCCCGCCTCTTTGCCTGCATAAACAACACAATTTACCACATTTTGTTCATCCACCACACATAGCATTACAATTTCATCAACATCATTTATATAAATAAACAAACCATCAACTACAGATACCAAAAAACTATCAATCTATACATCATTTAGATCCAACTCATCAGTTACATATATCACACTGTCACAAAACCACCAATTTATCACATAACCTGACATTCATATATACGCACAAACAAACAAAAACATCAGCATCATCTATCTATCAACATGTCAATTAAACTCATCACACATTCTATATATTACCAACCATTAACCACATATTTCAACACATTTTAAACACAGCATGTGGATCAAAACATCATCTATATATATATATATACCAGTTTTCAAAAATACAATGTGCCCTACATCGGGGCCTCTGTGATCTCATAATATACCAAAGCCGGCACGCAGGCCGCAATACCTACCAAAAATCTCGACTCGGCTCGCAGGCCGGTCTCTCATGTCAAAAATATACTCGGCTCGCAGGCCGGTATCAAATGTACAACCCGTACTCGGCTCGCAGGCCGGTATATAATAAATAAATGAATCAAAACAATGAATAAGTGTAGGCACGCAGGCCTCTATCAATACAACCGGTTCGCAGACCGGTGCCCGTGTCCCTATACAAAACCATGTCGGGGATCTATCAGCTCTCCCCACCGCCCTCGGCACCTCTCCCCGCTGGTCCCTGTGGTGCCTCTCGCCTCCTGCCCGTCACGGACACGCCAGCTGTGGCTGCCCCTCCCTGAGATCTCTGGCTGTGCGAGGTCTCTGCCCTATGCGCTGCATACGCCTGATACTCGACTCCGGTACTATCAAGAATATCCTGATAATATCGGGCCTCTGCTCTAACCTCCATATAGCGATCTCGCGCCACTGAAGGAGCTGGGGCTGGTCCCCTGGCACCCAACACCAATATCCCCTGAGCCTGTACCTGCACCTGTGGCTGTGGTGCTGGTGGAGGTGCTGCCTGTGCCTGTACCTGCACCTGTGGCCGTGGTGGTATCTGGGGCTGTGGCTGTGCTGCTGCTGGTACGGCTGCCTGTACCTGTACCTGCACCTGTGGCTGTGCTGCTGGTGGTGGTGCTGCCTGTGCCTGTACCTGAGCCTGGGCTAGCTGCCCCTGTAGGACCCCTATCTGTGCCTGTGCAGCAGCCAACTGTCCCTGTAATAGCTGCACCTGCCCCCGGAGCTGATCTCTCTCTGCAGTAACTGCAGCCAAGTCTGGCTGCGCAGGCGGTACTATCCTCGCTGCTCTCTGCCCAGCCCACCAGACCCTGTATGCTGCCGTGCACCCGGCATCATCCACACCCTCACCTGCTGGTCTCTCCGCTACCCAGTCTGGATCCCAAGGCTGTGGTGCTGGCAGTGGGGCCTCTACATCATCCCTCCTGTACTGAGGGACGGGAGGTGGCTCGTCCTGTGGCAGCCCCATCTGCCTGCGTACCCTCTCTAAGGGTATCCGCTCGTACTCTCCCGGCCTACGTCCTGCTATCCAGAATGTATACTGGATCAGGCGCAGCTGTACGTGGGCTCCTCTGCCAGGCTGGTGACCTCTGTAGGGTCTCCATATAATGTCTACTGCTGTAAGGCCCTCTAACATATGTCTATAGTAGGCCACATCCCGACCTGCAACAACTGCTCGTGGCTGGCCCACGACCCCCAACCACCTCTGAAATCCATATCGGTACACGACCTGTGGCCCTGGCTGCTGGGGTAGCCCTACCGGCCTGATGCATACGATGTGCTCGTATGCCCAACAGTGCAACAAAAATGTAGAACAAATACCAAATCGCCTCCTCCGGCGATAGCCCCATAACTCCCTGTATAATTGCACCAGATACACTGGTGCCCATGCGAAACAGGTGTGCTCCTCCACCATCTCCAGCAGCACCCCCATCAATGCCCGTGGGAAGCGGCCTCCCTCTGAATCCGGGAGGGCGAAGCAGGTGATCCCTATCATCATCAACACGGCAAGCCGTGTCTCATGTCTGTGTGCGCGGTACATGTCACCATATCCAATGCTCGCGCTATGATATGTCAGAAGCGCGGCTGCATCCCCAAAAACCTGCAGTATACTATCCATGGCAGTCTCTGAATCTACCTGGAAAACGGCCTCTCCCTCGATCGGTAGCCGCAGGATGCGATACACATCCTCTAATGTGACCGTCATCTCCCCGGTCGGCAGATGGAACACATTGGCCGCCGGATCCCATCTCTCGATGAGGGCGACCATCAGGCTGTGATCTCTGTCTATCGCTCTGTACCTCTGGACCCCGCCAAGTCCCACCTCGCGCATGATGGCCCAATGTGCCGCAGATATGTGTGGCCTCATCCGACTCAATAGTGGAGGCATCCTATCACGCATCGTCAACTGCTGACGTGCCTGCAAAACCAACCCACATTCTTAGACCCACTCTTTATTATCACACCTACTTTACCATCCAAACCCCCTTTTGTAACACCCAAAATCTAACCCCACACCTCACCTTTCTCCACCCCAAACTCTAAACCCACACCCCAACACGCCACCCAACCCACCTTCAAACTTAAACCCTAAACCCTAAACCCAATCCCACCCAATCCCATCCCAACCCACCTTCAAACCTAAACCCTAAACCCTAAACCCAACACACCCACTCCACCACCCACTCAACCCAACCCATTCACCCAACCCACAAAAACCTAGACCCTAAACCCTAAACCCACACCCTCAACCCACCCCAACCAACTCAACCCATTCAAACCCCACTAGCCCCTAAACCCCCAACCCAACTCTAAACCAACCCAACCCACCCAACTCCACCACCCAACTCAACCCAACCATTCAAACCCAACCCACAAAAACCTAGACCCTAAACCCTAAACCCTACACAACTAACTAAACCCCCACCCCAACCCAACCCAACCCACCCATTCAACCACCCAACTCAACCCTAAACCCTAAACCCACCCACCCCAACCAACCCAACCCAACCCACCCTCCACCAACCAACTCAACCCAACCCATTCAACCACCCAACCCACAAAAACCTCGTCCCTAAACCCCCAACCCTACACTACCTAAACCAACCCACTCAAACCCAACCCACCCACCCTAAACCCTAAAACTAACCAACCACCCCAACCAACTCAACCCAACCCATTCAACCACCCAACCACACCTCAACAAATCCCCCACGACCCCCAACCCCACCGATACCGGCCGATGCGAGACCGACACCCGGTTTCGCCCAAACACAACCTTACCATGCTTTTCGACCGATGCCGGTCGCCTATTGACCGACATCGGTCACTGTCTCCTGCCCGAGCCGAACCCCCCGCGCGGCCCCCAAAAACCATTTTTCATCTATTTTTACCCATCTACCCACCCAAACACCCCCAAATTTTACACACCTAGCCGCCTTAGCCTATCTAACCTATCTACCCTCTCCCTTTCTCGAATTACCTCCATTTACCCATTATTTCCTACAAAATACCCATTCCTACCCAAATCCCAAAAACAACATAACTCAACCAAATCACCAAATTAAAGAGTTTAGAACCTACCGGTACGACGACACGTCGTCGTGGTGGGATGGTTGGTGGTGGTCCAGCTGGTCCAGCTCCTCCTGCCTGTGCCATGGCTCCAATCCTGATCTGCTGGGTCCCCGGCCAATCACCTGCTGCCTCCTCAACTATTCGGGCCCACTATCAACTCTCTCCGCCAATCAAATAGCTCCACCTCACTCAATACCCCTCCAAATCAACTCTCCACGTCAGATAAGTCAATTTTGGATTACAAAAAACAAAAGTGACAATGACAGGCCGTATGTTTCTTTTTATAGGTTTTTCGACCTAAACCGATGTCGGTTTCTTTTTTGCCCTAGGAAACCGGTATCGGTCCCTTAACCGATATCGGTCATGATGAATCGACATCGGTTTGATACCCAACTTTCACCCCATTCTTTGCCGTTCCTTACTCCTTGCCTCTTTTTCACCAATATCGCCTCTGTCCACCTTTGCTGCACAACATTTGTTCCCTGGTCCAGCAAGGCCTCCGACCAATTGGCCTGACCCAAGGCCTCCACCTACCTATTTGGCCCGACCCAAGGCCTCAACCTACCTATTTGGCCTGACCTAAGGCCTCCACCTACCTATTTGGCCCGACCCAAGGCCTCACCCTACCAATTGGCCCGACCCAAGGCCTCCACCTACCTATTTGGCCCGACCCAAGGCCTCAACCTACCAATATTTGGCCCGACCCAAGGCCTGGCCCGACCCAAGGCCGTCAACCTACCTATTTGGCCCGACCTAAGGCCTCGTCCACCTACCTATTTTACCCTATTTGGCCCGACCCTAAGGCCTCAACCTACCTATTTGGCCCGACCCAAGGCCTCAACCTACCTCTTTGGCCGACCCAAGGCCTCCACCCTACCTATTTGGCCCGACCCAAGGCCTCAACCTACCTATTTGGCCCGACCCAAGGCCTCGCACCCACTGGTATTTGGCCCGACCCAAGGCCTCGCCCCTACCAATTGGCCCGACCCAAGGCCTCCACCTACCTATTTGGCCCGACCCAAGGCCTCAACCTACCTATTTGGCCCGACCCAAGGCCTCCACCTACCTATTTGGCCCGACCCAAGGCCTCAACCTACCTATTTGGCCCGACCCAAGGCCTCACCCTACCTATTTGGCCCGACCCAAGGCCTCAACCTACCTATTTGGCCCGACCCAAGGCCTCGCCCCACTTATTTGGCCCGACCCAAGGCCTCACCCTACCAATTGGCCCGACCCAAGGCCTCAACCTACCTATTTGGCCCGACCCAAGGCCTCGCCTCAACCTACCTATTTGGCCCGACCCAAGGCCTCAACCTACCTACCTATTTGGCCCGACCCAAGGCCTCGCCCCACTTATTTGGCCCGACCCAAGGCCTCAACCTACCTATTTGGGCCCGACCAAAGGCCTCAACCTACCTATTTGGCCCGACCCAAGGCCTCGCCCTACCTATTTGGCCCGACCCAAGGCCTCGCCCTACCAATTGGCCCGACCCAAGGCCTCAACCCACTTATTTGGCCCGACCCAAGGCCTCGCCCTATCAATTTGGCCCGACCCAAGGCCTCACTCTACCGTTATGGTCTGACCCATGGCCACCACCCAACAACTTGGCCCGACCCAAGGCCGCATCACTTCCATACCATACCCACAATTAATGTTTTATTTTATCCATCCATCATGTACCTTGTGTTCAATCGAGCTCACCTGTTCATGTTTTAGCATGATTAGGGTCCTTGACTTGATCTGTCAACCAGCTTTGCCCAGACCTAGACCGTGACGTTTATCTCAACCAAACCAACCACTTGGTACTGCCGAACATACCTAAACGTTCTTGTACCTCACCTGTTATATACCCTGGAGCTACTTCCTCTGCCTTGGATACCAGGATTATATCACCCTTGTTTGGATAAACTATCGACCTTTGCCTACACATTGCTGGTTTGCTTGTCAAATCATGTACCCTCGTCGTACTATTGCATTTCAACATGCGTCTGCTTCCTTGGACCTACCCCATCATCTTACCATCCCTCTACCCCATTTACCCTTTATCAACCCTATCCCTGATTTCCCGTTCACTCAATCTGTGATAGATTTGAGGGGGATTACCTATACCCTTAACAGGAGTAACCACTTCATATTATTGTCCGTGCAGCTTTACAAAACAAGCTACACGACAATAAGGGGCTAATGTAGACACCAAATTTGTGTCTTACGACCCCTTGTGACCCGCATCTCATTTCACAACCTAACCTCATTACCTAAACCTTACACAATTATTTATTAATTACCTCATAATTGATAAATCCACATCACCTTACCCGCCACCTCACTTTGCCACCTCATCATGACCTAGCCCTAACCCTAAACTAACCTAATTAAGACCTGTGACTTGGTCTAGACTCACATCCATAACTAATGCCTCCTTACTCGCACCCAAAGCCGACCTTCTAGCCACTTGACCAAGCCCGCAACTGATCTCTCGGGAGAAAAACAGGGAAGGCGGGCTATTTTACTAAAAATAGCCTACTTTTTCCTTACCGATGCCGGTTCCTACTCGACCGCCGTCGGTTACGTAACCGCCATCGGTTCCCTATAAATGGGCTTCCCAAACCAAAACAACGGATCGGAATTTCATTTTGGAGATCAGTCGAAGGATTTTTGAATCAAAAGGAGAGTCCAAAGCGATTAGCAGAGTCCAGAATTTCACTTGACCAAGCAGAGACGAGTGAAGAAACCAGAAGAGTTGGCAGCCAAGGAGATCAACTGGCATCTTCGTCAAAAACCAGTAAGTTACATCTTGCATGTCCTCCATTATAACATTTCTTATGCTTTTAGAATTACAGTCCTCCCAAATCCGTTTCTGGATCCATTATCCAACGTACCATTGCCTCTAGCTGTCATTCTTTTGTTTCTAACCATCCCATTTCCCAAAAACTATCCAAAAATCAGCCATTACAAACTCCACAACCAGCCCAGAAGATCCTAGAACCCACCGGTATCGGTTAGCAGTAACCGCCATCGGTTATAGGTAACCGGCATCGGTTCCTTTGATCAAAAACCAGGAAAAACAGCCTTTCCCCTACCCAGTTCAGCCAAGCAATTTAATTGATATTTTACAGTATTTTGTGTTAACTCATATCGGCAGGGGAACTGACCACCTTCGAAAGGAAGTTTCATATTTCCTGGGCCCAAGGCAGTTCCCTCATTTATTATCTAATCAAATCTTGTGGTCTTGTGTTCTTATTTGCAGGTAGTCCTTCCCAGACAAAAAGGAGTTCTCCGCAGTCAACCTGATCTTTCTCTACGGTACGCGCACATCATCTCGACATTCTACAGGTATTCCTCCTAACCCTAACCTTATCTGTTTCTATAAGGAACGAAGCATTTCCGAGTGAAACACATAACCAAGAAATACATTACTATTGCATATTTTAACATTGTTAGCATGCCATTAATTACACCAAGTGAGATGTACCAATATATCAATAATAGTTACAGTATTCAAGAAAAGTATCCAATGCATCAAGTAAATCAAATTCAAAAAATTAAAATAACCTCATATAACACAACAAAGCAAGAATACGTTATAAATGTTAAGTACTTTATGATCATTGGATGGAAAACATTGTCGCGCATGCAACTACATGTAAGTGTGTATATCATTTTCAGGATATATATATATATATATATATATATATGTACGTGTAGATTCATGATTAGCTACATAATAGCATTTATACCCCTTCCCTCATAAACCATTCAACATTTTACGACTTATCCTCTCTACGAAACAGATTGAAATTGCGGGATGTGATATAAAATAGGATAGTGGTATCTAAATAGCTCCCGAGTGTAAAATGATGATAATAAGGTTACAACAATGATTATAATTACATTATTAATGAGATAAGAGGTTCTAACAATGTATATGGCAGGATTCACAAGGATTATAAGATAGGTCCAAGAGGACTGTAAAGAAAAGATATGTTTTTTTTTTTTTTTTGCAAGATGTTGTCAAGGTTTAGAACTAAATAGATTAAGATAATGCAATCGTTTAATTACTTATTCCTATCCCCCTCATTTTTTAATGCATTGAAAACCAAACAATCTAAATAAATACAAAAATTAACTTTTGGTTAAAGTAAGAAACACCAAGAGATCTGTTTTTTAGAGAATTACTTTTGTACCCATTTTTTTGCACCCCTGGCAAAAAAAATTGACACTTTTAGGTCCCCTGAATTTTTTGATGGTGTTTTTATTGGGTGTAACACTTTTTGAAATTTAACAGGATAACTTGCGGCGAGCTGGGCTTCTCCGGCATCAAAGGTTCGAGCCAAAAAACAGGTAAATTTGATGGTAAAAAATTCCTGTCAGTTAAGCATTTTTAATATGTTGACCGACTAGTGGTAGGAAGACTGGATTGCTACCTCTCCCCCCCCCTGGTAAAAAGGCAACGCTTTTTTTTTTTTTGCTACCGATTCAAGTAAAAAATCCCAGCGGTTTGTTTTGGAATTGTGTAAAACAACACAAGAAGTTGGGGTCCCGATAAACATGTAAAATCGATTTGCTACTGTAACCGGTAAAGTAGATGTGAGGTTTTGCTAGAAAGTGGGTCAAGAATCTACCTAATCCGAATAGCATTTACGCACTACCCCGGCTTGCCCAACAACAAAAAACAAGAGAAAATGGTGGAGCCCATCAATTACACCCCATGTGGTTGGTAAGTTATTTTTTTACAGATGCTACCGGCCAACCACCCAGAATGTAAACACAATGCTTACCGACCCAAGAGAGGGGAAAGCATGTTTTTTTTACCCATCCAGTCACATTAAATGCTACTACCGATCGATACCAAAGAAGATTGACTAATGCTGCCATTTGAAAAAGGGCAAAAGAAAAATCTGGGGGCAAACCAACTGAATTCAGAAAGAAAATTAACCGAACCATTAATGGAAGGGCGGTTACAAGTTTTGTTCAAACTAACAACCTTAACTGGGTGAAAATTTAAAACAATGACACCCAAATGCCCTTTCATTAAGTAAACTTCCCAAAAAATCAAATGTCTCCCCATAACCCCTATTTTAATGAAATCTTTAATTATTTTGGTGGAGGAAATAGTGAGGCTCTTTCCTTTTCTATTAATTTGTTAAAATTAACCCTCCAATGTTTTGAGGGGGAAATTCATTCTATTTTTGGCAAAGAGCTTCCTATAAATTGTTTGGCAAAGCTAAAATTTTGGGAGCTAAAGCCTCGAATTTGGGGGCCTTATGTAATGGGTTTTGCCTTGTGGCCTATATTTTTGTTAATGGATTTTTGTGCATTTGGTTTTTTTTTTTTTTTGAGATAAAATTTTAGTATTTTGTGGGATTTTTTGCCCCTTTGCCCTAATTCAAGTTTTTATTTGGGCTCTTTTTTCCTAACATTTATTTGCAAGTTAATATTTGGCAAGTTTTTTATCTCTTTTGCAAAGGACCTTTTAATTTTTTGTTGTGGGGTGCTTTAAAAATGACTCTTAGGGAAAAAACCTAAAAATATTGTTTTTTTTAAGGTTTTTTTTTTTTTTTTAGTTTTTTTTTTTTGGAAAAACTTTTTCTCCGCACCATCCCTCACTTTGTGTTTTTTTACTCCCTCCCCTAATCTTCACTCTTCCCACAGTGGTCCCGGTCAATACTCCATTTTTCTTGGTGTCAAATCCCCTTTTCCACTTAGATATATTTTACTTTTTTGGGTCCTTAAAATCATGTATCACTTAGAAAGGAATTAGGGTAGGATTAGTTTTTTTTTAGTTTTTGTCCATTCTCTGCACTTTTTTGGAGAAGTTAGGCACTAAATTAGGAGAAGTTTGAATTTTTTTTTCTCTAGAGGACACCTATCCTAAAACTTGCAGGGTTCCCCCTCATTGCAGGATTAAATCCCATTGTTTAATAACCTTGAACCACTGATTACCTCACCTACAAATCAATAAGGGGCAATTCAAAAGGGGTGCTTAAAATTTTGCACTAACCAATTAACTTACCCCTACAGGAAAGGCCACCCATTTTGGTGCATAACCTTATTCCCTTGGTGTTTGATGTAAAAACCACTTCTTAAGAAGAAGGGAGGAAGAATAGAGAGACGATTAGAGATCATAGAAGCACATAGAGAGAGATAGCTATAGAGAGTAATACGCCTATCAGAGAGAGAGTTGATGCAAGAAGACCACAACCCAACATTAATAAACCTCGAACCACCCTTTTGATTTCTGAATCTTTAATATGCAATGTTCCCAAAGGCATTGGTAAAACCATGGTTAATTTATGAATTCTTTTATTTTTTTTTAAAAATGCCTTAAATTAACCAAATTCCTTTCCAAGTGGGTAACTTCTTAAAGAACTACAAATAACAACCAACTTCCAAAGAACCCTAATATTTTTTCCCGATTAGGTTTTTGGCGATGCCTAAGAAAAACCTTAATTGTGATTGGATGAGACACGAAATACTTTCCAAAAAAAAACTGTAAAAATAAATTAAAACCTCATGAAATGTAATTTTTTCATTGTTTTTTTAAATGTTTTATTGATTTTTGGTTGATGTGGGTTTGTAACGGGAAAAAAAATCCACTTTGAACAGACAAAATTAAATTCACAATTGAATGGCATCCTGTAGAAGAATTTGGGCATGGGAAAACCATAAATCAATTTCCAAATGAAAAATTCAAGACTCTTCATTTTGCGCTAAGGAAAAGAATAATGAAAAAGGGGTGTGGGGACCCTGTGTTTGCAAATAGGTGGTAAAGAGAGAAACCACAGGAGAATTAGTTAGACAAATTATTTGCAAGGAAATACTAGTTAAGAACGACTGTAAAGGAACATGGCAAAAATATGAAAATTGCAAAGGGCCCCGGGTGGCCCAACAATGTTTACATATAATGCATTTAATTTGGGCTACAAACATAAAAATTTTCTTTGACCCAAACCTAATGAAACCCAAAAGAAATGCACCATAAACATTCTTCTAATCACTCTTTTTCTTTCCCCCCCTCATGAAAATTAATCCCCTTGAGGCATTTGTCCCTTTGGGAACTTAAACAATGAACAATGGTGCCCCATGAGAAAAGTAGAAGTCAGTAAAAAGTGACTAAAATACATTTATACATATGCCCCAACAAAGATCCAATCGTTTTTCCCCAACAAAATTGTCCCATGAGAATAGTTTTTTTTTTACAAAAAAAAGAAATGCACACTAAAATGTTCAAAACTCCCAAAAAAAAATGATGTTTTGTAAAGGAGAAAAAATATACTAATAAATCATGAAATTTCAAAACACATTCAATATCTAACTTTTGTATATTTTTTCCTTTCCCACGAGTTGTAATCTACAATAAGTGAATCACTTAGAGTGTTGTAGAAAGAGCTACTGAATGATAACCCAAAAAAACCAACAAACCATTGAAAGGAAAAAAACACTTGTAAGATAAATTAGAATTAAATTAAGCCAAAAAACCTTAATTCTAAGGGGGGCTAAGTAGTATGGGATGAGTAAAATAATTCGAGTAAATGAGAAGTAAAGAATTAAGAAAAGGTGTAAAATTGTGAATTCAAAAAAATAAAGTAATGATTATGTTCTTTGAGAAAATCTATGATTTTTTTTTTGGGGGGGAAGGTTTTTTTTTTTTTTTTTGAGAAAAAACTGTTGGTAATATAACTCATTTTGGGAATAAATTTTTGATCAAGAAAATACCAATCATTAATTGTTTTTTTATTCCCCTAAATATGCATTTTGGAATGGGTGGTTAAAAAAATACTGAACGTTTCTCAAGAATTGAGAAATCAACGAGAAGAAAAAAAAATGAATTGAAATTGCTATAAATTAAAAGCCACGTAGTTTTCATTTTTACATTTTTTGGGCAATTTGTCCCGTTTTTTTGTTTTGGATTAATGGAGCTTTTTTGTTTGTTTGGGAAAAGACGGGGGGTTTACCATTCAGGGAAGGATGAGATAATGTTGGGGTGAAATCTTTTTGCTAGGTGTTTTCCCAACATTTTTTTTTAAAATTTGGGGAAGGGTAGTTTTAAAAAGGATACAATTTAAAGAAAAATGTGGACCCCTTTGAGAAAAATTCGGGCTAGTGAATTTTTTTTTTTTTCCTTTGAACATATAGTCCCAAATTGTATATTTTTGAGTTTGATTCTAGGTGGTTTTTTTTTTTTTTTTGAGTGCATTTTTTAAAGTTCTTTCGTGCCCTTTAGATTATTTGTTTGTAAAGAAATTTAGAATAAGTCCAACAACAAACCTATTCCTGTCCAACCGACACAACCCTTGTTGTTAGGAAAGAGGAAAATATCACAAGAAAGCCCGCATTTGGGCATCATAAACCTTAGGGTGGGCCTTCCTTTTTTTTGTGGAATTTTTGTTAGGCATATGAAGAAACCCTGGTTGATGTTTGTTATTTGGCAAGAAAAAGATTTTTTTATTGCCATTTTTTTGGAAAAAATGGCTTGAAAATGTCCATATGTAAAGGGGGCCAAGCCATTGGGTTTGTTTAAATGACAAATTTTGATAAGGGGGTCGAATGTTCTTCCTCCTTTCCCTGGTAAGAAGGAAAAAAATGAAATTTTTGTGAGATTTTTTTTATGTTTCTATTTTTTTTTAGAAAGGTTTTTTTGTGAATTGATAATTTTTTAATGAATTTTACTGGTATTAATGTTTTGTTTTGTTCTTTTTTTTATTAGGGGACTCTAAATGGGTTTAAAAAATGGTTTTTTTTTTTATAATTTAAATCCCATGAAGGAAATCTAATTTTTGGGGAGTTTTTTCATTAAAAATGGGGCCGGGTGTTTTTTGTTTCCATTTTTTTATAAAGAGATTATTGTAAAATGTAGATAGGATTTTCGTTATAAGGGTTAGAATTGGGTGGAGGGGGATTAGGGATATGAATATAGATCAACATTGGATTTTATATCCTGAAACATAAATCTTATCCGTTGCATAAGGAAAAGGTAAATCAACAACCAATACTTTTTTAGGAGGTATAACTAATGGGGGACACTAAGAAAGAATGACATATACCACTAGAAGGAATTTTTCCATGCTACTCCCTGGGAATTTTTCCATCCAGGGGGGCACACAAAATGGGTGTTTTTTTTCCACAATAATGCCCTAGGAAAACACAGAGGAAAAAATAAATAATAGTATGTTGGGTCCTTTTTTACATGTGGAATGAATATTATCACCAAAAAAATCAACTAAAATACCCCCAACTAAAGATCATCGTGTGTCACAAATGTTCATGAGATAGTTTTTACAAAAATAATATGCAACACTAAATCAAAATACCAAAAAATATGTGTAGAGAGAAAATATATAATGAAATCATGAAATCAAACAAATCATATCTACTTGTATATTTACCTTCCCACGAGTGTATCTACATAGTGAATCACTAGAGTGTAGAAAGATCTACTATGATAACCCAAACACCATTGAAAAGAAACACTGTAAGATAAATTAGATAAATAAGCAAAAAACCATAATCTAAGGGGGGTCATAGTAGTATGGATGAGTAAATAATTCGTAGTAATGAGAGTATATGTAAGAAGGTGTAATTGTGAAGCATAAGAGTAAGGATTATGTTCTTGAGAAATATATGATTTTTGAAGTTTTTTGAGAAAATGTGTGTAATATATCATTGGATAAATGTATCAAGAATACAATCATAATGTTATTCTAAAATATAAATTGGATTGGGGGTTAAAAATACATGACGTTCTCAAGAAATTGAGAAATCACGAGAAGAAAATGATGAAAATTGCTATAAATAGAAAGCCACGTAGTTCATTTTACATTTTGTGCATTTGTCGTTTTTGGAATTATGGAGCTTTGGTGTGTTGGAAGACGGGGTGACCATCAAGGAGGATGAGATGTGGGTGAATCTTTGCTAGGTTTCACATTTAAATTGGGAGGGGTAGTTAGGATAAAATTAGAAAAATGTGCCTTGAGGAAAATTCGGCTAGTGAATTTTTCCTTGAATATAGTCAAAATGTATATTTGAGTGATATCTAGGTGGGTTTGAGTGCATTTTAATTTTCAGTGCCTTTAGGATTATTTTTAAAGAAAATTTAGAATAAGGTCACACACCTATTCTGCAAACGACATCAACCTTGTTAGGAAGAGGATATCACAGGAAGCCGATGGCATCATAAAACTTAGTGTGGCCTATACTTTTTGTGGGAATTATTGTTAGCATATGAAGAACATGGTTGATGTTGTTGGAAAAGAAAAAGATTTATGCCATTTGGTAAAATGGCTGATGTCATATGGTAAGAGGGCCAATGCCATTGGTTTTAAATTGACATATTTGATAAGGGTCGATGTTCTCTGGTAAGAAGGATGATGTTGTAGAGATATTGATGTATATTTTTTTAGAATGTTGTGATTGATGATTTATGATATTGGTATTAATGTTCTTTATTGATGGAATCTAATGGGTAATGGTTTTATAATTTATAGATCCCATGAAGGATCCTAATTTGGAGGTTATTAGATGTGGCGTGGTTTCCATTTTTATTAGAGATATTGTTAAATGTAGATAGGATTCAGTTATAGGGGTTAGATTTTGGAGGGATTATGGATATGATATAGATCACATTGGATTTATATCTGAAACATAAATCTATCAGTGCATAGGAGTATCACACCAATAATTTTAGGAGGTATACTAATGGGGACACTATAAAGATGACATATACACTAGAGGATTTCCATGCTACTCTAGGAATTTTCATCCAGGGGGCACACATGTTTCACAATATGCCTAGGAAAACAAACAAGAGGATAAATATAGTATTGTGGGCTACATGTGGATGATATTATCACCAAAAATCACTAATATCCCAACTCAAAATTGTATATGCTTCAGGCATTTCAGTCTAGAAGGAAGTGATAGGGATGGTTGTGAAATGGATTATGTGTCACAAATTAGATGGTGGAGTACCCTTTCTTTCCTTAGTGGATTAAAAGATATGCATTATAGAAGAGTGTTTAGTTTAGTTGGGGAAAAACTATTTGGTTTCAACTAGCCCATGATTTGTACAAAGTTTGAGTGAGACATAAATGAGTGATTATGACCATCATTTTTCTACTATCGTGGATATATGAGATATTTCCTATGTATAGACTAGTCGATACCACATTACATTTGATAGAAGAATATTCCCCAAGGATTCTATGGTGTGAGAGGGGTAAGTAAGTGAGAGCTAGAGTTGGTTTTCCATATCTACAAATTGTGTTAGAGATAATTTGATATGGACCCCTTATGTGGGATCAACATGGATGGGATTCATGGCCTACAAAATTGGCAGCACATGACATCATCGAAATCACAAGTCACTATCACTAGTGAGTAGAGATAAAACTCTGTAAATAGAGTACTAGTGAATTTTGAGAGGCCACATATGATTGTGTCATTACGAGTATTTCCATACCAACTGAGGTATACTAGAGAGCCATGAGGTTGAGCAAGGGAGGGATTAAATAATTTTATCCCACCATTGAAACCACACAAAAACAGAATATATTATAAGAGACAAAAACAAAGGAGATAAAAAAGGACATGCAAGATAGGTGTGGATCATAAAGTTAGGGGACACATTTGAGAAGAATTCCCTAGTTCAAGAGGAATGAATACAATGGCCCCACGATTGGTATTGAGAGAGGATGTTGAGGAAACCAAGAATAGTCTACTTTTCTCCCCAGGGTGTCATGATATGTGCTATTATATTTATAAGTTTAATGATATAAACCCAATTTTGAAGAGAAACACCTATGATACTGGCTAGGAGAAGATATGGAAACAACTAGTTGTTTTGAGTCCCTGAGACAAGGATGACATCATTTTAGGTGTATAAATATATAAGGAAGTTATGAAGGAAAGACCCAGTTAGTGAGGTATTATTTTTATTTTTATTTTTTTCCTTTCCTAGGGTAGATGATAATAAATTCTATAAAATGTGATGATACACACACATAATGTAGATGTGTTCTATGTGTGTTGTTTTTTTGTAGATGAATCTGCACTCAACTGGAGTGCCTTGATAGAATGCACACACCATGATGTCTTAGACCTAGTTTTCCAAAGGATAGATAAAAATTTGATGTTATATATAATGACATCCTCAATAGGAGAGTAAGTGGGGAGATTTTTGGATGGATGGAGAGGAGGATCAAGAATTGGAGTAGAGGACAAAATTCATAGGTGTAGAGAAAGGAGATATTGGTACCATTTTCATGCTAGGAAAGATGCAAGTGTAAATAGAATTGGAGGAGGCTATATAGTTAGATGATGCACATATTGTGGTGGATACGATTAGTAGGCTATAGGTTAGAGTGGTGATGAAATATGGCTAGAATTCAAGTTTCAGATCTAGGGAATCATCATTAGCTCATTCTACCCAAGAAAATAGTTAGAGCCCATGTACATAAATGACAACACCTCCACCAAGGGGTAAATTTGGGCTATGCAAAATAGAGTATTGTATATGTGATGGTTTTTTTATGTACCCCAATTTGAAACACACACACACACACACACATTACAACATTCTGGCCTATGAGTATATATCTAATGAGATTTTTTATGCTTGTAGATTTACCTATGTTTTCATTTCTATGTTTATACATATGTGATGACATATATGGCTTATAAAAAGAAAAAAGGTAAAATTAATATAAATGCTAAAAAAAATGACATCTAATAAAAGATATAGAAATCAAAAGATGTTCCAAAATGTGATAGACAGAATGGTACCTTAGGAAATCTAAGAAGGTAACCAAAATAAATTGAAAATATGTGTAAAATGAGGATTATAAGACACATAATAAAACATAAGAAATAACTCAAAGGAATAAAAAGGTGTAAAAATGAGGAATGTAAGACATATAATAAAATTTAAGAAAATAATAAAAGAAATCAAAATATGTGTAATAAATATTATATGAAATCTAAGGCGCAATCTACAAAAACATAAGACATTCTAAAAAAGAAAACATCAAAATAAATGAATAAAATCACGTCTTTATCAAGAGATAAGACACTACCATCTAGTGCTATGACTAGGATGTGTAAATATGGATCAAATAAATATGTAAATATATGTGAGGAATACCTAAAGATCTTACAATCATACTCACAAATAGGAAATTTATGTGAAATATGAAATATTAGGGATGTAAAATCTCATGATCAATTATTAAATATATATGAGAAATAGAGAGAGAAATAAAGGGAGGTGAACATGAAGAGGGGAAAATAAGGGTCCACAAGAGTGATACAATATTCTTAGTGGAGATGAGAATCTCTAATGAATAGTATATGCCTTAAGGTTTTCGACATCAAGGAGAGAAGGAATCCACAATGAGTGAGTTCAAATCAAGCCAACAAGTGAAGTATAAAATCATATCCCAAAGTCAGCTATAATAATATATGATAGAGAATAGGATAATAATATTGAATCCTACTTCTCCATGACGTTTTCATCATTCCTTAAGACATCAATCAAGGGGCTATAGGCCTAATACAAGGATTATGCACTAGTGTGAGAAATAATGGGTAATGAATGATATATATCATACTTCCTACCCCTTTCGAAAAACCTACTGTACCCCAAAGAACCTCAAATCCTACAATAAAGAAAACTATGGAGTTTGAGATTTCAACTAAGGTAGGATATGTTCCAAATATGATGATATTGTTGGACCTAAAAATTGCACCTTTTCCTGAGTCATGGAAAACCCACAATTTTGAGGAAACATGGAATGGTCTCCAAGTTATGTGACTTGCAATGGGAGACAGAACTCCGAAGAAGGATGGATTCCTCTACCTATTCCTAATGATAAAACTACTCCTACTACTAGAAATGCAACTATTTAAACCTACCCTAACAATCCAAGGGAGTGGGGGACGATAGAGATCCATGAAAAGGGAAATCCTAAAGATAACAGGGAGGTGGTTACACCAGAAAAAGGGGGAAATACATCTCTCAAACGAGTAAAAATAGGTTGAAAATGAAGCAAGGAGAGGGCAAACATGAGTGCCACATTTTAAAACAACATTTTACCTTCCATTCTGCATGGAGAACAATAGAAATAAAACACTACAAAGGAGATAAAACATGCACAATAAACCTGTAACCTGCAATGATAGAGAGTAAGAAATTGCGAGTAAAACACAGGTTAGGGTAGAGAGTAGCCACAAAACACAAATTCCATTACTTAAGAAGATGCACAGTCCATTGTAGTGGGAGGAAGAAACATAAAAATCTCATTATAGATCAGTCCAGATTATGAGGCCTGTAACTCATAAACATACTGTAGCAGACACTTTGAATGAAGCCATTGTATCCCCTTGTATTCCAAGAGGGTCCCCCCTTTACAAATGGGCATCATTTTACATTATATAGAAGAATGGGAGAGAGAGAAGAGGGAAAACAAAGAAAACATGACTTTCTTTTTCCAACCACCAACAATTAAGCATTGAATACTAAAACTAAGCATGTGCAACCGTATAGAAACATTCCCTCATGTTAACTACCCTGAAGAAGAAGGAAAGAGCCCCATCCTTCATTGAATCTTAGTGGTTAAGCTGCATGTATTCACATTTAATCACCATAATTTTTCTCCTTCTTCTTCCACCACACACCATTAAATCCTAAATCTAATTTTATCAAATTGAAGGGATCGAGGAAATCTTTCCAACTATACTAAGTTTGCATGATTTGCAGATCTATGTGGAGGAAGTTATTACTGGTTTTAAGTTTTGTAGGTCGCATTGCACAGGAACGTGACACACGATGGGATTTTGGTTAGTTGTTGTGATTTCCTCTGCCTACGCTGTGCATCGCTTTAACATTCATCACATGTTAGTCTGTTATTGGTTGCAGAGGGTCAGGGACTATTTTCACATTACACGCCTACTACTCTTTTGTTTTAAAGCCCTCATACCCAAAGGTTTTATCAATGATGGTTGATTCTACGGTCCTCATGTATGTTGGACGTATTTGCCTCAAACTCGATCGAAAATATTCCACGTGTCCTTTTTGAACTGCTTGATCCATGTGGCAATTTTTGTTTCCTCCTAACTCCGCCATGCTTCTCTCTGAATTTTCTTATCTTGCACATGTACCATATGTCATTCTTTGATTGGTCGCAGGGATGAGACCTTTGATTGCAGGGGTCACTTTAACTTGCCACCACATGTCTCCTCATGGTTTGTTGTAGAGATCAAGACTCGAATTACACGAGAGGGGAGTCGGGGTGAGAATATATGCTTGTATGAGCATGTAGAGTTGCTCGAGGGGCCAGAAACCCCATTGAGTAAGGCCACAAGGGCTTAGGGATGATTTGCACACATGCAATATGTAACTTGAAAAACATAAAACAACACCCCCCACAAAACACTTTAGTTTTTGGAGATGGGTATTTTTGTAAACAAGCTGGAATGGCGTTGTGAAATCAAAGGAAACATCTGTAAAGCCTATAACCATGGAATCTTGTTTTGAATTTGGAGGGAAACACCTACAACTTGTGAGCCCTGTTAAAATAAAATGCCAAATCCAAAATGAAAATGCAAATTTCCAAAATAGCTCGGGAGAGTTATTTTACGCAACACTTTGGTGACTTTCTGAGAGGTTTACCTATTAAATATGGAGACCTGTAGCCTAAAGTGTTTATTGGGTATAGAGTGAAAGCCTGATATACTTCAAAACTGATCTTCAACTCAAAATTCGTATCCCTAAATCGACACGAAATAACACCTAGTCTAAGCGTTAATCTGCTCTACTTGAATGATCACCTATCATAAAAAAACATTCTAAATCTATTCATGAAATGAAACATTCCTAAATAACCCAGGGATTTAATGAGAGTGGAAAACTGAAATAAATTTTATTTTCCACTCAATTGCTTTGAAAACCATGAATAAAATACAATAGTACCTTGTTATGCTCTTAAAGCTAATGTTTCAAACCTGGTATTCTATATATGGTTTGTAAAACTATTCCAAAATCTGATTTAGATGTTTTGCATTTGATTTGTGGTGTGTTACAGTGTAATCCTTGAAACTTTTAAGTTCTTCCTACAAAATACCTCCATGTAGTCCTCCAAAATGGACTAGGTAACAACCATAAGGCCCTAAAAACTATGTATAATGTGAAAATCAGACATGCCTCAACAGGAAACATGCACAGATTGCACAAACACTTATTACAAAGCAAACCTATACTACCAGCAAAACAATGTGTTGAAGAATGCTTGTAGGAATTAAACTATTCTAATATGTACATGATGTAATGAAACAAATTAATGGGAATGCTTAAGGTTAATCCAATTGATCCAAAATCTACAATGCATTTCCATCAAGGTCACACAACTCAAAAGAGTTGGCTTCTTTGCAAGCATTATTCATATATGGCCCACTCCAAATTGCATCAAAATTAGAGTGTCACCTTAGTTTAGCTTTGTCTGCATCCCATTTCAAGACTAGGTTACCCAACTTGAAAGTTTGAGCAGATCACATATTAGATCACTCTTGTACTATTATAATATGTACAATATGCAATGAAACAAATTAATGGGAATGTTTAAGGTAAATCCCATTGACCAAGATCTTTAATGCATTTCCATCAAGGTCATACAACTCAAAAGAGTTGGCTTCATTACAAACATTATTGATATATGGCCCACTCTAGATTTACTCAAACTTAGAGTGTCTCCTTGGTTTAGCTTTGTCTGCATCCCATTTTAAAATCAGATCACCTAACTTGAAAGTCTGAGCTCTAGCCTTTTTATCAAACCACTGTTTGGTTGAACTTTGATGTTTTTTCCAATCTGACCATGATAGAATTTCTCAATTCTTTAAGTTTAACCAATTATATCATTCCAATTTCTCTTTGGTCTGCACATTTGAATTCTAACTAATGAGATAATTCTAGTGAAGGAAATTCTAAGGATAAATGGAAGCCTAGCTTCTCTTCTATAAACCAATTTATAAGGATAAGTGTCAATTTCCTTATTCACTGCGATTCTATCAGCCAAAGAGCATTTTTACCTTTGTATGACATTGCCTTTGGTTGATATACATGTTTCTCTTCATGATTCTAATCAAGTTATTATTAGTAGACTCTACCAAACCATTACCATGAGGGTAGTAATTATAAGAAGTATTATAATAAAGCTCGAGTCAAAGAGGCCAATATTTTTTTGTAGAGCTTTGAAAGGCTTTTGCATTATCATAAATAATGGTTTGAGGAACCCAAAACCTTGTCACAATTTCTTCAACGAAGTCAAGGATGACCGATTCAGTAGCTTCCCTGAGTGCCACATCTTTCTGTCCACATGGTAAAGTAATCAGTTGCTGTCAAAACCCACTTATGGCCAACACTTGATGAAGGGTTAATCATGTCAATGAAATAAAGACCCCATTTGGATAATGGTTGATCAAATCAAATTAGATGAAGTGGGAGGGCAGCCAACCTCTTTTTAACAATAAGGAAAGCGCATTCTTTAAATTTTCTAACCCATTGGTTGACATCAACAAATAACGTGGGATAGAAGTATCCCACCTTTAGTATTTTCATTTTAGTGTCTTTGGATGAGAAGTTCCCACCAGAGAAGCCATCACATAATTCCATTAATACCTTGTTCACTTGGTTACCTTCAATGCATCTCAACTACACTCTGTCAATATTTGTCTTAAAGAGAATTCCATCAATCAATGCATAGGGAATGGACTACAACCTCAAATGCCTTATTTTTGTTTTACTAAAGCCAGGAGGATGTGGACCAGTGGATAAGAATGTTGTCATGATATTAATCCAGATGTGATTATCAATTGGATTTCCTTCATCCTGCTAAATTTCATCATTTTTTAGAAGTTCCTCATTCGTGAAGAAAGAGATTTTTTTATCATTTTTAACATCCACTACCAATTGCTCACAAAGTGCTCTTCCTCTTACCAGATTTGTGGCTTTAATAGTCACATCATATTCCATTATTTTGGTCACCCATCTAGATCTTTTCTCACTGATTTATACTCCCATAATGAAGTCTCTTACACTATAATGCAAAACTAAAACTTTAATATGATTAGTGGCAAGAATGCTCTTGAATTTATTTAGATATCTCATGATGGCAAAGACTTATTTTTCAATGTGATTGTACCTTAATTCATAATCTTTTAGTATCTGACTGAAAAAATCCATTTTCTGCTATGTACCTTAGTCATTTTGTTGTGTAAAACCACCAACAATGCTAGGTTCAACTCCATATGCATATAATATGAAATCCTTGGAATAATTAGGGTTGATAAGTGTAGGAACTTGAGCAATTTCTTGTTTGATTTTGGTAAATCTCTCTTTTCCTTTTATTGTCCATTTGAAAATTGAATCCTTCTTGAGCATGGGAGTGATGGGTTTAACCAATCCATGTAAAATTAGGAATAAACCTCCTAACAAAGTTGTTCTTCCCAAGGAATGATTGTAGAGCCTTCTTATGAGTGGGAAAGGTGTGTGTGTGTGAGAGAGAGAGGATAGTTGAGATTATTTCAGGATCAACAACGATACCATCATTTGAAATAATATGGACCAATATTTTACCTTGAGGAACTGTAAAATTACATTTCTTAGGGTTGAGGGATATCCCAAACTCCCTACATCTCTCAAATACTTTCTCAAGATGGTTGATATGATCTTTACCTTGCTTTGAAAAAATGTTAGCATCATCCAGATAGACAAGGATGAACTGATTGATGTACCCTTTGAAAACAATATCCATTGCTCTTTGGAATGTGGCACCTGCATTCGATAAACCAAAGGGCATTTTCTGATATGCATATGTTCCCGATTTGGTTGTAAATACAACTTTGAATTGATCATCTTATTAAACCTTGATTTAATTAAACCTAAATATTCATCGAGCATAAAGAACCTTTTATCTCCTGCTACCATTTGTAAAATTTACTCCATATAAGGTAGATGATAATGATCTTTTAGGGAAGCTTTATTCAAATCTATGAAATTAACACAGTTTTATTTCACCATTATTCTTCCTCATCAGAACAAGATTTGCCTCCCAAGTAGAGTATTTTATAGGAAAAATTATTTTTGCCTCAATCAGCGTGGATAATTCCTTCCTCATGAGGGGGTCTATCTCGGGATTGATAGGTCTTTGTTTTTGTCTAATTAGCTTCAAATTAGGATTAAGATCAATGGAATGTTTGGAAATGATTGGATCAAACCCCTTAATGTATTAGTCCCAAGAGAATATATAATTAAAATTTTGACATAAGGAGAGAAAATATTACTTTTCATCTTTAATGCACACCTTTCTTAACAATAGCTCCTTTCCTTGTGTAATAGTGATTGGATGGAGATATTCTCACTTTACTATTATGTTGCTTCATTCTCCTATGAATTCATCATCAATAATGAAAATATATTCAAGGGTGACAAATACTAAAGGAAAATTATTTGTTCTCAGCTAGATGAATTGATCACGATAGTTGTCATAGAATTTAGAATACATTTGTGAAGATAAATCAACTCCATTCTCGATGCATTGAAAAATTAGTTCATCATTGTAAAATACCTTCTATCTAGTTTCATCATATAGAATTGATGGCCTTACCACTAACTTAACATGTTGTTGGTTTCTTTGAGTGAAGTCCTCAACTGGTGAGAATTGTGAACTAAGGGCTGACATCTGGTCTACTTATTTGTTCCATTTCCTTGGCACCACTTTCATATTGAGAGCATCAAAAATCTCCAAGAATTCTCAAACTATATATTTATAAGATTTCAAAAGCTTATTCTTTATAGAACATTTCCCTCTCACTTGTTACATGACCATTTCAGTATCCCTAATTATATGAAATGCTTTGATTTGTCTCTTTTTGACAATAAGTAGACCATGAAACCATGCCTCATATTCATCCACATTATTAGTACATGAAAATGGAAACCTATGAGAAAAGAATAAGTTCTCATCTAAAGGGGAGACAAGAAATATATAAGTCTGGCCCCTTTTATGCTTCTTGAACCGTTAAAGAACATTTTCCATAGTCCAGAAGAATGATCCTCTCGCTTAAGTGGCATGTGTAATGTAATTTCTTCTTCGTGAATGTGATAAGTTCCTATTCTAATTTCCACATTTGTGTCATAAGGGTAAAATTTATAATGTTCCTTATCCCATTCATCTAGCATGAGGTCAGGAATTGAAGGAGGGATATGTTGTTCTTTTGAAATTGACTCGTGCTCTTGATATTCTTGTATAAGATAATTAGATTGGAGAGGAGTAGGGTCATAAGAATCAACATGGTAGGAAGATATTGTATCAGATTGTATGGTAAATCTAGTGGCATATTTGGTTCTTAGAATAATGTGAGACCAATCTATAGACAATTAACCAACCACTTTTTATATGAAATATCTTGATAGGAAAATGGAAAACAAAGGAGGCAAGTCAATGAATGATACATCTTAAGTTACAGTTACACTTGGACAAGCATGAAGGGTTAACTCGAGATATTTGATCACTCCTAGGAGCTAATTGTAGAGTGATCAAGTTGTAAAACAACTTTAGAAA
This sequence comes from Taxus chinensis, assembly GCA_019776745.2. Classification (NCBI taxonomy): domain Eukaryota; kingdom Viridiplantae; phylum Streptophyta; class Pinopsida; order Cupressales; family Taxaceae; genus Taxus; species Taxus chinensis. The sequence continues at coordinate 606,574,105 of CM034147.1, forward strand.
TAGTGCTATACTTAAGACCAATGATATCAACAATTTTCTTAGGCATCACAAAAGTACTATCCCCTGAGTCAATCATATAATTATGAACAAGATGTTTGACTATAATTAAAAACATGTAAAAGGGGGGTGGGGGTTCACAAATTTTATTACTTTCTCTTCATCTTCTTGGCTCAGGTTAACTATGAAATGACTCTTTTGGTCCACTAGTTAAGATTAGGGCAATTGCTTCAGAGCTTCATGCAAGGGATCTCACTATGATTGAATAACCAAAATATCCCACATTGTCACATTAACATTTGTCTTCTTTATTTTTTCAACAATTTTGAAAGGGAGGTCCACAAACTTGTATATTTTAGGTATAATTTTTTCCTTTCTTGACTGCTCCAACGTTGAGATAGGTGCCTTTGGTTGAAAAACAGCTTCTTTTTCCAAAAAAGGCTTGCAAGGAACTTCATGTAATCTATTTTTGTTCAAATATGACCCAATATTATTCTCTTTATGAAGAGGATCAACTTTATTAGAAGAAGATGAAGTTTAAGCATCCAATACACTCTTCTTAGAGATTTTGTTATCATTAACATGAGTATGAGGTATAATTGAACTATCCATAGATTGAATCATTGCACAAAAATCATCAACCCAAAAAAAATAAGATTAGTCTATGGATTTACCTATTGAATTTCTTCCATGTTAGTTGACTATTTCCATTAATGGTTCTTGTTGATTAGAAGAATTTTAAACCATAAGGGCCCAATATTGCAATGTATTTACACAAAAATACTGATTATGTGGATGATTTCATGCTAAACACTACTATGTTTCTTATATAACAATGTTTTCACTAGAACAAGTGCCTTACTTAAGCTAGAAGTAGGAATTTAATGAGTAGGAGAAATTTTATGAAGATAAAGATGTAGATTTTGACCTTCCCATCTATCATTTTACTAATTTTACCCATACCTTTGATTTGGATACTAGTTTCTATAGGGATGATAACCTTAATTAAATCCTTGGTTTGAAGATTATCATTGATTAGGATTTGGGTAATTTCTATAAGATTGGTATTTATGTTTTTCCAAGGATATAACTTTGTTTGATAATTTTATGATCAAGGATTTCATTTCATCATCATCCTTTTGATTTTGAGGAGAATATGATGTAGATAAGATGGGGAATTCTATTTTGGAACAGAAGCAACAGAAGGCTGGGAATCTTGAGGAAATTCAGGAAGAAAAGGCATAAGTAATCTAGGAATTATCTTTTCAGCTTGTATTAGACAATTCTAAACCCTAATGGCTATTGGATAGGCATCAAGAAATTTCATAACACCCATAGATTGTATCATAATAGAAATATCATAATTAATAGCTCTTAAGAAGTAAATAAAATCACCTTGTGGAGTTGGTATTAATAAAACTAGAATTATATCCCATGTTTTCTAAAATCTAAAATTGAAATCAACCATAAGCTCATTGGGAGCTCTCTTTATGGTTAATTTCTATAACAAAGATATGGTATCTTCCTTCTCTTCAAATTGATTGAAAAGGGTTGTGCCAAGTTCATCCCAATTGTGAATAGAGGCAGGTATCAAACTTTTGTACCATTGGAGTTATTTACCTTTAAGTGAAGAAGTAAGGAGTCTGGTTGAAACATCATCTTCAGTAAAAAATGGATCAAATAGACATTAGAAATGTCTTAAATATAATTAGCTGGGGTAGTGTGATTTTCACCAATAAAGAAATGTTGGTTGAATAAAATGGCTAAGTACTATCCATGCGTGAGAGTTGAATACTACGCGCAAGAGTATGTGCGCAAGGTCAGAGAGTAGGAACATAAGGAATCATGAAGGTGCACGTATCATAGGGAAACAAGTTAGTTTGCAAGGGCACACGTGCTTACAGGTCATTAAGGACTTAGCTGATTTTTAGGATGCAGCTAAAAATAGAAAATCAAAAGATGGAGTGTTGAGCAAGAAGCACTTATAAATAGGATAAAACACATTCAAGAAAAATATGGAGATGACACATGAAGATGTTTACTTATAGGATTAAATTAGTTAAAGAAACACTATTTATATCTTGATCTATTGTGAAGATAAAGTTATAAAAAGGATGCAGGATAACAATAACATGTCTATTATTAGGAAAGGTTCATGTAAATGGTGAAGGGAAAGTCCCCACCGTGTATAAATAGGTATAATACTCATATTAGAGGATGCTACTATTGATACACTATTGGATGAATGTCTGCAACATGTAAGTTGTATTATATGCATGCATGGTCCAACACTTGACTATAAGAAGTTATGATGTAATCAAAATACTTATTATGTAATCAGTTGTGTTTATGATGGATAATCGTGTTTGAGTAGCAAAGATAACTATGTCTAAATATGGAATATTATGGGTTCAAGTGTTATTGATCATCTTGTATGTCGATTAGCTTCCTTATTATATATGATGCAAAATTATGTTATGTTATATCTTCTTTAATGTATGGTTATGATGAATATGCATGAAAAATATTATTAAGTAAATAAATGAGGGACCTAATGGTTGCATGTGCTTTAGGTGAGCATTCAGAATTTGTCTAGATGAAGTAGCAACACATAGAACTAACTAAGAATTGGTTAAAACAAAGACTACATTTTGGTTCCATTGCCATGACCTCTTTTCAATCCAATCTTAGGATGTGGCATACACATGGTGTTCTAATTGTCCTTGGATAATATTGAGTTATGGGTGCATGACAACAAGGACACATTTACTTAGAGGTATAAAACTAAAATTGAATTTAATGCGCAAAAGTAGGTGGAAGAAAACCTCGATGATTTCTTGTGTGAGACATTCTTCAACTTATTTCCATTAGAATTGTACCAGTGGCTAGAAAATTACATAGATAAAAAGGTATCTGGATATGAAGAAAGCAAGTGTGGAGCCAAGATGACTATCAAGAACTCTCTAATTTAGATGCACCGTGGACTTGAGATATAGATCATTGGTGGGAAGGTGTGTTGCATAGTTGTACCTTGGAGCATGTGATTTCAACATAATCATGACTAAGGAAATAGAGTTCTAGTTTTTACGTGAGCCAAGAGGATCATATTTGTGTGTGACAAATTTAGCTATCAAGATCTTGATGATTAAGCCGGGAATGGAGAACTTATCGATGGTAGAATAAAATCTCACCATGCGTAGGGGCATGAAGTAGGTGTGGGAATGATGAATTTTGATGAGATAGAAGAAAGATGACTTAGATATAACAATGCATGAGAGAGGGTAGTTTTGGAGGTGCTGAGAATGAGGGGAATGATGAACAATGGTAGTGATGAGAGCCCTGTAGAAGGTGAGGGACCACAAGATCATGTCTTTCTAGTATTGGGTAAGCACAATAGAGATACCCCTTCAGCATCAGATGCGAGTGATTCTAAGGATATAATGAGAAATGTTAGCATGTATTTGACCTAGTCTAACCACCTATCCCTTGCGTAAGGTTCTTGAAATCTAGAAGTGGTTGTAGAGTATCATCATAGTGAAGGTGAGCATGAAGGAAATCAGGCATCACCACGTTGGGTAGGAGATATAACTTGGCACATATTGGTATCATCTCAAGAGGTGAAGTAGATTAAGGATGTACACATGACAATGTAATAGGTGCCTGTGTTTGGATAGAGTTTATTTGGAACCAATTTAGTAGGTGCATCATCAGGAAAAAGTAATGGCATGTTACCTGTTGGAAGTAGTACTATTGGTGGATATATAAGATAGATGATTGGTGTGTAGTTTAACATGACCATAGGGATGCAAGATAGTTCTTCAACAGAACCTTAGGTCATGATGGGAGGCTCAAGAGGTTCAGGTTAGCCACTGTGCAAAGGAAATCCTATTGGAGGATCAAGTTCAAGATTTGGTCCCACTCAAGGGAAAGGGCCATAATAACCATTACAAAAACCTCAACAACCTTAGTAGAATACCTAGAATGCTATTTTCTTTGAGATGTATCTTCATTTTCTAGAGTACAGAGGTATGGGATATGTAGTTGAGCATGTGTGTAAGTGTGAGTTATTATGGAGAGATAAGTGAATAAAAGCTCTTGACGGAAAGGCAAGTCAATTTTTCATCACACTTCAAGGGCGTGCACATAGTTAGTATAAGAAATATGATCCACATCAGAGTATATTTGATTATGATGCATTGTGCACCACCTTTTTGGCTGCGTTTCATGTGCCCAGGTTCTAGTAGTAGAGCATTAAAATGGTTAAGGAGATTAAGTAAGGATTGTCTAAAAGTGTTTGGGAATATGATGCATATTTTAAGACATTGTTGTGTAATATCTCTTATGATATACATTAGAACCAATATGTGCAGTGGTTTATAGGGGTTTATTTGACACCATTTGGGAGAGTGATTTCACATGAGAAATTAAATTATCCACATCAAGCCATAGAAGAAGGGCTGCGTGATGAAGTAGTAAGAAGCGTTGACACAGGGGTAAGTCCATTCCTTGAATCTCAGATAACAACAATGGATACTCAATTGGAGAGGTTGTATTTCAATTCAACGCATGAGACATGTAGTGGGTTATGGTGCACTGATTATGAGGTTAAAGGCCATAAAAAGGATAGCTACATGTACAAGAACATGCACATGTTGTTTACATCTTGTGAGATCTATCATAAGAATCATGATGTTTGTAATTATAAAATTTTACATTACACGACATAGGAAAATGTCTCCATGTATTGAAAAATATGTGATGCATGTACCCATGACACAACCGAGTATTGTTTGATTGATCATATTCATGAGGCATGTGAGACAAGGTTTCAACAAACCATTGTGGCAAGAAGCTCTTAGGCACAAGAAGGACAGACTGGTGAGGCACAAAACAATGAAATTGGAGGCTTCAGAGGTGGATTCATAATTAGAGGCCACAGTGGCCATGGATGATTTACGTGAGGGACATTCTATATGTATTGATCACCTGATCACTATCAGCACAATTTTCCTAAGAATTATGGTTGCACATATTATGGAAAGACACACAAGGTTGAGGATTGTCCATATTTTTATGTCCATATGTGTAATGACAATAAAAAGGACAAAGGCACAACTATTATTAAGGTGGAGCACACGAAGCATGAATAATGTACACCTAAGAAGATGGTTGAGCCTGAAATTCAACCTATGTTAGTCACATGCATTCAGAGGAAGTGTGTACATGCGAGAATGGAAAGGTAAGACATCTCATCAGATGGGAAGAAGTGGTACATGAAAAGTATCTAGATGTAGCTGTGCAAAAGGATGTTTATCAAGAGACCATGGGTATCATTAGGGAGATGAAGGTAGAGATACAATGTTTTAAAGAGAAAGCATGTAAGAGGAGACATACAAGGGGTATTGAGATACCATAGAAAGATGTTGATAATCTTTGCGAGGTATACAAAATGCTGAGACAAGAGGAGATAATACCATTATTGGGAGAACGGCTGTGAGATAAGGTGCCAAGTGCAGGTATAGAAAGGGAGAACTAGATCATTCATGCTAATTTACCACCACATGACCATAAATATGACAAAGATATCACATTAGATGCATTGATTAATGGTTTATTAGTAAGTAATGTTCTGATTGACACAAACATAGAAGTTAATGTTCTCACTCTTGATTCCTAGAATCAAATATGGAGGCCACCATTGTAGAGATTTCAAATTTACTATATATGGATAACAAGACAAGGTCCATTCCCATTGAGGTGGTGAAAGATGCTTCAATCACTATTCAAGGAGATAGGTTCAAAGGTGACTTTAAGGTGTTAAAAATCACATAAGAAAATAATTTTTCTACATTGTTAGGATGTCCTAAGTGTTATGCTAACAATGCAGACTTGTGTTTCAACAAGAGATACATTAGTTTTTAGAACAAGGATGAGAACATTGTGATACCCTTGGATGATGTGAAGGTTGTACCTTATATAAAGTTTGTAAATGAAGAGGATTGCAATAGAATCTATGTGTATACGGTGTGGGACCCTGAGAACATGGAACCATCTAAGGAGGGTGTGCTTTATTGGGAAGAAAAAAATCGATTAGTGATACAAATAGTGTGTCTTGTGATAATTGGGCCCATGGAACATATGAAATAGTGGGTTGTAAGGTATAAACAAAGATTATTAGGATGATAAGATGCCATAATTAGGTGTTGGGTAAAACTATCTTGCTAAAGTATACTGGGAGAGGATAATCCTAAGTCATTCTTACGCACGATGGGAGGAACAATGACGTAATGAATGTGATATGAAAAACATGAGGGTATACACATTACACGGGACTGTAGTTCCTTGGTGGGTAACACACATAGATAATTTATTGGGATGGTGTGAGATAAAATTATCATTTTTGAAAATGTTTGCGAGGAACAATCTCCCTTCTTTAGTATAAGATTATGATGGAATGACCTTTCCTTTGGTACATATTCACATCGTGAGTGGAATTGGATACAAGGTAAAGATGCATTTCCGCCATCTATATGGGTACACAGTTTTACTTCACTTTTTTCTGAGAGCACGTGTTTGGTATTTGCATGTTGAGTTAAAACAAGAGACGACAATTTGGTATGATCCGGCTGAAGGTATTATCCATACTTTTGCTTATTTTTCTACTAAGCTTCCATTTCATGAAGCCTTACATATTACAAGGTGCATCATGTTATCAGATAGTGTGAAGGCTAAAGGATCTCATGATGTAGTTGTTTGAGGAATCTTACACTAAGGTGTATGAGGTCTAAGTAAATAAAAAAACACAATTGGGGGTGTGCTTGGAAGGAGAAAGAAAAGGAAAATCTTGTCTTCCTCATAGATGATGAGGAAGTTGAGGAGTTGGATATAAATCACATAGAGGGTGTGTGTGAGGTGTTGGAATTGCAGATGAGAAGGCACGCACATACCATGTTCCTTTCAGACTATGAAAGTGAACATTGGGATCGAGGATGCTGTTTTGCACATAATGGTTCACTTCCTAGAATAGAGTTGCTTCTATCCTTTCATTCTCTTGAGAAACAAATAAGGGTTAGGGCTAGGAGGAATACCTGTTGAATGTTTGGAGGGTGTGCACATACCGTAGAGAGAGATCAGATCGATTGTGAAGAACTCCTTTTGTCTAGGAAGGACTACCTGCAAGTAAGAATACAAGACCACCAGATTCTAATTAGACAATAAATGAGGGAAATGCCGTAGGGCCCAGGAAATATTGGACTTCCTTTCGAAGGTGGTCAGTTCCCCTGCTAATACGAATTAATACAAATTCTAACAAAGAAGTATTTCCAAATTACAATTTAATTGCCCTCGTTAAAACAATAGAGGAAAGGTTGGTTTTGGTTTTGAGTCACAGTGACCGATGCCGGTCACTGTCACTGGTACCAGTTTCTGATAACCGATATCGGTAGGGGCAGTGATTTAGGGGCTTTTAGTGAAGGTTGACTATAAGGTGGCTATGGTGTTTATTAGGCTGGTAAATGATTGGGGATAGGTAATGGAGGTGATGGAGAAGACTCAGAGAATATGGGGGGTTGTTCTTGGGGAAATGTAAGGGTAGAGGAGGTACAGTTAGATGTAGGGTGTTACTAGGTAGTGGATCTGGGAGTAGACTTATAATTTCTGTGATTCAGAAGTCCAAGAAAATGTTATTAAAAGAACGTACAAGACACTACTTACTAGTTCCTGATGAAGATACAGGTCCAAGGACTGCGATGACGAAGGCAGGGTTCAGGTAGGATGATCAGACAATCCAAGATTGAGCTACCTTCTCTCCCAATGCTTGGATGAGTGTCACTGGGCTCTGGTTACTCAGTTGTAGTCTTGGGCTTGATGTCCTTCTCTACAAAACTCTTCTCTTTCCTTCACTTGTCTCTGCTCTGTCAAGTGAATTTCAGATCCTTCCAATGACTTCTGATCTTTCCAATGAATTCCAGCCCCCTTGTTTTGGGTTGGGGGAGGTCATTTACAAGGAACCGATGGTGGTTACGTAACTGACGGCGGTCGAGTAGGAACCGATGTCGGTTAAGTCAAAGTGGGCTATTTTTAGTAAAATAGCCAACCTTCCCTCCTTTTCTCCCGAGAGATTAGTTGTGGGCTTGGTCAAGTCATTATTAGGTTGGTTTTTGGTGCGGGTGAGGGGTAATTAGTCATGGGTGTGGATGTAGACCAAGTTATAGGTCTTAATTATGTTAGTTTTAGGATTAGGGCTAGGTCATGATGAGGTGGCGAAATGAGGTGGCAGGTTTGAAAATGTGGATTTATTAATTATAAGGTAATTAATAATAATTGTGCAAGGTTTAGTTGGTGAGGTTGAGGTTACAAAATGAGATGCGGGGCATAGGTTTTCGTGAGACACAAATTTGGTGTCTACATTATCCCCTTGTTGTCATGTAGCTTGTCTTATAAAGCTGCACTGACAATATAAGAAGTGGTTACTCCCGTTAAGGGTATAGGTAATCCCCTCAAATCTATCACAGATTGAGGCGACATGAAATCAGGGATAGGGTTGATAAAGGGTGAATGTGTTAAGATGGATGGTAAGATGGTGGGGTAAGTTCAAGGAAGCAGACACACGTTGAAATGCAGTAGTGTAACCAGGGTACATGATTTGAAGAGCAAACAACCAATTCATAGGCAAAGGTCGATAGTTTATCCAAACAAGGGTGATATAATCCTGGTATCCAAGGCATAGGAAGTAGCTCCAGGGGATATAACAGGTAAGGTACATGAACATTTAGGCCTATTCGGTAGTACCAAATGGTTGGTTTGGTTGATATAAACGTCACAGTCTTGGTCTAGGCAAAGTTGGTCAACTGATCAAGTCAAGTACCCTAATCATGCTAAAACATGAATAGGTGAGCTTGATTGAACAAAAAGCTACATGATGGATGGATAAAATTGTAATTTATGGGTTTTGGGTGAGGTACTTAATTAGTGCGGCCTTGGGTCGGGCCTGATTAAGTGGTTGCGGCCTTGGGTCGGGCCGGATTGGGTGGGTTGCGGTGTTGGGTCGGGCCTGATTGGGTTGTTACGGCCGTGGGTCGGGCCTAATTAAGTGGTTACAGCCTTGGGTTGGGCCTAATTAGGTGGGTGTGGCCTTGGGTTGGGGCCTAATGGTTGGTTGCGGCTTAGGTCGGGCCTGATTGGTTGGGTGAGGCCTTGGGTCAGGCCAAATGATTGGTTACGGCCTTGGGTCGGGCCTGAGTGGTTGGGTGTGGCCTTGGGTCGGGCCAAATGGTTGGGTGCGGCCTTAGGTTGGGCCAAATGGTTGGTTGCGGCCTTGGGTCAGGACAAATGGTTGGTTGGCAGGCTATGGGTCGGGCCAAATTGGTTGGTGGCGGCCTTGGGGCAGGCCAATTGAAGTCAAAATAAGGCTATTCAGCAAAGTTAGGGGTAGGTGAATTCAGGCAATTGGTTGTGGTTAGGCAATTTGTTGGTTGGTAAAAAAATATTGATATTGGGTCGGGTAATGTTGTTGGTGTTGGTAAGGGATTGGCGATGTTGGTGTAGGTATAGATGAAGTGAAAGTTAGCTTACCCAAGTAGTAGGGAACCGTATCCTGATTAAGGTCAACACATAATCCTAGATTCGAGTAAAAAGAGGCAAAAGTGTCCCATAGTTGAGAAGATCTAAACAAACCACATATTAACATAGGATGAGCTTGAATCCCTAGGTGCCTTGCATAGGCGAGAAGTCGATAGGTGAAAAAGAGTCGTATAATCACAATATATCAGATATACTTCATGTCCCTTGAGTTTTATTGCTTTGATGAATGGTGAGGTGAGGTAGCTGGTATAACGGGGGTGCAGAGAACTTGTTATAAGGTGATTATTCTGACGAAAGAGAACCAAACCTAAATAGACAAGCCCATGACTCAAAAGTACTTTGGAATACTGCTTTTTACTTTTTTAGATATAGACTGATCGATGTGGGAAGGCTACATGGGATATGTCTTTTGTTGTTCTTGAGGTCTCTGCACGAATCTGAGCCATTTTGAGAAGCTTCTGATAGAGGCGAACTTTGTATAGCCATCCCTTCAATGGAGTATCTATTTAAGTATCAGATGCGATTTTTGTGCAGATCCATCTTCGAGGAGCAGTCTATTCAAAATATAAAATGTGGCTTTGCACATACTATCCTTCAAGGGAGCATCTATTGTAAGAACTTGAGGGTCTAGTGTCCGTTGGCTAGCACTAGTTTGGTAGGAAGTTTGACTCAAGAATATCCATAAGCTATATTGATAACGTGTTATTTTGAGCTTTTAAGTCATGGCTAGACTAAGAAGGGGAAGAGTAGTAAGAAGCGTTGACACATTGGTAAGTCCATTCCTTGAATCTCAGATAACAACATGGATACTCAATTGGAGAGGTTGTATTTCAATTCAATGCATGAGACATGTAGTGGGTTATGGTGCACTGATTATGAGGTTTAAAGGCCATAAAAAGGATCGTACATGTGCCCGAAACATGCACATGTTGTTACATCTTGTGAGATCTATCATAAGAATCATGATGTTTGTAATTATAAAATTTTACATTACACAACACAGGAAAATGTCTCCATGTATTGAAAAATATGTGATGCATGTACCCATGACACAACCGAGTATTGTTTGATTGATCATATTCATGAGGCATGTGAGACAAGGTTTCAACAAACCATTGTGGCAAGAAGCTCTTAGGCACAAGAAGGACAGACTGGTGAGGCACAAAACAATGAAATTGGAGGCTTCAGAGGTGGATTCATAATTAGAGGCCACAGTGGCCATGGATGATTTACGTGAGGGACATTCTATATGTATTGATCACCTGATCACTATCAGCACAATTTTCCTAAGAATTATGGTTGCAACATATTGTGGAAAGAACACACAAGGTTGAGGATTGTCCATATTTTTATGTTCCATATGTGTAATGACAATAAAAGGACAAGGAACAACTATTATTAAGGTGGAGCACACGAAGCATGAATAATGTACACCTAAGAAGATGGTTGAGCCTGAAATTCAACCTATGTTAGTCACATGCATTCAGAGGAAGTGTGTACATGCGAGAATGGAAAGGTAAGACCTCTCATCAGATGGGAAGAAGTGGTACATGAAAGTATCTAGATGTAGTTGTGCAAAAGGATGTTTATCAAGAGACCATGGGTATCATTAGGGAGATGAACGTAGAGATACAATGTTTTAAAGAGAAAGCATGTAAGAGGAGACATACAAGGTGTATTGAGATACCATAGAAAGATGTTGATAATCTTTGCGAGGTATACAAAATGCTGAGACAAGAGGAGATAATACCATTATTGGGAGAATGGTTGTGAGATAAGGTGCCAAGTGCAGGTATAGAAAGGGAGCACTAGATCATTCATGCTAATTTACCACCACATGACCATAAATATGACAAAGATATCACATTAGATGCATTGATTAATGGTTTATTAGTAAGTAATGTTCTGGTTGACACAAACATAGAAGTTAATGTTCTCACTCTTGATTCTTGGAATCAAATATGGAGGCCACCATTGTAGAGATTTCAAATTTACTATATATGGATAACAAGACCAAGGTCCATTCCCATTGAGGTGGTGAAAGATGCTTCAATCACTATTCAAGGAGATAGGTTCAAAAGGTGACTTTAAGGTGTTAAAAATCACATAAGAAAATAATTTTTCTACATTGTTAGGATGTCCCTAAGTGTTATGCTAACAATGCAGACTTGTGTTTCAACAAGAGATACATTAGTTTTTTAGAACAAGGATGAGAACATTGTGATACCCTTGGATGATGTGAAGGTTGTACCTTATATAAAGTTTGTAAATGAAGAGGATTGCAATAGAATCTATGTGTATACGGTGTGGGACCCTGAGAACATGGAACCATCTAAGGAGGGTGTGCTTTATTGGGAAGAAAAAAATCGATTAGTGATACAAATAGTGTGTCTTGTGATAATTGGGCCCATGGAACATATGAAATAGTGGGTTGTAAGGTATAACAAAGAGTTATTAGGATGATAAAGATGCACATAATTAGGTGGTTGGGTAAAACTATCTTGCTAAAGTATACTGGAGAGGAGAATCCTAAGTCATTCTTACGCACGATGGAGGAACAATGACGTAATGAATGTGATATGAAAAACATGATGGTATACACATTACACGGGACTGTAGTTCCTTGGTGGGTAACACACATAGATAATTTATTGGGATGGTGTGAGATAAAATTATCATTTTTGAAAATGTTTGCGAGGAACAATCTCCCTTCTTTAGTATAAGATTATGATGGAATGACCTTTCCTTTGGTACATATTCACAATCGTGAGTGGAATTGGATACAAGGTAAAGATGCATTTCCGCCATCTATATGGGTACACAAGTTTTACTTCACTTTTTTCTGAGAGCACGTGTTTGGTATTTGCATGTTGAGTTAAAACAAGAGACGACAATTTGGTATGATCCGGCTGAAGGTATTATCCATACTTTTGCTTATTTTTCTACTAAGCTTCCATTTCATGAAGCCTTACATATTACAAGGTGCATCATGTTATCAGATAGTGTGAAGGCTAAGGATCTCATGATGTAGTTGTTTGAGGAATCTTACACTAAGGTGTATGAGGTCTAAGTAAATAAAAAAACACAATTGGGGTGTGCTTGGAAGGAGAAAGAAAAGGAAAATCTTGTCTTCCTCATAGATGATGAGGAAGTTGAGGATTTGGATATAAATCACATAGAGGGTGTGTGTGAGGTGTTGGAATTTGCAGATGAGAAGGCACGCACATACCATGTTCCTTTCAAGACTATGAAAGTGAACATTGGGATCGAGGATGTTGTTTCGCACATAATGGTTCACTTCCTAGAATAGAGTTACTTCTATCCTTTCATTCTTTTGAGAAACAGATAAGGGTTAGGGCTAGGAGGAATACCTATTAAATGTTAAGAGGGTGTGTGCGTACCGTAGAGAGAGATCAGATCGATTGCAAAGAACTCCTTTTTGTCTGGGAAGGACTACCTGCAAATAAGAATACAAGACCACCAGATTTTAGTTAGACAATAAATGAGGGAACTGCCTTGGGCCCAAGAAATATTAGACTTCCTTTCAAAGGTGGTCAGTTCCCTTGCTAATATGAATTAACACAAATTCTAAAAAATAAGCTATTGCCAAATTACAATTTAATTGCCTTGTTAAAACAATAGAGGAAAAGTTGGTTTTGGTTTTGAGTCACTGTGACCAATGCCGGTCACTGTCACCGGGTACCAATTTCTGATAACTGATATCAGTAGGGGCAGTGATTTAGGGGGCTTTTAGTGAAGGTTGGCTATAATGTGGCTATGGTGTTTATAAGGCTGGTAAATGATTGGGGATAGGTAATGGAGGTGATGGAGAAGACTCAGAGAGTATGGGGGGCTATTCTTGGGGGCAATGTAAGGGTAGAGGAATGTATAGTTAGATGTATGATGTTACCAGGTAGTGGATCTAGGAGTAGACTTATAATTATTATGATTCAGAAGTCTAAGAAATGTTATTAAAAGAACGTACAAGACAATACTTACTAGTTCCTGATGAAGATACAGGTCCAAGGACTGTGATGACAAAGGTAAGTTTTAGGTAGGATGATCTGACAATCCAAGATGAGCTATCTTCTCTCTCAATGCTTGGATGGGTGTCATTGAGCTCTGGTTACTCAATTACAATATTGGGCTTGATGTCCTTCCCTGTAAAAATCTTCTCTTTCCTTCACTTGTCTCTGCTCTGTCAAGTGAATTTCGGATCCTTCCAATGACTTCTGATCCTTCCAATGAATTTCTAGCTCTCTTGTTTTTGGTTTAGGGAGGTCATTTACAGGGAACCGATGGCGGTTACGTAACCGATGGCGGTCGAGTAGGAACCGATGTCAGTTAAGTCAAAGTGGGCTATTTTTAATAAAATAGCCAACCTTCCTTCCTTTTCTCCCAAGGAGATTAGTTGTGGGCTTGATCAAGTCATTATTAGGTTGGTTTTGGTGCGGGGTGAGGAGTAATTAGTCATGGGTATGGATGTAGACCAAGTTATAGGTCTTAATTAGGTTAGTTTAGGATTAGGGCTAGGTCATGACGAGGTGGCAAAATGAGGTGGCAGTTTTGAAAATGTGGATTTATTAATTATAAGGTAATTAATAAATAATTATGTAGGGTTTAGGTGGTGAGGCTAGGTTGCGAAATGAGATACGGGGTACAGGGTGTCGTAAGACAAAAATTTGGTGTCTACATTAGCCCCTTGTTGTCGTGTAGCTTGTCTTGTAAAGCTACACTGACAATAATAAGAAGTAGTTTCTCCCAGTTAAAGGTATAGGTAATCCCTCTCAAATCTATCACAGATTGAGGTGGCATGAAATCAGGGATAGGGTTGATAAAGGGTGAATGATGATGAGATGATTGTAAGATGGTGGGGTAAGTTCAAGGAAGCTGACGCACGTTAAAATGTAGTAGTGCAACCATAGGTACATGGTTTGAAGAGAAAACAAGCAATTCATAGGGAAAGGTCGATAGTTTATCCAAACAAGGCTGATATAATCCTGGTATCCAAGGCATAGGAAGTACCCTCCAGGGGATATAACGAGGTAAGGTACAGGAACGTTTAGGCATGTTCGGCAGTACCAAATGGTTGGTTTAGTTGATATAAATGTCACGATCTTGGTCTAGGAAAATTTGGTCAACTGATCAAGTCAAGTACCCTAATCATGCTAAAGCACGAACAGGTGAGCTCAATTGAACAAAAAGCTACATGATGGGTGGATAAAATTATAATTGGCGGGTTTTGAGTGAGGTATTTAATTGGTGTGGCCGTAGGTGGGGCCTGATTGATTAGTTGAGAGCCATGGGTCGGGCCTGATTGGTTGGTTACGGCCTTGGGTCGGGCCTGATTGGGTTGGTTGCGGCCTTGGGTTGGGCCTGATTAAGTTCGTTGCGGCCTTGGGTCGGGCCTGATTAGGTTGGTTGTGGCCTTGGGTCGGGCCTGATTGGTTGGTTGCGGCCGTGGGTCGGGCCTAATTGGTTGGTTGCGGCCTTGGATCAGGCCTGGTTGGTTGGTTGCGGCCGTGAATTGGGCCAATGAAGTCAAAAAAGGCTATTTAGCAAAGGAGTGGCCTATAGACGATGTGGTGAGAAAGGGAGATTGGGTGCGGAATAAGGGTGGGCCAAATTGTTGGTAAAAGCCTTGGGATTAAACCGATATCGGTTAGCTATGACCGGCTATCGGTTAGATGACCGATACCGGTGTTTTAGCGGCACAATACAACTGATATCAGTTGATAGGTCAAAATAAACCTATAAAAATAAAGTCAGGGGCCGGTCATTATCAGGCAATTGTCAATTGTGGATAACCAATACTGCTTGGTATGGATAATAAATTATTGATATTGGTCGGGTAATGTTGTTGGTGTATGCTAAGAGATTGGCAGTATGTTGAGTGGAGGTATAGATGAAGTGATTGGTAGCTTACCCCAGCGAGTAGGAGAACAGAATCCTAATTGGAGGTCAACACATAATCCTGAGGAGATTTGGAGCCATGACACAGCCAAGAGGAGTAGGAGGTGCTGGACCGTAGCTGAGACCACCGCCACCTAATCCCACCACGATGACGTGTAGTCGTACCGGGATGAGCTTTGAACCCCTACTTATGTGAATTTAATAGGTTTGAAGCTAGATGTAGGTGAAAAGAGTCGTATGAATCACAAAATTTTAGATATAAATAATGAATAAATTGAAGTAATATTGCTAAAATGGAGTGGGTGAGGTGAGGTTAGTTAGGCTAAAGCGGTAGGGTGCAGAGTACTTGTTATAAGGTAGAGTTGTCCTGATGAAAGAGAACCAAACCGAAATAGACAAGCCCATGACTCAAAAGTGCTTTGGCAATAAAGCTTTTTACTTTTCTGGGGGCCGACTGATCGAGGTGGGAAGTCTACATGGGATATGGATTTTTTTGTTCTTGATGTCGTCACTAAGCCGACCGACATCGGTCACCGAATATTTTGATACAGACTAACTTTGTATAGCTGTCCTTCAAGGGACCGGCGTCTATTTATCGTAGGTCAGACTGGCAGATTTTGTGCATAGAATGTCCTTGGGGGGAGTAGTCTATTTAAAATAGAAAATGTGGCTTTGCATGTAGCTGTCCTTCGAGGGAGCAGTCTATGTAGAACTTAGAGGTCTAGATGTCTGGTTGGCATGAAGCATCTAGTTTTGTATGAAGTTTGACTCAAGAATATCCCATAAGCGTATAATTGAAAACATGTTATTTTAATACTTTTAAGTCATGGACTTAGACTAAAAAGGGTAAGGCATCTGTAAGGGGAGGTTATGACCAAACCATGTGAGCTTGATTTTATTTTGAGATGCATGAAACAAAGTGTATGAGGTGGTAAATGAGCTCAAGGGACGAGCGCAAGGTAGATAAGAAGTGATAGAACACTAAATTCAACAGTAGAATGGTCAGAATATGCAAGGCATTAAGGGGTTTAGGCTCAGGTTTACCATTAAGTGAAGTTAAACGATAAGTGCCTGATCCGTAGATGTGAGGTGATAAAATGTAAGGCCCAATCCAATTTGGAGCAAATTTTGCCACGTTTTCTCTTTTCTCTAGTTTAGTTACATGTTGATTCTCTTTGAGGAAAAGATCACCAACCTTAAAGGTACACTCATGAAGTCACTTATCATAAGCACGCTTGATGCGCTTTTGATATATTTGAAGGTGGTCAAGAGCTATAAGATGACGCTCGTCAAGAAGCTCCAATTGAGATAACCGTTCTTGGCGGAAATCATCATTGGTGAGAATATCCTGAAGAGATATTCTTAGAGAGGGTATTTGTGTTTCGAGAGGTAAGACAACCTCGGTACCATATACCAAAGAAAATGGGGGTGGCATTAGTGAAGGTGCGAATGCTAGTCCGATAAGCCCAAAGGGCAAAGGGGATGTGATCAGGCCAATTGCTTCCAGAATTGTTAACAACTTTCATGAGGATTTTGGTTAGGGTTTTATTAGAAAATTCGGCTTGACCATTTGCTTGTGGATAGTAAGGTGATGAGAAGCTAAGTTTGATACCAAAGTTGTCACAAAGGTCTTGTAACAACTTATTTTTGAAAGATTTTCCATTATCTGTTATCAGGTGATGAGGAACGCCAAAACGACAGATAATGTGATGGTTAATGAATTCTACGATTTTTTCTTTTTTGGTTGAAATGAGTGGAATGGCTTCCACCCATTTAGTGTAATATTCGGTTGCTGTGATTATCCAACGGTGACGTTGCGAAGAGGGTGGGTGAATCTCACCGATAAGGTCTAAACCCCATTGTGAGAAAGGCCAAAGATCTCGTGCGACCTGTAGCAGATGGCTAGGAGTATATTGAAGATTGGCATGTTGTTGACACATAACAGAATGCTTAACATATTTATAGCAGTCGTTATTAAGAGTAGGTCAATAATATCCTAGGACGAAGGATCCGTTTGGCCACGGCAAGGCCACTAAAATGTCCACCACAAATACCGTCATGGACTTTTTGGATGGTATAGGTGACCTCCGCACCGGTTAGACATCGAAGGAGGATGCCATCAAAGCCACATTTATAGAGGAGTCCCCCCATTATGACATAACGAGAAACACTTTTAAGAAAATCACGTTTTCCGTTACTAGTAAGGTCAGGTGGGAGAACAGAGGTTGTAAGGTAGTCGTGAAATTGGTGATACCAGGTATCCTGTTGAATTAGCAGACACATTATTTATCATACAAACATCCAGGGCTGAGTAATATGGGGCAAAGAGTTGTTGGACCAAGACAAATATGTCAGAGTCAGTTGGTGAGGCAGGAATTTGTGAGGCTAAGCAAGCCATAGTATCCAAAAATTTGTTAGTGGAGCGGGGAATGGTTTGGATAGAATAATGAGTAAATAAGGTCAAAAGTGAATCCACGTAATGTTTGTACTTTTGAAGTTCCTCATTTTTACATTGGTAGTTGCCCATAACTTGATTGACTACCAATTGAGAGTCACCAAAAATATTAATAGATTTTACACCTAAGTGTAACGCAACTTGGAGACCCAAAACAAGGGCCTTGTATTCCACTGTATTATTAGTGCAGGGGAAATCAAGCTGGAATGAAAGAGGCATAGGCTCAGCGTTAAGAGGAATGAGAACAACGCCGGCTCCTCTATGCCATGCTGGCATTTGGATCCATCGAAGAAGAGGGTCATTGGATACGACTCCTCACTGAGTGAAAGAGTGGTGATGAGTTCATCGGGGAAATTAAAATTGGTAAATTGTTCCCCAGGTAAAGGGGCTTCCGCGAGTTGGTCTGCAATAGTTTGTCCTTTTATTGATTTCTGGTGTACAAATTCAAGGTCGAGGTCGGCAAGGAGCATAAGCCATCGGGTGATGCGTTGGTTTAGATGTGGTTTGGCATACATATAATGAATGGGGTCTGCATTGGTGATGACAAAATTTTTGTGATTCAGGAGGTAGTGTCGGAGTTTGGTGGCTACTGAATGATAGGGCTAGGCACAACTTTTCTACATGTGTATACCTAGTCTCGTAATCCATGAGAGTACAACTTATGTAATAAATGGCTTGTTCTCGATGCTCGGAGTCACGATGTGCGAGCATGGCTCCTACAGCATGGTCAGTCGCAGAAAGGTAAAGGTAGAAAGGGCGATCGTCCTGAGGTGGGATAAGCACAGGTGGCTGCAAGAGATAGGTTTTAAGAGCCTCAAAGGCTTGGTGGCACTCTTCACTCCATTAAAAGGTAATGTCCTTTTTAAGGAGATGATGGAAAGGTTGACATTGATCCGAGAGTTGAGAGATGAAATGCCGGATAGATTGGAGTTTACCTTGCAAACTACGTAATTGTTTGAGGTTAGTAGGTGGGGGGCATTTCTAGGATAGCTTTGACTTTAGCTGGATCGACCTCGATGCCACGTAAAGAGACGATAAAACCAAGGAGTTTTCCTGAAAGGACACCAAAGACACATTTCTTTGGTTGAAGATGAACACAATATTGTAATAGGTGATCAAAAATAATGGTTAAAACATCGAGATGTTCACTGCGATGTTTAGATTTGCCAAGAAGATCATCGACATAATCCTCAAGGATAGTGTGCATAATGTCATGAAAAATGTAAGTCATAACCCATTGATAGGTCGCACCAGCATTCTTAAGGCCAAACGGCATGACACAATAACAGAAGGTTCCCCAAGGAGTTATGAAGGTAGTTTTATGTTGATCAGCCGGGGCTACCAAAATTTGATTGTATCCCGAGAAGCCATCCATGAGAGAAAGCATCTCATGGCCCGCAGTGAGATCAACAAGTTGATCAATACTTGGGAGGGGGAAGTCATCCTTCGGGAAAGTGAGGTTAAGGTCCCAGAAATCCATACATATCCAAAGTCCCCCCGTTGCTTTAGTAACAGGTACGATGTTAGAGATCCATTGAGGATAGTCAATAGGTAAGATGAAGGAAATAGAAAGGAGTCGTTGAAGCTCTTCTTTGACCAAGAGGGAAATGCGTGGATGAATTTTTCTTAGTTTCTGTTTAACTGGTTTGGCATCGGTTTTTAGGGTAATGTTATGGACAGCAATGTCAGGATCAATTCCTGGAATGTCAGCGTAGGACCAAGCAAAAGCTTGGTTGCGAGCATGGAGGAAGGTAGTGAAGGTAGTTTTTTCTGATGCGGTAAGAGATTGTCTGATCTTCACAATGTGAGGATCATCCTTGGTGTGGATGTTGATTTCTATAGTCGACTCATTCAACATGGTTTGAGTGTCATATGGCAAGGCGTGTTGAATATAAGAGTCATCCGCACCAAGGTAAGTGAGGATGGAGTCGTCATCCTGGCACTCAACAACATTAATTGAAGGTGAGTCCTCTTGGATCATGTCTGGATATAGAAGGGGAAGAGAAGATGGGTCTTCATTATCGCGTTGATAAGTGAGAGGACCCAGGAAGATAGCGTTTATGAAAAAAAAAAGTTAGGAGGGATAGATTCAGGGTCTATCGACTCTGTGGGTGACGATGGCAAAATGGGTGATGATGGTTTGGAAGGGGTGACTTCGTCATCTTCCTGGATATAAGCAGATATGTGGTGTTTTTGGTGTAGGTGGTTCAGAGAATCCAAGACCACGACGATCTTTGTGTTTACGTGTAGTTACAGGAATGATCGTATGTTGGCCTTGTTCATAAAGACCGAAACCAAAGCCCTTCTAAGCACAGCACGTCAAGAAGGTGAGGGTGAAACGACGATTAGTTAGATATTGAAAATCAGATTGGAAGGGAACCACACCAAGGGGAGGTTCAGGGGTGACAGAGGATGTATCGACACCCCCATACATTAGGTTGGTGCGGTAATTAGGTGGTCCGTAGGAGATTACTTCCCCCACACGACGGTCGTAGGTAGGATGAGCATGTAACTGTCCGTACTCTTATGGGGTATGGAACGTGCTAACGTTATATAGGTGATACTCCCCCAGCATAAGGCATTGAAAGACATCTACTAAGGGATCTGAGGTTGGGATATTATCCGCGGGAAAGGAAGTGGTATTTGCGATGGCGGTTTCATTGGTTGAAGGTGTAGGTGCGGTTGAGGTGGATGGTTGAGGTGTGGTTGAAGTGGATGGTTGGGTTGGATGAATGGGTGTCTTGACTAGTACAAGCACATCATTAGGGCGATATAACATATTGTAGGTTTTGAAGGGGGGAGGGTCAGCTTTTACGGTGTAGGACTTCCCCTCGTACTTGAATTTTATGCATCTATGTAAGGTAGAGGGAACGCATCCCATAGCCCGGATCCAAGGGCAGCCTAACAACATGTTGTATTAGAATTCACCCCCAAGGACATAGAAGAGTTCGGGTAAGGTACGTGGCCCTACACGAATGTTAAGGATCACAGTGCCTAAGGTAGAAGTAATAGCATCGTTGAATGAATGCAGCATGGTGGGGTTGGCACACATGCAGCTAGAGGGGATATTCATTTGTTGAAAGGATTTGGAAGAGATGATGTTTAGGCTAGTGCCCTCGTCTATCATAACACGATGCACCTGAATGTCCCGGACGTAAGCTGAGATGAAAAGAGTGGGGTCAGGATCTTCTGCACCAAAGTCAACAATTTCTTCTTTAGAGAAACTGACAGCAGTGGTTTGTTGTACAGGGACGGAAGTGATAGATTGTTTGGTGAGAGAAGAAACGTGGTTGGGTGTTAACATGGAGGTAACGGGTAAGGTTTCGTTAGGTAAGACCTCTATCCCTTGAAGGATTTCAATGAGAGCTTGTCGATGAGATTCAGAGGTTTGAATGAGATCATACAGTGTCATTTTTACAGGTGATTAGTGAAGCTGTTTGATCATGGTTCGGTGGGCAACTCCATTAGAGACAGGGTAGGTAGGTCCACGAATAACCACTTTAGGTGGTGGTGTGATCGGGATGGTGGACGGAGAAAGAGAGGCCGCAGGTGTGCTTTCTTTAGCTTTCCCATTATTTTTCTACCCTCGAGTAGCAAGACTAATCATGTTGATCTCGTGAACACGAGAGGAGGAAGACGGTAGGGATAAGTCATGGTCTTCGAGAGGTGGGGTTGTAATAATGATAGATCTTGGTGAGACGGGGACAGGTGGTATAGGAGAGGGGATTGAAGCTAAAGGTTTCTCCCTTCGTAAGTTGTCTTTCTTAACCTTTCTATCCGAGAGAGGTAACTGACGAAGTATGGCTTTCAACGCTTTGCATCCCTCTACATCATGTCCTGGTGTGCAGTGGTAAGCGCAGATTTTAGACTCATCATAGCCTATAGGTCGAGGTTTAGATGGATCATAGGGTCTAAGTGGGGGTAGGGAAATGGTCGCATTCTCCACCAACATAGCAAGGATTTTGGCGTAAGACCCTTTGAGCGGGTCAAAGTCAGAGGAAGATGAGGCTATTGACTGGGTAGGTTTCGGTAATGACTGGGTATGGTTGATTCGTACGGGTGGTGGCTTAGCCAAGGGGTTTTGATAATTGGATTTAACTAAACGTGGCCTCTTCGGCGCAGAAGTTATGTTTAGCTGGTCAGATGACGTGGTAGTAGAAAACAACCACGGAGAAAGAGGAGTGACAGTAAACAAATCCTTTGATGATGGAGTTTGTTTAGGGTTGATAGGTGGATAGGATACTTGGGGTGACGGTTTTGATACACCCATGGATTTCTGTATGGGTGTAAAAGATGTAGGTCATTTTAAAGAAAACGCAGGAGGTATGATGTATTGAGGCAAGGTGGAGGGGTGAGGTCCTAATATAGAAGGTAGGTGTGACGGCGAGGGTTTTAGTTGTGACAGAGGCATAGATTGGACTTGGGATTTAGGGGATCGAGTTTGTCTCTTAGGTGGATGGACAGCTTTATTTTTGGATAAATCTAACCATTTAGGTGGGTGCGTTAGGTTGGGTATTGGTAGAGTCCCAAGCGTAGGGAAAGGTTTGGTTAGGTTAGTAAAGGTGGATGAGGTATTTGGTAGAGATGAGGGGGGTGAAGATGAGGACATAGGCATTTTGAGCTTTTGTAAACACTTCGGGTATATGGTAGAGGCGTCTGGATCAGTCATCTGCATTTGCGTAGAATATGGTGTACTCAAACGTTCCCATAGGACTCGTCTATCTTCTGAGGGGTGACAATCCTCACGTGTGAATAGGAACTTTTGTATGGAAGAAAGGTGGGTTGTGATTCCGGTCCACTGTGGGTGTGATATAGGGGGTAAATGAGGCACTGTATCAATGGGCGTTAAGAGGTCAACCAGTTGCTGAAAAGATTTAGGCGATGAAGACCTAATAGGTAGGAGGGCATGTTTGAGAGGATCCGTCATGATTAAAGAATTTGGTGATGTCGGTTCAAGGGGTTTCTCATCTAAGGATGACGAAAAAAGTGGCGAGTCTTCCTCTTGTACAGCAAGAGTGGTAAAAGGAGATGTTTGGGAAATAGATAAGTTAGATAACATCTGCTCACAGTCTTGCAAGGATGTGGTGTAAGAAGGCTCATCTATGAGAAGAGAACTCTAGGCGGTTAATTACTTTATGGGTAAAGGAATGGCAAGGATTTCATCTTGTCTTGATGGTGGTGAAGGGGGTTTGGGTTCTTGCGTTAGTGAAGAGGCTTGATTCAGAATTTTCTCGATAGAAGATTTTGGTTAGGAGTTGAAGATCGCATGGATTTCATGAACACTCTCCTCAGCTAAGATATCCTGGTTTATGTTACTGTTAGATGAATGGTTCGGGAATGGTTTGTTGAAGATTTTCGAATTTTGGTTAGCAGGGGCATTAGGATTATTGAGGGTTATATCCCCTGCATCTACCATTTCCTGCACTATATTTTTCAACATCTTACAGTTTTTATGACTATATCCCTTCACGCGGTGAAAGTCACAGAAGTCATTTTCTTTGTACCAAGAAGGTATAGCGCAGGTGGAATCAAACCTGGAGTGAGGTTTAACAGGAGGCAAGGTAATAGCTCCTGATTTGAGTAATTTTTCCAAGATTACACCATAAGTTTCTCCCAAGGGAGTGTAATTGATGGGCTCGGCTTTATACTTATAGGCAGTTTTTGGTGGAGTATTAGACGGTGCTTGGGATTTGACCATCACTGCGTGGACAGCTCCTTTTGATTTCGAAGCAGTCGATGCGTGAGAATTGGTGGTGTTGGGTTTGTTGGTAGAATCTTGGGTTTGGAAATTAGGGTTTTTGTTGCGTAACCGCAATTTCTCTTCCTCTAAGGCTCAAATTTCTAGTTTCTGAGCCATAGTAAAGGCCTCATCAAAGGTGTGAAAGGTTTGAATTTGGAGGGTAGGAGAAATGTGCTTAGCGCAGGCCTACATAAAGAGTTCGAGGAGTTTGGCCTAAGGCAAGACATAAGTAAGTTGGTTAATGAGGCCCCACCATCGTCCAATGAAATCTGTGATAGATTCGTCTTCAAATTGTCGGACGGCATAGAGGTCGGTGATAGATACTTTCTTAGCAATATTAATGGAGAAATGATCCAAGAAAGATTGGGCTAATTGGTTAAAAGAGAAGATTGAGTGCTGGGTTAAAGCACTGTACCACTCCAAGGTGGGTCCTGATAAGGACATGGGAAAGGTGCAGAGTAATAAAGCATCGTCATGAACAATCAGATAGCAGGCATGTCTAAATGATCACAAGTGTTGTTGAGGATCTTCCTTACTATTAAAACGAGTGAATTTTGGTAATTCCCATTGAGGAGGATATGAATGAAGGGGGACAGAAGGATGAATAGGATCCCGACAAACCTGCTCATATGTCAGGGTGCTATGGCTTCCTGAAACAAAAGCCTCTAGATTTTGCATCTTTTCCATCATTTGTTTGATTAAATCAGTGGTTGGATGAGATGATGGTGCGGTTGCTGTAAATGGAGGAGGATTGGGCCAAGGGCCACCACTAGACAATGGTGGGGTTAAATGTTGATAAGGTATTGAGGATGAATATGTTGAGGCGACCGAATAGGGATGTCCTATATAAGATTTTGAAGTCACCGGATATGTGTGTGGAAATGAGAAGGTGGGCGGAGCTTGAGAAGGAAAGCTTGTGTGGATAGGTGGCAGAGAGCAAGTTATGAAAGGAGCAGTCTGCGAGAGAGACGAGGTAGGAGCAGTCGACGGTAATGATATGTTGGGCCCCAGATTAACCAAAGGAAAGCCAATCTATGCCGTATGAACCCCCGAAGCCACTAAATTGGGAGACGGGGCTAAGGATGAAGAAGGAAAGGCAGAGTTATCAGGTGGGGAAGGAGCTAAGTGAGCGGCTATACTAATAGGCATGCCAACAAGGAGTTGACCGTCGGGGTGTACGGTCAGGGGCATGAGACAAATAGTACTGTACATCGCTAGGATTAGCGTCTAAAAATTTCACAAATTCCTTATCTCCTACAGGGATTTTGGGAACCTCGCTAGTGTTTGTAGGATTCCCTACAGGATGTGAAGGAGGTGATTCAGGCAAAGGCACGGAGCAGGCATGTGAAACCATGGCTGTGGCTTGTTTCTGAGTGATAACAACCATAGACAAGAGTACACAGCAGGGATGCAATCTATCAGGAACAGAAGCAGCAACAAAATGTTGGAATTGGTAGGTTGCTGGTTTTGGGAACACAGTAACTGATATCGGTCAGGTAACCGATGTCGGTCAGACTGTAGCCAGCCGTCGGTAAGTTAACCGATGTCGGTATAATAGGATTGGTGTAAGAAGCTATAAGAAGTTGTTGGTTTTGGGGTTAACAATGCTTAGTATGCCTACCCAACTGTTCTGAAGTGATCACTGAAACAGTGTATGACAGAGAAACAGAACTAAAAACAAGCAAGATGCACAAGCAAATCAAGAGACTAACCCTAGGATTAGTTTAAATTATTGTGGGCTTATGCCTTAGATGCAAGATGATGTCAATCCTAAACAAAAGACTTAGGGGAAGTGTCAAGTTTGTTTTGGCTTATAAGGTTACCTCAATTGGGCGGAGGAATACCACAGAAAAGGGGGATGTTTGAGTTGTTGTGTTAATTATGATGTGATTTGGCATGTGTTGTGCAGTGAAAGTAAGATTAATTTCTTGTCAATACCGTGGATATCACCTCCACGTGTACGACCTGTTACTTAATCTATGTTCACTAGAATTGAAAACGGCAAGCAAGAATGTGATGCACGTGTTTTAAACCCAAATCAAAAATGATATTCGATGAAGTAAAGGAGATGACTTTCACTAATGCAAAGATGTGAAAGCAAGACAAATTATTTTACAAAAATGAAAAAATATTTTGTGAATACTTAGCAGAAACAAACAACAAGTATGCTCCCTATATGAAAGCAAGCAAAAAAGAAAGAAACCCAAAATGGGTCCCACCGGGCGTGCCAAAATGTTTCACACAGAATGGTTCACTTCCTAGAATAGAGTTGCTTCTATCCTTTCATTCTCTTGAGAAACAAATAAGGGTTAGGGCTAGGAGGAATACCTGTTGAATGTTTGGAGGGTGTGCGCGTACCGTAGAGAGAGATCAGATCGATTGCGAAGAACTCCTTTTTGTCTAGGAAGGACTACCTACAAGTAAGAATACAAGACCACTAGATTCTAATTAGACAATAAATGAGGGAACTGCCTTAGGCCCAGGAAATATTGGACTTCCTTTCGAAGGTGGTCAGTTCCCCCGCTAATACAAATTAATACAAATTCTAACAAAGAATTTATTGCCAAATTACAATTTAATTACCTCATTAAAACAATAGAGGAAAGGCTGGTTTTGGTTTTGAGTCACAGTGACCGTTGCTGGTCACTGTCACCGGGGTACCAGTTTCTGATAACCGATATCGGTAGGGGCAGTGATTTAGGGGCTTTTAGTGAAGGTTGACTATAAGGTGGCTATGGTGTTTATTAGGCTGGTAAATGATTGGGGATAGGTAATGGAGGTGATGGAGAAGACTCAGAGAATATGGGGGGCTGTTCTTGGGGCAATGTAAGGGTAGAGGAGGTATAGTTAGATGTAGGGTGTTACCGGGTAGTGGATCTGGGAGTAGACTTATAATTACTGTGATTCAGAAGTCCAAGAAATGTTATTAAAAGAACGTACAAGACACTACTTACTAGTTCCTGATGAAGATACAGGTCCAAGGACTATGATGACGAAGGTAGGGTTCAGGTAGGATGATCAAACAATCCAAGATGAGCTATCTTCTCTGCCAATGCTTGGATGACTGTCACTGGGCTATGGCTACTCAGTTGCAGTCTTGGGCTTGATGTCCTTCTCTGCAAAACTCTTCTCTTTCCTTCACTTGTCTCTGCTCTGTCAAGTGAATTTCAGATCCTTCCAATGACTTCTGATCTTTCCAATGAATTCCAGCCCCCTTGTTTTTGGTTGGGGGAGGTCATTTACAGGGAACCGATGGTGGTTACGTAACCGATGGTGGTCGAGTAGGAACCAATGTCGGTTAAGTCAAAGTGGGCTATTTTTAGTACAATAGCCAACCTTCCCTCCTTTTCTCCTGAGAGATTAGTTGTGGGCTTGGTCAAGTCATTATTAGGTTGGTTTTGGTGTGGGTGAGGGGTAATTAGTCATGGGTGTGGATGTAGACCAAGTTATAGGTCTTAATTATGTTAGTTTAGGATTAGGGTTAGGTCATGATGAGGTGGCGAAATGAGGTGGCAGGTTTGAAAATGTGGATTTATTAATTATAAGGTAACTAATAAATAATTGTGCAAGGTTTAGGTGGTGAGGTTAGGTTGTGAAATGAGATGCGGGGCACAGGGTGTCGTGAGACACAAATTTGGTGTCTACAGATGCGCATAATGAGGCGATAATTGGTGATTATTTGTATGAACCTAAAGTTGTGAAGATTATTGATTTGTATGATTTTCAAGATTTTTTTCCTTGGGGATACCATGAATTGAAAGGTGTGCATCTAACATTGGGGGAAATAAAAATCAAGTTTAATGAGGGAATATGACTGGTTATGAATAGGATTTATCATATGAATCCCAACTTGCATGTCAAAGTGAAAGAGGAAATCGATAAGATGATCAAATTAGGAATTATTGAACCTATTGAGGAATATGAATGGATAAGCCCCATGGTGATTAACATTAATAAGGATGGCTAGATAAGGATTTGTGTTGACTACAGGGTATTCAATGCTTCATGTGTCATAGATTCTTTTCCTACACCATTCACTGAAGATATCCTGGAGGGTGTTATAGGGAACAAAATCTATTCCTTTACATATGGATTTTCAAGTTACCTTCAGATAAGGATTGCATGCAAAGATCAGGAGTATACCACCTTTGCAAATGAATGGAGAATATTTGTGTAAACCTTCATGCCCTTTGGATTAAACAATGCACCAGTAGTGTTCTCGTGCATAGTTGTTAAATCATTCCAAGATTTTATTCACAAGTTTCTATAGATATACTTTGATGATTGGAAAATGTATGGGATGGTGAAAGATAATTGTGACAGCCTAGGATTGATGCTTGAAAGATGCAGGTAACTTATCATCTCTTTGAACATTAAGAAGTAAATTTTTGTAACTCCTTTTGGCACTTTACTTGGACATATCATTTGTAAGGAAGGGATGTTAGTGGACCTAACCAAGATTGCAATTATTTTGGTGTTGGAAGAGCCAACTAATCAAGTGCATGATTTCCTTGGATACACTGGTTAATATAGACACTTTATTAAGGGATATGCCAAGATTTTTGTACCCCTTTAATATTTATTGAAATCCAAAAGAAACTTCTATTAGGGTGACACACAACAACATGCTTTGGATACCTTGAAGGAGAAGTTAACCATCGTGCCTATCCTATGCTTCCCTTCTTGGAATAAGCTTTTTCATGTGCATGTTTATGCTTTTGGTAACCATAGGAGTAGTGTTAATAAAACCAGGTAAAGGATATGTGGATCATCCCATATGTTTTGCAAGCATGAAGCTTGTTTCGGCTGAGAAAAACTATACAACTACGGAGTGCAAGGACTTATCAATGATATAGAATTACTTGTTGGCCACACCATTTATATTTTATAATGATCATATAGCGTTTAATTACTTGGTCAACAAGTTGGTTTTTGTTAGGTTGTGGATCTTGTTTTCATGTGTGGAAGTGTTGAATACTATACAAAAAAAGTAATGTAATTTTTTTTGTCCTCGAAAAACATGCCCAATATTTTCGGAAACATGTTCTTCTCATATGGGTAGGATTTTTTACCCATAGGTTTATGGGTCAGTTTTGTCCCATGGTTTTGGTATCCACGATATTGTAAAACTACTTAAGTAGTTTCCTATTTATGTGGTTTTGTGCATATGGTAGGATTGATGTAACATTGCAGATGTGTTGTGAATTCAGGTGTGAATTCTATAGAGTTTGTTCAGCATAGCTCCAAAAAAAATGTGGGTATTGTATTGAGAGAAGAGGTGGCTTGTAATAAAATCTGAGTAAATGATTCTTAGTAGACATAGCACTAATTGGGTGAACCACATTAAATATTGTCTATTTGTGTTGTGTTACTTTGCATTTTGCATTTTTATTTCATATCTATAATATTTTCTGCATATTAGTTTCTACTATTGCAATTCTGTGAGGGATTGTTCCACACATTTTATATATTATTTCCTAACATTTTTACAGGGGCGCATTTGCCACTAGATCCTTCTCTTCTAGGATTTTAATTTCTCAGTTATAGTGAATCTTGGAAAAAGAAACTTGGGACCTGGCCACCCTATCAACGATTAATTTTGGAGAGGATGCAAAAAGCATAGAAGATACTATGCCATATTCCCAGTTGTTCAGATTAAATCACGTGCCAACATAATTAAAACATATTGCAGTGTTTTTGTGCACTGGAATTACACCTGAAGGAATGAAGACTTTAGAAAATAATCATCTTGTTATTCGCGACGCTCCTTATCAAATTATTAGAGGATACCTGTATAAGATGGGAAGAGATGAGGTCTTACGTAGATGTGTGCTAGATCATGAGTGTAAAGATATCATAGAGAAAACACATAGTAGGATTGTTGGAGGACACTATGTAGGAGAGGTAATTGGGCGCAAGATCTTATTGGAAATTTTATGGTGGGAAATGTTGTATAAGGATAGTAAAGCATTTTTCAAGGCTTGTAACCATTTTTAGAGGATAGGTAAGCTTGGAAGTAAAGATGAGATACCATTGAGGCCTATTGAAGGTTCAAATCCATTTAAGAAGTGGGAAATTGAATTTGTAGGCCCCATTTCACCACCCACATGCAAGACAAGTGCACGCTATATCATTACATGTATTGATTACTTAACAAGGTGAGAAGATGCTACACTTATAAAGGATTGCACCACAAATATTTAATAAGTTTCTCAGTCTTAATGAAGTTAATGTACTAGCTTCCAAAGAAACTAGTAAACTCAGAAATGCTGGAGGGTTTATGTTACCTCGGATGTGTGATGTGATGGATATGGGCACAAGATAGATGATGGATCCCTGCCATTGAAAATCAGAATGAAGAAGACCCGTGAATAGAATAAAAACAATATTTATTAGATAGATTTATGTGGGGGTTACATAGAAAATACCAGCTTCAAGAAGATTTTGAATTCCTTTGGTAGATGTCAACCGTTGTTAAAAAAAGTGATATAAACAAGAAGGTAGACTAGTAATATGCAGAAAATGAAATAATACAAAATGTGAAAGGAAATATGATGGATCTGAATACTGATCAGATATGATTAAAATAAAATAAAGCAATATCTAGTCTGGGGTTGATGGCAACCCAGACTATGCAGAAGCAGGTTGACCATGACCTAGGAGTAAAGATCTAGAGTGTAAGATGAATATGCAAACTTTATAGAATATGGATGTAATCCGGATGCAACAGAGGTTGATATATGCTAGAATCTAACCTGCAGAGGGCATCTGAAGGAAAAAAATATAGGAAAATGATAGAAACCAAGGATTAAGAGGAAGGATTGAGAGCTAGGGCCCTGACTGATGGTGACTGGGGTGAAAATAGAAGGATTTTAATGTAAAAGAAAAATTGGTTGAGGATTGTAGAAAATAGGGAAAGACATAGAGCTCATGTATAGATGGGAGAAGGTTATAGAACATAAAGCAAAAAATCTGAAAGATTGATTCAATGACACTCTGTCAGGGTCGATGATGACTATGACAGAGTTGGATAAAGCCAAGCAAAGGAAATCTGAAGGAGCAAGGTCTGTAAGTACGGATTGGAAAGGGGAAATTGATGGTGAATCTACGAGTGTTTATGTAGATTATATTCTCCTGAAAAAGGTTAGATACAAAAAAAAAATGATAATACGATAAAATCTGATTAAATCAATAAAAATGACAGAAAACTCACATAGGATGATCACGATTGATGCAAACATGTTTGAAGGAGGTCTGAGAAGACTATAATTAGTTTAAGAATTCTCAGGTGGATGATACTTTTCACAGGTCGCAAGGAATCTTGGGAATTCACATGCATCTTACTTGATGAATGAAAAGAAATCACTTAGCTTTATAGGGTTGATGATTGGGTTGGGTCACCACCGAATTCAAGGAAAGTTTCCCCAGTGGGAGGATTGTTTTTTGGTTTGATTTGTGTTTTTTTCAAATGGTATTGAATGCTTTAAAACATTAGACGGGAAGAGGATGTTTAGGATGAGGTGTAGGTGAGTTGGAAGTAGAGAAATGTTAGAAAAAGCATAGGGATGGGAAATAGAAATTCCATTAGGGAAAATGAAGTAAATTATGTGGATTAATTAATTAATTGAAGCTTAATTAATTAATGTGAATTAAAGGTGATAGATTTTAACGTGGGCATTTAATTAAATAAGTGGGATAGATTAAATAAATATGCACACTCGGGTGATCAAGGGAATAAACACCGAGTTTAGGTGTCTACATTTTCCCCCTTTTTGTTGAGTGGTTTGAGATAGCATGCCATGAGGAAAAAATAATGAGAGTTGGTGGAAAATAAAAGGATTGATGATGAGATACCCCTAAAATGAGGGATTGATGACGTCAAGGGAAATTTATGTTACGTTTGAAAAGGTAGATGATTAAGGGAGGGTGGGTGAAGAAAGATGGGTGAAATCATAACCAGGGAAAAATTCCCCAGGAAAAAAGGATCACAATATCAATAAAAACTATGGTGGTGACTCCAATATCACATCAGTAGAGGAAAATTGTGGTCTCAATGGAGACGAGCTATAACATTCTATAGACCAATGAATGGGTGAAGACCACTACAATATGGATGCAAGTTGGGATGACCAAAGGGTCATAAGAAATTCATCATAGTATTAACAACTATATGTGAAATGTTAGTAAAATCCTTCATACACAAGGAATCAAGTGAAAAGGTATGCATCCATGAGGAAGAAAATAATGGTGCCCTAATAGAAGAAAAAATATGTCCCAAAACACGAAATGAAAAATGGGTGGTGAAATAAGGGAAGGAAAGTATGGTAGGAAAAGATAAATGATTAATTAAAAATTCCCTAAAGGGATATGGTATGGCCACAAGGTAGGATTTGTTCCCAAGTTGAATAATATTGTGAAATAAAATGCCCAAAGGAAGAGTGAATATGACCACAGAAGTGGACTTTGGAATGAGAAGGAGAGGATTCAAAATATGGAAATAGAATGCCCTAAAGGGAGAATATAGAATATGGCAACGAATGTGGACTTAAAAAAAATAATGTATGCCTGAAAAAGGGATAATTTGAATATTATAATAAAATTCCCAAGGGGAAAGATGAGTATGTCCACAAATATGGACTTAGAGAATTGAATGGTTAAGAGGAGTGTCCTAAAGGGGAAATATGTATGGCCCAATGGGACTTAAGATGAGAAAGAGAGTATAAGATAAGATGATGAGTCAGATAAGATGTAACCTTAACGATAAAAACCTATAGATATAAATTTATCTATGTTATATCAAAGAATGTGTGAGGAAAATATGCCTCCAATTGTATTAGAGGAAAACAAGAGGGGTATCTAGGTGATGCAACACACATGTGACTAAAATTGGTGTTAGCAAATAACCATTGATAGTTAATTATATAAAATATCATCATAAAAGAATGGATGAGATGAGCTCATGAACCTAATGTCGACATGCCAAAGGAGTTTGATATGTGCTTATACAAAGGAAAGAGGGTTCTCTAAAAGTATTATTCCCTAAAACTATGCCCTAGCTCTAGGAAGGGGAAAGAGAAAACTAATCAATGTGGGAAGTCTGCTAGAAGAAAGATGATAAATGAAATAAGATTTCCTAAGATGATAATAAAATTTGAGGCTGATCAATGCGGGAAGCCTTCAAATGCTATAAGGAGTAACCATCCTTCAAGGTTCTTATCTACTTTATACAATATATATGGAAAGAGTAATATGATAGCCATTCTTCAAGGGATTAGTTTATTTTTCTTGATTTGATTTTGACTTTGATTTTTATTTTCATTCTCTTTATATAAATATATTTTTCTTTTTTGCATGAACAATTGTCCTCTAAGGGATCAGTCTTTTTTTGTTGATAAATTTGATTTTGAAAATAACATCCATGAATTTTTATTTTACATGGGGAAGAGTTGGGACTAGCTAAGTAGACCACTTAGGAGGGGATAATGAATGTACAAGAGACACCACTAAACCCTTTGCATGGTTACAATAGGTGAATAAGAAGGTGATGGATGTAATGATCATAGAGTTCCCACCAAAGTGGAGAACCTATCCATAAGGAATATGCTACAGGAAGAGTCGTGGTGCCAATATTTAAGGTCACATGTAGGATGTGACGAAAGAACATATAATTTCAAATCATAATAATGAGAGATGGAAGGGGATAAGATAGAGGAATGATCTAAAGATATAACTAAGGGCACACTGGTAAATTTGATAACAATAAAATTTTCGTAAGTGTAATGTGTTAAGCGGTTCCACTTCCGGTTTACCATCAAGGGAGGATAAACGATAGGCTACCGACCCATACTTGTGTGTAATAATGTATGGTCTAATCTAGTTAGGGGAAAAATTTCCATGTTGGCTCCTTTCTAGAGTAGTGAAATTTTGATTTTATTTGAGGATGAGGTCACCAACATTAAATTTGCATTCTTTAATGTTATTATTATAAGAAAATTTAATATGTTACTAATAAACATGATGGTGTTGAAGAGTGAGAAGGCGACGCTTATCTAAAAACTCAGGTTGTGCTAGACGAGCTTAGTGATAGTCTTCATCAGAGATGAATTTGTGAAGAGATACACACAAAGATGCAATCCAAACTT
This sequence comes from Taxus chinensis, assembly GCA_019776745.2. NCBI lineage: Eukaryota > Viridiplantae > Streptophyta > Pinopsida > Cupressales > Taxaceae > Taxus > Taxus chinensis. The sequence goes on from CM034147.1 coordinate 606,607,934, forward strand.
TAAGAGGAATGATGTATTCATAACCATAAACAAGAGAGAAATGTGTAGCCCTCGTGGAGGTATAGATGCTAGTGCAATAGGCCCAAAGGGAAAAAGGAAGATGGAGATGTCAATTCTGACCTGATTGATCAATGTTCTTAGCAATGATATTTCAAATAGTCTTATTGGTAGCTTCATCCTGGCTTTTAGGTTGCAGATAATAAGGAGAAGAGAAGTTGAGTTGAATGTTGAATGCGTTACAGATTTTCTTGAGATATTTTTTTAAAGGAATTTTCATTTCCCATGAAATTATTTTGGGGAACGCTGAAGCGACAGATAATGTGTTGATAAACAAAATTAATGATTACGATAGATTTATTTGAGTTGAGTGGGATTTATTCCACCCATTTAGTGAAATGTTCAATTGCAGTGATGATAGAATGATGCTACTGTGAAGATCGGGGATTAATAAGACCAATAAGATCAAGGCCGCATTTTGAAAAGGGCCAAATATCCTAATCCGACTACAAATTTTGAATAGGAATACAAATACGATTGGAATGATGATAACATTTTTCACATTTATTAACATACTCACAATAATCATGATTAAGGGAAGGCCATTACTAGCCAAGACGAAGAACACACTTAACAATGGCTAAGCCACTAAAGTTTCCACCAAAAATACCATCATGGACTTATTGGATGGCTCAAGAGGCTTCATGGGATTTAAGACATTAGAGAAGAACACCATAAAATATTTGTTTATAAAGAATGTCACCAAGGATCACATAGTGGTGAGGGTGCTGAAGAAAATACATCTTAGCATTTTTGGACAAATCAGGAGGGATAATGGATTGGGATAGATAATCAAAGATTTGAGAATACCAAATGTATGATGAATTAGATTCAATAAGATTAAACTGGATTAATTCATCAAAATTTCAATCACGACGATGGATAAGGAAAAAATATTAGACTTCTCTATTTTCTATGGGGTGAGAGTTGTGAGGGATGCCATCGTATCAGTGAAATGATTGGTCGATCATGGAACAACTTGGATGGTGTAGGAATTAAAAGATTCAAGATGAAGATGAATGATGTTGCAATATTTTTTAATATTATTATTATTACATTGATACTCACCCGTGGATTATTTGATTATAAGTGTGGAATCCCTGTAGACATCAAGAATTTGGATACCTAGAAAGATGTCTATTTCAAGGCTCGAGATGAGGGCCTCATACTCTGCCATGTTTTTTGTACACTCAAAATTAAGTTTATATGTGAGGGGATTACGTTTTTTGCAAGGAGGAATAAGAACAATGCCATTGCCTCCCCCTTGCTAACAGTTAGATCCATCAAAGAAGAGAGTGAATTTGAGAGAGTTATATTCATGATGAAATTGGTTAATGGATTCATCTGGAAAATGCTCATGAGGAAGTTGCCTACTAGAAAGAGGGGATTTTTCTAATTGGTCGGCAAGAGCTTAAAACTTAATATATTTTTGAGAAATGAAGTCAAGCTTAAACTCAGTAATGATCATGAGCCAATGGGTGATACAATCATTATGATATGGCTTGGAATGAATTTTTTTAAGAAAACAAAAAACTAGTAATGACATACGTCTTATGATTAAGGAGGTAGTGTCGAACCTTTGAAAAAGTAAATAAGAGCACACAACATAACTTTTCATATTTAGTGTAGTGGGTTTCATAGTCATGAAGGGTGTGATTGATGTAATAAATATCCTACTCATGACCTTGGTCATCGTGATGTTCTAACATAGCTCCTAAGGCATGATTAATAGCATAATTGTATAAATAAAATGGCTCCCCTTGTGTGGAGGTGTAAGCACTGGTGGAGAAAATAAATACTATTTAAGATCATCAAAATCATTCCGAAAATCATGATCCCAATTGAATTTTGTGTCCTTGCGAAGGAGGTGATGTAAGGGTTGACAACAATCCAAGAGTTGTGAGATGAAACGACAGATAGATTGAAGGCAACCTTGAAGGCTACAAAGTTTCTTAAGATTGGAAGGAGGAATTTCAATGATTTCCTTAATTTTTGGGGGGTTAATTTTATTGCTGATAATAGAAATGATAAATTCATGGAGTTTTCCAGTTAAGACTCGAAATACATGATGAAGACAAAAATGAAGAAGACACTTGAAAAGGATTTTGAGAATGGAAATATGGTCGCGTCAATGTTTAGATTTTCTTAGAAGATGATCAACATAGTATTCTATATTTTTGCGAATGAGATCATGAAAGATACAATTCATGTCCCACTAATAAGTAGTGCCAACATTATTTAAACTAAAGGGCATAAAGTGATAGAAAAAGGTCCCCCAAGGAGTGATAAAGGATTTTTTGTGTTGATCTTCTAGTGCGATGATAATTTTATTGTAACCAAAGAAACCTTCTATGAGAGAAAACATCTCATGACCTACGGTAAGATTAACAAGATGGTCAATTTTTGGAAGAGGGAATTCATCCTTAGGGAAAAAAAGATTAAGATCTCTAAAATCAGTACATATATAAAGCTTTCTCGATGCTTTGGAGATGGGAACAGTCTTAGAAACCCATTGGGGATAGTTGATAGGAATGGTGAAATTTGGTAGAAATAAGAAACTATAACTCCTCTTTAACAAGGAGGGAAATGCGATGATGTATGTGATGAAGCTTCTGCTTTACCAGTTTATCATTAGGAAAGGTGAAAATGTTGTGGATGACGATTGAAGGGTAAATACCTAGCATATCTGAATATGACCATGAAAATTCTTGGCTATGATGGGAGAGGAATGCGGTGAAAGATTCTAGCTCATGTGGATCAAGAGATTAGCCCACTTTGAGAATGCAAGGATCCTGAGGGGTCATGATATTGACATCGATGGTGGATTCGTTGAGAAGAGTAGGTATGTTAGATGACAAGGTATTTTGAAGATAAGAATCTTCTACCCCCATGCGAGAAAGAATGACATCATTGTCAACACACTGAAGGACATTAATGGTAGGATATTCTTATTGTATCATGTTTGGATGGCAAAGGGGAAGGGACCTAGATTTATTTTCATATTGATAAGTGACCAATCCCAAAGTTATGGTGGGGACTAATTTTTTTTTATAAGTAATAGAAATGGTTTCAACCATGTGATGCCTGCTAAAACAAGCCACTTGAGACCTAAGAAACAACCTAGGATTAGTTAAGAAAATTATGGAATAATTTTTTAATATTATAAGTGTCTACAACCAGGTTACAATACAACAGTTGTCACTAACAGGTTCTAGAACAACTTTAATCTACTAGAACATACTTCTCTTTTATTAGCAATTATCAGAGGTCACAAGGTCCAAATTTTAGGGTTAAAATTTTCAGTTAGGTTCAGGGGTAAATTAACACCATATTCACTCTCTAACAGGCTTAAAGTTTCAAATTTATTTTTCTCATACTTAACACATTCAAAATTTCCCTAAATCATTCCCATTTGATAGGAAATTTTCTCACCTTTCCAATGGTATAAAGAAGTCCTCCTAACTCCTTGTAAAACTCAAGTTATGGGCTGGCGGGCCTTGGGGTGAAAATTTCCCCCCAAGGGTGGGTCTACGGGCCCAGGGATGCAAAACTACCCAAAAGGGAAAGTTGGCGGGTCGCGGGGTGACTTTGCTAAATTTTCCTACATAGGGGGAGAAAATTTCAACTTGCACCCATGCCTCCGCTGTGCCACAAGGGACACGTGTCGAGCTATAATCCATCACTGAGAGAAAAAGAGGGAAGGGTGGGGTGGTGGAGGTGTTGGGGAAAATTCACCAAGGAGGGGGAAAAATCCAATTAGCGCTCATGCACCCTCGGGTCTGCCAAGGACACATGGCACTCAACAAGTTGAAGCGGGGGAGAAAATGAGAAAAGGGCGGGTGATGGAGAGATTTGGGGAGATTCGCTGAAGGGGGAGATAAGGGGGAAGTTTGACATGCAGATTTGTGCGTCCACGGAAGGGATCTCACCAAGGTGAGGGCAGGGGTGTGGGGCACGTGGGGGTTTTTAATAAAAAATTTCAAAAGACAGAAATTTCAAAAAGGACCTAGTTTGTGAGGATTCCGCCCCTCCGCCGTGCCATATGGCAACCTCCAATTGGCTGTGGGCCATCGGGGCGGCCGGGGAAATTTTAAAAATTTTCCAAAAAAAATTCCAAATTTTTTTTCTTAAGGTTTTGGGGAAAATTTCGAGCCACGGGCCAGCCAGGGAAAATTTTCCCAAATTTTCCTGCCAAAGAAGGAAAACTTCATAGGGCCATAAATTTTGCTAGAAAGTTTATTTTTGGGAAAACAAGGACTTTCTGGAAATCTATTGACGCTCTATTTGAACAGGAATCATAAATTTTAGATTTTTAAAAAGTTTAAGGGGTCAATTTTTAAGAAAACATTCTGTAGAATTTTAAAAAGCCAACTGGTAAATTTTAACTTATAAAATTTTGTTCAATTTGATCTCCTCCTTCACTCAACATGACAAACAGACATGGAGGATTATTCTGAGAAGGGTTTAGGATGTTTTTAGGAAGGTAAATTTGCTCAAATGATTTCCAATTTGAATTTTTCCAACAATTGATAGAAAAAGACTACAAAATTTGCCTTAGTTCAATTGAAAGGTTTCTTAAGATTTTTTTAATCTATTTGGGGTCATTTTGGTCATACTAAGTTCAATTTAATATTGCATTTGTCTTGTATCTATTTGCAAGGTTATTTCAACATTTGATTAATGAATTTTACAAAGTACACAATGAAGTAAAATAACTTATACATTTCCAGAAACAGAGATTAAACTATCTCTTTTTCCATGCAATAAACCATTGAATTCATTCCATGCTAGCCTTAAATTTTTTTTCCTTCTTCAATCAAACATTAAAACAAGAATGCAATTTTCTATCCTTTCCAAAATCACACATTTTAAACAAGGCAGAATAATACAATTTCATCTCATGCGTTTCTTCCTTTTTCCACTTTCCAAAACAAGGATTCCAATCACAATTTGATGTTCCAATTCAAAACAACAATGCATATAAAGAAAGGTATTGCAATCCTTTATTGACTTCAATTATACAACTTTGCATCTTTCAATGTTTGAATGCAAATAACAAATTTCTATTTCTTTCTTTCTAATAAATAGAACAAAGTATAAATATCTTTCACATTTTGAATATACAACTTTCGTAACCAATTACATACAACTTTTCTTCACAAAATACATTACAATTTCATCCACTTCAAAGTGGGAAAGGTTACAATAAAATATATTTCACAAGGGACTGTCAAAATGAATTTTCCTCTGCTCCAGAACAACAACATGCAAGTTACCTTTTCATCAAATTTGATCACAACAAAAGTGGGGGAAAGGCAACGCTCTCCACCCAACCAAGACATCCAATGAAAGGATAATCCATCCTACATCATTTTCCCCTGAGCCCCAACCATAATGTAATAGAAGGTGTGATCCAACTCATGGCAACAACAGGATTCCAAAAAACATACTCACAAAATTCTTTCAACATGCACATCTGAATTAGAAACATAGTTCAACACAAGACAATAGTTTACAACTACATTTAAAAACATTCAAACAAAACTCAGGCTTTATCATGCAAGACAAAGGAGCAAGGACTATGGGGGAAGCTACTTATGCCTCCCAATGGGAATTAGGCACCCACCTATAATGAGCCGCCAAAAAAAATCATCATTGTAGTCATTTTTACTCCTATCACAAAAAGAAAAACCCCATGCACGTCGGCCTATCACCCAGCAAAAGCTGAGCACTCACCCGAGGCATACGCGGGTGCCGAGTCTCTCTTTTATGTGAGTCTAGTGGGAAGCATTATCTATTATTAGTGTAAGAGTATTTAGGAATGAAGTTGAGACATACAAGAACCATAGGGCTCAGAACGGCCTTCATATCCTTGTAGTCACTTCAGATTGAGTGCTTTAACAGATCCCAGAACATATACTATAAAAGAAAGAAAGATACAACCATTCATTCATATCATGAAAGGAAAGAGAACTCATATGAATGAAATATACATTAAACCCATTTATATTCATATCTATTTATAACAGGTAACCTTAATATATTCATTGATTCATTATAGAGGGTCACAGAGTGCAGAACGTAGTCATTCGTATCACTGGACGTATGTAGTTAAGCTAACAAAAAAAGAAAAATACAACTCCATGCTTAGTACATCCTTCCCTAAACTAGAATATCCACTTGCAACAATTCTACAAAGCTTCGCTCACTCTCTAACCCGCTATTCCCCATGTATATCACTCTCTCTATGTATATGTATTTGTCTCCCCTTTCTTGCGGTAGGCACTTGTATTTATCACTTTCCTAGGCTGCCAACTCACCTTGCCACGCCCTTAGATCTATCACCAAGTGTTGAATGTGGTCCTCCATGTGAGCATGTTCCTTTAGGCCTGAGCTCTCCATTCCATCTCATGATGATCTTCTAGAAGATTCCATCTGGGTATGCTCTTTCCTGGGTTAACTTGTTACCAGGCTAGCATCTTATCCATGCACAACCGATCATGATTTTCATGTGTTCTACCTTGGGCACTCAAATTGGCTAAGTCTCGGACCTCCTTTTACATGTCATGTGCGCTATTTTTCTCCTTAATCCTTTCTATTGTGTGCTTTTTACTTGCATGCCATTCTATAATTGGGGTCCCGCGCGCCTAAGTGCCTTCATACTTGGTCAGTATTCCAGGGGCCCAAAAATCACACATAACCTTATGCCCCCCACAATCCCTCCTTATGCCCCCCCCCCCACATATTTTCCGTATGTCCCTCATAGATTTTCCTTATACCTCCCATAAAGTAAGAAATGCAAGCTATTTCTTTTCTATGGGGGACCCCAAACCCAAACTCCCTCCACAATAATTCTAATTCCACTGGCATTCCCTTATGCCCCCCCACATGGATTACCCATAGCATTCTCCTACACCATTCCTATGGAATTCTACCCATAGCCAATAAACACACAAAACATGCTAAAACATTCACACAATACCAAACACATTCATAAAGGAAAAGAGTATTTCAAGAGCCAAGATCTTACCTCTCCATGATGGAGTTGTCTAAGTTCCAAAACAAAAGTCTATATCTTAATGCAATCACTAAGAAACCAAGCACGAACATGAATAGCCTTCCCAAAATTCCTCCAAAGCAAGAGCTCCAATCAACAAGAAAATTTTCCCCCAAGGAAGCATTCCAAAGCTTCAACAACCCAAAACAAGGCAATGAGTTTGAATTTTATAGAAGAGGGAAGAGAAGAGGATGATGTGGATCATGTCAGATGCCACTTCACACACCCTCAACTCCAACACAAAATTCAAATTTCATTTCCCCAAGCACAATAAAGAGGTGGGTGAAAATATGAAAATCAACTTACACACAACAAAAATCCCACACCCCAAAGGACTGCAAATTTAAAACATGAAGAAAGTGTAATTAAAACATGCAACATGTTTAATGAAAATGCATTAAAAAGGTCTAAAATCAACCCTCCAACCATAGGTATGGTTGGTAAATAACTTTAAGAGCTATGGGACAAGTTTTACTTGTCCCACAAGCCTCTAAAAATAGCCTCCAAGGACAAATTCGAGTTTCCAAGAAGGTGAAGTGTTTCATACTCCAAAATATGAATTACACAACTCTTACACATACAAAGCCTGAAAAGGATCCATGCCTATAGAACTCTCAAAACTATTATTGTAGGAAAACTCCACTAAGTACAGGTAATCCTCCCATTTAGACTATTGATCCATCACATACATCTTGAGCATGTCCTCTAAAATCTGATTCACCCTCTCAGTATGTCCAACTGTCCCAGGGTGATGTGCTGTGTTGAAGTTGATTCTTATCCTGAGGGCATACTGCATGGTAGTCCAGAAATGGGAAGTGTACAAAGGGTCGTGGTCACAAATTATCTTCCATGGGATCCCATGTAACCTAACAATCTCATCCAAATATACTTGTGCCACTGCTCTAGCTGTATAAGTGGTCTTCACTAGAGAAAAGTGAGCCACTTTTGTTAATTTATCAATCGTGACCATAATGTCGTCATGGTGATATCTCGACATTGGTAGCCCAACAATGAAATCCATGGAAATGGTGTCCCACTTCCATTCTAGTATAACATGGGGATAAAGAAGGCTAGCTAGATGCTGATGCTCGACCTTAACTATCTGGAACTCTAAACATTATGACATGAACTGGGCCACGTCTCTACGAGGTACTCTCCAATGATATAACTGTCGCAAGGTGGCGCGCATCTTCTTCACCCTGGGATGGGCTGAATAGGGTGCACGATGTCTGTCTGTTAAGATTTCATACCTCAAGCCTCCCTCTCTGGGAACATAAATCTAGCCTCTATGCCTGAGAAGACCATCTACTCTAATGAGAAACCATCAAAATTCCCCCCAATGGGTCTCTGAGACTTGATATCTTCTCAAACTACAATGTATAAGCTGTCAAGAGGAAGTTACTGAAGAATCCTACTACACAAATCTATGCTCACTAAAGTGGCCATAGCCACATGTCTCCATCTACTGAGAGCATCTGCCACCACATTCTTCTTCCCCCTCACATGCTCTATCTCCATATCATACTCACAAAGAAACTCCATCCAACACCGCTGATGAGTGTTGAGATTGGGCTGGGTGAAGAGGTGATGAAGACTGAAGTGATCTATCCTGAGTGTGATTCTCTTTCCAAGAAGAAAGTCCCTCCATCAAACCAAGGTGTGTAGAACTGCCGTAAGCCCAAGATCATGGGTTGGATAATTAAGCTCATAATCCTTGAGTTTGTGAGACTTCAAAGTCACTACTCTGCCCTCCTGCATCAACACACCTCCAAGGCATGCTAAAGAAGCATCCGTGCAAATGAAAAACTCACCCTGAGTATCCGGCACTGCAAGAATGGGTGTTGTAGTGAGGCACTCCTTCAGTGTCTTGAAGGCTTTCTCACATCTATTTTACCAAACAAACTTCTTCCCTTTCCTCTGAAGGGAAGTGATAGGGTGTGTAATCCGAGAGAAGTCCTAAATAAATCTCTTGCAGTATCCTGCTAATCCCATGAAGATGTGCACCTCAGTCATAGTAGTGGGTGTTGGCCAATCCATAATGGCTCTAATATTGGAAGGATCGATGATGATACCTTCCCTAGAAATGATATGACCCAAATGCTGCACCTCTGTCTGAAATAATGCACACTTCTCCAAGTTCTCATAAAGCTACTACTCCTAAAGACATTGAAGAAGCTGGAGAATGTGCCCCTCATGCTCCTCATGCATACGTGAGTAAATCAAAATTTCATCTAGGAAGATGAGCCCGAAGTGGTCTAAGAAGGTCCTGAATACCCCATTCATCAAACTGATAAATATTGCGGGGGAATTAGTCAAACCAAAAGACACCACTGTGAAATCATAGTGCCCATATCTCATACAAAAAGTGGTCTTATGAATGTCCACCTCTGAAATCCTCAGCTGATGATAGCCTAACTTAAGATCAATCTTAGAGAAAATTGTGGCTCCCTTCATCTAATCAAACAAATCATCAATACGTGAAAGGGTATAACGATTATTGATCACCACCTTGTTCAACTGGTGGTAATCAATACACAATTGCAAGGATCCATCCTTCTTCTTCACAAAGATCACCGGTGCACCCCAAGGGGATACACTAGGATGGATAAGGTCTTTCTCCAAAAGGCCCTCAAGCTACAACTTGAGCTCACAGAGCTCTGGGGTGGTCATCTGATAAGGTGCTCGTGAGATAGGCTCTACTATTGGAACTAGATCTATATGAAAATCCATCTCATGTGGGGGTGGTAGCCTCAGTAGCTCCCCTAGAAAGACATCTATAAACTCTCTCAAAATGGAATGATCATCTAGTGATGGTCCACTAGTCCCATCCTCTGATCGTTCACTAACTGTAACAACATACATCTGACAACCCCATCGCACACACTGCTTAAGTTGCATAGCAAAGATGGTGCGAATAGAAATGGGTCTCCTAACCCCTAAAATCACCAACTCAATTCCCAAATCATCTGCACAAGATATAGTCTTGTGATAACAATCCATCCTAGCCCTGTGTACAGATAACCAATCCATGACCCATAATGACTCCATAGATTGGTGCTAGGGAAGAATACAGAGATATGAAATATTTGCTAAAGGTCAAAAATCCACTTCTGACTCTTTGAAATTTGAAATCTGGCAGAGATTTTAGGGTACAAGTTAGGACCGGCTCAACATCCAAAATTTTATGACCCTACCTAAGTTCCACCAGCTTGTAGGGGTCAATCTACTCCATATTCTGAAATGAATATATATTCTTTAAATTCACCTAGAATCAAATAGTACAGTCGGTAGCAGATAACACCAATGTTGCCTGTAGTCTCGACATGACATATACTCTGATGGTGTTGGCTTGGTAGCATAAAAAATTCTACTAGCTGACAGCATAGTATATGTGGTCGGTCGGCATCCCATAAAACTATGCTATTAATTTATAAGATATAAAAATGACTTACCCATCTTGTTAGCATTTAATAGTGGGGAGTCTTTCCAAAAATTTCTTGATATTCACCATTTGTGTGAAAGCTAATTTTCACATGATCCTCACCAATGAGTAGCACTCTTGTAAGGTACCATTGGAAGTGTATGGAGTGGACCCTTAACGATCCATCTACAGTCTTGATTGAGCGTCTCTACATAATTATCTACTGCTCCCAAATTTCTAGGTCCACCCTGTGTGCAATGATGGGGCCCCTAGGAGGAGGAAAAATATTCTGACCTCTTTACGCATTGGCAGATAATAGACAAATAAATAGTTTAATGCAGAGTGAAGAGTGAATGACTAAATATCTACTGTAGTTGACATATGTGGGATACACGGATATGAAACTATGTTAAACCCTAGTCACCACAAGGAAGAGGTACTGACCACCTCGAACTACTGTCCTGGATCTAAAATATAAAGATCCAGAAAAAAGTCTGTAGCCATGCTGGGGTCTAACCTCCCGAATTTTACTCTGCTATATAGGCCTTATAGATGGCACATCAGCTACAGGTACTCAAGAAAAAGAAGGATCCAAATTGCACCTCTAGATGTCTAGAAATTATGCACTAGAATTAAGTCTTCTCCTAATCCTCACCTGCTCATCTTGCATGTCCTCTGCATAAAAAATACAGTAGATGACAGGAAATAGTTTCCTTTCATCTCATAGATCATTTAAATAGCTTAAAATAGATGCTACTAATCCATAGGTCATGGATCTCATCTATTTAGATAGTAAATGAGGAGACATTCACGATTAAAGATTTATCTCTATGAATGTAGTGGTTAATTAGATCCCATAATGTTACTGATTTTTTGACAGTTTTTAGTGAGAGCTTCTACTCATTTATCCACAATTCATACATCCATGTTCATCCTTCATTTAGATTTTGAGATCGTAACACGAAATATGATATAGCTATTATTAGGACAAAGCTTGAAGCAGTTGTTTAAGCTTCTAAACTAGCTAGTGACTATCCAATTACTACTGAAATTTACAATGTGTAACTTGAGTTTTCACTGTGGTTATGCCTCTGTATCTTCAAGATAAAGTGATTGTGTTATTATGCAAGGAAACTTATAGGTCTGAAATGTTGCCTCTAAGAATCTTCTACACTCTTGATGTTTTGTTTTATGGGTCACAAGATACACTCTCTCCAGTCCAAATTAACATGACGAACTTAGTACACCCTGTCACCCTACAGTGGTGAATCTGATCTAGCTGACTCATACAGGGGAATTACATAATGAGGATATAGAAAAACCTAGCTGGCTCGAGGACAAAGTTTTATTCCTCAATGGAAGTGGATTTTATATAATCACTAGTTGACAAGTCCTCCTCATAATTCTTTCCATCTTGTAGAGCAGATTAGACATCCTGAACTAGTCTATCCAATCCTGGGGTCAGGATAGGATGCTACACCCTGAAGCATGTTTTATAATAGAGATAAGTCTGAGTCTATGTGTATAGTAGCTTCGGCATCCATCTTCGCTCTAGGTGTTTTATACACATTTTTCTGCATTTTTTGTTTCAATAAATGGTTGTCTAAGTTTTATTTGGCAAGCCTTGTAGGAGTGTTTACTAAATTCCTCCAAGCGTAGTTGTGCACTAAGACTCTGCTTACTATTTTTAATTTTTTCCGTGGAGGATTTTAAGTCTTTATAAGTCCCAAGTTTTTCATCCTTGTGACAGACATGGTCCAATATTGTTGATACCATTGCTTTAGATTTCTTTCATAGCTGTGAAAGGGTCACTAAAACAACCCACTTCTAGACCTATTAGTGAATAACCAATTCAGTGAATTAGTTAGGAAATATTATTGACCAGTTTTGGTTAATCATTGGAGAGTGGGTACAAAACAGGTTCATGGTTACAACAGTTTGTCACTGATTACATGGATGACATAGAACAAGTTAAATCAATATCTTTAACATACTTGTCTAGGATTAGCCAATGCATCATATAGGTCACAAGCATTCCAAGGTGTTAGTCTTCATCAAGACCATGCAGTCAACCTTAGGAAGTAGATTAACACCATAGCTCACTATGTAACAGACATCATATATTTCAAATCAAAGAAATCATATATGTTAGAGATTTTTTACAGGTTCAAAATTTCCCTAATCTTATAGGCATAGTGATAGGAATTTTTCTCACCTTTCCGATGGTATAAAGAAGTCCTCCTAACTCCTTGTAAAACTCAAGTTATGGGCCGGCGGGCCTTGGGGTGAAAATTTTTCCCCAAGGGTGTGTCTACAGGCCTAGGGATGCAAAATTGCCCAAAAGCGCGAGTTGGTGGGTCATGGAGTGACTTTGCTAAATTTTCCTGCATAGGGGGACTAAAATTTCAACTTGTGCCTGTGCCTCCATTGTGTTTCCAGGGAGATGTGTCAAGCTCCAAGCCATCACCTAGAGAAAAATATGGAATCGTGGAGCAGTGGAGGTGTTGGGGAAAGTTCGCCAAGGAGGGAGGAAAAATCTAGTTAGCAAACTCACATGCCCGCGGGTCTACCAAGGACATGTGGCGCTCAACAAGCCGAAGCGGGGGAGAAAATGTAGGGAAGGGTGGGCAATGGAGAGATTTGGGAAGATTCACCAAAGGGGGAGATAAGAGGAACATTTGACGCGCGGGTATGTGCATCCGCGGAAGGGATCTCATCAAGGTGAGGGTGGGGGTGTGGGGCCCACGGGGGTTTTTAATAAAATTTTTTAAAAGATAGAAATTTTAAAAAGGTCCCAGTTTGCGAGGGTTCTACCTCTCCGCCGTGCCACATGGCAGTCTCTGATTGGCTGTGGGCCATCAAGGCAGTGGGGGAAACGTTAGAATATTTTCCAAAAAAAATTCCAATTTTTTTTTCTAAGGTTTTAGGGAAAATTTCGGGCCGCAGGCCCTCCAGGGAAAAATTTCCCAAATTTTCCTACCAAAGAAGGAAAACTTCAGAGGGCCATAAATTTTGCTAGAAAGCTCTGTTTTGGGAAAACGAGGACTTTCTGGAAATCTCTCAATGCCCTATTTACACAGGAATCATAAATTTTAGATTTTGATAAATTTTAAAGGGTGAATTTTTAGGAAAATGTTCTACAGGATTTTAAAAAGCCAACTAGTAAATTTTAACTTACAAAATTTTTGTTCAATTTGATCTCCTCCTTCACTCAACATTCCAAACAAACATGGAGGATTATTATGAGAAGGGTTTAGGATGTTTTAAGGAAGGTAAATTTTCTCAAATAATTTCCAATTTGAATTTTTCCAAAAATTGACAGAAAAAGACTGCAAAATTTTCCTTTATTCAATTGAAATGTTTCTTAAAGATTTCTTAAGAGTTTTAATCTGTTTGGGGTCATTTTTGTCATACTAAGTTCAATTTAATATTGCATTTGTCTTTTATCTATTTGCAGAGTTATTTGAACATTTGATTAACAAATTTTACAAAGTACACAGTGAAGTAAAAGAGCTTATACATTTCCATAAATAGAGATTAAACTATCTATTTTTCCATGCAATAAAACATTTAATTCATTCCATGCTAGCCTTAAATGTTTTTCCTTCTTCAATAAAACATTAAAATAAGAATGTAGTTTTCTATCCTTTACATAATCATACATTTTAAAGAAGGCAGAATAATACAATTTCATTTCACGTGTTTCTTCCTTTTTCCACTTTCCAAAACAGGGATTCCAATCACAATTTGATGTTCCAATTCAAAAAAACAATGCATATGAAGAAAGGTATTGCAATCGTTTATTGACTTCAATTATACAACTTTGCATCTTTCAATGTTTGAATGCAAATAACAAATTTCTATTTCTTTCTTTCTGATAAACAGAACAAAGTATAAATATCTTTCACATTTCAAATATACAACTTTCATAACCAATTACATACATCTTTTCTTCAAAAAATACATTACAATTCCATCCACTTTAAAGTGGGAAAGGTTACAATAAAATATATTTCACAAGGGATTGTCAAACTGAATTTTGCTCTACTCCAGAATAACAACATGCAAGTTCCCTTTTCATCCAATTTGATCACAAACCAAAATTGGGGGAAAGGAAATTCTCTCCACCCAACCAAGACATCCAATGAAATGAGAAGCCATCCTTCATCATTGGCCCCCGAGCCCCAATTTATAATAATATGGGGAAGGTAGAGAAGGTATGTTCAAGTCTTTGGGAGTCAAAAGAGATGGAGAAGGTAGAGAAGGTATGTCCATGTCTTCAAAAGTTAGAAGAGATAGAGGAGGTGGAGAAGGAATGTCCCTGAGTATCTCAGATGGTATGATGGGCTTAAGGGATTTCTCTTTGTAGCCTAGCACAAAAGTTTCACAAGGTTTCTGATATTGATCATGAATAAGGCCATGTGGTTCATGCTCATAATGATTTAGACTAAATCCTTTTCACATGCAACGATGGAG
Organism: Taxus chinensis; assembly: GCA_019776745.2. Lineage (NCBI taxonomy): Eukaryota > Viridiplantae > Streptophyta > Pinopsida > Cupressales > Taxaceae > Taxus > Taxus chinensis. The sequence goes on from CM034147.1 coordinate 606,622,945, forward strand.
ATAGGTATAGGAAAAATATGGTTTGTTGAGAAAGCCAAATCCACTGGTATAAAGCTTGGCATGTGGAAGATCATCTATGTTAGAGGAGGGGGTATCAACACAACCATATATGAGGTTGGTGCAAAGATGTAGTGGACCATAGGGAATAATATCCCTGATGTTTGGTTGATACTTAGGTTCCTTATAGGGTCTACCGATATGGTGAGGATTGCAAAGGTTATTGAGTGTGAGAAGATGATACTCCCCCATCATAAGATTTTCTATTACGTTATCCAAGGAGTTATTGTTATGAATTTTAGATGAGGGAATGGATGAACTGGTGGATGGTGCAGATGGATCATTGTTAGGAACGAGTACATCATTTGGTCTAATGGTCATGTTGTACCCTTGGAAGGGAGGAACATCCTCGAGAAGCATTAGGAGCTTTCCCTCGTATTCATATTTAAGGGAATAATGGAGTATAGAGGGGATGCAATGCATGGTGCAGATCTATGGTCATCCAAGGAGAACATTGTTTTGAAATTATCCTTTAATGATATAAAAGACCTCATGGATTATTTTCTCACCAATACGGATAGGAGGGATGACTATTTCTAAGGTGAGAGTGACGACATTGTTGAAAGCGTAGAGGACCACAGGTGTTTGGGTGACATATTCCATTAGGATCTTGAGTTGATCAAAATTATGTGATGGAATAATACTATTGTGTGCCCCACTGTTGATCATGGATCTATGAATGAATGTATCATTGATATTGTCCTTAAAATAAAGAGGGGAAGATCATGTTTTTTTGGTGGGATATCTAAAATTTCAATATCATCAAATGAGATATCCACATGAGCATTGAGTGCTTCTATGAGAGATGCAAAGGGTTGAGCTTCATCACTAGATGTCAGAATGTGCTTTAAGGCATCACTAAGATCCTGTCTATCATCTAGTAAGCTTTGGATGAGCTCGTAAAGAAAAATCTTGAATTGAGAATGATGAAGATGTCTAGAGATACATTTTTTTTTAATAGGCATGGGGGTCGCTAAAATGGAAACCTTTTATTTCGATGATGTGGTTAACTACTTAGGAGGAGGAATGGTGACGAATGTCTTGGATTTTGGTTCAAATGTTAGTTTTGGATCACATGAGTTGGATCAAGTGGTCACCCAAATAACATCAATGAGAAAAGAGGGACCACCCCTGGAAGAGTCATTTCTCGAAGGAAAAATGGTAGATGTTAGACTCGATATGGTAAGAAGGGACTGGCTTGGTCAAAGAAGAAGTATTTTCTTTTCAATGAGGTTATGGATAATGGCCTAGAGAAATTTACAGTGTTTAGTATCATGCCCAGGGGTATGATGAAAGGCGCACATAGGCTGGAATTGAACCATAAAGGTTTATTTCCTTTTGGGTCAAAGGCCTTGATAGGTGGAAGTGTGATTGCAGGGGTTTACTATAAGTGTTGGAAGATTTTGGTATATGAACCAATCAAAGTCCTAGAAGATGCTTTGTGAGATATCTTGGATGTTTTGGGTAAAATATGAGTATATTGATGGGTTGGTTACTTGAATTTAGTTTTGATGTTGGTTCACATGTAATATCTAATTACTACATGTTATATTTATGTGCAGAGGACCGCACATACTTTTAGTGTGGAGTGAAGAAGGTACAAGTATATATGGGATAAATTGGTACCCTTGTACTCCTTGGAAGCTGATAGGTAAGAAAGCATGGGTATGAGTCAAAGGAATGTGAAGGAAGGATTGAGGGGTAAGTTAGAGAAAGTTGCGGGTGTGGAATACAAAAAATATTTTTGATGTATGATGGAAAATTATTTTGGTGCATGAAAGATGATGCTATGAAAGACTAGATATGGTGCGAGGGTGCTTGAAGATGTTGGTGCTTTAAACAAATTTCTCAAATTTGGAAACAACGTGAAGGGATGGCCCCATACTATAATGTGAGGGAGGCATAAACCATATAAACTACTTGGAAAATTATGTAGAGGAAGATTGAGTGCGGTGCAGGGAGGTGTGCGCAAGAAGGTATACAATGTGGGAAGTAGTGGCATGCCTGAAGATTACAAATGTTGTGCCTGGAAGAGAAAATCATGATAAAAATCAAAAAAATATTTTAAAGAAAAAAAGGTGGTGGGTGAAGAACAATAAATTTGGAAAAATTGGGAAAAACTATAAATAGTTCATAGACAATTTTTTTCTTACCTTTCCTTTGAGAACTTGTGTGTTTGAGAGATTTAAAGTATGATTATGTGTGAAGAGATAGTGCATTGAAAAAAGTAGAGAATTGAGATGAACCATAGAAAAGTGTTCATGGCCTTGAGTGTGAGATATCCTATGATGGAAGTGAAAGCATGGGGAAAAGGCATGGAAAGAAGAAATGATCAAGGATTAGGGTTCATGAGTAAGGGTTTGAATAATGTGAGTTTTGAGTGCATAAGGTTAGAGAGATAGGGTGTAAAATTATAAAAAATAGATTAAGGAATAAGATAGGGTAGACGAGAGAAGGAAGGATTGATAAAAGAACTTGGTCGCTCGGCACTAGGGAAAATTAGGTAAGCAAGTAAGTTCATTTGGCACCTAGGGAACTTATCCATAAAAATATTGTGGGTTGAGTAGCTGAAGAATTTAAAAATGGCACTAAAGAGGGATCCTACAGCGAAAAGGTCACCCAAGGGAAAAAATAAGAAGAACATTGTTGATGATGCACCAGAGGACTAGTTTTCTAAAATGCAATACCTGCTGAAAGTAGTAGTAGAGAAACCATGGGTATCACACCTGAAAAAATGTAAGATAAGTGATTAGAATCATTGCAAAGAGGTCCATGAAGGAGAGATAAGGAAATATTTTATAAAAGAGTTAGCACAGAGGATGATAGAGGGGAGTTGATCATTGATGAGACGGTGAAGAAGTACCTAGAGAGTGTAGGGGTACTACAACTATACGAGCTACCATACTTTTGGAAACTAGAGTGCCTCTACTAGTGGTTAATGTCTAGGGTACATGAATATTTATTCTAATTCATAGGAATTTGAATGCGCATCATGGACTAATTGAATAGAAGGGTAACTGGCATGCGCATTATAAGAGCATACATTATTCTAGATTTAGAGGATGACAGGTTATTTAAGGCTACAATCGCTCTTTTCAACTATTTACGATGGAATCACACATTTTAAATTCCTAGCATGATTGATCTAGGCACATGGGTAGTAACGCTCTTGGTGAGTTGTAAGTTGGGTGTGTTTGAATGATGGATGAAGGTTAACAAGAAATGGTTACATGTTGCACACAAGATGGCACTGAATAAAGTCTATAACATTACACTCTATATTGTTGAAGGGATAGTTGATAAGGAAAAGGCCTGGGTGAAAATATCCTAGGGCAAAATTTTGTTGTTAATAGTATTTTGGGAGATTAGGGTACCTGACGGGCTAATGGATAAATTTGGATCTACACTATAGATCAAAAGTCTCCTGTGCAATGGTTTGATCCATTCACATGTGATGAGGCAATAAATAAATCCTTAAAAATTACACTTGGATAAGTGGTATAAATGAATGCATGAAGCATTCAAAAATGAATGGCGTGTACCTAAGGAGATACCTTCATTATTGAATGGACAAGAAGAATTTTTGGTGAACCAAAAAAATTTCTTTGGACAATTTGTACTTATTAGTGGATAAATAGGCTCATAGTGCAGTTTCTCTTTTCCTTCACAAAAAAATACTTCCACACTGTAGTGAACAAGATAAAGGATGCATGTAAATTAAACTTCAATGTGGATAGTGTTGACTCTAATTATCATACCTTACACCAGACCTATGTATAATCATTCAGGTTGGCATATGTAGAGATAATGGAATATGATAATATGAGCCTAAGCCCCCACAACTATGATCGTGGGTAAGCATGCCTTTAGGGTATACATCTATCTTAGGCCCAAGTTGAAGGATGGAGAGTATATACATGTGCGATATCTTCATAATTTAGAACCCCCACAGAAGAATCAAATAATAAGAATAATAAAGATAAGGCATGAGGAGAATCCTTCTTTAGAAAAAGGATTAAGGAGAAGAGATAAAGAACGAAGGAGGGTAAGAGGAGGTAGGTGAGGAAGAACAAGATACCACACTTGACCAAAGTAGAAGGAATAAAATTCAAAGGCAATGTAGAGAAAAAAAATAAGTGTGCAAGTATCTCAGAGGCACGTAAGGGGTCCCCTGTAGTCATGCCAACCAAGCCAAGTCTAGAAAAGAAGAAGACAAACCTGGTGAGGAAAAAGCCTCAGTTGATTCATATTAATGAAGAAGAAGAGGAATTGGAGAATAATGAGGTTAAGGAGATAGTGCATGAGAAAGAGAAGTTGCATGAAGATATACCAGTGTGTGAGGAGGATCCAATGCAAGAGGAAGAGAGCACCAAGGGTGGAAAAGATGAGGAAATGTGTAAAGCACATGATGAAGGATCTAAGGGTGATCAAGAGCATGAGGAAGTGCCCAAGGAGGATAAAGTAGAGGAGAAAAGTGATGGGGAAATAATTGTGGAAGGTGTAGGTGTTAACAGGAGGTGACGAGAGCATCACACCCCTCAACATTGTGTACGATATGCCAAAGGGGAAGCGAGGAAGAAGAAGAAAGAAGAAAAACCTCTACAAGAACCTCAAATGTATTTTATTGATGATCAAACAAAGGTACTAAGATCTAGGTTCCAAATCACAATGCCGAAGGAGGAATTTTTTGGTTAGGAATTCTTAATCAGGATGTGGAACTGATACAGACAAAGAAGATACTTTCCTATAGTATGTAGAAACATATTACTTACTTTAAGATGAACCTGGAGGTTGAGCAAAAAAATTCCTTCCTTATGATTGATCCCATCGAGCTTACTGATGAGAAATCCTCCAATGCACTAAAAAATATGGCAACCAAAGTTGCATGTAGAAATATAGATAAGAGAGATGCAATACGAGTGATGCAGGGTGACAAGGAGAAAAAATATAAACAAATACAAAAGCTCGAGGAAATAAGGGATCCAAATAATCTCATTGTGGATTATTATGAAAAAGCGGGAGGAATAATAAAAATCATCACAAGTGCATGCCCTAACTAGTGGACCATTCCCAGTATGTGTATTCCAAAGAGTTTGAATATTTAGAGAACCTAGTGCATATTATGTTGATGGAGAGGAAGAGTGGATAGGAACCAATGGTTGAGAAATTAGCTGAGTTAAAGAAAAGGAATAAGGAAGTAGTTGAGTAGAAGATAGCAGAATATGAAGCTCTGATAGTGGAAGTAAAGGTGGCCATGAGGAAGGCAGAACATGTATTTGAAAATTGCCAAATTTGTGATCCAATTCTTAGCACGCACATTGTGCATGAGGAAGAACTGAAAAAAATTCAATCCACCATGCATAATAGCAAACTCAACTAGGAGAATGTTGTAGACACCTGTAATTTGATCAAACAATTTTATTACTAACATTGCACTAACTATTCTATTCCCCATAAATTGATGATACTTCGTCAATTAGGATTATTTTCTCCTCAATCCTCTTAATTAACTACTATACATTGATTAAGCCTCATATCTTTCCTTTAAGCAATAAAACTTATTATTGGCTAACTCCCACTTCTAAAACATTCAAAATCTATCAAAACCTCCTCCAATTTCTCCCAGAAATCTTCATAAGCTTACTTTCAATTCTTCATTAATCCTAAAGATTAATTAACTTATAATCCTAATCAAAAAGTGTTTTGACTTGTAAAAAGTTGTTTTTAGACTTACCTTTTGTCCCGCATGCACCAAATTCATACCATTCTTGGAACATGAAACCTATAAATAGAACCCTCCTCCTTACCATTTCTTAGAACACTTTTTTCTCCCTTAACATAAACTATAGACATTTATGATCTTATGCATTTCTCCATTGATATTGAGCTAGAATCTTTATAGTGCATCCATTAACTCAAGCTTGAGTGATATGGAGAGAACCAATATGGTCTGGTAGCCATTATTGGTGAGACTCCATTCTAAAACCTTGGGATCACACTAACAATCAAATCTAATTGCTGAGAATATTCTTAGGTTCATTTCAAAGTTAGCATTCAAAGAGTAGAGATTGATTTAGGCATGTTAATTTAATTGTTTTCAAATTTCTATGGCATGTTAAAGAAGTTAGTATCCCTAATATCTTATCTTAACAGTTATTGTTAGATTATTTTAAAGTTTTTGAAACTCTTAGGTGTTTAGTTTTAAGTCTTATAACTTTCCTAATTTACACATGAACACATATGGTATGCCCATTAGGACTTAATCCATAGTCCATAGAAGTTGAGATTTGTGATTTACAACATTTTTTCTAAACATATCATCCATTTTGAGGGTTAAGTAGATTTGTCTTGAGAATTTTGATAACCTTACATGTCTTAAAAATTCCTTTTTCATGCAAAGTTAATGGGTTTTTGTTAGAAATTCATTTAAAAAGAAAAGTTTTGATCTGTTTACAATTTCAGAAATTATTTTTTCATCTTTTTATGTGTTGTTCAAGGCATGCATGCATGTGTTAGAATGGAGCATGCATATGCTCAAACTCATGTGCACTTATAGCAAGGGGCACACATATGTGCCCTGAGGTGCACATACATTTCCTAACCCGCGAGTATGCTTCCTTGTAATTTGGCCCATCTATGATAAAATTTACCATACATGTGTATACGCTTACAAGGGAACACATATGCTTACAAGGGCATGCATACATTTCTTGGGATGCGCCTATGCTTACCCAGCCTTTGTTTTTCTTGCCTTTTTGACAGACGCACACATTCATTTATAGTGGTGTGCACACATCAAGAAGGGAACACAGGTGATTCTCGACCCATGCATACGTTAATAGATGATTGTGTTTTTGATAGGGGCACACATATTCTGCTAGGTGTGGGAATATGCTACTAGGGGTGCACATAAGTTCTAAAGGGTGAGTAGGCGCTGCAGTTTAAAGTTGTAAAATGTGTTAAATTGACAAATGTTTATTTCTTTTGGATGTTTTAAACAATTTGCAGGGTCTTATTGAGTTACACTAAGTGGTTTTCATAATTTAATTTTCATTTATAAGGCTAGGATCACATATGCTCTTCCCTCACACCTTTTAGATGATCTTGGGAATCAGAAATGATTTAACACCTCTTTCATGATTTTTGAACAACACTCCATTAAATATTTATAAGGAAATGAATTTCAAAGTTGGGTAAATGATCCATAGGGATCCAAAATAACTCTACTTCATCAAATCATCCAACAACTAGAAGGAGAAAATGGAGAAAATAAGGTTCTATCAGTATTTTAATAGAACCACCGCTCTGTGCAGAGCGACAGTCTTATAATAGCTTATCTACACAGGGCAACAGTCATGTCACTTTTGATGGAAAAAATAAAAATTAAGAATGAATGGACGTGGATTTGAATCATTTGATTTTTTCCCTTCCCTTCCATGACCTTTCCCATTCTCCAGTGGACAGGAGGACATGAAGGAGGCTATACATACTTGGGAGGGGCTAAGGAATGGATCATTATAAGCAAAAAAAATCATGGGAGTAAGCGTAAGGGTATTCTTAGTGCTGGAATTGAGTTTGTAGAAGCAAGGAGGTTGAGAAAAGATCAAGAAAGTACTTGGGAGGAATTTTGAGACATTGTCAAATTTCCTTCCCTACTTATTTTAAAATTTGTATCTTCATATTTGAATTGGCCAATAAAACAAGTGGGAAGAAAGAGCATTTTCCCTTCCTAACTAGTTTTCCCTCACACTGGGGGTTTCTAGGATAAATTCTTAGTGTTTTTGTTTTAATTCATTTCTCACTTTAAATTTTAATTCTAAAGCATAAGTAATTCAGTCATTCGCTCAAACTATCATTTTATAATTAAAAGTAGAACAACAGTGTTTTAAAGTGTGATTTGTGAGAATTCCAAAGTTGAAAGTTTACAGATTGATTTGGTATCAGAGCTAACATGGATCCAGGACTTTGGTATTCATTCTTGTGATTTGTATGATAGTGACAAGGTCTAAAGGTGAATAAGCTTTACCTTGCGATCTAGAAATTTCTATGAAGAAGCGGAAAAAGAGAATTCATGGACAAATGGAGGAAGAAAACTTGGTCTGTAGAATTGAGATGCTAGAGATCATGATGGATAGAATGTATAGACTGTTAGGATATTAATTTGTACATTATACTTGTGTATTCAATAATTATAAATATTAGTAGTTATATTATTGTTATATAAACAATAATATATTATTAGAGTTGTTTTAAACAACTCATATGATTTGAGTTGTGTATTGTTACGTGAGTAAAAATGACAACTACATAGGATTATTGTTAGAGAAAATTCCTAGTTTATAGGAGTTGCATATTCCTATATATTTGTAATCTGTTCATATGAAGAAAGATAGAATAAATATATTTATATATGTGAAATTAATTAAAGTCTATGAGTTATGTGAAGTTCTTCTCTGTGCAAGTTTGGTTCTTACTTTATATTTGGTATCAGAGCTATTGAAATTCCTATGCCTGTATGATGAGAGTCAATTATTGTTTAATGTAGAAGATTTCAATTTCACATGATAAAATCGTTGGTCAGTACTAAGGATTATGTAGTTGAGTATTCATAGTCAAGTATATTTGCATATCAGTTCTTACATCCCTGGAGGAAGCTTTGGAAAGTTTTAGAATTTTATTCTTATTGCAGATCCAAAGATAACCTTTGGAAAAGTGTGAAGTCAACCGATCTATAATTGTGGACATCATAATTTACAATTTATTTTTTGCATTGTTTGGTTGTCGGCATTACCGTCCATAGGCCTGTGCATTCAGCATGCTTGACTATTTTGCATTGACTTGCTCATTCACGTGGATCACCAAAAAGAGGATTCGTGGACAGTGGAAGCATGGTCAATATTGGAAAATAATATTTTTCATTAGAATCTAAGCATTTTTTACTCTGTCAGATCTGTTATATAGTTTGTTTTCATTTCATCCTTATATCACACCAGATAAAGGAACAAGGCTACTTTTAAAGTCAACATCTCTCACCCATTGTAGTGCAAATCTATGCAAGGAGGATGTGATTCATCAATACACCAAAGGGACATGTTTGGTGAGGCTTTTTTTTAGTTTGGTGATCTGTTTTATGTCTTCATAAAAATTTAACAGAAAATATCATTGTTTTATCTTGGCTGAATACTACTCCTAGATTATATTGGCATCTGATCGATCTATTAATCACAACTCAATCTATTTTTGATAGCATTGGCCTCATACCTCCACTCACTATATCTTCGAAGAGCTACCTGATGAGGAGACCTCCACATTAAACCTGCAAGCTGCCTACACATTACCAAAGTACATATTACTCCTCCTTGCTCACAACTTGCATATGCATTCACGGATCTCATAGTTTTCACCATATGATGTGATCTAAAATTTCCACATAAGTTCGTTCTGGTGCCCATTGGAGATTCATGCACCATAGTACAACCTTCTATCCTCCACGTGCTATCAACTCGAGTTCTGGGATATTTTATCATGTAAGCCTGGTAATATATTCACGTCGGAGTCATTTTTATGGTAGTGTTTACTTATGTTATAAGATTTATATGTTGGTCAAGTAATCCATATTTCTTTTTCATTAGTATCGACTGTAAATTTTCATAAGATTATGTAATTGAGTCCATTAAAACGTGTCAAAAGACCACGTTAAAGTGTTTTAACACATATTTCAAAGCATTAATGTCAAGTGTCTTATTGTTATTATTGTAGTGTCATTTGGTTATAGTGTAATTGTAATAGTGTCATTTATAATTGTGTCATCAATGTATTATCAAAATGTGTCTAGGTGAACAATAGGTTAAGGAGTACATTAATGTCAATTTTTTAAAATATTTTTTGTCATCAAATTGGTGGTCATAGTCTATAGTGTCAAAGTGTCTTTAAGGCATTATTTTTTTATGTAGTCCTTGTTTTTTGTCAAAGTCATGTCAAATAGGTGATTTTAGGTGGTGTCAAGATTCAATAAAAAAATATTGAAAAATATATTAAAAATTTACCTCAGGGACGCATTTTCAGTGTACCCAACGTCCAAAAAATAAAGTGTTTCACATTACGGGAGGGAAGAAAAGAATAAGCTCAATGTGGAAACAAATGTGCTGTATATCCAAATCTGACTGAGCTAAGCAACATACTACTTGAGGATGGAGGCACCAGAGGATGAAGGACAACCAATGACCTCTCGTTAGTCACCAACGACGGGGCCACTTCACTGATTTGGTGGCACATGTGTGTTTTTTCTTTGGAGTGGTGTGCCTTATTTCAACATGTAGCATGTTTTATTTCAACAATTTATTTTGGTGTGGTTTTTAGTGTGAATTGAAAAATAAGAATAGATGTGGTATGTTCTTGTTCACTAGTACGTGGCCATTCCTATTTCCCCTATGCAAAAACATAGCGAAGAACATATAACACAATGAAAGGCAACATCATGAGTCTTGATGAGGTTGAATAGTCAGATGTGTTACTTTTCATACCTAGGTTTGTGGTTAGCCTCTGGAAAACCATTGATGTCTACTCATATGTGTTCCTGCTTGAGTTCCCACACTGCTAGGTCAGATGTGTTCTCTAGAGTGACTAGTTGATAAGCAGATGATTCCTAAGTGTGTTCCCATCCTCGTCAGTTAAATGTGTTCCCGAGAGTGCATGGTTGATAAGAAGTTGATGTGTTCCTTATTCTACCTTTAGTTTGAGTGTGTGTCAAGATCATGAGCAAGCATAGGTGACAAGTTGCAGAGGAAGTGCAAAAGTTCTTTTATTACCATGTAAACATTAAGGGGGGAATGTTAGGATATTAATTTTTACATTATACTTGTGTATTCAATATGTATAAATGTTAGTAGTTATATTATTTTTATATAAACAATAATATATTATTGGAGTTGTTTTAACAACTCGTATGATTTGAGTTGTGTATTGTTACATGAGTAACAATGACAACTAAATAGGTTTATTGTTAGAGCAGCTTCCTAGTTTATAGGAGTTACATATTCCTATATATTTGTAATATATTCATATGAAGAAAGAAGAAATATATTTGTATGTGTGAAATTAATTGAAGTCTATGAGTTATGTGAAATTATTCTCTATGCAAGTCTAGTTCTTAGTTTATATAGACATCAACAAGAGCTCTCAAATCTTCAAAAGATGGCTTCGGTAAAACAAGAGTTCATGGAATCAGTGGTTTGAGCGTTGGCCGAGAAGTTTGTCATAGGGAAGATCCATGAAGAGGAAGATGATGTGGAAGAGCATGAAGAAGAGACTCCAATTGGGAAGGTAAAATATTATCATACTCCCTTTAAAGTTTAAATTAAGAGATTTGAAGGAAAAGTAGATGCAAAGTTGCTTGATAAATGGTTGAAACAATTAGACATCTATTTTATCATCCATAATGTTACTGAGGCACAAAGGATTTCCTTTACATGTCTCAAAATGGAAGGTCATGCTCTGATTTGGTGGGAAACCCATCTATCCACTTGTGAAAAGAATAAAAATCCTATTGTCAGTACTTGGGAGGGATTTAAGGAATTACTTAGAGCTAACTTGTATCCTATTGGCCATAAGACTGACCAGATGATTAAATGGCAGTATTTTAGCCAAGGCAATGGTCAAAGTGTACAAGACTATACTATTAAGTTTTGGAGGTAAGCCATGTTGTTGAGTATGGACTTGGAGGATGATGACATTATGATCAAGTATTTAAAAGGAGCTTCACACTCACCTTTAAATAAAATTCATCTTCACGAAGCAAAAATATCTCAATGAGGTGTGTGTACAAGCATTCCACATAGATGATGAAAGGAAGCAAGGATAAGAAAAGCCAAAGGAAAAAAAAATTCAACACATAAAGAAAAGAAAGAGCAAGGTAAAACAAGTAACAAAGGTAAATTGAAGGGGAAAGGTAAACAAACTGCTACCACTTTGAATACTTATAAAGATCCTAAAAATTTATGTAATAATTGTGATATCAATGGTCATACTGACTCTACATGTTGGAAGTTACTTCTGGAGATGCATCCAAAGAACTGAACCAAGGACTCAAAGAAATCCATGAAAACTATTAATATATAAGGGGAGGTGGAGATAGAGGATGACTCAGATGTAGATGAGAGGCTTGGATGCATGAACACCCAACATGGACAGCTAGGAATAAGAGATGAGGACACTATTCCATATCAAAGTATAGATTAAGAGAACTAAGGTAAATGCTTTGGTCGATATTGGTTCTTAATATAACTTTATTTCTAAAAGCAATTGTAAAGAATCTTGGTCTTGATACCTATGAGCATGCTCATCCATATCCTTTGGGATGGGTGAAGAAGGGCGTTGAAATTTAGGTGACAAGAAGATGGCAAGGTCAAGTTTGGGATCAATTCCCAGTATATTGATGTATTGGAGGCTGATGTTATTCCACTTCATGCATTTGATGTTGTTTTTTGAAGTCCTTACTTGTATATTAGGGATGTTGTATTCATGAGAAGGGAGAACTGATACAAATGGGTCAAGGATGGGATTAGCTACAACATCTGCAGACACTAGCATAAGTCGTGGGTTACTATGGTGAGTGCTAACCAAGAAAAATGACTTATTCAAGAAAATCAAATCAGTTTTGTTTACTTATGTTAAAGGATAAACAAGATGGGGTAGAAGTTTCAGATATTTCTAAGGGATGAAGGATTTGGATAGTATTAGTAAATATTTTCAAGAAGATTTTTAGGCTCCCAGTGGATTACCGACATAACAGGAGGTAAATCATGAGATTCAACTATTTCTAGAGTCCTCTCTACCAAACATCAGGTTTTATAGGAAATCCTTGTTGGAGAGTACTGAGGTGAAGAAACAACTCTAGGAGTTGTTAGAACAAGGTATGATTTATCCAAGCACCTCACCATGTGGGTTCGCCTATTGTGATGGTGCCGAAGAAGGATGGTTCTTGGATAATGTGCATCGAATAACATGGTGTGAATAATATCACCATAAAGAATAGACATCCACTCCCCCACATAGATGATCTCTTGGACTAGCTTCGGCATGCCAAAATTATTCATGAATTTGGATCTCAAGTCAGGTCATCACCAAGTTAGAATGAAGGACGAGGATATATGGAATACTTCCTACAAGACAAAACATGGTTTGTATGAGTGGTTAGTACTTCCATTTGGTTTATGTAATGTACCCACTACATTTATGAGATTGATGAATGATGTATTGCATGAATTCATATATTCATGCATCATTGTATAGCTAGATTATATTTTGATTTTTAGTGCCACATGGGAGGAAATTCTTACACATTTGCAGAAAGTTTTGGGAATTCTCAAGGAGAAATAACTATTATACAACGTGAAAAAGTGTGAGTTTTCTAATAAATTAATTTTCTATCTTATGCACGTGGTTGAAGGAGGAGAGCTATGAGTGAACCCAAAGAAGGTGGAAGCCATCACCAAGTGGCCAAAACCAATGGGAGCCATGAAGAATAGAATTATTTTGGGAGCATTACAATACATGAGGAAATTCATTCTGGGTTTCTCCGCTATTGCAACACCTCTACACATAGTGGCCACAAATATTAAGAGTTGCGACTGGGGTAAGGAACGATGATCATACTTTTGATTTGCTAAAGCATAAAATTAGTCATGTACCAGTACATGCTCTTCCTAATTTGCAAAAACCCTTTGAAGTAGACATGGATGCTGGTAATTATGCTATGGGTGCAGTGTTTCTTCAGGAAGGTAAACATGTATGCTATTATTCTGAAACTTTAACTTTAGCAGTTAAGGGATATTCAATATATGATAAGGAAAATGTATGCACTAGTTTAGGCAATAAAAAAAAATAGAAACATTATTTTTTGGGTAAAGAAACTATTGTGCACACTAACCACAAAACTCTCCAGTATTTTCAAGCACAGTCAAAATTGCAACAGGAAAGGAACTACAAATGGATGGGGATTCCTCTAGCAATTCCATTTGGTGATTAAATACAAGAGGGGTAGTAAAAAATTGGTGGCAGACATATTGTCTAGGCCACCCACACAGGAGAAAGTCTTCTTCTTGGCCACTATCTCTCATATCTAGCCCTTCATGAAGGAAGCTTACGAAGAGGCATATGCCCAAGATAAATACTTTGGGGTGACATTTCAGCAGTTTCATTCCAAGGGGTTGAAAGGATGGGGATGGAATATTGTTATCTCAAGGATGAGCTGCTCTACTGATGGGGGAATATTTGTGTTCCAAAAGAAGAAATGATTTTATTGATGAGGGAAGCCCATGCCTTAAAAGTTGTAGGACATTTTTGGTGTTGGTAAAACCTTAGCACACTTACAAAGGTACGTGTATTGACCCAATATGCAAGAAGAAGTTTCAAAATTTATACGTGGATGTAAAATTTATTGTACCAGTAAGCCTAAGACTAGGAAGGAGGGTTTGTATATTCCTCTATCAGTTCCTAATCATCCGTGGCAGGACATTTCTATGGATTTTTTAGGAGGATTACTTATTTCTAAACATGGCCATGACTATATCTATGTTGTTTTTGATAGATTTAGTAAGATGTGTATTCTTATGGCATGTAAAAAGACCATAAAATCACATGAGGTAGTATATCTTTTCTTTGCTAATGTATGGGTGGATTTTGGCTTGTCGAAGTCTATTATTTTTGACAGGAATTACAGGGTTCTTGGGAAATTTTTGGACTAGTTTGTGGGACAAGATGGATACCAAGTTACAAAGGAGCACAAACCTTCCATCCATAGATAGATGGATAGATGGAAGTGGTGAACAAGACTTTGGTGGAGCTGATCAGAGGGTATAATAGAAAAAATCCAAGGACTTGGGATGAGTCCTTAGCCTATACTCAACATTCTTACAACTAGGTAGTACATACATCCACCATAAAGTCACCATTTGAAACATGCTTGTGATATCTACCTACAAATCCACTGGACATATCAATTTGGAAACATGATGAGGAGGAGATACAAAACTCAATGGTGACTAGAGAAACCAAATTCATTGAGAGGATCGAGAAAATCCATCTCAAGGTGAAAGAACAATTAGAGAAATCCCAAGCCAAGTACAAGGCTAGACATGGTCAACATAGGAGAGAGCATAAGCTTCATGTTGGAGATAGAGTTTGGCTTGAGTAAGGAGAGACTACAAGATCAAGCACAAAAGCTCAAAAACACTACAATATGGACCCTTCACCATATTGGATCAGGCTAGAGAAAATGCTTTTCGACTTGATTTTTCCACCACTTATGTAGATGCACTCAATAGTAAACTATGATAATTTACACCTATATGAGCCATCCGTGCTTTATGAATATGAAGGACTCCATTTTCTACCTTCCATATAAGATTGCATTTTGGACTCATGAGGTGAATTAGAGGAGGACATAGTGTTACAACAGAAGATTAGAGAGATGAGAAGAGGTCCACATGAGTCTTGGTAGGTCAGATTGAAAGGGAAGACACCAAGGTAGGCCCAGTGGTACTCAAAGGAGAAAGTGAGGAAATTATTTCCTCATATACTCCCCACTAAGCTTTTGTGGGACCAGAAGCCTCATAAAAAGGGGAGGTGTCATCCATAGGAAATCAAAAATAACTATACTTCATCAGATCATCTAGCACCAGAAGGAGAGAAATGAACGAAAATGAGGTTCTATAAGTATTTTAATAGAACTACCACCATGTGTAGAGCAGCAGGCCTGTAACCACTGATTCACCAGCGCAAAGGTCCTATAACCGCCGGTCTATGCAGGGTGGTGGTCTTGTCACTTTTGATAGAAAAAATAAAAATAAAGCATGAACAAATGCAAAATTTAATCATCCAACTTTTTCCCTTAACTACCACAAAATTTCCCTTTCTCCAGTACATGGGAGGACATGGAGAAGATTATAAATATTTGGGAGGAGAAAAGGAATGAATCATTCAAAGTAAGAGGACTTCCTGTGAGTAAGTGTAAGAGTATTCTTAGTGCTGGAATTGAGTTTGTAGAAACAACAAGGTTGAGAACAGAGAAAACAAGTACTTGGGAGGAAGTGTGAGACATTTTCAAATTTCCTTCTGTACTTATTGTAAAATCTATATCTTCATATTTGAATTGATCAATAAAACAAGTAAAAATAAAGAGAAATTTCCATTCCCGATTGGTTTTCCCTCACACTAGGGGTTTACATGATAAAATTATTGGTGTTTGTGTTTTGATTCATTTCTCTCTACAAATTTTAATTCCAAAGCATAAGTAATTCATGTCACCAGCCCCAAACTGTCATTTTCTAATTGAAAGTAGAACAAAAACATTTTAAAGTTTGATTTGTGAGAATTCCAAAGTTGAAGGTTTACATATCAGTAAAAAAGAATAAGTTGTGAATTTTATTTGTAGTTTTTATTCATTATTTTCTAAATAGTTGGGTTTATTTTTGCGTATGCTCCTCCTTTGCATCTTAGGATGATCTTGGGAATCAGAAACAACATATAATCCTCTTTTCATGATGCCTTTAAATAATAATAGTTGCATGAAGGAACATATCACTTGTGAAAGAATCAGGATCTAAAAAATATATAACGTGTTTGTTGTAGGTTGCTAATGGTGGTTTTAAACCTCATTTCATAAGCCAAAAGATAAGAAAACCCACCACATTCAAAACACTTGATATGCAGGTTCGGATAAGGGTAAACCCGTCTACTTTAAACTAGGATAAACTCCCTTTGGAACAAGCCTTAAGATAACAAGAAGGATTCTCCTATGAACCCCAAAGTAGTCCACACAAGAGGGAACCTTTTAGATGAAATGGGAAGTGCTTTTCCTACCTACTTGACTAGTTTGCACTTGTGAGTTTAGAATCAAAATTATCTCCATTGCGACCCTAGTGTAAATAAAACTAAATGCATTTTATTATCATTGTATTTAAGGGTCCAAAATTAAAGTTGGGATACTCCAAGGTTTAGTTAGTGCAACTTCCTTGGAAAACCGCACTCCCAGAGATATTTTATGACAACTAGTTGAGAGAACCAAATAGGAAGCTATTTCCTATTGGATCCAACTTTACCATATCAAACCAAACATGTTTTATAAATATTTATCGAATTAATAAATTGTTTGGAGTTGAAACCTTATTATTCAAAAAAGGAGAGAGTCCATCCAAGTTTGAAATAAGTGTCATTCATCATAAAAATTACAAAGCATTACATTATCTTATTTTCTCACCCGCCTTAAAGCAAGGTGAAACTCTACCAAAGTGACGCCAAGTATCTTTCAAGCTCACTTGATCTACACCTTTGCTATCTTTTTTTTCATTTTTGGAAAAAGGAGAACAACAAACATGGATACTACTAGAAATAATCATGTCCACCACTTTTGTAGTCTACTTGGATGACTAGGTCTTCATGTATTAGTAAACCCTTTTTCTAAAACCCATATTGAGATGCATTATCATCATAACTAGGCTTGAGTCTTCATTGTTCTTCCTTAGAAGTTTTATGTTGTTTGCATCACCTCACCAAAATTACGATACTTACATATCATTTCTAGTAAACATAATCTAAGTGTCTATATTGTGACGTTACGATGTACATCTATTAACAAATCCTTAGCGTACATTGACGTGGTTTTATTTAAAACATTACCTCAATATAGAAAGAGTTTTGATTACTTTTTTATGTCGTATCGATAATAGTGTGATACTAATACCTCACTTTCTCACAAATCTTGGGTAATGTATCCTAGTAGTATTGTTGTGTAGCTCGCATGTGTAACCTCCACTTGTTTTAGGGTTTAGGTCTTGTTTGTCTCTAAACTCGTCATAAGTATCCTTTCATTGATGATCATGTTAACCCTTTTCTAATGCTTACACCTTGTTCATTTTGAACTTGACTTAAGTATTGAAATTATGTTAATCATATAGCATCAAACTATCTTTGAAAAACATTAGGCGTAGGGTGTAGTTTCTTGTTGATTGATTGGTTTGTAAAAAAATCGCATGATTGTTGCTTATCAAACTCATAGACTTGATTGATTCATTATTATTTAGCCCATTATTGACATGCTTTGAGACCATAAAACACATTGTTACACATTATACTTAGGATTGTTCATATCCTTGATTACATTAGATAAAACCTTGTGTAAAAAAAATCACAATGCTCCCTATCACAAGAATGGAATCCAAGAAACGTGAGTTAAATCCTTTTCTAGGACACAATCTAGGTCCCCTCTTCTTTGAGGCAAAAGAAACAGATGGGTTGATTGATCATAGTGTAGATGAGAGTGATTCATTTCAAGATATCGACAAATCTGATGTCACTCACTTTGTTGACTTCCTATTCTGTAATATAGATCGAGTTCTTACATAAGTTTTAGAGCTAGGTGCCACAGTACCACTAGAACAAGAAGCCCCTAGCCAAGATATTAATAAGTAAGAAGAATAAAGACAAATACCTCCCCTCACTAGCATGGATGATAACGTTGAGGGAAAACATGCTTCCACCTCTGATACCAACATTGAAGTTGAAATTTCATTACAAAGAGGTAGTTCTCAGTTGTCACTATTTAAATTTTTTTAAAAGACTAAGATAGAATTTGAACATGAGGAGTTACCCCCTCCTCAAAATGACAAAAAAGAGGACACTCAAAATAAGAAAGTCACTATACAAAATCAAATACAAAACCTTAGCCAACAGCTATCAAACTTGGCTTCCTCTATAAGTAAGAACCCAAGCAAGGGTGTACGTCCACAGAGACCTAGGACTAAATTTAGTGAACTTTACACTAAACCTCAAGAAGATGAATTCTTCAAGAAAGGTCAAATTCCTAGACCATCTTCTCCTACAAAATAGAAACTCTTTACGAAAGAGTTACAATCGATGAAGAACATGCTTACGACCTCCTTCAAGAAAGTAACGAAGGCCATAACAAAAAGTATCAGTATGAGGAGTTATGTCCTTATCCTTTAGAAAGAGACATGTTGTGGGAACCATTCATAAAGAAATTTGATTTTCCTAAATTTGATAAATATAAAGGAAAAGGTGATCCTCGTGATCACATCAAGGACTTCTATATGGCTTGACAAGAAGTAACTTTTAGTGAAAATTACCTAATACATTTTTTCCCTCGCAGCTTATGATGACAAGCGTTAGAATGGTTCCTTCATATACTAAAAGGGATGATATTCACGTTACCCATGCTAGCAAATAAATTTATGCATCACTTCTCATTCAAGATGTAAACTGATGTAACCATATGAGATTTATGTATATCTAAGCGAAGACCAAATGAAACCTTCATCAATTTATTACAATGCTGGTGTGGGTTAGCTAGCCACTTACCTTGTGTAGTTCCTGAGAAACAATTGTTTAGTATGTTTGTGAATAATTTGAATATGTTCGTGCCTGATTTGAGAAACAATTGTTTAGTGTAGTTCTTGAGAAACTGCATCACTAACTTCAAGGAAGTTATCAAGAAAGGAATCCAAATTGAGAAAGATTTACTACCAAAGGAAGCAATAAAACCATTTTTGAAAGATAGACAAGAGTCAAAACATATGGAAAAACATAAATTATTTAACAAAAACAAGAACGTTGGAGGAGATGGCATCACTCGACTCTAGACAAGTTCAAATAGTTCAAAGTGGTCCTCTTTTAAAACTTACAAAAGGACCTAGTAAAAATATGATTAAACGATGAGTGTTCACTCCCCTTACACACTCATTATGCATGATTTTGAGACAATTAGATGTGGTGAACATGGTTCAATATCTTACCATGGTGCCTTAAACAGATAATGAGCCCAAACCAAAATGGTATAAAGATCTTGACTATTGGGATTTTCATCGTGTCAAGTGACACAAAAAAAAAAAAATTAAAAATGAGACACTTTATTCAAGACCTCATTGAGAATTGGAAGATTGAAGTGGAATCCCCTAAATTAGGAAAAGGACCTAATGTAAAAATGGGAATATTTAAACAACCATTTTCTAAGCATGATATACAAGTAACGAAAAATATAGATCAAGTTCAGTCATCTGATGAATATAGAGCTACAAATTATGTGTATACTTTGGCTAATAATCCCTTTGATTCACTAATAGGTTGTGTCCATTCATCCAATGAGCATGTAAACACCATCAGAATCATTAGCAATTATTGCATCGTGGCAACACAATTTGGTCACCTTGTGATTCCAGAACCTCCTTGTCATACCCTTAAGAAAACTAGTATGATTTGTTGGATCAAATTGAGAAAACCAAGACTAAAATTTTGATCTTAGAACTTCTCAAGATATCAAGCTCTCATAATGATATCCTTTATAAGACCCTTTAAGGATCAAGAGTGTTAACATATGTCGATCCTTCACACCTCTAAGCGTGGTCATGAACCTTTCTCTTAACGGATGCATTTCCTTTGACCAGAGTGAAGTCCCACTTAATAATCACATGCATAATTTACCCATGTACATTGAGGTATTTGTTACTCATAGAAAGATTAAAATATTTCTTGTGGATAACGGTTCAGGTTTAAATATTTACACCTTGAAGCTAGTCAGATAGATAGAGCACACAGAAGTAGATCCGGATTCTCACATAATCACAATTACAACTTATGATAATGTCAGCCGTGAATCAGCTAGTACCATTGTGCTACTTATGGAAGTAGGGCTATCAAATCATGTCATAAAGTTCCATGTCCTTGATATGGACCTTCCTTATAATATGCTTTTAGGTTACCCATGGATCCATGCCATGTATTCTACAACTTCCACTTTTCATCAACGCATTAAGTTATATCATGAGGGGTAGAACATCACTGTCTTAAGAGATCATGGGCCATTTGCACATTATATAGTGTTACAAAGTTTTTCTCAAGAAGCATATGAATTTCCTTCAGCATACATTGCTATACCATTACAAATAGAAGATTTGAAATGTCGAGTTGATCTTGACACATTATAGGCTAATAATAAATATCCTTCCTCTTCACTCTCTTCCTTCACCTCAAGGGAGCTAAAGGCTTCATCATATGGCCCAATTGACAATTTCAATCTTTAACATGCCATTTTGGTCTCTTACCTCTCGTTATCACCTAAAACATGTGGTTGGCCTGATTTATAGTTCAAGAGCTATCAGGATAGTTTTCCTATTCCCTTTGAGAAATTTGTTCCCCAAGGAATTTTTTTAGACGAGAAAATGTTGGATACACCTACAAGTTTGATCCCCAAAGGAACAAAATCTTCATGTCACCAAAGAACATAGAATGATGTATGCCATGGGCTATCAAGGATTTGGGTATGGTAAAAATGCACAAGATAGAATAGAGCCTATCCTAATCCCTCATTACAAATGCAATAAACACGACCTTGACATTAAGCATCATAGGGCTCCACCATTTGAAATTGAAGACACTTCTTTGAAATGTGAGGATGATTTGCCTCATTCGGAAAGTGACGCAAATTCCTATTGTAGCATATATGAGGACCTGTCCTCTACTAACCTTTTTTTGGATTTCATCGTCTTTATCCCTTCCCTATATAATTCCCAAGCCAATTTCCAAATTACCCTTGATTTTCCAGCCTCATTGATTAGGACCAAAAATTTCATGTGTTAGTTGATTTCTTTGAAAATGATGAGGAAATAAAAGAGTTCATGGGTATTTGGGATGCCACTCCAATTAGTGACCATAAAAAGGGTTTCTTCGTTGATTTGGATGCATGTACATACTTTGGGGAAAAGGTAGAGTTGTGTGGTCATTTAAGCAAGGGAAAAAAAATCCTACATAAAAGCCTTGTAAAAAGAATAATTCTAAGTCCCATAGTGAAAACCTCTTTGAGGCACTTATGGAAAAACAAACAGAAAACTCAATGGAAAAGATAGTTGAACCACTTGAAGATAACAATATCTTTGAGCCACCTATAGAAGAGGATCTTACTCTCCCTCCTGATCCTATGTGTATGGAGGACACATCTAAAATTTTGATCGAGGAGACTATTAGTGTTAACATTGTGTTAGAAGAGGATCCAAAAATAGTAAAGTTGGGAGCTTCACTATTGGCACATGAGCTAAAAAAATTTGTGGCATTGCTAAGAGAATTTGTAGATATATTTGCATGGTCTTACATAGATATGCTAGGTTTGGACCCAACCTTAGTCATGCATAACCTTATTGTGCACCCATATGGCAAACCTATCAAATAGAAATTAAGGAAGATGCACTAACGAGTTGCACTCCTGGTCAAAGAAGAACTAGAGAAGCTATTGGCAGTAGGTTTTATCAGACCTATTGACTATTCAGAATGGATATCAAACATAGTGTCAATACAAAAGAAACTAGTGGGTATCTGAATCTGCATAGACTTTAGGGATATTAATAAATCATACCTTTAAAATGATTTTCCTTTTCCTAACATTGACATGATTATCGATTCAACAATGGGTTATGAAATGGTGTCCCTCATGGATAGATTTTCAGGCTATAACCAGATTAAGACTGCAAAGGAAGATCAACATAAAATTGTTTTCACAGCCCCTTGGGGAACATTTTTCTATCAAGTGATGCCTTTCAACATCAAGAATGCCGAAGCCACTTATCAAATAGAAATTACAGTCATCTTCCATGACATGATGAATGAAATCATGGAAGACTATGTGTATGATATCTTAGGAATGTTCATGACCAGAGAAGAGCACCTGGAAGTGCTGAGGCATATATTTCAATGTCTCTGAGACTACTAATTCAGATTGAATCCCAAGAAATGTGTCTTCAACATATAATTGGGAAAGATATTACGTTTCATTGTGTCAAGGAGAGGGATTGAGGTAGATCCTGCTAAATTTTTAGCCATCACTGAAATGCCTCCACCCAATAACTTTAAGAAGTTGTGCAACTTACAAGGTAAAATTCAAGCAATCCACCAATTCATCTCACAACCTGTGGATACTTGCCATCCTTTCACAAATCTACTCAAGAAATATGTCACCTTCAATTGGGGTCTTGAATGTCAAAAATGCTTTGAATTTCTTAAACAATATCTGACTATCCCTCATGTTCTCATGCCGCCTACCCAAGGAAAATCTTTGTTATAGTACATTTCAGATACCTAATACACTATTGGTTCACTGCTTTCCCAATACAATATAAGCCAAAAAGGGAGAGAAATTTATTACCTTAGCTGCACTTTAATCACATATGAGCTAAATTATCCCCATATTGAAAAATCTTGCTTAGTTGTGGTCTTTTTCTTCCAAAAGCTTTTCCACTATCTTCTCAATAACAAAACCAAGTGATGAGACCCTTTAATTACTATTTTAATTGTCTTATTTGTATACACTCATACTTTTTTTTTATCCTGGTTCTCCTCTCAAAACATCCACTTGAACTTAAAATTATGGCACTTATATATTAATTAATATAACTATTACCAAGTTACTCTATTTCATGGATTTTGAATGTGCATGTTAATCTTTTTGATATAATGAATGATTATTAGTTATTTGTATGAATGACATACTTGTTTGCAAGAAGATGTTATATGTTTCCACTAACATCCAACTAAAGAAAATCTGTCACAATGCAAAGGGACTCATCCACAACAACTAGGACTCATCCGCAACAAGGCACCTACAGTTAAGGTAAAACACACTCAATATAACATTATGATTGTGGGAAGCTTGATCAAAAAGAATGCTTCACCTAAGTATGTACATGTCAATGAAGAATAAGTTATGAAAACAACAGAATATCTCATGCTAATACCTAATTATGTTGTGCAACTACAACTGTGGAACTAGTTGATTTAATTTGATAAATGGTTTTTGAATGAATAGTTAGTTATGTTGTTGTATTATAACACCTTTCCTCAATTCAGATTGCATACATATGAATCTACAGATTCCTTTGTATTGATATTGTACTTAACCAAAATTTAACTATTAGTTAAAGGAGTCTCTTCACGTCTCTGTTGAATATAAAGAGAATGGAGAGACTGTATTAAGGGAATCGATAGAATCATAGGAAATGAATTGTTGTAAGTTTCATTAGTAATTTTCATGTTGATAAATAAAAGTATGAGTTCTATAATTTTTATATAGACATAATCCTTAGGAATGTTTAGCACCCAAGGTAGGTCCCACTTGCAGTTTCTAAACCCTTTTCTTTTTGTTTATTGTTTTAGTTCCTTACATGTATAGATTAGAATTTCAGCAACTCATTCCTTAACTTATGTTATGCTTTTGTCTTCTTATTAATTATCTATAGAATTTCCTTTCATATGCAGTGTAGTTTATCTTTTTAGCATTGCATTCCCAAATGTTGTGAGAACAATATTTTAGTTTATACCTCTTGAGCACTTGTAACTGTATATACAACACTGGTAGAGTTGAAAGTTTACGTTCCTAGGTATGATGAATAAATGAATGTTGATTAGTGAACAACATATTATTTTTTGTGAGTTAATTCACACCACCATTTTTGGCATTGTTGCCAGGGACACCGCCAAGTTATTAAGGTTTCTGTGAGGGTTTTTCATTCCTTAGAAGCAGTCTATGTTTTAGGAGTTTACCTCAAATCAAACCCCCTAACAAATTACCATTGAATGATTTGAGTAGTTGATGTATGCACCGTATAAGGGATGAACATGGTAGATTTTTACCTAATCCAAAAGTATCACAAATATCTTCATTTAAATTTGAATATTATGAAGAAGAAACCTATGCACTTGGTTTTCTTTTGAAGATAATACTCCAAGTGATAGTTCTTTAGCTATTTATAAGAAGCTAGGAATGGAAGAAGAAGAAGACTAGAATGATCAAAATAGGGAAACCACCTTCAAGTTACCAATCACTGATAATAATGTAGCTACAGGTATGAAGAATATTTATCCATCAACCTTGCAAAATTTCCATGGAGCTACACCAGAATATCTAGACACCTTTCTCTTTGAGTTTGATGTTTTGTGCAAGAGCTATGATTATACCACTAATGCACATAAATTGAAACTATTTCCTACAACACTAAAAGATGAAAATTTAAGGTGGATCATGGGATTGGGAAGGAATTTTGTTACTACATGGGCACAAATGAAGGATAAGTTCCTCAATAAGTACCAAGACTATTGCAGACCAAGCAGTAGAGGAGGTGATGAAATCTACATGATGCAAAAAAAAGAGGATGAACCATTAGAGGACTATTTGGAAAGGTTCCTATTCTGCATTTAGAATTTAAGGCACACCACTTACATATCATTTGAATCCTTAAAATTACTCTTTTTTAAAGGACTCGGAGTGAAGACATGTATGCCCTTAATCTGATAGGAGCAAGAGATATTTCAAAGGATAATTTTGAAGAGATTTGTGATGCCTGTAAAAAATATTCAAGAGATACTATAAAGAGAGTAAGGAATGTAAGATCGTGAGTTGGATTATATACCAAAACAATGGGAGAAATCTCTAATTCTAAGATTGTTAGAATGTTCAAAAACATGAATCAGGATATTGTTAATGATATGGCCAATCAAATAGATGTTCTAGATGCCAAAAAGAAGAAATAAGATGTAAAAGCAACATTCACAGAGTATTTTCATGCACGTAGAAGAAAGAAATCAGACTGTAGATGTAGAGAATTGGCCAACATTACTCAAGAAAGAGAGTATTTTTCGTGATTTTAAAATGTTGAAGATAGAAGATGGCCAAGTTTTCAATGTTGCTTAGAGGAAACCATGGCCACCAAGGCAAGAGGTATGACACAAGACCATATGTAATCATTTCAAAATTGGTCTAATAATTCATATATGCAGCCCCCACCTTGGGATAACCTTCAAGGATGGGCCTCATATCCTAACCAATACCAACAATAGTGAAAAATGCAATACCAAGGCCAACCACAAAAACAATGGCAACAACCTCCCCAATCATGGAAATATCCCTAGAGGGGAAAATAGTGGAATAACCCACCTCTTAATTACCAACAATATTATCAAAAACATCCTTATCAGTAGAAACAGTAAGCTCTGATGCCTAATCCCCAATCAGGATCCCAACCAAAATCTACACAACTACCTACTCAACCAACACCTAATCCTAACAATAAAGTTTCTCAACCATCCTATTCCACTGAACCAACTCAATACCATACCTATTCTGTTGATATCAACAATATCCATCTTCGCTCAAAAAAAGCACTTCCTTCACTAGTTGGACCTACCATTATTGAAATTTGAGAAGAACCACAGTTACTACATGATGACCCACAACAAGGATAGAAGACATTGCATGATGACTCGTAACAACCCGCATAGAACTATAACAAGCATAAAACACAAGATAATGAGCCACCATTTCCTAAAAGGTTACAAGAAAGGAAGAATCACCTCAGATCATAATATGATTCTAAATTTTTCAGTCAAATTAAAGATATCTATGTCAAAATACCATTGATACAAGCTATTAAATATGTTCCCATCTACAATAATCTAGTTAAGGACCTATGCATTAAGAATATAGGAAGGAGAGGAAAGACCCATCTATTATACATGTCATTGAGTAATTAGCTGATATTATGCTTGGAAATTTAGTTCTGCCCAAGTATATAGATCTAGGCATCCCTTTAGTAAATGTCACAATTAATGGTATAATGATAAAAAACACACTGATTGACCTAAGGGGAAAAATAAATGTAATGAAAAAAAAAATCATGGATGATTTGAAATTGGAAGGATTAATACCACAACCACAGTCTTGCAGCTTGTAGAAAGATCCACTGTAAAGCCTAAAAGAGTTTTGGAGTATGTGGTAGTAGTGGTAGACTCCTGGGAGTACCTTGTCAACTTTATTATTCTCCAGCCAAAAGAGATCTTAGGGGGATATTCTATCATCCTAGGAAGATGATGGTTAAAAACTATCGATGCATTCATTGGATGCAGATATGGAAATATGATCAACTCCAATGGAAGTGACACCAAAAATATTATTCTCTACCCCCTTGCATAGCCATTTAATGAAGAAGACCAAACCATTTGGGTGGAGGAACCAGAAGAGGACCAAAGCTCAGTTTAACAACTCATGATGTTGGATAATTCATGTATAATAGAATTAAAGGAGGAGGATTTTGTTATTTCAAACATTCTATAGAATAATTATGGTAAAAATGATGAGGAAGATGGAAAATTGCAATATATAAGTTGTCCTGGAAATCAAATCTTACCTCAGTAGAGTACTAAGAATGTTCTAGAGAAGAACTGCATCCTACACCAACTTTTTACACATGATTGTATCTTGAATTATGTAAGTAGAAGCATATGCTCCATGATTGATATTTCCAAGAAAGTGGATATTACACTTGACAAGCCACTCAATGTGAAAAAAACATTAAGCATGCAAAAAGAGTGGTTGTTAGTTGCACTTATCAAAAAACACAGGACAACATTTGCATGGGATTATGGAGACATGCATGTAATCCATCCTAAACTTTGTAATCATAAGATATACATAAAGGACAGTTGTAAGCCAATAAGATAGCCATAGAGACGAATGAACCCAACAGTGAGGGATATATTGAAAGAACAACTAAAGAATTTATTGGATGTTGGATTCATATATCCAATTTTAGAAAGTCAAAGGGTGTCACCACTTGTTATTGTACATAAAAATAATGGAAAATGGAGGATCTGCGTGGACTATAGGGTGTTGAATGCAAAAAAAAAGAAGGACCATTTATTACTTCCTTTCATTGATCAAGTACTTGCCACACTTGCTGGTAAGAAGTATTTTTATTTTCTAGATGGTTACAATGGCTACAACCAAATTCAAATTGCACCAAAAGATCAGGACAAGACCAAATTCACATGCCCATGGGGAATTTTTTCTTTGTTCTTCCCTTTGGTCTGTGCAATGCACCTGCCACGTTTTAGAGAGAAGTTATTTACATCTTCTCAAATCTAACCAATGATTACATGGAGGTATACATGGATGATTGTATAGTCCATGGTAGCTCATTTGATGAAGCAATGAATAAATTAGAAAATTTTCTCAAGAGATGCAAACAACATAATTTGTCCTTAAGTAATTAAAGATGCTACATGATGATGTCTGAGGGGTTAGTATTAGGTCATTATCTATCATCTGCTTGAATCCAGGTAGATCGAGCTAAGATATCAGTGATTATTAACTTGCCAACACCTAAGAAGCAGAAGGACGTAAGGAGTTTCTTGGGCCATGCTGGGTATTATAGGAGATTTATCCAAGATTTTAGCATAATTGCAACACCATTATTTATTTGATTAGGAAAGGATGTTACATTTGTATGGACAGAGAAATGTGAAGCTACATTCCAAACTTTGAAGCAAATGTTAACTTATGCACTTGTTCTAAGAGGACCAGATTGGATTTTACCATTTCATCTACACATTGATGCCTCTAATCATTCCATTGGAGTTATTTTAGGATAGAAATATGGGATACTTAATTATGTAATATATTATGTCTATAAAAATTTGCAGCACAATGAGCTTAACTACATGGTCATTGAGAAAGAAATTTTAGCCATTGTATACACCATCAAAAAATTTAGGAACTATATCATAGGATATCCAATTTTTATCCATACAGACCATGTTGACATTAAATATTTGATCAACAAACTAGTTGTAAGTAGCAGGATAATCGAATGGTTGCTTCTCTTACAAGTTTTTTAAGTAACAATTGTTGATAAGCCTGGGAAAGAAAATATTGTCGCACATTTTCTCTCATGAATGGAAAATGATAATGAGGAAGAAAAAGTGGATGTATATTATCAAGATGTACACGTCTTTTCCATTTCGACCAAGACACCCTAGTATGCTGATATAGCCAACTATTTGGTTTCAGGTAAGACACCTCCACACTATCTATATTCTGAAAACAAATATATTATAGAGAAAAGTATGAATTTTCATTGGATAGATGATTTCTTATTCCACGCATGGAAGGATAATATTATGAGAATATGTATAGGTGATGAGGAAATTTATGATATCCTCAAAGCCTACCATAGTGAGCCATGTGGAGGACACTTTGTCTATAAAAAGGAATACGTGCATAAAATATTAACAATAGGGTATTATTAGCCTACACTACACAAAGATGTAGCACTGCATGCAAGAAGATGTGATAAGTGCCAAAAAATGGGAAAGCCTACCAAATCAGATGAAATTCCATTGCAGCCTCAACTTGTATTGCAACCATTTGACAAATAGGGATTGGACTTCATTGGTCCTATTAATCCTAAGTCTCAATAAAAAGAGTAAATTCTGGTGTGCAAAGACTACCTCACCAAATGGACAAAAGTGAAAGCATTACCAAATCAAAAGAGTGAAACTGTTACAAAATTCCTATATGACCATATATTTACAAGGTATGGTGTGCTAAGAGAGATTGTCACAGATCAAGGTACCCACCTCACTGTTGAAGTTATTGTTGATTTGGATATAGAATATGAAATCAAGAATAACAATTCCACACCTTATCATCCATAATCCAATGGCCAAGTTGAAATAAAAAATGAGAGAAATTGAAGCCATCTTTACAAAGACTATTACATTACATAGAAGGGATTGGTTAGAAATACTTTCAGAGGTAGTTTGGGCATTCAATACCACATGTAAAACAACAACTAGATTTACACCTTTTGAGCTACCGTACGGTAAGACTAGTTGTTCTCCCTATTGACTTCGAGCACAAGACATTAAGAACTGCATTGATAATTGGGCATATATTTGTCTTAATCTTAGAGGAAAAGGATTCTTCAACTCAATGAGTTGGATGAAATGAGAAGGAAAACTGTTCATAATACATAGATGATACAAAAACAAAGGATCAAGTGGCATGACAGGTTCATCAAAATAAGGTAAATTTCAAAAAGGTGATTAGGACACTTCTCTTTGACTCCAAATACAAAGACCACATGGGAAAAATTAGGACAAGAGTGGCTAGGTCCATATGAGATTGAGAAAATATTTTCCTAATGGAGCTATGTGAAACTCACCACCACTTGATCCTAGTGAGATTAAAACTACTGGTGAATGGCCATAAATTGAGGTTATATAAAAAGTAACCAGATGATAAGAACACCTTCATCCAATAGTTAAGAGGGGGGCCAGAGAAGGATGAAAATGAAAACATCAGAATTGAGAACAAAAGTTGAACCTGATGGTTCATCTTCTGAAGTTTAGGGGAGTGAGATTTTTCAGTGGCCCTGGTTTATCTAGCTTTGGATACCCCAGGGAGGAATAAAAGTGATGTGATCAACCTTCATGGTGATCAACACCACTCACTAACATGTTTTTATTTTATTTGCATTTATATTTTGCAGGATTTGGAGTATTTGCAGTAAGGTGTGCATAATCTCTGATGAAAAGAGATGGTGCAAAGACTAGAGCATGTCCACTTGCAGAAGCATGCAGTAACATGCAACCAAATCCTGTTTTTCTTTACTTTTTGATAGAAATTGGTTGTATGAAGAATCAAGAGCCCACCTAAATGAGCACAAAAATATGAAGATAGTTAGCACCATAAAAATTCAATCTTCCATCTCCGATGAATAAATTGAGTTCGTTATGGATGTTTATTCTATACAACAACACCTGCATCAATTAGGACCTGCAACAACACTACTTGTAACCACACAATACCTTAACATGCAACCTCATGTATGCATCCAATGAAGCGAGCTCCAACAAGGCACATGTTGCAATCATACGACATATATCTTAAGTTAAGTGCACTCGATTTCCTTTAAATAAAGTAGTGCTAGAATAATTATATTTAATTAATATGTGTACCAAGTCATCAATAAAATTTAATTATCATAATGTTCCGCTGCCTTCTATAAAGTGACATGTCTCCCACGTGATTCTACCTCGTCACCTCACATGGGTGTATCCTTCAATCCAAATTAATGCTTACATTTGCAAGTTACGTGCAAGCTTGGTTGTAAATTTCAAACAGGAACAACATTTGAGTTCTTTCGATCATTTGAATTTTACATCACCAATTCCAATCGAAGAGAAACCTCCTGCTTCGTAGAATTTGTAAAAGTTGTAGAAGTTACATAATGGGTGGAGACTTGATAAGAAATGAACCCACAAATCCATTCACAGCTGTGGAATCAACCACAAATTCTACAATACTTTCATGATAACAACTGGATGGACTACATCAATAAGTTCCAAGGTTTGCAATGAGTTAATAGTTACATAGAATTTTCCACCACCTTCAGGGACAGAACATGCAACAGGATCAAGGGTTTTCTAAGTTAAGGTTGATGATGAAATATTGGCCGTAGTCACTAGACTACCAACAGACAGGCGAGATGTATCATGTGAAAATCCAATCCAGAGGAAGCTCAAGAAGAGTTTTCATATGAGGAAGAAAACTTTATGTAACAGAAAAGACAAGGTACTTTATGAACTTCTTTAAATCCCTTTTGGGAATATGTCTCTGAATTATATCGTAAAATATTTTACTTGTGAAGGTCGATTATTCATGGTTGAATACTGTCCATTTTAAACTGCTAAATCATTTGCAAGAATGAAAGACATGTAAATGTACCAAATTTCTTGTATGAGAGTTTAAATAAGATGAGTAGGGAGTCACAAAGGAGGAAGGTCTGCCTTGTCTCACCATTGTTTTGTCACTTTAGTTGTAAAAAATGCATTGGGAACTGAGCATACTGCATTAAATTAGGGAGACTTTGCAAGAGCAAAGCATATTTCTGATCTATTGGGGAAGGGTAAGAAAAAGAGAAGAAGCTCAACTAGTTCTTCTATTCCTCCACTTGAACCCTTAGTTTCAGAAAACCCTACTCTTGCAGAAACCCCCATTCCTTTAAAAGTTTCCATACCTTCCAAAACACCTGTCCATGAGGAACCTCCATTTCCAGAGAAAGGCCCTAGGCCCGTATCTCCTGATAGGGTTCTTGTTGTTGAAGCATTGCTAAATATATCAACCCCAGAGTATTCTTCCTCCAAAGGCAAGAGGAAATATTCCAACAGAACCTATGAGCCACCAAGGAGATCCCATAGACTCAAAACTAAAAATCCAAAAACTTCAAAGTCTAAACGAAATATTTAAATTTCCCTGGAGAGTGATGAGGAGGGGACGAGGAAGCAAGAGGAAGTTATTCCAATGGAAGTTGAGTAGGAAGTTCCTATAGTCACATATGCAGACATAGTCATGGAGGAATAAACCAAGGAGGTGGAAAAGATGGAAGAAAAAAATTTAGGTGAATAACCTGCTCATCAGATCCCTACTGAACCCATTGAGGTTCAAACAGAGGTTGTTCATGCTGGGGAAACCCATATACAACATGAAGAAGAAGTGTGAGTTGAAGAAATTGAAGTTTTAACCAATGATCATAGAATCCCCGAGGAAACAGAGACTGTTCATGCACAACATGAAGAGGATATAATAACCAAACAATTTGAGGAAGTAACTTCTGCCTATGTAGATGATAAAGGAAAGCCTCATGAATTGTTAACAAAAGCAATACATGTGACACATAACAATGCCATGGATAATGAATAAAGTTATCCACTTGGTATGGAAGATACAATTGACAACATTGCCCAGAATCTTGAGATAGAAATTTCCCAAGAATCTAGTGAGCCAATGCACATATATAGCCCTTTAATTGCTCATGTAGCCCTAGAACCCGTGTCTCAACCATCCAAATTGCAGTCACATGTTTTCATAGAATAATTTTTTAGAGAGCCTCCTAGGCCAGTCTATAGAAATATGACAATAGAAACCAATTAATAATATTGGGTGAAAAAGTTTGAGAATTATTGTAACAAGCTACAGAGAAGGTGGGAATGAGAAAAGGAAGAGTTACTCTTCCAACACCACATAGGTAGGTAAGGGCCAAGGAAAATGAGATTGCAAGGCTTAAAAAGAAACAAAAAGATACAGTGTAGGTAACAAATGGAATTTTCAAGTGTAGACCACCATCAAATATTTATTGTATCTTCTTAAAGGAACAAATGTTGCAATTGAAATACACTTGTATCAACAATGACATACCATTTGATATCAGTGGAACTAGGCCATTCTTCAGAATGTATCTAAAAATTCCCCATGGAATCTAGTCACTTCTTTGTGAACTGTATATGTTTAATCATGCTTTAGAATATGAAAGAGACTGGATCCCTATTCTCTACATTATAGATGTACAAGTTCAGACACTATATTATTATTTCAACAATGAGATATACAGGGAAAAATAAATGGTCAAATACAAACAATTTTGCAGAGAACAACTACTGATGATTAGAGCAGAGGAAGGCAATACCAAGGAAATGATTAAAGAGTATGGTAAATTTACAAAGGAGCATAAAATAAAAAAAAGGGTATATAGGATGAGAGAAGAAGTCCATGACAAGGTCAAAGATCACATTTGGTTTAACGGTGAAAAAATAGTATAGGAAAGTAGAAGGAGATGGGAAGAAAGATCACTAGAGCTGAAGAGAAAAGAAATTCATTCATATCCAAACATTATCCCAACTCTCCAGAGAATCAATCCATATATTGAGGTATTGAAAGGATGTGGAAAAACTTGGTTCCCTATTGGATGCTATCCACCTATTTTCCACTATCCAATACCTAATTGGTCTGGGGATAAAAAACTAAACGAGGAATTGAAGGAAAGGATCATGGAATGGTATAGGAGGAATGCAACCTATTTATTTACTGAACAAGAGGGAAAATCCATGCCAAATGACTTCAGGAAACTATGCAACATCATCCAGGTGGACCCCAAGAAAGCGAAGGATGAATAATGAGAGCTTGAATGAGGTCATTCAAGAAGCTAAGTCAGGGGGTGTGATGTGACCCTTTAATTACTGTTTTAATTGTCTCATCTGTTGTATATTTTGTATACCCTCGTACTTTTTTATCCTGGTTTTCTTATCAAACATCCACTTGAACTTAAACTTATGGTACTTATATATTAATTAGTATGACTATTAATAAGTTACTTTATTTCATGTATTTTGAATGTGCATGTTAATCTCTTTAATACAATAAATGATTATTAGTGCTTTGTCTGAATGCTATACTTGTTTGTAAGAACCTTTTATATGTTGTCACTAACATGTAGCCAACGAAACTCTAGCACAATGTAAAGGGACTCATCCGCAGTAACTGACATGCAATAGCTGGGACTCATCATCAGTAAGGAACCTGCAACCAAAGGAAAACACACGCACATACAAAACATGATTGTAGGAAAATTGATCAACAAGGATGCTTCACTTGAGTTTGCACATGTTAGTAAATAAGCACTTATGAAAAACAAGAGCGGATCTCACGCCAATAACCTGATTATGCTATGCAACTACAACTGTGGAACTAGTTGATTTAACTTGATAACTGGTTATTTGAATGAACAGTTAGTTATGTTGTTGTATTAGAACACCTTTCCTTAGTTCTAATTGCATGCATAAGAATCTACAGATTCCTTAGTAGTAATCTGGTACTTAATCAAAATATAACTGTTAGTTGAAGGAGTGTCTTCATGTCTCTGCTGAATATAAAAAAAATGTCGAGACTGCTGCATTATAGATATAGAATCATAGCTAAGGAATTATTGTAAGTTTCACTTTGCTGTAGACATAAGCCTTAGGAACGATTATCACCCAAGGCAGGGCCCACTTGCGATTGCTAACCCTTTTCTTTCTATTTTTCATTTTTAGTTTTTTGCATGCATGGATTAGAATCACAGTAGTTCTATTCCTTCACTTATGTTATGCTTTTATATGCTTATTACCTAGCTTTAGAATTTCCTTTCATCTACAACGTAGTTTTAGCATTGTATTTCCAACTATTGTGACAACAATCTTTTAGTTTATACCTCTTGAGCACATGTAACTGTGTATACAACACTCACAAAGTTGAAAGTTTACATCCCTAGGTCTGATGAATAAATGAATGTGGATTAGTGAACAACATATTAATTTCTATGAGTTAATTTGCACCACCACCAAGCTTATTTCCAAATTTGATCCTTTGAAGTACCTTTTATCAAAACTAACACTCACCGGATAGATGGATAATTGGATCATCCTCCTAAGCGAGTTTGATATTGAATTTTTCAACCAGATATCACTCAAAATACAAGTCCTTACAGATGAATTAGCTGAATATACCTACCATGAATAGAACCATTATGTCTATATCTTCTAGACACTTCTATGATGTACATTGAAGAATCCATCTTAAGATAGATGAAATTCAAAGGATCATTTAATTACCACGGTTCAGGATCCAATGTAGTACTTATCACCCCAATAGGAGACTTCATCCTAAATAATTTTTGACTGAGTTTTCCATGTACTAATAATATAGTGGAGTACGAAGCACTCATTTATGGTTTGAAAATGTCTATCAGATGGAACATCCGATAGCTAAGGGTCTTTAGTGATTCATAATTGATCATCAAACAAGTCAATGATGAATAGAAGGTCAAGATGACAACTCATCCCATATAAGAAGATGGTTGACACTCTTAAGGAATACTTTGTACATGTTACTTTTGAATAGATGCAAAGGACACAAAATTGATCAACATAAACCATGGCCACAATTGGAGATTTGCTTCACATTCCACCAAAGGAAAAGAAAATACCTTTCTTTGTGGAACATCTGTGAGATTTAGCGTATGATCTACTGGAATCATGTCTAGTATGTGAATTTTTTGGTCCTTTCTCCCCCTGGTATGAACCCATATTTAATTGCCTATAAGAAAATAACTTTCCTC
Organism: Taxus chinensis; assembly: GCA_019776745.2. NCBI lineage: Eukaryota > Viridiplantae > Streptophyta > Pinopsida > Cupressales > Taxaceae > Taxus > Taxus chinensis. The sequence goes on from CM034147.1 coordinate 606,658,824, forward strand.
TTGACATTTCCCACACTGAGAAAAAACCCCTAATCAACCGCATATCCTATTATACCCTCTTAGGAGGAACCCTTTATTGTCGAGGCTATGATAGGAATCTATTGTGTTGTCTTGATTTGGCTGAATCAGTCCAAGTGATCAAAGAAGTACATGAAGGAGTTTCTGGAGCACACACAAGTGAAATGATGCTTGTTAAGAAACTATTAAGAGTAGGTTACTATTGGCCTACCGTGGAAGCAAATTGCTGCAATTACGTCAAGAAGTGTGAAATTTTTCAAAAGTATGGAAACTTGATTCATGCACCAACACAAAAATTGTAACCAATTACAACATAATGATTGTTTTCAAAATGGGGATTTGATCTCATAGGGAAGCTCACTCCTACATCCTTATAAGGTCATACCCATATCATAATTGCCACTAATTATTTCACTAAATGGGTACAGGTTGTGCCTCTTACATATGTTACCAGTACACAAATTTTAAAATTCATCATGAACCACCTCATCTGTCGTTACGACATCCCCTCTGCCATTTTAGAATAAAATGGTAAGTCTTTCAAGAACAAGATAGTTAAAGTGTTATGCCAACACTTTCAAAACTATTTAAAGTGGTTGAATCAATATTACCCCCAAGGTAATAGACAAGAAGAGGCCACTAACAAAACACTTGTTCATATGATGGATAATATGGTAAGTAAAACATGTTGTAATTGGAACTTATAAATCCATCCCACCCTCTGGTATTATAGAACCTCCATCTACACTCATACTGGTGCTACACCTTACTCACTGGTCTTTTACACTAAGGCCATCATACCATTAGAGATTGATCTTCCTTCCCTAAGAATATCTCTCCAGGACTATCTGGATAAGGATGAAGATTACATAGTTTCTCAACTAGCATATTTGGAGATACTAGATGAGAAACACATGTGGGCACTTAATAAGTTAAAGATATATCAAAATCGAGTGTCATGAGGCTACAAAAAATGGATAATATCTCACTAGTTTGAGGTAAGAGATCTAGTACTCAAATAAAATCAATTCAACACCACAAAATATAGAGAAAAGAAAGGAAAGTTTGGGCTAAACTAGTTAGGACCATATGTCATGGTCGCCAAGTATGGTTCAGGGGTATACAAACTGGCTCAATTAGATAGAGATGAATTAAAGGAGCGCATGAACACAATACATCTCAAGAGGTTCTATGCTTGAGTATGAGGTTCTTTAGAAAATTAAAAAAAAAGCAAAAAAATAAAATAAAAAAGTAAGAAAAAGTAAAAATAAAATAGGTCGTCCAACTATGAAAACCATGCAATTATGGCACATTAGACAATTTCCTTTGTGAAAACCAATTTTCATCACCTTGGGAGGATTCATTGTTCACAAGCATATATCATATCTAGAAGAAGTGCTCTTGCTTTAATTTAGGGCTAGGTTTTCCTAAGTTTGAGGTCCTTTTGAACTTTATCCTTCATGGCCTTTATCTGGCTGATCTAATCTTGTATATATGTGAAGGGATCTCTTTTGTACATTCCCATCTAAACACTAGGGGTACCTTCACGTCTTCATCTTCTTGCACATAATGTGTGGCATTCTACTCCTGCACATCCCATATATCGATGGGGGCATCCACGCTTATCCATTTCCTATACATAGCTTTGGAAAACCTTATAAAATTTCAAAAACATTCGTATAGCTTTGTGAAAAACCCTAAAAATCTTGTTGGTTGGATTTTCTATCACTAAAAATGCCGAATGGAAGTATACAGAAAACCAAAAACAATTAGGGAAATTCACCTTTTGACATGGTGAAATTTCCTCTACTTTGTGAGAGGGGCAGTTCCCTCGTATGATATGATTTTTGTATTTTTTATGCTTTTAACCATAAAGCACAAAAGGGTGGAAAAATTGAGAAATGGAAAATATGGAGAGAAAGGAAGAATGAATGTGAAAGAAGAAGTGCAAGGTTGCAAACAAAGAGCTGCACAAAAGGAGAACTTCCCTATCAGATAGAAAGGAATACAATGAGTGTAAAATATGAGAAGCACAAAGTCTTAATCTCCCTCAGGGTATGTTGATATGGCACAAAGTCCATGTATTTCGATGATCGGCACAAAGTTTGATTCACCTAGGCATCATTCATACTTTGAAGGATCAACAACATTAATAATTCAATCACAAGCAATTTAACAAATTTTGTAATTGGAAATCATTAACACAACAATATAAAAATCATTATATTTATTTGTGTACACAAAGTTATATCCACATATTCAAGATAGAAAATCCTCTCCCAGAACATGGAATGAAAGAGTCCATCATAGAAATATGCCCATTACAATTACAATGTAGGCTTATATAGGCATTCTTCTCTCCAAGAAGTAGTTATGAAACTACCTTAACTCTTAACCCAAGATCTAATTTATCTATTAAATTATCTCAAGTTGAATCAACTTGGGTTATACATTGGCATTCAATATGTATATCTTAATATTTAATTAATTTGTGTAAAATTTTGTTGAAATACATTTAAATTATGAGCTTCCGAGTGAATGCAGCTTATCTTGAGTTTCCAATTTTTGTTTCATGATGTCCCATCATGGGACTAAGAATTATGATTTCCATGCCTTGGAATTGGATATTTTAATCACCAGTAAACCATCATTTTCTATATGTGTTTGTTTACTTGACTTTAAATGATCTCTAGATTTAAATATACATGGGGCTCTTTGATTTTCAATTATCTTATATGGTCCTCAAATTGAAGCCACGGTTCCAGTGATTATTGCCAACTCGTGCGAACTCATTGCCAATTTTCTCAAGATACGACCATCTGAGTGCTGGTACTCTATCCTTTATCCACATTGTCAGGGTCTACGATACTGTGAATTAATTTTGAGTCGCTAAAAGATCAATTTTCTTATTATTTCAGGCTTCTCTAATCCCTTCTCGGAGAACACAACTTGGCACGGCCCATGACGTTCGATCATCTTAACATTGGCTTGGGGCCCACCCACTACTTTGCATCGAATGAAGGAGACTGATGCTTGTTTTAAATTTCTTCATTGCCATCTCAGACCTCCAGCAAAGGAAATTGACTAGCTCATACTACCTCTCAAACCATTCTCCTTTTCGATGAATTTGGATTCCTCTTATTATTTTCAATGGGCTAATTCCAACTTATATTTTACTTGCAACCACATATCCTACGTTGCATTTTGGGCCGCTCAAACCCAATTATCCTCAGTTGGGCTGTGACATAAGCTTGTCTGCGCCCGCAAGGTTCTTCCGTACCATGTTGACCCCGTAGGTTTGTTGACTTTTTATTCACCCGCAATCATTATCCATCGAAAAAATTGAGTTTCTGCTACACAGAGATTCCATGGGCTTTCGGTTCATCAACTTCTGTCATTTCCCGATAATGCATTCTCTTGCCACGTGCATATGTCTTGAATTCAGGCCATTCTTGCACAATTGTGACAAAAATATTTTATGGGCACTCGGGGCCTTCATGTATTTTTTAGCTTTCCTAATAGCTCAGTGGCCGTAAAACAAGTCTCATTCTCTGCTAAACTTGAATCCACTAAATTGCAACTTGGTCGACTGATATTCTAGTTTGACTATGTTCCCAAACTTCAACTCAGGTATTATATCGGAGCTTGCACAAAAATAGCTCCTCTTTTCTAATGCAAATTAGTGGTTTCTCAGTTTGTGGCTTTATGAATTTATGTTTCTGCCTCTCCAGAATAATAGCTCGATTAGCTCCCAAAGCTCATCATTGGTGCGAGACCTTCGAAGTGTTTGCCCAATTTCAGTTGCCAAGTTCCCATAAATTTCCACATAAATCGAGGGCCCTTTGTCTTAATGCTGCACCTCTACCCTGACACAAGGAGATAGCTCGCTTGCCCACCTAGGTAACTTGGTGCCTTTCTCAGTTGTTCTTACCAAATGGATATATCTCGATCTGTCTCAACGTATAATTCGGTTATAACATATATTAGCTTGTATTTTCACAAATGACTTGATGATCATCTTGCATAGCCCATACCCGGACATATCACAGGCCTCTTAGCTTGACTCATCCTGTCAAACGATTGTCATTCAACAATTTCAGCATGATTATTTTGTATTTATGAATTCATCCAATGTCAGCACAATCACCCAAACAATGGCTATCCATGATTCTCTACACCTGTAACTTGAGCTTCATTGGTTATTCATGGATATGATGGTGACTGGATTTCTCTATCAAACGTTCAATGAAGGAGCTTCCTTGTTCTGAGCTTAGTTCTCGATGTCATTTTATTCAAGAGCCAAAATTTGTAGGAAAGTTTTAATGGTTCGTTTTACTCCATTTATTCACTTTATACCAACCTAAAACCCTCATCTATGCTTTATGGGCAAAGTTCAGTGACCAATATTACTGCTCACATCCTCTAAAAAACTCGGTCGAGATATCAAACACAACTTCAAATCGGTTACACAAATAGATTGCATAGAGGCCCCTCTGAAACTCAGTTTATTATATTGTTTAGTGCACATATGAAAATAGCTCGGTCAACTTATATGTAGTTTAAATGAACTTTGTTTACTTTGTAAAAACTCGGTGAGCTAGGAAAATAGATTCGGTGATATATTTAATAGCTCGAGATCTCAAGAGTAACTTGCATTTCCTGAACCCAATTTGGAGTTGTTTCTAAGAACTTGTTCTTCTGAACAAGTATTGACTCAATGTTGGAATGACCTATTCACCTCATTGATTATAGCTCACTTTTGCCCCTGTAAAGCTTGATGCCATAATGCACATCTCATCGGTGAGCTCAAACCCACTTGCTCATCGTTCGGTTCTTGACCATTAAGATGGATATCAACCAAGTTCCTTGGAAGACTCAACTCAGCTTACCATTCAGCAATGCAATTGGCTCGATGATAAAGATAGCATTCAGTCATTGAAAAACTCCTTCGTCAATCCTCCCATTTGAATTTCTCAGCCAAGGGCACAAATGTTAGAGCTATTTTCAATGCATGTTTCTTAGATTTTTAGGTGAGTCGTGGAATTTTTCTTTGCTAGCAAGGTGGGTCTTCCCTGAAATACCTGCAACATAGGTATCCAACTCAATTTTTTTTTTTTTAAAAATTTACACCATTCTGGAATGGGTGACAACAATAGTTGGCTCTTTTTGGGGACATGGCTTGGATTGAGCACCGCAGAAACAAGACATAGCTCAAACTCCAAAATTCTTAGGATTTCTGAAAATAGACCATGCCTTATCCATTGGGCCAAAACTTAATATCAAGGAGACTTCCTCTCAATACACAACTACACCAAAGCACACATACACACATAAAAAGGAGCAAGAAGGGAAACAAACCAAAACCGGGAAATTATGTACATAGAAGAAAGAGGATATTTACAAGGGGAAGGAAAGAGAATGTACAAAATCTACACAATTCCAGAGATAGGCTTGAGAGAAATATGTACCTTTGTGAAACAACATACTGAAAGTATGAGGCACTCGAGAATTGAAAATGGGTAGTTGAGCATACCAAAATATCATGGGAACATTATGTGGCTTGAAAAGGAAAATTGAGGAAAGAATACCATCCACATAGTGATACTCCATACTAAAAATATTCAGTTCCTGTGAAGAGCTAAATGTCTGCCTGAAGCTTCTATTCTTCTGATAATGAGAAGATGGAGGAATAGTGTCATACAAAATCCTATAGGACCCTTGGCTGATTTCCATACTGATTTTTGCACATCACTGAACTTTGACAACTGGATCCATGAGAAAATCCAATCCTTATAGTGTCAACTTCCTGTTTTGATGAAATGATGCTATCATCTGATATGAAGATTGCAATTATCATCATGACACATCTCATGAGAAACATGCACTTCCATTGAATTTTCCTTATAACCATATTCAAGAGGAATTTGGACAAAGGTACTGGATGATTTACCATTTTCATTGTGTAGTTTCTACCTTGTCCCTAAAAAACATACCCGCTGCTTTTGCAAACTTAGCACCTGATTCTAGAAGATCTTGACCTTTAGGTACAAGCAACATTACTGATTTGTCTTCATGATTTAGCAAGAAATTAAATGTTGTTAGACTAGGTAAAAATTGATCAACAACATCATCCTCTTCCTCTTGCTTGCATTCCAAAGGGTGAGCTGAAACAAGACTATCATAATCATAATTGTGAAGAAAAGATTCCAGCATGGATTTCCATTTTCTATTTATTTTGAAGGACTACAAAAAGGCTCACGTGTGATCATCTTATCAATAAATATAATAGGAGGACTAGTGATCTCACTAATTTCTTTTCTTCAGGTACAAACACTTTTTTATCACTGAAATAACTCAAAGCAACAAGAAAATGGTTAACAATGACCTTTATCTTAGTGTATTGAAACTCTTCAATCATAGAGAGGGAAAATTATTGTCTATTTTGTTATGATGAACATCCTCTTCCACCAGCATAGGATCACTTTTTTCAAAAAAATGAACATTCAACCTCGATACATGACATATCTTCTACAAACTCTATTTCAGGTTGAAACAAAACCTTAAGTTGTTTGTCTTCTTCATTATTTGCAAGGAATATTAAATTGGCATGCATCAGGTGGAGCAATAAGAAGACATTCATTAGTGGAATTGAGATAATGCTTGGGGGAATAAATACCTTGATAATGTGGAGAATCATCATGAGTAAAATTCTAGAACTTGAATGTTCTCCTCTTTATTACAAGGTGTCTCAAATTCATTAACTAAGTGTTCTTTCTTATGTTTTCCTTCTCACATGTGCTTGCAACTTCCTGTATTGTCTTTATACTTCTCTCATCCAATATATGGAATTTTTATCATCTGCAGGTGTTATTTTCATCTTCTTACCTATTACAACACTTTCTTGATATGTAAGCCACAAATATTTAATCACTGGGTCATCACATGCAACAATTTGTTTCAATCTATCTTTCCTTTCTTGCATTGTTAGTTTCTTTTTTGGAGATGACACGATGGGTGTGATAGTGGCTTTATTTTTGGCATATGGAATAATAGCACAATCTAGAAATATATTTCTTATTTTCTTATCTTCAATAGGTTGTAGCAGTGTTTTTGAAATCAATTTTTGATTCATACCCCCGTAGAAGTTCTTCAGAAACTGAGCTTGTTTTGGACTAAGTGGGGCTTGAAAACTTTGAATAGGGAGATCTCCATCCTCATCCCCATCACTATCATTGTCACTTATTGGTGTGGGCCAACAAGTGTTTTTCATTTTACCTTCATTCTTGGGAAGATTCCTAGATCAAGATAATTAATGTGGCAGAAGTTTGTTCCCCAGTAGAGTCACTAAAAACTATTGGTCAGATTTTCTGTCACTGAAAAATGCCCAATGGTGCACGGAAAACCAAAAACACTTAGGGAATTTCACTTTTTAACAGGGTGAAATTTCATCTGATTTATGAGAGGGGCAGTTCCCTTATATGATATAATTTTTTTTATTTTCTAATGCTTTTAACCGTAAAGAAAAAAATGGTAGTAAAATTGAGAAATGGAAAATATGGAGAGAAAGGAAAGAATGAATGTGAAAGAAGAAGTACAGATTGCAAATAGAGAGCTACACAAAAGGAGAACTTCCCTATCAGATAGAAAGGAATACAATGAGTGTAAAATATGAGAATCACAAAGTATTCATCTCCCTTAGTGTATATTGATATGGCACAAAGTCCATGTAATTCAATGATCAGCATAATGTTTGATTCACCTAGGCATCATTCATACTATGAAGGATCAGCAACATTAATAATTTAATCACAAGTAGTTTAACATATTTTGTAATTGGAAATCATTAACACAAAAATATAAAAAGCATTGTATTTATTTGTGTACATAAAGTTTTTTTTATTATTGACAAATTGTTTTTTGAAAGGGACTATACCCTTGAGTACAAAAGATGGCCTAGGAGCTAGAATAAGAATGAGAACCAGAGAGAAAAGGATCAAAATCCAAATGTGACAATGAAGCTCAAAGTAGCCAAAAAATAGCTACCCAAATGAGACAAAACAACAAAATACTGTAAAAAAGCAGTAGAGAGACCGCAAAAAAATAGCATAAAAACATATAAGAACAGCTAAAGCATCTACAACTACTTTTTGGCAGCTTTGTCAATGCTGGTCTTGATATTCTTCCAGGAGTGGAACATACCCAAAGTTGTCATGTGGGCAGTGTCAGTATTATCCAGCTGCTCAATGGTCCTTTTGCTTTCCTTATCATTACCCCAAAGTGTTGCCGGAACTCCACTGAGGTTGGAGACACTTTTGACATGTTGCTCAATGAACTCCTCAATCGCCCTAAAGATGGCCATGTTGTAATCATGTCGAGTTTTGGCCTTCCCTAAATGGGAGTCTACGGAGTTCAACTTCTTGTAGATATCATCAATCTGGCTGCTATCAATATCCACCTCCTCCTTTTTCCTCTTACCTTTCTGTTTTGGCAAGTTCTTAACCTCATCCTTCAGCAGTTTCATATCATCCTCTAAGGCATCCAGACTTTTTGAAGAGCTTTCCATATGCACATCCTGGGGACTGGCACTGCTAATATTCAGAAGGTCATGTGCAATTTCAATTTCATGAGGCCCCTTCTCCACAGCAAGAGTCTCAAGGTTAAGCTTTCTAGAAGCCCTGGTAACCGATTTGTTTGAGGTGGAGGCGAAGTGGGGGGTGGGAGTAGTAGTAGGGGGAATGGAAGAAGAATCTTGGACGGCCGGCAGGGGGTGACAGTAGCGGTGGCGGGGGCAGAGAATGGAGAAACAAGGCTGGCAGCAGCAGAACCCGACAAAGCGGGAACCGAAAAGCCTCTCTCAGATAGAAAAGCCTAATTTGTGTACATAAAGTTACAACCACATCTGCAGATAGAAAATCCTCTCTCAGAACATGGAATGAAAGAGTTTGAGATAGAAATATACCCACAACAATTACAATGTGGCTTTATATAGGCATTCATCTTCCAGAAGCAGTTATGAAACTAATTTAATCTTAACCAAGATCTAATTTATCTTAAACCTCAAGTTGACTCAACTTGAGTTATAAATTACATTACAATTTACAGATATATAATATTTAATTAATTTGTAAAAAAAATAATTAGATACATTTCAATTTTGTGATCACTTGGATGAGGATTAAATTTTTTCTTCATGTCTTCTAATCACCTACAATTGGAGACAATGATGTCCATGCCTCTTGATTTCACTTTCAATCACCATTAATCCATCATTTTATGATGTGTTCATTTACTATTAAATTATCTAGAATATCTACATTAATTATTTATTTTCTTTCCTTTTTTCCATAGAAATCAAATCCATGGTTCTAATGAGTATTTGTTTGCGTAATTTCGTTGAGATTTTCTCAAGATACAAAAATCTGAGTGTTGGTAGTTGTTTTGAGATTACCAGGGTTACGAGAATGTGAATTAATTCTTGAGTAGCTAAAAGATCCTTTTTGAATATTTGTCACTCTTCTCTAATGTTTTCTCACCTTTTAAATGTATGTAGCATCTAAACATATGGCCTAGGGCCCACCATTACTTTGCATCGAAGGAGGGAGATTGATGCTTGTTTTAAAACATTCATTGCCAACTCGGTCAAGCTGGCTCCTTCCTCATACTACCTCACAAGATTCTCCTTTGTTTTGGATGCCTAGCTTATTATTTTCAATGCTAACCCCTTATAACTCCTACTTGGTACCACGTATGCCATATTGCATTATGGGCAGCTCAAACCCAACTCGCCCACACTTGGGCTCTCCATACGTTATTACGCCTGCAAGGTTCTTCCGTACCACATTAACCCCATAGGTTCGTTGAATCATTATTCACCCACACTCCTTATCCATTAGAAAAATTGGGTTTTTATTGCATATATGTCCCCATGGGCCATTCAGGCCATCAACTTCCACCATCCCTGCAATGCATTCTCTTGGCATTAAAGTTGGTGAATTCGGGCCATTCTCACACAATTGTCCCAAATATCTGGGCCGCTTAGGATTCATTTCCCCACCTCATCTGCAGAGGCTTCCTTGTGAACTTGATTCATTTTATTACAACTTGGTCGACTGATATATCTAGTTTGGCTTTTCCCAAAGATTCGACTCTACAAAAACTTGCCTCAGAATTCATAAAAATAGCTCACCCTTTTCTAATGCAAAGCTCGGTGGTTTCAAATTTTGGCTTTATGAATTTGGGTTCTTTGTAGAATAATTTTAGTGACTTGATCATTGTTGTGATATTTGAAGAGCTCATCCCCATTTCACTTGCCAAGTACCTAATTTTCACTGATTTGTTTGTTTGGCCGATGCAAGGAAATAGCTCACTTGCACACTTAGGTCACTTGGTGCCTTGCTCAGTTGTGCTTATATGGAATAACTTGATCTGTTTCAACATAGCTTGGTTCTACAGATTTGAGATTTTTTTTCACAAAATAGTTGATGATCATCTTGCATAGCCCCCCCGGAATATCACATGCCTTGTACCTCAACTCCTCCTATCAAACTTGTCATTGATTTCATCCACAAGCCTTGTAATTTCTTCCCTGGAAGCATTGATCACCACAAAAAATGGTATCCATCATTCTCTACACCTTAACTAAGCTCACTTATTCATAAATGAATGGTTCGACTCTTGTAATGGAGGACTTCCTTATTACAAATTCTCTCAAATAGCTAGCTAGGTTTTGCCTGAAATAATGGTTTGGTTTACTCCATTTATCTCACCCATGCCAACGGATATCGACCCTTTGGAGAGATAGCTCGGGTGTCCTCAAGATCCTACCCACATCCTCACAAATCAGTCAAGAGCTCAAACACAACTCGATCCAAAAACAAATTACAAGAGGCCCTTTACCAACTTGGTTTATTGTATTGTTTAGTTCACTATGAAAATATCCCGGTCAACATATATTTGTTCAAACAACCTTTGGGAGATAAAAAAAACTCGATAAGTGTCTTGCATAGCTCGACATCTTCCCATTTCCTAAGATGAGTTGGATGTTTCTCATTATTTGCCTGACAAAAATTAACTCAATTGGTATATGACCTAATCCATATTAAACCAAGCTCACTTTAGGGCCCTTGGGGCTTCGACCCATAATGCATGTCTCATCCTTTGAAAATAGCTCATAGTTAAGTTCATTACCACAAAGATGGGAGTTTTATTTTCTTTGAATTACTCAACTTCTTCTTCAATGATGCATCTCAATCTTTTGAAAAGATAGCTCGGTCATTGAAAGAACTCACCCGCATCAATGTGGCTCAGCCAAGGGCACAAGTTTTTAATCCTTTTCAATCATTTTTCTTAGTCTATTACAACCGGAGTGCTTGGAGAAATGTTCTTGATTTTTCTCTTTTACCTGAAGGTGAGCCTCTTGAATTTTTTTTTTGAAAATTTGCACCATTCGGGAATGGGGAAAAACACTTTTGAAACACCCTTTTAGGGAAAAAACTACAAAAACAATGTGAATAGTAGCCTTTAAAATTAGGTCAAGATAACACCAACAACATTGAAAAAAATGGAAAAACTATCCTGAAAAAACAAAGTAGTAGTTTTCTTACTTTTAGTTTTTGGTTTGTATAGTATTGATTGCATTACTTCTTCATATTGTGTGCTTTAAAATTGAATTCATTTTCTTACTTAGTTTGAGTGTTACTTTAATCTATTGTGCATTACATTGAATTCATTTTATCTTGCATACTTGTATATAGTTGTGTTGTATTAGATTTGATTAATTTGTGCTTGATTATTTTTTTGGTACAATTTGTTGTCATATCATCTATACATAATCTATCAATAAAAGGCTAAGATACATCATCATGAACATGAAAATTAAAATTGTATGCTAAGTTAACATCATATAATATCGCCATGAGGGGAAAGAGGGAAATCATCAGTATCCCATGAAAATTAATGTGATATCATCTATTACTATCTCATACACAAAATATGATAAGTACATAATGAATTATCTCATATAAAACAATGTGATATCATCTAATGTTATCTTATAAGTCAAACACATGTGATAAAACAACAAACATCACAATCAAAGTCCATCATCATCATCATCATCATATATATCTGTCAAAATATAAATGTCCGTATAGAAATGTGTCTCTAAGTAGATAATCATTAGATATATGTTATTCCATCATGGGCACCAATCAAAAAATGTTCCTTCATAGTGAGGCATAGCCAAAAAAAATACATATACATAATCAAAATGTGCCTTCATATCGAGGCGTATGTAAATACATCAATAAAACAGAATTCATGATCGACTCTCTCTCTCTCATGGGGACTACTGTCAGGTCTACCACTCAGTGGGGGCATCTGTACTGATAGATGGGCCTACAAGAGGAACTGTACTCTGTTGTGCTAATGGTTGTTGACCTTCTAGTGGCTTCTCCACTGACCTTGCTGATGGTAGCAGGTCCCTGTACATAACCATGAAAAAATCCTTCTCATGGCCTGCTGGACTAAATGCACGGGCTCTCTGTCCCTCTGTAACATCATCATAATATAAGTGATCTATAGTATTTAACCTCTCTGAATGGTTGCATGGCCATATCCATGTAAACCTGAGGGTGTAGCAAAAGCACCGATAGATTGAAATGCAAAGAGGTAACCTCCTCTAAAATCCTAGAAACCACGGTCTAAGACTTATACTCACTCTGTCTAGAATCTGATCTTAGCTCTGCTGTATAGTTTCCTATACTTATGCCTGTTGTGTGGCCAACTCATCTCTCTCGGCCTACAGTTGTGCCCTCTCTACAATTGCATGCTCCCTCTTAGAAATAACACAGTCTTTCTCTGTGGTGGCCTGAAGTTGAAGAGATACCACCTACTATAATTGTTTCTGCAATGCAACTAAATCCCCTGCACCCTGTTGATCATGATCCCATCCCCCACCTATAAGACTTCATGGTGGGGTCCCCTATCTGTCTCATCTACCTACTATTGGGTTATGTGGCTGGATAATAATAGGATCCTAATGTACATGTCCCAGTGGAGAATCCTAATGTGGAGCCTGCTATACATGTCCCTGTGAAGGAGCCTACCACGGAGCCTATTGTAAATTTCCCTGTGAAGGAACCTGCTATAAAGGCACATGAATCCCAACCTGTATACCCACCTAAGGCATCTACATCTATGGATGTCCCTGTCTCTATCCATCCCCACCATCTCCATCAGACTCATCATCACTCCCATCATCACTATGACTACCCTGTTGGCCCCTTCGTTGTCCTCTACCTCTATGGGGTTGATGCTCTAGTGGGGGTTGTACTCCTATGTCCCCATGCAGCCTGAGGGATAGTCAAGTGCCTTGCCAGTACTATAACATATAAGGAAACATAGGCCACTATGGTCCCTAGATAAATAATCTTCTATAGAGATACCCATACCAATGGAACCATTTTCTCAAATTTATCTCTATCCCATTATGTCCTGATCAAACGGACAATGTCAAATGTCTCTCTAGCACAATGTGCGTACCACATCTCCATGCCAATAACATATTGTACTACCCCAAACTTTCTATGTACCTGATCGATCCTATAATACTCCATAATATAGTTGTGACTTCTAATCAAAAAATGCTCAACTAATGCAATGCCGAGCTCAACTAGATGTTCTGGAAACTGGTAATCACTGTATGGTATCAAAACAATCATCCGTAGTTGAATCTCATCAAATGATTGATGATAGAAATAGGTATCACCCATGTGACCCCACATATCATCACCAACAAGGGACCATCCTATGACTAAAGGCTCATCGAGAGCCTGATATCATAATGCTCTTGCAGGGTGACCAATAACAATATGGTCCCATGCCCATATCTATAAAAGTGTAACTAGCCCCACGGTATTCTGACTGTGGTAAGTAATTAGATATAAATCCTAGTATATATGTGCAAGTAGGCACTAACCCCAGCAATATCACTCTCCTATGATCAGGCCACAAATAACCCCAATAATGCCTAGTGGGAATGAAACACCAGTCTTTTTCAGGAAGTAGGATTCTGCTGACAAGAACCATAAGATACATGGCTACATGGGATAATATTAGATCTCTAAAACATGGTTGCATCAGTACTAACATCCCCTCTCGTGGTATATCAACCACACCAAATAACTCAATAAAACAATCTATGATTTGGGTATCATCCCTGTCATACTTTATCAAATTCCCCTAGATCGGTACTCTACGTATCCTCCAAACATCCTCAAGAGTAACGGTCATCTCGCTAGTGGAGAGTCTGAAGCACTAACTTTCACTATACCAAGTCTTAGCTAAGGCTATATGAAGGCGATGATCAAGTGTAATTTTTTACATCCGTACTAGGTATGTAAGCCCCATCACATCCAAGGTAATCTCTGAAAATATACTCTCACATTGTGAGAAGGTTGCCTCAAAGTTGGCCAACCGGTTGTGTCACTCCCACATCTGTAAGGCAAGTAGGTATCTTTGAAAGAACAAACAATGCACTTATTAGATTTTATTTTTTCTAACATCATCTAACATCAGCCTACTAACCCCTACATTCTTCTAAAAAATTCCTAAATTCTTATAAGTATTATTTAACCCCCCCTTCAGTGCCCATGTGCCCTTTAGGACACATGTGCACCCCTTCTGGCATATGTGTTCCCACAACGCACACACTCCCTTCTCAATACCCATGTAAAAATTCAAGCGCATGGACATCTAACCCTTTCCCTCACCTAAAAGTGACACTTACACACCCCTTTTGGTGCCCATGTGCACCTACCTGCACTCACACGCCTACTCATGTGTAAATCCCTACCCTAATGCCTATGCACCCTTTCCTACATATGCACCCATGGGCATATGATTTTCCTATCTTTCCAATGCCCAGATTCCCTTGGAAATGCATGTGACTATGCGCATACATCCTACCCACACCGACACATGCTTGATGATGCATGTGTGCCCTTAAGGCGTGCACATACGTTATCACCCCCATTTTCTACCCTTATAAATGACATTAAATTCTATAAAATTAAATGAGGGATAATGTACTCATGCAAGTTCCATCACTATACATCCACATGTACTCCTAGAATGTGTCTTCTCACTTCATACATCTCTGAACTCATGCCATATCTCTTAAGGGTCAGAGAAAATTTCACAGTAAAATCAGCAAGGGCTCGGTAACAAATGAATTAATCGTGATGATTTACCCCCCAAGATGGGTATATGTGGTTTTTTTGACCCCTATGCGATGTTTTTTCACCCATCACGATGGTCATGAGGTGTGATATGACTATTATGATCATTCTAATTTCTTTTACCACCTGTCGTGATAATTATTTTTTATTAAATAATTTTTTTTAACCCATTTCCATTGCAATGGGGCATTTTTTGCTACATATCACCCCTTCCTTCTCCTTGGGCCATATTTTTTGCTTCTAGGTGATCTTCTCCATGATAATTCTTCTTGAAAATTCTTAAAATTGTAATAATTTCAAATCAATCAAAAAATAAAAACAAAATTTGTAAAAAATCGTAGAAATTCAAAAATTTACAAAATTGGTAAAATGTTGGTACGCAGGTGAAGCATGTGTTAAACGCATTGTATTAAAATTACATATTTCTTAGATTTTTGCTTGTTTCTATAAAAATGACTTGTGAATCATTTGGATCTACCCCATTAAGAAATCTAGTTTGCTTACTCCGTTTGTATGATCTTGGCACAACAAGTTATCTCATACTGTTTTGTAGCACACGAATGATTTTTCATTGGACCCTTGTGTCCACCATATCCCCCCTTGCACGAATCCTTTCTTGGGCAACAACTTTTTAACCCTTTTCATTACACATGAACATTTGGAAATTACATCTCGATAACAAATCATTTGTAAAACTATCTTAGACGTTGTTGGTTTAAGTATGTGTGTTTGTACTTGTTTTCCTGTTAGGTTGGATCATATACTTTGTTGTATTATCTTTCATTCTGTATGTTGCATGGAGTTGGTATTTTAGCATTAGAAATATTTTTTTACTATGACATGTCATTTTACACTTCTATCGTATGCTTACATTTTTAATAAGGACTGATGATGAAGATTACTGGAAATATGATGAAAACTAAGTTTTTTACACATTACGAGATGGATGTTAGCTCAATCCCCCTTCCTCATATTTTTCTTCTTCTTTATCCCCTTTCTTCTCTTCACACTATTCTTCTCTTTTATTAGAGGCATCTCACCCCCTTCATCTTCTATCTATCTCCTTCATCTATTCGACCGTAGATTGACCTCTTTCATCACCCCATTGACATTTGACGGGGCATCCTTTATTCTACTAATTTTTCTTCTACCCCTTTCAAAAAATTTACTTGTTTTTTCTTTTCTACTATCTTTGAAGTGGCATAGCTTATGCCACCCCAAAGAGGGAAAAATTTACACCTGTAATTTTATCAAAGCAATTTTATTACTAACATTGCACTAACTATTGTATTCCCCATAAATTGACAATACTTCGTCAATTTGGCTTATTTTCCACTCAATTCTCTTAATTAACTAATATACATTGATTAAGCCTCCTATCTTGCATTTAACCAATAAACCTTCTTATTGGCTAACTCCCACTTCCAAAACATCCAAAATCTATCAAAACCTCCTCCAATTGCTCCGAGAAATCTTCCTAAGTTTACTTGGGATTCTTAATTAATCCTACAAGATTAATTAACTTCTAATCCTAATAAAAAAGTGATTTGACTTGTATAAAATGATTTTTAGACATACCTTTTTCCCACATGCACCACATTCATACCATTATTGGAATGTGAAACCTATAAATAGAACCCTCCTCCTTACCATTTCTCAGAAAACTTTTTCTCCCTTAGCATAAGCTATAGGAATTTAGGATTTTGAGAATTTCTCCATTGATAATGAGCTAGCATCTTTATAGTGCATCCACTAACTCAAGCTTGAGTAATAAGGAGAGAACCAATATGGTCTTGTAGCTTAGTGAGACTCCATTCTCAATCCTTGGGATCATTTCAAAGTTAGCATTCAAAGAGTAGAGATTTATTTAGGCATGTTAGTTTTATTGTTTTCAAAGTTATATACATGTTAAAGAAGTTAGTATCCCTAAGCTCTTATCTTGATGGTTCTTGTTAGATTAGTTTAAAGCTTTGAAACTCTTACATGTTTATTTTCAAGTCTTATAGATTTCCTAATTTACACATGAACAAAAAGTTCATGTCTAAAGTATAAGTAAAGAGACATTTATTCAAGGCCATGAAGGGAACACTTGAGAAAAGACTTAAGGATATCCACCCGGTGGTGTTGCGCAAGATGGATGTACTAGAGGGTGTGGCTGCAGACTTGGAAGTTATAGTTAAAGAGATAAAGGAGAAGTTCTATGAGCTGGCCCTTGAGCAGGTTCTAGGTATTGTTCAATCAACACCAAACAAGACTACTACGGAGCTCAAAAGTTGGAAGGAGTTAGAAAACAATATAAAGAGATAATTTCTATAACTTCTTCCATCACAACCTCAGGTCTAAATGTTGAGCACACATATTATTTTATTCATGGGGAAATTCCCCTATTATTTATTCTTTTGGTTCTTCAATTATTTGATTTGTTCATTCTTAGGAAGGGCCTTCTTGGTTAATATTTTCAAAAATGAAAAATATCTCTAGTGTGGAATAATGTTTGTTGGATAAAATGGCTAAGTAGTAGCCATGCACGAGAGTTGAAGATTGCACATGAGAGTATGAACACAAGGTCAGAGCGAAGGAACATAATGAATGTGTGAAGGTGCATGCATCACAAGGTAACATGTTAGCATGCAAGGGCCCACACACATAAATAACATTTAGTACTTAGCGTATTTTTGAGATGTGGATAAAAATAGAAAAGAAAAAGGATGGAGTGTTGTGCAAGAGATAATTATAAATAGGAAAAAGAAAATGCAAGGCAAATATGGAGACAGTGAATGAAGACATCTATTTATAGGATTAAAGAAGTTAAATCCAAGCTATTTATAACTTGATCTATTATTAATATAAGGTTGTTAAAAACATGCATGATAAGAATAACACACCTATTATTAGGAAAAGTACATGTAAATAGTGAAGGAAAAGTCCTCACCATGTATAAATAGGTATAGTACTCCTTGTATTAGAGGACACTACTATTGATACACCATTGATAGGAGTTTTTTATGAATGTCTATAGTATGTAAGTCATTTTTTATGTGTGCATGGTCCAACTCTTGACTATAAGTAGTTATGATGTAATCAACATACTTATTATGTAATTAGTTGTGTTTATGATGGATAATTGTGTTTGGGTAGAAAAGATTACTATGTCTAAATATGGAATCTTTGGGGTTCAAGAGTTATTTATAATCTTGTATGTTGATTAGATTCCTTATTATACATGTTGTTAAATTATGTTATGTTATATATTCAAGCATGTATGTTTATGATGAATATTCATGACTTACATAATTTTAAACAAAAAAAGGAGGAACCTGGTGGGTGCATGTGCTTCAGGTGAGTGTTTATACTATTTCTTGATGAATTTCCAACACACCTAGCTAACTTAGCATTGTTTAAAACTAAGAATACAAGAAAAGAATACTCTTAAGTGAAGATGGTAGAATATCATGTTGAACATTTAGAGCTAAAGAAATACCACCATTAAAACTAAAAAAGGGAAAATTTCTTTATTTTTCCATAATTGAAATGGGTCTCAAAACATTGGATGACAGTAAGAAATTCTTGCTAGGAGGAGTGGAAAGAGTCCCATTTAAAGGAGATGGTAATCTTTGAACTGTTCTACCTCTTGTTCTTCTCCTCGGTGATAGCTAAAAGTATTAAAAAATATCATTGTTTGTTGCACTTTATCTAGTCTTAATTCTTCTCATGAAATGGGAAATTTGACTACTAAAACCGATAGATAAAAATGATTGGAGTCACCAGATGTGTTGAAACAAACCTCCAAAGGATATAAATCACAAAGTCACACACCAAAATAAGTGATGAATAAAAATAAAGATTTCAATACTAGTCCCATTGAGCATGCTAGAACTATTAGAGCTCAAAATTGCACCTTTCCCTTATTCATGGACAACCTGGGATTTTGAGGCAACATGGAACTATCTCCAAGTTATGGGACTTATACTATGAGAAAGATATCTGGAGAAGGCCGGATTCCTCTACCTATTTCTACTACTAGAAATGCAACTATCTAGTTATACTCTAACAATCCTATGGACCTGGGGAGGAGAGAAATGCATGAAAAGGGAAATCCTAAGCTAATAGAGGTGATAAAAAAAATTAAAATGGGGAAAGACTCTCTCAAATGAGGGAAAATGGAAGCCAAGAAAGACCAGACATGAGTTCCAAATTCCAAAATAACATTCAAACTTCCATTCCAATGGATTACAAAAGAAATAAAACCCTATGAAGGAGATAAAGTATTCACACCACACTTGCAATGAATTAAGAGGCAAGAAATTTTAATAAAACACAAGCTAAGGAAGATAATAATCACATAACACGAATTTATTTTCTTATGAAGGTGTACAGTCCATTATAGTGGAGAAAGAAGGAAAAAAAATATTACACAAGTCTATATCTTAGGCATATAACTTATAAAATACTTAGGAGACAATTTGAATGAAGCCCTTGTATTCTGAGAGGGTCCAACCTTTAAAAATGTGAATTATTTTATATTATATAGAACAATGGGAAAGAGAGAAGGGGAAAAGAGAGCAAAAATTTAATTTTTTCCTCTAACCACCAACAAGATAATTGAACATCTAGAAGCCATCATGGGTGCCCCTGCAAGATCACTTCCCCATGTCACTTTTCTTGTAGGAGAAGGAGCACCATAATTCATTAAATTAATTAGTTGATCTATCTGTAATTTCATTCTAATACCCAAACTTTATTTTCCCTATTTCACCCAATAAATCTCACCAAAATCCAATTTTTTTGGTTTCATGATGAAGGGATCGATGATATCTTTCCAATGGTACCAAGTTTGCATGATCTAGATCTTTATGGAGGAAGTTATGGTGATGTGAAGCTCTTTAGATCGTATTGCAAAAAAATGTGACATGTGGAGGCTTCTAGTTGACCATTACGATTTCCTCTACCTACATGTGCATCACTTTGATTATTTCACATGTCACCCTCTTATATGTCACGGGGCAGAGACCTATTTGAACATTTCACATTGACTACTCTTTTATTTTTAACCCCCATGGACTTGAAGGTTTTATCAATGATAACTGATTTCATGGAATTCACATCTATTGGGTGCATCTTCCTTGAAGTTATCTGGAATGAAAACACATGTCCCACTCCAACTGCCTCGATCTATGTTATGTGGCACCTTATAAGTGTTTCATCTATCTATTATGACTCACCTTTGAATTTTTTAGACGTGAACTATAATCCTCCTCACTTATTTCGGTGCTTTGAAATCCACAGAGCCCAAATTCCCTGAAGTAGAAAAAAATGGAAACACATGTCACCACTTAATTATGTTCTTAATGTCTCTTGTTGACTTTCACTAATCCATGAGATTGTTCCATGTGTAACTCCCTAATTGGCTACAAGGGTCACTTTGAATTTCCACCACATGTTTCCTCATGATTTTTTATGGAGATCAGGACTCAAATTATAAGAGCAAGGATTTAGGGTGAAGGAACATGACCAAAAAAAGTATTCATAGGTGTAAGGATGTCATTAAGGCCCGAAATCCCAAAAAGGGAGAGAAATGCAGAGCTCAAGGACTGATTTACATGCGGGAATGAATGTAATTTTGTAGGAGTTTTTTGAGATTCACAAGGGGAATGAGAACCTGCTAAGAGAGACCGTGGGGACTCAAGGTCAAGTTGCACACGTGTAACTAGTAATTACAAAACATGAAACAAGTTACCTATCCAAATGCTTAAGTATTTATAAATGGGAATTTTTACAATCAATTTTAAATAAAAACTTGAAAGTGAAGGGATCATTAAGGAACCTACAACCATGCATTTTTTCCCAAAATTGAAGGGGATTACCTGCAGCCTATGGGCCCTGTTAAAACATAATACCAAATCCCAATATGAAATGCAAGCTGCTAAAATAACCTGGGGAGTTATTTTGTGAAATATATACCACACATTTTGTGTTGTTGGTTGACTTTAACTTCTTTTAGTAATTACCTTTTTCTATTGCCTGTTTATTTTTTTTCTTGAATAATTTGAATTTCAACATTTTTTTCTTCTGTTGGTTTTTGTTTTTCCTCCATACATATTCTGAAGGTTGATCTGGGTATGAAAGATGACCGAAATAAGTGATAGTACACCTAATTTATATAAAGGAGAACATAGAAACCAAGATTCTTAGGAACCTCTATACCTACTATAAAAAAGAGTACAATTTCATCTTTGACCTAAGTGTTCTTCAAGAAAGAGAAGTAGTGGGATAGTTGAAAGATTACAAGATGAAAGAGTGTGATATAATGATGTATAGACCAGATATATGATCATAAGGGAATTTTAAGTGAGATATAGAGGAGTATCACAACTGGAATGAAGGATAAATATGAGATGGACCATGTAGTATAAGAATTGTAAATTTTTATACATGTGAAGAAAATGAAGCACAAACCTATGATAGGCCCAACACAAACATGAAAAGTTATAGTATCTAAGATAACGTGAGATCATAAGTGGACAAACAATATATTAATAGATAAAACAAGAAGAAAATGGTATAAATAAATCTAACAAGATATAAAACGAGTAACATATAAATAGGAGAGTATAAAATTTCATAAAAGGATAAACTATACTAAAAGATCAAGTAAGAAAAAAATAGTAAAAGTAAATCTAAAGGATGTCACAAAGATTTTATAAGTAGTAAAACTAGGATGTAAAGGGGTTTTCAACACGTGAATTGACTGAATTATAAAATTATATTAGATTGTTATAGGATTGTAAGGGGTAGATGAAATTTTCAGACTAACCATCATGTCTAATATGGGGATGGTAAGGGGTAGATGAAACGTTGAACTATTTTTCCAATAAATAAATAAAAGGATTGTAGGGGTAGAAAATAAGTTTCTCTACTATTCTGTACAAGCTAGGTTATAATTGAGTAGTGTAAAAAGTGAAATGTAGGAAAGTAAATTATAGTGAAATATGTATAAGATAAGTGTATAAGGTCAAAAAGGGCGTGTATGATAGTTGCAAGTGTTAGAGATAAATCCAGTTCCTTGGACTAAAATGGTATTTTTCAATAGATTTTCTGTAATATAACTAATTATGTGTGTTTCATGTTGTTCCCCATGCTTCAAAGATCAGTCTGAGTTAAGAAAAAGTGTCTATTTATAATAGATCTTGTGCCTTAGCAAGATAAATAAAACTATTTAGAAAAAAATGTCATTGGTTTAGTTTAATGCAGAGTGCAAGAACTTAGTTTTCCGTTGGTTTTCCTAACCCGCAAAATAAAGGAGCTTTAGTTAGACTAAGGTGGGTTTTAATAAACCCGCAGGAAGCAAGGAAAATACACACAATGGAGAAAATTCATGGAGTGCTGGAACCTAATGTTTCGTGGGTTTTCCTAACCCATAAAAAATTAGAGACATATAAATTCGTGTAAAAAAGGAGCCAGTAGGCCGTAAAAAAGAAAATAAATAGGACATGTGGTGAAGATAAATGGTCAAAGATATGGCACATGTCGGCATTCTAACACTATTCAAGTAGATGGGCTCCGATGGAGTTCAAGTCCCCGAAGTGGATTGCATTTCATAAGGATTCAGGTCCGAGAAGTCAACGAGGTCAAAGGTGGGATACATGGCAACATTTTTAAGCCAAAATTTTCTTAATCCAATAAAATGGAAAGGTTGTGATGTGAATGCCGATCCAATCAAAAGAAATAATGAAGGAAGGAAGACTAAAAGACTTGAGGAATGTGGAGCTTTTATATTAGCTCACATTTTGTAATTTTTAGTCGAGGATAAAGAAAGGGTAGAATGTGAAGAAGGTGTGGAAATTCCTCATTGGTTGATATTTTTTGGATGTCATAGGAAGAAATCAAAAGGACTGACATGTGAAGTATGTGGACATTTTCTATTGGCTTACACTTCATAGTGGTCAATCAAGGGCTAGTTAAATGGAAAAATTATAAAGTAAGCATGGAAATTTTATACTAGCTCACATTTCTAAAGGAGTAGATAATATTTAAAGGATAGTCTCACACCAAGATGAAGTGTGGCATGATCTTATTGGTCTATATTTCTTAATACAACGAATCTTCATAAAGCCAAATGCAAAGTAAAGGAAAAGAAAAGAAAAGAAAAGAAAAGAGGTAAATCCCGAAACCATAATCTAATCAAAGACCGACACGTGGAAAATTTAAAATAAATGCACAAATTGGTAGAGGAAGTCCCAAAACTAATCAAAGGATGCCACGTGTCACACTTATGTGTATCTCGACATGTAAAATTTCAAAGAGCCATATATTTTGATCCAGATCTCCAAATATTACAAAATTCACATCGCTGGAAAGGTCTCTTCAAGACCTTCACGTTGAAATCACCAGTTTCAAGAATTGATCATATTTGGTGGTATAAAAATAAGAAAAAATATGCTAAGTCCATAAAATGACCAAGTACCCAGGGAAAAAAGGAATGTGGCATGCAATAAAAGGCACAGAGGTATGCGTGGAAGTAGCTTTTGGGGATGCATGAGGGCTCACGCTCAGGCAGGATGGATCCAAGACTTAGTCATTTTAGAATATTAATGAAGTCACACTAAGGGATAAAATGGAAAAGAAACTAGGTACAATTATGGATAACGATAGGCTATGGAGTCTTGTGGCTCAAGAAATCATATTCTAAGGCATCATTACAATTATCATAACCGGATAAGGAGTTGAGGTTGTTATGGGCTAGCTGGAACTTGCATGCTAAGGATACTCGATTAGGACAAAATGTGATGAAATTTGGCATGTTTTATGGGTAATGAAGGTTCAGTTAGGGGAGATTCCTTCCATGTTCTCTCTTACGTATTGATTTTCATGACACCTGAGAGGTTAGATAGTAAGATGAGATAGATAAAATGTAATGCAAAATTGTAAGCTCTATAATGAAACAACTATGTAAATGTGTTCAATGAAAATTTTGTAAAAGATATGAAAATGGGGTAAGAAATTCTAAAGAAACCCCAAAATCTTTGGAACAAAGAACTCAAATGACCATCAGATTAGAGATAAGCAAGAGCTACCTATTTACATGCATATATAAAGCTTGAAACAAAACAATCAAACTCTAAACATGACTATATTAGTTATCTACTCCATGAAATCTATCTATAAGTGAACCTATTAAAGCTCTAACAATCAGTTTTGTATTTATTGATGTTTCAAAAGCTTAAGAATGGAATCTCACCATTAATGGCTTCTCCTATTTACCTAAAGCTTTGAAAGGATAAATATGAGATGGATCATGTAGTATAAGAATCGTAAATTTTTATACATGTCAAGAAAATGAAGCACAAACCTATGATAGGCCCAACACAAACATGAAAAGTTATAGTATCTAAGATAAAGTGAGATCATAAGTGGACAAACAATATATTAATAGATAAAACAAGAAGAAAATGGTATAAATAAATCTAACAAGATATAAAACGAGTAACATATAAATAGGAGAGTATAAAATTTCATAAAAGGATAAACTATACTAAAAGATCAAGTAAGAAAAAAATAGTAAAAGTAAATCTAAAGGATGTCACAAAGATTTTATAAGTAGTAAAACTAGGATGTAAAGGGGTTTTCAACACGTGAATTGACTGAATTATAAAATTATATTAGATTGTTATAGGATTGTAAGGGGTAGATGAAATTTTCAGACTAACCATCATGTCTAATATGGGGATGGTAAGGGGTAGATGAAACGTTGAACTATTTTTCCAATAAATAAATAAAAGGATTGTAGGGATAGAAAATAAGTTTCTCTACTATTCTGTACAAGCTAGGTTATAATTGAGTAGTGTAAAAAGTGAAATTTAGGAAAGTAAATTATAGTGAAATATGTATAAGATAAGTGTATAAGGTCAAAAGGGGCGTGTATGATAGTTGCAAGTGTTAGAGATAAATCTAGTTCCTTGGAATAAAATGGTATTTTTCAATAGATTGTCTGTAATATAACTAATTATGTGTGTTTCATGTTGTTCCCCATGCTTCAAAGATCAGTCTGAGTCAAGAAAAAGTGTCTATTTATAATAGATCTTGTGCCTTAGCAAGATAAATAAAACTATTTAGAAAAAAATGTCATTGGTTTAGTTTAATGCAGAGTGCAAGAACTTAGTTTTCCGTTGGTTTTCCTAACCCGCAAAATAAAGGAGCTTTAGTTAGACTAAGGTGGGTTTTACTAAACCCGCAGGAAGCAAGGAAAATACACACAATGGAGAAAATTCATGGAGTGCTGGAACCTAATGTTTTGTGGGTTTTCCTAACCCATAAAAAATTAGAGACATATAAATTCGTGTAAAAAAGGAGCCAGTAGGCCGTAAAAAAGCAAATAAATAGGACATGTGGTGAAGATAAATGGTCAGAGATATGGCACATGTCGGCATTCTGACACTATTCAAGTAGATGGGCTCCGATGGAATTCAAGTCCCCGAAGTGGATTGCATTTCATAAGGATTCAGGTCCGAGAAGTCAACGAGGTCAGAGGTGGGATACATGGCAACATTTTTAAGCCAAAATTTTCTTAATCCAATAAAATGGAAAGGTTGTGATGTGAATGCCGATCCAATCAAAAGAAATAATGAAGGAAGGAAGACTAAAAGACTTGAGGAATGTGGAGCTTTTATATTAGCTCACATTTTGTAATTTTTAGTCGAGGATAAAGAAAGGGTAGAATGTGAAGAAGGTGTGGAACTTCCTCATTGGTTGATATTTTGTGGATGTCATAGGAAGAAATCAAAAGGACTGACATGTGAAGTATGTGGACATTTTCTATTGGCTTACACTTCATAGTGGTCAATCAAGGGCTAGTTAAAAGGAAAAATTATAAAGTAAGCATGGAAATTTTATATTAGCTCACATTTCTAAAGGAGTAGATAATATTTAAAGGATAGTCTCACACCAAGATGAAGTGTGGCATGATCTTATTGGTCTATATTTCTTAATACAAAAAATCTTCATAAAGTCAAATG
Organism: Taxus chinensis; assembly: GCA_019776745.2. Taxonomy (NCBI): domain Eukaryota; kingdom Viridiplantae; phylum Streptophyta; class Pinopsida; order Cupressales; family Taxaceae; genus Taxus; species Taxus chinensis. The sequence continues at coordinate 606,685,093 of CM034147.1, forward strand.
CAAAGTAAAGGAAAAGAAAAGAAAAGAAAAGAAAAGAGGTAAAGCCTGAAACCATAATCTAATCAAAGACCGACATGTGGAAAATTTAAAATAAATGCACAAATTGGTAGAGGAAGTCCCCAAACTAATCAAAGGATGCCACGTGTCACAATTATGTGTATCTCGACATGTAAAATTTCAAAGAGCCATATATTTTGATCCAGATCTCCAAATATTACAAAATTCACATCGCTGGAAAGGTCTCTTCAAGACCTTCATGTTGAAATCACCAGTTTCAAGAATTGATCATATTTGGTGGTATAAAAATAAGAAAACATATGCTAAGTCCATAATATGACCAAGTACCCAGGGAAAAAAGGAATGTGGCAAGCAATAAAAGGCACAGAGGTATGCGTGGAAGTAGCTTTTGGGGATGCATGAGGGCTCGCGCTCAGGCAGGATGGATCCAAGACTTAGTCATTTTAGAATATTAATGAAGTCACACTAAGGGATAAAATGGAAAAGAAACTAGGTACAATTATGGATAACGATAGGCTATGGAGTCTTATGGCTCAAGAAATCATATTCTAAGGCATCATTACAATTATCATAACCGGATAAGGAGTCGAGGTTGTTATGGGCTAGCTGGAACTTGCATGCTAAGGATACTCGATTAGGAAAAAATGTGATGAAATTTGGCATGTTTTATGGGTAATGAAGGTTCAGTTAGGGGATATTCCTTCCATGTTCTCTCTTACGTATTGATTTTCATGACACCTGAGAGGTTAGATAGTAAGATGAGATAGATAAAATGTAATGCAAAATTGTAAGCTCTATAATGAAGCAACTATGTAAATGTGTTCAATGAAAATTTTGTAAAAGATATGAAAATGGGGTAAGAAATTCTAAAGAAACCCCAAAATCTTTGGAACAAACAACTCAAATGACCATCAGATTAGAGATAAGCAAGAGCTACCTATTTGCATGCATATATAAAGCTTGAAACAAAACAATCAAACTCTAAACATGACTATATTAGTTATCTACTCCATGAAATTTATCTATAAGTGAACCTATTAAAGCTTTAACAATCAGTTTTGTATTTATTGATGTTTCGAAAGCTTAAGAATGGAATCTCACCATTAATGGCTTCTCCTATTTACCTAAAGCTTTGAAAGGATTAGCAAATAACACGTAAATAGCTCAAATAAAATATGAAATAAATCTAAAAGACCTAAGCATGACCTAAATTATAAATGAGAAAGAGAGTTCTTATGAAACGGTGGGAGGGGTATCACTATATTTATAGTTTTTGGATTAGAGAAAAGGATGTTTTGGATACATGTGGGACTAAAAAGGAGTCAAAAATTTGATTTTTATAAAACCATATTTGGAGGTGTGAATAGGATTATAGGAAGCTAAGTGGTTATTTAGAAAGGTAAGATATTTTTTTATAAACTAAAATCCTCTTTAGAATGTCAATAAGAGGGTTGATTAACATAAACAAGGTTAGTTAAAGGGAAACAAGCTTATAAAAGTTGGTTAGAGAGGGATTAACATGGTTAGGAAAGGGTATTTCACTAGTGTAGTGTAGTAAATAAACATGATACTAGGATAGTTAATATGATATTATTACTAAGGTCATGTAGACCAAATTATAGGTGTCTACATTTGCCCCTCTTTGAGGTGACATATGCGACATCACTTCAAATAAAGTAGACCAAAAAATAGCCAAATTTTTGAAGGGGTAGAAGAAAAATTAGTAGGATGAGGGATGCTCCCTTGAGTGTTGATGGGGTGATGAAGGAATCCGATCAATTATAAAAAAGATAAAAAAAGAAAGAATAGTGTAAAGAAAGGTGAGATAGAAGAGAAAATAACAAGAAAATGGATTTTGAGCTATCCACAAGTCATTGCTATATAAACAATTCTATTCATCATATTACTAGTAATCTTCATCATCGGTCCTTATTAAAATATGAGCATAAGACAAAAACATATAATGACATAAAAAAAAAAGATACAAACAACTATCCATTGCTAAAATTGCCAACTCCATGCAACATACATCAATGAAATGCAATATGAGAAGCAAACAAACTCACTTAATAGGGAATTAAGTACAATCACACACACTCAAACCAACAACGTTTAAGATAGTTACACAGATATTTTGTTATCGAACTGCAATCCCAAATGTTTTGATAAATGAAAAGGGTTTAAAATGATTCCGCAAACAATTTTTATATGTAAGGGAAAGGATGGAGGACATTTAGGTCCAACACAAAAGTAGTGTGCACAGTGAAACAATACCAGGAAACTCGTGCCCCAGAGTATCAATGAAGTAAACAACGTAGCTTTTGTAAATGGTTTGGAGATTCAGAGGATTTGCAAGTTTTTTATCTCAATACGTTTGGAAATGCTAGTAAGATATGAGATGAATTTCATGCGAGAGACATATATTTCAGATGCAAATGAGTTTATTACCAATTTTTGTCCATTTTAAAACTTTTTGTGATTTTTTTTAGATTTTTGAATGATTTTATAAATTTTTAAATTTTTTGATCAGTCAGAAGAATTTAAGAAATGGAAGATCTTCCAGAAGCATGTGAAAATGTTCCAAAGGGAGGATAACATGTGTTGGGTAGCGGGAACATTCCTCGGTCAGAAGAAAAATGGGCCAAAAATAATTATTTAAAAATAATCATGGTGATAGATAAAAATAGAAGAAAAATAGCACCTGGAAATATTTAAAAATGCCCCAAGGTGAAGAGATAAGTGCTAGGAGGAAAATAGTGCCCCAATGTATCGAAAAATTAACAAAAAAAACTATTTAATAAAAATAATCATTTTTAGTGAAGAGAAGAAGTGTTAGAGTGATCACGACAATCTAATATACCCACCCAAGGGAGGTAAATCAATCAGGACTAGTTCATTTGTAGCATAGATCTTGCAAATTTTTACCGTGAGTGAGTGTGAGAACATTGGAGTGAGATGGTGAGTATTCCGAGGAGGAGGAGATGAGAAGACCACATTCGTGAGTATCTTCAAGATGCAGTTGATGGACCCCTATGTGAGTGTCTTATCCTTTCTTTGTCCTTTGAGCATTTAATGACATTTTTTAACATGTTTTTAGGATAGTTTAGGGAAAATTTTATGTATGTGTGTGCATGCATGCATCAAAAACATGGGTACGTGTATGTATACCTATCAAAATACGGGTACGCACATGCATATCCATTGAAGGGAACATGCATGCATTGGGAGGGGGGAAATGGAGACGTACATGCACACGCATAGAATGATGAGCATACAGGTGCAGACTGGGCGCGTTATGTATCCTACATAGGTAGAGGATATTAGGTGTAGGAAGGAGAGGCATATGCACCAATATGGGTACATAGGCATCGAAATGGAAGAGTACACGTGCTAGGCGTGTACGTGTCGAAACAAGTGCACATGCATTGAAGTAGGCGGGCATGCACCAGGGAAAAGTACATAACTTACCCTTTGCAAACAATAAGCCAATTATAGATGAAAATAGACTATATTTTCATATAAGAAAGTGAAAATTAATACCTTAGATGAATGAAAGAAGAATTTACTAGAAAATTAGATAGAAGTAGATAAAAAATGTAACTCTAACATGTGTATCATTTACTTGTACACAATAGATATTACCCATCCTCCACACCAGAGAGAGATACGGCCTCCTTGCCCGCAATAGATGTACAATTTGATGAGGAGGATTAGAAGATACTTGATATCCTCTTGTATATTATGGGGCTAGCCTACGTGGCCGAAATGGCACAGAATCACACTAGACCATGGCATTCTGACAGACATAGCTGAGCGATGGCATAGAGAGAGTCAGTGCTTCCGACTCTCCCCAATGGTGAGATTACCATTTCCTTGGAAGACGTATGGAGTATTATGTGACTCCCTATATAGGGTGAGTTGATTTAGTACACGAGTCACTAACCTTATATTGATCAGTGCATTCTAGAGTTATTTGGCATTCTAGCTATATCGCGATGCGGGATGACAGTAAGATTATCACACTGTATAGAGGATCTTGATATTGATCGAGTTGTAGCATACCTAATGGATTTTGTCATTAGAGTTTTAATTGCTGAAAAAACTATAGCTTCATTTCCACTCAACCTTATTAGAGTGATACATAGTTTTATTGATGGTGATACATACTATTGGGGCTAGTGCATACTGGCGCAATTATACTAGGACTTGCACATGATCACATACTAACCTCAAAAGATAGTAATACCTACTAGGGCTACTTAATATTTAGGCATGGGACAACATTGTTATTGGTCATCCTACAGGTGTACTAAGGGTTTGAGCTCCAGAGGAGCCTTCTGCTATGGGCTGGGTTCCGATTGGTGATGACGTATGGCCACATATGGGAGACACCTATAATTACCACTGAGAGTTGGGATGAGTTACAACAGATCGTGGTAGTATGGAGGCCATATAGACATTTCCAGTGGCCTCAGGATGGTCTAGAGATGAGTATAAACACCTTGGAGCATTTTATGTTAGGCAGTTGTAGGTATATTCAAGGTTTTACATAGTTGATCAGTGTTATATACAATTTGAATTACACAGGATATACCGAGGATAGATATGTGGTATGATCGTAGGGGCTGAGAGTATTTTGACATGGGGCCATAGATCACTAGAGACAAAGCTTTGTCTAGTTATTTACATGCAGTGCCAGTTATGTGGGTACCTATTATCTAAATAACTCTCCTAGCTATTTCAATGAATTTTAATTTCATTCTAGCTCTGATGCTTCACATTTTAGGTTGCACACTCACAGGGTTACTCATTTGGCACTTTTCATAAGTTTTAGTCCTCCTATGCACTCCTTGCGCACACCCTCTACAGATGCTTTCCAAATTAGATAATTTCTGGGTCTTCCTGTCACATGTCCTCTTTCCTTTCATCCATTGCGTGCCCTTCCTCAGCTAGATATTCATGCCCTTCTTCTAAAATCTTCTTTCGCATTCTTCTCTCCTTTCATTTTCCCCTTTTGTGCTTCCCTCTTATGTGTGTGCCTCCTACGCATTCCCCTCACACCTCGTACCCAAATCCTAATCTTCAAAATTGAGCCTAGAATGAGTCGAATTGAAGAAAAATAATAGAACCACAGAAGGTACCATGTGTCAGATCAACACACCTTCATAAGGTGTGACAAAAGTGGGGTCCCCAAATGAGCGCCAGGTCCTCAACATGTTTAGAGCCTGAGAAAATTACACCATCTATTGATAATTATAAGAGCCAACAGAAGCCTCCATGTGTCTCATTGGCATAAATTCAAAGGTAAATAAAAAAGGTAGGTCCCCAAATGAGTGCAGGCCCTCCATGTGTCTAGATCCCAAGAAAGTTACACTAGCCATTGAAAATTCTAAGAGCCAGCGGAAGCCTCCACATGTCTCATTAGTGCAACTTCAAAGGTAAAGTCCAAAGGTAGGTCCCTAAATGAGCACATGCCCTCCACATGTCTAGATCTTGAGAAAGTTACATTGGTCATTGAAAAAGTCTAAGTGCCAGCGGAAGCCACCATGTGTCTCATCAGCGCAACCTTTCAACTTCAAAGGTAAAGTTACATTGGTCATTGAAAAAGTCTAGGGTCTAACAAAGTTGCTCCTAAATAGGCAGAAAAGGAAGAAACCATCCATTTAAAAGTCAGATCATGGGAAGAGTCAACGGAAGCCTCCACATGCCTCATCAGCGTAACTTCAAAGGTAAAATCCAAAGGAAGGTCCCAAATGAGCATATGCCCTCCACGTGTCTAGGGTCCAACATAGTTTCTCCTAAATAGAAGGGACTTAGCCAAAACACAAAGAAAGCAAAGTAGGCTCACAAAAAATGGCAAGTGTCAACACGTCGCATTCCTAGGACCCTAAAAGGTAGCAAAAATCTTAAGAATGCGTGGGGATTCCATGTGGATCTTACACGGATAGACTCCAAACCCAAAGAAGTTTGGAAAAAATTGGTAGAAGGCCCATTCAATGAAAAATGAACCATGAAGCCCAACTAGAATTTTCAATACAGTCTGCCATTTTTGAGGCTGTCAGGCTTCTCACCTACCACATTAATGAAGTATGGGCTTCCTTTCTTTCCCAACAAGGAATAACACATGGAGGCATGGGTTTTATAGTGGAATCCATCATTGTTGCAAGTGAATTCAATGCATTTTATTGAGTGGTTGGAGTAGGTTTTCAAATTTCTTCTATCTCCCTCTCTCATTCCTCCTATATATTGTAAGGAGGGGCATTTTTCTAAGAGTTTGGTCATTTTTTCTCTCTTTACCCCTCCCTATTTCTTCTCTAGGGTCGAATGTGGAGTTTAAGCCTCCTCTCTTTGCTTTGTAATGGATTTTTATTTCCTTTTGCCCACTGATGATGTACTATGTGAATTCATGGAGCAATAAAATCTATTTCATGATGCATTTTCTCCATCCTTTGCTTATTTTATTGTCTATTCTTTCCTCTCATCATTGTAGGGTATATTGTGCATATCTCTAATGTTTATTATAGGTTTTGGGAGCTGTGTTTAATGGGTTGAAGTGGTGTTCTATGTGAAATTTATCTTTGGTCGTTGATGCATCTTGTCCATCCTCTCCATTTCTCACCTCTCTCCATTTTAGGTAGTTTAATTTGTGATCAACAAATTCCTTCTCTGGTGTATCACCGCTTTAGTGTAGGCTTTTTTTTCATGCACTCTCTCTCCCTGGTCCCTTAGAAGGTTAGATTAGGATTAGATGGTTTTCTTGCATTAGAGTAGATTATGGTAGGTAGTTTAGGAAGAAGAAGTCAGATTTCTTTGGAGGACCATATCAAGCTCATAAGTCCCACAACTTGAGAGATGGTCCCATGTTGTGCAGATTACACCGGATGCCCCATTCAAAATCAGGACATTCAGAGGGTTCTTTGATTTCACATCAATAGTTTTGGCACTTTCAGTAGGATAGGTTTGAAGCACATTAAAAATTCGTTTAATCAATTTGATGTGTTCTTGGTGAGATTCAGCCTTTGGAGGAACTTTCAAGCATACCTAGTGACTCCATCTAGTCAACAACCCGTTCTCTAAGTTACATACTTTCCTTCCATTCATTTCCACCAATTCTTCTTACCACATCTTCCATCTTCTGCCATTTATGAAGTTATGCAGTTATGGCTTCATTCCCATCTTGGAATTCACATTTACAATGGTGTAGCCCACCTCCCATGTATTTCTCAGCTCCTCCAGATCATCATTATGATCAGATTGAGAAGCATTATTCTTACCCATATGAGCAAGGATATGTATACAATGACAACAGTCAAATGGAGAATGTTTATTTATTGGAGAAGATTTAAAGGATGGAGGCTGGCATGGTTCAATTCAGGGCTACATCATAGATGAAAGCATTCAGGATTGATTGTAGGGAACCTTGTCCTTGGGAAGGCCCTTTTCCAAGACACTATAGCCCGTAGGAGAAGCTTGACTTCAAGGTTGAAATGATACCTCAACTTGTATAGTGGACCGTGGAAATAGAGGCCTATGAGCTTGGATCTAGACAACCTTGTCAATGGGTAAGTCCACCACCTCATAGATTTTCTTTTTCTATTTCTCAATCATTATCATCGCAGCAGTGTCATGAGTCTAGTTTCTCAGTTGCTGCCCCAAGTGTGTATTTCCCTTCTCCATTCCCTAGTATTCTATCTCATCTCAATTCCTCTTCCCTTTTCTCTTCCAAACAATCATTCCCTCCAAATAAATGAGAAATTCCACCTCCCTCACCACCAAAAAAAATTTCAAAAACAATTGAAACCCCATCTACTCCTCCTCTTGCCTTCCCAATTCCATGTCGGGAAGAAATCCCAAAAACTAGTCAAGGAGAGAAACATGAAGGAGAGCCAAATAGAGAAGAAATGATCAAAAGATTGGTAAGCTTGGATCTCATATTTGGGATTAAAAAATCCCCTTTATGGTTAAGCCAACAAAGGAGGTCAAAGTTGAAGAGCTAGTGGTGGTTAAGGCTCTTTTTATAGCAGTAGTGGAATAAGAAGACTAGTAGTTTGTATGCTCTGAATGTAGTGTACATGGTGGAAATTTTTCTGAAGAGGATGTTGATCTAATCAAAGATACAAAATCAGTCAAGAGGGAGGAAGAACAACTAGCTCCAAGTCCTATTGAATAGGAGCAACTGGAAGAAATCAAATCAGAGTTGAAGCCACTTAATGAAAAAATCATTATTGAAGATTTTCTGCTTTCATTTGAAGGGCCTGATTGATTGATGAATCCATGATGGAGGAGAGCTATCAAGAAGACTCTAATATTTTGATCTAACAAATATTTTGGAGGAGAGCTATCAAGAAGACCTTTTGTACATAGTGTTTTATGGTGTTTTTTTTCTCGTTCATAGTGTATTGGAGGTAGCACTTAGGGAGATCATATCCAATTCCAATAATGTTTCAGGTGGCTCAGGGATAGGATTTTAGAGATTCAGATCAGAATTAAGTTTATCAGGATTGACTCCATGCCTAATGGACACTCCTAAAACCACTGATCTCTTCATCTAGTAGGAAAATGGCCCCAAAAGTAGCCAAATTTTTATCCAAATAACTCTCCTAGCCATTTATATGAATTTTAATTTCATTCTGTCTCTGATGCTTCACATTTCAGGTTGTGCACCCATAGTGTTGCTCATTTGGCACTTTTCATAGGCTATAGTCCTCTCATGAACTCCCTGTGCGATGTAATTCTCCTGCATGCCCCTCTGTAAACACTTTCCAAATTGGCTAAGTTCTAGGTCTTCCTATCGTGCACCCTATTTTCTTTCTTCCATCACGCACCCTTCCTCAATTGGATATTCACACCCTGCTTCCATAATCTTCTTTCGCATTCTTCTCTCCTTTAATTTTTCCCTTTCACACTTCCCTCTTGCGTGTGCACCTTGCACCTGACTCTCAAACTTCAAAATTGATCCTAGAATGAGTTGACTTAAAGCAAAGGAATAAAACCATAGAAGGTTCCACATGTTAGCTCAGTGCACCTTTAAAAGGTGCAACAAAAGTGGGGTACCCAAATGAGCATAGGACCTCCATGTGTTTAGAGCCTGAGAAAGTTGTGCCGGCCATTGAATATTCTAAGAGCAAGCAGAAGCCTCCACTTCTCTCATCAACACAACTTCAAAGGTAAATTCTAAAGGCAAGTCCCCAAATGAGTGCAGGCCCTCCATGTGCCTAGAGCCTGAGAAAGTTTCACAAGCCATTAAAAAGTCTAAGAGCCAGCGGAAGCCTCCATGTGTTTCATCGACGTAAATTCAAAGGTAAAATCCAAAGGAAGGTCCCCAAATGAGTGCATGCTCTCCACGTGTCTAGATCATGAGAAAGTTGCACTAGCCATTGAAAATTCTAAGAGCTAGTGCAAGCCCCCACATGTCTCATCGGAACAACTTCGAAGGTAAAATCCAAAGGCAGATCCCCAAACAAGTGCATGCCCTCCATGTGTCTAGGGTCCAACAAAGTTGCTCCTAAATAGGTGGAAAATGAACCGACCATTTGAAAGTTAGAGCATGGGAAGAGTCAGTGAAATCCTCCACGTGCCTCATCAGGGAAACTACAAAGATAAAATCCAAAGGTAGGTCCCAATCGAGAGCAGTCCCTCCACACTGTCTAGGGTCCAACATAGTTTCTCCTCAAACAAAAGGAACTTAGCCAAAACACAAAGAAAAGTAGAGCAGGCTGTGGATAATGCCAAGTGTTGGCATGTCGCATTCCCAAGACTCTAAAAGGTAGCAAAAATCTTAATAATGTGTGGGGCTTCCACGTGGATATTGCATGGATAGAATCCAAACCAAAAGTAGTTGTGGAAGTTCAATTTCATGAAAAATGAATCATGAAGCCCACCAAGAATTTTAAATATAGTTTTCCATTTTGAGGTTGTCAGGCTTCTCACCTATCACATTAATGAAGTATGGGCTTCCTTTCTTTCAAACAAGAAAACAACACATGGAGGCATGGGTTTTACAGTAGAACCCATCATTATTGTAGGTGAATTTGATGCATTTTCTTGGGTGGTTAGAGTAGGTTTTTGAATTTATTCTTTCTCCCTCTCTCATTCCGCCTATATATTGTAAGGAGGGGAGTTTTTTCTAAGAGGTTGGTCATTTTTTATCTCCTGCCCCCTCCCTATTTTCTTCTCTAGGGTTGAATGTGGATTTCAAGCCTCCTCTCTTTGCTTTGTAATGGCATTTTATTTCCTTTTGCCCACTGATGATGTACTATGTGAATTCATGGAGCAATAAAATCTATTTCATGATGCATTTTTTTTTCCATCCTTTGCTTATTTTATTGTCTCTTCTTATCTGTCATCATTGTAGGGTATATTGTACATATCTCTGATGTCTATTGCAGGTATTGGGAGCTATGTTTAATGGGTTGAAGTGGTGTTCTTATGTGAAATTTATTCTTGGTCTATGATGCATCTTTTCCATCCTCTCCATTTCTCACCTATCTCCATTTAGGAAGTTGAATTTGTGATCAACAACTTCTTCTCTAGTGTATCACACCGCTTTAGTGTAGGTTTTTTTCATGCACTCTCTCTGCCCTGGTACCTTGAACCCTTGAAGGATAGATTAGGATTAGATAGTTGATTTTTTTCTTGCATTAGAGTAGCTTGTGGTAGGTAGTTTAGGAAGAAGAAGACAACTTTCTTCGGAGGACCATCTCAAGCTTGCAAGTCCCACAGCTTGAGAAATGATCCCATGTTTTGTAGATTACACTAGATGCCCTCATTCAAAATCTGGCCATTCAGAGGGTAATGTGATTTTGCATCAACATTACCTTCGATAGAGGTCAAGGATTCTAGTTGTACACTAGATATGCTACATGGTACCACATAGTTTTACCTCACCGATTGACAATTCCAATAACATTCTATGTGGCAGGAGTAAGAGTGCCTCCAGTGGGGCCTCCTAGCAGTGGTGATGAGGGGTAGTGGTAATGATGGAGGTGATTGTGGAGGTGATGGTGGAGGTGATGAGGGTGATGGATGATGATGGTGATACTTTCGAAGATTAGCATCATGATGGGGGTGGGGGATAAGGCCCTCTATTACAAAAACCACACAGATAGGGGGCCTAGGCCAGGAAGAGATAGGTGCCCCAAGTTCTTGGTATATAATTACCTCCCATAGGAATTTCAGTGGGGACATATGTCCCCATTACAATAGGTGTTTTTTAATAGGGTTTGCCACCTCATGCTTCAGATGGTGGTAAATATGATGGATGTTAACTACAATTCAACAACAACTATAGGCAGTGATAGTCATTCAGTTATAGGTAGCGGTCGAGGAGACCAGGCCATACATAATTAATAGGTTGTGATAGCATAGAGAGACTAGGTGAGAGCTCAAACCGCTCATGGTGAGGATGGAGGAGCATGGAAACATCAGATTAGGTAGCTAAAATTATAGGGTTATCATAGATTGATCCTCCTACATCATGCACAAACACACGCATAGGGTGTCATTGTATAATAGGATCAGGCCCAAGTGTAGGGTATTACTATTTAGAGAGATCAAACACAGGATGAGGTCTAGACTATTACAACGAACAAAGATCAGAAGGTTGCCACTTTGAGATAGGATCTTGTTGATATGGGTAGATTGAAAGGGAAGCAAGATTTTACTGTATAGGAAGCCACTGTTTTTGGGGATACAGAGATGATTCTGGACATCATGAGAGCTAGTGGCGAGGCATTGTATTATAATGTTGCCTACCATCGAGTAGTTCCAATAGGGGAGTTGGTTACACCATTTGATCAACTAGATGTGAGCAGGACAAGCTCTAGATCACAGAGGTCAGGGCGATTGGTTAGATCAGTACAGTAGCCAACTTGACAACATGGTGGTACACCTGGAGCTGGCCTATGACATCAGCTTCCATTTCATCCTCTAGGTCATAGAATGGGATCCTTGGAGAGGGAAAGATTCATGGTTGACTCTATCTATTTTTCATATTGACATATGTATGTATACACGCCTCTTATGAAGGCCAATTTTGATCAATGTATGTATATATTATTTTGAGATAGATATTTACATATGTATATATGGACATTCGATGGTTTATATTGTCATGTTTTTATATGCTCCATGATAATGATTCACGTTTATAGATGTATGATGAGTATATCATGGTGATGTATGATTCTCATTTCCTATGTATATTTCATGCTAGATAGTGATGTTGTACCACATGTTTCTATATTGATGATATATCTTTAGATAATATCATATGTTTTGGACATGAGATATTCTGGTAGATGTTAACATTTAGGATGATATTAGATGATATTGGTGCGGGGGGATATATTTGTGATTATGCACAACCCCTCTTTCCTCCATTGATGATACAATATGCGATGATTAGCTTAGTATACAAGCATGATGTAAAACTTGCATTTTTGTATATATGATGTATTAGATGATGTTATATGTGATGAATAATAGATGATAGATGTGATAGAAAACAAATGTGTAGTAAAAAATAACAAGAAAAATTTAACAAAACTAAACAAATAGACACCTACAAAACCGCAAAACAAAATGCAACTAGAAATGAACTCATGCAAATTTTAACAACAGACTAAATTAGTATGGTATCTAATTAATTGAAATGAATCATAATAGATGCACACAACAAATGATGAAAACGTATCAATATTTTACAAGTATGAAAGTCTAAAAACGAATGCAATGTGACACATAATTAAATAAAACAATATTCAGTCTAAGGTAAGAAAATGAACCATAATTTAAACCATACAATTTGAAAATAAACCTATAACCAAAAATATACAAACTATCAACTAAAATCAATCTAATCACTACCTTGTTTTTACGGGACACCTTTGATATTTTTTCTAATGTTTTTGATGTTATCTTGAAATATAAGTTTTTAAGGTTACTATTCACATTTTTTTTCCAAGGTTTCCTTAAGAAAATGTTATGAGGTTGGTGTAGCTTCATTCCTAAGGGGGTATTTTCAGAATGTTTACATCTTTGTGTATCTTTTTCTGAATATTTTTGTATTTTCTAAGGTCCTATTTAAAAAGCAATGTAAAAAAAAAACATGGATGCCCCAAGCGTGATGTGGGAGTATACAAAAGGCATAATGCCACACGGATATGTTTGAGAAAGTGGAATATGAAGGTGCCCCCAGAGTTAGATGGTAATATATAAAGACAACTCCTTCATGCAGATATAAGAACAAACAATCTAGATCACAACCTGGTGAAGTAAGCTCGGTAGGGTTCCTATACCTAACAAGGGAAACTAATCCTAGATAGCGGTGAGAGTTACCCATCTAGATGTAAGAGTATTTTGTGACCAACGAATCCTCCTTGAGCACCAAAAAATGGTTTTCACTAAAACACCTACCTAATGCGTCACAATTGCTTGGTTTTCACATGTGGATGACCTATTTTTTCTTTACTGTTTTCTTGATTTCTTGATTTTTT